>OZ024799.1:30616735-31891735 GCA_964017045.1 Omphiscola glabra
ATATATATTTCTTGTTACTATATATACATATAGTAACAAGAAACCATCTATCATTTTCTCCTCTGACACTCCGTTACAAAATTATTGTAAGAACGTCTTGCTCCCTTCTTCTAGAATTGGGAAATTGTTTTTTTCCCAGCATGCAACGCTTCACTCTTTTTTTTTTGACTAGTTGTTTTTTTTTTTAGTGTTTTAGCATCACTAATGGCACAATAAAATATGTGTCAAGTCGATCTCACTCTAACTTGCCTCTCGGGACTCAGGGGGTTATACATTTGATCAGTTGGTATATATTTGATTAGTTGGTTTACATTTGATTAGTTGGTATACATTTGATCAGTTGGTATATATTTGATTAGTTGGTTTACATTTGATTAGTTGGTATACATTTGATCAGTTGGTATATATTTGATTAGTTGGTATACATTTGATTAGTTGGTATACATTTGATCAGTTGGTATATATTTGATTAGTTGGTTTACATTTGATTAGTTGGTATACATTTGATCAGTTGGTATACATTTGATTAGTTGGTATATATTTGATCAATTGGTATACATTTGATCAGTTGGTATATATTTGATCAGTTGGTATACATTTGATCAGTTGGTATATATTTGATTAGTTGGTATACATTTGATCAGTTGGTATATATTTGATCAGTTGGTATACATTTGATCAGTTGGTATATATTTGATCAGTTGGTATACATTTGATCAGTTGGTATATATTTGATGAGTTGGCAAATTTGATGAGTTGGCAAATTTGATGAGTTGGCAAATTTGATGAGTTGGTATAATTTTGATGAGTTGGTATACATTTGATTAGTTGGTATGCATTTGATGAGTTGGTATACATTTAAATTGATTAGTTGGTATGCATTTGATTAGTTGGTACACATTATAATGAATAAAAAAGGTTCAAGGAATCTAAAAATTAACCTCGACTAGGAAACACGGTCACGCTGTGGCGTGAGAGTCTTGTACCAAAGACATCAAATATCTAACCCGATGTTTTGTACTAATCTAAATTTGTATTTAAAATTTTCTAAGTATAACGGGGTTATAATATATCACAGCTTGTAATTTGATGGAGCTTATTAGGACTATGCTTAAGAGGATTCATTAGAGGATACGTCAAAATGGGCATTCTCAACACGAGCGAACGTTTTCGTTAGAGATTAACTTTCTATGACGTCAAGGGTGTTTATTTTAAATAAAAAGTAAAATAAAAAGTAAACACAGAATGATTTTAAAAACACAAAATGGTAAACAATGTGGTAAAATACATTATTTTTTTCTAAGTTGTAAAAATAAGTCATTGCAGTGATACCTATAACATATAAATGAAGGTGTCCATCATGCTACAGTCCTGAAGCTTCTGATATAACGGCTATTACTTGTCTGGTAGGAAATAATGAAAACATGTTAGTTTTCTATTAAAGGCACATACACTCACCGCTCTTATGTTTTGTATCATCCTTTCTGTGTGAGTTTTTCCACCGCCATTGAAGAATTAAACAAGTTTAAAAAAAAAAAAAGAACCTTATAGCTAAAAAAAATTACACTAAAAATCAATAAGTATTGCTCTGCGATCCCTGTCATGAATTTTCTCTCTGAATCATTGCACTATTATACAGCCTTGAGAGGTGAAAATCGTTATTGTGACTGGGATCGATGCTAACTACAGAGCTCTGACTAACCTTGGTTCACCCGATAAGCTGCGATACAAGATAAAATGAATGGAACCAAGTTACGGACTTCAGAGCATAGGAACATTCAATATAACATGAATGGAACCAAGTACCAGACTTCAGAGCACAGGAACATTCAATATAACATGAATGGAACCAAGTACCAGACTTCAGAGCACAGGAACATTCAATATAAAATGAATGGAACCAAGTACCAGACTTCAGAGCATATGAACATTCAATATAAAATGAAGGGAACCAAGTACCAGACTTCAGAGCACAGGAACATTCAATATAACATGAATGGAACCAAGTACCAGACTTCAGAGCACAGGAACATTCAATATAACATGAATGGAACAAAGTATCGGAGAAAATTCACCAATTTATATTAACAATGGCAGTCCTTTGCCGGGAGAAGTATGTTTTTCTTTGTGATTATTGTTGTTGTTTATCAAAAGAATCACTTGATCGATGCATCATCAAGAAGTCAGGCGTTAAAACGTCATGAAGAGATGATGATGATGCGCGCCGAAGATTTTAATGAATCCCCCCTCCCCCCCCCCCCTTTTTTTTTTCTTCCTTCACACGCCACTGGTTGCAAGTGCACCCATCAGGAAAGAAACTGATTTTTGGAGGTTTGGGCGGGGGCTGGGGCTGAAAATTTGATAGAATGTGTTGTCATCGGCATCGAGTCAAAGTACTAAGTTTCAGCTCGATAGGTTGACTTGCATACGGAAGAATGATAAAAATAGACTTGCTTACTGAGCAATGATAAAAATAGAATGTTGCAAACTGAGCAATGATAAAAATAGACTTGCATACTGATCAATGATAAAAATAGAATGTTGCATACTGAGCAATGATAAAAATAGAATGTTGCATACTGAGCAATGATAAAAATAGAATGTTGCATACTGAGCAATGATAAAAAAGACTTGCATACTGAGCAATGATAAAAATAGACTTTCATACTGAGCAATGATAAAAATAGAATGTTGCATACTGAGCAATGATAAAAAAGACTTGCATACTGAGCAATAATAAAAATAGACTTGGATACTGAGCAATGATAAAAATAGACTTTTGCATGTTGCGCAACGATTAAAAAACAATACGGCATCTAGAAAGCATAAGTCTGAGTGTTCATTATGTTTTTATTGATCATATTTTAACACAAAATCAAGTAAGAATTCAATGTTATAAACACTTACACTATGTAATTTTAAATAAGCCAACACACGAACACTGTGTATTCATAATTTAAAATGTTGATTCAAAACAATTTTCATTGCAAGCAAATTATGTAAAAGACATTGTTGTTTCTTTAACCATTTACAGAAGGTCCGTGGATTAAAAAACAAATATAATTCTGGATTTAATTAACCCATCATACGCCTCCATGTCTACGGCCTGGACTTGAAGTTAACAAAAATGAATTTTGGTTTTCTCCATCTAATTCTTTCAACCTCCTTTAAGTCTGGACATGTACAAAATGACATATATTTACTTTATCACAAGTGCGTTCAACGTTAAATAAAGCCCTCACACACACACACACACACACTTCTGTCACACTATTTAAATCCCTTCTCATTGGTTTAGTTCGGCTAAACTGTTTGACTTGTGTATCACAACATTTGACTTGTGTAGGTCATTATTTGACTTGTGTCGGACAACATTTGACTTCGTGTAGGACAACATTTGACTTGTAAAGGACAACAATTGCCTTGTGTATGACAACATTAGACTTGTGTAGGACAGCATTTGACTCGTGTAGGACAACATTTGACTCGTGTAGGACAACATTTGACTTGTGTAGGACAACATTTGACTTGGTGTAGGACAACATTTGACTTCGTGTAGGACAACATTTGACTTAATATATGGAAACATTTGAATTCGTGTATGGAAACATTTGACCTAAAATATGGAAACATTTGACTTCGTGTATGGAAGCTTTTGACTTCATGAAGGAAACATTTGACTTCATGTAAGGAAACATTTGACATCATGTAAGGAAACATTTGACATCATGTAAGGAAACATTTGACCTCTCTGTATGGAAAATTTGACCTCTGTATGGAAACATTTGACTTTATGTAGGACAAACAAGACAAAACAACAATTGTTAACTGCCATTGACATACATTAATAATTAGGGCACTCACTGTTGTGCAACTCTGATCAGAAAACGGCGACATTCAAATGTGAATCAGACTGTGCCGACGAACCTTTACATGCCAACTCCAAACGGCTCTCGGTCCTGGTTTTTACGGTGCCGTCTTGTAACTGTGAGCAAGCGTGTTTTCTGAGTCTAAGCAGCTGGGGGTTGTGCAATAGAGTGTAGGCGAGGAACCAGCGTATCTTTGCTGGTGTAGATACAGCAAAGTTTTTTATGTCACAGAACATCATACTGCCTTCGTAGCCACCGGCGGCGTTCTTGCTGGACTCGGTCGTCTCAGCAGCACCAGCTGCGATCCAAAAGTTGTAAATCTGGGAGCCCCAGGCACCGGGACCTGTTTCATCCCGGCAGCCGGGTTGGATCTGTTTCAGCTTGAAACGAGACGCTAGGGCCCTCGTCCACAGCAGGTGCGCGAACACCCTCATACACGGGTTGTTGTGCGCATTGTCCACCAGCAGCATGGAGACATACGACAGGTATCCGCTGTCGAGATGCTCCATGTCCCGTGTGAAGACACTTGTGTCCAAGCGGTCGACAAAAAATATCCCGAAGAATGCATTCAACGCAATTCTAAAGAAACATGTAAATAACCCGACCGCCATGTTGGCGAACATAGAGTAATAGCTTATTAGCTCGTAGAGTTTTCTGTTGTTGACGTTAAGAGGCTTGTATTTATCGTAATACTTCAGCTTGTCTTGAAGAAACAGATTTCCACTGATGAAGACGTGGATGTAAAACAAAAGAACCAGTGTGATTGGAAAGACAATCAGCTCACCGAGTAGACGCAACACCTTTTCCGCTTTGCCAAACAATATAATCAAGCCGATCGCTTCCTTGACGACCAGGCTTGTTACAAGTGTAACTGTGAAGCTTATAACCAAGCCCCACATCATGAACGCTATCTGGTACCCCGGGTAGATCATGCTGCTGGTCATCACGTACTGGGGTGAGGCCGAAGAAACTGATAATAAGAACGACTTGTCGCCCTGGTAAATTTTGAGCATGTGGTAGCGGTAGTTTCTGGTGGCCAGAAAAATGTGCGCAAGTGAATTAGAAATTGAAACTGCAAGAGAGACCGCAGCTATGATGCGCATCGACATGAGGTCATCATAGCTGATCTCGACGAGCTGGTTTACAGTATTTAAAAAAATGAGAATGCTGTGCAGTATCTGTATCGTGCCACAGATGAGCAATATCCCCAGCCAGTATATGATGATCACCAGTACAAAAACGCCGGCAACGATTCGGGTTGGGTACTTGAAGAATGGGAAATTTGTAAAAAATTTAAGCTCTGAGCTTTCGCGCATCAACTCGACAAATGTTTTATTTGATATGAAACTTCCTTTTTTCAGAGTCTCGTCCTTGGATTTTCGGAAAACCCACTTGACGTGCAACGCTTGGTGAGGCTTGGCAGTTCCGGGAATGCTGTTGTCCAGATAAACACCCGACAGGACGCATCGTCGGAGAACGTCGATGCAAATCCCAATCAGGAGCACGTAACAAAAAATAGGCGGAAGGCCTTGTAGAAGAGCATACGCTTTGGCCAAATCAAGCATTACTAGGCTTTCTGGGATGTTAAGAGCTTTGATCCACTCGCTGCTGTTTCCACTTTCTTTAACTTGTTTAACTGTATTCACGATGTTCAGGTTCAGCAGTATTGCCGAGTAGCATATGCAGATGATAGCCCCGAGGGCTCGGTACCTGGTGGAGAGGCAAGCGAACAGCGGGAAACACGTCACGCAACCGATGAACGCCTCGATGTACGAATAGAGCGCCCGCCCCCACAGCGGCAAGGTGATCCCCGTCGTATTTGTTGACGTGATGAGCGAGACGATCGTGTTGGTGATGGTGCCGAAAGCCATGGCGTAGGCTGCTCTGTTGTCGAACCCGTCTAGGAATGAGAACGGTGTGATGAGTGCTGGACGGCCATCGCAAACGTCCTGATGGCATTTCCTCCTCTCCAGGAACGACAAGACCAACAGGAAGAGCACGGTGGGGATGAGAAGCCAGTAGTTGATGACATATATGTTAAAGTCATGGAGGCTCATTGTCTACAATGAGAAAGGAGTTAAAAGAGATGTTTAAAAACCACTATTGTATTATGTCAGAGTGCGATATGATTTTGATTTGTAATTTTTTTTTTGTGGAGATCAAACAGAACCGTGGGACTTTTAATTATCTGGCTATTCTATTGGGGTCTTAAGATGGCTCTATTTCTGACAAGCTGTGACGCACTGTTGCATGAAGAGGGGTGCAGGGCTCTGTCCGTGCATTGGTGGCGCAAATTTCGGGGTGTTCATTTCGTTTTATTTGAAACCATTGTATGAAGTTTATGTTTGATGGGTTTTTGTATGTGTTTGTGTTGTCCTGAATAAAGGTTCGTTGAGGTCAAGGGCCACACAGGACTTTAAAAACTCTAGATACTCCACTACTTTGAGGCAATCCTTTCCCTCCCCCCTATTCAATTTTACTTTGTCTATTATAGTCACGGTTACACAACATCGCAGACCTGTAGCTCATGGCAAACCTGTAGCTTATGGCAAACTTGTAGCTCATGGCAAACCTGTAGCTCATGGCAAACCTGTAGCTCATGGCAAACCTGTAGCTTATGGCAAACCTGTAGCTCATGGCAAACCTGTAGCTCATGCATGGCAAACCTGTAGCTCATGGCAAACCTGTAGCTCATGGCAAACCTGTAGCTCATGGCAAACCTGTAGCTCATGGCAAACTTGTAGCTCATGGCAAACCTGTAGCTCATGGCAAACCTGTAGCTCATGGCAAACCTGTAGCTCATGGCAAACGTGTATCTCATGGCAAACTTGTAGCTCATGGCAAACCTGTAGCTCGTGGCAAACCTGTAGCTCATGGCAAACGTGTATCTCATGGCAAACTTGTAGCTCATGGCAAACTTGTAGCTCATGGCAAACTTGTAGCTCATGGCAAACTTGTAGCTCATGGCAAACTTGTAGCTCATGGCAAACCTGTAGCTCATGGCAAACCTGTAGCTCATGGCAAACCTGTAGCTCATGGCAAACGTGTATCTCATGGCAAACTTGTAGCTCATGGCAAACTTGTAGCTCATGGCAAACTTGTAGCTCATGGCAACTTGTAGCTCATGGCAAACTTGTAGCTCATGGCAAACCTGTAGCTCGTGGCAAACCTGTAGCTCATGACAAACCTGTAGCTCATGGCAAACGTGTATCTCATGGCAAACTTGTAGCTCATGGCAAACTTGTAGCTCATGGCAAACTTGTAGCTCATGGCAAACTTGTAGCTCATGGCAAACTTGTAGCTCATGGCAAACGTGTAGCTCATGGCAAACTTGTAGCTCATGGCAAACTTGTAGCTCATGGCAAACTTGTAGCTCATGGCAAACTTGTAGCTCATGGCAAACTTGTAGCTCATGGCAAACTTGTAGCTCATGGCAAACTTGTAGCTCATGGCAAACTTGTAGCTCATGGCAAAGGGGAAATTGAGTTTGGAGTCACTGAACTAGGGATACATGTGTCTAATTACTGATGCTATAATAAATTAATGAAAACTTGATAAAATTATAACAAGTATAAGTATATATATTTTTTTTATATTTTATTTACGCTAATTTAAATTTACACATACATCACAACACACCAAAACAAGCTACGACAAAAAGCCTTAATTGATATGCGGACAAAAACAAATTCATATGTATATATACTAACGAAAATTAATACTTTAAAGTTGGCAAGAAGTCCAATAGAACTATCAACAGTGATTGCATTATGTGCATGATAAAATTAATGTACAATTGGCAGAAAAGGAAGTTCATTGAATAACAAATACCCCGGAAATAGTTTCAAACAACATAAAAATACGTATACGATTATGAGCTCCAGAAATTAACGTTCCAAATAATGTGCCTGGATCATTTTTTTTTTTAAGAAAGTGTTTTTCCGTCGGGGCCTTAGTATAATAGAAACTAGCGGTTAAATAGATACATTCTGACAGGCATTTAAAATAACAAGAAGTGTTTAATTTAATGACAGCTCTAAATTAAATTAGTATTTCTATAAAAAAATATATTTTTTTAACAAATATTTGAACCGGATCATAAAAGCAGGGTGCAGTGGTTTGTTGTTTTGATTTGTTTTAAAGTTCCACCAAGATGTAGTAGTCATGGTGTAGGGTTAAAGTTCGTCTGATTCAGGGGTCGACAGAGGAATCCATTTTGTGTGTGTGTGATAAATTTATGAGGGAATATGTTCAGGCCATGTAAAAGAAATAAATAGTAGAAGGTTTAGGTTTGAAGATAGAAAACGGGACAATTAAGCGGACGTTTCGGCTAGATGCCGTCTTAATACAATAAAAAACACATGCATTTTGTTTAATAAATAGAACGTATCTTTTCGAAGGTCTCAATAAAGTAAATGTAGCTCATTATTCAGAGCAGGAAGCCAAGGGCTCGGTAATTGGCGGAGAGACAATCAAACAGCGGGAAACACACCAGGAAACCAATGACGACCTGTCCACACATCGACAAGTTGATCTAAAATGTTCCTGTTGACTTCATTGAGTCTTCCAAAACATAAGTTGTATTTTTTAAAGCTTAAATGTATCTGTTGTTTATGTTATTGTATTGTCTGCCGAAGAAGGCATATAGTCGAAGCACCCGCTTAAGGCAGGCCTGCACAGCTCAAATGTAAGGCAGGCCTGCACAACTCAAATGTAAGGCAGGCCTGCACAACTCAAATGTAAGGCAGGCCCGCACAACTCAAATGTAAGGCAGGCCTGCACAACTCAAATGTAAGGCGAGCAGTAATACTTTATGAAAATCTTGTGCAGGCCAAAAGAAAATAGGGTTGGAGGAAAGCTATTAAGAAAATTATAATAATAAAGAATATTTCGATACTTCGCGGGCCGCTAAGTGGGTGCTGGCGGTCCGCTGAGTTTGTGCTGACGGGCAGCATGCGAGCCGCATGTTTTGCAGGCCTGGCTTAAGGCTTAATTGTCTTGTCTTTTATTTTCAAGTCTAAATCTATCTTGTTCCACAATTTATTTTATTTTTTACTTGCGAGGGGTCATTTTTAATCGACTAGCCAAAACTCCCGGCTAAGCTCGGGTTTGTATGGGAACAAATTACATTGCGCGTTTTAAGCGAATATGTAGTTTTAAAAGAAAACTCGCCAAAATAACGAATAAAAATTTAATGTTCTCCATAAATGACCAGATTTATAATTATTCGTGTAAACATTGTCTTAGGGGCAATCCCGGTTCAGGTAATATTTCTGAAACCGGAGTGTCTTCCATTGTACGCTTGCAATCTAGGTTGGTTGACAGGAATTCTTCTCAACAAGTGTCCAACAAATTAGTTTGTCTTTGAGCCCTGATTGGAATGGCACCAACAATTAGGCCTACACTAATTTCCTGGTTCCGGGTTTGGTAACTTCTTTGTTATTCCTACAGCTCGCCTTAAACATCTCTCCTCGAAGGGGGACTATTTTTCTCTCTCGAGGCTTTTATTCAGAGCACAGACTTGACGCTTCCGTGTGATGATCGGATGTCAGCAATAAAAATTGAACAATAAACGTATATTGTCGTGTATTTAAAAATCTTAGATTAAATGCACAACATTTAAATGAATAATTTAACTCAAAAAATGTAACATAAAATTATTAAAATAAACTGAATGTGTTCAGTGTGTAGCAAATAATACCTTTGAGACATTGCTATCCTCATAAAATGCACCGACCCATATTTTGAATAAATGCTGTTTGGGGCTAAATCTCCAACGTGTGATTATCCCTTTACAATACACATATTATATTAAGTGGGCAAGAGAAATGAAATACGGAACCCCTAAGCCGGTAAACCCACTTAGGTACGGCAAAGCAATCTTTATGCAATGCCACTGAACTGTGTGATACTTGTAATAACGTGCCCCCCCCCTCTACATACAACGAAATAAACTTTAGTTTACTAGAATAGTACATTTATTTATGTTTATGAAAAGAATTTATATGGCATCCTACCGTCTGCGCGAGACGATTGAGTAGCTATGTACACTCCAAAAAAAAAAAGGTTCACTTCACTAGGCCAATCCTGGAATGGCAATCAAGGCTGCATTTTTCGGAGGAGAATCTTTACCGGTTAGATTTGGTCTTCCGTATTGAAATTTTTTTAATATTTTTAAGAATTAACTCATTTTATTATTATTATAATTATTTGCAGGAAATTCGCTTCGCGTATCTTCTTTGACTGCCTCATTCACTACTGTTCGCCAGCTGGAACGTTGTTCAGCAGTGATCTCCCATTCGTTGATTTCTAATTGAAGACCTTAGTGCTAAAAGTACTTAAGTCACATTTTTGTCAAAATCAATCTAAACCAGGGGTGGGCAAACTTTTTTTGCGGAGGGCCACATTGACAATTGTAAAGCTATTGGGGGGGGGGGGGCGCATGTATATTATGTTCTATTTTTACATGTCGATAAACATTTCTCTATATAAAAATCGGTAAATTAGCATTACATGACAAAAGTCAAGGACTGTTTAAAAAAATAGAAAGTTAGAAAGAAAGTTGATCAAAAAGTGTTAAAACAATCATAACGCTATATGAAATTCTGTAAAATTTAAAAAAATAACTTAAAAAGCCAGAAATTTTTTAAATTTCTAAATGCCTTCGAGGGCCGCATAATATCAGCTGACGGGCCGCATGCGGCCCGCGGGCCGTAGTTTGCCCACCCCTGATCTAAACTGATATTTTCTTACCCATTTTAACCAAGTGTACTGCAGAAATTTGAAGACATTAAAATGTGCATTAGGCCCTTAATTAAACAAGACAAAAAATGAAAATAGTCACATTTTATAGACGAAAAGTATATTTGAACTTGATTATCTCAAAAAGTACTTTTAGCACTAAGGTCTTCAATTTTGCCTTCCTCATGCTCCTTTTGCATATTAAAAGAATATGGTTGCATTAAACAGCAAATATTCGCTCGGCTTTGAGGTTTTAAAAAAAAATTCTTTAAGTCTACAGCGTTATCAGATCACATACGTAAATTTAGGAACTGTCAAAAAGCACTTCGCAAAATTATCAGTTAAAATTAAAAATGTTATCTATAGAAAGCAAGATTTATTATAACTCTTGTACACATTGAATTTCGGGCACAGCCCCTGTTAGTTAATATTCAAGCTGGATTTAAATACTAAATAAACTTTTAAAAGATGTCTTATCGATGGACGTTTATCAATTAAAATAAAAAATATTATCCTCAGTGGTGTAGCTGGGGGGGGGGGGGGGTCGGACCACACCGGGTGACACCATCTCAGAGGGTGACACCAAATTGAAAAATTGCATTTTAATAGAGCACTAAGCAAATTTTATACAGGATAACTGATCACGCGTAATTTTTCTACACATATAACCCATCCAAATGTGTGCTTTATTATGCGTCAGAAATGAGGTGACCCTACATTTAAGTCAGAAAAGCACCGCTTTGACCCTGATTCGACGCCGACTGAAATATTCTGTAACTTTCGTAAGTGACAGGAAGATATAGATATATATATATATATTTAGAGACCGACCGAAAGTGATTTTCTGATTTTGGCCGAAATCGAAACAAGTCCGAAAGTTAAATATGACTTTCAGTCGAAACCGAAACAAAATCTTAACGAGACTTTCGGAGGAAACCGAACCGAAATATTAAGATATTTTGAAATTCATTGACACATACATTCTGCATACATCGAAAAATGATGGGGAAATTATCAATATTTATATTCTTTTTATAAAAAATGAGATCATCGGGAATAATAATAAATAAACATCTAATGAATACTTTGGCTCTTACCGTTTTAATTAAAAAGTAATTTAAATTTCTTTAAAATGTATTTTTAAGTATTAAGGTAAGAGCAAATGTGGACCAGAGGGGTGGGGCAAAATACCTGCAAAATAGACACTTGAGTTTCCTTTGCTTTTATAATATAACTACAACGCTACCTGGACATATATCTACAGTAACTATTATTTATCACCTCAATATCAGTGATTAAGGCTATAAAAAGATCACCACAATGTTTTGTGGTTAACGTCATACTAATGCTTTGTGTTTTCATAAATAGCTGGCAAGATATTGAATTGCTGCATTAATATTTAGCCTAGTACCAACGCATTAGTCTTTCTTATTTTGTTTGGAGACCAACCTCCCTCACCCTCATTGGTTGGGGGAGGGGGGGTATATTATTTCTACAAGGTCTCAAAAATAATTTAACATTTTTGTTCTGACGGGTCTCGACGGAGAATCGCAAAAGGCATCTCAATATCGTATTTCTTTCGCCAAAACCATTAATGTGAATAGGTCTACAGTATGCCTACTGCATAATTATTATAAGAATCCATGATACATGTACACGCGTGTTATTTATTCAATAACAATGTTTATGAGCATGATAATGATACATTTCAAGAAGTGAATGAATTGAAAAAGCCTAAGTTTCCCTAATTTTTACTTTTTAAAATTATAACGAAAATAATAATTGAAATATTACCATCCCCTAGGAATATTCCATATTATTATTATTCACATTTCCCTATGACACCCTTGATGGGCATGATAATGATAAATCAAAATAAATATCACAAATGACAAATGAGTGAGTTGAATAAATATATGGATTCCTGAACCGCTACAGGAATACCTCTAGTGTTGGCAGCATGCTGGAAACACTGGACTGGTCACTATTGGAGGAACGACGGCGAATATCCAGGCTCTCCATGATTTATAAGATAAATAATGGGCTAGTCCACTGCTCTGGCATTAAACAGAAACTCGTCCCACTCCCCCATAGACAGCGACGAGGCCATGACAGGCAGTTCCATAGCTCATACCAGCGAGAAGCCAGTATAGGAACTGCTCATTCCTACCAAAGACAATCAGGGACTGGAACAATCTTTCAAAAGGAACAGTTGAGGCGACAACACTCGACTCTTTTGCGTCTATTGCCTCATGCCTTCCAACCCCCAGTGTATGATACCCTCATTGATCGTGAGCCCTTCATATATAGAAGAATATATAGAAGAAGAATATATATATATATTACCATTCCCGTAGATTTTTCTTCCACAAAACTATTTATATTTGCCTAGCTTAAATGAAATTTAATTTTTAGAAATAAATTATAAGTAGGTCATCAATTAGTTGTGAGCAGTTTTCGCAGAGTATTAGTCATAAAACATACGATGACAGCAAGACGTCGAGCAATAATGAATATCGGATTACCGGCCTAGAGACAGACAGACAGTCTGACTTCTGGTAGATGACCGAAAAGCTCAATCACTTTCGGCAAAATGGCCGAAAGTCTCATCACTTTCGGCCGAGACCGAAATTAAACCGAAAGTTAACTTGTCTGTTTCGGTGGAAACCGAAACTAGGCCGAAAGTTATCAAATGGCAACTTTCTGCGCGAAACCGAAATTCGGTCGATCTCTAATAATATATATATATATATAAATTCTGAGTAATAAAACTTTCAATTGATATCAAATACGATGTTATCGGGCGATTCTAAGTACACGTTACAGTTCTTAAATACATTTAACTTCTGACCATCAATTACTTTGTTTTTGTTATTGTTATATATAATGTGGACTTATTTAACAAGAAGAAATCCATCATGGAAGTCAGGGGGGGGGCGGGGGGAGTGTGACAATGAGTATACCGCACCGGGTGACAAAAAAGCTACCTACGCCACTGAGGATCCTCATTTAATTGGGCGCCATTTTAGTTATACCTAGGATCTTAATCTTTAAATTTGATGCTACAGCATTGAGCAATTTAGGTTGGATAGCAAACAACCTTCTCTTTTTTTAATGGTCCAATTAAATTTGGTTGAAACAAGCAAAAGCTAATTCGTTTAACTGAAAACAAAACTGGGGCGCCACCCTTCACAAAAAAAGAGTTTTTAAAAAGGTTGATATTATTAGTTTGAAATCCACCGATATTTAAAAAGGGAATATAAACGTAAGTTTAACAAGTTTGGCGTAAATACAACAAAAAAAAATACTTTAAAAGCTTGCATTGTAATCTAAGACTTCTTGTACAGCTTTGGCTCTAATGAGGACAATTTATTGTAGAAACTCCTTCATTCATTTGGAACTTTAAAGAAACTTCAAAAATATCTTTAAATCTGATTCCATAACATCTGATTACAATCCTAGACAATCATAGCAAATCCTAGACAAATATATAGTAACATGAGAAACTTGAAAGGGACATTTTTATTATCATAAAACCTTTATAAAAAAATCGAATGTTCTAGAATAAGGAGATTCAATAAACTTTAAAAAGATATATTAACAGATACCGCGGACATTCTGAGAGTAGTACAGAAATCTAAAATCTAAACTGAAATGTACATAACCTTTTAGATACGTACAAATGACATTTTCATAATCTTTATACACCTTGAATACTATTGAACTTGATTGAAAATTAAACATATTTTTAAAGCCTTCAAATAATTTGCAAAAATTACTATTTTATGTAGTCAGTATTTCGAGAAGAAAAAAACACGAGGCCCCTTAGCAGCGTGAGGCCGTGGGCAACTGCCCAGTGTGCCCATGCCTAAAGAGGCCCTAATTACAATAACAACGAAGTTAATAAAAGCTTTAAAATTGTTTGAAGTTAATTAATCGACTCATAGACTTCTATAGTTTTAAACATTAGAGCTACTTTAACTTCATTGATATCTTTGAACTCAGCGGTTCTCAACCTGTGGGTCGCGACCCATTTGATGGTCAAACGACCCTTTCCCAAGGTGACCTAAGACCATCGGAAAACACATATACTCTAAAGTTATGAAGAGCAACGAAAATAATTTTATGTTTGGGGGTCGCCACAACATGATGACCTGTATTAAATGTTTGCGGTTATAGGAAGGTTGTGAACCACTGTTCTAACTCAAAGGTTTTGTTGTTCTTTTTAAATTGTTTTTATTTTAATTTCTAATTATCTGTTGCTTCTGGTTTTTGTATTTTCTGCTAAAGAAGATATCTAGCCGAAAAGTCTTTTTAATTTCATTGTCTTTTCATATAAAGCCTTAAAATATATTATTCTTCCCCTATTTCTTTTACGCGGCTTGAACGCAGTCCGTCATATATTATCTAGACGGGCAGCACGCTTTGTCCTGAACCGCCACATGAACACCTCTAGTGTTGGCAGCATGATGGAAACACTGGGCTGGTCAACATCGGAGAAACAACGACAACCATCAGGCTCTCCATGATGCGCAAGATTTTAAAAAAATGGGCTGGTCCACTGCTCCAGCATTAAACAGAAACTCGTCCCTCTCCCCCATAGACAGCGACGAGGTCATGACAGGCAGTTCCGGCTCATACCAGCAATAACACAGTACAGGACCTGCTCTGTCCTGCCCCGACAATCAGGGACTGGAACAAGCTTTCAAAAGGAACAGTTGATGTGACAACACTTGAAACATTTGCGTATATTGTCTCCTGCCTTCCAATCCCCAGTTCCTAATTTAATCACTGAGTAGCCCTTGCAACCATTGAAGCATCCTCTTCAAAACCATGCACAGAAACATCGCGAACCCCCTCTAGATGCATAGGAGCCAGAATGATTAATACATTGATCGTGGGCCCTCAAAATAAAGAAGAAGAAGAAAGTTCCAACAGCTGAACGTTCAGTTACGTATATCTTTGTTATTCTTGTAAAACCGTTCAATTTTGGTTTGTTGAATTTAGAGATCAGTCTTGTAGTTGTAGGCTGTAACTTGTCTTTTAAAAAAATGTAGTGCATCAAAATGAAGGGGATGCAATATCGATCCTATTTATTGACATGACAAATGTATTGATTAGAATAAGTTTTCATTCCAGTGCAGACGTAGGCTTCAAGAGAGGTTTTTTAATGTAACAACACCACAAACCCCTTAAAATTATAAGTGTCTTGACCAGCAGAAACTGATGTACAGAGTGATACACATTCGTGCGATACATTTGTGCAGACATAAATTCTTAATTTTTAAGGGGCGGTAACTGTAATCTAATTAAATCATTTATTTTATACAGTTGCAATTCCTTGCGAGGTACCGGTACCATGATTTTTATAAAATCATTCAAATAAAACAAAGCCACATCTTCCCCATCAGCAATCTGCCAATGATTGAACATTCTTCTACAGTTCTTATGAAAAGCTTGGGATAAATAAACGTTGCCAACTCTTATTTTTGTGGTTGATAACAACCGTAGCATGTAGACAAGTTGGACAAATGAGGTACAGGTAAGCGCAGATGTCTGGAGAGCAGTTTTGTGACAAAACGTTTGACCTCCAATCAATATAAGGAACAAAAGGAGAACAATATTATTTCAGTGCTTCATTAATCTGTGGGGCTATTGTAAAGAGGGAGTGCCTGGGGTGTGGGACTGGGTTTAGAGGGAGTTTGTTTTTTGGGGGCATTCAGTTTTTGGGAGGAAATAATCTTGGAGGTTTGAGTATGTCATGTTCATTCTTTTCAATATTTTTTTATCGGTGAAAAGAATAAAGTGTACTTTCAATCAACGGTTTGTTTTTTTTGTTGTTTTTTTTTTGGGGGGGGGGGGGGGGCAATCTGAAGATTGTGGGAGACATATTGTTGTCTATATATGAATGTATTTACGTTTAAAAGAGTGACCGGTTTGAACATGTCACGTTTTGAGAACTAACCATAACTTCTACCCGATATTTTGTTTCACGTACAGCCCCTTATCGCCAGTTGCATATTATAACTTACGGCAATTAAGATCTAAATTCCATATATCCTAGGCCTAGAAAATTAAAATTTTAAAAATTATGAAGACACTTTGAAACTTTGACTCTAAATTTTATTTAACTTTACCTTTTCTATTTCCAGCATTGTCGTATTTGAGGATCCTTGAGAATTTATACATATATATTATAGGCTAATTTTGAAAGATGGGTACATTACGTCATTTGTGTGTTTTGTTATGTTGCTGATGACTTTAGACTTTAGGGTTCAGGTTAGGTTTAGGGATAGATTTAGGGTTCAGGTTAGGGCTAGGGTGAGGGATATATTTTATATATAGATTTTCCATATTATACTTTATGGAAAATTTATATCTCTGGAATTTCAATGGTTCATTGGCTAATACTAATAAAAAATTTAATTTACATGCTGATAATTGCACTCGCTCTGAGTCTGACAACATGCACACACATAATAATATAAACTTAAGGGCGAAGAACATACAAATGAGCGTATAAACAAAAGTCACATGACCGGAAATTGGAAAATGGAGCAACTATGGCAGCCAAATTAAGGAAGAAGGATTGATAATCAAAAGGAATATCTTGTCAATTAATTTTTTAGTGTCCTTGCATAGATAGTTTAAATAAATTAATACGGGTAATTTCAAAAAATTCATTCAATTAACTAATTAGAAATATATTTATCGTCCATTCAACAAAATGAGGTTTTAAAGTATGTCAAACATGATAAATTACGAAGGATGGGAAAGTCTCGAATTGATGAACTACTGAACTCCAGTATAAGAAACTATAATTGTTTCTTGGACTCTATTTGAAAGTTTTTTGATGTAGAAATCATGGTTTGAATTCAGTTTTGGATTTGCGTTCGTTACCTCAATAAAGGAATTTCAGTGCTTAAGTATTCAGAAATCTTACTGTAATGTTGGATACACAACACAAAACTGAAAATGCCAATGCAGAACATGATTGATGATTGTTGAATTTCAATTTCTGGTAAGATGATGAGCAGATGAATTAAAAAGAGAAAAGGCCTTAAAGATTAAAGTATTAGGACAGTTATTCAAATTCGCAAAATCCCACTAATGAATCAGGTCATACTTTCACTCACCATTGTCCAATGATAATTCGGTAAATGTGAAGAGATATCACCGCATTTTTTTTTTTACCATGGCCGCCATCTTGGTTGCTCTGACCCACGAACTTATGTCCTAAATTTATCCCTAAACCTAACCTGAACCCTAAATCTATCCCTTAACCTAACCTGAACTTATCCCTAACCTGGGTTTTGACCCTATCGGAACCAGGGTTGTGACCCTATCAGAACCAGGGACAAAACACGCAAATGTTGTCATGGTGATATCTCTTCGCATTAGCCGATAATTCAAATATGATACTATTTGATACAACTGACATTTTGTACGCAATGATTGTGAATTACTTGGGTTTTTTCAAAAATATTTATGACTTAGCCTTTTTTTAGCCTACAGCTTTTAAAGCTGTATTGTATGTAGTATGTGTAGAAAAGTTTAGTTTGAGTTATTACACTATTTTTTTCTTCCCTAATTTAATTTAAATATATTTATAATTTGTGGAAAGCCCACCATAGTACAATATAAATAATCATAATTGCTAAGCAGGGCCATGCCCAGGGAAATCTGCACTGTGTGCAAAGATGTAAAATTTCCACTTTTTCCATGTTTCATTAGGGCATTATATTTGATGGGTCGTGTGGTTGACTAACCCCCACCCCCTTTTCTTCCTACGCTATTTGATATAGGCCTATAATATTTATTTATATGGAATGGAAATTTTACCATTTTTGTGCCCCTTGATGAAGACCCCCCCAGGCTTCCACCCTGTTGTTGCGCCCTCTCCCACCTTTTTTTTTGTGTTGCTGTGCTTGCATTTCTTGTATCTTTTTGAAGAAAATTGTATTAAAATAAGCATGATGATCATGGTGCTCATACAAATTCTTATCTGATTTATCTCAGACTGGTAACAATTGTGCTAAATTATTTAATTGTGGAAATTTTATATATTTATTAATATAGCTTCTGGCATATTGCAGAATGCTGGCTATTTGATGGAATATGATTTTTATTATTTAATTGTTCTTTTCAGATCTGATGTAATGTAGTTCTGTAAAAACTATCTAGGATGACTAACGCCATCTACCACTGTTTTCTGTTAGTGGGAGTTTGTGGTAAGTTTCTTGCTTGACTTAACACTGGACAGAAATTATTTTAAATTCTTTCTTTTCAGGAAGCTTATCATTATTTATTTCTATTTTAGTTACTGGAATTTTGAAAATTCATGCAGGCTTTTTTATTTACTGCTTTGGGTATTGCTCATTTTATCCCTAAATATTTAACAATAGGGCTTAACCGGGTGCAGTTTTTACATTAACACCGGGTCTGGGTAATTTGAGAAAATACCTGGTGGGTCCACTTGTTACAAAAAAAGAGTTAACTTCTCATTTTTGATAATATATGGGGGCCTTTAAATTATAGGCCTTCAGACAGTCCTACACCCTACATTCCTGCCTACATTACATTAAACAATGGAACCATAGACAGTCCTACTTATACCCTTAGTTCCTTCTTGATTAATGTAATAGTCACCTCCCACTAAAGAAAAAAAAATTGAACTGTTTACCTGAGTTCAACCGTTCATGGTTTGACAGCCTTTTTTTTTTCACTCAGTACTATTGATATAAAACATGTGGAATCGGGGGAAAGGGCGGTTTTGAAAAGGAAGCAGAACATACCAGAAGCAAAATATGTATAAGAGATACTCAAGCAGGAAAAGTTGTCAGCTATTTAGGCAGTTCGCCATCGTCTACAAAATTCCTCATTTTTTTAATTGCAATGATGTGCACGCTGCTAAAATTCTCTTGTGGACTGGTTTAGTATTTTGTGTATGTATATATATATATATATTATATATATATATATATATATATATTAGTTACTTTTCATTCTAGGACCATCAAATTAGGAAAGATTAAATGTATTAGAAGGGCATTTTTCAGAGCTTCAACTTTGTTAAAATGTAACTTATGGAGCCTCTCTTAAACATTGTTAGGGCTCTGTAGGTTGGTTTAGGGGATTATGTATGGATATGGATACTGTCTTTCACACAAATGTATTGAATAATTTAAGGCAACAAAACTGGATGAAAATATATGTATTTAATCCTATCTGATGTTAGATGATAGAAATGCAGTAATGCTTCTCACTGCACTGACTAAGGATTCTATGCTAACTAAATTTATAATATAAGACTGATCTTACTCCGATGGTTGCTTGGGCTGTACTCATTCACTAATTGTAATCTAATACACTTTACCATTACAGTGAAGTCAACATCATACAATTGCTATTACCCGGTACATACAATAACAAATTTATATAAAAGTATAGCTGACAAAACCTTGCCCTCAACTTTTTAATTGATTGATTTATTTTAGTGTTAAGCATTTAATTTTTTTTTTTATATGTCAAAGAGTTAAATTTTTTTTTTCTCTCCAAACAACGCCCTCTAATAATGTCATATATTTTTGATTACCACAGAAAGTTCTTATCGCTTGAACAGATGTTAACAAAAATTACTTTTAATTTAATGGCAAACGAAAGTTGCTCCTTGAATAGAAGTGAATATGGAAGAAATAAAAACTAAAGACAATAAACTTGTGCTAGGCTTTAAAAAAAATCTCAATCACAAAAGTGATTTTTATTTATCATTCCTCACAAATTAATTTTTTTACTTTAGGGTGGGGGAGATGGGATGGTGCTTGCACAACAGATTGCATTAATATTTCCATTTGATCATTCATGCAACAGGTATCCCCTGATGTCTGCAACTATAAAATATGTTGTTTTCTTCTATCAACAGAGAACTCTACAAAAAGAAATAATTGTTTGATGTAGTTGATTATGTTTGCTCACACTAAGTCTCCCCCCCCCCCCCCCCCCCGGCCCTGCCCCACACTCTTCTCATCTCTTTCTAGTCATGGCTTGCCATAATAAATGCACCTTCTTTGATGAAATTGTCAAACAGGAAAATGGGAACCTAATTTGAATCAGGAAAATGGATATAGTCATTTAACTTGAGTGTTAATTTCATCTATCTCAATACAATTTGCTACATCCAGGACTACTCTTCTCCGTTATAAAAAAAAACAACAGTGCAACAATAAACTCAGTCTACAATGTCTGTTTCGGAAGCTCACACTACAAGTGAATGTGGAAAAGCTTTATGTTTGAACCTTCATCTTGTTGCTCAGCTATAATTTTTGAGTGTACAGATCAGGTGGGGTGGGGGCGCAACCTTTTTTGTGCAGAGTGCCTTTATGGCAATTAATTTTTATTTTTTATTTTGGCGGCTGCCTGATTGCCCTGGTTTAAAGGTTTCAGAGTGCCGTAAATTGCCCTGGTATAAAGTTTTCAGTGCGCCACAGGTTGCCCTGGTATAAAGGTTTCAGTGCGCCACATGCTGCTCTGGTATAAAGGTTTTAATGTGTCATAGATTGCCCTGGTATTCGGGTTTGAGCATGCCATAGATTGCACTGGTATGAAGGTTGCAATGTGCTGTAGGTTGCCCTGGTATAGATATAGGATCAAGTGTTACTGTATACTTCATCAAGTGGGCATGATAATTGTTTTCTGGAAAAAAATTTAATCAAGTGGCTCCTGTTTTAGTTATGTATACTATAGTTTTATTTTAATGAGTGTTTGAAGTGCTCCAGCTTACCATAGATCTGGCGCACATTCTTTTTTTTTTTTTTTTTTTTTTTGTTAGTTATAAAAAGAACTGTTTTTTCCTTTGTTTGACACTGATAGTGAATAGCATATTTTTGGTGTTGTGGCAGCATTTGTAAAGTGAATATGCTCAGTTCACATTTTCAAATTAGTGTCAAATTTTCGTTCATGCATTTGATGCGATTTTTGTATGAAGTTTTGTCACAACTTTCAAATTATTATTTGATCAAAGATTAATTTTTGTCCAAAAAAGAAAGAAACCATGCACAAAATAGTCCTTTAATACAATAATTTGAAAGGAATTTGAGCATAATTAGCCGTAGTTTTTTCAATGATAAAATGTATTTTTACAGAGTAATTAATTTTGGTTTGTAAACATTCTACTAACTCCTCATACAGATGATCCATAACACTGCGCTTTTGAGTGCCAAATATATTGTTTGACTGAGATGGTCCCCCTGTGAAAGACAAAGTCACTCAAAATGTGTACCAATGGTTCCATGTATTATTTGAGTGATTTAAAAGGTGTTCGTCAAGAGTTTGTCAAGATTTAAGTAAGAGAAGAATAAATGGGGTACGTTGGGGTGTGGGGTATGATGTAGAAAAGAATAATATGTGTTTAGTTACGCTGGCCCCAGACCTAACGATAAGGACTAAAAATGTGCTGATTGAAGAAAGATTTTAGAGCTTGATGAGGACATGTGTGGTGCCGAGGGCATGTGGCACTTATGTGTGGTCCTGAGGGCATGTGGCACTTATGTGTGGTGCTGAGGGCATGTGGCACTTATGTGTGGTGCTGAGGGCATGTGGCACTTATGTGTGGTGCTGAGGGCATGTGGCACTTATGTGTGGTGCCAAGGGCATGTGGCACTTTTTTGTGGTCCGAGGGCATGTGGAACTTATGTGTGGTGCCGAGGGCATGTGGCACTTATGTGTGGTGTGGAGGGCATGTGGCACTTATTTGTGGTGTTGAGGGCATGTGGCACTTATGTGTGGTGCTGAGGGCATGTGGCACTTTTTTGTGGTGCCGAGGGCATGTGACACTTATGTGTGGTGCTGAGGGCATGTGACACTTATGTGTGGTGCTGAGGGCATGTGACACTTATGTGTGGTGCCGAGGGCATGTGACACTTATGTGTGGTGCCGAGAGCATGTGGCACTTATGTGTGGTGCCTAGGGCATGTGGCACTTATGTGTTGTGGCGATGGCATGTGGCACGTATGTGTGGTGCCGAGGGCATGTGGGACTTATGTGTTGTCCTGAGGTCGTGTGGCACTTATGTGTGGTGCCGAGGTCGTGTGGCACTTTTTTGTGGTGCCGAGGGCATGTGGCACTTATGTGTAGTGCCGAGGGCATGTTGCACTTATGTGTGGTGCCGAGGGCATGTGGCACCTGCAGCAATAATTAAATTGATGAGGAGGTGTGTGGTGCCGAGGGCATGTGGCACTTATGTGTGGTGCCGAGGGCATGTGGCACTTATGTGTGGTGCCGAGGGCATGTGGCACTTATGTGTGGTGCCGAGGGCATGTGGCACCCGTAGCAATAATTAAAACTTCGCCCCTATCAAGCATGATAAAGCTATGTTTAAATACCGTGTATTTCAATTGTACCATGCAGTAGACAAGGACAGCCCAGTAGATAGAGAAATCTGTAGTGTCATAGCTTACTCCATACATTTAAACTGATTAGAAGCAAAATTTGAACATTTCTTAAAAGAACAAAACTTCTTTATTCTTTTTTGCGCCTCCCTTACCATGGCGCACACCTTACAGTGGCGCCCACCTTATAGTGGCGCCCAAGATGTATGCCGTGTCTTGATACAACATCAGTCTGCCTCTGGTGGGGAGTGATGAAATACGCAGTTATCGGATCGTGGGTTGAACTAATAGCACTCACTAATATCAGTCTTCAGTATCTTCACAAATACACACACGAATTAAACAACGTGTGCTTTTTCCTATCATCAAGTCTTTGGGTGGGATTTCATTTTGCTTATTTAGCCCGATCCCCGCCTTCCGTGGCTTATTTAATTTGGCACATACCACTTCCATTAGCCTCAAATATATGTGTAAAACAAAACAAATGGTAGTCTAAAGTTTAAACAGGAACTACTTCCAACAAATCATACTGACTTTGTTTCAAAAGTGATCATAGCATATTTTAAAACAAACAAAGACAGACTCTGATAGACTGGATAAGGAGCTGTGTTTAATTATTATTTTTTTTACCACACGCCCTGTTACAGACATACGTGTTACCAACATAATGGTACAGACATACGTATTACAGACATACGTGGCATGTCCATGTTATTTGTCTTGATTTGTTTCTCTACTAATCCCTCATATTTTTTCTTTCATTGATTAAAACAAAATTGAAATAATGAGCTCAGTGATTTCTTCGCGGGGCTGCCATTTATTTTCCAACACACCTTCCTGCCCCCCCCCCCCAAATCGTATTCACCCTTGTCTTCACACACATAGGACATTTTAAAACAAATTTTAACACGTTAGACATAAATGGGTTGACGTTGTTTGATAAAGTTGGACTGGGGTCTTCCGTTGAATATTTTACTCATGCCCATGAAACAGTCCACCCGTTGTTTGATAAAGTTGGACTGGGGTCTTTCGTTGAACATTTTACTCATGCCCATGAAACAGTCCCACCCCATGAAACAGTCCCACCCCATGAAACAGTCCCACCCCATGAAACAGTCCCACCCCATGAAACAGTCCCAAACCATGAAACAGTCCCACACCATGAAACAGTCCCACCCAATGAAACAGTCCCACCCCACGTTCCCCAATTCGCGGTGTGCAGTGGCAGGGGAATCTAGTGTGCTCTTGTTTGGTTTAAGTTTGTGTCTTGTAAGGTTTTCTGCGTACATCTAATCGTGTTGTTGTTTCAACTCTTCTGATCATTCCATCCTCTTATTGTCGGAGGATTCCCGCCCAAATATGTCTTTCCCCACACCAATTGAGAACCACCGCTCTACATGCCTAAACCGACAGGTTCGATGGTGGCTGTAGTGGGCCCCCTCCCCCACTCCCCCGATCTACTGTGGGGAGAACATAATTAACTTCATTGTTACTTAAAATTGTGCTGACAGGCAACGCTCACAGTGATCATTGTGTTGCTTTACTGCAGGATACGACCGACTCAGTCATGACCAAACAAATCCAGTTGGTGCATTATAAGTATGTCATTTAGTAACAGCTTTACTTATTGGGTCTTTGCCTATAAAGAGCCTTGAATCAGAGCCGAATTAAGACCCCCCCCCCCCCCCCGGGTCGGAAAACTACGCCTCGTGGGTCGGATCCGGTCCTTGGGGAGATTATTAAGTTAAATTAATCATTTCATTTTTTAAATTTAAAAAATACTCAAAAGTAAAAACATTGCAAGAAAAACAACGAAAATTATATATAAAACTATATTAAGCCATTATGAAGAAAACTTTCATAAACCATCATATATATTAAACTTTAATAAGCCATCATATATATAAAACTATAATCAGTCATCATGTATAAAACTATAATAAGTGATTATATACAAAACTATAATACGCCATTATATTATATATAAAAACTATAATACTAAATACGCCCACTCGTAATGAATATCAGTGTTGCTTCAGTGTCCATGGGGCGGTAAAGAACGAAGTTCGTTGCGCGCAAATGATCATTAGCCCGCGTTAAGAACAGACAGGGACAAAAATCCAACATCTGATGACAGTGGCGGGGTCGGAACAACTGACCATGGGGGTTGAAAAGGGGGGGGGGGAGAGAAATCACTGACAGATATTACTGTGAACCACGGTCTCTTAAACTTAAGTTACAAACCTCTTACGTAGTTTTTTAAAAAATAACCTAGTGACTTTGTACCGTTGTCACCCCATAGCTTGCACCGGTGTCACCCCATATTGTATGCGTTACTGTCTTGAGATACCAGAGACCTGAAGTTCCAACTTAACGGGGGGTAAAAGAAATGGGTTGAAAGTGGGAAAAGAGAGCTACAAAGTGAATTTGGACTTTTTGAAAGTATCTAAATGTCTAAACCCAAAATGGTGTCTGCAACTACGAGTGTGTTGCCCAAAATAGTTACTGAGTACTAAATGTTTCTTGCGTCTCTTTGTTAAGCCTTTATTTTTATGTTAAAAGAAAATACCCGTGCTGTCGTAAGTTCAAGTTGGTCTAGGATACTCGTGGTCGGAACTTGGAACGGATTGATCATAAAATACCAAGTTTGACCAAGACCAAGTCCAATATCTTGAGTTACTAGAGACGCGATGCTCGCCGCCAGTGTCTGAGAACAGACCCGTAATGAGGGTTTGTTGGAGAGCATCTCAAGGCGCCAGCATGTAACCGAGGTTAGGCTGATCGACTAGACCAGAGGTCACTAGGCTGTGGTCCCCTTCGTCAAATTCACTTCTTAATTGAAGGGGGTCTTTTTATTGACACTCGTTTTGAGGACCACTGGATTAGATACTTCGAAAGATGACTCACAAGAGTATTACTAGCATGAATCTATGTAGGCGAGCAACCCCCATATCCAATCTTTGTATTGGTGTGTGTGGGGTGGCGGGCTGTTGGTAAAGGGTATCCGTACGAATGATTGACTCACCAATACTATTAGACCAGCACTCTTCACCAAATAGACTTAAAATATGTATAATTTTTATGATCTTAATATGATGAGAATGCACATGGATGATGATAAATGAAGTCACACGTTTTCACCCATATTTCTATTAAGTCGTTGGATCAAT
The DNA here is from genome assembly GCA_964017045.1 of Omphiscola glabra. NCBI lineage: Eukaryota > Metazoa > Mollusca > Gastropoda > Lymnaeidae > Omphiscola > Omphiscola glabra. Next base: position 30,642,902 of record OZ024799.1, read on the forward strand.
TGCTTTCAACGATGACCCATATAGTCAAAGAGAGCTTGTCTTCTGTCATTGTACCCCCTCTTTGTAAGACAGCTGTCATCAAACCATTACTTAAGAAGTCTAGTCTTGATCAAAATAATATAAATAACTATAAATCAGAATCTAATTTATCAATTTTATCTAAAGTCATTGAAAAACTAGCTTTGATCAACTTTAAGTCAGCTTTTTTCTTATTCAGTCGGCCTTTATACCTTTTCACAGCACAGAGACAGCTCTCTTGAGAGTCAGCAATGACCTATTGATTGCATTGGACAGCGGTGATATCTATCCATCATGATCCACTTAGATCTCAGTGCGGCCTTTAATACCGTTGACCATCAAACCCTTTGCAAAACCCTTGAAAATTACTTTGGAATTTCTGGTTCAGTTTTGGCTTTGTTTCGGTCCTACCTCTCCATTAGAACGCAGGCGGTCGCTGTTGATGGCTGTCTCCCCGGTAGTGCTGACTTGGTATACGTTTTGCGTCCAGTCCTATTCACAATGTATACCAGGCCATTTCTCCTCCTGCTCTGGAGGCATGCTGTTGAGAGCCAGTCATTCGCAGATGACAAGCATACCCATCCTTCTCTGGTCAATTGTGCGATCCACACCTTGCAGACAGTGCATTGGTGATGTCAAGTCATGGATGACTCTCAGCAAGTTGAAGCTGAACGATGATATAACGAAAGAACTCCTCATTCACAATCATGAATCATCCTCTAACTCATCTCTCCCCATCTCGTTTCATTTAGGTCGCTCCGATATATAGTTCATATCCTCTGCTAGGAATCTTGGTTACATTTGACAACATATCTCAATCATCTTTCTCACATCTGTCGCTCTACGTACACCGCTATCCGTCAGATCAGCTCCATCCGCCACTACCTCACAGTCAGCGCAACAAAAACCCTAGTCTGTGCTCTTGTTCTCTCTCGTCTTGACTATTTTAAATCTCTTCTGTCAGGTTCACCAAAACATTCCATAGAAAAGCGCAGAAAGTTCAAAACTCGGCTGCTAGGTTAGTTCTAACGGCAAAGAAACCTGATCACGTCACTCCACTACTTCACTCAGTTCATTGGCCCCCATACAGGCATGCATTGATTACAAGCTGTCTGTTCTCTGTCACAACTTTTTCTCTGGTTCCTGCCCTCAATATCTTTCTGAACTTCTTACTGTCTTTTCACCCCGTCGAAAGCTTCGTTCCTCGCAGACACGCGTAGTCTTTCTGTTCCCAGAACACGCACTAAAACATGGTGATCGATCGTTCTCTTTCTGTGCCCCAAAACAATGGAATTCTCTCCAATGCACATCCGCAATATAACGACCAATACAGCCTTCAAAACTGCCCTCAAGACCCATCTCTTTAGACTGTACTATACCGACTCATTCTTACACCCTCTGACTGATAAACAACGCTCGATTCTGCTGGGTGCTGTCCATGGCTAGACAGGGGTAGATAGTACTCGGGTGGGCGAGGTCAAGCTTTTCACCAATTACCAAGTGTTGTTTTTATATGTATACGTTTCTGTATTTGCTAATTTTTATGTGAAGCGCAGTGAGCCTATCCCTAGGCTGGGGTACTGCGCTATATAAAACCACCTAATAATAATAATAATAAAGTTTGTTATCTTCGGTGTAACGTAAGATCTTTCTTCCCCCCCCCCCCTTTTTTTTTTTCCAAATTTTAAAAAAATATTATTTTTACACCGTCTTTAAATAAAATAATAATATAAGCGCTACCAACAAGAGAAACATTTTGCTACAGTTCTGAATCTTCTCCGTTCCTGTTCCCTCCCCTTCTTTTATTTATATCCACATTTGGCATGTTTCATTTTTTTTTTTTTTTTTTTTAGAGTTATCTGCTGTCGACCAGTTGTCTGTATTTCATGACATAACAGTTTGCTACATTGCATCCTTTCAAAAATCTTACATCCTCTTTGTATCTTATCTCCTCCCCCCCCCCCACTCCCCCATCCCCTTTTAAAAAGGAACTCGGCGCAAGTGGACAGGTGCCCGCGCCCTAAAGCTGTCCACTAGCCAGAAAAACATCATTTGTGGCCAGCATGTCTTGTGATGCCTATGATTAAATATTAGCCGCACCGGCCGCCTAATGACTCTGATCGTCCTGACCTTGACCTCCCTCCGGGCCCTTTCATTTCCGCCTGTTCTGGACGTTGTCTGTCTCTCCACCCCCCACCCCCCACATTTCCCCACCGCCTGCCGTGGGTCATCGTTGAACAGGACACGCGAGCCGCCGTTTATGAGCATGTCGGAGATTAATAATCAATGCACGCCCCGACCAGGCAGCTATCTAAGGCCAAAGACAACCCCGCAGTGCTTGCGTGCTTCTTGGTAAACGTTGTTGGAATCATCAAGACAGCTGAGTCGGGGGAAAATAGCTCTTGTCTCGCCCCGGATGTACGTAGTCCCGTTAATCCAGAGAATGTTGTAGTGAAATGAAAATTTCACAGAGAATGTTAGCCATAGTGATATGTAATGCAAATTTCACAGAGAATCTTAGTTATAGTGAAATGCAAATTTCACAGTGAAGTTCATATTAAAATGCAAGGTGAAATGACCTTATGGTTTATAAGTCAATACGAAAAAGTTATGCTGTTGTGAAAAGCATTGTAACAATATAATGTTTCAGCGGGGGGGGGGGGGGGGTTGTGAGGAAGCGACGATTACATTCACAGTCTCAACTCAGGGTGTGTCAGCAGAACATGTTTTTGTGATAAGTGTGTGTGTGGGGGGGGGGGGGGCAACTGATTCAACTGGGTACGGCCTTCCTTATTATATAAGTTTAAAAAAAAAAAATTAAAAATGATCATTTAAACAAAATAAACAACTGAAGTGGATGGTTTATATGCATATATATTTCTTTTGAGGGAATACTGTGAGATAGAATGCATGGGAAATATATGCAGTATTAAAAAAATAATAAATTTTTACATTGGCAACCCCACAGAGACCCCTCCGCGATCCCCAGAGAGAATCCTCCGCGATCTCCACAGAGAACCCTCCGCGATCCCCACAGAGAACCCTCCGCGATCCCCACAGAGAACCCTCTGCGATCCCCACAGAGAACCCTCCCTGTTCCCCACAGATAACCCTCCGTGATCCCATTCAGGGAATGCAATGTGCAGTGTAGGTTTCTAAAAGAAATCCAACCAAAATAATGCATGAGCTGCAAAGCTCATTATGTAAACACCGATGTATCGGGTATGCTTGTCCGGAATTGTTGAACATTTGCCTAATTTCAACCCTGCCTAACAACGTAGCGAGCCGAAATATTGTGTACCAATATATAGTATGTGCACTGTGGTACGCCACAACAATCCTCAACACGACCTTTCCCACGAGGAAGGTTGTCGTTGAATAAGGTAAACAAGTGAACAGTGCAGGTTGTGGAAGACCAGACCTGCGTGAAGACGCGCCATTTGTATTTCATAACTGCCGTCTGCTGTAGTACTAGTACAACGTACAACGACCACTTACTTGCAACTGTCTTTTCAGATCGACCATTTCTAAATATTTTCTGTGACTTCTGTATTTACCTGGCTTTACCTTTCTGTGTTTACCTGGTTTTACCTTTCTGTATTTACCTTGCTTTATACTTTACGCCATCATTTTTGTCATATAATTATATTTATTAAAATCTTAATTGCGTGCAGTCGTTTGGTGCAGAAGACTTAACAGATTGCATTGTCCCCGGAGGTCCTCTTACTCCCAAATCTTAACACTGAGTATCTGGACAAAATAAAAAGATATCAAATTTTATTACCATCATTTTTCCCCCCTCAATTTTAACTTGCTACGATTTGCGTAACTTTTCGTTTTTGTCACTTTTCGCTTAAGTATTTGGAACTTTTAGGGTAAGCACTCAACGGTCAAAGGTATTTGCGAGGAAACTAGTTGGTACCCTTTTTAACGTAATTTATTGGTGCTATGTAGCCACCACTTCGTACGCGGTTACGTCAAATTCTTATTCACATCACGGAAATAGTGCAACAATAGGCCTACATGAAGATAAGTATTCATGTCGGAAAAGTATAGAATCGAGTGTAACACATACGCTATCGTGAAAACGAGTTTTCCCCAAAAAGCTCGTGTATATAGTCAACCAATCCAATTGTGCCGTTAACTAACATTGCATAGACCGGATTGGCTGACTTGTTTTTAAAAAGTGTTAACTTATTATATTTTGCCCCACTTAACTCGCTAAAAATAGTTCTACTTTTAACAGTTTTCAATTCATAGTCTCAGCCCTCCCCATTTACCATCTGTGCTCTCGGTTGCGAATAAACCAATCCGGACTTCCATACTGGGTGTATATGTAAATCACTGAAGTCCCAGTTGAAAATAGTTCCTGCTTGTACACACGGGAAGAATGAACGCGTCAGTAGAGTGATCTGAGTTAGACTTTCTGTACATGGCGATTGATCAAAGTACTATTCACAGGGCGTGAATGGACGTCTTGCGGACAACGACTGGCATCGTATTTTGGCTACTGGACAATTATATATTCATGATTTGAAAAAGCTTTTTTTGAAATTCAGTGAGGTAATGGAAACCATAACTTGGTTGTAGTTCACTTCGGGGGGTCTTTCAAACCGTTAGGGCACCCCCCCCCCCCCCAAACCGATACAGTGTTGTGTACACCCCTCCCAACCCACACCGATACAGTGTTGTGTACACCCCCTCCCAACCCACACCGATACAGTGTTGTGTACACCCCCTCCCAACCCACACCGATACAGTGTTGTGTACACCCCCCACACCGATACAGTGTTGTGTAAACCCCCCCCCCACACCGATACAGTGTTGTGTACACCCCCTCCCAACCCATTTTCTTGTTCCATTTAATAGTAGCTTTCCATTTATGCGCCCTGTTTAGCAGTGACGTCACGTTTTTCATTATAGTGTGTTGCTGACAGAGATACATTTGACTTAAGACCCCAGGCGATACAATATCACGTGCCCTAACTTCATAAGCCCAATTATTCTACATTAAGGTCAGTGTGTATAAATATTTGACCGTAGCAAACTCACCCGTTGAGGGATTATGTCCTTGGCGTATCGTTAGAACTGAATGGGATAAGGCGTCAGCGGGCCGTCGAGCTTAAAGCTCTTTTAATGACTTCCCCAATGCACAAACACCCCCCCCCCCTTATTTTTATTTTAAGCCTGCTAACTATCGGGCCGCGAAGTGGCACGTTGGAGATCTCCTCCTGCTAGGACAGCCCCACCCGTAACTTCACTCGACTAACTTTCTTTACGGGGACCATCTCAATCTAAGAGTATCCGGTCGGTAGGTGATGTTGCTCTCACAACATGACCAGTTGACTTTCCCAGGGGTCGTGATAGTATATTTACGCCCCCCCCTGCCAACCCCAGGTTAAGGATTGGGCGCCCTCTAATAGGGTTTTCTACAGTTGGCTTCTACTTCGCAAATAGTTCACGTAGTAGCTGGGACAAAACGGTTACTTAGGAAAAGCCTCTTCAGTGACTGTGTATATAGAATCCTTGGCATTAGGTTGCCGGTACCCACTTCATATCCATGAGCGGCAACATAGTAATCATGATCCCTACCCTGTTTCTACCGTTATTTCAACTGCAGATATGTCCACAGTTGTAGTAGTGTTTGTCCACAACTGTAGTAGCGCTGTAGATGCTAGCATGCCATTTGTCTGCCCACGCAGGGGCGCGCAATGGTGGTTGTTATGTTCCTCGGTTAGCGCTAGGGGGTTGGTTGCAGCGCCTCCTTTGTCAGTATGACACTACAGACATGTCGACCAGAGCCCCGGGGGTGAATCGTTAGTACTTAACTGAATCTTTAGATCAATTGCCCTACACATGCTTGAACGTAGCGTTAACGGCATCCTGAAAACTAACAGCTTGTTATCGCTAAATTATAATATCAATAAGCTGATAACGATACGTTATCGCTTAGTCCAAGTATTTACAAAAAAAATATTGGCAGCTTGTACACGCTATTTCATCGTAAAATGGGGGTACTTTTACGATAGATTCATAAGAGTGCTGCTACTACACATCACAACGTTTTTATTCTGAATGCAGACATATGTTTATTTTTAGTTAGAAACTAAATGCATGCATAAAGTAGCTGTGAAATTTAAAGGGATTTGGTCAGTTGTCAGAGCCGAAAATGCTGTATCGCTCTATAAAAGAAATGCCATGCGAAGTAGCAAGGCTACGTGCAGACAGCTGCTCGTCTAATGACCTTTTACCCTCAAAGACTTAGAAGTGCCACAGTCTTTCCAAAGAAGAGAATAAATGCACACTACATTGCATGAAGTAATGAAGACAAGAGAAATACAGTCAAAATAAATTAAGGAACCAGAGGCGTAGCTAAAGGGGGTGCAGAGGTGGAAAGATTTCCCCGGGCTCTAGACTAGTGTGGACCAAATTGGGCTTTGAGTTATTTTAGTGATGATAATAATGGGTTTCGGAGTTGAAGGAGTGAGGGGAGTCAAAAAATTAACTTTGTCGCCAGTGGTGTAGGAAAGGAGGGGTGTTGGGGGGTCTGCCCCGGGCGTCACTTTTCTCCTTACATTGAGGGGTGGCATTTGCGGCCAACTGCAGTTTTTTTTTCGTGAAACGGGGGCGTCAATACGCTTTGCCACCCCGGTCGGCACTAACCCTAGCTACGCCACTTCCACTGTGCCCTCTTGCTCCAAAGTCGTTAGCTATGCCTCTGCAAGGAACATGTGACATTACAAGTCCGTATGAGTATGTCAGTATGTCCATTCTTGTCTAACAATGTTTATGTAATTCACTATAATAAAGTAGACATTTCTATGGCACTAAGAACGAACAAACTGCAGTGCAGAACCAACGTGCTGCACTACAGGCACCTCCTAACACCTCCCTCCCCCCCCCCCCCCCCCCAAACAGGGCAGCTTTGCAACAGCGACTCATCTGTTACTAACGCCATTGCTTTCTTAGCCCGTCAGATATTGGGCGATAAACGAAATGTGCTTCCTTTGGGTCACCATTATTCTGTCCCATTTTCAACGCCATTCCATTAGTTTCCACACTAAACAAAGAGATCTCCGTTTTTAAGGGGAGAGAGACTGGTCAAGGATTATCGACCCTGGTCTTTTCTTCTTCCCCGGCTCTCCTCTCAGCACAAGCTGCATTCCTTTTCTTTGTTTTCTGGTTTTTCTTTGATATCCCTGACTAGTTCCTTCTCTGTTTCTAGTGTCTTTCTGGCATTTGTTTAACTATCGTTGGCTCAATGAATAATAGTAATAACGACGCTAGCTAAAATGATGAAAATATTAGATTTTTACATTCATTTTCAAAACAAGGTTGTTTTTTGGTGTTCTTTTAAATTATAAAAAAATATATAATTTTAAAAAAGGAATTTAAAAAAAAGTGTCACAAGTGGTTCATCTGATTGTTTTGTAAAAGAGACCAACCAACCAAGAGTCCAAATATCAAGATTAAATAGAAGCCACAATTTTAGAGAATTACCAAAATTTATTACTGTTCAATATGAACATTATATTGAAACTTAAGGGTTCTACACCTTTAGAAAAAATGTGTGTAAGTGACGTGTGATTGTGAAAATGCAGCAAATTTAATTTTGTGAAGGCACTATGTTCTCTTTTTTTTCCCCCCCAAACTGATATTAAAATAATCCCCAAAAGATAAAGAAAGTTTTTTCAAAACTTGCTTTTTATACTAAAGTGTCCTAGAAGTGATGAAGCTTGCTAACCACTTGGTAACAACCATTGTTTCAGCTCTATTTCTATCATTTATATACACCACGAGACTGCACCCCCACCACAGATATGGCCAACCCATATTTTCTCTCCTTTCTTCCTTCTCAGGTTTGAGCAAATAATTTTATTTCTACAGGGTTGATATATTTTAGTACATTTACTTCTTGTAATAACATTTCAAAATAATATTTCCTTCATAAACAGTTTTGATGGCAAACTGCTCTCCATTCAATAAAACAGTAGGACAGAGTATCAACATTGACTGCCCCATTGTGCCAGAGAATGCTGAATTCATAAGTGCCCAGTGGAAGAAGAACTCATCACTGCTGGCTGAAATACACTCCAATCAACAATTAGAAGTGTTGTTAAATGAATACAAGGATAGGGTGAGATACTATAAAATTCTTACAATGTTTTAAAGTATGGATAAGATAAAGTATCATAGCTTTGCCTAATACTTGATGAATGCCTTGTTACCTCATAAATATACTAAATATAATGTTACCTCATAAATATACTAAATATAATGTTACCTCATAAATATACTAACATTTTTTTGCTATGCTTCCTCAAAAATATACTAACAGGTTAAAAATATATTTCAAAATTGAAAGTGGTTTGACAGCAAGAAAGCTAACAAAAATGGCTGAATGCTTCATAGTACAGTGTACATTTTAGCTGTATTAATTCACTTCTCTATAATTTAATTATTCACACAGCCGGATTTCTACTCATATTTATATGTTTATATAAAAGAAACACATAAAATTTTAATATAAAATCACAAAAAACAATAATGAGAATTTTCCTACTACTATAATTTTCTTTGGATTTATCACAAGTTCATTTGGAAGCATTAATTTCGAAATATTCAGTTTATTTGTTCAGTGAGTTAACTTTACAAAAAAAAGGTCCTTGTCTTTGATAGAACAAGTCAATATCTTTCAATGACATCAATTTATATGTTTTTTATTAGTGGGGTTTCTACATTATTTTTTTTCATTATGAGAACTGTCAATCATCAGATTTTTTGGGTAAATAATTGGTCTTTGTTGATCATTGTTCAAAAAAAAATCAGGATCTACACACTTTAAAAGCAAACATGTTTGCGTTCAAAAGCAATAAATTAATGTCAACATTTTTACATTCCATGAAACTAACTTTTAAAAAAATAAAGGGATCAAATTAAAAATATGTCCATGTTATCTTACTACCTCAGTTGAGTTTCACCTACTGCTTCAAAATAAATTTAGATAGACTTATGTTTGTTAATAATGTTGTTTGAAACATAGGAAAAATAGATATGCATTAGCTCTTATTTTTTAACCTCATTTAAACGGAGTTAATTACACTAATAGACAATTAACAATCCTTGTAAATTGAATTGTAATCATGGCACAATCAACCTAATAACAAATGGTTAAAATTAATGATCTGACAACAACCCACTGAAAACATCATGAAACAGTAGACACTGTAAAGGTCAGTGGCTTATGCTGCACTGGAAATAACAGAAACAGTTCAAGGAGAACAAGGGGGTGGGGCAATGACATCATGAAACAGTAGACACTAAGGGTCAGTGGTTTATGCTCCACTGGAAATAAAAGAGACATTTGAAGGAGAACAAGGGGGTGGGGGGGGGTCATCCTAAAAATGCTGTAACATACAAAAAGTTTAATTTAAATAAACTGTCCTATCCTTTATATCAGTGGTGCCAAACCTTGTATTTTTACTCGCTTAGCTTTTGTTTTATCATCAATTTTTTTATTATTATTAGTGGTCTTATATAGCGCAGTACCCCAGCCTAATACCTAGCTCACCGCGCTGTACATAAAAATATTTTGCAAACATAATCGTGACATTAAAAAATAATAATAATAAAAATAGCACATTTATTTAATAAAAACAGCTATATAACAACAAAACAAAAACAAATGTATGTTTGTATACATGTCAAGCCATGGACGACAGCCAGCAGCATCGTTTACCGGTCAGAGGGGGGAATCAGTCGGGGTAGTAGAGTTTAAAGAGATGTGTTTTGAGTGCAGTTTTGAAGGCCCGGGTGGTTGGTATATTGCGGATGTGTAGTGGAAGAGAATTCCATTGTTTGGGGGCGCAGAAAGAGAAAGATCGTTCACCATATGTTTTAGTGTGTGTCTTCGGAACAGACAGAATACCCGTGTCTGTGGAGGATCAAAGCTGTGGAAGGGGTGAATATACAGAGGGAAGGCCCCTATGTCTTAAAAGTTTCATTCAATTTGTATTCTTATTTTATTTCCTAGAAACTCTGGGAGAGCCCCTGGGAACCAATGCTATATTTTATTAGGTTTTCAGTCAAAACATGTACAGCATGTCCCCCCATCCCTTTGTAACTTGATGTCAGTAAGCATGGATGAGCTTAGTTGTCAATGTTATTTTTAATAAAACAAGTGGTTCTATTATAAGTTACCTGTACAATCTATATCAATGTTAAATGGCTGGATGCTGAAATCATGAACATCTCTTTCTCACACTGCTGTGTAAAATTCACTATTTTCTACATGTGTGCCTGTTTCTTAAGAGAATGAACTTTTAAAAAAACATTAAAATATCGTTTTACTCCGTAAGGAGTTTAAATTTATATGAATGTGAGGGCAAATATTAAATGATTTTCTTTGGTTGATTTATAAATCTTTATTTCATAACAGGTTATAGAAAAGAATGGTTCTTTCCTTTCCCTGAATTTGTCCAATTTAGTACTGACAGACGCTGCCCTCTATCACTGTAATGTCAGTTTTGTTAAAGATAGTAATCCTGTGTCGTTAACATTAACGACAGAACTTGCGGTGCAAGGTAATTTGTTTAGGCCTTATATTTATTTTTGTTTATGTAATAATTACCAGTATTCAGATTGCCAACACTCACATGCTCACTACTACTATTCTAAACTAAACGTTTTTTGTTTAATCACATGTCATATTTTTGACATTGTTTTTGGCTCTGTTGAATAAAGGTTTTATGGACCCAGAGTCTCTTCAATATACCTGGCCGATATTTCCTTGTTGAGCACATTTTTATTAATCATTTCTTAAGAAACTTAGATTTTAGAAACGGTGTTCAAATTGCAAAAAATGCTTTTAAAATAGTGTCTATTTCAAATAATTGAGCCTTTGGTGAATTGGGTTATCTGCTACTTGGGCCATCCATCATTTTATTTGGAACTAGGTTCAAATAACAAAATCAAGTAAATAATGACCAAAACAAGTTTACTGTATTAAACTGAGGTACAAATCTGTGATTATTGGGACAAAGAGCAACATTATAGGAAATACAACATGGTAGGAAATACAACATGATAGGAAATACAACATGGTAGGAAATACAACATGATAGGAAATACAACATGATAGGAAATACATGACAAACCAGTTGGTTCTCATTCATTGGTATTTATCTTCATACAGACAAACCCAGTCCTCCGGGTCAGCCCACAATCAAGAATTTTACATCAAAAACAGTCACAGCCACTTGGACTGACAGTCATACTGACAGCAGCAGCAAAGTACAGTTTTATATTCTTAATGTGAAGTAAGTGCTTAACTTTTTATGATCAATCTTTTTTATACATCCCACAATGCTGTATGCAACTGAATCTAGATCACCAATGGACTAACAACCCACAATGCCGGATGCTACTGAAGCTAGATCACCACTGGACGCAAGAAGAAGTTCTAATAGCGATTGACACAATCAGAAGATATAAGTTTCTTGTTGCTGGTGGCATTCCTGCCAAGGTCTCCAACCTGGGTCGTGAGATTCTCCACATCAGGCTTACAAGTCTCCTCATACTGTCCTAGGAGAAAAGCTTCATTGCTCGAAATCTTCAAAATGTCATTACATACCTCTACAAGACCAGACAAATCTGACTGATCTAACTACAACAAGGTTACACTTGAGGGTAAATGCTCCTTATCCTAGATAGCCTGACTTGATTTATAGAAGACAGACTCCAGCAGAAAGTCAGTGTTGTTTCATAGCCTACCAAGGAACAAGTAACATGTTGGTTTGAAAATTACTTGAGAAGTGTGGGGGGAGAAGATCATGAATTTTTCTGCAACATTCATTGATCTTGCAAAGGTATTTTACAAGGCTAACTGTGATTGGCTGAGAGCTTTGGAGAAGTTTATTAAAGCTGGGGACAACCAACTAAGTACCAGGGGTCTACTGTATTTTTATGGAGGTAATTTGAGATTTTAAAAAATAAAACACTTGCCAGTCTTCCCTTTGCGAGGCAGATAAGGAGAAACACAACATTAATGCTAAAGTAGTCTGATGATAATCCTCATTGGTGATTGCCTTAGCCTACCCGAATGCTATAGAAACCAGAATCAGCCTTCATTCACAACCAGTTATCCATCTCCACTCAGTGACCTTTGGATGCAAAGCTTAAGTCATTGTCAAATAAGAATTAACATTAATGATAATATGAGTTTAATTAATGAATGCTTTACTCTTGTTAAAGAAAAGATCAAATAATATTTTGTCACATCTTGTAGAGTAATGGCTAAAGAGTTGACATTTAAGCTAATTAACCTTTTTTTTTTTTTTTTTTTTTCAAATATCTCAGGAAATGTGGTGCAGATAATTATGATGACAGAATAAAAGTAAATGTTGGTCACCATGAAGGAGCATTGACTGGACTAAAGCCGAATACATGCTATAAAGTTTATGTTGAGTCACAGAATGAAGCTGGTGTAACATCACGGAGTCCTGATAGTGAGGAGTTTAAAACGCCAGAGGAAGGTAATATGTGCTCAAATACTTTTTAATCTGAGCTGACCTGAATATTTTCTTTTGACTTTCATCTAGATCATGCAAAAGTTGGGGCAAAAAACATTAAAATACATGACAAAATGAACTACACAAAAAAACCAACCTGATACTTGTCATGTATTTAAATTTCAGTGTATCAGCTTATTAAAAGAAAAGAATAAATACAATAGCAAAAGATCCATTAATTTAAACATTCATTTTTTTAATTCTTCTTTCTTTGTTGTTTTTTAAGAAACAAATTTGCCAATCATGTATCAAAACAATATATACATATAAAACTTTCTTCTCCCCCCAATAACTTTCTTATTCTCCTTTAAATCCTTCAAATGCAGCTAATACTGATTCCTCCATGCTTAATGACTGTAAGTAATTGTTGACCATTTGTTTTTGAATTCCTCCAGTCCTCTGTTTTATCTTTATTTCCATTCAAAATCAGGGTGGCTCAGCTTACAGTCTCATTTCATGACTTAGTCATTTCTCAAAAATTAGGGCCAGATCCTTAAATGCTTTACAAATTATAGTTTCTTTGATAAAGAAAAGCCTGGGCCACAAATAAGACCATATCTTTGAGATAAAGGATAAACTGACTGCTGTGGGCAGCGGTTAGAGGTTTTTTATGCAAATTTTGTTTTTACAACAACTCATGGCACTAAGATTTTATTCTGGTGTTGTGGACAGAGATATGGAATATTTCAATGTTTAATTTTTTTTTGAGAATGTTTTATCATAAATAAAAATGTGCTACAAGTTTTAAAGGTAAATATATAAGCTCATTTATAAATGCAATAAGTAAAATAGAAAAGAGCTGCACTTTGTAACTCAATATCACAGGTATTTTAAAAAAAAAAAATTTCCTCTGTCTTAACTCTGATAGAATTATTTTTTATTTAAAAAAAAATAGCTGATTAGTAGATTTTGAAGAAGCCAGTGGAAATTTGTTCTATTTAAAGCAAGTTGAGTCATCCTTAATTTCCTCTTAAACAGTTGCTAAATTTTGTTGTTGATGAAGCAGAGACGTTTGCGTTTTAATAACGTTACAATTTAACCATGGACATTTGCATTCCGTCCAACCTATACTTTCAGTCGTAGTGTTTTCTCTACCTTTCATTTTCCAACTCTTACAAGAGATGCTCAGACTCTAAAAGATACTTAGCAATTTTTGTATTAGAAAAATGAAGTTTTAATTTAATGTAAAAATTATAACTATCAACCACTTGTGATTAATATCCATTCAATTGTAGAAAAAAAAATGGATGTGGCGGGGGGGGGGGGGGGTGGTCCTGGAGAGGAATCTGACTAAAGGACACACAAAACAAGTTAAATACATAGTAATAATAAGGCACACAAAAAAATGAATTATTGCTTTAGATCTCAGATTAAAAACTGACTGCATAACTTTTAACCATGGGTTATTTTAATATGGTAGCATCATTATTAATAGTTTGTTTTAATTTTTTTAACATGTAAAAGTTCAGAGTGATGCAAGCACAATACATTGACACTGAGGTCTTCTCCTCCTTTGTTAACATTAGATGTGTGAATAGCAGCCGCACTAATGGTTTCTTTCTTCTTATTATAATTGTTATTGATATTTATGCCAATAATTGAAATGCAATGGTGATTTATAAAGACTCTGATGTTTAACAACAACTAGACAGCTGTTCCAGCTCTACTCATAAGCAGATAATGAAAGCTCTATATTTGGAACAACAGGAAATAATCTTAAATAAATATTTCAGTATGTTACTTAAAAATGAATCATCCTTACATCTTTCAGTTACAATGGTAGGGTCTAGTGAAATAAAGAAACCTGCTTGGACCCACGTAATTAAAAGAAAATTAGAATTCTTGGCAATTGGCAGGTGTTTGAAAACTTACCAGTCTTACCAATTCTGTTTTAAATGATCATTTTTTTTTTAAATGACCAATTTACATTATTTTTAAGTTTAGTAGCTTTTTTTTTGGTAATTAGCTAATTTTTGTTTAACATTTTTTAATGTTTATTGATATGTTTAAGAAAAAACAACTCAAAATTTAGAAATAATTATATTTTTGTAATAAGAGAGTTAGGATTTGTTAAACACTAAAAAAGATTTTTGTTAATAAAATATGTTAGTATGGTATGTAACAATTCCTCTTGCAGATATTTGTATATAATAACTTCACTGTAGATACAAATCTTTTTTTTTATAATTTTGATACTGTAGTTATAATTTATTTTATAATATAATTATGTTATAAAATTTAAGATAGCTGATAATGGTCTATCAAGGCATTTAATTCAGAATCATAAACACTGGAGCAAAATGAATTGAAAAAGAAAAAAACTTTTTAACGTAAACAGTGAGAAAATCAACTCTTTCTGCAGCCCTTTCCCTTTGATACTACATCCTATTGACCGCAGTTGTGAGATGGAGCTCTGTTCTTTAAGCTCCCATCTGAACAGGCTTAGAACATTAGAATAAAGACTTTGAAAAATGTTTGGCCTTGTAGTAATCCTCTCCCATAGTCTGTGCCAGTCAACACCGTTGCATGGATTACCTCGGTGTCTTCAAATTTACCCTTTCTTTTATCGTCTGTCAAGTGGCACTTTGCAAAACAAATGGATACCTCTTTTTATAAATCATTTCATGATGTTTCAATTTATTTGAGGGTAATCTTGTTACATGCAGCCCCAGTCTTTAAGTTTAGTAACTCTCCTCTAGGGAAATTAAATTTATTTTTAAATGCAATTTTCTACCTGATTTAAGATTGTGGTGGTCAAAGGTCACACTCATCTTAATAAGGTCAAAGGTCACACTCATCTTAACATTAAATGATACAAATTTCAAAACAATAATTTCAGATACCACAACCACAAAGATAACTTTAACTCGTAAGTCATCAGTTCAGAGAAACACTGAGCTTTGTTAATAATTTCCACAAAATAAATGTTTTTCGTGCTTCCTTTACATGCGGTTGTGCTACACGTTTATGGTTGTTAAAATTTTTATTTTCTTTACAATAACTCGGCACCTCAAGTTTTCGATAATTTTTCACACTTGAATATATGTTGCCCTTGTTAGTTTATAAACCTTTTGTGATTGCCAATTCAAGTGATTAGTACTAAACTGTAGAACCAATGTGCATGCATGGATTTATTTCAATTATCTTTCTTTGTCAACTGGAAAATCATCTGCATTTTATTTTATGAAAATAATCAACCTCAATGTTTTAGAGATGAAGGCATACACAAGATATTGACAGAATTTTTATCAAATCTTTATTTTTTCCTTGTCATGTTTGCAAATATTTTTCATTCAAGCTATAGCCCACCAAACAATGGGGGCCTAAATGTGTGAACTTCCCATAAAGTAAAGTTACTTGACTAATCATGCATTCAAAATCCCCCCAGGAGGGCAACTTTTTCATGCCCCTGAACTGTATTAATATTCTAATATCCCACCCCTTTCTGTAACGCAGATTTATTCTAATTTATAACACCACATTTAAATTAAGAATATTTCTGTAAAAGAAAAGAAAATATTACCAAACACATTTGCCGTATTTTTAAGAACCTCATTTAGCGCAGTTATCAGGAATTTTATTTTGTTTGCAATTGAACCTTATTGTTATTGCAATGTTACAAAGAGAATTATGGATGTTGATATTTAACATTTTCCCAGCTACAGATTATAGGGGTATAGAAGTCATAATGTTCATTAAAGTTATCATTAATGATAGTGTTCAATTATTTAACTTGAGACACAGTTTGTTTAAAATTGGGGAGAATATCATAAAATATTTTTCCATGCAAGTTGTATTTTTTGTTTAGATAAAAAGTGCTTCATCAAAGGTTAAACCAATAATTAATTAACTTTTTGTCATTTTTGACCTGCCCTCCACTTCTTGTTGAAGCAGAAAGGCATGTTTGATGACTTTGTTTGTGTGGTCATCAGTAATGTTATTTTGTCTGGACTTGGATGAAGAAAAGGAATCTAATGGATAGATTTAATTTGATGTTGTAAGTGCATGCATCATTAGCTAGGTTTGGCAAATGAGTAAGTATGTCTGATGATGAATATATATCATGCCAAGTCAGGGTATTCAATTGAGGAGATATAAATCCTCTTCTTCCACCCCAGACGGGACACAATGTTGGAAACAGTAGCAAATGGCTGTCAATTTTTTTTTTTAAATTGTAGCTTCAATGTGTTTTTCTTGTGTCTGCTTCATGAGTGTGTCCTGAACGCACTCCCCTTTTTTGCATCTCCAAAAGTCATCTGGATGTTAAATTTATTTATCTGCAGGCTCTCTTTTGCTTATGTATTGTACCCCATTCTATATTACCATCTTAAAGTGGTCTTGTTGCATCCATTGATTAAAATTAACTTAAACATTTTTGAACATGTTTTAAATGAAAATATTTTATTAGTGAATTGTGTACCCAAAAAAATGAAACACTTAATTTTGCCCAACTATCAATAACTTGTTTGTGCCTTGGCTTAAAGATGTCACAATAATTATGAAAAATAAACTCAAGCCTTGCATACCTCTATTCTTAAATAATTACTTTTATTTTAATACATTGCTGCCATGGTTCATTTTATTTTTGAACTTATACTGTTTGCTATTGGACTGTCTCATTTTTTTTACAATTTGAGATCAACTGACATGTTAAAATTTGTGTCCTAAACTGAACAAAATGAATATAAATATGGTAAGAAAAAGGATCAGATTCTATCATTGATCCAAACAAATGGAAATTGGGATTGCATTTTTTACATATTCATTTTAAGCATGTTATATTAAAATACAGACTATGTTATATTAAAATACAGACTATGTTATATTAAAATACAGACTGAACTAAAAATTCTTATCAATTTTAACATAAATCAATTTTCCAAACACAAAATCTAGTCATTCTGTGTTGTAACACCTCTTTCCTATCATGCCCTTATTGACTTAAGAATAATTATTTGTCTTTCAAGACAGAGTGCCTACTTATAAACTTAACTGATTGGTGGAACAAATTTTCTTTTTATATAAGTATTCATGTCTGTTTTTTCAATGCTTTACAGCACCCGAAGAGGTACCTTCCAATTTTAAATACACAAATGTGACCAGCACACAGATAGAATTGACTTGGGACCCTATGCCTATTCAACTACCAAATGGGGATCTTCAAGGTTTTATCATCAAATATGGCAAAAATGAGACAACTATCAATAATCCATCGGCAACGGTGAGTGCCTAGATTGGAAATGAACTTGTATGATGATACAAAATTGTATGCTCCTCAGCATACTGTTCTATTACTTAGTGCCCAGTAACGTATATGTTTCTTCAGAGCTAAATATCTTGTCCTGTATTTCTCAAAGCTAATTCTGTGTGGTCTTTTATTTCAGTTATGTATTTATCTAAACTAATTCTCTATGGCATGGGTCTTTATTTCCATTATGTATTTTTTTTTAATTTTGGATGCATAATTTGAAGCATGATCTTGCTTGTCATGGCATCTGAACCATTTCCAAAATGTTAAACTGGACATTTTTCAGTTGTTTAGTATATGAGGTTTAAATTTTTAGGTTATTATTTTGTATATGATGTTTTAAAAAAATTATCTGGTTTTTTTTTTTTTGGATATGAGGTTTAAAATTTGGTATTTAAAAAAAACAATGCCAGTCTCATGTTTTAAAAAAATCTATGTTTAACAAGTTACGTTTAAAAAAACCCATTAATCTAATTTTACAAAACTAACCAATGAAAGGGAGTGATTAAAAGAAAAAAATAATGCTATCTAATAAATCCACTACACCATGTTACCACAGTCTTATCTTGTAATCTAATGAATCCACTACACCATGTTACCACAGTCTTATCTAGGAATCTAATGAATCCACTACACCATGTTACCACAGTCTTATCTTGTAATCTAATGAATCCACTACACCATGTTACCACAGTCTTATCTTGGAATCTAATGAATCCATTACACCATGTTACCACAGTCTTATCTAGGAATCTAATGAATCCATTACACCATGTTACCACAGTCTTATCTTGTAATCTAATGAATCCACTACACCATGTTACCACAGTCTTATCTTGGAATCTAATGAATCCACTACACCATTTTACCACAGTCTTATCTTGTAATCTAATGAATCCACTACACCATGTTACCACAGTCTTATCTTGGAATCTAATGAATCCATTACACCATGTTACCACAGTCTTATCTTGTAATCTAATGAATACACTACACCATGTTACCACAGCCTTATCTAGGAATCTAATGAATCCACTACACCATGTTACCACAGTCTTATCTTGGAATCTAATGAATACACTACACCATGTTACCACAGTCTTATCTAGGAATCTAATGAATCCATTACACCATGTTACCACAGTCTTATCTAGGAATCTAATGAATCCATTACACCATGTTACCACAGTCTTATCTAGGAATCTAATGAATCCACTACACCATGTTTCCACAGTCTTATCTAGGAATCTAATGAATCCACTACACCATGTTACCACAGTCTTATCTAGGAATCTAATGAATCCACTACACCATGTTACCACAGTCTTATCTAGGAAGATAATGAATCCATTACACCATGTTACCACAGTCTTATCTAGGAATCTAATGAATACACTACACCATGTTACCACAGTCTTATCTTGTAATCTAATGAATCCACTACACCATGTTACCACAGTCTTATCTTGTAATCTAATGAATCCATTACACCATGTTACCACAGTCTTATCTTGGAATCTAATGAATCCACTACACCATGTTACCACAGTCTTATCTAGGAATCTAATGAATCCATTACACCATGTTACCACAGTCTTATCTAGGAATCTAATGAATCCACTACACCATTTTACCACAGTCTTATCTAGGAATCTAATGAATACACTACACCATGTTACCGCAGTCTTATCTTGTAATCTAATGAATCCATTACACCATGTTACCACAGTCTTATCTAGGAATCTAATGAATCCACTACACCATGTTTCCACAGTCTTATCTAGGAATCTAATGAATCCACTACACCATGTTACCACAGTCTTATCTAGGAATCTAATGAATCCACTACACCATGTTACCACAGTCTTATCTTGTAATCTAATGAATCCACTACACCATGTTACCACAGTCTTATCTTGGAATCTAATGAATCCATTACACCATGTTACCACAGTCTTATCTAGGAATCTAATGAATCCACTACACCATGTTACCACAGTCTTATCTTGTAATCTAATGAATACACTACACCATGTTACCACAGCCTTATCTAGGAATCTAATGAATCCACTACACCATGTTACCACAGTCTTATCTTGGAATCTAATGAATACACTACACCATGTTACCACAGTCTTATCTAGGAATCTAATGAATCCATTACACCATGTTACCACAGTCTTATCTAGGAATCTAATGAATCCATTACACCATGTTACCACAGTCTTATCTAGGAATCTAATGAATCCACTACACCATGTTTCCACAGTCTTATCTAGGAATCTAATGAATCCACTACACCATGTTACCACAGTCTTATCTAGGAATCTAATGAATCCACTACACCATGTTACCACAGTCTTATCTAGGAAGATAATGAATCCATTACACCATGTTACCACAGTCTTATCTAGGAATCTAATGAATACACTACACCATGTTACCACAGTCTTATCTTGTAATCTAATGAATCCACTACACCATGTTACCACAGTCTTATCTTGGAATCTAATGAATCCATTACACCATGTTACCACAGTCTTATCTAGGAATCTAATGAATCCATTACACCATGTTACCACAGTCTTATCTTGTAATCTAATGAATCCACTACACCATGTTACCACAGTCTTATCTTGGAATCTAATGAATCCACTACACCATTTTACCACAGTCTTATCTTGTAATCTAATGAATCCACTACACCATGTTACCACAGTCTTATCTTGGAATCTAATGAATCCATTACACCATGTTACCACAGTCTTATCTAGGAATCTAATGAATCCACTACACCATGTTACCACAGTCTTATCTTGTAATCTAATGAATACACTACACCATGTTACCACAGCCTTATCTAGGAATCTAATGAATCCACTACACCATGTTACCACAGTCTTATCTTGGAATCTAATGAATACACTACACCATGTTACCACAGTCTTATCTAGGAATCTAATGAATCCATTACACCATGTTACCACAGTCTTATCTAGGAATCTAATGAATCCATTACACCATGTTACCACAGTCTTATCTAGGAATCTAATGAATCCACTACACCATGTTTCCACAGTCTTATCTAGGAATCTAATGAATCCACTACACCATGTTACCACAGTCTTATCTAGGAATCTAATGAATCCACTACACCATGTTACCACAGTCTTATCTAGGAAGATAATGAATCCATTACACCATGTTACCACAGTCTTATCTAGGAATCTAATGAATACACTACACCATGTTACCACAGTCTTATCTTGTAATCTAATGAATCCACTACACCATGTTACCACAGTCTTATCTTGTAATCTAATGAATCCATTACACCATGTTACCACAGTCTTATCTTGGAATCTAATGAATCCACTACACCATGTTACCACAGTCTTATCTAGGAATCTAATGAATCCATTACACCATGTTACCACAGTCTTATCTAGGAATCTAATGAATCCACTACACCATTTTACCACAGTCTTATCTAGGAATCTAATGAATACACTACACCATGTTACCGCAGTCTTATCTTGTAATCTAATGAATCCATTACACCATGTTACCACAGTCTTATCTAGGAATCTAATGAATCCACTACACCATGTTTCCACAGTCTTATCTAGGAATCTAATGAATCCACTACACCATGTTACCACAGTCTTATCTAGGAATCTAATGAATCCACTACACCATGTTACCACAGTCTTATCTTGTAATCTAATGAATCCACTACACCATGTTACCACAGTCTTATCTTGGAATCTAATGAATCCATTACACCATGTTACCACAGTCTTATCTAGGAATCTAATGAATCCACTACACCATGTTACCACAGTCTTATCTTGTAATCTAATGAATACACTACACCATGTTACCACAGCCTTATCTAGGAATCTAATGAATCCACTACACCATGTTACCACAGTCTTATCTTGGAATCTAATGAATACACTACACCATGTTACCACAGTCTTATCTAGGAATCTAATGAATCCATTACACCATGTTACCACAGTCTTATCTAGGAATCTAATGAATCCATTACACCATGTTACCACAGTCTTATCTAGGAATCTAATGAATCCACTACACCATGTTTCCACAGTCTTATCTAGGAATCTAATGAATCCACTACACCATGTTACCACAGTCTTATCTAGGAATCTAATGAATCCACTACACCATGTTACCACAGTCTTATCTAGGAAGATAATGAATCCATTACACCATGTTACCACAGTCTTATCTAGGAATCTAATGAATACACTACACCATGTTACCACAGTCTTATCTTGTAATCTAATGAATCCACTACACCATGTTACCACAGTCTTATCTTGTAATCTAATGAATCCATTACACCATGTTACCACAGTCTTATCTTGGAATCTAATGAATCCACTACACCATGTTACCACAGTCTTATCTAGGAATCTAATGAATCCATTACACCATGTTACCACAGTCTTATCTAGGAATCTAATGAATCCACTACACCATTTTACCACAGTCTTATCTAGGAATCTAATGAATACACTACACCATGTTACCGCAGTCTTATCTTGTAATCTAATGAATCCATTACACCATGTTACCACAGTCTTATCTAGGAATCTAATGAATCCACTACACCATGTTTCCACAGTCTTATCTAGGAATCTAATGAATCCACTACACCATGTTACCACAGTCTTATCTAGGAATCTAATGAATCCACTACACCATGTTACCACAGTCTTATCTTGGAATCTAATGAATCCACTACACCATGTTACCACAGTCTTATCTTGTAATCTAATGAATACACTACACCCTCTTTCCACAGAATGTTACCCTGACCAACTTGAAGCCATATTCCTTCTATCCAGTTTCTATCCAAGCTTTTAATGGTGCAGGACCAGGACCTGAAGTTGCCATGGAAGTGCAAACAAAAGAAGGGCGTATGTTTATATTTGTTTTTGTTTTTTTACACAAATGATTATCACATTCAAGTTTCTTAATTACCGTAACTCACAAAGCATATATTTTTAAATATTGGTCATACAAATTTCTAAATCTTTGTGAGGTCAACTAAATATTAACTAGGAAGTGGACCAGGGGATATGGGTTAGACTGAAATCCATTCAGTCATTATAGAAACCTCACTCATTCTTTGTTGTAAATAAAAATTTAAAAATTGGCCCGCACTAAATATATTTATTCAAAGATAAGGACTGTTCATCCCATGACTTTCTGTCTAATGATAAATTGTTTGTGAATGGCTTAATGTGTGACAAATTGTGCATATCACATGTTAAATAATTAATTTACATTATTTTGACAGCTCCATCGAAGCCTAGAATAATAAATGTAAGCCAACAGACACCCGTGTCATTTAATGTCAACTGGGAGCCACCTAAAGAGCCGAATGGCAATCTGATTCGTTACAAGTTACAGTGGATTCACAAAATCAACTTTGAAAAGAGGAGTCGGGACATCTCAGGACACTTGATTGACAAAATGGCAGCTTACATCCATGATTTGAGTGCGTATAACATACCTGTCATGTGGTTAAGGTGTTTAACAAAATATTCTCAATTACTACCTTTCTCTTTTATTCCATATATCAAGGAAACAAACGGCATAACTCCAAAATTACTCTGCAAAAATTGTTCTGATTTATCCAATTTTTCAATTTTACAAACAGTCCAGGAAGATGTTACAACGTAAAGTCTTTGTAAAGGGGATGACTCTTTAACCCTAACTTTAAGGCCTGGTGCGCCTTTTGCATTTATCTATGACAAATGGTTTTAGCTTGTGTGGATTTCATTACCGTTGTATAGAATTTTTATGGTCTATTTTAATATCAAATTGAGTTGCAATTTTCCTTTCTTTTTTCCTTAGCCCCCTATTCAGATTACCTTGTGCAAGTTGCAGCAGTGACCAATGGCGGTGAGGGAGAGTTCAGTGACCAAAGTCCAGCTTTAACCGATGTGACAGGTAGGATTAGTAGACTTACTTTGTTATTATTCCATACATTTTCAAGCAATATCATCCTTAAAATGTGTGATATGAATGTTAACACTGACACTGTACATGATACAGAAAATCTTAACATCTTTAATTTAAACTTTTTTTTTTTTTTTTTTTTTGTTGTTGCACTTTGACTCATTTGGCAATTTGATAAAGCCCAAAGAACCAAATATATTGAATTTTTTTTTTTATTAAGAATAATGAATATAAAGATAAATCTGAGTTCAGAAATGTACACACAGTTAATAAAATAACTCACAACTACTGTTCCTGACATGATGAAATAAAAGAAAACAACATATCATTTGCTCCAACAAAATTTACCCTAAATCAATTTACTGTAAGTATTAAAACATTAATGCAAGTTATTGAACCATCTTAGTAACCAAAATAAAACCAAACACTCGACAAAAAACCTATCTACATTTAGTTCTGTTTTTAAAAAGAACTAACAACTAAGAATATTTGTGAATTCCTTATTGAAAGCTGTTAAATATATGATTTATATATGTTATGTTGACAGCTCCCAGTGCCCCACAAAATCTGAACATCACTATCGTTGACACAAATAAAGTCCGTCTCTCCTGGGGCCCACCACGTACAGTTTACAAGGGGGTGGACTATTACATAGTCAAAGGCTGGGACAATAAAGGCAATCCTATCCAAGAGTATGTACTCGGTCAGATGACAGAGGTAAGTACTGCATTAGAATTTCATGAAGCAAGGTGTATGTAAAAGGTGGATTGATGACACAATTGAACAAAAAATTGCTTGGCCAGTAGCCTTCTTCGGCAAACAAAATAATTACCAGTACAAACCTGTTCACTCTTACGATTTTGGTGTACAATTTTTG
This sequence comes from Omphiscola glabra, assembly GCA_964017045.1. Classification (NCBI taxonomy): domain Eukaryota; kingdom Metazoa; phylum Mollusca; class Gastropoda; family Lymnaeidae; genus Omphiscola; species Omphiscola glabra. Next base: position 30,667,611 of record OZ024799.1, read on the forward strand.
GTTTTGAGATGTCTTACAAATGTTTGCCGAGACCTGTCAGAACTGTGATTTAAAGAGACTGGATTGAAAATAAATTTCATTCCGGTTGTTCCGATTAAAAAAGAGAAATAAGTACATTTTCAGTTGTTGGTTTGAGTTTCTTTCTGCATCCAGCTGTAGATGGATAGAGTAATACTAGTGGTTGAGGACCATCTATAATTATATTACGTTTGTCCTGAGAGAGGAAAGGGGGGGAGGGGTGTTAATTTAGGAGATTTTTGTGTACGGGTGCACCGAAAGAGCGGGTGTCTAAATATTAGCGAAAAAACTTAATTGTTTCACACAGCAACATCAGAGTTTGGACCATGTTAATTTTCACCTGTAATTTTATTTTTACCAGTGACAAACTGTGGTTAATGTGAGGTGCATGTTCACCCGAATATTAATAGATATCTATAGCAGATAAAAGTCTGCAAAAAAAGTGACAGCAGATTGCAATATAAAAGTCAGTGTTCTTCTAACTCTTTTGCTGCGGAATTTTTTTCATAGAAAAAATATACATTTTTTTTTCATAGAGCAAAAAAAGAGTGAGAGGTTGGGTTTATTAAAAAATATTTAAAATACTATTGTTTGGTTTATAAGACTAAACTTGGTATCAAATGAAAGATAATTGAATGGACTATGCGTTAGTAAACTTATTTCTTCAGTTTAAATGAAAAAAGAAACAGAAAAGATCCATAAAATGTGAAAACATCATATGCAAAACTATTTTTTCCCTAAACCCTATGATGAACGCATACTTCATCTTCACTTCTATAACTCAAATCCTCTAAAACTACTACTATCGGAATCACGCATATGATCTAAAAAAACAGATCATATTCACTATCAAAGAAATAGTATAAAACAATTCCAAAGCTTTTTAAGCTGTTAATCGTCTAGCTTACTCACCTACTAGGGCCTTGGGTTGCCATAGCAACAGTGTGGATACAGAAAAAAAAAACAGAAGTATATCAATAAAATAGTGCTTCAAAAGACAACAAATAAACCTTGGTTTTGCTTATTAACAATGAAGTACCACTCTTCTATGTAAAAGTCTTATTAAAAAATAGCTCTTAAAAAGTTTAACCGAGCAATAGCATACAAACAACCATGATATTGAAACAACTCAGAGCGCGTTGGTCCGTGCTTTTTAGAACAGTGGATGAACATACTGTGCGTTGCGCTGCAGCAAAAGAGCTAATGGAAGTTACCTTTTTTTGACGTCAGCTTAACTTGATCCCACTAGCCACGCGATGCTAGTAGTTATTGTATACATTTTATATACTGTATGCTTATTTATTGACTATTAAGATACTCTATTGTACCATTTTGAGATGATATTGTACAATTTTATGAGTTCGATGGTAACCAGGTCTTTAAGTTAAAAAAAAAAATTTTAAATTTTTATGATAAGGAAAATACACTGGCAATGAATCAAAGAAATAGCTTATAAATGAAAGTAAGCTGAGAATTTTGGGTAAGAAAATAGACAAGTTTTATTGTATCTTTTATCAAGTCTTTACATACTCTATACTTTATATTTCCTTATTCAACACCTTATATTACTTTTGACTTAGGTAAACAAATTTTTTCTTAATACCAAGGGGCACAATTCCTACTACACATCTTTGAATATACAAGCTCTGTGTCATAACTGTTAAAATTTATTATTTCAAATTTTACTAGTTGACTCTAACCTTGACCCCACATGCCAAGTACCATCTTAAAGTGGCAGCCCAAACATCATCACTCTATGAATCAAACCTGAAATACACAGGGGACTTCACTGAGGCACAAGCTGTTATACTGGGTGGTAAGTTGAGTCCCTTTACTTTGTGTTTTGTTGTGGCTTTCTTATTTTTTTACCTTTCTTATTTTTTTTATTTTTTAAAAGGAAGGCAATCAATTCACTTTTGTTTACAGATGCTTTTGTGCTGTTTAAAAAAAAATTAATATTAATAATTAAGTAACCATGTTTTCCTTTATTCTTATATCATATTCAAAAGTCAGATCTGCCAACCCTTACCTTAGTCGTCCATGAACAACTTTGTACTTGGTTAATACCAGGTAGCACCTTATTACAGTCTGAGGAAGACAGATAATTTCTTGTAAATTAATATGAAATATGATAAGAAATAGATAGGTATATATATATTATATATATATATGTATGTATACTTTATTCAATCCTGTGAAGATAATGAAATTTAAGCACAAAGGAGAAATAACCAATCAAATTTAAATGTGTAATTGGAAAATCTATTTTTAAAATTAGTTTTTTAAAATAGATAGATTACGCCAGTGATGGGTTTTTGATGGACAGCTGATGGTCATATTTGACACATATCTTTGTCTTGCACGTTTGTTTCTAAAATAAAAAAATTTCAAATGTGGAACACAGAGATATCTATCTAACAATAATCAGCTGTCTTACAAAAACCCCTCACTGACTTAAGCAATGGTTTGAATCAAGTAGTTATGAATTACACATTTCAAATAATATTACACACATATTTTTTTTTATAATGGCAAAATTAGCAGTTTATTTAAAAATTATGTCCACATCTCTGCTTCAATGATTTCTATTGATGATAATATTAGACACATGTGGATAAGGAATCACAATTAATATATATCTCATAAAGCATTCATTAAAAATCTCATTTGTACGCTCAAAAACAATGTGTGAGGATTATAAATTCTGAGATCATTTAACTAATTCAATTATGAATGTCTTTTCTTTTAAAAATTATTATTTTAAACTTTGCTTAATCATAATACTCATTTTGATAACCCATTAACAACTGGATGGGAAACACTGGGCAATGCTTAAAATTAAAAACAAAAAAAACCCAGAACAATGGTTTTAAAAAATTGCTTTAAAATCTATTAAGATTTTGCACACATTAAATCATTCTTAAAACACTGATGATCATGGCACTTCATATCCTCATAGATAAGACTTAACTACTTTATTTTGCAATGAGATAAGGATTTACTTAATGGTTGAAAATGACCAGTAGTTTCACTAGTCCAAACAAGAAGCTTGTGGGTCATTATTGGTACAGTTTTAGCCAGCATACCTACTCTCAAATATATTCTACTATTTGACTTAGTCACGCATTATAAATTGCTACTTAGTAAGTCACAGATGCTCAAAAGCAAAAGTAAGCTTGGCTATTATTTGATCTCAGCTTTTTAGAAAATATCGTTAAAGGAAATCTAAAAGCAAACTTGGTTTATAAATAACCTGAGTTAACTTTCTCATCATGTGTCTCTATTTTACTTTTTTTTTTTTTTTAATCCCTGTTCATTCTCTCCCTGTCATACTTATCCTCCATCATGGCCATAATCTTTTTTCCAGCCTATGAGCATAAAGGAAGCAACGTGATCAGGGATGTTGACATCAGATATGGTAAACATCCAGTTGATGTCGTTGTTAGAGATTCCCAACAATGCTTTCAGAGTCTTAACACTTGGATTTTTTCTTTTAGACAAAATACTTCAATTGCATTCCCACCCCCACCTTCCCCCGGAAAAATCATAATTTAATTATAAATTTAAACTTATAAAATATGTGGGGGTTTTTTTTTTTTGTTTTTTTTTTGTTTTTTGAAAAAGTATAATAATATACTGAGTTATATGACTGAAATTAGAGGGGAAAAAATCCAGTTTTTGGGCTCATCCAATTTTTGAGCACACAAATTACGTTGTTTCTCAGTGTCTCGGCTAACTGCTTATTAACTTAGTGAGCTTGTTCAGTTGTAGACCAATGAATGCAAGAATTATCTCACCTCTAGTATCAGCATTATTAGTAAGGCATTTCTTCTAACATCAGGGCTATGGACACTTTGTTCCCATTTTTGAGCTGGACTCAGACATCCGAAAATTTTATCTGGTTTTAATTTCACCCAAGTTTTTCTGAATCAAATCTCTCTTGTTCCTTTGTCATAAGGTGGAGAATTATGTGTGTTTTTCATTTAATGTTTCTAGTTATGTTTTTCATGTAATGTGTCTAGTTATTAGAAGAAGAAGAAAAATTGGAACGACCAAGAATGAGGGGAATATCTCAATGGCACTTTATCATGAGAGATTACAGGCTTTATACAAAATTAAAAGCTCAAAATTTATTTTTGCTAGACAAAAATTTAAAAGATTTTCATATTGCCTACAGAATGTGTTAGATAGGAGAGAGGGGTAAACTCTAATATTCTCTAAAGGTATGCTCACACTGCAGATTTCTGGAGGCCACAAAGCTCATCTGGGAATCCATATTGAGAATCCACTGATATTTGTTGATGTTTACAATCTCTAGCAGACATTGATATCCCACATAGATGTTCATGTCGAGCGGGCACAACTATGCAGAACTTTGGTTCACATTTATCAACATGTGGGAGCACTACATTCAGTAACCTGCAGCATTAAAGTAGCTCTTTATATGAACGAATTCAGCTTTTTTCTTAAACTATGATTTTACCAATAATCACCCATGCAATGCAAGGGAAGCTTAAAGCATAAAATATAAAAAAAGATTTTAAAACTTAAATTATTAAGTCATTGTTCCCCTAACATCTTTTCTTGTCGTGCCCACTCACTTTATTTTTTATTTTAATCTTTGAACTAAAACGTATGGCTACTATCAAGTAACTAATAATTAAAATTTGTCAACAAGTCGGCTGATATTAAATTCATTGTGTTGATTTTTTATTTTTTGTGTGGCCACTCTATTTGCTACCGGTTGCTTTGCTACTAACCTGTCAGCTGACAACAATGCTTGAGCATAGAAAAAAAATGTTATGAAATTGATTTTGTATATTGCCAGTAGAAATTATACTGGAACACTCAATAAACCTGGGATAATGAAACCTGTTGGCCCCATTTTTTTTATATCAAGTAGCACGCATAATCACACTACTTGCTTTGCAACAGCCTACCAGGTTGAGAATCTAAGAAACAAATCCACTGTGTGAACGTACCTAAACACATAGCCCTGCTCACAGTGTGAACGTAACTAAACACGTAGCCCTGCTCACAGTGTGAACGTACCTAAACCCGTAGCCCTGCTCACAGTGTGAACGTACCTTAACACGTAGCCCTTCTCAATTTCTTTACCCAGAGAAACCTGATACAGAAAAAAAATAATATGTTTTTCATTTCATAAATATATTTTTTGTGTGAATGGATTATCCTTCTAAGCTCATTAAACTCCTGTAAATTCAAGAGTTCTGTTTTCATTTACATTTTTTTTTCTGCTTCCCAATGTCAAGTTTAAATATTGATATCAATGGTATTGCCAGTGCTGCGCTGCCATAATTTTACTATAGAGACTGCAGAAGTCAAATCGGTCAAGTCCTGACAGCTTAATTTGTGTGCTCTCTGACTCGCATCTATGTTAGATGTGTGACTGTTTAGCTTTATTTCTGTTTTAGGTTTTTTGCTGTTTTCTTTTCTTCATTCTAATTCTTCTTTAAACAGCCTTGGGAAAACCTTCAATAAGCACTCAACCATAAAAAGATTTAAGCTGCTGCTAGTTCTAGAAAATTTTTTAATGAATTAAAAAAGTTGAAAAGCTTGGCTTTTTAAATCCTTTATATTAACTTTACTTTTGTTCATGTGTTTCTTTCTGGCTGGGTGGAAAAAATTTCGGATGGCTTATTGACCCACTTCCCATCAACCTATCAAGCTGAAACTTGGGCACATAGACTCATTGCTGATGACAACACATTATTTCAAATTTTTAGCCCTGATCCCCCAAAAATCAGTTTTTCCTGTTTTTCAAGGGGAAGATAAAGGAAATAGGATGACACTGATTTCAAGAAATAAAATTCCCAATAATTGTGCTAAATATCGCAAGTGAATTTTTTGAACAATAGTATCTTCTTTTTCTTCTCTGAAATAGTTCTGAAATAAATCTGAAGTGTAAAAGCATGTGGAACATAAGAATTTTAATATATATTAATATTGATATAAAATATTGTAATAAAAAATGCATATAAAGGATTTAAACAAAAATCTCTATTTAGGGATTGCTTAATAAGTGACCACTCTTGTGCTGAAATTTCAAGTCGTGTGCGTTGTAGGCATTAATGAGCTTGCTTATTCATGGTTTTATACAACTGTTTGAAAAATCTCTTTCAAGTAGTTGGTATATCTAGTTATTCTGTTTGCTATGCATCTCTTATTCAGTGTTGGCTAAACATGGACCACATTTATTTTCATTGCTCTGAACAATTTGCAGTTGGTGAAAGTCATATAATAAAGAATAACATCAATTTTTTAATTTGTTCATTAATTTTAACTTGCAGACTTGCCATAGGAATTTTTTTTTAGTTAAGTCATGTCATGTAATCAATCAATAGCTACTGGGGCCAGCCTGTTGTGTTTCTGTGGCAACAGTCTCAAAACTTTTTTGCAGGAGGGTTCTCATGGGGATAGACATTTTTTTCTGTAAAAATCTGTGAGGGGAAATTTGATGAATTCAAACAAAACAGTTTGAAGACTCCATGTCTCCGCACCAATGTTGGAAAGTCTTTTAAAAATTTTTTTTAGCTTTATGAAACATTATCTTGTCAACAGGGATGCGACAATGTACACAATAGTTTTTCATAAATTTTCCCCAGTCATAGGATTTTATCCCCCGACCCCTTTTAAAAAAATAGTTCACTGTCACAATCTCTATTATTTATGCGTTTCGACTCCAAGAAATTATTGTATTCACAATATTGCTTTTACTTCCTTCCAAGCAATTTAAAAATGGGAAATGTTAAGATTGCAACAAAGATGAAGTCATTCTCCACATAGCCACAAAACATAGACCATATGAAAGTAAATGAAAGCATGCTGGTTTATTTTAAACATTCAGTAACATCTTTCTGTAATTGTGTCTTTTAGTCTTTAAATATCTTTTGATCCACTATATATACGGTTGTTTTTTTTAAATCAGAGCATCCAAGAGATTCATTACAGCTTTTCATAGGTATCTTTGCCATTGGTAGTAGAATCACCGGTATTAAATGATGACAAAACTATTTGAGACTCTAGATTTAACCTAACTACACTGGGGCATAAATTGTGGTGGTGACTCCCGTGTTTGTTTGAAACATCAAACTTTCTGTTTACACTAAATCTGAAATCTATTTTCTGTTACTAACTGCTTGCACTATTTTGTTTTACCTGCCTGCTGTTTTAGAAATATTAAGAAAATCTCCTTCTGTTTGCATTTGATTGCCTTCACAAACAATGGTTTTGTTTCATTTTAATTTTTAAGATGTAATTTTTAGAAATAAGTAAAATATTAACAAGCGTTTCAAGCACAAGCAGAGCCAAGTTTTGCTGCTGTGGTGTAGTAATATCAGCTATGATCATAAATCATTTCTCACATTTTTCTCATCCTGATTTATAGAGGTCCCTGGAGTTTGAAGCAAAAAAATAAATCCTGAATTTATTAGCTCTAACAATCAATGATTCCATACTCATGTCATGTTTCAAAGTAATTTCAGTTGTTGTCCCTTATTTTAAAGACTCCATGGCCCAGTAGAAACTCCTAGGAACATTCAAGGGGAGATAACAGTATATCAAGAACAAAAAAAAGAATTCACTTAAAATAGTTATTTAAATCATATCATTTTGGCCAGAATAGTCATTTCGATGATCTCCCGATCTGGGGCTAATTTTTCCGAGTATTCTTCTTACAAATATTTTAGCACCGTTGAACTGAAAATGTAAAAACTTTCTTTAAAGTGCTGTTTTAAAGGTTACATGAAAAAAATGTGTTACAATGGATGAATTAAGAACCCAGTTTTTGAGTGTCGGTGGAAATATACACAGTGTGGTGCCTGTTTTTAGAAACATATAGTATTGAATGCATTGTTTTGTATTTTATTTTCCTGTTTTCAATTTTTTGTACAAGGCATGTTTTCCATTTTGTTATTTTTAGCTATTGATGTTTCCCTTTTTTTTGCTGTTGTAGTCGAGTTTATTATATTTCAAAAACAATAACTTTGTTTTCTTCATGCACCTTCTATTTATAAACATACATAAAAACAATACTGTCACAACACATGAAATGCAATGATTGCCTCAGTACTGTTCTCCTAAGTGTGATCATTCTTGACTCGTTTTAAACCATTATCTGTCGCCTGTAGTGAATTATATCAACAGGAGTGCAGCTTTCTTGGACACTAAGCAATAATAGTCTTAACAAATATATAACAGTCTTGTTTAAAATTTTGATATTACTATTCTAATAGTATCAATTTCATGAATATAGCCATTGAGTAAAATGTCTGAGGGAAACAAATACTGATCTAAACTTTTGGGATCACTGATGGGCAACAAATTTTATGAGCTGCTGTAAACATTCTTTAGGGTGGTTCACAGTGTAGAGTGAAAAATGAACAAAAAGGAAATTCAAACGCACTTTAATTTATTTTTAAGTATGCCTGGGTGAAATATCAGTTCATTAATTACTGCCTCACAGCCCTCTATGATTAGCACTATTCTCTGTAAAGGTGAATAATGGCTGCAACCCGATCTTAAACGGCTTATTACCTTCTTGGGGTACCACTAAATGATTTTGATGGTCGTGCCCTGCAGACTTAAAGCGATGTTTTGAAGGTGTACTTTTTTCCACTACAAGACCAGTACTTTGTCCACCACAAGACCAGTACTTTGTCCACCACAAGACCAGTACTTTGTCCACCACAAGACCAGTACTTTGTCCACCACGAGACCAGTACTTTGTCCACCACAAGACCAGTACTTTGTCCACCACAAGACCAGTACTTTGTCCACCACAAGACCAGTACTTTGTCCACCACAAGATCAGTACTTTGTCCACCACAATACCAGTACTTTGTCCAGCACAAGACCAGTACTTTGTCCAGCACAAGACCAGTACTTTGTCCAGCACAAGACCAGTACTTTGTCCAGCACAAGACTGGTACTTTGTCCAGCACAAGACCAATGACCTAGCACATAAAAAGTGCCATAAAACTTGTCATTGAGAAGATTATTTAATTTTGGGGCAAAGTTCGAATTCCAGTGTTAGAAGAAATAAATGTTCAAAAGCTATGAGCATTACTTAACAAGTATCATCATGTATGTCGGAATCAAAATCGTGGTGAAGCCCAAGTTGCAAAAGAAACTGAGTTTGTGAACAAAATAAGCACGACTTTTTTATATTTTGCACCACGATGCACTCAGTCTGATAAAAATTGATGAAGACATAACATTTCTCATGGATCAGCATTCTCAGAGGAAATATGTTTTCAATGGAATTGACACAAAATTATAAAAGAAAGATTAAAAGGCTTCGTTTCAAGAAGAAATAGAAGAAATCAGAGAAAAGATGCCACTGAAGGTGTAACACTCTCCAATTATTTAGATGATGTAGTGAACCTAGTGAGGAAGATGAAGTAGTTAAGGATCCATCTTCATCCAAGTCTGAAATTTACCTCATCTGCAAGCGTTGCCCAGGAATTGGTAGATGCAGACCTGTTTACCTTAAAATCGTACAATATCATCACAAAACCATTCAATACATTATCTTAATAGTCAAAATAAACATACATTGTACGCCAAAATCGTTAGAGTAAACAGGTCTGTAGCTGCACTAGATCGTACAAATACAAGTAATTGAAAGACTGCCTATATTCTTGGATGTATAACACTGCTCAACCAGAAGATGTTTCAAAAGTTTCAGTGTCTGCTAGTAACGTCCTGAGGGCAAGACAGAAACATTGATCTGAACTTGATGCATTTGAAAAAAGAAAAGTTTATAGAAGACTATCTTTGAACTTTTAGATTTTACATTTATTTTCTTTGGAAAAGAACCCCCACTTTCCTGCCACCATGCCTGCTGTATGTCAAAGCTGCTCCATGGACTGAAAATGTTGGTTCAACTGACAAACAAGGAGAAGAAGGCTTGTCTTGAATTCAAATCAGTCTCTTTGTAGTGTTAATATATGTTAGGCACAGGAATACATGTCCTGATAAATCTGATGCTCCTTTCAATGATCTCAATTTGATATTATCACTGCAAAATTACCAGTTATTACCAGTCCACTTCAAAAGCTGTGTCCAGATCTGGATTGAATGCAATTGGTCGTCATTTATGGTACTTGTGTCAGGATTTTGTGCCATTAGCCTTTTTTTCTCTGTCAGAGTGAACCATGAAACAAAGCATGAAATGGTGCCAATTAAAAAGTTGATTGTGCAACATGATGACAAAACATTAGATATGTTTGTTCGTCTCTTCTTCATAATGTTAAATCTGGAAACCACCTTCCTACATGAAGACCTTGGCACCTGTGGAAAAATTAGGCTCATGTAAAATCAAAGATAGTTGCTAGATCATACACAGTTGTAAATGACAGTGCAGAGAGACGTATAGCACTTGCAGCTACTTTCAGCACTTGCTCCTTCAGGTTATTGAAAGCCATCGAAAGAGTTATCCCAAACCTAACAGATCAATGGTGTTATCTGTCTCAATAAACCTGATCAATTTTGTAGTTTTGTATTGGTAGGAATATTCTCATTGACGTTGCAGATATTTCTGAGATGATATGTTGATACACTTTTAAATGGGAAACGTTATATAAAACTTAGAGCCCTCTGAGACAGCACTCAAGACTTCACTGAGGCAGCAAGCAGACTTCACTGAGGCAGCGCTTGGACTTCACTGAGACAGCACTCGGACTTAACTGAGACAGAAAGCAGACTTCACTGAGACAGAAAACAGACTTCACTGAGACAGAAAGCAGACTTCACTGAGACAGAAAGCAGACTTCACTGAGACAGAAAGCAGACTTCACTGAGACAGAAAGCAGACTTCACTGAGACAGCACTCAGACTTAACTGAGACAGAAAGCAGACTTCACTGAGGCAGCGCTCGGACTTCACTGAGGCAGTACTAAGACTTCATTTTTTTGGGGTGTTATTTGTTCACCAAATGGAATTATAAAAAAACTGAAGTGCCTATGAATATTCTGACACTTAAAATTGTTTGAACCACCCTAATCATGGATGAGGATCACTAAATTTGTTCTACTTGACTTGTTCCAATAATTTATTTACGTCTTTTTACCTCCACTTTCAGGATCACTCTCAATTTGTTACAAATATGTTTTAATAATTGTACCTAGTTCGTGATCCATCAACTTCATTATCTCAATAAGAGCATATTTAATCCAACACTTCCTAGCTGGGCGCCTCTTTATTTCTTTCAGACCCCGATGAGGGCTCTTCAAAGCCTGACATGCATGCCGGCTTCATCGTTGCCATAGTTCTTGGAATACTCATCTTGGGTGCTGTTGTGGCCCTGGTTATTGGTTACAGGTACCAAAAAACTGTTGTTATTTTGATTCCAGGTCTGTGTCGGCAAAGATAAGTGCTTGAGCCGGACAGATGGTATCGTTGTATTTGTTTTTTTATTTGATCAGTAAAAATGATACTTGTATAGTTAGACACCATTAATGATTGAGGAATATTCAACAGTTTATAAATGATAAAGATGATGGTTACACATTTTCTTTTTACGTTCTCAAAATTCACTGGGCTCTCTATACAACTGACCACTAGGATTCCCCACCATGAACAACCCCCCCCCCCCCCACCCAATATTTTTTTTATTTCATATTTGTGTATTAGTGACTGACCTAAGACAAAAATGTAGAGCTAAACGAGTAAAGAGATCTCAATTCCTTTATAATTTCTAGTTACCCTTTTTATGAAGACATTAAAACCTTTATTTTAATCAACTCTTTACTTATTTATTTTTAAGTCTAATGTAAATTTAAAACCTTTTCAATTATGAAAAGAATGGACAGCTTTTAAAAAAAACAAAAAAAAAGGTCCCAGGAGAAGGATTGAACCTTTGCTCAAAGGCATTTGTATTATTTCTAAATCATCTGTGACAGCTGACATTCCACAGTGTTATAAATGAAACCCAAATCCTGAGGGGAGACTCAAGTTACTTTAATGTGGAAAAACCTTTTTTCAACAACTATTCTCATCCAGATTCTTCAACTGCCGCAAACTGTACCAGACCTTCTCCTACTACCTGTCTGTTCCCAGCAATGGTCAGCCCGTCCCACAGACAATTCTCCCTGTGGATGATTCAAGTGGTTCGTTGATTTTACTCAAATTTTTAATTTAGCATCATGACTAATACCGGGTCTGCTTTGACTAAAGTCCCAGAAATCTTGTTCTGGCGGTTCAGCAAAAGATACCTCATTGACATATTGTTTTAATGTAGATGTAGAAATTTGTTGTGATGATTCTTAAGCTGTTAAAGCTGCTACGATATTCTATTTGAAACTCGTTAATTAGAGGAAGAATGATTTATGCAAGATTCTGCCAATTTATTTATTGATTTTTAATAATTTCAACTATTCTCTGCCAAATAAAGGTAGATTAATGATACACAAACAATTGTGTGTAAATAAAATAATATAGGTTAAGCTTTAATTATGATTACACAGAATACAAATTTAAACTTTCAGCAAATGTCTTCATCAGTATAAAAAAAAACATTCATATAAGTATAAATTAAATATTTTTTTAATATTTCTATCTATCTCTATCTAACAATCTATCTATCTAACTATCCATACATCCATCTATCTATCTATCCATCTATCTATCCATCATCTATATATATCCATCTATCCATCCATCCAATCTTCTATCCATCCATCTTCCATCCATCATCTAATATACATGTATATATGTGTATGTATCCTATCTAAATTGTACCATAATAAGGTAGGATACATTCATATATATCAAGTAAATTTAATTTATACTTAACAGAGTTTTTGTTGCTGCCCTAGTTCTTTTTTGATGATCTAATTCTTTTTTTTTGATACTTTTATATAGAGTAGGGCTAATTGAATCTTGTTAAGAGTAATCTGTAAGCATCTGAATGAAACAAAATTCACCCTAAACCATGTGTTGAACATATTTGTCAAAATATTTCAAAAATGTGAGGTCACCAGGGGCATCTTTGGCAATGACATCACCATCAATTGTGGACCATACCTTTCAACTTACAGAAGGACCATTCAAAAACCATCCATTTATCTTTATAATGGGTTCAAATCTCTACATAACTATTAATATTTACTAATTCTCTGGTGTACTACGAGAGTGGCAATAAAGGATATTGCAGAAATGTTTACATTTTAAATTTATGGCCATGTTCTTGGCCACAAGTTTAGATGCTTGCTACAACATAGTGGCTTCCTGGTCCTGTTTACATTTTAATTTTGTGGCCAGAATTGTGCCAATGTTCTTGGCCACAAGTTTAGATGCTTGCTACAACATAGTGGCCTCCTGGTCCTGTTTACATTTTAATTTTGTGGCCAGAATTGTGCCAATGTTCTTGGCCACAAGTTTAGATGCTTGCTACAACATAGTGGCCTCCTGGTCCTAATATCCCATTGTAGTTATCATTTCTTGTATTGAACTGACATTTGCAGAAGGAAAAATGTATCCAGATATACCAGTGGAGGACTTCATGGCACATGTTGAGCAGATGCATGCTGACAGTGATATAGGATTTTCTAATGAATTTGATGTAAGCTCATTCTATGGTGTCTGTATAGGTACATTTTTTACATAGCAATAATAAAAGGCATTTTCCACTGACAAATACACTCTATCATTCTTAAGGGTATTTTATGTATAATACAGTTATATTTTGATTTTTCCATTTTTGTATTTTAAGCAGCTGAGACATTATTTTGTACACAGTGTGCTTACGTTTCATTAAAAGTCCAGAAAATAGTTAACTTAGAAACAGAAAATACCAAATAATTTGAAATACCAGTTGTTTTTTTTATTTGTGTGTGTGTTGATGAAAATGATGTGCTGCTAAACCTGGTTTAAAACTTAACTGTACTCATAGAAGTTGAGGTAACAGTTTCATGTCCCACAATATGGGTTTAAGTATTTCCACTTTCAATACCTTTTGAAATCATGTTTTGTTGAGTGTTTAATGCTATATTTGCCTTGTGTGGTTGACAGGAGATCAATAGGACATCCTACAGTGACAAGTACCCTTGTGACAGCTCCAACATGAACGACAACAGGAACAAGAACAGATACATCAACATTGTGGCCTGTGAGTTGATAAGTTTTCCATTTCTGAATGGTCTAACTTTTTTTAAAAACAATTAACACTGTTTGACATTTATCATGCCTCGCATCAAAGATGCATTCAACTTTAACCCATGTAACCCCATGACAGCCAAAGCAGCAGCTGCGGTTTCAACTCTGTAACAGACAAATCTGACAACCAGACACACTCTACACATGTAAAAACTGGTTTTCTTGCTTTTATAATTGAAGTCTTGCAACAGACAAGGCCAAGGGAGCCTACTTTCAAATATTTTTTAAAGTTTATCGCCATATAATTTGCTAGTTGTTTCATTATTCAAAAAGCTGCTTAATTTTTTTTTACTGGTGATGATCATGAGTTGTTGTGTACTTTGTTGTAGTTTGGCATTTAAGAATTGACGCAATCGTGCTATTGGAAAATAGCACATAAATCAATTATATATGAATGAAATTCACTTTATTTCTTGAAAATATTTCACAAATAAAGTTTTTAAAAAAAAATAATTCTGAACTATTCATATCATAAACATGAAGTTGTTCCCCTTTGGGTGAGCATTTGTAATGGGTGAAATGTGTAGGCAGCCAAGGTTGTTAAAACATTCAAGTTTAGACTGATAGCATTGATAACTAACATTGATAACTATCCTGTCTCCAGATGATCATTCACGTGTCATGCTCAAGTCAGAGTTGAGCAGGCTGAGGCAGTCTGACTACATCAATGCCAACTATGTTGATGTGAGTATCTCCAGAACACTGTTGGTTTTGTTCAAAACGTTATATAACAGTAGATTGCATTCATCTCTTCTCTCTTATTTTAAATCTGAGTTTCTTACACTCTGGTCAGATTCAGGCCAATCGGTCACAGGTTTCTTACACTCTGGTCAGATTCAGGCCAATCGGTCACAGGTTGATTCTTTTCATGTGATTTTTTTTTTCAGGGTTATAAAAAGCCAAAAGCTTATATTGCAACACAGGGCCCACTGCCTCAAACCTTTGCCGATTTTTGGCGGATGGTGTGGGAACAAAACACTAATGTTATTGTCATGATCACAAACCTAATGGAGAAAGGACGGGTAAGAAAGGAATATTATTTGGATATCAACTCTTCTTTAAATCATTTTTCAAGCTTTAACTAACACCTTATTCTTATCTACTTATGACAGAACTTTAACTTACACCTTATTCTTATCTACTTATGACAGAACTTTAACTTACACCTTATTCTTATCTACTTATGACATAACTTTAACTTACTCCTAATTCTTATCTACTTATGACAGAACTTTAACTTACACCTAATTCTTATCTACTTGTGACAGAACTTTAACTTACACCTTATTCTTATCTACTTATGACAGAATTTTAACTTACACCTTATTCTTATCTACTTATGACAGAACTTTAACTTACACCTAATTCTTATCTACTTATGACAGAACTTTAACTTACACCTTATTCTTATCTACTTAAGACAGAACTTTAACTTACACCTTATTCTTATCTACTTATGACAGAACTTTAACTTACCCCTTATTCTTATCTACTTATGACAGAACTTTAACTTACACCTTATTCTTATCTACTTAAGACAGAACTTTAACTTACACCTTATTCTTATCTACTTATGACAGAAGGGGCCATCCACAAATAATGTCATGCTATTTTGGTTTGGTTTTTTTACACACACACACAGATCCACCCCACCAATCTATCACAAATTTGTTTAAAGATCCAGACACTTTTATCACAAATTTATTCCACCCACCCCCCCCAAAGCAAAGCCCATCATAAACATTGACATCATTTTAGATGACCCTTAAGTTGGTTGGGAGATTTAAAACTCTCTTGGCTTTCACAATTAATTTTAAAAAATTAATAATAATACTTATAGTCACATTGAGAACTAAATCACACAAGAAACAAATCTCAGAGGTTGTAATATTTCATTTTTAAAAGTAAAAGTTAATTTTTTGACACTGTCACAATATTATTAATAACTAATTTTAAAATCATTTGCCTGCTCTTTGAACAGAGAAAGTGTGACCAGTACTGGCCCAATGATGGCACAGAGACCTATGGTAACATGCTCATTAAACTAATCACCACACTGCCAAGGGCTCATTACACTGTCCGTGTCTTCTCTATCAAGAACTTGAAGGTAAAAAAGGTATGCATGCTTTCCCCTGTTGCCTTGACGCCCTGCACACTCGGTAGACTAGCTGGCAGTGCTTTTTCAGCATTTTTTTTTTTTTTGTTGCTCACTTAGCAGCACAGTTTTAGCTTGTGTTAAATATGGTGCAGTTAATTTGATTAATGCCAATAAACTCATTAAATTAATTGAGATAGTTTGAGTTAGAGGCATGAAGTGGTAATTTTAAAAAACAATTGATATCTATATGGGATCTTAATCAATGGTGTCATTGAAAATTATTATCAGCACTTCTGGTAAATAAGATCAAATGCTGATTTAGACCAGCACAGTGCTTTAAAAAAAAAAAAAGGGTAATTAAATAATAATTTTTTACAAAACTTGGTCATTGCAGAACTCATTAACTTCATATTTTTACAAAACAAAAAGACTTGTTTTATTAAATGATATTCTAATGTGGTTATAATAGAATTTATAATGATGAATGTTTTGTTTTACATTGAAACGGTTGTGGTAGTATACATGCATGGCACATGCCCTGGCCACAAAATTTGTAAAAAAAATGACTGTAAATAACTGCTTTTGTTTACCAACATGTTGGTTAACCATTCAGGTAAAAAAAAAAAATTAAAATATCACTGTAATGTGTCCAACATTCACCAATTTTAAAAGTTTTTATTGTTAATTTGTTAGATGTACAGCAAAAATTGTAGTGTGTATGTCAAGTGTTGAAGTCATTCAATTAAATTCTAGGTAAATCAACTTAATTATATAGCTTTATGAAATTGGAATGTTAAACACCCCACCGCATGTGGCGGTGCCTATATCTAGGACCAGATATATTAAGAACCAGATCTGTTAACTGGAAACATGACATCAGGTATGAATTAGTTGCTGCAAACAAGTGTATGTACATAGTTTGCTTCTAAAAGAATCATGTATTCATTGATAAATTGAGTGCACAGAAAAATTCCAATGGCACAGTAAATTTTGATCCCCAGTCAAGTCAGCATTTTCAAACCTACGTGCTTTGTCTTAGAGTCACATGTGGTAACTCTGAAACTTGCTTGTTGTTTATGTTTCTCATTGATGTCACCCTATCTTCATGGAAGGTATACGAAGAAGGGTTTGTCAATTTTTAGCTTTTTATGTTGTTTTGTTGAATAGAAATTTTGTACAAATATCTAAGTTTTCATTCTTCTGTTGTTATTTTTGTTGTTTTTGTTTGGCCTTTTCTTTTTACTTTTTCATTTCATTTTGAGTTTTGGTTGAATCTATATTGTAATTCGAAGTCCTACTAGGTAGACAGCCATAATGTCAAGTAATGTTATGTTAGTCATAGTCAGTTTCCATTGATGCTTTAACATGAATCAGCCTGACATAGTTAGATTTAATTAATGGACTTTCTGATACATTATACAGAAAACTTATTCTAGCTGCACATTTAGATTTGCCTAATTTTTATTTTTGCTTTTTTGGTATTTCTATCAAGTTTTTTTTTCTCCCTCATCTGTTGAAACGTTTGCAATCATTTGTGCAATGACTTTATTGTATGGCTCAAGCTTTTTAATAAAAGTTTTTCCCATTTTCTGGCAAAGTTTTTCCTTCTAGAAGCTAATGTGCATGATTAGAAATTATAGTTTGAATGTAGTACTTCAGCCCCTACAAGATGTTTCCAAGTGTTTCATATGTAGATTGTGACTCAGTGTAAAAGAAGATGAATAAATGTCTTATTTTATTAATTATCAGTGCAAATATACCAGGGGGAAAAAAACATTTTTTGAAAAATGAGAATTGACTATAATTACTACAGAGTTATTTGTAGTTAAGCTCAAGGTGATATTAAAAGGTAGTGTTGCCAAATTTCAAGGATTCCACCTGGTTAAAGAGTTTGAGAAATGCTAGTAAAGAAATTAAATGGCAGTTTATAATTGCCACCCTATTGGTCTAAGGATATTATAAGAGGGACTGCATTTCTGTCTGTCTAGTCTGATGTCAAGCATTTTTTATTCATAGAATTTGTAGATTGACAAAACAAAGTACATTTGTTTAATTTAATATTTTTATCATGTTGTACTTGACATCAATTGTTTTCTTTCAAATAACTCTTAGTTAATTAGTCCAAGTAAAAACATATAAACAACTCTTAACACTTCTTGAACTTTATTTTTTGGACAAGATTGTCTTTGTGAATTGATCAATGACTGTCTTTGTCAGTAGATTAATTACTAGGTATTCATTAGAGAATATAAATACACACACTTTTTTAAAATTGTGGTCTTAAATTGTCATTCTTATGTAGATTTTAGACATCGGCTATCATTTCCACAAAGTTTAAATGTACATTTATTCATCTGACCCAGCGCCATTCCATGAAGGGAGCCCAGGAGAGGACCGTCTACCATTATCATTACACCGAGTGGCCAGACCATGGTGTTCCAGACTATTCTTTACCAGTCCTGTCCTTTGTCCAGAAATCAGCTGCCCAGAGTGGGCCAGAGAATGGCCCTATCATTGTGCACTGCAGGTCTGCATGCAATTATTAGTCAAACTTTTCTGTCAAATTCTTTATTTTTATCAAGAAATTTGTTTTTATCAAATAAGATTCTGGGCATCCACTTGTTAATGTTTTACAGTTAGAACCTTTGCGTCACCACCTTCTTTGTCAGGCTCAAATTTAATGCTGGAGAATTTTGATTAAACGGATTTAGCCGTAGCCTTTAAGTTGTAAACAATTTGTCGTCATTCCTGAAAGCAGACTTAGAAGCAGAATTTTATTTAAAACCACTGGGAAGTACACAGTCTTAAATCATTATTGCTGTAAATTTGTAAAATTTAAACACCCTTATGGCTGATGGACCACTTTATAGTTAGACTGTAGGATGGTGACAGCCGAGTTAGATGACTTGTCTAGATTGCAACTGATGAGTACTTGCATTGATGTTATGTCCTCCCTCCCCCCCTCAGTGCTGGTGTCGGCCGTACAGGCACCTACATCCTCATTGACAGCATGATAGCACAGATCGAAGATAAGAGGACAATAAACATTCCAGGCTTTATACAGCACATCAGAAGACAAAGGAATTTCCTTGTACAGACAGAGGTGATCATTCTTGATACCTTAATAATGAAAGTATAAAATAAAATGCTTTACCTTGTGTGTGTTTTTTTTTTTAATCAGCATATACGTTATGCCATTGAAGCTTGATGGTGTGCTCAGCATATACGTTATGCCATTGAAGCTTGATGGTGTGCTCAGCATATGTGTTATGCCATTGAAGCTTGATGGTGTGCTCAGCATATACATTATGCCATTGAAGCTTGATGGTGTGCTCAGCATATACATTATGCCATTGAAGCTTGATGGTGTGCTCAGCATATACATTATGCCATTGAAGCTTGATGGTGTGCTCAGCATATACATTATGCCATTGAAGCTTGATGGTGTGCTCAGCATATACATTATGCCATTGAAGCTTGATGGTGTGCTCAGCATATACATTATGCCATTGAAGCTTGATGGTGTGCTCAGCATATACATTATGCCATTGAAGCTTGATGGTGTGCTCAGCATATACATTATGCCATTGAGGCTTGATGGTGTGCTCAGCATATACATTATGCCATTGAAGCTTGATGGTGTGCTCAGCATATACATTATGCCATTGAAGCTTGATGGTGTGCTCAGCATATACATTATGCCATTGAAGCTTGATGGTGTGCTCAGCATATACATTATGCCATTGAAGCTTGATGGTGTGCTCAGCATATACATTATGCCATTGAAGCTTGATGGTGTGCTCAGCATATACATTATGCCATTGAAGCTTGATGGTGTGCTCAGCATATACATTATGCCATTGAAGCTTGATGGTGTGCTCAGCATATACATTATGCCATTGAAGCTTGATGGTGTGCTCAGCATATACATTATGCCATTGAAGCTTGATGGTGTGCTCAGCATATACATTATGCCATTGAGGCTTGATGGTGTGCTGTTACACCTTCTGTTACTCCAAAAGATTCCACTTTCCTTTAATGGTACCCTTCATTGTGTTCATATTCAAGGTTTTTAAAGCAAAGGAGGATTTTATAAAACTAGTATATCTTTTTTTTTCCTTTCCTTGTTTGGAGATGTATTACGTTAGTGTTCTCTCACTAACTAACTAACTTACTTAAGAAAATCAGCGGACCATCGAGCCGAGGCTCATAAAGTCTTCCCCAGCACACCTCCACCGCCCCCAACTGGCATTCAACCACTCCCCCAGTGGTCTCTATTCCAGTCAGGCCGCGAAGCGGCATGCCGAGGGCTCCCCGCCCCTGAGACGGCCCCACCCACCCTTCCACTCGATTGACTATGCGAGTGAGGCCGCATCAGAGAAGGGACGCCTGGCCAGCCGGGGTGATGCTTACACTAAATGTTTGGAAAAAAAAGCACACATGAAATATTGCTTTCATTCTTATAGAGAAGCATCTACTAATGGCATTCCTAACTTAAAGTATTGAATATGGAGATATATGTATACGTTACAGTGGAATTGCCTACCTTGAAAGAAAGAAATAATTTTTAAAATATGATTTAGAGTTAAATATCGATTCCCATCGCTGTATTAGACTCAAGTATTAGACTCAAGTATGAGACTCAATACTTACGGACTTTATGAAAAATAGAACTGCAGTGACAAATTGATGTGCTAATTTTTGTAAATTTACCTTGTGTGTTCCAGGACCAGTACATCTTCATCCATGAGGTGCTGATAGAGTACATCCTTGTCCATGGTGTCACAGAAGTTAGAGATGATCAGATGTCTGAGTTCCTTCAACTAGACCACTCACCATCTAGTCCACTTCTACCTTCACTTACCAGTGGTTCTATGCTAGACAAGCAATATATGGTCAGTTCATATTGACTTCCTCCAGCTAACTCACTCGCTATCTAGCCCACTTCTACCATCTAGTCCACTTCTACCATCTAGTCCACCTCTACTATCTAGCCCCCTTCTACCATCTGTTACCTGTGGTTCTATGCTAGACAAGATATATGTCATCAGAACATGAAGAGCTTATTTTCAAAACGCGGTATCCACCATTTTAAAAAAAAAAAGAAAAAACCTAACCATTTTGTAGAGCAAACCAGGTTTGTTTAGGACATGGTAAATTCTATATACTAAACACATTATATTCCTATTTTATTCTTGTCTAAAAAGGATTTAATCCTCTAAACGCTTTATTAATTTTTTGTAAAAAGTTGAATAATCTCAAAACCCCCAAAATGGATATAC
Organism: Omphiscola glabra; assembly: GCA_964017045.1. Classification (NCBI taxonomy): domain Eukaryota; kingdom Metazoa; phylum Mollusca; class Gastropoda; family Lymnaeidae; genus Omphiscola; species Omphiscola glabra. The sequence goes on from OZ024799.1 coordinate 30,689,187, forward strand.
AGCATTTTAAAAATCAGCTCTTCACATGTTTCCCCCTCCTACTTGTATTTCTTCTACTTCCTTTGCATTGTTTAACTCTGGCCTGTTTCGATGAGTGCCCTGTGTGCTTTAGATCACCTCTTTGAATGGAGGAATTTAGTTCTTATAGTTTCTTGTACAAGAGGAATCCTACAGTTGGTCACCGTGGGTATCCAAAGATCTGTGATATCCTTAAATTGGTCACTGTGGGTGTCCAAAGATCTGTGACACTGCCAAGTGCCTTTTTTTTTTTTAAAAAGTAGATAATGAACAGATCTCCTCATTGTATCAACTCTTGAAAAGTGTGACATATTTTTTAATATACTTGTTTTCTGTGGTAAATTAACTTTCCATGTCACTCTGACAACATTTTAAGAACTAACCATTATTGAAAAAGAATGAGAACAAGTGAAAATAACTAGAACCCATGTTCTCGTTATCATGACATTTATAAGCACCCCATTATTTTATTCATAAAAATGTGTTCAAAATATAAAAGAAATATATCAAGATGGATGGAATTATTGATAGCGTCCAATAAGATGGATGGAATTATTGATAGCGTCCCATAAGTTGGATGGAATTATTGATAGCGTCCCATAAGATGGATGTAATTATTGATAGCGTCCCATAAGATTGATGGAATTATTGATAGCGTCCCATAAGATGGATGGAATCACCTGTTATTGATATTAACGACTGCATCAATTAAAGATTTTTCCCTTGATTTTTTCCCCCCTCAGCTTATCACCAAATACATCCCCAACGAGCTTGACCTGACGGCAGCCCTGAAACCCATCAACCTGGAGAAGAACAGGGTCAGTAGCATCCACCCTGTCAACCTGAAGAGAGTGTTGCTGCCTGCCAGGCCGGGTGTGGAAGGGTCAGATTATATCAATGCCTCCTACCTGCAGGTGAGTTTGCGTAATTGTCATATAAGCCCTGAGTTTGTTTTGGGTTTTTTTTTTAAGTTGTTTATAGCTAAATTTATTCATTGTATGCTGACATGTAAAAACTAAAATCAGTTTGGCTTCATATTCTTATTCTATTGAACATTATGAACAAGCAACTACCATCATTTGCTTATTGAAAGATTTTTTTTTAAAACTCCTTTGTATTAACTTGGCTTTTGTTCCTTTGTTTGTGGCAAAATTTTCAAAAGGCTAAATGACCCACTGCCCATCAAGCTATCGAGCTGAAACTTGGCACATGGACTCATTTTAAATGACAACACATTCTTTCAAATTTTCAAACCCCAAAAATCATTTTATCCTGTCTTTCAAGGGGAAATATGATGACACTGGTTTCTTAAGAACTGGAGCCATCGCAAAAATGCTTATTAAGGACTAATATGGAAGAACTTTGAATTTTTAGTGGTTGTTTAATTTAAAAACAAAATCACTGCTTCCATTAATTATGAAGTAAAACTGGAATCTCAAAAACATAGCCTGCTTAGTAATGGGGCTGGCAAAATTATTGGTTCCCAAAAGTGTGTGTAATTGTTTTGTGTTAAAATTTGTGTTAGACTCTGTCAGCAAACTTGGCACAACAAGACTCTGTCAGCAAACTTGGCAAAAGACTCTGTCAGCAACTTGGCACAATAAGACTCTGTCAGCAAACTTGGCATGACAAGAGCAAGACTTTAATTAATGCTACAGTTACGTGTTTTAAGTAAAACTCACTCATTTATTTAATGCTTCCCATTCTTCAGCAAGCCTTCTAGAATTTAAATGTTGCGTTTAAATCCTTTGTGTCCATTGAAATACTCTAACGGTGCCCCAAGAGTGGTTTGAGAACCGTGCTATACTATATGCGCTGCTGCTGGATATGACCTGATGTTTTCTTTCTTTTGAATCCTCTCACAGGGCTACATAAAATCTTCAGAGTTTATTGTGACTCAACATCCAATTGATGAAACCATGGAAGACTTCTGGAGGATGGTGTGGGATAAAAACAGTCCTGTCATAGTTGTGCTCTCCCCTTTCGATGATGTGGTAAGTGATGTGTTACCCCGCCTCCCATTACGGCGCAGCCCCCCCCCCCTTTTTTTTTTTAATAAACAGGTAAATGATGCATTACCCTGCCCCATCGTGATGATGTCGTAAATGATGCATTATTCTGCCCCATCGTGATGATGTCGTAAATGATGCATTACCCTGCCCCATCGTGATGATGTCGTAAATGATGCATTACCCTGCCCCATCATGATGATGTCGTAAATGATGCATTACCCTGCCCCATCGTGATGATGTCGTAAATGATGCATTACCCTGCCCCATCGTGATGATGTCGTAAATGATGCATCATGGTGTCAACTAATCTTCTCCATCCGATGAAATGATCAGTGAAACATCCTCTTGTTGTGCTCTCCTCATCTCATATCATCTCAGATGATATATATTGTCAGTGTTTTTTTTTTTTGTTTTTTTTTCTTTAAAAGTCCATTCCATTTCAAACCTTAAGTTACCTCATTGAACCCTTCACCTGTGAAATACACATTTTTGGCTCATTGAACCCTTCACCTGTGAAATACACATTTTTGGCTCATTGAACCCTTCACCTGTGAAATACACATTTTTGGCTCATTGAACCCTTCACCTGTGAAATACACATTTTTGGCTCATTGAACCCTTCACCTGTGAAATACACATTTTTGGCTCTTAAATAAAAGCTTGACCAAAGAATTAGGGGTTTTTTAAATAATTTTTGTAAATTCTTACAGAATATGTTTCTCTTAGTCAGCTTAGAAAATGAGGTTCTAAAAGGAAATGTTCATTATCATAAGACTGTCTTGTTTAAATGGTCCCAAGTATGCTCACAGCATGAAAACATTATAGTGTTTGTTTATATCTGAGATTCTGTCTCTCTTATGACAGTATTGGTCTCTCTTATGACAGTATTGGTCTCTGTTATGACAGTATTGGTCTCTGTTATGACAGTATTGGTCTCTCTTATGACAGTATTGGTCTCTGTTATGACAGTATTGATCTCTCTTATGACAGTATTGGTCTCTGTTATGACAGTTTTGATCTCTCTTATGACAGTATTGGTCTCTCTTATGACAGTATTGGTCTCTGTTATGACAGTATTGGTCTCTGTTATGACAGTATTGGTCTCTCTTATGACAGTATTGGTCTCTGTTATGACAGTATTGATCTCTCTTATGACAGTATTGGTCTCTGTTATGACAGTTTTGATCTCTCTTATGACAGTATTGGTCTCTCTTATGACAGTATTGGTCTCTGTTATGACAGTATTGGTCTCTGTTATGACAGTATTGGTCTCTCTTATGACAGTATTGGTCTCTCTTATGACAGTATTGGTCTCTCTTATGACAGTATTGGTCTCTGTTATGACAGTATTGGTCTCTGTTATGACAGTATTGGTCTCTCTTATGACAGTATTGGTCTCTCTTATGACAGTATTGGTCTCTCTTATGACAGTATTGGTCTCTGTTATGACAGTATTGGTCTCTCTTATGACAGTATTGGTCTTGATAATGATTTATATTTCTCTTATGACAGGAGTACAAAGAATTCTGGCCTCCCAAAGGGAACAGCATTGAAGTTGATTCAGGGAACTTCCGGCTGGCCATGAAAGACGAACCTTTAGAAAATGAGGACAATAACATGGTGACATCAGAATTTATCCTAGACTCCATACAGGTAAAAAAAAAAACAATGCCCATATGTTTAGTTCAGTAAGAATAATATGAAACTACCTAAACTCCATACAGGTAAAAAAAACAATGCACGTATGTTTAGTTCAGTAAGAATAATATGAAACTACCTAAACTCCATACAGGTAAAAAAAACAATGCACGTATGTTTAGTTCAGTAAGAATGATATGAAACTACCTAAACTCCATACAGGTAAAAACAACAATGCACGTATGTTTAGTTCAGTAAGAATGATATGAAACTACCTAAACTCCATACAGGTAAAAACAACAATGCACATATGTTTAGTTCAGTAAGAATGATATGAAACTACCTAAACTCCATACAGGTAAAAACAACAATGCACGTATGTTTAGTTCAGTAAGAATGATATGAAACTATGTCTATGGGAGAAAAAGGTTGGAGTTAGGATAAAAGAGAAATTGTTTTATTATTTGTTCTGTTGTTTTTTTTAAATTATGAATATTAATAAACTTCTGAGAATAACAGCTAATCAGCTATGAATTATGAAATGAATCTGAGTATATGCAGTCTTGAAAAACTCAGAAGCTCTATTAATGATAAAATGAGAACATGGCTTTTTTTTAAAAATATTTATTATGTGTAATATGTTTTGCAAACAAAAATTATCAATTCTCCTCCCCAACAGTAAATATATTAAGTCTTATCCCCAAAAGTATAAATATTAAGTCTTATTCACAATAATACAAATGTTTAGTTTTATCCCCAACAGTACAAATATTAAGTCTTATCCACAACAGTACAAATATTAAGTCTTATCCCCAACAGTACAGATCTGCTTGTTATTTTTGTATCTAATCTTGAAAAGATGTTTTAAAAAGATGCCTACTTTTGAATTGTTTGATACATTTATTATTCATCCACTCTGGAACCAAAGAAAATAAATTTCTTTTTTCCCCTGTTATACATGGTTTTTTCATTAAGACCGGAACTTATTGACATCCTAATGATCTCATCTCCAGTACGACTACACCCTGCTCACCAGAATCATCTGTGTGAAGAACTGGCCCCACGGCTATCCTGAGGTGCACAAGGTATTTGATGCAATAACGGCTGCCCACAACTTCATCAACACTCAGGAATGTGGGCCCGTCATTGTCATGGACAGGTAATGGTTGTTTTAGGAGGGGAAGATTCATTTTCAAAGCCTTCACTCATTTTAATGCATAGAAGTGATTCTCTCAATTATTCTCCAATAAAGATAAAAACTCTCTGTCACTGTTGCAATCCAACTAACATTGCTGGTGAGAAAGAAGCTATGAACCTTGACCTTTTTATTTATATTTTTAATTGGGAGGGGGAGGAGGGGTGAATGTTGTCGGGGCGTCTTGCTTGGCACATTGCCTAAATTGGCAGCCGCAATTTAAATGCATGATTGTTGTGTTGAAGACAATCCTATTGTAGAAATGTTTGCGTTGTCTGTTACTGTAGGGACATCTGTGTTAACTATTACTGTAGCGATGTATGTATTGCAGGTTTGGGTCAGTTGAGGCAGGCACTTTCTGTGCTCTGTGGACATTGAGGGACCAGTACCTCTCAGAGAGTTGTGCTGATTTCTACCAGGTCTGCAAACTGTACCACTACAAGAGACCAGGCATCATAGGCACCAGGGCAAGTCTAAATTTTATGTTATAGCACTCTTACACTGTCAACTTAAGAAGAAGTCTTACATTGTCAATGTGACAGCAGCTATTACATTGTCAACTCCACTACTATTTTTAAATTGTCAATTTTATACAAATTGGTTGTATTTTAATTGCTTTGAAAAACAAATCTAATTTGATCCTGGATAAAATTTCTATGCGCTCTACTGTTTAATACTGCACTATATAAGACAACATATAATATAATAATATCTGAGTCATTTTGTTTCATGAACTTAGAAGTAACATGCACTAGTGTTTAATGAAACACGTTCACTTGACTTCACTTTTATTTTTATTTTTTACAAATCTGATTTTGAAGATGAAACTTTTTCTAAACTGCACAAATTGTGCTCTATTGTATGTGACAGAGCAATTCATGTTCTTAACCAGTGAATTTTTCAGATTTTGGTAGGGAAAATTAAATATTAATGAAAGCATATTGGATGCTATTTACCTTAAACTCTTAAGTATAAAATGCACCAATGAATAATATTGATTCAAAAAGCATGATATTTTGTGATAAGTCTTCTCATATCCTAACATTTGGGCTCTATTTGGATATCGTTCCCTTGAAAAATTGTAAAATTCTTTGTTCACAGGATGATTATCTGTTCCTTCACCAAGCCCTGGCCGAGTACTGCAAGCATTACCAAGAAGAACTCACCTCTGCTGGCTCGTCACCGCGTCACCACCATCACCATCTGTCATTTCACTATGGGTCCATACGTCGCAACGGCACCCTCCCCCGCACCAACCAGAACACTGCCAACAACACCCACAATGCCAGCAACACGCTCCCTCGTTCAAGCACTCACATGGGAAGGAGCAACAGCAGAGAGAGCAACAACATCGTCCCCCCTGCACCAGCAGAAACGGTTGTAAAGCTGGAGACCAATATTTAACTAGACTTGGGAAGATATCCGACTGAAAAGACTGTTGGGAAGATATCCGACTGAAAAAGACTGTGTTTTACGGTCAAGACATTTACCATTTGATGACATCTATTGAACGTTCTTTTTTATTTAAAGTGTAAATACTTTTTTAATGTGTAAATTCTTTTTTTAATGTGGAATTCTTCATTTTGAAAGGCTATATGCGCTAGGTTCAGTGACCTTTCAAGGGTGTCTATTTCTGTCTTGTGTGCTTTGCTCAATTGTTGGCATTTCAGCATTTTTTAATGTCAGTGGAGATATTTTAATTGGAACATGGCAGTGTGCAGCAATTTGTCCTCACAACAATCAAAAGTATCTTATAGAGACAGCTGATGGAGTCGAGCTGATTTTAATGAAGAGTTTAAATTACTCTCAGAGGCCTGTTGAAGATTCTAACAACTTCTAAATTAAGGACATGAGAGTTGATGCAGGAGGAAAAGAGTGATACATTTGTGTGGAATCAGGTTGGCCAACAACTTACAATGTCAGGAGCATGAAGCTGAGGCTTTGACTCATGGGTAATTATTTCTACTGGGGTGTCATGGATCCAAACTTGGCACAAGGCATAGGTTCTTTGTGCACAAGATTTAACTGGCTGTAAGCATGGCATCTGTACAACGGAAGGATGGCCTCCAGCTTGGTAGATTTTTAAAATGTGTTTACAAAAGTGGTGAACTCTTGGATGAGACCATTGGGATGTATCTTGCTTAATCAAGTGTTCCAAGGTCTTGGTGTTTCACAACTACAGGAAACTTTAAAGAATTCTGTCACATATTCATCTTGATAATTTATTATACTTGTTTTTGTATTGACCCTCGCTGTATGTGTCCCGTTTGCCTTGTTGTACATTTTTTTTATCCTGAACTGATTGAGTTGTGGAGTGGTGCTTGCACACCAGCATATCTCTCAAGCTTGTGCTCAACTACAATTATAGACCATATTATTTATATCTTCAGTTGTGCCACCCTCCCACCATAAAGTTCTTTTTGTCATAGACTTCTTATTGTAATGAACGAGAACCCATGTCCTGATAACCAAATGTTTTTTCAATATCACTTATTTGACTATATCAGGTTGACATACTCAAATACATCATGTTATTTGGGTTAAATGAAGAAATTAAAAGTTATTTTGTCATCTCAAAATGTTAAAACTTGTTTGAAATAACTCCCTTTCATTTCAATAAGAATCACTAATGGTAAAACATCCACTTCAAAATCATTTTTAAGTTCTTTAAAAAAAAAATTGAATTAGTGAAAACATTTTATAAAACAAAGCAAATTGACATGAAATTTCTGAGTTTGGTCAACAGTGACCATGTTATTTTGTTTTGTGTTGAAGCTCTGGGTCAAGATTGTTTCCTGGCATTAAAAGAAACAATGAGGTTCAATGAGATTCAAAGTAACTCTTCCTTGCTGAAGTTTTTAGTATTTACATAAGTGACCGACACCATATACAAAATGAGACCAGGGGTTTTCAAACTGTAATGTCTGGGCAAGTGTGCAATATAAATATCATTATCGTACAAGGTTTGAAAAGTTGTTGCTTAGGTTTTGATCCAGCTGCAGGATTAGTTTTTAAAAAGTTTTCATATTTTGGGCTCTGAATTACAGAACTACAAACTACAAACAAACCTGTGGCATACAGTGACAAGTATGTTGGATGAAAATAAATTCTTGTTTCTTTTTGGGTTTTGTTTATTGTACTTTCAATGTTTACACTTACATTGACCCAAACTTGAGCACCATAGAAATCTGTTGTTAGTCACTTCAGGCTGAGAATCTTATCATCAAACTGTAATAATTACGTTATTTTTCTCATTTATCTGCTTTCAACATTTGGTTGTCAGTTCAATTTTACTTTACAATAATAGCAGGTCTTGTTTGTTGCTAGCTAAGTGACTACAGTCACGATTCTTATTTCATCTAACACCATCATCAGGGGGGAAAAAAATCCAATCCGTTTAATACTTTGAAACATCACATCATCATCAGATGTTATACATAAAATCCATTTAACACTGTGAAACAATCAACATTTGGTGCTGCTTGTTAAACCCAAAGGTCCCCCCTCCCTTCCCCTTTGAGATCACGCTCACTATGTATTTACGTTTTACCATCATGTTTTATATATAGTTAAACATCTAATCAAATGAGTCGTTCACTTGGGGCATGGCTGTTGCAATGCAGAATGATTTATTTCTCTTACCCTAATTAAAAAAAAAGCTGGTAGCTTTTTCTCAGCCATGTATTTTACTCAAGGCGTCTGTGAGAATGCATACACTGGCGTATTTGTAAATATACTGTACAAGCTTTGAATACAATAAAATTTTGATTTGTTAATTGTTGATTACCAGATGACAGAGGTTCCCAAATCAAGTTTAGTTACAGCACCATACAAAGTCTGGATTATATGGAGGCTTGCTGTTTTTATGTTATCTCGTGAACACGTGGGGCCGTATATAAGAAATGATGTATATTGGTTCATTTTATATGCCTGAGTTTTTTTTATAACAATATATGTACATTTTATATTTTTCTTTGACGTATCTGACGTATGGACTTGTTTGAGATTGTATCATATTAAGTTGGTTTAAATTTAAACTAACAAAAATTAGAACTGTAAAGAAAGATTTCTAACATCTGTTGCTAATATTATTTGCACTTTCATTAAGTTTTAGTTAATGTTGTGAGCTTAAGAGTCAAACAAAAAATAGTGTTATAATAATTTTCAAATGAGAGTTTAAGAATATTTATGCTCGTCTCATTGCAATGAAACTAGACAAGCAAAATCTATTGAAACTTTCCAGTAAGAAAATTAAGGGAATGAATATTTTTATAAAACTAAAAATGGGTGGTACAAATCAAATATTCATTTATTTTTTAAAAATTATGTATGATTATTAACAACATTTACAATATGGAATGGCAGAAACAGTGACCTATATTGCTATTAATTGGTTTTGATTTCAAAACTGAATATAACTGACATATGCATTAATAGATTTGCCAGAGTACATATGTGGTGCTAAGATAGCACTCCAATGGTGTGGCTAAGATAGCACTCCAATGGTGTGGCTAAGATAGCACTTCCAATGGTGTGGCTAAGATAGCACTCCCATTGGTGTGGCTAAGATAGCACTCCCATTGGTGTGGCTAAGATAGCACTCCCATTGGTAGTATCTATTTATAATTGTTTATTGTTCAACATCCCTTGAAAATATCAGTTTAACAAATCTGCAGAACGTAAATGTTTTTTTGTTTTTTTAATGAACTTGAACAAGTGCGGTAAGAAACTAGTGTCAATATACAAAGGACTTAACTGGCACATATAGGATTTTCAAAAATATTTTCTGTTTTGTTTTTGACCAGCTTTAACTTTAATGTCTATTGTTTTAAATAGTATAAATCTAAAGTCATTGTTAATTTCTACGTACTCTAGACTTAAGTGTTGTTTTGATCATGTTCCAGGGTGTGTGATATACACCTCGAATGTCCCAGAGACAGAAATATTTTACAGCTTATCAAAGTGGACAATTTTTTTTTATAAAAGCATTTATAAATACTATCAATGATCATTAAATGCCTTTTAGTTTTATATCAACATGTCATCTTGATCTCTTGTAAGAACTACTTTTCCCTAATATCTTGTAAGAACTACTTTTCCCTAATGTCTTGTAAGAACTATTTTTCCCTAATGTCTTGTAGGAACTACTTTTTCCTAATCTCTTGTAAGAACTACTTTTCCCTTATGTCTTGTAAGAACTACTTTTCCCTATTGTCATGATAAAAGGAGGTTAAAATACTTTATTTGATGTGTTCATTTTTGTTTAATTTGTAGACAAATAAGTGTTACTGTATTGTGCTCTGAAAAGCTTGAAAGCCCTCTGCTGCTAATGCTAGGAGATAACAACACTATTTGGATAAAATACAGTGTTATAACAGGCCGGAGATGGTAGAGTTAGAACCATTTTGGTGCTAGTTGGTTTCATCTCATAGTCTTTGTCCTTACATGATGTGCTGTCTTGAGGTCTGTCGTGCTGTCTTGAGGTGTGTCGTGCTGTCTTGAGGTGTATCATAAAAAATATTCCATGTATAATTGTATAAGATTGTAATTGGCATTCACAAACTGGACAATTTGAAGATAAAATTCAGCGACCGAATACTTTTTTTTTTAACTAAAGGACTAGGGCAGGGAACCGCTTCATTATTTTTGTGAGGAGCCGCAGGTTCAAACAAAGTTGGCTCTCCTCTTTTTTCCCATTTGTGACAATGATATTCCAATCACAATCAGTCATAATTCTGTTTACAAAGTGTGTAACATGAGTAATTATACTGTTAAGGAGGCTGTTTATAATTTTCCCTCTGAACACATTATACAAGAGCTTTATACATATTTACCTCGCAATGTTTGAAATTGTAGTTTAGCGGTCACCCTACCGATACAATTTTTTTGTATGCATATGTTTGACTTAGTTTATTGTAAAAGTTTTTGTACAATTGCATGGTACCAACAGGAGAGAAAACCCAATTACTTCTGGTAAGTTGATTCAGATCAGTCAACTTTGAAATCAAATCTTAATAGCTTTCTGCATTTCAAAAACAAAAATGGTACAGTAAGACTTTGATAATCCCAACTGATTGTTGTTTGACCCAATCCTGATAATCAGCTTATCCAGATTTTGGAATCCCCCTGGTGAACGTCATAGCTGTCATTATGTAAACTAAATATAAAAATATCAATATAGCTTGCAGTAAATAGTTTATTTGAAAACTAGAGAGAAATGAAAGAAGGAAAAAAGTACACTTGTCAAAACACACAAAATTTGACTATAGCGCTGTATTTATTGTAAATGTAATCATGTATGAAAAAATCTTTCATAAGTTTTTTTTTAACAAGAATTGTGCTTTTCTTAAAGCAGCCAAGTGCATGTATGTTGAGGTCACGTGTATATTGAGGTCACGTGTATATTGAGGTCACGTGCATATTGAGGCAGTGGCGTAGCGAGCTTAACTCGCGCCCGGGGCAAAATACCTTTTTAGCGCCCCAATACCTTTTTAGCGCCCCCCCCTATTCGAAAACCATACAATATTATAGTAAAATATACCATTTGGGCGCCCCTTTGTGAGTAGCGCCCGGGGCATGATGCCCCCCCCCCCCTCACTACGCCACTGTATTGAGGTCACATGTATATGGAGGTCACGGTTTAAAGGTTACTGTCAGCACAGAAGTAGCCAAGTGCATGTATATTGAGGTCACGTGTATATTGAGGTCACGGTTTACTGCGTAACTTTTGAAAGGTTACTGTCAGCACAGAAGTACCCTGGAAAATGTTTGGGTTTTTTTTTTTTTTGGTTATATTTTTAGTCATTTTAAGAGTAGCGAATGCATTCATTTAAAAACATATTGCCATTCTTGCTGCACATAAAAAAAATTCTGATTAGGCATTCTGGCTTTTCAGACGCTATGGATACTCAACGTTCTGATTATCAATGTCTTACTGTATTAAGATGTAATGACATTTTTAAAGAAGTTCTGCTGTTCTATGGAAAGAATATTGATTTGAATGAATTTTGTGTATCTTAAGATCTGTATTAAAAGAAATGAGTGTTTTACATGCTATTCCCTCAGTGTTATGCTTAGTGATCTGCAATGCAATCAAGTTGTGATAAATCATGACTGGAATAAAATCTTGAGAAGTGCTTGGTTTTGCTGTCAAATGTATATCTCATTGGCCTTTTTTCTTTTAAGAACATTGCCAAATGGTCATGTCATTAGCCATTAGGTCATGTCATTTGTCATTGCCATTAGGTCATGTCATTTGCCATTAGGTCATTTCATTTGACATGCCATTGGTCATGTCATTTACCATTAGGTCATGTCATTTGCCATTGGTCATGTTATTAGCCATTAGGTCATGTCATTTGCCATTAGGTCATGTCATTTGCCATTGGTCATGTCATTAGCCATTAGGTCATGTCATTTGCCATTAGGTCATGTCATTTGCCATTGGTCATGCCATTAGCCATTAGATCTTGTCATTTGCCATTGGTCATGTTATTTGCCATTGCCATTGGTCATGCCATTAGCCATTAGGTCTTTTCATTTCCCATTGGTCATGTTATTTGCCATTAGCACTATGTTTTAATATTATTTAACAATGGAGGTAAAATTGCTAGAGATTTCAGTCCAACTGTTGATTGAATAGTTTATTTTTGTGAACTGGTTTGGGTTTCAGACCCATCCAATGTAACACATATCTTAATATAGATCAGTTTAAAATATCTGAAGAGTATTCAGAACATTTAAAATTAATTTGACTCTTGTTACAGTACATGTATTGATGTAATTTGCCTCCTCTCTTTTAGTTTGCTTGGGGGTCTCCAAGCAATGGAGACAAGAGCTGCTACATCTTTTAATGAAATACTATATAACATGATCATGTTACTATTGGCCTTTTGAATAAAAAAATATATTTAAAAACCTAAAAATAATGTGTGAAAATGAGAATTTTGATATATATCTCTGGAACTTATTACAGTGTAAGCATTTCTATAAAATCTCACAAATGTGAGCCCTTTAATATTTCAAGAGCTAGATTATAGTAGAAGTCACTCTATGAAATCCCACTTATTTATTCCCTTATTTCAAGAACTAAATTATAGTGGAATCATTTCTATGAAATCTCACAAATAAATGCCCTTATTTCAAGAGCTAAATTAAACGCACTCCTTTTAACAGAAATCACAATAACATATTATGTCCGTAATCTGTCATGTCAAACTCATTTCAAGGGAAAAGAAAAGTCATTTCTTACACTGTCCAATTGAGAAAGTGAAGTCTGCCACACATCAGTCTGCTGATGATGCTTAGAAATGTAACAGTATTCTGATCACGTACATGTTGTTGTTTTGTTTACTTACGATCCAATTTTTCTGGGGGTATATTTATTACATTTTAATCTGCATAAATATTTATTATCTTACATGATGTGTATTTTTTAACTAGCAAAACTGTTGTTGTTTTTTTTTTTAAGCATCTGCTTGCTTTGTTGTACATTTTGAATCAAAAGTGTCATCCATCACATTTTGTGTCCACTAGCTGTGCTAAGATTTTGTGGAACTTGCATTGGGCCGCCGGTACACACAGAAAGCTGCTGCCAAATGGTTTGGTCGTGAGTTGCCAGTTTGTTTTAACTCTAGCTGTTTAAACTAAACACACCTGCAGCCCAATCTGGTCACATTAGGTTTTGAGAAACATCCTCCTAAGAATAGTCTATACTTCTTGTGTCTTTAAAACTCCTACTTAATCAGGTCTCATGGCTGGTTACTGCGGAGATGTATAGTATGGATATAAATTATAAAGATATAAATAGATGTACATGATGACAGCTTGTCTTATTCATTGCTGTTTAAACATTCAGTGGCACTGATCCCATCCCGCACCACAACAGAAAATGTGTAGATAGGTTATATGTGTACAATATGTCTATGTAATGTTTCAAACACCACCCCGCCCCCTGTAATTTTCACTAATCACATTTATATTCAATTAGTTGGGTCTTTTTTTTTTTAGTTTTCTGTGTGTGATTTGTTTTTAGCTCAATGATAGTAAATCACTGATGATTATAGTAACATCACTGATGATTATAGTAACATCACTGATGATTATAGTAACATCACTGATGATTATAGTAACATCACTGATGATTATAGTAACATCACTGATGATTATAGTAAATCACTGACGATTATAGTAACATCTCTGATGATTATAGTAACATCTCTGATTATTATAGTAACATCACTGATGATTATAGTAACATCTCTGATGATTTGAACTTTTTTATTCACATTTTACACCTTTTATCATTTTTCATTTTATTTCTCATTGGTTGATACTAACTTTTTTTTATATTTAAGGTTTTTTTTTCCCTGTGCTCTCTTACAGATTTCTTCAATTTTAGTTTTTAATGGATTAGTTTCAAAGAGACTCTTTTTTTTTTTGTACTGTACATGATCCAAATATTATTTTTTAAATAATTTTCCAATCATGAATACCGTAGTCCATTTGTAAGTTGTTAAATGAATGAAATTAAAATGTAAATTATTTTGTTGTATCATTTTCTTCATTAAATTACAAATCTTTTTTTTTTTATTAATGTCTTCGTTGTTGTCAGACAGATCTGAGCCTTGCAGAGACAAACAACCAACAACTTGCTTTGCTATTTTTTATGTTATTATATTTGTACAATTATTATTATTTATGTTTTAAAGTTGTATAATAAAAAAAATGTATTTTTAATATAGTGTACTTTTTTCTTCTTCTGGTGTTTTCTTACTATTTCTGTCCTTCGTTTTATTTTAATTCATTGAAGTTGGTAGCATGAACTGGTCATCAAAATTAAGATCCGCCATAGTCTCTAATAGTCTCTAATCTAAAGACTAAACCAGGAAGCTGGGTTTGGTATGAAAGCAAGCCACATTGATGTGTGTGTTAATATTTTGTAAAATTGAGCTTCGGCTCAATGAATAACAATTGTATTTACCATTTAGTGACAACCCTGAAAAAAATTGAGTTTGCTATATGTATAACTGGTTGTGTGTGCAAGAGATTTGAAAGTTCCAACATAGTTATTTTAGAAGATAGCGGGTGCCAAAACTACACTTTCCTGGCGTCTAAAAATTGACGATGTTGCTGATTTTTTAAAAATTCATAACTTTCTAAATATTGGAGATAGAGCATTAAATTTTGTGGTTCTGTTCTGATGAAGGCAAGCTCTATTTAGGGGAATAGTTCAATTTTATTTAATTTCATTATGAAATTTTCATTTAGAATACCTATACTGTTAAACGAAAGTTTGAGTTTTAAAGAAGTGAGTGAATTCATTTGGAGGGGGTGAGGGGGGGAATCCCTTTAAAATATTGACAGATTGAGGAAAAGACTTGTTTCCCTATTACGTGAACGAGTTGTTTTCTATTTGCTTAAATTACTTCCTTTTAAGTATAATCCTATGTGCTCCCCGCTCACTGTATCTCGTCAATTACATAAATAGTGAGATGGAGATATTAGACCCCAGGTATTGTGATGTGGAGATATTAGACCCCAGGTATTGTGATGTGGAGATATTAGACCCCAGGTATTGTGATGTGGAGATATTAGACCCCAGGTATTGTGATGTGGAGATATTAGACCCCAGGTATTGTGATGTGGAGATATTAGACCCCAGGTATTGTGAGATGGAGATATTAGACCCCAGGTATTGTGATGTGGAGATATTAGACCCCAGGTATTGTGAGATGGAGATATTAAACCCAAGGTATTGTGAGGTGGAGATATTAAACCCAAGGTATTGTGAGGTGGATTAATTAGACCCAATATTTGTGAAGTTCTCGATTACTGCTAGCCTGTCATTTTCAATGTTTTGGGGGAATCGCATCTATGCACCGTGACATTTTTCTTCTTAAATTGACAACTCAATCCAGACGTGAGACATGCGACCAAACTAGTTTCTGTTGTCAATTTCCTGGGTGGACTGCAATTTCGGCGGAGGGTCCTCATTCTTTTCGTGGGGAAAGGGGGGGGGGGGATACAACAGCTTGCCATCATTGCTCATGAGGCAGCTGGTGTGAATGTACAGTCCTTAAATGGCTGATGAAGGAGCATGAAATATGAAGATTAAATGAATGTACACTACATGGTTATAGTTTTGAATGGCTTGGTGAAGGAGCATGAAATATGAAGATTAAATGAATGTACACTACATGGTTAGAGCCCTTGAGTGGCTTGGTGAAGGAGGTGAAGGAGCAAGAAATATGAAGATTAAATGAATGTACACTACATGGTACAGTCCTTGAGTGGCTTGGTCAAGGAGGTATGACATATGAAGATTAAAGAATAGGGCTGACTTAATCTTTCGATGAGACAAATTATCATTTTTGTTACACGACGTAGATTATTGTGGGAATGTATTGAATTGGTTAGTGAAGGAAAGCCATGGGTCGATCCGAACGGAATGATGTGTTGGAGCAGGCTAGGCCCCTACATGGGCTGTAGTGCCACTGATGATGATGTGGTGGTTAGTGAAGGAAAGCCATGGATCGATCCGAACGGAATGATGTGTTGGAGCAGGCCAGGGCCCTACATGGGCTCTAACGCCACTGATGGTGATGTGGTGGTTAGTGAAGGATAATTTTTTTTTTTTTAATTGAACTTGGAAGTGCAAACATTTCAGAAAAAAATTTAAACCCGACCTGCAATCGGTAGACCATTAAATTTATTTTAGCAAGCAAATTATACGACAGTATAAGATATTCATCATGATATTAGCTAGAATAGTGCTTCTCAAACGTTTTAATGATTTCTTGCTTGACGATTTCTTTACAATTATTGTTTAATGCGCTCGTAATCTGTTACTTGCCACTGGTCACTTCCCTCTAATGACTAATGAGAATGTTAGATCAGGGAAGAGGGTTCTCAGTCTTTGATTACATTATATTATATTTTAGCTCTTAATTATACTGTTCACGTATATCATTTTATTCATTCCTGTTTCTATGATTTGAACCTAACAACCCCTAACTCACCAACGTAAAATTTTCGTACTCACCAACCTAAAATTTAGTCTTATTGTTACTAAAATAACATTGGTTAGCACCGTAAAACAAGTTACAAACTTTATTACTGAATCACAAACGTATTAGATAATTAGAACATATACAAAATGAATGAGTCCGTAAATAATTCACTAATGCTCAGTTTTATTAAATAGTGCGTTCAAAAAGAAATTTGACAAAAATTTGATCGTGCGAACTGAGCATAAAGGCCTTATACGTTTATATTTAAATTTTAAATATTTCAAAGTTACTATGATCTAAACAAAATAATGTTCACGCCATTACCAGCCTTTATATTAAATTCGCTTTTCTTTGTGGGTGGCTGGTTGGCAGATCTTCCGACGGCTAATTGACCCCCTCCTCGTCAACCTACAGAACTGAAACGAGGCACACAGACTCGTTGACGCTGACATCACATTATTTCAAATTCTCCGCCCCACCTCCAACCTCATCCCCCCAAATCGGGTTTTCTTGTTTTTCAAGGGGAAGATGTGGAAATAATATGACACTGATTTCACGAAATAACATTGCCGGTAACTAAATAAGGTTCGGTTCACATGGTCAAATTTCGCGTTAAGCATTTGATGCAATTCGTGTATGAAGGCACTATTTTTGTGTGCGGATTTATGGACAAAAATAGAATATTTTTGTACACTTTCTAGCAAAAGTATGTTGCAATAACTTGATCGATATTACATGTTATAAAGGCTTTATGCGAAAAACTTTTGTTTTAGGCGCAGTGGCGTAGCAAGGGGGGGGGGGCAAGGGGGCATCATGCCCCGGGCGCTACTCACAAAGGGGCGCCAAATGGTATATTTTAATATAATATTGTATGGTTTTCGAATGGGGGGGGGGTTGGGCGCTAAAAAGGTATTGTGCCCCAGGCGCGAGTTAAGCTCGCTACGCCACTGTTTAGGCGTTGTTAATAAATCATAATATTAAATTCACTTTGTTCGTGTGTCTCTAGCTGGCAGAATTTTCGGGAGGCTAATCGACCCATTAAGCTGAAACTTGGCATGAATACTCGTTGTCGATGAAAACACATTCTTTCAAATTTTCAGCTCCACCCCCCCCTCCCCCCCCCACCCAACCCCCAAAAATCAGTTTTTCCTGTTTTTCAATGGGAAGATGAAGGAACTATGATGTCACTGTTTTACCGAAGTAAAATGTTCGATAACTCCAATAATGAGATTCTTTTAAGGAAACAAATTATCGCAAGTGCGTTAGGTGCGTTATATTTTCTTTTGTAACAAGTTGCTGAAGTAAAGGGGGGGGGGGGGGAATGGGGCATTAGAATATTATTGTTAGATAAAATAATACAAAATTAATGTAAAGAATTTTTACGAAAACTTTGTTATTAGGTGTTATTTAATGGTATAAGTAACCCAAGGTTAGAGGCTACGCGTTGGTACCCTTTTCTCAAGAACTTTTTACAGTTGGCTTGAATGACGGGTCTAGCTTGATCCCAAATCCAGTTATGAACATGTTGATCACCGTTATAAAGAAAACGAGAACCGTCGTCAGGTAATTTAACCGGTTAGTCAGCCTCTGGGCCAAGAATTCTTCGTCTCTGTCCAAGGTCACCATCTTTACTTTTTCTTCAGCATTTTTGCTGGCACTGGTCTCGGACATCTGAAGACAAAAACACTCAAGGTCTTTAGTGGACCTCCTGGTCATTGATGAGCGATTGGTTGTTTTGGTAATGGATCACATTCTTTATTTTATAGTTAATAAAATTAATATAAC
The DNA here is from genome assembly GCA_964017045.1 of Omphiscola glabra. Classification (NCBI taxonomy): domain Eukaryota; kingdom Metazoa; phylum Mollusca; class Gastropoda; family Lymnaeidae; genus Omphiscola; species Omphiscola glabra. The sequence continues at coordinate 30,707,846 of OZ024799.1, forward strand.
CTCCTTTCTTTTTTTTTACAAAAATGATATAAATTATTGAAATGAGAGGTTCTCACAAGGAAGTACTCCTGCCTCTGGTTTTGGTCACTCTCTCGAACCCATATGATAAAAATAAGAACGGCGAAGACCAGCTGCGCCAGCAGAGACAGGCCGACCAAAGTGGTCAGTGCGTAATAAAACTCCATTCCGTCAGGTCCTGGAATAAAATCAAGCACAACAATAAGGCAAGTTCTCTAGCTCTTTCGTTTCGTATATAACGGTACTGTGCGAGGGGACTGCGGCCACCCCCATTCCAATACCACACCACCACCGGGTTCACTTGCAAGATGGACACTACCACACCACCACCACTTCGGGTTCCATTGCAAGATGGACACTATATCACACCACCACCACTTCGGGTTCACTTGCAAGATGGACTGTTGGGAGTCCAGCTGTTTAAAAAAAGAAAGAAAGAAAAAATCGGTGGGAGTTGGGGTTAAATGTATTTTCTTGACCCATTTCAAAGAGAAAAATAATTTACTTCCGTGGATCTTTCAAATATACGTTGGTGGATCTCTGATAAAACTTTTGACACACATCTAAGGGAACATATTAGGGCACATCTTAGGGTACATCTTAGAGTACATCTTTGGGTACATATGAGTGCACATCGCAGAGTACATCTTAGAGTACATCTTAGAGTACATCTTATGGAATCTTAGAGTACATCTTAGGGTACATCTTACATCTTAGGGTACATCTTAAGGTACATCTTATGGTACTTCTTAAGGCAAACCTGTTTCAAACGCGTTTTATATCCTTGTATACCATAACGTCCGCCAAAGATTTTGTAAACTTATTTCAAATATATAGCACTTTGGTTGGCAGCCGTCTGCTGTATATCACTTAATGAGAACATAATTATGCTCTCTGTCGAGACACATTATTTCTCTACTCATTGAGTACATCTGTATGTGTTCTCTACCAAGACACATTATTTCTCTACTCATTGAGTACATCTGTATGTGTTCTCTACCAAGACACATTATTTCTCTACTCATTGAGTACATCTGTATGTGTTCTCTGTCGAGACACATTATTTCTCTACTCATTGAGTACAGCTGTATGTGTTCTCTACCAAGACACATTATTTCTCTACTCATTGAGTACATCTGTATGTGTTCTCTACCAAGACACATTATTTCTCTACTCATTGAGTACATCTGTATGTGTTCTCTGTCGAGACACATTATTTCTCTACTCATTGAGTACATCTGTATGTGTTCTCTACCAAGACACATTATTTCTCTACTCATTGAGTACATCTGTATGTGTTCTCTGTCGAGACACATTATTTCTCTACTCATTGAGTACAGCTGTATGTGTTCTCTACCAAGACACATTATTTCTCTACTCATTGAGTACATCTGTATGTGTTCTCTACCAAGACACATTATTTCTCTACTCATTGAGTACATCTGTATGTGTTCTCTACCAAGACACATTATTTCTCTACTCATTGAGTACATCTGTATGTGTTCTCTGTCGAGACACATTATTTCTCTATTCAATGAGTACTGCGGTATCTGGCGGAGGATTCATTTGGTGCGCTGCACCAGTGGTTTTTGACACACCGGCTTTGTCAAATTAACCTAAAAGGGGTCCAGGGCCTATTTGGGGGTCCAGGGCCTATTTGGGGATCCAGGGCCTATTTGAGGGTCCAGGGCCTATTAGGGGGACCAGGGGCTTTTAGGGGGTCCAGGGCCTATTTGGGGGACCATGGGCTTTTAGGAGTCCATGGCCTCTTAAGTGTCCCACCACAAGGGATCAATTTAATGATTTTATATAAATATATTTTTTTAATTCATGTGTTTTAATTTCGGTGAGTGCTGTGGGGGGGGGGGCGCGCTACCTGATTTGATCTGATCTTGAAAGTACTTGAAATGGGTTCATGTATAGTACATGTATTGTGGACATCCCAGTCAGGTCGTGTATAACATTTACTAATGTACATCCCAGTCAGGTCGTGCATAGTACATGTACTAATGGGCATCTCAGTCAGGTCGTGCATATTACATGTACTAATGGGCATCCCAGTCAGGTCGTGTATAACATTTACTAATGGACATCCCAGTCAGGTCGTGCATAGTACATGTACTAATGGGCATTTATAATTTACCGTGGCGGGGGAGGGGGGGCAGAGTCCAAGGCAACCGAGTAAAATACTCGGAGCCCTGTCCGCACGGGGATCCCCAGGGGTGGACACTTTGGGGTCTCGGTATACATTTTAGTTAGATGCGATTATTTTGAAGTTTGGGCAGGACTAAAATGTTGATATCCTCGGTGCCCAAAAATACACACGGCCCTGGAGAGGGGTGGGGAGACAGCGGCGTACCTTGACTGAATGTTGCCCGGGTCGAACTCACAAAATTTAGCCCCTGTAACTAAAATAAACTCCCACAAATGACATCCGAATGCATTAAGCGTTGTGTGTCCGGGTCCATTTTGACAAAATGCAATTCGGATATCATTGGTGGGAGTTTATTTTAGTTAAACTGAAGAATTAAGTTTACAAAACATTTAATCCATTCAATTATCTTTCATTTGACACCGTATTTTGTCTTACAAACCCAACAATAATATTTTTAATATTTTTTTAAGCCCAACCTCTCACTTCTGGTACCCGGGTGCGAATAGCCAATTCGATATATATATATATCCGGCACTGCATTACATAAAGTCCTTTTATTATTTTTAAACTAAGTCTCATAAAGCTGGTTGTCTATGTTGATGATAACATGTCATAAAATAAGGCTTGCCCCCCCCCCCCCGTAACATGTCATAAAATAAGGCTTGCCCCCCCCGTAACATGCCATAAAATAAGGCTTGCCCCCCCCCGTAACATGCCATAAAATAAGGCTTGCCCCCCCCCCGTAACATGCCATTAAAAAAGGCTTGCCCCTCCCCCCCCCCCCCCGTAACATGCCATAAAATAAGGCTTGCCCCCCCCGTAACATGCCATAAAATAAGGATTGCCCCCCCCGTAACATGCCATAAAATAAGGCTTGCCCCCCCCCCCGTAACATGCCATAAAATAAGGCTTCCCCCCCCCCCCCCCGACATTCATTTTACCCGTTTCTTATTTCTTGAGCCGCCGCTGGGTGCGTTCATTAAACCACAAGTTATCACAGCCGGTACATTACACAGCTAAGTGCAGTTGAGGAATTTCCACAGCTTTCGATAACGTGACGTCAGTGACGTCATTAACTTTTGACATTTCGTTTTTGGTATTATAAGTATACACAATTATGGATCGTGGGGCATGTTAATATGGCGACTGCAAACGAGCAGTGTCGAATATTTAGACTTATCAGATTTTCTCTTAATAAAAATATCATTTCGTAAGATAATTTTTTTTTTAAACACATAGTGAAACATCTCCATTAGCTCCCTCTACCGGAAATATACACACCTGCAAACATGAAAGACCTTTTCAAATTAAAAGAAATTAGTTCTATCATTTAGTCTTGTATCTTGTTGTGCTCCTCTTATTTAAGAATGCGACCCCACTGACTCATTGTTAGTCATTATTCCTAATGTAAACGTTACTACGAGGAACAGAATTATTATTGAAGTTACATTATTGAAAAAAAAAGTTATTTTATTTCTTTAATCAATGTTAGTTACAATTAACCTACTATTTAAGATGTGACCACTTAATAAACCTTCCCAAACACAAATATGAATTGCTCCTTAAATGGTACCTCCATTGACCAGTGTCCGAAGCTGCGATATATTTGCCATAATCAGGGCTACGTCCATGAGAGCTTGGGAGGCCATTTTCCTGACCATGTACTGATTGGTGGACAGTAGTGGCGCAAGCTGTGGACGTAAGACATGTGATTTGTGGATAGTAGTGGCGCAAGCTGTGGACGTAAGACATGTGATTGGTGGACAGTAGTGGCGCTAGCTGTGGACATTAGAGAGGTAATAGTTGGTAGTGTGGTCAATTAACTTCATGTAATTGTTGTTAGCCATGCAATACAAAGGTTCCACCAAAGACCATAGACATTACTTTGGTATCACAATTATTATTCTTTCGCCTCTTCGTCCTCGAGGAACAGCAGCCGATCTTCATCGACGTCTGTGGTCATTTCTAGTGTTCCTCGGCCTGCCTCTTTTCAGTTTTCCTTGAGGATTCCAGTTCAAGGCTTGTCTAGTTATCGTCGACCTAATAGTTTCCAGATTCTGGCTTTCCCTACTTGGCGTCATGCATTCCGTGGCTGGGAATCTATCCTCTCCCAGGAGCGGAAAGTCTTGTGTTGCTTTTGTCTCCGTTTTTTGTAACAAAGAGTTTTTACGCAGCAGAGTTGTTAGCCCTGCGCACAACCGTCTGTGGGGATGTCCCTCACAACTCTCCGGAGAGCTGCCCTTAATTTTTGGAAGGGTACCCTAGCCTTTGTGATTTCGTTCACTCCATGCAAGGCAGCAGGCTCTGATTTTGGTCCACCCTGGGTATTTGATTTCCCCAGTACCTACCATATCTGGTGGGCGTTCCCCTATCCGCCACCTGGGGAGGCGCACGATGGGAGATCAGAAACTCCACACGAGGGTGCCACAATTAGGCGATGACAATAGTCATGAAATTATAAGACAATTTAGGCGAGGGTCAGATTTTTCACACTACAATAGAAGATGAACAACATGCAGGTACCCCACCCCCCACCCGGAAACTGACTTTAAGAGTAGAGATGGGAAAGTATACCTTTTAGAAGTTTGGTTTGGTTTGGTATTAATTACCTTTTAAATTGAACTACTTACCGACTCCGGGTCCAGCGGGTTGTCATCATTCTGGATATTCCCTGTCGGACTGGCACCAACCTCAGGCTGTTTGACCTCTGCCTCTATTGTTTCAATGACGACTGAATTGTCTCCCCCGTCACCAACCACGACGGAGGAGGTAGTCGTCTCTTGACTTTTGTTCTCCCTGACAACCAGATTGAATGTGTTTACATCTTACGAGATACAGAATGTGAAATCGAAAGTGGATGAAATGGGGACAACACAATCTGCTCTGAAATAGCAATTGACTTTTCCGGCCTTCTAAACAAAAGTCCATATCTTTAGTGTGTTCATTTGGTGTGTTCATTTAGTGTGTTCAGTTAGTGTGTTCATTTAGTGTGTTCATTTAGTGTGTGTATTTAGTGTGTTCATTTAGTGTGTTCACTTAGTGTGTTCATTTAGTGTGTTCACTTAATGTGTTCATTTAGTGTGTTCATTTAGTGTGTTTTATTTAGTGTGTTCATTTATTTTGTTCATTTAGTGTGTTCATTTAGTGTGTTCATTCATTTAGTGTGTTCATTCATTTAGTGTGTTCATTTAGTATGTTCATTTAGTGTGTTCATTTCAACAAGGTCAATTTCGTGTAATGCTGTCGTTTTTGTTTAAACCCAGAATTAACTTATGGACAAAACATGGTTAATAAATCGGAGCCATGTGAATTAATGAGGATTAAAGTCCAAGATCGTCACTTGTTCTCTATACTTGTCTATACATAAAACTAGTACGGCATCAAATAATAAATGATAATCTATAATTGTCGTACGTCTGACTGCACAAACTCACAAACTGATTCTACTCACCTATCTGCCATGCTTTAAAGCACGTCACGCAATAAACTCAAACTTGATGACTGTTCAACTTTGTAACAAGTAACTCTCCCGTGAAACGCCCCCAGTACTGGAACTACATCACCTACAACCCGCTCTCACATGGCTTACAAGGTGTCGCCTAGCTGCAATTAGTGACAAAAACTACCCTGCAAGTACAAGATGGATGCATATTGCCGGCCATCATGTACGCTCGGTACAAAATCTAGCAAAAGATGTTTTGTAAAAAATAGAGCAACTGTTTTACTCTATAATTAACTTGCTGTATTAGAATTCAAATAAAATACATAAATAACCTATTCCAACACGACTCAATGAAATGTACAATATCAGTGCAGGCTGCAGAATATTTGAGAAAAAGAATTATTACGGATTTTGATAGGGGGCAGAATAAAATAAACGTAAGCATATCTTAAGTCCAGGTCTGGTTTAAAAACGTAAATCGTCTGGGAATCCTCCTTCAGAACCTAAATAAGATGATTGGCCCAAATAATAATGGTTGAACTTTAACGTTTTTTTAAAAATGAAAGAACCACAACCCTTACTTCTCATAGTGTCCAGCACTACCACAACCTTTACTTCTCATAGTGTCCAGTGTCTGCATCCAGTGTCCAGCGTCCCGTGTCCAGCATCCAGCACTACTTAAAACCTTTCGAAGCGTAAGGCGTCCTCAGGATAATGACTCCCCCCCCCCCCAGTCCCTTTCTGTAATATATTTTTTCCCCACCAATTCTGTTGTTTAGTCTGCGATTATGTGAAAGGTGCATAAAATGTATTGTCAATTTAATCATTTAAGAAATGTTGTATAATTGTTAGATTTAGATACATTTTTTTTTAATTTACCAACGGTGTCCTCGTTATAATATTTTTGCTTTTGGGGGCTGATCCGTTAATCTTGGACCGAGGCACGAAGCCATAAGTTAATTTTTAATTTATTGTACATTTCAATTTAAACAAAAAGGAAATCTTTGAACCATGATTATCACAACTAAAATAACGGGGAAGGTCCAAGAGTAGGAGATTTATTTGTAGAAAAAAAACAATGGCTGGTTCAATGACAACAAGCTACCTCACATACAGTGCAAGACCCAGCAGGCTGCCTCACATACAGTGCAGGACCCAACACGCTACCTCACATACAGTGCAGGACCCAACACGCTACATCACATACAGTGCAAGACCCAGCAGGCTGCCTCACATACAGTGCAGGACCCAACACGCTACCTCACATACAGTGCAGGACCCAACACGCTACATCACATACAGTGCAAGACCCAGCAGGCTCCTCACATACAGTGCAGGACCTAACACCGTATCATACGCTGTATCATACACTGTAATCATGCAAATTGACTACAGCACAGTATAATACCCAGTACCGGTATTATAAGTTAGTATTATTATAAGTTAGCATAAGGCGTATTGGAGTTGGAGCACGGTCTTTCAATGGGACTATTGGTTGTCGGGCTTGAGCTGGATTGGTGTTGTACTTGACTGAGCTGTAGAAGATTGTGCTGGTTTAGCCTTAAAGTGGGTCAGTTTGGCTGTCATTCAATGGGAATGTCTGGAATGATCCGTTGTCGTTGTCGTGGACAGCTTGCAGTTTCGCGAGGTATCGATACCATATGAACACTCTGTTCCTGTAATTGTAATAATAAAGGTTCTCACTCCCTAGTCATTAGCTCTGAATAGCAGCGCCGCCCACTTTTTATTTCGGTCCTTTAAAAATATGACGTTGACAATTTTGATTGTATACACCAGTGATTCTCAACCTTTCTAATGCCGCGACCCTTTAATATATTTTTTTTTTTTTTTTTTTTGTGGTGACCCCCAACCACAAAATTATTTTCGTTGCCATTTCATAACTGTATGGTATATGTGTTTTCCGATGGTCTTAGGCAACCCCTGTGAAAGGGTCATTCGACCCCCAATGGGGTTGCGACCCACAGGTTGAGAACCGCTGGTATACACTAACAACACTATACTTCGTATTAATTTATATTCATGTATTACTTATGCATCACAAGTTTTACCGCGGCCCCAACGCACTGTCTATTCTTGTGATCTGGTCCATATAGACTATCAAGATCGGAAATAAATAGAAACTCGAGCTCTCCAGTGGAGGCACCGGCCTCAATGAGTTAAAAAATGAAAATAATGAAGAAAAAAAAGTAGTTGGGGTGGGGGGATAATAAGGGCTCAATAAATCAAAAATTGCGAAATAAAATTGAAATTAAATTGATTAAAATAATCACGCAAATGACGTCATAGCGTGCATTGCCTATTTTAGCCACAGCTCTAAGTTTCTTTGATTTAATAACCACGCGTGACAAAACTGATCATGTAATATCCCCTTCTTAAAAGTAAAATTAATAAATATAATTGATTGCTTTTTAAATTGTTAAAAATAAAAAGGTGTTGAATTGTATTTTTAACATTTAATACATTTTTACATTTTATTCATCCAAAAAAATATACTTTTATTCAATTTATAAAAACTTAACCTTTAAAATATACTTTTGATAAGAACATGCCATTTAAGTCAATCAGTGCAGGGAAACTCCAGAGCCAAATAGCATTGACTAATGCACTTGTCACTCATATTAATAAGAACAAACCATATGAAGTGCAAAAAATGTGTGTTTGCTTACGTAGGGGGCAACAATCCCGTGGATGATTTTATTACGACACATACGATTTTGCAACACAAGCAGCACAAGATACGCCTCAACAGAATAAGGGAATGAATTTGAAAAATAGTTTGCCTTCTTAGGTATAGTATATATATATATATATATATATATATATATATATATATATATATATATATATATATATATATATATATCGGTTAGGAAACGCTGTGTACATTTTTACGTGGATAACAATATCTTTAAATCCAATGATACTACAGTTGTGAAAAAGAGATGTCATATTATTCTAATTTTATAAATAAACATGTTGACAAATTAAGAAAGTCAATGGCGTTAACACAGCGTGGGTTCATTTACATAAGTGTACCCATGAATGTCAAAACCCAATCATTTTACACACGTCAAATATTAATTTTGAAAAATGAAGATGGGTTTAAATTTTCTTTCAAAAAAATATATTTTTACTTTGCGAAAAGTAAAGTCAATGCTGTTTGTTATAGACGTGAAAAAAAGGTTACGAGATTCTGCTTTGGATAAAAGAATTCTTTGTTTTACAATTTTCCGATAATATAAATATAGTCGTAGTAGAGCACGAAGGAAAAAGTTTGGCTACATCTTTTAATGAAGACATCAATATATCAAATTCCGTTAACATAAAATATATTTAAAATAGTACATATAGTTTTCAAACAAAGAATGAGTTTTCACAAATTTTAGAGAGAGAAAAAAAAATTAAGTTTAGGGGCACGAATAGTCGTAGGGCTCAACAATTAACAATTTAAAAACACATGACATCTAAAGTATTTCTCTAGCGTAGAAATCAGCCGTCATTGAATTAAACTTCCTTTATTGACAATTTAATTAATTAGACTGTACTTGTCATGTTAAAAGGACAAAAAATGTAGATTAGAATTAGAGTCGAAAAAAGGCGCTTTCTTTGTTAAGATTTTTTTCCCTTCTAAGGAACACTGCATCTTGCCAGTGTAGGAAACGCAGGCAACATGCGATTGTGATTGGTAGTAGCTCTAGCACGTTTTGTACACCGGTACCGGGGGGCGTCATTTTGGCGTGACCCCCCTATTGTTACACCGTACGCTTTCAAAATCATTTATTACTTTATTTTATCGCAGGCTTGTTATAATTTTGTTAGAAGTACAAGTGTATTCTGAGAGTAATAGACTCAATAAACGACACTCAATCGAATTTAAAGGGAGAAAACTTGAGAATTTAAATTGCGCGTTAACAAATATACCGGGTGAAGAGCATTGTGAGTGGGTCTGAAAATATCCCCACCGGGATTAAAACCATAACTGTTGACCAGCAGAAATGAAAAGCCGTTCAATAATCCGTGTTTACTATCCCAGATTAGATTTTATAGTTGCCTAATTCTCGAGTCGTTCTTGCATAGACTATTATAAATATGAAGTTTCTTTCGATTCTGTACGCTAAGTTAAAAAGCGACACGCTAGAAATACAGCCTGGATTTCTTACGAGAACGAGATTTACCTCGCCAAAAGCCCGTACCTTATGAATTACATGGTGCAAGCCCCCTTACTAGGCACAAACGACAGCATGTTTGATGGGAAGCGAGAATGGTCGAGTACCAAGCACACCGGTATACATGGTTATAAGTCTTGTACATCTTCTGGAACGATGGGGGTCCTAAAAAGGACCAGTTTGGTAAAGATGAACGAGGAAAAAAGAAATTTATTCCTTCTTGGCAGCGGGCGCCTTTTTGGCAGCTTTGGGCTTTTTGGCTGCACCGGGTTTCTTGGCAACCTTTGGTTTGGCAGCCGCTGGCTTCTTAGGGCTCTTTGGCTTCTTGGGCTTGGCAGCAGCTGGCTTCTTGGGAGATTTATTCTTCTTGGGTGCAGCAAGCTTCTTGGCCTTTGGAGACTTAGGGGCTTTCTTGGCAGCGGCAGGTTTCTTAGGCTTAGCGGCTTTTGTGACCTTCTTCGGTGATTTGGGCTTTTTCTCAGCAACTTTCTTGACTTTGGGTTTCTTCTCAGCTTTCTCTCCCAGGCGAAAGGATCCAGCGGCGCCAGTGCCTTTGGACTGTTTAAGAGCGTCAGCTTTAACTCCAGCTTTAAGGGCTGCCTTGAGGCGAGCGTTGATGGCGGTGGGATTGTCTCCTACTTTGTAGTTGGCGGTGATGTACTTGAGGATAGCCTGACGCGAGGAGCCACCACGTTCCTTCAATGCTGTAATAGCTGCAGCAATCATCACTTTGTACTGGGGATGAGAGGCGGCTGCCTTTGGCTTGGCAGAAGCGGCTTTCTTCTTGGGTACCTTTACTTTTGCTGGGGCAGCAGCAGGTGCGGGAGCGGCAACATCGGAGTCAGACATTGTTGAAATATAGCTGGCTGAGAATCGAGAACTGAGACGAAGTGGTGTGTATCGCGGAAAACGAGTGATCTTGAGCGAATGACTGCACAGCGGACAGCGTCGGTTTATATAGGGCTGCGCGAACATATCGGAGAGCAACTACGTCACGCACAGTTTCTGCTAGGTCTGGCTGTTATGGATGCCGACGAAAATATTTATTTTGTACGATGTGCTGTACTTTAAAATTGAAACAAAAATAAATGGCAATGCACAAACTAATCGCATAAATATTTTAAAGTTATAGACATAATCAATTTTTACATAGTAAAAAATTTTAATTGTTTTGTAACAGTATTGTAATTAAAATTAATGATTTTCGAGCTATTCATCACGCAAGAAAGACTTAATGATCAGTTTAGAAAATTTAATATTAATATTTTTAGATAATTTTCTTCAAATTTTATTTTAAAAACACAGAAGTAAATAAAATTTCTTAACTTTTTTGCCTTATATTTATCCCTTTGTTACCTTTATTTCAAGAAAAAAAATATTTTCACTATGGAAACTGCACATTTTGACGTATTCAAATGTTCTGTTTAATATATATAAACTTGTTTATTACCCATAATTGAAGGGATTAAAAGTATATCGTAATTAATTTTGATCTTTAAAACCTTTTTTTGTAAATATGTCACACAGCTTATATTAATTGAACTCTTCATTCCTTAAATATTTTGAAAAAAGCAAAGTAATTTAATGTCATTTTAGTCACTCCATTTTCTTTCTATCGAGGGAAAGTCTAGAGTCTAGTGCTACCACTGTCACTTCCACTTACTACTAGTACTACTAATACTAATATGATAAATAGAATGTGATATTTTTATAACTTTGCAGTTCATTTTTATGTTATGCTAAAATAAATACATTTATATATTTTTTTAATATCTAATTATTAATTTAATAAAAGATATCAAATTGTTCGGTTTACAGCTCAGTTTGAAAATCTTTTGAGTGAGGGGCCGCCATCTTCCAACTATTCTTACTTTGTAATATCTGTAATTTCTCTTATGAATTTATTTTGTCTGACTGGTATCGGAAAAGATAAACACATATTTATGTTTTTAATTGAGAAATTTAGCATTTTAAACCTACAGTATATTTCAATATTTAGTTTTGTTTTTAACAGAGATGGATGGTGACCGCACTACGAGAAAGGAAAATAGTCAACAATTTCATATTCATGTCAGTCTACTTTTTCCCCGTCCCCGTCGTTAGTTAAATTTAACCAATTGTTTTATTTATTTATTTTTGCAATAACGTTAAAAGTAGTGGGGGTTTGTTCTAACTAAAAATTTATATTTGTCATTGAATTTAGGTCTATTCAGTTTAATTGTCATTTTCGGGTGGAGGTGACAAACCTAGCCTTTGCTTATTATTGAGACTGATGAAGTCGAAGTAGATAGGCTAGGCACGCTTGTATAAAAATAGTAATCAAATTTTTTTTTTTAAAGATAGGTATTAATACAATGTAAAATGGACTAGCTTTTTATTTTTGATAAAATGAACATATGACACGGTACATTTTATCATATGACTTTTGACAATCGACATATTCTGAACAACGAGCTAACTAATTGTACACCCAGACACCTTTGAGTCCTTTGAGAGGATAGACTTAATAAGATGACCGATGAGCTGTAAGTACGTTTGACAATATTTGTCCCAATAAAACTAGGTAAATAATAAAACAAACTAATAAGTCTGGAATCGTAGCCTTCTGATTCTAAGCAGTGTTACTTTCAGCCATCTCTTTTTTTTCTTTTCTTTTTAAAGATAGTAACTGGTGCCTTGAACCAATTACAATTAGTGGAAGCTATGAGCATATCGATAAGCTAAATGTATTCGATTATTTAACGTTAATCTTGTTAAATTAACCACTTCTTATCATATACCCAAATTTAACTCTTTATTGTTCGCTAATATCGGTATTTTTATATTATTTATTTTTTTGCTACTCCACACGTTTAAAGACTTTAATAACACGGTATTAATTAAACTACTTCAATATCTTTAATTTTAATATAGTTCCTGGTAAGTATCAAACATGTGCAATCTGTTTTCAGATTATATTTCAATATAAAAGCATTGCCTTCTAAAGTAAGAATAGGTGTAAATTACAAATTTCATGATGATATCAGGTTTTAAAATAATATATGGATAGTTCTTAGCTAAGTTTTAAAAGTACGCGATTCGATGTATGTTGAGCTAGATAAAATGAAAACTTTAACAAATTAATTATTTTTTTAAACCAAATATTTAGAATTTAATTGGAGCATTAAAAACAGTACAAATTTCATAAATTATTGCCAAGTCGCATGCAAATGCGTTTATTTAAATTACTAAATGTGCTAATTTAATTTTGTAACACATCTTCCTGAATAACAGAGGGTATTTTGTTTTAATGTTTAGCCCTTATTTATTAAAATACCAACTGCTTTTCTCTTTTTAGTAAAAAAAATAATATACAATTTGCCCCAACATATGCACGAATTTATTTTTGTTGTTAGAATTCAGTAGAAGGTTGTTTTCTAATTTGTGAGCTTTCATTTCGATTATCATTCCTTTTTTTTAAACTATTAAGTAAATTGTTATTATTTTCTTTATTTTTGCTCAACGTATAAGATGACGTCAGCGTTGCTTTTGTGATGGAAACCTTTTTGGAAGGAATGTTTGTTACTTTTTTTTTTATTGATTAAGCAGTTAACTCTGAAAATAATTTAAATATATTATTATGCTAATAATAAATTACAAAATCAAAAAGAAAGAAATTAAAGCTATTGACTTGCAGTATAATAATTGGCTCGTGCCGGTACATTGCTGAAGAAGATACAATGTTGTAAAGGGGTACAATGATGAAAAGGAATCTTCACACACACAGCAAAATAATATTAAACAAATATGTATCGTATAGTAAATATCTATAGCGGTAGCAAAAATCTCCCTCTTCTTTCCTATCGCTCAATATATATAGCCTGTTTCAAAGACATTTCTCGAACGAGCTTACACATTGTTTTCGTTTCCTGATTTATCTAGATGTTTCTACCAAATTCTAATAATACAAACTATAGATTTTATTTAGTTGTAAACAAGGTCAAGAGAGGCTATTTTTAGTTAGCTACCCCCCTAAATGCGGTTCCGAGCTTGGGTTCAGCTAGAGTTCATTCACGGGGAAAGATGACGTCTACATAACAGCCACGCTCCATTGAACGAGACAAATTCTGCATTTATAATATAATGCTACCCTTCCAATTAAAGACAAAATTACAACTGCGCTGATCACCCAACCCGCCCCACTAGCAGAGGCGTAGCTGGAGTGTTTGGCGCCAGGGGCATTGACACATTTTACGCCCTTCCTCCAAACTCTGTAAACTCTTATTTCCAACCATTAAATACCCGCACACCCCATTTTGACGTCCTCGCTTTTACGGCACACGAAGACATATGTCCCCATTTTTCACCCTTAGCTACGCCCCTGGAAACTGTCGCAGCCCCCTCCCCAAATTTGTTACATCTGAAATGCCCCTCACCACGGACGAGATTGTATGAAACAAACACTGCTTTTAATATGAGTCCTGACGATTAAATTTGACATTCGTACTAGGGAATCACTTACTTCTTACCCGTGGGAGGAGGGAACCCATGATTGAGAGGGGAACCCGTGGTTGAGAGGGGGGAACCCGTGATTGAGAGGGGAACCCGTGATTGAGAGGGGAACCCGTGATTGAGAGGGGGGAACCCGTGATTGAGGAGGGAACCCATGATTGAGAGGGGGAACCCATGATTGAGAGGAGGGAACCCGTGATTGAGAGGGGAACCCGTGATTGAGAGGGGGAACCCGTGATTGAGAAGGGTAACCCGAGATTGAGAGGGGAACCCGTGATTGAGAGGGGAACCCGTGTTTGAGAGGGGGAACCCGTGATTGAGAGGGGAACCCGTGATTGAGAGGGGGAACCCGTGATTGAGGATGAACGCGAAATTCTAACATCAGCTTTGCCGTGTCCTTTATTTCAACCTACCCCCACCCCTCCAACGCCATCTTTACGTTGCCAGTGTGTAGCCACACTGTATTGCGTGTCATCTGCTACAATGAGCGATGGTGTTGTACCAAATCAACGAGCGAATAAATTGCTTGAATGTTAAGATACACTTTTTTTTTAAATATCTAAATTTTATTTTATGGAACATCACTCGAAACAATTCAAAAGCATCCAGCAGCACACGTTATAATTTTTTTTTTAAATTTGTGTTTACTGTTGTTATCGTGTATATCAGGCCTGCACAACTCAAAATGTAAAGTGGGCCGTAATACTTAATGAAAAACTTGTGCGTGCCGAAAGAAAATAGGACTGGACTTGTGGGGGCAGCTAGTAAGAAAATAATAAGTAGGGCCTATAAAGAATATTTCGTTTCTTCGCGGGCCACAAAGTGGGTGCCTGCGGGCCGCATGTGGCCCACGGGCCGTATGTTGTGCAGGCCTGGAGTATATTATTATTAGATAACTACAAATTAGTACAAATATAACACGGTTAATCAGGACGACGTACATATTTTAAATTAAATCAATCAATTTAAAAAGTAAATATGACATGCAATAATTTTAATTTCCATAAAATTAAGTATTTGTGAATGGCACTTCAGCAATGAATCAAACATACGTCTATAAGTAAAGAGATGAACAAACATTGCAACTATTATTATCGTCTATTAACATATAACTACAATATTAATTATTCTAATTATGAATCTTATAAAAGCTCGCATTTAAAAAAAGTCCAATTTAGGTTTATGCCCGATTCCTACATTTGTTAAAAGTTCCAGAATTTCTATGCTGGAACTCAGGGTCAAGGCCGTGTTTCCATAGTGATCCGTCTCGTCTACGTCCGCGCCGTGCTCCAGGAGCATCCTCACGGCTGACGGCAGGCCGAGCTTGGCTGCCACCATCAAAGCCGTGCCCCCTGCCCTGTAGTCGGTATTTCTGTAGTTGGCGTCAGCGCCGTGCTTCAGCAGGGCGTCCATAATCTCCACACACTCGCCTTCCGTCGCCAACACGAGCGCGGTCTTCCCATCGGAAAAACTCACGGCGTTGGGGTCGGCCCCGGCCCTGAGTAAAGCGACGACAGCTTGGCGCCTCTGCATCTGAGCGGCCAGCATCAGCGGGGTGTAGCCCCAAAAGTTGATGTCGTTGATTAAAGACCCATGCTTCAGGAGCAGACCAACGGTGTAACTGTTCCCCGCGACGGCGGCGTGCATCAGGGGCGTCATGTCGTACTTGTCATCCATGTCGTTCACCGAGGCGCCTTTCTTCAGAAGAGCCTTCACGATGGCGTCCCTGTTGGAAGAGGCCGCCAACGACAAGGGAAGATAACCCCCAGAACATTGCTGGTTCACCGATGTTGAAGTCGAATTATCGATAAGCAGTTTAATAATGTTTGTATACGTCATGAGAGCTGGGTCCCATTTATCATAACCAATGACAACGTCGGATGTGAACCCCGCCTTCAAGGCAACGTGTAAATGGTTTTCGCCCGCGGCGCTCAGCTCCAATTTGGCGCCACACAAAAGTAAAAACTCCACAACCTCAAAACAATCTGACATGATGGCAGCCTTTAGTGGGGTCATTCCGTCCTCCTGGACTTCGTTAACGATTGCTCCGGACATCAACATTTTGGAAACCATAGCCTCGTTGCCGACGAGACACGCCTTGATGAGACCTCTGCTGACGATCTCCCTGTCTGAGAACAGGGATTTGTTGAAGTCAGCTTCCAAAATAGCAGACACGCTGCTTAGGTCACCTCCCTTGATGGCTGTCAGAAGGTTCTGCTCTTTGATCTCATTGCTCCTCCTCCAATCTTCTTCCCTGTTTTAAAAAAAAATAATAATAAAGACAATAATTATTTTATAATTGCATATCAAAGTTTGATCACCATAATTATAGCAACACTCGCTTAACAAGACATATGTACGAAACGCAAAAACAACAACTCAGCAACGCCCTTGTAAGGCAGTCAGAAATGTACATGTTGACGGTGTAAGTTAAAGAGTTTGACAGGAATGCATGTTTCATCGAATTGGTCCCGCTAGATCCGAAACAGACGCAGAGGACACTGTATATTAAGAGCACAAACTGATACCGATATATTACCATTATAGTAACTCATCTGGTAAATAAAAAATGCTAGTTTTTGTGACGCCCGGGGCGGTCATTAATTTTGCCGCCCCTTAGTTATTGAAAACCAGAATGCATATACACAGAAGACACAAAACGAAAGCTACACAACAACGTTGAACGGTAAGGGAGAGAGACTGCAATCAGGTTGGTAGAAGTAGAAGGAAATATATGAAACAATGTAAAGAAACTTGAGAAAGGATGCAACGAAACAATGAACGCGTCGGCAAGATGCCCTCCTCATCGAAAAGGGGCTAACGGAGGGTAACAATAAAAAGTGGACCTTATTAAAACTAAAACCATTAAAACATTTTAAAAGTTTTGAGCTTACCCTTCAATTGCGCCATATTCTCTCTTGCGACAACCTGTCTTTGGGTATTCTACACTTTTCTCCTCCATGATATCCTAAAGGCTCTGAAAATTTGAAAGACAAAGTTTGTAAGCAACAAATGGGTAATTTTATGACTACGTTTTTAAACAAGCAGAAAAATAAACGTTAAAAAAAACGTTAAAATAAACGTTAAAATAAACGCGAATGAAATGCATGGCACATTGTGTGTTTAGGTAAAAGTATGCTTTATGGTGTACAAACAGTTCAGTTTAATTGCCCTAATGCGTTTAAAATCAGTGGGAATAAGAAATAAAATAGTCTAATTCAGAAAACGTATATAATTCTAAGTGTGATATTTATTACGATGTTAGGAGTAAGATTGATACAGTGTGAAGGATTGGGTTTGGCAACGATCCTTAACCACACCTTAAATGACATGATAGGGGATGTAAACCACATTGAACAAAAAAAAGAGTGTTATTAAATTCCTCTCAATCTGTTTTGTTTTTCCAACAGTGTCAATTTCTTGGTAACTTACTGATTTTAGAGGCTCCAACCCATTGCCCCCGTACAGTTTTGGTACACTGCCTCTGTAATTACGTACTATCCCTCCCCCCCACCTTTTTTTTAAAAAAAAGAAATACTTATTTATAAAATATTATGACGTACAAGATAAATTACGCCATGCCACGGCCAATCAGGGTTATACATAAGTCAATGGCGTAGTGAGGGGGGCATCATGCCCCGGGCGCTACTCACAAAGGGGCGCCAAATGGTATATTTTACTATAATAGTGTATGGTTTTCGAATAGGGGGGCGCTAAAAAGGTATTGGGGGCGCTAAAAAGGTATTGTGCCCCGGGCGCGAGTTAAGCTCGCTACGCCACTGACCTAAGTTGTGGCAACACCCATAGATACTGTCCATCAGTTTTCCCTAAATTATGGCACGCCCTCATAGACAAGCCAATTGAAGATTATAAGAGAACATAGTTTCTGAAACTGTGACGTAGGAAAGGGCAATTGTGGGTGGTGGGGGCGATCCGCCCTAGACACCATTTTTGTTTTCCTTTACTTGAAAAAGGGGGTGGGGGCCAACTGCAGGGGGTTTTGTTATTGTTTTTTGTGGACGGTGCAGTATCAAAAATCTTGGTCGGCCCCAGACGGCACTAACACTAGATACGCCACCGCTCTGGGGTTGTAAGAGATTTACCTTTCAAAAGTTATAGGAAGGTGGGTGGGGATGAGGGGTGCTTAAAGTTACACGTGGTATTTTTACAAGTTGACGCACCTTTTATTGTTTTTGCGATAGTGCAATATAAAAATATTTCAGTTATTGTAATTGTGTATCTTGAGACCTAATAATAGTTCTTTAAGAACTAAATAGAAGGCAAAGTTGAATTAGATTCTTCTTTACGACATTATTGGTGTTTGTTTTTTTAAAGTATGTGCGTGGGGGGGGGGGGTAATAGAACGAAATAATTATGTCACAAATTATGTCTCATACACTGTGCACTACAGAATGTTGTCACAGGGCTACCTGTAACTGGTGGGATACACGTACTTAGTGATCTACTTGTTGAAAACACAAAGCAATAATATGACGATAATTATTACAGAAAGATACTGGTGATGTTTTTAGTCTTTTTGAAAGTAATTAGAAATCATGGAGTCCACGTATTTTTAGGTGATATCAAAAACGTCTTAACAACATGAGCGGCTGCAGGTTGGTCATACTTGGCGTCAAGTGTTTATAATAATCATACAAAAGTGTTTAATTTGTTTGCCTACATTTAACTGACACAATTGACAGTTATTTCTCTAGTGGTCTCATTCAGTGTGGGGGTTTTTCCCCTTCATTTACAATACTATAGTTAGTAATGTAGTGATTTCAAGGCTCGTCACCTGCCAACCTTGACCCTTACTGCTGGCAACCATGTTGATGAGCTTAATATCCAAATTTCCCAAATCTGCTATGAAGTTTTATTTCCACGAATATTAGCTACAAGTGGAGTTTTTAAATTTTTAAAGTAATTTTTACTACCGACATTGGTAAGACAGGCGTATGTATGAGCGGGCACTGTCTAAACTATTCATTGTAAAAGCCGTAAATGGTTCAATTTTCTTTATGTTAATTTTTTTAACTAAAAAAAATTCCCAAAAAGTAACTATACGTCTGATTTATGATATACATTGTGACTTTGAGTAAGATATCAATGTTTGCTACAAATGAAAACTAAATTTATTGCACTTTACTTATGGGAGGTTATTATAATATTGAATGATAGTCTCCTTAGAAGCCTAATGTGTTAGATCCGTGCTATAAGATTTCCAGACAACTGAACACTGAATGTAATTTGAATAGTAAGAAAATAAGTTGACTTAAGTCTGATAGTACGCCTGGTTCCGAGTACCTGCGTGGCCTTTAAAGGAAATCCACAGGAAAAATTCACAAACACCTAAGTCTGAATGTGTAAACTATTGAAACTGGCGAGAGTCTGGTGAAGTGTCCAGTGGTTTGGGATTAAAATGACCAGCGGTCAGTTGAGGTGTTTTATAGGTGGTGAGTTTACACTTGTCCCATGTACCCATAACTCCGCCTGTCCCTGTCAATCACTTAGGAACAATGCGTCACCTGGACGACTCCTATCTTAGCATTTTTAAAAAAAAACATGTTCACCCCTACCCTCTTAATCCGCGTACCCGTCCCTGGTGATTAGGGACCCATTGGTCAGCTGTCTTTGATGTTGTCATGACACGGTCATAAGCCATGCATCCGACTATGACGACCGTGACACTCGGCTCCCAGGGTGTTTGTTGATTTAGTCCGTGAGGCGGTCAGTTCAAGAAAAGGAAGTGAGTGTTAGAAGTCACTCGACCGTAGCGAGCTAATCCCATCATGTCATGTTGCTAGTCTGTGTGTCATAGATTTGATAAACACCTTCTACTGAACGACCGGAACGGACAAACTGCATGATGATGGACACGTACCGACAACTGATAAGAATGAAAGCTAATGTCAAAAGATATGGTCGGTCTTCACAAAGTCAAATATGCCAAGCCATCTGCTTTAGGGTCGGTTCACACGATCAAATTTTCCTTCAACCATTTGATGCAATTCGTGTATGAAACCTTGTCACAACTATTTGATCAAATTCCCCCCCAAAAATAAACCACGCACAAAATAGTGCGTTCATACAACAATTTGAAGCGGTTAATTTTAGATTGTATATCTGTGGATTAAAATGAGGAGAAGTTGGGAATGAAATTATTTTTATTTTTTTAAACTTAGAAATCATTTTTTAATTGAGACCCGCTGTCATCATTTATGTATTTTAGGGAACCTAAACCTCTAAGGGGTCTCACGATTCTCGGGGTATTACACTGCCAATATTATTAGTGAATATTGAACTATTTTTGGAATTTTATTTTGCTTTCAGTTTCTCCAGTTTATTTAAACGAGTTTTTCAATTATAGCATCTATTCAGTAATTTTTGGGGTACTAGCTAAGACTATGAGCATCCATGCATCATCAGGGGAACCTAAATTTCCACTAACACATTTTCCGTTGCTTGCCGGTTAGTGTAAAATTGTGCAAAACTAAATTCATGTATGCGCCAAAATGCATCCTATCATGTTGAGTTTACTGAGACCTCTCTCTCTCTTCTAGGAGGGGCTTACTGAGACCTCTCTCTCTCTTCTAGGAGGGGCTTACTGAGACCTCTCTCTCTCTTCTAGGAGGGGCTTACTGAGACCTCTCTCTCTCTTCTAGGAGGGGCTTACTGAGACCTCTCTCTCTCTCTTCTAGGAGGGGCTTACTGAGACCTCTCTCTCCCCTAGCCTTAACCCAAGTTTCATTCGACGCCCTCGACCTCTTCTGCCTCCCCAATTAAAGTGACAGTGCCAACACAAAAAAGTCAGGCTTTAAGCTTTTTATAACATTACTTTGAATCGTAGGCTATAGATAACTGTTCCCAGACAAAGTGGTTCCCAGGGCGCACTGGTAAAACGATTTTGACGCCCCTACATATGTGAAGTACATTGGATTTTATTGTTATTTAAATTTTACTATTAAGGGTCTATCTTAAGACGATATTGCCGCCCCCTGATATTTCCGCCCCCTGATATTTCCGCCCCCTGATATTGCCGCCCCCTAATATTTCCGCCCCCTGATATTGCCGCCAAGGGTGATTGGCCCTCTCGTCTCCTCCATCGCACAGCTTTGAGTATATATAGAGGATTTGGGGCCTCTGTGCATTACAGTGTCCAGGGCCTCCGCTGCTGTAAAGACGGCTCTATAGTTATTACTTTTCTTTTAATCGTGACACCATAGTCACACCCTGGAGTTGAAACTAGGGAGTATCATAATACCACACACTGACAATGAGACCCCGGCCACCTTGGCACGCGCGCCGGACCTTACATTTAGGATACTGGTCGCACCGCCTAATGTTGTCTTGGTGACATCGCCACATTTTGCTCGGTCGTGGACTTAGTTCAACGTAGCACATGTGCAGGCTGTCAGTATCTTGCCATATTTTTTTATTTAGTCGATGGTAATTTTTTAATGCAGATTGATGAATGGAGAAAGCAGTGAAACGAATGAGGTGGGGGAGGGGGGGGGGGAGTTAGACTCGGATTCCATTAGGCTTTTCTAGCCTTGTTTTTCTTTCTGTTCTGTTTGTATTTTAGAGATTGCTACTCGTGATGTTCAAAGAAGGAAAGGGTTGTAACCCTCCGCTGTGTAGTTATTTGGTCTAAAGAAAAGACGATGTTTTTAGAATTCAAGAAGTAGTTCATTTTCGCTTTATGTTTCGTATTTTAGTAAAAAGTTTTATTTTGGAATGTCATGTGCAGAGGGAGAGAGATTAGAATGTTCAATACGGATGTTGTTTAAGGTGATGTAATACTTTGAATGAGTATGTATTATGTAGTTTTATATTGTTGCGTTTTGAATTTCAATGTTGTAAAATATAGGTTGTTTTCATTTCACTTTTAATGTGTTTGACTTTGTACAGTGCTTCGAGCCGTTGGGGATGAAGCGTGATTTTCAAATAAACTTTATTATTATATTTATTTTGATTATTTTGTTTGTTCTAGCAATGATTTAAGAGTATATCTTATAGCATCAGAATAGCCATCTTCCATCTGACTGTAGTATAAAAAAGGGGAAGTGTATGTGAGATCATAACAATTATATTATTATTCCAACTTGGAGACTAATTTCCTATTGTGATTATGTGAATAAACCTTTACACACGCCATACCCATAATCAATTTTGTTGTTGATGATATCTGCATTCATACAAAAGACATCAAAACCCGTCTGTAAACATTAAAGAACTTTGCTATGTAGGCGACGTGTTTGTGTCATCTTTCCGCGTGACTGAACTCTAGCTGACCCCAATTCGGTTGCACTGCGCTATTATGAGGGTGTGACTTACTAAATATAGTCTCCCTTTGACCTCGGTTACAATTAACTACAATCTATGGTCTGTTTATTCTTAGAACTTTGTAGAATTAGATAGAAGGTGTGAGAGACGATGACAATGCGTAGTCAGGTTTCTCGAAATGTCTTTGAAACCGGCTATATATATTGAGCGTGGGCGTGTGTAGTAGAGGATGGTGTGCTGTGATTTGATCACGAGATTTTTTGAGCATGTGTTATTTTTCCTACGAGACAAGAGATTTGTTTACTGTGTGTGTGTAGATTCCTTTTCATCATTGCACCTTTTTTTTTTTTACAACATTGTGTATTCTTCAACATTTTACAGGTACAAGCCAATCATTATTCTGCAAGTCGATAGCTTTAATTTAGTTTCATTTGCTTCTTTTTTATTTTGTAATTTATCATTAACGTATTAACATGTATTAATTGTAATTAGCCCTGGTTTGAGTACAGCTTATTTGTTATAGTATTTAACTTATGGCTTATGGTTACGTCTTTTGTTGCGCTAGTATCATGGCAATTAGAATAAACAGTACCATAACTTATATTTGTATGGACAAATTTTCAATTAATACATTTTGGAACAAAATTATAGTGTATTTTCTAATAGGAAGTGAATTTAAATATTTTAAAGGTGAATATGACATTTAAAAAATGTATTAGGAAAACTGAGAGACACGATTGTTTGTTACTAATTTTTTAATTGAATGGTGTAAATATAATTATTTAAAAGTTAAAGAGAAATTTTTTGCCTTGAAACAGTTGAGGTGAATTTGTTATTGATAAATATTAAGATTTCAAATAGTATTAGATTATCAGTATGAAATAAAAGGCACAAATTGGTCGATTTTTTGTCAAGACAGAGTGCAAATACATCAGCTGAAACATATCAGTCAAACATTTCATAAAATGATTATGTACTTGACATGTCAATGGATTGACCAATAAGTCATTGATATATCCATTGCAATATTCAATACTTATAAGATATGATTTTGGAGGATTGTTGTGGATTTGTGTCTCACTTCAAATTATGTATTATATATTGTATTTTTGTATAGGGATGGGGCACGTCACAGTATGTCCTAATTTGAGGTTATGTAAAATCATTGGAAAGAATAAGAAGACATGAGATATAACAGAGGAGGTTATGTAGCCATGTTTGAAAATGCTGTAATGATTCTGTGCTATAGTTAAATATTTGATAATTGTGAGGAGAGAAGTCAAGATAATTAATGAAACAGAAGTGAAAACATGTATTTATGGATATTCTGTATTATCAATGAAGTTATTACTTATCATGTGAATATAGTCTTATTGTAATAAAAGTATAAAGTATCATGTGAATATAGTCTTATTGTAATGAAAGTATAAAGTATCATGTGAATATAGTCTTATTGTAATGAAAGTATAAAGTGCCAGTGCTAGTTACTTCAAATGACTTGATGATTTATTTGAACTACATTTGATGTCCTGATATGGCAGTAACAGTTAATCAGTAGTCATAAACTTAGTTAATCATCACCACTGTATCACCAACAACAGGGTGAGCAGTCACATACACTATTGGTCATATTTAAACATAACAATGAATGTACAAACTATGACCTATACAAACCTTTCATATGACTATTGTCATAAATTATTGTGACATCACTTTGTTTATATAATATCCAGAGATGTCTGATAATAGCATCTGAATATTGTCTTATAGCATAAAATGTCCAATGGAATGTGTAATATTAATGACACAAATCCATGGTTAAATAAAGTTATTATAGTATTATTTCAATCAAAATTAAGTGCCTATTGAAAAAAATCTCTCTTCAAAATAATGTTAGGTTTGTACACACTTAAATACCATACTGATAATAGTTTGCTCATTGATTAGATATTGAATAGTGTAACCAATTGTAACCATAATGATCGATATGTAGGCTATATTCAACACAAACAATGAGTCATGACAAACCAAACAGTTGTGCTTACGTCATCATCAAGACGATTACATCATTGCTCGTATGACTTTTGAAAATGTCCCAAATTCAATTATTTCACATTTTATTTTTACAATTAATGTAATGTTTCAGCTCATGTATTTGCACTTAGTTTGTCTGGACCAAAAAAATCGACCATTTTGTGCCTTTTATTTCATACTGATAATCTAATACTATTTGATTTTAATAGTGGCTAATTTCTTTTTGTCGAGTGCCATCTATGGTTATATGTTATATGAAGGCCAATTTTTGCACTTAAGAAAAAAATTAAAATGTCTTTCAATTAAATGTAAATGTAACCAATCACATTTCAGTTTATTTGGATCAATAAAATATATTATCCAACACATTTTGTCTTTGTTAGCATTCATATTAACAGCAAGATGAATTACAATATTTTTATCTGACATGCATTTTCTTTAAATAGCACTCAAATGTTTAATGTAAGAAGAGAAATAAAATTCTGCCAGTTTGGGTAAAAAAATTCAGCATAAAATCAGGATCATGTTCAATGATCTCAATAAATAAAGGATGATTGTAGTCTGAAAATAAAACAAATAGGGCTTTACACAAATTAGTACAAAATGATTGACCGTGAATTTGAAAATAATAGGGATGATTATGTTTGAGTGAAAAGGTGTTTGACTTAGTGTTTGATAAAAGACAGAATCTATCTGCTGGTTCTGTGGCTAAGACCGTATCCGGAAATTTGATCGAAAGAAATTTGGTCGATGGAAAATTGATAGACGGAAATTTGATCGAACGGAAATTTGGTCGAATCGTTTTTTAAATTTATACGTTAAAATATTGAGTCAAATTTCTTTCTGAACGCATTATTATGTTTTACGATATAGTTAAGTGCGTTCAAAAAGAAATTTGACGAAAATTTTAACGTCTGGACTGAAAAAAAGATTCGACCAAATTTCCGTTCGATCAAATTACCGTCGATCAATTTTCCGTCGACGAAATTTCTTTCGATCAAATTTCCGGTAACCGGCTAAGACAGTCAGTGAGTGGTGTTTAGGATTAAATAAACATTAGGATCATCTGGGTGATACAATAATCCATAGGATCATCTGAGTGATACAATAATCCATAGGATCATCTGGGTGATACAATAATCCATAGGACCATCTGGGTGATACAATAATCCATAGGACCATCTGGGTGATAAAATAATCCATAGGACCATCTGGGTGATACAATAATCCATAGGACCATCTGGGTGATACAATAATCCATAGGACCATCTGGGTGATACAATAATCCATAGGACCTTCTGGGTGATACAATAATCCATAGGACCATCTGGGTGATAAAATAATCCATAGGATCATCTGGGTGATACAATAATCCGTCAGGAGAACAAGCAATAAACGGGTAGAGGGGATTTACAACAAGGCCAGTGTTTCTCAATACAAAACTAGGAAATTTAAAATGTAACATATTTTTAATTATGGGCTCTAAATTCTTGCCAAATCTAATAGGGGGTATGTGAGAAATATCTCTTGAGAAACTGTTAATAATCTTTTGACCTGTACCATCAAGATCTCGTGAGGCTAATATAGCATGGATATTACTTGCTGTAATCCTTTTTTTTTCTCTCATCTTTCCAAACTGAACACTTTTGTTGTCTTGTTTTTTCTAATACAATTAGTTCTTCCATGTCCTTTTGAACAAACTGTTAATAAAATACAATGTCCCAGGGATTTTTATATGTACCATCTAGTTTCCCGTAACCAGCTGGGATGAAAGCTGGCAAAGGAAGTGTGTTAAATATTTTGTCTACCACAAGCTCTTGAATGGGCATTGAAAGAACACTAAACACTGGTGTTGTTTGTGGTAGACACACTAAAGAGGTGTAGTCTACATCTGCATCCATTGACAAGTGTGTGATGGAAGTGGAAGCTTTACAAATATCCTTGACCCTTCAAGGCGTTACAGCAATAGGTTTGGGCTGGTGCCGTGCTTGCAGCTTGTCAGTTGGAGCTTTGAACAGTTCCATCCTGCTGTAATCTTCAATAGCTGACAGCAAACAAAATACGTGTTTGCAACAGGCAGGTGCTTTGCCCCCAGCACATTGACAGTTTGCATCAATAACCTGAATTTGAAATAATAATGATCTTTATTATGGACTACGATTAGTCACTTCCTTGTTTTGTCACGTGATACGTACCAGCCATTAGTAGGCTTTCTGCTACACATAACAACACATAACAACAGATAAACAGCTGATCAGCCATTGCCATTATCATTAATTCTAAAGCAAAATGTTTGTCTCCATCAGCGCTTCCCCAGTGTTTATTAAAATTTTACTTTTCAAAATATTCTTGAATACACGCGTTTCTTTAAATGACATTCAATAAATGTGACAATAATTATAATTCAGTCATGATTAAAGGAAGAAAGTTGTTTGAAGAAAAATTTGTGAGCGACTAGTGTGTTGCAGACAGCCTACCGGAAGTATTACTTGTTTTTACACGTATCACGTGACAAAACAATCGACTAATCGTAGTCCATTGTTAACAATTCAGGAGGTAAATTTGGATTGCTTAGAAAAAAAATGAAAGGCTGTACTGTAATAATAAAATAAAATAATATCTGAGCTGTAAATTTTCATTTTCTTAAATAAATTAAAATCGAATAGGATTATATTTGAATAAATTTAAAAGTTACACTGTTCTGTACTGTGACAACTTTGTCTTGCATTGTGTGCATTGTTTTCATTTAAATTATTCAGTTCATTTCATACTGATTAATTAAAATAAGTATTATGCTATCAGTTTTCAACACCATTTACAGGTTCATCATCTAAGTCTAAGCCTTCTGACTATTTTCATGACGACTAAGACTATCCTAATCATTTAAGTAGTATTACTATTAGTACTATTAAGACTATTAGGCCCTAGTCGCTTCCTATTAAGCTTATTATAACTCAGACATTTAAATAGTCTAAGTATTGTTTTTAGAATATAATAATATGGTCTTATAGTTATATATACTAATATACTGTAAAGTATTATAACTATAGTATTAGTTAATAGCATAGTATAGGCTCATACTCATAATAATAATAATACATAATAATACAACTTTTAGTGTAAATTTGGAGAGATAGCACCGCGTCATTTACTATGGCCGCCATCTTGGTTGACACGATGTATACCTAAACCTAACCTGAACCCTAAATTTATCCCTAACATGGGTTTTGACCCTATCGGAACCAGGGTTTTGACCCTATCGGAACCAGGGTTTTGACCCTATCGGAACCAGGGCTTTGACCCTATCGGAACCAGGGTTTTGACCCTATCGGAACGAGGGTTTTGACACTATCGGAACCAGGGTTTTGACCCTATCGGCATCGAAATTAGGGTTTTTACCTCATCAGAACCAGGGTTTTGACCCCATCGGAACCAGGGTCCTGCATTAAACACGCAAATGGGCTAATGTTAAGTTATCGGGCCATGACGTCATTTGCGTGTTTTGTTATGTTGCTGATGACTTTAGGGTTCAGGTTAGGTTTAGGGATAGATTTAGGGTTCAGGTTAGGTTAAGGGATAGATTTAGGGTCCGGTTAGGTTTAGGGATACATTTAGGAATTTTTTTCATTATTTTTAAACGTTTTATTCTTAATGTTACGGGTCGTGTCAACCAAGATGGCGACCATGGTAAAAAAAAAAAACCGCGGTCCGTTATCTTCGCATTTACCCGCAAATGAATTCACGGCGCTATCTCTCCAAATTAGCCAACCGTCCTTTTCTTCTTCTCTGCCTTCTTTCTCTCTAGAAATTATGTTCAAAATATTGCTAGTGCCGGCATCAACGATAGGAGAGCCATTTTCACATTCACAATGTGCCGATTGTTTCCATCCAATGTCGCTCACAAATTTTTCTTGAAATAACTTTCTTCCTTTAATCATAAATGATGTACAGTTATTGTCAAATTTATGAATTTCATTTAAAAAACATGTGCATTCCAGAATATTTTTAAAAGTTACATTTTTAAGTAACATTGAGGAAGCACTGATAGAGATGAACATTTTTCTTAAAAATTAATGGCTGATCAGCTGTTATGTGTGTAGCAGACAGCCTAGCCAGGCACTCACTTTTTAGAAAAAATTCCCAAGATCATAAAAATATATAAAATGTTTTTTTAATAAAGGTTTTTACTATGTAATTACGGCAATAATTGCTTGAATTAATGCCCCTGAAACAGATAGTACTGTAACTGAATGAAATTTATTCAACAAAGTGGCTATTCGCACCCGGGTACCAGGAGTGAGAGGTTGGGATTAAAAAACTATTTAATTTATTATTGTTGGGTTTGTAAGACACAAATCACAATGAGGTATCAAATGAAAGATAATTGAATGGACTTAATTTTTGTAAACTTAATTCTTCTCTCGGACCCGGGTTTCATTAGACTCAATGCCAACCTCTCACTTCTGGTACCTGGGTGCGAATACTCGCAGCTTTTATTTAATAAGACATTTGGGAAAAAAATATTGATCACATAAAAGAAATTTTAAAAATTTTTTAAAAAAATATTTATATTTATTTATAACGCAAAATATCAGTACACATAGGAGTTAGACTACAAAATATTACCTCCATGTTCTCTGGTAAAAATATCATCTACAATACATGTGTAACAGAAGTCACTTGGAAACAAAGCTCACGGGGCTAATCATCAACACAGAAGTCTCTTTACTAGTCTTCACAAGAGCAAATTTTTAATGGTTCATCATCAAAAAATGTTTTTTCTTATTGCACGTCTGTTGATTAGTTGTGGGATTTGGAAAGCAATTTAGCACAATTTAATAATGATTATGGTAGTTAAAATGGTTTGATTGATATTATTATAATTATTATGAAGAAAATTAGCTTTTTTTAAATAGTAAATTTACGTTATAATATTAGAATTATAGTAATTTTTTTTCAAACAATTTACTGTTTAAATTAAATGAACTTTTCAGTTTCAGATGGTGTACAAGTCAATGTGATCAACATTCAACACGTTGATGTAATTTGTAAATCTTCAAGTTTTTTTTTTTTTTTTTAAATAATTGTTTAAATAAATATTAACTTATAATACTTTACAGAGTTAACTTTAATTTCAAAAGATTTCTTATTTATTTATGAGGGATTTTAAAAAGTTTAGCCCTCGTTATGCAGAAAAGAATTAATTTTTTACTTGTTACTTCAAATTTTATTTTGTTTTATTTTCACATTAATTTTTATAACATATATTTGTTTGCCCTTTTTGAAATATGTAAAAAAAAATCTTCAGCCTGTTAAGATTTCCCACAGTTTTGACTGATTTTAACAAATTATTCCCTAGATCCCAATGACAATCATAATGGGGTCATGAATTCCCAAGATCTTGGGAAAACATGTTATAATTTGAATAAGTCAAAATGTGCTGTTTCCATAGTGAAAACTTTTTCTTTCTTGTTAAAAAGGTAACAAAATGACACATATCTGGCAAAAAAGTAAATACATTATATTTACTGATGTGTTTTTAAACAAAATTTGAAGAAAATAGATTAAAATATTTATATTAAATTTTCTGAACTTGCCATCAAGTCTTACGAGCGTGATGAATAGCTCGAAAATCGTTAATTTTAACTTTAATACTGTTACAAAATAATAAAAAATTTATACTATGTAAAAATTGATTATGTCTATAACTTAAAAAGATTTATGCGATTAGTTTGTGCATCACCATTTATTTTCGTTTCAATTTTAAAATACAGCACATTGCACAAAATAAATATTTTCGTCGGCATCCATAAGAGCCACACTGTCTATGACGTAGTTGCTCTCCGATATGTTCGCAGAGCCCTATATAAAGCTATTGTGTCTGCTTACTTGCGTAATCATTCGCTCAAAATCATCCGTTCTCTGTAATACTATACACCGATCAAATTCAAAAATGGAGCTACCAACCTTCACCCCTGAAAATCTTCAAGTCTTAAATGAAATAATAGATGTTATGCATGCTCATGCAGAAACCCTTGCTGAGTTTGGCGGGTCTTATGAAGAGATGGAAGAGCGTTTCATTGAATTACCCCCTCCTACAAGTTCTGCCCCGGTTTCTAGTGTTTTAGATGATTTGCTGGAAAACTCAAATGAAACCAAACTAGAGTCTGATTGTGAGTTGGGCGTCAAAAATATCTTGGACCATTCTGCACAAGTGATGAAAGAAACTCTTGTTGCAGAATGTGAGGATCCCACCACAGCCAGTAAAATCCTTCCCAATTCTTCCCTATATCCTTTAAGAGATCTTCCTGACATCTCTGATCCTATTCATGACCTCCCCACCACGGAACTCGATCCTCCTCCGGAGTCTTCAGTGATTCCTAGTGAAGGAGAGGCTTACTTAAAAACCAAAGAGCTCTAAGAATCAAGAAGCCAGCACTTGCCAAGCAACCCGCTGCAGACGAAGAGTCCAAAATCTACCTAGATGACGCCCGCTGCCAAGAAAGAATAGCTTTCTTTCTTTGTTTTTTTTTCCTCATTCATCTTCACCAAAAGAAAAATAAACTACTTTCTGTTTTATTTGTATATTAAAAATTAAAAGACAAAAAAAAAAAAAAAAAGATTTTTATAAAAAAAGTTTAATTAAGATTTGTAAAAACTAAAATCAAGGCGACAGTGGAAGTCGATGAGCGTAGTTTGAGGTTTCCACTGCCACCACCAGTTTTACTAAAATAAACTACCACAAATGACATCAGAATAGCATTGAGTCTAATGGTACCCGGGTGCGAATGGCGGCGCTGCGTGTCTGGGTCCATTTTGACTAATGCTATTCGGATGTCATGTGTAGTAGTAGTTTAAATTAAATGAAGAATTAAGTTTACGTATAGTACATTCCATTATCTTTCATTTGATACCTCATTTGGTCTTACGAACCCACCAATAATATTTTAAATCGTTTTTTAATCCCAACCTCTCAATTCTGGTACCCGGGTACCAATAACCACTTCGTTTCAACAATGTCTGACTCTGATGTAGCTTGTTGTCATTGAACCAGCCATTTGTTTATTTTACTTTAAATTTAATTGATGAGTTCAATCGGTTATTTCTACAAATAAGTCTCACGACTCTTACTTTAAATGGATCTTCCCCGTTGTTATAATTGTGATAATCGTGCTACAAAGACTTCATCTTAATTAAAATTTGCAACAATAAATTTTAAATTAACATTTTTTTTTTTTTAAATTTCTAAAACAAATGACTGCAGACTGCTGTCCACGGAGACCGTGAACTGACCAGCCCCACAAGCAAGAAATATTATAATGGTGACGCCGCTGGTAAATTAAAAGAAAAATGCATATAAGAGGTTTACAACATTCCATAACTGCATAAATTGTACTTTTCACGCATTCGCAGACTAAACAAACAGAATTGGTGCTAATACTAATAAAAAGTCAGATGATCTAGTTATTTGGCCTTAGAAAGTTATGCCACGCACTCACGACTAAAAAGACAACATTACCCAAAAAGAACTGGGGGGAAAACGTCATTATCCTTAGGACGCCATTTGCTTTGAAAGTTTTTGGGTAGCCCTGGACAATATGAGAAGTCAGGGTCATTGTTTCTTTTAAATTTATTTTGTTATTTTAAAAGTTCAGCCTTTATAAAGGGCTAATCATCGTGCTAGTTTTTCAAGAAGGATCCCAGACGATTTTCGTTTTTTTATCCAATCCTGGGCTGAAAATAAACAGTTATGTCCTTACCAAAATCCGTAAACATATTCTAATAATTTATCTTTTTCTAAAAAATTCTTTAGCCTGTATGGTAAATTTCATTGGGTCGTGTTGCAATAGGTTATATATGTATTTAAAGCAAATTCTAATCCATCAAGTTAATCATAAAGTGAAACAGATGCTCATAGCCCCCAGGTTGATCATACAGTAAAATTGTTGCTCTCAGCCACCACGTTAATCATGGAGTGAAACATTTGCTCTAATTTACCAAATTTCTATTTCTAGATTTTGTACATAGCGTATATGATGGCCGGCAATATGCATCCAACTTGTAGTTGTAGGGTAGTTTTTGTCACTAATTGTTGTTAGGCAACACTTTTAAGCCAAGGGAGGCGGATTACAGGTGATGTAGTTCCAGCACTGGGTTAAGTTTTATGTCTATTTTGTCAAATTTTCATCCCCCCCCCCCCCCAATTTCTCGATTTTACATTTAATAAAGGATTTATACGAAAGATTTTGTTTTTAAGGGTTGTTTAATTATACAGAGAAATTTCTGTTTCCGGTGTCAACAGTTTTTTTTCTTAATAATGTTTTTTGCACGTGCTTTGATTTGTTTCACAGATTGAGTGACATTGTTGTTTCACAGATTGAGTGACATCGTTGTTTCACAGATTGAGTGACATCGTTGTTTTACAGATTGAGTGACATCGTTGTTTTACAGATTGAGTGACATTGTTGTTTTACAGATTGAGTGACATCGTTGTTTTACAGATTGAGTGACATCGTTGTTTTACAGATTGAGTGACATCGTTGTTTTACAGATTGAGTGACATCGTTGTTTCGCAGATTGAGTTACATCGTTGTTTTACAGATTGAGTGACATTGTTGTTTTACAGATTGAGTGACATTGTTGTTTTACAGATTGAGTGACATCGTTGTTTTACAGATTGAGTTACATCGTTGTTTTACAGATTGAGTGACATCGTTGTTTCACAGATTGAGTGACATTGTTGTTTTACAGATTGAGTTACATCGTTGTTTTACAGATTGAGTGACATCGTTGTTTCACAGATTGAGTGACATCGTTGTTTCGAAGATTGAGTGACATCGTATTTTTTTCTCTTAAAACCAAATTAAATAAGTATTTAATTTTCGCTTTGAAAACGCATTCCTAATAAATGCCTTTATTTAACTTTCAAGTGTGTTAATGTCCACTCCTAACAGATATAACGTTTGTTGACCTTTCCGCCGGCCTTCGGCTCTCCTCCTTTCAGTGGGTTTAAATATAAAACAAAAGAAGGAAGTGTGAACCGCTGTCGCATTTGAAAACGTCAAAGCAGTAGTAGCGGTTAGTCAAAGCAGTAGTAGCGGTTAGTCAAAGCAGTAGTAGCGGTTAGTCAAAGCAGTAGTAGCGGTTAGTCAAAGCAGTAGTAGCGGTTAGTCTACAACAATAAAACCTATTGAAATCAGGAGTGTGGGGAACACGCAGTAAACGTCATCTCCCCGTTGTTAAGCTAAAAGTGCTCTATTTTTAAAATTAACGCTTCCGCTAGTGAAATGAACAGATTGTCTTATTGAATTCAACATTTCATATCTTCCTGTCGTTTACACTTCGCATCGCATAGAATGTTAGAAGTGTGGTGAGTCTACTGACATGATTGGCACACCTGTTGAATTTCAGATTAGATAAAAGAAAATCTTTATTTTAAAAATTGTTATGACATTTTCATAATGATGACTAAAACTAGAATGGATGTTTTCTTTCAGTAATTTTCGTTATAAACAACTCCCCCCCCCCTCCCCCCTCTCACCCCCCCCCCCACCCCCCAAAAAAAAAGTTTCCACTGAAGCAGGAAACGTAAATTTTGAGCTAGTAACAACAACAAAAATAATAATGAACCAATTGGTAAAGCTTAAATTTATTTTTTAAAAACCAATTGGATGATCTTACAAAAGATTTTTTTTTAAAGTAAATATGGATGTCAGTGTTGTTACTGAATAAAATGAAATGATCTTTCATGAAACTCATCAAATAGTATAAACTCACAGGTGACGGTTCTCACACACAATCTTTTAATCATAATTACGAACATACATGTTGTATGTGTACACCAAATTGTATTTAAAAGTGCTAATAGTGCACAATTATTTTCTTTGCTACATAACATACAAGTTTTCACACTGTGTTTAACTTTAGAATTGGTACAAAACGTAAACAAAATGTGTTTTTTTATCACTTTAGCAAACTTATTGTGTGATCTACTACACATTTCGAAGAGCGCATTTTATAGCTCCAATCCCAACCGCTAAAAATGATGTCCCACCCATCCTTTTCGCCTCAATCTATTTATAAGTGTATACGAATCCTCACATTAACAGGCTAGCTCCCCGGGTTTAATTAAAGGGACATTATTCAATGTATCTACTTTTTTTTTAAATATAATTTTAAAAAAGGAAAGTGCATGAACATTTATTAGTTGCTTCCCTTTACAGTGTTTTATTCCCGAGAGTCTGTGACATACAAGTAGTTCAAAATAGCCTCGTCCTCAGGTGAAAATCATTACCAAAATAATGCCAACTATTTAAAACGATACAATTGAACCAAATTCAATAACTTTTACATATATTTGCAGACATTATAGCATAGAAAAGATCAAGATCACTTTTTTTGTGCTGTTAAACAAGTAACAATAAAGGGAGAGTTGGGGTCACGGGTATTTTTTAGAATCGTACTCTTAAGCAGGGCGTGTCCTGCGGTAGCTGGCGCCCAGGGCACGCTTAACTGCCGCCTCTTTTAAGTATAATCATACAATTTTTGCAAGGAAGAAACTATGGTTTAGGCAATAAGCTTATAACCTAGTTTTTTTTAAACAAAAAGTTAACAATAATATTGTTTTTCTTAACTTGTATTTGGACAGTATGAACAAGTATAGCCTTCCGTGGACAGTAAGAAGAATTAGCCTAACATGGACTGTATGAACAATTAGCCTACCAATGACATTGTTTTTCTTACCTTTAGATCAGCAAACCTTTTTATTGTACTTTCTACGTCACTTCCATGGCGCCCCACATGCTATTATTTTTCCTATTTTGGAAGATCGTTGATGCCCCCCCCCCCCCGGGCTACTTCCCGAGTTGCCAGTAGTTTGAGCCGGCCCTGTCTTTAAGCTACAACTTGAATCTCTCTCCAACATCGAATAGCTAAAGATCTGACATCGCGTTAAAAGTATGACATCTTCTCAAATTGGTACGAAACTATGTTTCAACTCATCCAGACTCAGCATTTCTGAAATGGATGATGTTTTAGGACCGAGGCTGGTTTCAGTTTCAGTGATGTTTGTTAGTGGTTCCCTGACAACACTCAACAGTTTTGATAAGAAACAACTAAAAAAGCTTTGAGTGGGTGCACTTTATGGGGCTTTAAGCCAAATCGCTGGACATCGCACGGCAGAGTTCAAACACCCATTATTGTTTGATATTTGTGTGTTTAGAATTTGGGTAATTCCATTTTAAATCCACATGCCGTAGAGCTGTAATTTCATCCGGAGCTGGAGTCTCACACTTAGATTCGTAGGTGTTTTGCCTATAAACAAAGGAGAGTACACTGTACCTAAATAAATTGTCATTGTACCTGTCCACATCCAGACTCTGAACTGAACTCACACATCAGCCGTATAACACGAGGCAGCACACGAACTAGCCACCTCTGCAATCATCCTGACGAGACAGCACACCAACTAGCCACCTCTGCAATCATCCTAACGAGACAGCACACCAACTTGCCACCTCTGCAATCATCCCAATGAGACAGTGCAACATAACGTCTTTCACGTCCCAGCACTACGGGACATACGAACATACTCAAAAATGGCCAGTAGTTCAGGATGATCCTGATGACAGTAATTATGATGGTGATGAATCGTGTTTTCATGTTCTATATGCGTCAGACAGTTGATCAAAAAATGATTTATGTGATCATGAGACGGAAGGTTTCTTTATGGGCGGCTCCAGCTTTATACCGAATCCCGTGATGAACATGTTGACCACCGTTATTATAAACACGAGAACCATCGTTATATAGTTTAAGTGGTTGGTCAGTCTCTGGGTCCTGAACTCCTCGTCTCTGTTCAGAGTGGACAAACGAGCTCGCTCGTCAGGATTGTTGATCGCCTTGCTCTCAGCCAACTGAAAGAAAATATGTTGTGGTCAATGATATTGTTATATGGTTGCAAGGGATGAAAGACTTTGTATGGGTATGCTCGAATGTACTTTTTGTAATGTTGCGTTTTGTATTTCAATGTTGTAAAATATAGATTGTTTCATTTCTCTTTTAATATGGTTGACTTTGTACCGCGCTTCGAGCCTTTGGGGATGAAGCGTGATTTTCAAATAAACTTTATTATTACTATTGTTATTATTATTATATTGTTAAATGATAACATATATTGCTATATAGTATACTGATAACTTATCTTGTTATATTGTGAACTGATAACTTATATTGTCATATTGCTGATAACTTATATTGTTATATTGCTGATAACTTATATTGTCATATTGCTGATAACTTATATTGTTATATTGCTGATAACGTATATTGTCATATTGCTGATAACTTATATTGTCATATTGCTGATAACTTATATTGTCATATTGCTGATAACTTATATTGTCATATTGCTGATAACTTATATTGTCATATTGCTGATAACGTATATTGTCATATTGCTGATAACTTATATTGTTATATTGCTGATAACTTATATTGTCATATTGCTGATAACTTATATTGTTATATTGCTGATAACATATATTGTCATATTGCTGATAACTTATATTGTCATATTGCTGATAACTTATATTGTCATATTGCTGATAACTTATATTGTTATATTGCTGATAACGTATATTGTCATATTGCTGATAACTTATATTGTCATATTGCTGATAACTTATATTGTCATATTGCTGATAATGTATATTGTCATATTGCTGATAACTTATATTGTTATATTGCTGATAACTTATATTGTTATATTGCTGATAACTTATATTGTTATATTGCTGATAACTTATATTGTTATATTGCTGATAACTTATATTGTCATATTGCTGATAACTTATATTGTTATATTGCTGATAACTTATATTGTTAGATCTTGAAAAGAAAACGATTTCCTCATTATTGTTGTTTTGTTTTGTGTGTGATCTGACCGGCTTGTCAAGGGATTTCATAAACAATTTCAGACGAGTAATAGAATTTTAAACAATTTCAGACGAGTAATAGAATCCTAAACAATTTCAGACGAGTAATAGAATTATAAACAATTTCAGACGAGTAATAGAATTATAAACAATTTCAGACGAGTAATAGAATTATAAACATTTTCAGACGAGTAATAGAATTATAAATATTTCAGACGAGTAATATAATTATAAATATTTCAGACGAGCAATATAATTATAAATATTTCAAACGAGCAATATAATTATAAATATTTCAGACGATTAATAGCATTATAAATATTTCAGACGAGTAAAATAATTATAAATATTTAAGAATTCTGAAAAAAAAAAGATTTTTAACATAGCCTTATAGATTATTTTTTGACTGAGTACTATGTCAAATCAGAAAATTCTTCAACTCAGGAAAGCGGATATAAGACGGCGAACAAGATAGATACGTCCATGTCTGTTGCGTGGACCACGGATGTGTTGGGGTCCAAATTTCTGACGTGAAAACATTTTTAATCTATCAACTTTGAATAAAGGTGGCGCAAAACCAAAAGGTGGCGCAAAACCAAAAAGTGACGCAAAACCAAAAACTGACGCAAAGCCAAAAAGTGGCACAAAACCTAAGAGTTGCAGAGGGTCAGCGAAAGTAAAGTGACGGCGACGGGCTCCACTGTTACGAATTACTCAAACTCGTATAGAAATTCTATATACTTTTAATTTGATTTTTAATAAAGAAATGTAATTAATTAAATTAATTTTGATCTTCAGAATAAATGAGATATGAGTTTGTAAAAAAAGGGTATTAAAGACCATTATCATAATATTTTTTAAATTAAAATTGTATGTGTATTTCAAGAAATGATTCGTTTCTTACTCGGTAGTACTCCTGTCTCTGGTGCTGATCGCTCTCCCTCACCCAGATGACAAAAATGAGAACAGCAAATATTATCTGTGCCCCCAGCGAGAAGCCGACCAGGGTGAGTAGCACATAGTAGTACTCCATGCCCTCTTGGCCTGAAATAATAAAGGAGTTAGACAATGGTGTTTCTTTAATGGGAGATTTGGTTTTACATATCCATATCGTCCTGTTCGTTTTTTGTGGAGATATTATTTTTAATTTTTTTTAACGTATTATTGCCACGTGAGCAGATTAAATATGAATTTCCATCAGTTACACCATCATAGTGGTGTCTCGTGTTTCAAGTGTTAGTTTCTATCAGTTACACCATCATAGTGGTGTCTCGCGTTTCAAGGGTTAGTTTCTATCAGTTACACCATCATAGTGGTGTCTCGTGTTTCAAGTGTTAGTTTCTATCAGTTACACCATCATAGTGGTGTCTCGCGTTTCAAGTGTTAGTTTCTATCAGTTACACCATCATAGTGGTGTCTCGCGTTTCAAGTGTTAGTTTCTATCAGTTACACCATGATAGTGGTGTCTCGTGTTTCAAGGGTTAGTTTCTATCAGTTACACCATCATAGTGGTGTCTCGCGTTTCAAGGGTTAGTTTCTATCAGTTACACCATCATAGTGGTGTCTCGTCTTTCAAGTGTTAGTTTCTATCAGTTACACCATCATAGTGGTGTCTCGTCTTTCAAGTGTTAGTTTCTATCAGTTACACCATCATAGTGGTGTCTCGTCTTTCAAGTGTTAGTTTCTATCAGTTACACCATCATAGTGGTGTCTCGTCTTTCAAGTGTTAGTTTCTATCAGTTACACCATCATAGTGGTGTCTCGTGTTTCAAGGGTTAGTTTCTATCAGTTACACCATCATAGTGGTGTCTCGTCTTTCAAGTGTTAGTTTCTATCAGTTACACCATCATAGTGGTGTCTCGTGTTTCAAAGGTTAGTTTCTATCAGTTACACCATCATAGTGGTGTCTCGTCTTTCAGGTGTTAGTTTCTATCAGTTACACCATCATAGTGGTGTCTCGTCTTTCAAGGGTTAGTTTCTATCAGTTACACCATCATCTCATGTTTCAAGAGTTAGTTGTGTAATTGAATCTCTTACCACCGTAGACCAATGTCCGGAGTTGGGAAATGTTGGCCATCATCAGAGCAACATCCATGAGAGCCTGTGACGCCATCTTACGAACCAAATACTGATTGGTGGACAGCAAGGGAGCAAACTGGAATAGTAGTGTTCTTTAAATATTTAATTTGCCATATTATGTGGTATTTGATTGAAATTTAGATTTTACTTTATTTTGATTTTCAACTTTCCAGTTAATTTCTTTTTAAATTTTTGATTAACAGAAATTCCTCCCTGACATTTCATTCAATTTTAAGCTGAGTTTGGCGAGCACTTAGACAACAACTTTTTCACCATTGAAGTAAAACCAGTTTAAACAGATTTATTGCACGAATCTTCGTCTTGCTCACGTGCAGCGGTATTAAAATAGAAAACGGAATAACGTTGGGGTTAGAGGTTATCTTTGAAAATTTCAAGAAAAAACACTAAAATGAAAGAAAATGTGGTCTTTTTTCCCTCGAGCACAAAATACAAAAATCAAGAAAGTGTAGTAATTTCGAGATTGTATTTTAGGTGACCTTTTCGTAAAATATCCAATTGCAACAATCACCAACTTTTCCCCCCAAACCACTATAAAAAAACAAACAAAAAACGTAGCCGTTTAAACAAAGCAATCTTTTGAAAGATGCTCTTATCATTTACGATGAAAATAATTTGGCATGATTGTAAAATATTTAATTTTTCCGTTAGCTGTTTACATCAGGATCACATGAATCGATTTATCTCCCACTCCAAAATAAAATCGATGTTGAAATAATGATCAAACCAAAAACTTCGTATAAGACAATGCTCGAGTCGGAGGCACTAAATAGTTTTAGCATTTTCAAAGAGATCTTGTTCAGTACGGTACGCGTTGTACTTTTGATAAAAGAGAAGTCCTTGGAAAGTCATCTAATCACATAGACTTGATCTTGTATATTTACTGTAAGTCTCCCTATGTCTATGAATTCGACACCTTTGCTATCGTGACAACTGTAACGTTCTTACTAAGGACGGACAATGAAGTTGTATAGGTAATCAATGTCCAACTTATATGATGGGGCGTGCCAGAGCAAGGCTGTGCCCGGGGAAATTCTAAATTTAGGCGCCCATTTCCCAAATATGTGTATATTAATATACATAATGTATACGAAAAATGACAATTTTGGCGCCCTCTAAAGATGGCGTCCGATGCGAGTGTTCCTTTCGCCCCAGAGACACCATATTAAAGTTACCCAATCAGAGCAACCAAAAGAATTGCACTTGTATATGGTACATAGCTTGATAGTTTTAATCGATTGCAAATAAATTGTTTCGCTACAAGATAAGAGGATACGTATTGTGCCAACAGAGACTTTTTTGTTAAACCGTAAAGCACTTTGTCAGAGGCGTGTAGTTCTCAAACTAATGGAGGAGATCACAAGTTGAACAGGGGCACTTCATACTTCTCTGACCTAGTTTTATCCAGTGGTAAGATTCAGCCGGTTAGCACCGGTTCAGCCAGATTCTTTAAAAAAAAATGTAGTGGCTTTCGGTGAACCAGTTGTACAATAATGGAAATTGCTCAAAGAACAGTTTGGTTTCATTTTTTTTAAAATTAGATATATTTAATACATTTACATTGATAATTTTAAACTGTTCCTTATAACATAATGTAATCTTGTGTAGCTCTTTTATGTTTATTTTTTAAGTATTACCTGTATGAAATGATGAACTACTTTTAGGTAAATCTTTTTTTTTAAATTAGTTAAGACGCCCATGAAGGCAGCCAACCGATTAAATGATTTGTATCTCACCACTCATTGTTACATCCATTTTGGACAGTTTGTGATGGACCATTGGTTGGATTTATGTTTATTAAAAGAATAGTGTATGGACCATTCAAAAATACAGTTTTCCATCGTATACAAGTAAACGTGTGGATATAAAGATTTTCACAGATTTTTTAAATAAGAATATTCTTACGCCTTAGGAGTTAAAACTCCAAACCAATCATTACCCAGTTTTTTATTCACCTACCGACTCGGCTGTGAGTGGGTCAAAGCCATCGGCGTCGTCAGGGGTCCGACCCCTGGTGCTGGCAGTGAGCTCTACATCTGCCACTTCTGCCGTTAAAGTTGGGTGGACGATGGAGGACCTCATGGTGTAGTCCCCCTCACCTCCATCAGCCACGACTGGACTCGATCTGTCTGGCTTGGTGTCGCTGAGGGGGGAGATGAAGAATACATAAAAGTTACTCTACCCACCATCTACCCCACCACACCAAACCTATAGTGGATCTCTTTGTGAATAATGTTTGTTGTCCCGACGGTTGTAAGACACCACAAATCTAGTCTCTTTTTGTCAAACTCTGTGTATGACAAACTCTCAAGACCAAAGCGTTGTATGACAAACTCTCAAGACCAAAGCGCTGTACGACAAACTCTCAAGACCAAAGCGTTGTATGACAAAGTCTCAAGACCAAAGCGTTGTATGACAAAGTCTCAAGACCAAAGCGTTGTATGACAAAGTCTCAAGACCGAAGCGTTGTATGACAAAGTCTCAAGACCAAAGCGTTGTATGACAAAGTCTCAAGACCAAAGCTTTGTATGACAAAGTCTCAAGACCAAATAGTTGTATGACAAAGTCTCAAGACCAAAGCGTTGCATGGTCCACCGTATATTGTGTTCCCGACAACTTTATGTTAAATGCCTTCAGATCCGTGACGGGATTCGTTTTCCAAAACAAAACAAAAACAAAAAACTTTCTGCAGTGCATTTATTTGTAAAGTGCTGATTAGACGATGGTCCAGCTGTCTTCATATAATTAATTTGTTTGGTTGTTTGAAATAGGTTTTGTTATGTAACAATCTAAACCATCGCATCGGAGCGAACAGATTATGTACATTTAAATATACACTACAAATAGATAGATAGATAAATATACATTGAGTATTCTGAGCACCTGCTTGAATATGTACACTTTCACATTTAGAACAGCTCCACATTTAGAACAGCTCCACATTTAGAACAGCTCCACATTTAGAACAGCTCCACATTTAGAACAGCTCCACATTTAGAACAGCTCCACATTTAGAACAGCTCCACATTTAGAACAGCTCCACATTTAGAACAGCTCCACATTTAGAACAGCTCCACATTTAGAACAGCTCCACATTTAGAACAGCTCCACACTTAGAACAGCTCCACATTTAGAACAGCTCCACATTTAGAACAGCTCCACATTTAGAACAGCTCCACATTTAGAACAGCTCCACATTTAGAACAGCTCCACATTTAGAACAGCTCCACATTTAGAACAGCTCCACATTTAGAACAGCTCCACATTTAGAACAGCTCCACATTTAGAACAGCTCCACATTTAGAACAGCTCCACATTTAGAACAGCTCCACATTTAGAACAGCTCCATATTTAGAACAGCTCCACATTTAGAACAGCTCCACATTTAGAACAGCTCCACATTTAGAACAGCTCCACATTTAGAACAGCTCCACATTTAGAACAGCTCCACATTTAGAACAGCTCCACATTTAGAACAGCTCCACATGTAGAACAACTCCACATTTATAACAGCTCCACATTTAGAACAGCTCCACATTTAGAACAACTCCACATTTAGAACAACTCCACATTTAGAACAGCTCCACATTTAGATAGCTAATAAAATGTATTGGTACTAAATGAAATTGATGAGCTTCTTCATCAATTTGTTTTGTGATTGGCTATCCTTTTCATCAGTGTAGGTCTGAGCTCTACACCGGTCAAACATCTGCTGTCTGTCCTACAAACCCCTACTGACAGTACTCTTCTGGTATGTACCATCAGTATCACCAGTGGCGTATCTAGACTGGCGGGCGCCCGGGGAAAAGATTAATTTAATTCATTTTTATTCATCAATAAATTTCCATCACATCCCATTTTGTGCCCCAAACAAGTCTGGCGCCCGGGGACGTAACCCCCCCCCTTCCCCACCCCACCAATTTTAGCTACCGTCAAATGTAAGAATGTAAAAGATTTCTTGAACAACGATCTCTTTAGTGAGATCGAAATGCATACAGTTTTCATGGGTTGAAGATTATACTATGACTTAGGAAGCGATGGGGAAAAAAAAGTGTGGGGGGGGGGCAAAAATCTTAGAACGCCCCAGGCCGTACTAACTCTAACTACGTCATTGAGAATAAATATGTTGGTTGACCTTCGAGTACCATAAAAAATATGTGCAAATAGATTTATATTATTTTGACAGAAAATAATTTTTTTTTAAAATTTATTTACATCTATGTTTGATTACATTTGACATTTGAACATGAAAAATATTTCGTAAGGAAAATGAATCTCCAATTTGAAAACAACATCCAAGTTCATCATCTGATCTTATCTTCTTATTTTCACTTTAAAACCTAGCCACTTAAGCATCTCATTACAAAACAATAGTCCTAACTGGCAAGCACACAAACACACACACACACACACACACACACACACACACTTGTGTTTTCCTTACCTTGGAGTACCTGAACTGTCTCGACTCATGACGTCCTTGAATCTGGCTGAAGACCTACGGGTTTCTCCTGGGGCCCATTCTTTATCTTTTCACCGTCGTGATATCTAATTTGACTTGGTTGTAGACTCGGAGGGCCGTGTGGTGTCGTGTGGTGGTACCGTGTGGTGTCGGTGGGTGTGGGTTTGGGGGAATAAGTCTTAGTGATCGTGGTGTTCCTGGTCCACTTGTTTTAACATGGGAGCGGGGTTGGGGGGGTTGTCCTGCAATCATAGGAATGTTCAAACTGTTAAATCACACGATATCTCAATCTCAGCATGTTACAAATGGTGTTTTTACAAGCATTTCAAATAGATCAATATCAATGTGGGTGGGTGTATGATGGTGGTAGTGGCAAATAGCCTTTAACGTTAATTTTGTTAAACACTTGGAGCCAGCGCCCCTCCTCAAAGGCTCTTGCTTATAAAACCTGGGCCAGTGGCGCCTAAAAAATATAG
The DNA here is from genome assembly GCA_964017045.1 of Omphiscola glabra. Classification (NCBI taxonomy): domain Eukaryota; kingdom Metazoa; phylum Mollusca; class Gastropoda; family Lymnaeidae; genus Omphiscola; species Omphiscola glabra. Next base: position 30,752,426 of record OZ024799.1, read on the forward strand.
GGGAGGCACACACAGCCATGGTTATGTTTGAAAAAAAATATATTACATGTCTTTGTTTTACATGTGCATGTATTATCTTACAGCAGATCATACAGATCATACACATGATACACATTATACGGCTATAAAATATGGGAGTTGAATTTCTGTTAAGAGATTAATTACTTTGGTGTGTTCTTCTAAATTTTCTATTCACGACAACCATTACCAGGGGAGTGCCGATGAAAAGCGACGCCCAGAAGAGGAGAAGCCTGAAAATGCCATTCCAGGAAAAAAAGACGACTTTGGCGCGCCCCCGATGTTGGTGCCCCCATAGCTCAACCCTGACCCCCGGCTTTACAAATATTTTCCAGGAAATGCAGTGGAATAAATAAGTGCACTATTTCATGACAACTTTAATATCATTACTTTTAAAAAAAATTGGTTTTGCTTCATATTTAGATGAAGGCTATCAGTACAGTATGGCTTTCGGCCAGAGAAAAATCAAGACAACTAGCAAAATACAGAAGTTTAACCTAATCCCATATGCCAGTGCTTCCAAAACAATGATCCTAATGACAGTGATCTCATAACACTGCTCCCATACCAGTTATCCCATACCAAACCAATGCTCCGATAACAGTGCTCCTAAAAGTAGAGTACTCCTATAATAGTGCTCCTACACCAGTGCTCCCATACCAGTGGTTCCAGTGCTCCGATAACAGGGCTTGCAATGAAGTTTACAATTCTTAAATCAATGTCATCTGAGATAATGCATCGACTACACAGGGTCTATTCTCAATTATTTGCAGAGCCACTGGCTAATATTAAATGGTTATTACCAAAATAGTGTATCCGAAAGACAGTGGGTGGGGGGGGGGGAGAGATTGAATGCGTCAAGAGTGACAGAGAAGCCACGATGAAGAGAAATCCACACAAAGTTAATGGCGTGAATAAAGTAAAGTCACGCGAGAAAATTGACTTCTCCCAAATTTCCAGACGGATACCCCTATAATCATGCATTAGATAATGGTCTAGACTCATGGTTCTCAATCGGTGTGCCTAAGCTACTCCTCTAGGGTGAACATTACGAGGGTGCCGCTTCTCTGTGTGTGTGGGGGGGGGATGATTTCGTAGGATTATTGTAACAAAGCATGATGTCCAAGTAATGTAAATTATTAAACAAGACAGGGCTACCAGACAGTTGAACACGACAGGGCTACAAGACAGTTGAAGAAGACAGGGCTACAAGACAGTTGAACAATACAGGGCTACAAGACAGTTGAACACGACAGGACTACAAGACAGTTGAACAAGACAGGGCTACCAGACAGTTGAACAAGACAGGGCTACCAGACAGTTGAACAAGACAGGGCTACCAGACAGTTTAACAAGACAGGGCTACCAGACAGTTGAACAGGACAGGGGCTACCAGACAGTTGAACAGTACAGGGCAACCAAACCCTGGAAAAAGATTTGGGGAGCATATAACACAATTTGGGGAGCATATAACACAATTTGGGAGCATATAACACAACTTGGGGGCATATAACACACTTTGGGGAGCATATAACACAATTTGGGGAGCATATAACACAATTTGGGGAGCATATAACACAATTGGGGAGCATATAACACAATTTGGGAGCATATAACACAATTTGGAGAAGCATATAACACAATTTGGGGAGCATATAACACAATTTGGGCAGCATATAACACAATTTGGGGAGCATATAACACAATTGAGGAGCATATAACACAATTTGGGGAGCATATAACACAATTTGGGGAACATATAACACAATTTGGGAACATATAACACAATTTGGGGAGCATATAACACAATTTTGAGAACGTGAAAGTAAAGAAAGGGGGTGGGGTGGGGATTTTAAACTAGGAAAAAATTGGGTAAAACGTATTTCTGCAGTGACTGACACTAATCCTAGAATCTGGCAGTGACTGACACTGGTCCTAGGATCTGGCAGTGACTGACACTGTTCCCAGGATCTGGCAGTGACTGACACTGCTCCTAGAACCTGGCAGTGACTGACACTGGTCCTAGGATCTGACAGTGACTGACACTGGTCCTAGAATATGGCAGTGAATGACACTGGTCATAGAATCTGGCAGTGACTGACACTGGTCATAGAATATGGCAGTGACTGACACTGGTCCTAGAATATGGCAGTGAATGACACTGGTCATAGAATCTGGCAGTGACTGACACTGATCCTAGGATCTGACAGTGACTGACACTGGTCCTAGGATCTGGCAGTGACTGACACTGGTCCTAGAATCTGGCAGTGACTGACACTGGTCCTAGGATCTGGCAGTGACTGACACTGGTCCTAGGATCTGGCAGTGACTGGCACTGGTCCTAGAATCTGACAGTGACTGACACTGGTCATAGAATCTGGCAGTGACTGACACTGGTCCTAGGATCTGGCAGTGACTGACACTGGTCATAGAATCTGACAGTGACTGACACTGGTCCTAGAATCTGGCAGTGACTGACACTGGTCATAGAATCTGGCAGTGACTGACACTGGTCCTAGGATCTGGCAGTGACTGACACTGGTCCTAGAATCTGGGGGTCGATTGAACAATTTTAACACCCCTGGCGATATTTGGGCAACACACTTGAATCGGAGATCAGGGGGTCTAGACATTGCAGGTCAGTCGCACAATGGCAAGGATCTAGATGGGAATGTTAAACGGTTTTGGAAGCTTCATGGGTTTTTTTTCAACATTACACAAATACATTTTAGTTCAGTCACTTTGACCCCACAATTCCACCACTTTGACCCACAATACCACCCTTTTAACCCACAATTCCACCCCTTTGACCCACAATTGCACCACTTTGATCCACAATTTCACTCCTTTGACCAACAATTCCACCACTTTGACCCACAATTCTACCACTTTGACCCACAATTCCACCACTTTGACCCACAATTACACCACTCTGACCCACAATTCCACCACTTTGACCCACAATTCCACCCCTTTGACCCACAATTCCACCCCTTTGACTAAGTTTTACCCCAGAGAATTTCTAAAAATGACAACACCTTAAGCGGTGCAGTAAAATTGCATGAAATATGAAAGCTCATTTTTATCCCCCAAATCGTAATGACACGCTGTAAATTTTTATGCGTTTTTTCCCCCAAGGACATTGTTAGACTAGCTGCGATTCCACAATATTCCCCATATGACGTCATTTCACAATGTTAGAATGACGAGAGCCAGCGTAAGTTTCGTATATCTGAAGTACAACTAGACTCAGGGGCTCCGCGGAAGCAGTTTAAAAAACGTATTGTGACGTCGAGATTATTTCGGATCTGACCCACAAATTTCGACCAATTTATCATCATGGTTTCACCCTGTCAACACATTCCAAATATAAATGTCTGCTATCTCTTGAGTAATCTCTAAACATAGACACGTGTTTGTATTGGTAGGCTGAACTTGTCCATGGATTGCTGCAAAAGTCTTTTGCGTGGTAATTTATTGCTGGTAATCGTGTACATTTTGTTTCATGTACTTGTAATCAATGGATTGAACTGTTACATGAATGTTACTTCGTAAGCATGACTAAGTGTCGGAACGTGTGTAAATACATAGGCTTTATCTTTGGGAAGAAAAAAAATTATACAGAAAGAAAGAAAGAAAAAGGGAGAGAATAAAAGAAAGAAAAAGAGAGAGAATAAAAGAAAGAAAGAGAGGAGGGGAGAAAGAGAGCAATAAATAAAGAAAGAGATAGAGAGATAACGAAAGAAAAATAAACAGATAAAAGAAACAAGGTGAAGTGCAACAAAGTAATAACCTTGACCTTTTACAGATGTAAACAAAGGACATGCACGGCAGGTTTTTTTTTCTTCTTTTGAATTACGCCTTTGAATAATTTCTGTTACATATTATTTAGGTTTATTTGCTAAACTTAATTTGTCATACTTAACGTAGCACAGGTTTCCATTTAAAACATCTGCACAGCATAAACCAGTTCTATTGTAGCCAGAATAACACACAGTAATAATAGCACATGATCATATAGCGGCATTAACGTCTACTTTTTAAAACAGCCGGACGATTTCAAAAAAAAATTTGGGAGCCAAATTTCTTTTCAAGAACCAATTTTTTCCGAGTCAAACCCGATTTGTGGCCGACTGTCCGAGCCGCACTCGTGTTGCTGAAGAACCGCATGCGGCTCGCGAGCCGCGATTTGCCGAGTAAACAGAACCAGATGTATGTGTTATGATTTGGCATGTGCCAGGTGCAGTTATGTTCAAAGTTTAAATGAGTTTTGTTACCCGTTTTGTTTTGATGGCGGTAAAAAAGAAAAACAAAAAGTTCAGTGAAATAGTCAAAGTGTCTGTTGTATTGTCATCACGGTTCACCCTGTAAAAAAATTGTTAACAGTTCAATGAAATAGTCAATGTGTCTGTTGTATTATTAACAGTTCAGTGAAATATTCAAAGTGTCTGTTGTATTGTCATTACGGTTTCACCCTGTAAACAAATTGTTAACATTTCAATTAAATATTCCATGTGTCCGTTGTATTGTAAACAAACACCATGGGGATTTTATGATACAAGTTTTGTATCCATTGGTGCACGACCTTTTTTTAAAGGAAAGGGGAGGAAGTGGTGGCTCAGCATATCAGTCACAGCCCCGGCGAGGGCTCAGACTTTCAATCATGGCGGGGAGACTAGTTCAATCATAAGAAATGGCATGGTCACATTATTACATAGTACTCTAAACAATGCTTGACTTTCTAATAAGCAGAACTTACTTTTCTTTATCTGGAGGAGGGGCATTTCCGGACAACTGTCAAGTGTATTTTTTTTTTTGGTTTCGGAGCGGCAATGGAATGGCCCGCCCCTGACAGCACTAACTGTACTAATGCCGCTGACAGCACTAGCCGTAGTAATGCCACTGACAGCACTAACCGTAGTAATGCCATTGACAGCACTAACCGTAGTAATGCCACTGACCGCACTAGCCGTAGTAATGCTACAGACAGCACTAACCGTAGTAATGCCACTGACAGCACTAACCGTAGTAATGTCACTGGTAGAAGATAAGGTGAGACGGGGGTTAGGACCTAAGAGATTTAAAAACGATGGAGGGTGTGGCAGAGGCAAGGGAAGAGGGGTGGCAGAGGCAAGGGAGGAGGGGTGGCAGAGGCAAGGGAGGAGGGGTAGCAGAGGCAAGGGAGGAGGGGTGGCAGAGGCAAGGGAGGAGGTGTGGCAGAGGCAAAGGGGGAGGGTGTGGCAGGGGAAAGGGAGGAGGGGTGGCAGAGGCAAGGGAGGAGGGGTGGCAGAGGCAAGGGAGGAAGTGTGGCAGAGGCAAGGGTGGAGGGGTGGCAGAGGCAATCGTGGCGGTGTGGCAGAGGCAATGGGGGCGGTGTGGCAGAGGCAAGGGAGGAGGGGTGGCAGAGGTAAGGGAGGAGAATGTGGCAGAGGCAAGGGAGGAGGGGTGGCAGAGGCATGGGGGGCGGTGTGGCAGAGGTAAGGGGCGGTGTGGCAAAGGAAGAGATTGTAACAGAGGCAAGTGGAGCGAGACGAAATCAACAATAGTTTAATTTACTTAATCCAAATATAAAATTGACAAAATGTCCATCACCAAGTAAGTTTTTCAACTTACCACAGAAACAGTGACCATCGTTCGAATGACCGATGTCGAAATGACCGGTGTCCGAATGACCGGTGTCCGAATGACCGGTGTCCGAATGACCGGTGTGCGAATGACCGGTGTCCGAATGACCGGTGTCCGAATGACCGGTGTCCGAATGACCGGTGTCCGAATGACTGGTGTGCGAATGACCGGTGTCCGAATGACACTTAAAGCAACCATCGACAGATCACTCGCCCATCGTGAAGAAGTGATGACGTAATATTTGAAAATGTAGAATTTAAACACTGCGAGGGCTGTATGCGCTTTTACAAAAAATCTAACTCATGATGGCTATCAACATTAAAATTTATCACTTATCTTATCTGTTCTAATCCGCCTCTGATTTAAAACTTCTCACCTATCTTGAACACACCATCTGTTCTAATCCGCCACTGATTTAAAACTTCTCACCTATCTTGAACACACCATCTGTTCTAATCCGCCACTGATTTAAAACTTCTCACCTATCTTGAACATGCCATCTGTTCTAATCCGCCACTGATTTAAAACTTCTCACCTATCTTGAACACACCATCTGTTCTAATCCGCCACTGATTTAAAACTTCTCACCTATCTTGAACACGCCATCTGTTCTAATCCGCCACTGATTTAAAACTTCTCACCTATCTTGAACATGCCATCTGTTCTAATCCGCCCCTGATTTAAAACTTCTCACCTATCTTGAACACACCATCTGTTCTAATCCGCCACTGATTTAAAACTTCTCACCTATCTTGAACATGCCATCTGTTCTAATCCGCCTCTGAGTGCGGCAACACAGGTCCTACAGTTAAGAAACAGAACGATATCAAGACTCCACGTTTAATTTTAAAATTCTTTTTGTCAAAGCATCTTTGGAGCCAGCGTTTACCAAGTGAATGGCGGACACTGCCGATGTGTTTGAACAAGCTCCGGTGTGGAATGTATTGAACTGGGTGTTCCTCGGTACATGGGATGAGTGCAGTGGAACAGTGCAGGAGTCTGTGTGCTCGTGATGGATCCATGTGCTTAGTGCCGATATATTTTGAAACAAATACCACCATCCGCCCCACTTACCCCCCCCCCCACACACACACACACTTTTTTACAGCTGTAAAGTGTAGAGTTGTGTTTACCTAATGATGTGGGGCGAGGCGGAGAGCGTGATGCAGGAAGCGGGAGGGTTTGTGGTTTGAATATTACAAGGATTCGGATACGAAAGAAATGAATCATGGACGCTACTGATACTCGTGCTAAACTGTGAGCTAATTTAAACACGAAAATGTGTCCCTTGGAGAAAAAAGTCTGGGAGCCACTGTTAAGTCTGATGAGTAATTAATTTATTTCCTGTAAAGTACTCACTCATACGACACGTTACAATTTTTATGTTGTTGTTGGTGGTTTTTTTTTGTTGTGGGGGGTGGGGGGTGGTATATGAAATCAATAAACACCCTACAATTTTTCAACGATACATTTGACACACTAAAACCAAGTTCTACTTAATGAGTATATTGTTAATACAAGGAGCTTTTTAACCACTTTCTACTATACCCGTCGCTAAACTTCGGCTTCAGCTCAATTAACTGATTAAAACTTTCATCCATGCAAACTAACAATCCATGAATGAACTCGATGCTTCTAAGACTGTTTGTAACGGGTGCTGTTTCTATATGGGCTGCGGTGTTGAGTGGAACCATGTGCGGACTTCTATTATTAATTTCTTCCCTTAATTCTATAATTTGTTATACATGGAGATGTTTGAGAAGCCTGAGACGTCCACCACTTCTGAACATTACGTAATAATTTGTACTTTAAAGATCACATTTAATCATTTTTATTGTTGCGAGGCCCCTAAAAGGTTCAGCACGTGCCTCGTTTGACTTTATACTTTAGATTAATCCAGCACTGCTAACCTGACAGGTTAACCCAGCACTGCTTACCTTACAGGTTAACCCAGCATTGCTAACCTGACAGGTTAACCCAGCACTGCTAACCTGACAGGTTAACCCAGCACTGCTAACTTGACAGGTTAACCCAGCACTGCTAACCTGACAAGTTAATCAGCTATTGACCTTATATAAAGTCGCACCAATGGGATAGAAAGGGAAGCATCGACCACCCCGCGGGGGGGGGGGGCGGGCACCTTGGGGTTAACATATGGGCCAAGCATTATATAAAAGATGTTTGTGCTGGACGGTCAAGCCCGTCATAGTACACCCACCATGCACCCACCCCACCCCATCCCGAAACTCATCCATATCCGTGAAGTTGAGTTCGAATCCAATAGAAACCAGAACTTTTCATTTCAATTTTGTTTTCTCGCTAATTTACTCACTAAATTAGCTTACAATGCATTGTTTATTTTAGTCATCCCAGCTGTCATCAAAATAAGTCTTTAAAAACTGTTCTTTGCTGTTCACCGCCTTAGGAAATGCCGGCTTATGTTTTTTCACCTTTCGCTATTTTTCCTCCCCCAATTTCTCTAATTTGTTATGTATGGAGTTGGTTTACAGGAAATTTGTTTGAAAGAAATTTCGTCGACGGAATATTGATCGACCGAAATTAGACCGAACCGAAATTTGGTGGAATCTTTTTTTCAGTTCACACGTTAAAATTTTGCGTCAAATTTCTTTTTGAACGCATTATTGTGTTTTTACTGTATATTCAAAATTGTCCCTTTTCGTTGTCATCCCTGATGGGTTTGTATATCCGTAATGACGTCATTGGCTGGGTCGATAGCTTCAGTTTACGAATTGCAACCAAGGAGTTCTAAGTTAGCATGACGCTGCAAGAATAAAATTAATTGTGTTTAAAGTCACGAAAAGGATATATTTTTTAAGAAACGATAACGGTCCTTAAAATCTTTAACGAACTCCAGTGTGGACCCCGACATGTCGCGGCACATTTCCCACACCAGGGCACCGCTTGGCCCCGTTCGAGAATCACTGCATTATGCAATAAGAAGTTTGATTAAGTAGTAAACTGAAAGCCGCACATCTCGGATTTTGCGCCCCAGGCTGTTCTATTTTTAATCTCATCTAATTTAAATTGCTGAAACTTGTCCTGATTTCTCTAAGTGCAGAAATGTGAGATAGTGTTCAGCGTGCTTTGAAAAGTAAGATTTGGTTTGGTGGCGAGCTTCGGGCGCCATAGTTAATTTAAATTTCATAATAATTATTATAGGGAGATTTTGGGATGGCGGACTCTTTTGTCTCCCTTTATCTGCTATCTGCTCAGAGGCGTATCTAGAGTGTTTGGCGCCCGGGGACAAGATTCATTTTAAAGCGCCCTCTTTTCCTTTTTTCAACCCTCAGCCCATTATTGTCGTCAATAAAATAATATCAAAGCACGTTTTGGCGCCCCTAACTAGTCTGGCGCCCAGTGATATCTGCCCCCCTGCCCCCTTTAGCTACGCCTCTGCATTCCAGTGGTAGTGAAGCATCTCGGGGAAGCCGATTAGCTGCATTTCCTGTGAATAGCGTCTCGGGTCGCTGATGTCATTCCGTACGAGAATGTACGATTCTTATCTACAATTGTGGAAGGGGTGATGAAGTATCGAGTGGTGGGCTCTGAGGAAACGATTTATTCTATGCCTACTTTGATCTAAATATCTATTAATTATCTTTTTTATTATTTTTTTTTGTTTTGTTTGGGGAGGGTGGGGGATGAGTCGCGAATTTAGTTAACTGAAACCAAACTGTGCTGTAAACTGGTTTATTTATTTATTTTTATATCCCATCCATTTGACTGAAAAATGTGCACTTAATGCTACAAACCCCACACATATTTCGTACGGTATATGCATATACACCAATATGACACGTCACACACGTAGTAAAAAAAATTAAGCTGAAGTTGTAAATGCAATGAATTGAAACCCAGATGTTGATCACGTGATAGACTAAATCTGTAAGTTGGCCACTTGTGTAACTCTCGCCACAGTACCAAACTTTTCATCGTACCACGTGCTTGGCTGGGAGGGATGGGGTTAAACAGTTTATTCATGTTTAATAATAATCATTAAAATTTGTAAATATCAGGAAATTATCAACAAAACAATTTATTTTAACAACAAAATAAATTAGCGCCAGCGTGAAGTTATTTGTTATAGATAACATTGGCTCCAAGCATCCCTTGGAATAGGGGTCAAGATATTTTCCCTCCTGGAGCATGTATTATATGTATTAAATATTTTGAATTTATTAGAAGAATTAAATGTATTGGATGTATTAGAGCAGTGGCTCTCAACTTGTTTGTCGCCACTCCTTTGGGGGTCGAACGACCCTTACACAGGGGGTCGCCTAAGACCATCGGAAAACACATATTTATGAAGTAGCAATGAAAATAATGTTATGGTTTGCGGTCATCACAATATGAGGAGCTGTATTAAAGGGTCGCGGCATTAAGAATGTGTGAGAACCACTGTATTAGAGGTTCACAAAATGTATGATCGCCAGTATCCACAAACGTCTCTATCGTGAAAGCGTGAAAACATATGCAGACCCAAATAACACATGACGTGTGTGAAACATGCATGCCAGGAATGGGTGAAATACACAGGGAGTTTCGTGTTAAATAAAAAGCCAGCGATGTAAGACTTTGCAGGTCTGCACCGGTGAAAGGTCACGGTGAATTTGATAAAAGGTCACGGTGAATTTCACGCAGTTGGTTGGCCTCGTTCTTGCCGAACTGCTGTGAATTATTTATCTCTAAGATTTTCTTTTCATTTTATTTTTAGTTTTCTGTTAATTCCGTTTAGCTCCCGTGAGATGATCAGTGGTGTGGATTCAATGGCGTAGCTAAATTACCGCCCCTTCATGGAAAGGACATGTGCCACAGGGGCGGACAACTCCCTCCCCACCTTTGTTCCTCTAGCTGTGTTTAAATGTAGAATATGCCTAAAATTTATTTTTTTTAAAAAAGGGTTTACGGGCTTGGCTAGTGGATTTGGGGACTGGAAACTTTGTAAGACTCCAAATCCGCGAGAATTATTCTTCATCTTATGACGTCATGCTGTAGAAGGTTTAAACGTGATTGTTGATGGGTTTTTTTTTAAATTACAATAAATGACGTCACCAATTTGACAGGAAATATCTGGAGTGGAGCTGCAAATATATATCACAACACTGACTCAGGTTTAAAAAAACTACCGAGTCTTTGACTCTCAACTATATTGACCTATGACCCCTGCCGTTTAACAGTGTTGGTCCATGTGTGTGATATGAATTAAAAACATTCCAATACAATTTTTTTACAATAATTTTCAAAGACAATATTTACACTACTTACAGTGACTATATCATGGGCTTCTTTCTTTTCTGATATCTCTTAAAAAAACATTGAAGTTGCCCTGAGTGGGTTTTGAGGCAATGTTCCACGGTCCTGAAGGTAGTTGCGTGTATGTGTTTGACGTCTCGCAATACACTTCATAGTCTCGGACACACACACACACATTCATTGATTACAGGCTGTGAAACTAACGTGGGGATGTGTGGGGCGATGGGGCGTTCAACAGCGTCATTTGGGGGTTTAGTGTGAATCACGCCATCGTTGGCGTATCCACGGGACTAGTCAAGTGGGACGCAAGCATAGTAGCCACATGCTTTACGCCTATGTCTATTATAATGGATTTTCAATTAATTCATATCTCGTGACATTAGCGAGAAACTGGAACCATTACGTTATTAGCAATGGGATTAAAAAAAAAAACTGCCTAATTCTTTCTGCTCGCCTCCTTTGAGGGATGCACTTGGCAATGGCATGGTGGCAGATCAAGTCTACTTGGCAGACATTATTATTATTATTAATGGTCTTATATGGACATATAAAGCCCTGGACGAAAAGCTCAGCTCTGTAGCTCCTGTAGAGGAATAATCAGAGGAACAACCATTCAACGCTATTGCCCCTGGAACTTCACCTTAAAAAAATCATTTCTTTTTTAATCAGCTATAGTAATCGTATATCCCAGGTCTCCTTTATTTTTCAAATCTCTGCCGCCCTCCTGACTTTCGCTAACTTTTCAAATGACGCCCCTGTCCTCCACCCGTTCTCCACTGCCCTCAGTTCTAACACAACAAAACGTGTCCTACACAGCTGGTGGCGCTCTGATGCTCTGCCTCCCTGAGTGACATTTAGAGCATCTCACCATTTACTCATTACCTCACCACACACACTAACCCTGGGTCATGCATGGAAGCAAGCATTATCAGTTGTTATTTTTTTACCAGCACCGGGAAGAGGTACATATTCATAATATAATAATTAATAGACCTGGGGAATAACCTGGACACGCGGGCCACAATTAAATTCGTGACACGATTCTTCAGTACATTATTAATATTAATTGCATTGGTTAAATTGTCACAGCTTAGCCATATGTCGTAGTTGGTGGTGGGAATCTATTAATTAAGTTGTAAAGTGGGACATAATGTTTAGTTGTAAAGTGGGGCATAATGTTAAGTTGTAAATTGGACATAATGTTAAGTTGTAAAGTGGGGCATAATGTTAAGCTGTAAAGTGGGACATAATGTTATGTTGTAAAGTGGGACATAATGTTAAGCTGTAAAGTGGGACATAATGTTAAGTTGTAAAGTGGGGCACAATGTTAAGTTGTAAAGTGGGACATAATGTTAATTTGTAAAGTGGGACATAATGTTAAGTTGTAAAGTGGGACATAATGTTAAGTTGTAAAGTGGGACATAATGTTCTATACAAGGCTTCAATGCAGCGGCGTAACTGGGTTTTTGGCGCCCTTGGCTAATTTATTTTTTAAATAATAAAAATTAAAAAATTAGAGATTTAGCGGCGCCCTTTTGAACAGGCGCAGGCCGGCGCCCTTGGCAACTGCCCCAATGCCAAGCCGTTGTTACGCCTCTGCTTCAATGTTGCCTTTTTGTTCTCTCTTTTTTGTATCCAAAATTTCATGATTTGGAAATTTATAACACCATTGTTCTTCAGGAAATAATTTATTTTAATCACTTTCAACACAAATTTATGTACAGAGAATTGTATATTACAATATTTTACGATATCATGTTCATAGAACAATTTATAATCTATTAGGCAAACACTAGGGAGGGGGGGGGGCCACAATGACAACCGAACACATGGAATTATCACCAAAATGAATATGTTCTCATTGCTACTTAATGAGAGCTCAAATAGGACAAATTTCATTACGTACAACATCCATACCTCTTATGTACAGCATCCATGCCTCAATCACACAACATCCATGCCTCATATGTACAACATTCATACCTTACATGTACAACATCCATGCCTCACATGAACAACATCAATGCCTCATATGTACAGCATCTGTGCCTCATATGTAGAACTGTTGTGTGTAAATCTAATCTATTTCACCTACATCAGTACAGTCAGTGGCACACAGCAACATTTCAACTACATCAGTACAGTCAGTGGCACACAGCAACATTTCAACTACATCAGTACAGTCAGTGGCACACAGCAACATTTCAACTACATCAGTACAGTCAGTGGCACACAGCAACATTTCAACTACATCAGTACAGTCAGTGGCACACAGCAACATTTCACCTACATCAGTAGCACTATAGAACGCACACAGCACTCCCCTCATTTTGTCAAATTATAAGAGACATTTTTTATTAAAATATAAGTCACATTCCTTTCTTTTTTTTCAAATCGTGTGTGGCACTTGTCATTTTTGTGCCCCTTTCATATCTCACAACCCCAATCCCACACACCCACACCAAAGGTCACAATGTTATTTTAAGCTAAAGCTCAATCTGTGAAATTAAATTCACATTTCTAAACCATAACTGAGATACTAAACCATAACTGAGATACAAAAAAATACACTGACAGGCCATGATCTAAATATTTACAGCCATCCCTGTGATATTTCAGTTGACATCTAAGTGGAAGATTTTAAACAGGAAGTGCCATAAGAGTCATCAGTACTGAAAATAAGTGTCCAATGATGTTAGCCTTACACTAGTATTTACTGTAGACATTTTTTTTTCTCCTTAGAAATGCTTCAATAAAGATTGTAAATGCTATATATTTTTTCACCGTCATCCAAAAGGTGAAAATCTAAGTTTTTTTTTGCGCATAATTATTCAATTTCCATTACAAATTTATTTTAACAATTTTAAGAGTAAAAAATGTAATTTTCTTTAACCATGTCTCTTTCATAATGACGTGTGACTGTAAGGGTTGGGGTTGGGCAGAAACCTTCAGCAAAGATAAACTAAAATATTGGATTCTTCTGTTGCTTATACTACAGCATGAAACAAAACATATCACAATTTGCTTTCATAGTAAAAAAAAATAGCACAAATAATAATAAAACTGTGTAACAGATAAAATATGGCGTTCAAATTTTTTCTTCTTTCTTCAGATGACCCCAGGTCTGAGCACCAAATGTCAATGCTGCTGTAGCTGTCATTAGTCCTTCCAATTACATTGGCTGGCAGTGGTGTAAATGCATTTTTATGGATAGCTGTGGTACTCTGTTACATTTGGACATCCTGGGTCTACCACCTGCTTGTCACTTGAGCTTGTATTGCAGTCAGCAGCAGTCTTGTATTGCAGTCAGCAGCAGTCTTGTATTGCAGTCAGCAGCAGTCTTGTATTGCAGTCAGCAGCAGTCTTGTATTGCAGTCAGCAGCAGTCTTGTATTGCAGTCAGCAGCAGTCTTGTATTGCAGTCAGCAGCAGTCTTGTATTGCAGTCAGCAGCAGTCTTGTATTGCAGTCAGCAGCAGTCTTGTATTGCAGTCAGCAACAGTCTTGTATTGCAGTCAGCAGCAGTCTTGTATTGCAGTCAGCAGCAGTCTTGTATTGCAGTCAGCAGCAGTCTTGTATTGGAGTTGTTGTGAGATCAAGACACCAGCTCATAATACTTGTTGGACTTCGGATCATAATAACAGTTGAGTTTGGGGTCAAAGTACACATCCAATTTGTCATCATCATCTGCACTTTTCTTACCATGAGCTGTGTCAAGTTTTGGGAAGAAGTGGAAATACATTTTACTGGTGTTATAGTTAACAAATGCAAGATGCATGGGAGGAATACAGATAAAGTGAGAAATTAACAGCAGCATTCTGGCAGATAAATCTTAAAATGGTCCGATTATAGTTAACAAATATTGAAAAGTAAATCTATATGGCAAAAATAAATAGATGAATAACTGTGACTTCTCTAATAAGTAATTATATTGATAGCTCAACTATATGACTTCTATAGCAATGTAATTATATTGATAGCTCAACTTTATGACTTCTATAGCAATGTAATTATACTGATAGCTCAAATATATGGCTTCTATAGCAATGTAATTATACTGATAGCTCAAATATATGACTTCTATAACAATGTAATTATACTGATAGCTCAAATATATGACTTTTATAGCAATGTAATTATACTGATAGCTCAAAGAAATTAGTTCTATAATTTTGTAATTACAATGATGGCTCAAAGATTTGATTTCTCTCATTCCATTGCTAGTTCAAAGATTTGATTTCTGTCACTCCACGGGATAGTTGAAAGATTTGATTTCTGCCATTCCACTGCTAGTTCAAATATTTGAGTTCTGTCATTCCACTGCTAGTTCAAAGATTTGAGTTCTGTCATTCCACTGCTAGTTCAAAGATTTGATATCTGTCATTCCACTGCTAGTTCAAAGATTTGATTTCTGTCATTGCACTGATAGCTCAAAGATTTGATTTCTGTCATTCCACTGCTAGTTCAAAGATTTGATTTATGTCATTCCACTGATAGTTCAAACATATGACTTATGTAATCATGTCATTCAACTGATAGTTCAAAGATATGACTTATGTAATCATGTCATTCAACTGATAGTTCAAAGATATGACTTATGTAATCATGTCATTCAACTGATAGTTCAAAGATATGACTTATGTAATCATGTCATTCCACTGATAGTTCAAAGATATGACTTATGTAATCATGTCATTCCACTGATAGTTCAAAGATATGACTTATGTAATCATGTCATTCCACTGATAGTTCAAAGATATGACTTATGTAATCATGTCATTCAACTGATAGTTCAAAGATATGACTTATGTAATCATGTCATTCCACTGATAGTTCAAAGATATGACTTATGTAATCATGTCATTCCACTGATAGTTCAAAGTTATGACTTATGTAATCATGTCATTCAACTGATAGTTCAAAGATATGACTTATGTAATCATGTCATTCCACTGATAGTTCAAAGATATGACTTATGTAATCATGTCATTCCACTGATAGTTCAAAGATATGACTTATGTAATCATGTCATTCAACTGATAGTTCAAAGATATGACTTATGTAATCATGTCATTCCACTGATAGTTCAAAGATATGACTTATGTAATCATGTCATTCCACTGATAGTTCAAAGATATGACTTATGTAATCATGTCATTCAACTGATAGTTCAAACATATGACTTATGTAATCATGTCATTCCACTGATAGTTCAAAGATATGACTTATGTAATCATGTCATTCCACTGATAGTTCAAAGATATGACTTATGTAATCATGTCATTCCACTGATAGTTCAAAGATATGACTTATGTAATCATGTCATTCCACTGATAGTTCAAACATATGACTTATGTAATCATGTCATTCCACTGATAGTTCAAAGATATGACTTATGTAATCATGTCATTCAACTGATAGTTCAATGATAAAAGGCTTTTCTGTAGAAAACATATTAAACCGACTACACTCAAATACATTAAGCACTCACTGTGGTGGGCATCATCAGACAAGTCGTCAGATATACCTTCCATTGTTCCCTGCAAATCTTGCACATGGGAAAGTGGTCCTATGGGGGGGCTCATGACACCACTCCAGTCCCTGGGAAAATAGTGATGTGTCAACGATTATTCATGTCAACATATACAGGACCAGTAGCAAAACAAAGGCACTGGGGACCAACATGCACAGGACCAGTAGCAGAACAAAGGCACTGGGGACCAACATGCACAGGACCAGTAGCAGAACAAAGGCACTGGGGACTAACATGCACAGGACCAGTAGCAGAACAAAGGCACTGGGGACCAACATGCACAGGACCAGTAGCAGAACAAAGGCACTGGGGACCAACATGCACAGGACCAGTAGCAGAACAAAGGCACTGGGGACCAACATGCACAGGACCAGTAGCAGAACAAAGGCACTGGGGACCAACATGCACAGGACCAGTAGCAGATCAAAGGCACTGGGGACTAACATGCACAGGACCAGTAGCAGATCAAAGGCACTGGGGACTAACATGCACAGGACCAGTAGCAGAACAAAGGCACTGGGGACTAACATGCACAGGACCAGTAGCAGATCAAAGGCACTGGGGACTAACATGCACAGGACCAGTAGCAGAACAAAGGCACTGGGGACCAACATGCACAGGACCAGTAGCAGAACAAAGGCACTGGGGACCAACATGCACAGGACCAGTAGCAGAACAAAGGCACTGGGGACCAACATGCACAGGACCAGTAGCAGAACAAAGGCACTGGGGACCAACATGCACAGGACCAGTAGCAGAACAAAGGCACTGGGGACCAACATGCACAGGACCAGTAGCAGAACAAAGGCACTGGGGACCAACATGCACAGGACCAGTAGCAGAACAAAGGCACTGGGGACCAACATGCACAGGACCAGTAGCAGAACAAAGGCACTGGGGACTAACATGCACAGGACCAGTAGCAGAACAAAGGCACTGGGGACCAACATGCACATGACCAGTAGCAGAACAAAGGCACTGGGGACTAACATGCACAGGACCAGTAGCAGAACAAAGGCACTGGGGACCAACATGCACAGGACCAGTAGCAGAACAAAGGCACTGGGGACCAACATGCACAGGACCAGTAGCAGAACAAAGGCACTGGGGACCAACATGCACAGGACCAGTAGCAGAACAAAGGCACTGGGGACCAACATGCACAGGACCAGTAGCAGAACAAAGGCACTGGGGACTAACATGCACAGGACCAGTAGCAGAACAAAGGCACTGGGGACCAACATGCACAGGACCAGTAGCAGAACAAAGGCACTGGGGACCAACATGCACAGGACCAGTAGCAGAACAAAGGCACTGGGGACCAACATGCACAGGACCAGTAGCAGAACAAAGGCACTGGGGACTAAAAATCACAGGACCAGTATCAGAACAAAGGCACTGGGGACCTACATGCACAGAACCAGTAGCAGAACAAAGGCGCTGGGGACCAACATGCATAGGACCAGTAGCAGAACAAAGGCACTGGGGACCAACATGAACAGGACCAGTAGCAGAACAAAGGCACTGGGGACCAACATGCACAGGACCAGTAGCAGAACAAAGGCACTGGGGACCAACATGCACAGGACCAGTAGCAGAACAAAGGCACTGGGGACCAACATGCACATGACCAGTAGCAGAACAAAGGCACTGGGGACCAACATGCACATGACCAGTAGCAGAACAAAGGCACTGGGGACCAACATGCACATGACCAGTAGCAGAACAAAGGCACTGGGGACCAACATGCATATGACCAGAAGCAGAACAAAGGCACTGGGGACCAACATGCACATGACCAGTAGCAGAACAAAGGCACTGGGGACCAACATGCACAGGACCAGTAGCAGAACAAAGGCACTGGGGACCAACATGCACATGACCAGTAGCAGAACAAAGGCGCTGGGGACCAACATGCACATGACCAGTAGCAGAACAAAGGCACTGGGGACCAACATGCACAGGACCAGTAGCAGAACAAAGGCACTGGGGACCAACATGCATATGACCAGTATGCTGGGGAGGAACACCTAAATAAAAGAGCTCCTCATTTTAAGTATGATATATGCTACCTTACCTTTTGAAGATTCTGCCTTTGTCTATATTTGTTTCCTTAAACCAAATTAAACCAAAAAATAAGCTCTCTGTATTAATTAGACTTACGATATATATATACTCGCCTATAGGTCCCTCTATCTTAACCAAAAATTACTATACAAACTAGGGCTGTGACCTATCAAATCCACATCACAGGGATCTGAAAAAGGCGCAGCACAACAGTAGAAAAGCATGTATTCTACCATAATATCAAGCACAAGTTTGTGACATCTACTATATTAATTAATATTTATTTGAAAAAAGGGGACATGTTTACGCCCCAAACAAAAGGTGCGAGTTATCTGCAGGTCAACAACAAATTCCCACTCTGACAACCCAAAACAAAGTGTGCGACCTAACCACTGGTGTGACCTAACCACTGGTGTGACCTAACCATTGGTGTGACCTATGCGTGAGTATATACTGTATACAATTAAAAAATATATTTGATGCACCATACTGAAAATACTAAAAAAACTACTGTCTACCATGAAGAAGGTGTACACACATTTTAAAAAATGATGACACTTTTGACCCCCCCCCCCCCCCGACATTTTTCTATTTTAAAAAATTCCCAAAGTGTTGGTGATGTAAAACTGTATCTCGGAAAAGAGAAGCACTTACATCGCATTGCATGTCACAAATGGTGACATATGTACAGTAACATTTTTGCAGTTAGCTGAAATTCATGCATTCGTTTTTATTGTTAGAGACATTCACTTAATTTGAAGAATTTGAACATAACAAAATCACATATTATTATGATCCAGTTTGACATCTCCAGGCTCTGGGCTGATAGCCAGGTGGAATCGACTCGGCAGCTCGCCCAGACATCAAAGGAGAGCAGCAAAATCCCTGAATTAAAAAAAACTTCCCTCCCGCAGTGTGACAAAATTTGCCTTTCAGCCCAACGCCTTGTTGGAACTACTTTCTGGTGTAGGAATAAATGTGTCATCTTGGCACATAATCTTGGCATACAAAAACCTTCAACGTGACAAGTGACAGATGCTAGAAAATGTTGAAACAAGAAAAAAAAAATCCTATACATTGTACTGACCGAGGGTTTGAGGATGTTAGCGTGTCGCTGCTTCTCCTTGATTTCATCTCATCCTGGTAGTTGTGAGGTGTCTGGTTCAAGGCCTGTACAAAATAGTGTCATTCAGTTCATTTAATAGATTAAATGCTTCCGGTAACACAAAGCAGCAAGCAATATTATCAATACATCCGAAACCATGCTTGAAAGTTATTGTGTTCTTTTGTTGAGACTAAAGACAACCAGAAAAATAAATGTAACAACATGCTAGAGTCACTGTTTCACATTTGACAGCCATTACCCCACCAAAAATAAATTTACATTACAAAATCTATTAAAAGGCCTTTTCTTGGACTTTTTTGTTGTTGTCAGTATAGAGTATTTAAGCAAGGGCTTCTTCAATGGCTCTTTAACTAAATAACACATGCTGCAGAAATTTAATAGTTTATATAAAACAATTCAAGTCTGATTACAAATGACTTTTTAATTACAATGCTAAATATATTTGAAATATTTTATTTTCCTATGCAGCGGATCCAGACGGTTTGTGGGAAAAAGAGGCAGACAAGTGGGGCACCATGTAACAGTAATCAGAATTCATCAATTTAGTTTTGTTAACCCTTTAAGTCATGCATGACTTACAGGGGCTTTCCATGTACTGAAGCTGGTGTCATCGTCACTGGTGGTCGCGGGGGACTCACTGTACTGATGGGTCATCTGCCCCTGTTCTGATGGGGTCTGGTAAATCTGAGAGCTGCGCAGTGTCTGCTGCGGCACCAAGCCGTAGTTGGGCGTGGGGGATACTCTCTGCAGCACCTCCTCTCCTTGCCTCCTCATGCTCTCATACATGCGGGTCTCAAACGACTCGGTCACTTCTGCCATCATGTACTTGGTGGCTTCATAAGGCTTCTGTCATTTAAACAAAAAAAAGTTCTGAACTTTACAAACATGATTCAGCTTCTGAATCAGAAATATTGGCACAGTTAATAATAAATCTTGTTATATTATGCCATGGCCAACTGGCAAATAGTTTTAACTTCCTACATTGTTCAATTTTTTTTTTAGATACCATTTTCATAAAACATAATAAGCATGAAAAAGATGGATAGAAAGTAATAATTATTTGTAATGTGCATTAATTAATGCCCATGAGAAGCTATTTTCTGTTACTGTGCAAAATAATTTTCCATTAGTTGGCCCTATGTGACTATATCATCTCTCTGCCTCATAATCAAGAAGAATCATATGTTATTGCACATGGGATCACCCCAATCTATGGGCACACTGATAAGTAAGATGGATTCAACAGACCAGCTCGGTAGATTTGCTTAAGAAAACCTCAAGCACCAAAGCTGAAGACAGCCAAATTGGCGTGAGAAAAAATAATTTGACTTTCCACACCCCTCCCCACACAAGGTGTCGAATGCACCAATTATAATGATCAATAAATCATACCTGTACACCACTCCCCACACAAGGTGTCGAATGCACCAATTATAATGATCAATGTATCATACCTGTACACCCCTCTAGTCTCTAGCCCTGGGTAGATTTAAAATATTTGACTCCAGGTATGTGCAATAAAGTTTTCAATCTCAAAATTTTTTAATGGAAAGTTGAGACCGTACCTCTGATGTAGATAATGTGACCTCATTCCCTTCATTCTTTGGGTTAGTTATCTCCCTTAGTGACTTCTTACTCATCCTTGTCACACTGTCTCTGTCTCGCTTTTCAGAGTAAGCCTTTGGGTCAAAGATGGGCTTCTGGTCAGGGCTGGTGGAATTTTTGGGCATCGGCCTTGACCTGATCCCACCGGAATGACCTCTAGATTTGGGATTAGACGCAAACGTAACATAATTGTTGCTGTGGTAGCCATTGTGACGACTGCTCTGTGAGGCAGCACTCCCCGCCACCCGTCGCAGTCTCATTGGATGATGCAGCATGTCCGCACCTGCCAGAGGGTCATCTTCACTGCTGCTGTGACTGACAAAATCATCCTCTAGCCGAGCCCCTCTGTAAGAGTTTGTATCTGTGCTTTTTTTACCGTTTGACCGCAGGCTTTTGGAAATGCTCTTTTTCGACTGTGAAGACAAAAAAGGTCATTTTGTTGTTGTAAAACAAGGCTAGGTCAAATGAAACAAACTACTCGTATGTATGCTTTTTAATTTTAATGTATTATTTTTCCCCCATTTTTTTAAACACAGCCTAATACAGTAGCAACTCCTTAATATCTGGACATTGGTTTTCTGGACATTGGTTTTCTGGACATTTGGTTTTCTGGACATTTGGTTATCTGGACATTTGGTTTTCTGGACATTTGGTTTTCTGGACATTTGGTTTTCTGGACATTGGTTTTCTGGACATTTGGTTTTCTGGACATTTGGTTTTCTGGACATTTGGTTTTCTGGACATTGGTTTTCTGGACATTGGTTTTCTGGACATTTGGTTTTCTGGACATTTGGTTTTCTGGACATTTGGTTTTCTGGACATTTGGTTTTCTGGACATTTGGTTTTCTGGACATTTGGTTTTCTGGACATTGGTTTTCTGGACATTGGTTTTCTGGACATTTGGTTTTCTGGACATTTGGTTTTCTGGACATTTGGTTTTCTGGACATTTGGTTTTCTGGACATTTGGTTTTCTGGACATTGGTTTTCTGGACATTGGTTTTCTGGACATTTGGTTTTCTGGACATTTGGTTTTCTGGACATTGGTTTTCTGGACATTTGGTTTTCTGGACATTTGGTTATCCGGACAACCTTTCTATATTCTGTTACCCAGCAATGTGCAATGTAGATCAGCAAGGTGAGGAAGCAATCCCCATGATGACATTGTAAACACACATTTAAAAACAACAACTTAGATGTACATGATCAATGCTCTCAAAATAAATACTATGTTTATCATATATAAACTGATTTAATTTTGTTACATATAGTGTCAAGAATCATATCAGCTTTGTCATCATATGAACTGCATACGTTCACTGCTACAATTAGTAAATTTACTGTCACAATTAATATGTTTACTGCCACAATTAGTAAGTTCACTGTGACAATTAGTATGTTTACTGTCACAATTAGTATGTTTACTGCCACAATTAGTATGTTCACTGTCACAATTAGTAAGTTTACTGTCACAATTAGCATGTTCACTGCCAAAACTATTATGAGCACTGTCACAATTAGTATTTTCATTGTCACAATTAGAGTGTTCACTGTGCTTGATGACATCACAGACAGCTGCTTGATGTTTGGCCAGATAACACCAATGCTGTCTATCAGCTGCTTCTATGGAAGCTGTGTGCATGGCCAGAATTCATCATTAAATTGTCCCAAAATTATTCCCCAACTTACT
This sequence comes from Omphiscola glabra, assembly GCA_964017045.1. NCBI lineage: Eukaryota > Metazoa > Mollusca > Gastropoda > Lymnaeidae > Omphiscola > Omphiscola glabra. Next base: position 30,775,360 of record OZ024799.1, read on the forward strand.
TGACTGGCCTCAGGATCAAGGGCGCTGGGTGATGTGTTTCTCCTTAAGCTGGCAGATTTGGGAGGTGACACAAAAAGATGGAGCTTATTGTCTCCGGAAGTTTCACTGAAAAAATGTGTACATTTCATTACATCCTAGGTAGATCATTTCAAATCATTACATCCTAAGTAGCTCATTTCAAATCATTACATCCTAGGTAGTTCATTTCAAATCATTACATCCTAAGTAGCTCATTTCAAATCATTACATCCTAAGTAGCTCATTTCAAATCATTACATCCTAGGTAGATCATTTCAAATCATTACATCCTAAGTAGCTCATTTCAAATCATTACATCCTAGGTAGCTCATTTCAAATCATTACATCCTAGGTAGCTCATTTCAAATCATTACATCCTAGGTAGCTCATTTCAAATCATTACATCCTAGGTAGATCATTTCAAATCTCTCAATAATATTTCCTTGCTTTAAAGTGGCCTTGAACAGAATGCAGATGTGTAGCCAAAAACTTCAAGAAAAAAATGCTAGATCAAACATTTTTATGGTGAGTGAATAAAAAAAGCAAGAAAATTTTGTGACCTTCAAAACTGATGTGACTCAAACTGTGACCTTTTATTTTAGTTCTCAAAGAGAGACATTTCAACTGTAGGAACATGTGACCTTTTATTTTAGTTCTTAATGGGAGACATTTCAATTGTGGGAATATTTAACATTTTTAAAAAAAAACAGGATTAAAATTTAGGTCACAAAACATGACGTTGAATTATTTATTTTTTGGGAGTCTTCTCTAGTTTACTAGACTTTGTAAAATTTGTTTAATGCACAGCCTTAGAAAGATTCAACAATGTATAACAGATGAGACTTCTTTTAGTCTAAATCCAAAGTCAGACTCTGGTTTACTTAAGTCATTATCTCAGTCTAAATCTGACCAAAGTCAAGCTCTAGTTTTTCTTAAGTCATTTCATTCAATTACAGTTGTGCCAAACTTGCTTTTTTTATACAATATACCGTATGGAGACTTACAACTTCAGATACCAAATATCTTATGAAATAATTTGCTGAAGTCAAAGAAATGGAAATAACATTTTGTCAGTTTGACATTGAACTTGACCCCGCTCTTGTAAAGTTACAAAAAATATTTCAACAACTTTCAAATTTCTTGTATAGTCAGATGTGTATGGGCATAAGCATAAATTTAATGCATAGATACAATTTTAAGAAAAAATCTTTTGTAAGTTTTCAAACATTTTTTATCTGCAAATATTGACAAGCCAAGCCTGCATCAACACACTACATCTGAAACCTCGTAAAAAACCTACTCATCACTCTGAACCTGCATCAACACACTACATCTGAAGCCTAGTGGAAAACCTACTCATCACTCTGAACCTGCATCAACACACTACATCTGAAGCCTAGTGGAAAACCTACTCATCACTCTGAACCTGCATCAATACACTACATCTGAAACCTTGTAAAAAACCTACTCATCACTCTGAACCTGCATTAAGACACTACATCTGAAACCTAGTGGAAAACCTACTCATCACTCTGAACCTGCATCAACACACTACATCTGAAACCTCGTAAAAAACCTACTCATCACTCTGAACCTGCATCAACACACTACATCTGAAACCTCGTAAAAAACCTACTCATCACTCTGAACCTGCATCAATACACTACATCTGAAACCTTGTAAAAAACCTACTCATCACTCTGAACCTGCATTAAGACACTACATCTGAAACCTAGTGGAAAACCTACTCATCACTCTGAACCTGCATCAACACACTACATCTGAAACCTCGTAAAAAACCTACTCATCACTCTGAACCTGCATCAACACACTACATCTGAAACCTCGTAAAAAACCTACTCATCACTCTGAACCTGCATCAACACACTACATCTGAAGCCTAGTGGAAAACCTACTCATCACTCTGAACCTGCATCAACACACTACATCTGATGCCTAGTGGAAAACCTACTCATCACTCTCTTCATACTCTCCAGGATGTGAGCTCTCACTGGCTGATGTTGACCTGTTGCTCTCATCATCCTCAATACTTTGTTTAACATTGCTCTCTGTATCTTTTCTCCTCTGAGCTCTGTCTCCCTCCTTGAATCTGTCCTCTTGGAATGTTTCCATCTCTTCATTCCTCCTTGATCTGTCTCTGTTGTTATTGTTGCTGTTGTTGTCATTGCTCACGTTTTCCCCTTCTTCAAATTCTTCTGGTCTCTCCTCCTCTCCCCGAAGTAAGGAAATCACATCTGCCACCGAATCAAAAGGATTGACACCCTCAGATGAAATGTCTCCTGCAAAGATACAGCTTCATTTCAACACGTCATCAAAGAATTACTAAGACATTAGAACAGAATACTGATAAATAGCAACTTTCTATAGCAGTGGTTCTCAACCTTCAAAATGCCGCAACTCTTAAATACAGTTCCTCGTGTTGTGGTGACCCCCAACCATCAAACTATTTTCATTGCTACTTCATTGATATCTGTTTTCCGATAGTCTTAGGCGACCACTGTGTAAGGGTCGCTCAACCCCCAAAGGTGTCACGACCCACAGGTTGAGAACCGCTGTTCTATAGTGAATTAAAGCACTTCAAACAAACATTTCCAATGAAAGTTGATTTCCATAACATTGTGGTTATCCCATTTGTTAAATAGTTCTACTTGACATACATTATTATAGTGCCTTGTTTATGATTTTTTTCAACCCAAACAAATTAATTAATTATTTCTGCAATGAAATGGTATTTTCTCATTGTTAGAATAACTATTAAGATCATGCTAGCTCTTAACTGATTTATTTTGGAAATTGAAAACTTTTCTAGGCTTTAATATACATCTGAACTCCTCTCATCATGAGAAAAGTCAAATTGTCAGTACAATAAACATACTGGTTATTTTACAAGTATGTCTAAACTGGTTGAGTTTTCTTCCATTTACTTTATAGTCTAGTGCAGGAGTGGGAAAACTTTTGAAACTGTGAGCCACATTCAAGAGGTAACACAGGCATGGGAGACATGAATGGTGACCAAAAAAAAAAGAGGGGGGGGGGCGGGGGGGCGAAATCATAGGAAATTTGTTTTTTCACCAGAAACAACTCCATATGGTGGCAACATCTGCCACTGCAAATTTTAATTTTGCAATCATTTTGTTATCTATTTTTTATGATTATTTATTGAATTATTTTTTTTAAGGGAGCGCGAGCCATTTAGAACGGAGGCTTGAGCCACAATTGGTTCGTGAGCCATAGTTTGACCAACCCTGTTCTAGTGAAAGAAATCAATATAATGCCATCGGAATAATACTTGGACTTGAGTGGTATCAATTTCTCACATCTGGCCTCTACCCCAGCTGGATCACATGGAGGAGAAATCAAGAACAAATGATCAGCACTTTAGACATACAAATTTCCGATCTTACCTTTCCTTGGGGATTGGATCTCAGGCACATCCGGTCCCACCCCCGAGTCCCTCATGAGGCTTCTAGATACCTTGACTTCCCGGACTTCCCCTAACCTTTCTTTTATGCGGGCTGCGTCGGGACTAAGAACAGACTGGTGCCCAATCTGTGCCCTGGAGCCCATCTGTCCAGATTGTGTAGCTGATGTTGGTGGTGACACAAAATTAGAATCTCCTGCTAGTAAACAGAGAGAGAGTTGAAAAATGTGTTCCAAGGAATAGGACAAAAAAATGTGTATTATAGGGATGGGATTCAGGGTTCTAACTATGAGAACAAATAATTGTTAAAATTTAAAAGACACCAAAATAAGTTTTCAGTAAAACGACATGCGTTCAAACCATATTTATTTCTCCAAAGTGGCTATTTGCACCCGGGTACAAGAAGTGAGAAGTTGGGATTAAAAAACTATGGGATCCGGGTGCGAATGGCGGAACTGCCGGACCGGGTCCATTTTGACTAAATGCTATTCGGATGTCATTTGTGGTAGTTTATTTTAGTTAAACTGAAGAATTAAGTTTACAAACATATAGTCCATTCAATTATCTTTCATTTGATACCTCATTTTGTCTTACAAACCCAACAATAATATTTTAAATAGTTTTTTAACCCCAACCTCTCACTTCTGGTACCCGGGTACGAATAGTCACAGCCTCATTTCTCAGCAATAAGACCATACACATATTTCTGAATTTACTGAAGAGTTATTTTAATATTCAAGGTTTATAGCATAAAAAAATGTGTTTGTCGATCATGGGTTATGACATTATATTTTTGCGTGTTGTGTGTTATGTTTTAGTGTAAGATTCATTGCTGAAAGTTCCTTGATGTCAAGTGGAATATTTTATGTGTTCGTGATGTAAATGATGTATCAGTGATGTTTAATAGTGCCTAGTCTTCTGTTGTGTGTGTGCAGACATTTAGGCTTTGTTCTTATCATGCATGTAAGTGTCGAGTCTTAAGTGTGTGCATACAGTTACAGATTGGTCTTTGAGTAGAGAGGCTGCAATTGTTTCTATCAGCATGTTGAGCTACTATTGTAATTATAGTTAGAACAGATGATATGAATGACATGGATTAAAGTTAGCTTTGTTCCTTGGAAGTGAACATTGTGTTTACTGTTAATGTGCTTACAGCTTCTGAACGTGTGCAGAGTCATTTTCAATTAATCTGCCTCTAAACCAGTGAGATAAACATATCTTCGGACTTAACAATATTATCTCTTGAAATACAACAGAAAGATTATTTGAACAAAGATTAGGATTAAGTAAAGAATAAGTTAAACTGCATAGAAACAAAGGCAGTTTATTAATATCTTATTTATAAATGGTTAATTTAGATACAGCTGGTATGTGATGATGATGATGATGGTATGTGCCAGACTGTTACAACATTTTACCTCTGTTCACGACACCATTCTGTCCTAGAGGTTTAATTCTAGGCTTCCTGCGGACTCGATCACTTGATGGTTCCCTGGGAGGGTGTGGGGCAACCAGCTGTTTCTCTTTCAAACCTGAATGCAATGACAACGACCCCATTAAAATGTAGAAGTGGTGAGAACTTCTCCTTACCCAAGTTTAATCTGGCAAATAATTGAGTGATTTCTGATCATGGATATCAACCACCTGTTATCTCTACAAGACTTTTTCATTTCTTGTTTTTGTACAACAACCATTTGCTATCACTGTACAACACTTATTTTCTATCACAGTACAACAACCATTTGCTATCACTGTACAACACTTATTTTCTATCACAGTATAACAACTTTTTGCTATCACTGTAAACCTTTTGTTGAATATCTTATACAAGTACAAGTTAATTTTATCACTTGGTCTTCTAATGAGTGACCTTGACAGAATATTCTAAAACTTTCCCCAAAAATATTTCAAGCATTTTTATTTCTAATTAATTAAAGTATAATTTTTAATTTGAAGGGTTCCTTGGTTTACCGTTTGCAATGTAGTCTTCTTGGCCCGTCATGTCTGACATTTGATGGTTGTACGAAGCAGAAGAAGTTGAGCCAGCACTGCCAGGATGCTGGGGTCTCTCAAAGTGGTCTCCCATATCATGGCCAGTAAAACTGTCTTGGTTAGGCTGTTGACCTGGAAACAAAGAAACTGTTTATTGGTGCTTTTAAGGGTTGTTGGTCTTCATTTGTTGGTCTTCATTTGTTGGTCTTCATTTGTTGGTCTTCATTTGTTGGTCTTCATTTGTTGGTCTTCATTTGTTGGTCTTCATTTGTTGGTCTTCATTTGTTGGTCTTCATTTGTTGGTCTTCATTTGTTGGTCTTCATTTGTTGGTCTTCATTTGTTGGTCTTCATTTGTTGGTCTTCATTTGTTGGTCTTCATTTGTTGGTCTTCATTTGTTGGTCTTCATTTGTTGGTCTTCATTTGTTGGTCTTCATTTGTTGGTCTTCATTTGTTGGTCTTCATTTGTTGGTCTTCATTTGTTGGTCTTCATTTGTTGGTCTTCATTTGTTGGTCTTCATTTGTTGGTCTTCATTTGTTGGTCTTCATTTGTTGGTCTTCATTTGTTGGTCTTCATTTGTTGGTCTTCATTTGTTGTGGTCTTTGTTTGTTGGTCTTCATTTTTTGGTCTTCATTTTTTGGTCTTCATTTGTTGGTCTTCATTTGTTGGTCTTCATTTGCTGGTCTTCATTGGTTTGTTTTTTTGGGGTTTTTTAAAATTAAATTTTGACATTTATATCTCAAGAAAACAAAACTTAAATGATAAACCGAGCTTTTTTTTTTTTCTTTTTTTTTTTTGCTTGAACATATAATTATGCTAGTGATGGTTTGCATACAAATAAGCACCACTTACTAATAAGTACCACTAACTTACTATCAGTTCCTGAATAAACACCACTAACTTACTAATAGACACCACTATTTTACTAATAAGCACCACTAACTTACTAATAAACACCACTAACATACAAATAAACACCACTAACTTACTAATAAACACCACTAACTTACTAATAAACACCACTAACTTACTAATAGACACACTATCTTACTAATAAACACCACTAACTTACTAATAAACACCACTAACTTACTAATAAACACCACTAACTTACTAATAAACACCACTTACGTACTAATAAACACCACTAACTTACTAATAAACACCACTATCTTACTAATAAACACCATTAACTTACTATCAGTTCTTGAATTCTGAGACTTGAAACTTCTGTTTGTCACACTGCCCTAAAAATGCAATTTGAAAAACTATATATTTATGACCAACACTGGCACAAGACAATCTTACTTTAAAACTCTTTACATTAATTAGGGGTCGCAATCCGGGATCCCGAATTTCAAATATACTGGAATACCGGACCATAATTGATGCTTGAAAAAACCGGGATTGGATTTATGAAAACCGGGATTTTCAATAATCCCGGGATTTCATTTTCAATTTATTTTTTTTTAGTTTCCACATCGTAGTTAAAGCAAGACATAGCAATAAATTATGAGATGTGCAAATCCATCACACCTCGTGTCTCAAGTTCAAAGAGAGCGGACCGACGGGCTTGATCTGTGTACTCTTATTTGTCAAGAATCATGACGTTGTGATTAGTTTTTTTTTTACATCATGCGTGTGTAGTGTGTAAGTGGAGACAAGTCACGAACTGAAGGTACAGGATTGGTAAGTAATTGTTTTCATATCATTGACAAATAAGTCATTGGTATAGTCGAATGAAGATCAAATTTTGACTTACATTAAGAGTTTGTATGGAAATAATCACACGTTGCACTCAAATCATGGGATCAACTTTTAATTGTAAAAAAATTTTACTGCTTGATTTCTTTTAATTTTGCCAAAAAACAACTTATTTAAAAATTTGAGTTGATCCGTATTTTGAGAATCAAATACCTTAAGTTTAAGACACAGAAAAAGTATCTTACTTCTTTTTTGTGATAACAATATTAATAATTTACATTCAACTCATAATTGATTTTTGAGCTATTTTGTCTCAGGCTGAATGTTCCAGTTTGTCTGTACCGTATCTAGCCAAACATTTACATGACTGAATGTCCCAATTTGTCTGTACCGTACTTAAATTAATAATTTTTGGGAATGATTTATTTTCCCAGGTTGATAGAAAGAAATGGGGGACCCTGAAAAATATAAACCTAAATTTGAAAAGCATATGAAACAATCAGAAACAAAGACATCAGTCTGGCATAATTTTTTTGAAAGCTTCGGACAATCTCTCAGCTAAATGTATTAGATGTAACAAGATACTTAAAACATTGGGAGGAACAACTTCAGACCTTCACTCTCATTTAAAGTCTGCACATTCCAGTGACCACTTGGACGTATTTCTAAGGTCGGATTGCGACAAGATGCAGAAACATATCGTGGATATTCAAAAGCTTGGTCAGACAGTGGATTCCTCGTTGGAAATATCTTTGAACAATGAAATTGAACATCTTGGATCTGAGCATGATGAACTTGATGATACACTGCCGCTTAAGAGACAATTAGAAATTGAAATACAAGAGAAACGTCCATCTCAGGATAATACTTCCAGACCAACGGATGGAGACATTGATACATTGAGACCGACTGATGGAGACGTTAATACATTGATAAAAATAGAAATTGCTTTATTTGAGAATGTCGGTTCAAGAGGAAAATATCTAGAATATGCTTTTGAAAGCCTAAGGTCTATTCATCCGACCAGTGTGGAGTCAGAGCGGGTATTCTCTTCATCAGGTTACTTTTGTAAAACATTTGCGGTCAAAGTTAAGTGACCAAACATTATACTTTGTCATTTTTACGATCTCATTATTTAAATTTAACCAAAGATTAAAACAACACCAATTATTTTAATACTTGATTAATAAAACTATTTAAATTAAAAAGTTAAGAATCTTATTTTTGTTCGTTTGATTAAAGTCTGAAGATAAACTTTGTGTTATTGTTAAAAGCTTATTAAAAATCAAAATGTGATATTTGTTCTGAATGTTTTTATTTCCTTGATAAATCGTCACCTCTAATCTCAAATCTCGACTACAAATTCTCTAAATATCGAAAATATCAAAATTACCGGGATTCCAGTATTTGTAAACTTCAATATCGAAAATACCGGTTTCGGCAAAAGGGGCCGGTTTTGCGACCGCTAACATTAATGTCTATCAGCCAGTACGCATTAAACACCCACCACCAAATATGTTTAAGAACTAATTGCCTGTAAATACAATATTTTTTAGTTGCTTTTGTTTTAATCCTCTGAGAAGAAAAAAAACCTAGTAAGGCAAAGGCATACGTAGCAAAGTGCCCCACCATACGTAGCAAAGTGCCCCACCATACAAAGCAAAGTGCCCCACTATACGTAGCAAAGTGCCCCACCATACGTAGCAAAGTGCCCCACCATACAAAGCAAAGTGCCCCACCATATGTAGCAATGTGCCCCACCTATGTAGCAAAGTACCCCACCAAATGTAGCAAAGTGCCCCACCAAATGTAGCAAAGTGCCCCACCAAATGTAGCAAAGTGCCCCACCATACGTAGCAAAGTGCCCCACCATACATAGTTATGATTGAGTACTATGGGATACGTTCACAAAGGAAAAAATATTTATTTTGGGAGAGAAAAAAGCATAATGGGTTGGTGAATATCATATCTGCTTTCATATCATTTGTGTTTGTCATGGTTTGGCTGAGTAAACACAGATCGGATGACCTCACCGTGAATAGAGAGGAAAGAAATCATTCAGAGTAACATTATAAATTTTTATTTTAAAAACTATATTATTGGGTCTGTTTTAATTAACCCTACTTAACTAACTGGAATCAAGTTTAGAAACAACAAAAATGATTTTGGAACCAACCCAACTTAGTAAAAGTAGGCGGCAACCACGTGCGAGCTGCTCTGTTTTACAAAAATTTGAACATAGCCCATTGGACCATTGTCAGCCAAATGATCTGGTCAAACAAATGATACCTGTCTTCCTGTCTTCCTGCCAGTGTCTGGAGCCCTAGGAGCTTTGGAACCAAAGGCGATTTTTCCATCTGATGTTTGAACTTTTCTCCCGCTAGCATTGAGGTCAAGGTCGAGCATAGAACCAGGTCTGAACTGATCAACAAGCCCTAGCCCCTTGCCTGACCTTATCCTATCCGCAGCTTTGATCTTGCTAAGGGTAAGAACCTAAATAAATAGTTGCAAGAAATGTTTTTGTTCATGACTTGAATGTGAAACCATCTCAAAGTTAGTTACTTAACAATGTCAATTTTTTAGTAAAAGCTAAATTTTGTAAAAATCTGCATTTTTTACCATATAAATAAAAGGAAACATTTTTTTTTTTTTTGGTTAACTAATTAACAACAAAATTAATTTTCACAAGGTTGAAATTTTTTAATAAAGGTTTGAGCATAAAACACTAATGAGAGTGCTGGATACCTGAGTTATCTGAATGACATCAGTTGCCATCTGACACTGTTTAGGTATGTTATCAATCTCTCCAGACGTCACAGTTAAAAAACCCTCCAGCTCTGAAATTAAACATGGGGGATAATTTGAAGAGATCGTGTCTTGAAATCATTTGCGTGTTTATTGGGAGTCACTTCCCTTTTGTTTATTTTTTGAGAATTTATGTATTAGTATTCATACACCCATGATGGAATGTTTAGTTAAATATTGTTTTCTTTGCCTGATTAAGGGTTCAGGTTAGGTTTAAGGATACATTTCCGAAATTGTTTCATTATTATTTAAAGTTTTATTCTTAATTTTACGGGTAGCGGCAACCAAGATGGCGGCCACAGTAAAATATGAGTCACGATCTCTCCAAATTTACCAACATGGGTATCCCCTGGGCAGCTGACAGCTGTCATTGAATTTTTGTCTACAGTTGCAATGTCATTTCCCCATTCAACTGACAGCTGTCACTGAATTCTTGTCTACAGTTGCAATGTCATTCCCCTAGTCAACTGACAGCTGTCACTGAATTCTTGTCTACAGTTGCAATGTCATTTCCCTAGTCAACTGAAATGTCATTTCCCCAGTCAACTGACAGCTGTCATTGAATTCTTGTCCCCAGTTGCAATGTCATTTTCTTTTATTTCATTTAACACACAAAAATTATGAGCTTTTCTAAGTGTATGTCATTCATTTATTTCTTCAAGTTTCTTATAAAACTTCAAGGCCTCAGCCACAAAACAATGAATGAATCCTTGTAATTTCATTTTAAAAATTCTGATCCACCAATAAATCTTTTTTTGTAATTTAGTGGGGGTTTTTAAACAAGGGGTAGATAACAAGTTTTATTAGCATATTCTTTACACTATTTTTTAATGGTAAAATACAGACTTTCTGAAGAATTTTTAAACATTTCCCATTCTTCTTGAATGGTTTAAGTCATTATTGAGTCAAATATATTTCAGTGAAATTACCTTCATCATCAGTGGTATCAGGTGGCTGGGATTTCATGGTGAAAACTCGTTTTAGCTTACAGTTGGCTGATATTGAGATCTGATCCACTGATCGAAAAGTCTGGCCAACCCACATCTCACCCACAAGAGACACCATGTCAATGGCCAGGTTGAGCCACTAAGTTTTTTTTTTAATAAATGCATTTGAGTTATAATTGATGATGAGGACTTTCAGTTGAATTAACAGTCTTTAATGAGCTTAAGAACCTCTGAATGAATAGAATGTTGTAATTTATCAACTTTAAGTGTTTAATTATGGTGCTCAGTCTCACATTTACTCAATTATCTGCAATTAATGTGGAAAATAAATAAAAGAACAATATTTTGTGGCTCCATTCTAAAATCTATTTGTATCCAGAAAACAACTTTTGCTTTGAAGCCAGAGACTTGGGTCTAGACTTTGTCATCAGCCATACTCAAAGTTACTCTGGCTTCTAACTCTACGGCCCTGGTATTCATTGCCTTCGTGTACACGGGGTTGGCCTAAATTAGTTTGATGCACACTGCAAAGCCTAAGTCATTAATTGATTTAAAAAAAAAAAAATTTAAAGTGCTGGTACTTTGCAGGAAAATGGAACCAGAAACGGATAAAGAAGTGAAATTTTCTTGCGTACATTTTTTTTTTTTATCTGTAGTGTTTTTGAAATGTGGAGATTTCTCTATTGCCGATACATGCTGCATAGATGAGCATAGACAAAATAAAAATAAGTCCAAAAAAGTGGACAAGGATTTTGTTAATTCTACATTACAGAATATTATTTTTAAAAAGTAGAACTTACAACCGCTCTCTTGACAATAGTCATTGGTACTTTAGCATGAAGCGGGGTCACTTGGATCTCTTTCTGTGATGTGGAGAAAAGAATTCTCCTCTTGTTGTTCCCAAGGTCAGTGACTCTGAAATAATAATTTCATTTGGTAAAGTTCCCTAAAATAACCAGACCACCAGTTCTAAAATTATTTATTTAGTGCACAATATCAAATAGATAATCTTTACACTGCCTTGCTTAGTTTAAATTTTTTTTAAAAAGCATAACAAGAATCCTTTCCTTTCGGTTGCAAATGACACAGAAAATATTTTTGTCCTCACAGGTTTCAAGCTGGAGTAATAATTTTAATAGCAACTGTATCAAGAACATAGCTTGTTGGCAAAGAAATTAAACAAAATATACCTCTGCTAATTGAAAAAGAGCAAAAATGTTATCGATGTAGAGCTAAAATTTAAAATTAAAACAAGCCTCATGCATACAGAAAATAATGACACTAATCAAAGTACTGTCTTTTTAGGGTGATCTAAATGACTTTTGTTTTTTAACCAAAACTGAAAGGAGATGATGACTTAAAAGAATGGGCCATTTAAATGCTGCTACCCAAGATGTTTTGGGGCATAAACTCACCCTAATTCCATGGAGAAGTCTGCGCCTTTCAGAAGATAAATCTGTAACACCAGGTAACGTTGTATGAGGGTCACTGCAGAAAATAAGTTTAAATACTTTGGCTGTTAAGTATGAAAGTTTTCCTCATAATTACAGTTGGCTTTAAACTGCTGGAATACAGACAGGTATAATTGATGAACGAGTTCCATTCCTAGTGGTCGTTCATTATAAGTCAAACCAACTAAACATGCGGTTTTTTTAATTAATTTTTTTAAAGCAAAGGTCAAATACTTACAACTTTGTTTCTGATCTTTTGGTGACTGCACTTTAGTAGTAGCTGACGCGCCCTCTAAGGTCAAAATATAACCTTTGACTTCTTTCTCATAAATCTGTCGAGGTATTAAATAGTAATAAGTGGACAAGACCAGGTAACTTTTATTATTATTATTATTATAGTGGTCTTATATAGCGCTGTACTCCAGCCTAGGGCTGGGCTGACTGTGCTTCACATAAAAGTATTGGCAAAAATAAACAGACATTAAAAAAGTTATATAAATTAATTTAAAAAAAAATTTAAAAACAGCTTTATAAAAAAGATTCACCCTCCCCCACCCCAGAACAAGTCATGGGTGGCACCCAGCAGTATCATTTATCGGTCAAAGGGTGGGGTGGGAATCTTGAGTGCAGTTTTGAAAGAGATGTGTCTTGAGTGCAGTTTTGAAAGCCTGGATGGTCAATATATTACGGATTTGTAGTGGGAGAGAATTACATTGTTTGGGGGTGTAGAAAGAGAAAGATCGTTCGCTGTATGTTTTAGTGCCTGTCTTGGGTACAGAAAGAATATGCGTGTCTGCAGAGGAGTGAAGCTGTCAAAGGGGTGAATAGACAAAAAGAAGGAATAAGTATATTTAAAGATTTATTTTATCAGTAAGTATCAGCTCAAATAACTAAAATCGTGTACATTTACAGAGAACAGAAGACACTTAGAATTTAGACCAGCATGGTCATGTAATAATATTCCACTTATTATGAGATAGATTTTCTGTCCCCTAGGATAAGGGTTCAATTATGTTCCCCAATGGAGAGATAAGCCAATAATACATGTTAGAAACAATTGTACCAGTACAGAGTTTTAAAACTTCAACTGTAACTTTTACTAAAACTTAGATAAATGACAAGAGAAATTTTTGCATTTTAACAAGAAGGGGACCACCACTACCACCACTATGACCCCTACCACCACTACCACTACTACCTCCTCTACCACCACTACAACTTCTACAACCACTACAACACCTACCACCACTACCACCACTACCCGCACTCTGAAAATTGCACCCAGGGTTTAACCTCAGCTATGAAACTGTTATAACAATTTCTCCTCTAAACTGACTGCCTTTGATAATGGAATTATTGAGTAAACAGAAACCCCGAAATAAAAACCACTATAGAGTCCTAGTTACATGATAAAGTAGTTTTAGTTCTTTAACAAATGGACTGCACAGCTGCTGATAAAAAATTACTTTTGTAAGTAAAAAGGAAAGTTTTTATTTCACTCACCTTTTTAACACCAGAGCTTGATATTTTCCAGTTGCTCATGGAGTCCCTGCCCTGTGTACTGAGCAGTTCAAAGAAGGGGCCACCCTTTTCAGAAAGAAAATAAAAAATCTGTGCTTAGTCTCTACGTGTCCTTGCCATTATTTTATTTTTTTTTTATTTTTAAAATACATCATTGATATTTCTTGTTTCATTTTAATGTAACAAAAAAATAATACCCAAACAAATACTAGAGTAATAAATTTTTGAAAGAAAGTAACAACTAACTGCTCCGCATTATACATGCGCTATTATTTTAAAGAGCCACAGGTAAAATGTAAATAATAATACAATATTTTATTTATCCTTTATCTAAGCTATGTTGATAATATTATGACCAGTCACTCTTTAATAAAGAACTGTAATTAATTAATTTTCTTATAATAAAATTGAGTTTGAAGTTAAAAATTAATGGAAAATGTGATTTTGATAAAAATGTGTGAGGACAAGTTTAAACTCTAAACGTTTTACAATGCTCTCAGGGTGGCTGTGACTAGGTTAATTATTGAGTACCTGGTAGCCTGTCTTGAAAGACATATTTGTACACCTTGAGTTTATTAAAGGTTTACTTTAACTGATCAACTCTTGAATGGACAAACTGAAACAGATTAAAATGAGTCACTAGGTTGCAGGTTGAATTCAGAGGGTAATTAGTCAATAATAAAACATTCAATCTAAACATTGGGAAACCCTAACAATTTTCTGTAGTGTTGTTTCCAGGCAAAATCAACATTACATTTTTCATTAACCAATTACTTGATTACTTTCAGCCCTTTCGTTTTTCTTTTATTTCCTATATGCTATTTATTTTATTTAGTTTCATGTTTACTCTAGTCTTGTCTAGCCCCTTGTTGCCACTCATGGAGGCTTTTAGCCGCAAGTTATAAGTTAATTGTTTTGTTTTTTAAATCAAGCCACAACACCATCATGTCCTTTTCACTGAAATCATTGAGAAATGTGATAGTGTGGTTAAATGTTTATTTTAGTGTCAATAAAAATAAAATAGCATTTATTAAAATGTTATTTCTTTTTGTTTTCTTTAATGATCAGCTCATTTCATGTTTTATAGGCTTTTTATCATTCAAATATGTTATTTTTTAAACTTAGCAACAACCATTTCAAATGAAAACCAGTAGAAACAAAATTTAAGCTTCAGCCATCATTAGGAATTTACAGGAACATTTGCAGTCTTTAAGTAGACCTCTCTGTCATTGAGGTGTTCTTACTATCATATATATATATAAAAGTGAAAATCTGTTTGTTTGTTTGTCTGTTCCACAAAGGCTTTTACACTGATTAATGGATCTTAAACAAACTTGGCACATATATCCATCATTATCCAGAAGGAACTCTTAAGGGGTTGAGAACTTTTAATAACATTTCGTGTGGGGCCGGGGGCCCCGAATTCGTTTTTTTCTTATATGAGCTATATAAATATCAATAGGCTTAATACTCCTACATGAATGGATGGATCTCGACCAAACTTAGTACACACTTACTTGATTATCCATACTCAAATACTAAAGGGTACTGAACTCATAATATCCATTCCTCTGGGGCCGGGGGCCCCATTTCATTTTTCCTTATATAAGCTATATAAATATCAATAGATATAATTCTCCTATATGAATAGATGGATCTTGACTAAACTTAGTACAAGTACACTTGATTATCCATATTTATGTACCGAAGGGTACTGAACTCATAATATCCATTCCTCTGGGGCCGGGGGCCCCGTTTCATTTTTCCTTATATGAGCTATATAAATATCAATAGACTTAGACAACACTATAGTTTCTATGTGAATTGATGGATATAGTCCAAGCGTTGTAGCAATACACTTCACTGTCCGTACTGAAATATTGTTGGATGTAAAACTAATAATATCCAATCTAGAATTTTCCAGAAAGTTCGATAACTTTAAAACGCTATATCTATGGCATTATTCAATAGATTTTATTGGGACAAATTAAAAATTTTAGCGTCATAACTTAGTAGAATGATTTTTATTGGGCCCCATCTGTTAAAAATTGTTGGTAAAATTATGGAATGGGCCCCCCTCTTTTAACATATATGTACTATAGTTATAGAAATGCATTTAGTTGAATAACTTTTCGTATTCGAAGAATAATTACTCAGAAAAGACAGTTTTTATACAGTTCAAGAGGATAATACATTTAATCTAGAATGTTCCAGAAAGTTCTATAGGTCAATAGACTTAAATCTCCTAGAATAATGGATGGATCTTGACGAAATTTGGCACATATATCCATCATTATCCGGAAAGATCTATTAAAGGGTTATGGACTTTTTATGACATTCCGTTTGGGGCCGGGGGCCCAAAATGTAGTTTTTTCCTATATAAGCTATATAAATAAAATGACCAACAAATACTCCTACATGAATAGATAGATCTTGAACAAACTTACCGAAGTGTACTGAACTTATAATATCCATTTCTCTGGGGCCGGTGGCCCCATTTAATTTTTCCTTATATAAGCTATGTATAAATATCAATAGGCTTAGACCGGTAACCCACCGGTATCGGGATCCGACAGCTATCGTTATCCCACTGGTATCGAGATACCACCGGGATCGGAATACCGACGGGATTGGGATCATACCGGAATTGGTATCCAGAGGGATCAAAATCCCACCGGGAAACGGTATACTAACGGGAGCAGGATACCGACGGGATTGGGAGCCCACCGGGATCGGAATAATTATAAGGCTGAAGACTGTTGAAGTTCCTTCGTTCCGAATGCTATCCCGGCAAAATTGCCGGGTACATCCGCTAGTCTCTTATAAAGGAAAACATCAAGTTGACAGACAGTAATCAATAAAATATTTATTTATTTCAAAGTCTTTATTACAACTAAATTTAATAATCAAATATTATAAAATTATTATTAGAATATGCTTGGATTTTCATTTTGTAAATCCAACCAACAATGTAATTTTAGTCACACCTGACACTAAAATATGAGATTTCTGGTACCAATTGTGACTAGCCCACAGTAGAACTTTACTTAGGCCTATAGATACAACTATTATTTTCTTATATCCTATAGGGTCTAGGCGAACTAAATCCTTTTTCATTAATATTAATAAGCTATATACTACATCTTTTTTTTTAATTTGCCCCTAACACAGACAACATGCCAACCTGCATGATCAATAAAAAAAATATTCTACAAACTTTTTAAAAGACTTTCTATCAAAGAAGAGTTACAACGCAATAAAAAGTAGAAAATAATTTACTATTTCTTTAAAATGCAATATGCAAAGAAAGACTATGGAGTAAATAATAAATTTAAAAAAGAGAAAAACATATAGGCCTACTTATACAATAAAGATTTAGCACCTGCTTTAGATTAAGAATATGAAAACTTGTTAAATTTAGTCTTGCCGCGACTTAATACTATTCATAGACATAATGACTAAAGCTATTCATTGTTGGGGATAATAAATATTTTTATTATTTAAAAGAAATTAAATGAACACTTACCAAACCTGCAAATTTTAGCTAAGATTATTATTACGTAAATGGATTTGAAATTATGGTTTACTACTCAAAGTAGCTACTATTGTAAAGGTTTCCCATAATAGCTACCAGTATATTAAGTAGATACTGGTTGAACTTCTCTCTAATTCTGTGTTTAGTTGGCCTACTGATCCAAGCTTTAGGCTAAATTTTATTTTGAATGGACCAATAGGATTTCAGATTCCTTTTCACCTACAATGAATTCATAATTTTTATGACGAACAAATAAAAAATTTTAAAAACATAAAAAATATGGGTAAACCATACAGATTTATATTTGACCCCTTCTTACATGACACATGATTAAGATTCAAACTGCCAGAGGCCTCTCGGCATTCAAAATTTTGGAGATGGGAGCGACCAACACTTTAACAATTACAATTCTATATAGACCTAACATACAATTATTTTTGTGTTGGGGAAGCTGCCATTTGGGAGTTATGTTGCCTGTATGCCTCTGCTCTCCCTCCCCTTCCAATAATCCATATTCAATATCCTTCACTTGAGGTTGAATCAACCTTATCTCACTATTAAGAAAAGTCTATTTGTGTCTCATTTTTGGTTTCTTATTCACTGATAAAATAAGCTGACATTTGGATATTTATATCCTATTCATACCTGCTGTCATCAAAATAAGGGGGTCTCTCAAAATCTTCCCTTACATTGCTAAGTAATTTACTGTCTTAGTCTTATGAATAGTTTACAACTTGGATTTTTTTTCCTTACTTCTTCTATTCTCCCCATAATTTTATAAATTTTTATGGATGAAGATGACCACCAGTACTCTACCTTATGTGATCCTATTAAAGATCAAAGACAAGTCTCACAACCCACCCCCCTTCCCTGTCCAGAAAAAATAATTTGACTAAGACTCCTTGCTGCAGAACCCCTACTAACTTAGGTCCTAAGGCCTAAGGCAAGAGTTTGAAGAGGCACAAAACCTTTAAAACTTAGGAGGTCCATAGCCCATAAAAGGTAGGTACTTCACTAAAAATTTCAAAGTTGTTATATATTAATGAAACTTATATCATTAGAAAGGACTTAGTATTTCCTTTCCATTGATACCAAGTTTATGTTTCTATCTTTATTAGAAAAAAAGTTATGACATTTTTAGTGTCAGAATTTTTCCTTATATAGCCTTAGTAAATAATTTCCAAAATTCTGTGACCGAAAAAAGACATCTTTGACACTCAAAATGCGATAACTTTTTATTCAGCAAAGTTAAAGCTCTGAAATTTGCAACACATTTCAATTAAGTATTGGGCTTTAATAATAAATAATTGTCATGCAAATGCTACAATAAATATATTAATGCGAGGGAATTGAACAACAGAGGGTACGTAAATTTCATTAAACATTTAGCGCCTGCTCTCAATACTCAAAATGCCATAACTCTTTTATCTGTAAAGTTAAAGCCCTCAAATTTTCAGCATAGTTTAATTAAGTAGTGGGCTTTTATAATAAGCCATTTTCATATTATTATCTTAACTAATGTATTCATGCGTGGGATTTGAACAACGGAGGGTAAGTATATTTCATTAAACATTTAGCGCCTGTTCTCAATACTCAAAATGCCATAACTTTTTTATCTGTAAAGATAAAGCCCTGAAATTTTCAGCTTAGTTTAATTAGGTATTGGGCTATTATAATAAGCCCTTTAAATATTAATACATCAATAAATTAATTAAATCAGAGGCATTTGAGCAACTGAGAGTGAATAAATTTAATTTTAAAATGCAGCCTGTTTGTGCATTAAAAATACAAATTGCATAAATATTACTATTACCAATTCAAACTATTGTTAATGCATACAATCATATAGTCAATTAATATTATTACTGTGAATAAACAGAAAAGATTTATAAAATTATTTATAATAATGGATAAGTCGCATTGAAAAAATGCTAATCATCCATGTTCCAATCCATGAAATTGACAATCCAAGTAGCCATGCTAGTGCTATTAGTATTCAACATCCACAGTAGAAATGGTGATCACTTAATATTATAATAGTACTTTTATAGTTCACCGAGCAGCTGAATAAAAGAATAAATTTTCTTTACTAGAAAAGATGATAGTCAAAAGTAACGTTTTGGTTGAGCCCATGGCAATCTTGATCAAATTTGTGACAGTTATAGATATCATTGGTAATGATTCAGTTTATGACATAGATGAATGTAGTCCTAGTGTAGATTCCATTGGTAATGAACAGTTTTTCAAAAATGGTTTACACTGTGTCAATATTGTTGATTCCACAAATGACGATGATAAATAGAAGTCCAATGTGTATAAATTGCCAAACAAATGCAGTTGATGGTGAAAAATATCAATAGATGTTAAGGTTATGCTCTGGTAGTCCATACTGTGGTGGATTGTCCAGTTGGACATTCAGTCACACCTGACAGGTTTTTGTTAAAACAGGAAAGTCCAATACAACAAAGTTAAATTGTTCACGCAGACACATTTTGGCAGTAGAGGCCATATCCAAGAGAAGTATCCAGAAAAGTTTTGCTGAAGAAACACTTGGTACAGCTAGGTACCTAGTCAGTACCTCTAAGCAGAAGAGGCACTATCTTCCACTTCATCGCTACACAAACGCCTTGTAATTAAATGTTGGTCTCGTAGTAAAGACAAACTGAAATAGAGATAGAAATAAATTCATTTTAACTAAACACAAAATAAGCATATTATCGTAAGTAACAAAAGGTACCATCTATATTTGATTTTTATATATATTTAAGTAAAGATTGTATATTTCCGTATGGTAGTTTTGTAATTAAATTATTAATTAATTAAGACAATGGTGATTTAATTTATCCTGTCTATTCAGTATAGATAATATATTATGATGTTCTAATATTATTGTTATTCAGAGTAAGCCAAGTATTTATTACATATCCATTAGGGAACATTATTCATTCATCGGATATAAAGTTACTTATATTAAAAAAGTCTGGTAGTCGAGCCCCCATTACAGCTTGTCTAAATGGAATGAACAGGTGTGAATCCGGGATACGAGTAGTACTAGAAGTAGAAGCACAACTCTTCACAGCTCCTCCAAAAAGTGGTGGTGACATGGCTGTATATTTAAAAGAAAGAAAATGATAAGACGTTTAAGTAAGAAATGTTAACACCAATATTTGAATACAAACTACGGGCTTAGCTGTTAATGTTATTTTACAAATGAAAATGTCAAATGAATTTATTCAATGACCAGAATTCAGAGTGACTGGACTAAGCCTGAAAAGTCAAATATAATAGCTTTGAACTAAAGCAGTAAAGCTTAAAAAGGGTGTACAAAAGTAAAATTAAAAAAGGGATACATATTTAGAAGATAAATATAAATAAAATTATGTAACCTAGTAAAAATTGACAATGAAGTTCAGTAGCTGCCGAGCCTACAATTAATTGATTATATAAAATGAGTTTAAGATAAATTATATCAATATCATTAAGGACATTATTATCCATTACCAAAAATATAATTTACTATTGGATATTTTGATAATTATTACAATTAAAACATAGATTTAAATGACTAAAGTTGATTTAGTTATGACATGGTGTATTCATGAATATAAATTTTATTATTAAAAAAAAAAAATGAAATTTCATAAAATATGTATAAATTTGTTTTCAGTCATAAAATTAAAACAAATTAAGTAATATTAATGAACTGGATGGCTTTTAAAAACAAAAGATTATAAAGATTTTAAATACTTCTTATGCAATAAGAATAATAATAACTGAGAATGGCTATCACTTCCGGTTCATTTGGCCTACTCGATAACTGGTTATGAATTATGCTCAGGCATCATACCTATTTATACAATTTACGACCTATCTAAATGTCATCATGTGTCTTGTTTCAATTAGTTAAATCGTTCTTACACTCGAAACAAAAAAAATTAATTGCAATGTTATTATAGTTTCCGAAATATAGTGCTAGCAAACTTACCGGTTTTCCTAACGAAAGATATCTGTTACAAGCCATGTCAGTCCGGTGAAAAAGTTTATGTTGTAATGATCGACGTCCTCGTGTGCACAAAACAGACTATAGTAAGTTCATAGTCTCTCCCTTACGTGGACAAAGGAAACTAAATATAAAGACGACCCCGTGACCTACCGGCATTGACCGGTCACCGGTTTATGGTCTGTTTCCGACATCCGAAAAATCGATCCGCGCGCGCCGCTTAGCGAAGTACCTATAAAAGGTGCAGAGCTCCTATGCCTTTTAGAATTTATGATAATCAGTGGTAATTTGGCACTAAGAATTGAGTTATTTGCATGTTATTTTTATTGTTCTGGATAGTGTCAGCAATACACAGTTCAGTAGCCTACTGCCTACTGATACCGAGAACAGTCTTTAAACTTTACACTCTCCCCGGTAGCCCATTTAGTTCCCCAAAATTAAACATTATTAAAAATCTAAAAGTAGAGTAATACATTTCAATGTCACCAAATGCTATTAAATATATATTTTGAAAGTTCGGGCCATTTTTTTTCACTTGATTTCTTCAGAAAGCAACAATCTATTCTCAAGCAATTACTTGTTTACACCATGGGAAGCCATTTTGAGTTGTGTTGCTAGAGGAAGTTGAAATTTAAGGAAAAATCACTCTCGAAGTAAGTGCTTTGAAATAATATTTAAGTATTCCGTTGGTAGTACAGAAACAAATAATTACATGTATTTGAATTAATTTTTAAAATATGCTTAAATGGTACAAGTTACATTAACGTTAAAATTCAGACATTTTAGAATAAATTTCGGATTTAGTAAGAAAAATTCTTGCGATGAGCTTTCATTTATTTTCTTTTAAAAGGGTGGGGGTATGAATATGAAAGAGTTCGGTACGCAAAGGCCATCCATATATGAATATGAAATCACGTTATTTTGTTAAGATTTTTATACATCGTTACGAATTCGTAAAACACCACCCCCCTTTTTTCTCACCCCCCCCTTTTCTCTCATTCCCCCCCCTTTTCTCTCACTCCCTCCCCCGTTGTGTGACGCCATTGATTTCTTTTGCTGATCATTAACTCCACATGTTTTATATTAATAGTACTTACTGGCAAAAGGGCTGTCAAGCTTCGAGTTTCATGCGTGACGTCTGAACTCAGTTAAATAGGTTTATTTTTTCTTTATTGGGGGAGGCAACTTTTATTCGGTGTTGCTATTGTTCGTGTTCCTATGCCACACAGTGAGCTTCATGCGTGACGTCTGAGCTCCGGTAAATAGCTGATTTTAATGATAATTTTTTTTATGTAACTGTTTTTCACATCTTTATTTTGGGGCGGCACACCACACATAACTGGGTAATGTGCCGTCCTTTCATTTCGGGCATGTGTGCGCCTGTGAATCTTTTCCGCAGTCTGTAACAGGAAGGTATTGCTATTTTCGTAATACAGCGATTGTTTCCTAAATCTTTGTTATAAAATGAACGAAAGTTTCTTCTCGACGGGCTTTTGTACGTCTTCTCTTTTCCTGAATCAAGCACAGAGGCGTAACTGGGTCTTTGACGCCCTTGGCTAATTTATTTTTGGCGCCATTGATATTCAAATAAAAATTTAAAAATTAGAGATTTAGCGGCGCCCTTGGCAACTGCCCCAATGTCAAGCCGTTGTTACGCCTCTGATCAAGCAACTGCCAGTTCCTATCAGGGTTATTTCTTGACACCAACGGTTGACGAAGGCATTGCACCCTCACTACGAGTGGATCTTTCAGACAATATCCTCGGGGGTGGGGGAGGGGGGCATTTCAAATTTTCTGGGGGGGCAGTGCCAGCGGAAAGAGGGCTAGCTAAGGTGGGCATGGGGGCATATTCCTACTGGGCGCTAGATAGTGGAGGCACCTAATGGGCTTTTATGGTATTATTGGATGAAAATAATGGATTTCAGAGTTGGGGGGGGGTGATTATTTTTCCCTGGTACCAAACACTCACGCCAGTGGCCTAAACAGGGGGGGCGCGAATAGTTGGTCTGCCCAAGAGTCATTTTTTTGTTAGATTCTGAGTTTATATCGTGAAAGGTAGCGTGGCAAAGTGTTAACACGCCTAAAGTGAGTTAACACTAGGCACGTCGCCGGGCAGTGGATATATCAGCGCCAAAATTGGTTGTCAGGGCAAGCAATACTACCATTTTTATCAGGAAGTAGGGCGGAAATTTAGCATCCCGATGGCTTAACCAGAAAATTTGTGATAATTTAAAAATCAAGAGGTGCATTTTAAAGTGTACATAGTTTGGATGTTTTGGTAAGACTAATTGATCAGGGAAAGAATTTTTCAAGCGTTGGGGAAGGCATTATGTCGCTCAGTGCCATACATAAACTAAATGAGATAAGAATCAGCACAACATAAAAGTGCTAAAGAAGACCAGGTTTAAATTTTGAAACGAATGGATCCCCAGGTTCAAACTGCACTGATTGAGATTGTCTTTGATGAAGTTGTCGGTGAACTTGCTGAATTATGCAAGCTGCTACAAAGAAAAAATCTTACTACCACCGAGGCATACCAGTTTGTAAAAGCAAGGATCGCTAAGCTCCGTGCCCAGTACCTTCTTCTTCTATATATTAAGGGCCCAGGATAAATTTATTGATTATTCTGGCTCCTAGGCATGTAGAGGGGATTTGTAATGTTTCTGTGCCTGGCTCCCGAGATCCCTCCTCTTTTACTCAAGAACCAACAGTACACTCAATTTCTGCCCTTCTCCCCTAAAAAAATGACAGTACAGCTAGCGCTGGTCAAAATTTTTGTTGATGATATATTTACTACCTAGTGGAGTAGCAAGTGTCAATGCTGATAGATACACAACCTAGTGGAGTAACTAGTGTTAGTCCTCATAGATACACCACCTAGTGGAGTAGCTAGTAATTGTGCTGATATATACACAACCTAGTGGCAATGTTCCCTATAAGCTGCGCGGCCGCGCAGCTACCTCACAGATACTGCGCAGCAGTTTTGAGCATCCGCGCAGCAAATTTTTATAAAAATACATTCGAACAGATACGCTGCACTCTGCAAAGTAAAACTTTGCACACAAATTTATGATTTTGCTCACGAACCAGTAAACCTTAGAGGGAACATTGCCTAGTGGAGTTTCTAGTGTTATTGCTGATAGATACACTACCTAGTGGAGTAGCCAGTGTTCGCGCTACCCTAGACTTGTCAAGACTTATGCCACGTTCCAATTAACGAAACAAACTCTGCATTTGTCACAAAAATCCTTCCACTCCATATAAAGAAAAATTGACATCTGGGCTGACCACCCAACCCGCCTCACTTGCAGTGGCGTAGCTAGAGTGTTTTATGCATTAAATACCATCACAGGCAATTTTGTTGTCCCGCAAGTATGGTGCATTTGGATCGTATCCGGAAATTTGATCGAAAGAAATTTCGTTGACGGAAAATTGATCGACTGAAATTTGATCGAACGAAATTTGTTCGAATCGTTTTTTTAGTTTATATGTTAAAATTTTGCGTCAAATTTCTTTTTGAACGCATTATTTTGTTTGACTATATAGTATAGTGCGTTCAAAAAGAAATTTGACGAAAATTTTAACGTCTGAACTGAAAAAAAGATGCGACCAAATTTCCGCTCGATCAAATTACCGTCGATCAATTTTCCGTCGACGAAATTTCTTTCGATCAAATTTCCGGTAACCCATTTAGATATCAGTCCCCTTTTTCCCCCCTTAGCTACGCCTCTTGCCACTGTCACTGCCCCCCCCCCCCCCGAAAATCTGAAATGCCCCCCCCCCCCCAGGGAAATGTTCTGAAAGAAGCACTGGGGCTCACTGCGACACAAGGCAGTAGATTTCGTTACATGTTATAGAAAATGAGGAGGGTATATTGTTTTGTTTTTAATGTAACACTTAGACCCACAGGGTATTTTCTAAAAATATCCGGACTCGGTGTAAACCAAGTTAAACCTTAGTTGTTATTATTATTGTAACTTTAAAAAAAAAATTCTGTGACTGTATCTTTTTACATATTCGTTGCAGCCTAATTGTATTAATTCCATATTGTTTGACATAAGTAGCGAGATGTCAGTAATTATGAACGATGTTGTGATTTTTTTTCCTGAGATTGTTTATAGTGGGGAAAAAAACACATTTCGGGCCACGGGGAAAGCCTGGATCCGTGTGGTCTAGTGGAAGTGTTTGGTATGTGAAAAGGTTTAATCAGATGACCATGTTATTTGTGTCCCGTCGGTAAGTCACCGAGACACAACTTACACATCATTAGTAAGAAAATGGACGAAACCACGGCGCGGCCCCACTAGGGGACGTACGGCAGTGGCGTAGCTAAGGTGGGGCAGGGGGGACAGATGTCCCCGGGCGCCAGACTAATTAGGGGCGCCAAAATATGCTTTGATGTTACTTTATTGATGAAAGTAATGAGTTTGAGAGTTGAAAAAAAAAGGAGGTGCTTTATTATGA
This sequence comes from Omphiscola glabra, assembly GCA_964017045.1. NCBI lineage: Eukaryota > Metazoa > Mollusca > Gastropoda > Lymnaeidae > Omphiscola > Omphiscola glabra. The sequence goes on from OZ024799.1 coordinate 30,801,239, forward strand.
ATCTTTTCCGCGGGCGCCAAACACTTTAGCTACGCCTCTGACGTACGGCGCTGCTACTGAACCCCCATTTAGACTTCTGTCTTCTCTTACAAAAGGGATATGACCATGGATGTCGATTTTCAAAGACTTTTCTCGAAGGGTCTTATGTTGCAAACTTGACGCCCCACAAGAGCCCCTGCTAGTCTTTATATAAATATCCTAACAAAAAACTGATAGTGGATTACTGATCAATAAAACATTTGTAATCAACGACTTATGCGTCTCTACAAACTGACCGAATTCCCTCAATCACCCACACTAGCTAGAAGCGAGTCGAGGCGATTACCCAAAATGAAATACAATAGCATCTGTCAATCTATAACTATTGTATCAAAAGAAGGTTCCTCATAGAGCGAAAGCGTGTAGGCCTACACTTACACTAAGCTTTAAAAAATACTTAAAATTTCTCAATCAGTTCCATCCAGTGTTTCTTTCAGGCATACCTCCGGGGGGGCACTGACCCCCCGGAGCAAGTCAAGTGCCCCCCCCCCCCCGGGGAAAATGTGTAAGAAAAAATAATAATAAAAAAACAAAACTACCTTAAATTTAATTTTTATAAAATTTTTAAAAGTTATTGAAATGTGTGCCTTTAATCGATTACAATTATTGGAACAAATAAAATATCGCTTTGTTCGATATATATTGATGATCCATAGCGTTCAGGTTAATCTTGTTACAGGCTCGCAGAAATCGATTATAAATATGGTATTGTTTTGAAAATTGGCCGTTCCTGATCATAAGCTAAATCTTACTTTTTCTGATTTGCAGATATCGGTATCTTTTATTTAATTACATTTTGCAGCTGCAAAAGTTGAAAGACTTTTTAATAACCCTGTATTAAACTACCTTTTCATCGATACAAATGTCTGTAAATTAAATATACCGGTAGTTCTTGCTAAGAAATAAACATGTGCTATCTGTTTTCAAATGATATTGTAAAATAGTATCATGCTTTAAAAAATCATTTTTAGCAAACATTTTAATGTAGTAGATTCCATAGATGTATGCTGACATAGATAAAATGAAAATTTAAAAATAATAATAATAATAATTTTAAAACAAAAAATTAGGAATTTACCGGTTACATACAAATAGTGGACATTTCATCATAATTATTAAATCGAGTGTTTCTAATTTTTTAACACAGTTTCGGGAACAGAGTAAAATGATTTTAAAAAATAGTCTTTATTTATTAAATCCCCAATGACTTTTCTCTGTTAATATAATAATAATAAACAATCTTCCCCAGCTGTTTGAACTATGTAAAAAAATTATTTTAAGATGATAATCCAGTAGAAAGAATATAATATATATTTAAACAACGAATAAAAAAAATCGAGTATTTCGATTATCTTGTAAATGCCATTTTTGATAGCAGTTAAAAAAAAGTTATATGGAATTGGTAAAAAAAAAAAAATTTCAAGTATAATATCGAAGAGGCAAGTTGTAATGATCTGAAGGAAATTATAGTAGTATAAATTTCTTAATTAACATTTCAATCAACTGAATATTGAGAATTGAAACATTAATTTTATACGGGAAAAAAATCACACATTAATAAATATATGAGTCTTTTGTAAACAATTCTTGACTTCTGAACAATTATGTCGGTTACATAAAAAATGATTTATAAATAAATACCAATTTTGAAAACCCATAAAGATATAGTCTTTAGCCCTTTGTACAGAAAAGCTTTTTTTATTTTTGACTTTGGTGAAACTTGGAAATATTTTGAAATAAACGTATGTTTTTGGTTTTTCTTTTTCGTTCAAAATGTAAAACTATTTTAGCATTTCTTTTTTGTGATGGATACCATTTTTGGAAGGAATTCTTTTTTCTTAATTTTAAAAATATTTTGTAGTAAATTCATTATTTTTATGTAGTTGATCCCAAAAATATTTTAAAATAATAACTTTAAAAATACATTACTTTTCAATTAAATTTTTTTTTTTGCATACCCCACTTAGTCAAGCAGAGACGTCGCTTCACTTTTTATGGCACCCGTGCTACTTTTCGGTTTTTTCCTTCCCTACTTAGTAGTAAAAGTTGATAATTTAATGTAATTACAGCCCAACTTTAAGCCCCTAAAATATACGAGGCCCCATGCAGCTATGTGGGTTGCACACCTCACACGATGGCTCTTAGGTCAAATGACACATAAAATCTTAACTAACATCTCTCCCGTTGTTCTACAGTTAAGTGTTTAATGATGCGAAACTAAATTTAACTACGGTATGTACAAAAAAAAATGCATTCTTGCATTTTGAATTTATCAAACAATTTCCGGGGCCTATAAAGTTTTAAGGGGCCAGTCTAAGCTAAGGAGTATCTCTCGATAAAAAACATACCCTAAGGGCTCCCAATTGGACTGAATTTTTTTTAATATTCTGCTGGTGGAACAGTTAGTGATGTCCTGTTATTATCGTTATTTCTAGCGCTTCCCACCAAAATATCTGAAATGTTTACATCATTGGCGCTTCATCCCGTTTAGAGCCCTGGCCGGCTTCCCCCCATTCTTCCATTGAGATCGAACCATCGCTTTACAACTCCATGTGCGAACCCCAAACTTTGTAAGCCCTTCTCTACATCGTCAATCCATCTCAATCTTGGTCGACCGGTGAGCCGTCTGCCCCTAGGTATCTGCCTGTAGATCGTTTTTGTTGCTCCAGAATCCGGCATCCTTTCAATGTGTCCTGCCTAGGGCAGTCTGTCTTTTTTTTTATATTGTTGTGACTATGGATGGGTATTTGTACAATTGATATAGCTCTTAGTTTGTACGGATTCCCAAAACAAAATTGTCTATCATCGGGTCATATATTTAGCAGGTTCTCTGCTTTTCTGGTAGGAACCAAGTCTCACTACTGGTCTTGTGATAGTGGTGTATACTGCCTTCTTTGTTCCCTTAGCGAGATTTTTGCTTTGAAGTAGCTTTTGTAAATTGAAATAAGAACGGTTGCATGCTGTTATTCTTTCCTGCACCTCCGATTGTATTTCCTCTTGCTTATTTATAGTCACCCCTAGATATTTGAAAGTAGCTACCCTCTCAAAGGCGTAGATGTTCATATTGATGAAGTCATCAGTGCGTATTTCCTGACATTATCATAAATATTGCCTTCGCTTTATTTACATCAAGACCAGCTTTGACTGTCACATCTTCAAGTTCCCTGAACGTTTTAATTATATCATCAATGCTGTTTCTACCAAGTAGCGCTATATCGTCTGTGTAGGCCAGGTATTGCAGTGGCTGGCTTTATAAAGTTCCTTATGGTTGTTCTGTACCACCTCTCAGGTGCTCACACGTATGTTTATAATGCTTTTTTCTAAAGTGATGTTGAAAATGATACACGGATTTCCTTGTCTGAGGCCCAGATTGATTGGGAACTCCCTCAAGTACTCCCTCGGTACTTTGATTCTACTTTTGTAGTTATCCATCGTCATATGTATGAGTCGGGTAAGTTTGTTAAGGACTCCAAGTTCCAGCACAGCATCGTTCATGTATTTCCTGTCTATGCTATCATAACCTGATTTGTAGTCCAGATATAGTTGGTGTATGTTGATGTATTCTTAGCATTTTTCTACGAGACATCTAACAGTAAATATATGAACGTTTGAAATACCCCTTCACACATTGTCTTAAAGATACATTGAATACAGTGCATGATACCCTCACTAGGTAACTCTTGTTACCAGTGAAATATCCGCATCAACACCAGGCACAGAAACATTGCAAATCCCATCTACATTCATAGGAGCCATAATGATCAATAAATTGATCGTATGCCCTTAATAGACAGAAAAAGAAGAAGAAATTTAGTTTGTGTCTGGCACTGGTCGCCATAATGCCTCCCCCGACGCTTGAAAAATTATTTTCCCCGATCAAATGAAAGTCTTATCAAAACATTCGAATCATGTATACTCCAAAATGCACCTTTTGATTGTTAAACAATCACACGTTTTCTGCTGCCCTACTTCCCAATAAAAATTACTTGCCATGACAGCCAAATTTGGTGCTGATATATACTGCCCAGCGGCGTGCCTAGTGTTAGCGCCACCCTAGGTAGGTTAACTTTTTTGCTACGCTACCTTTCTCAATAGAAACTCTGCAGATGTCCGTAAAATCTCTATCTAAAGAAAAAATGACACCTGTGAAGACCAAATGTTCGCCCCCCACACTGCTACGTCACTGACGTGAGTCTTTGATGACAGGGGACAAGATTCATTTTTACACCCCCTTCCCTCCCCCCCCCCCCCCCCCGCTAAACTCTGAAACCTATTATTTTCATCCATTAACACTATGCCCATTAGATGCCCCCGCTAGTCTGGCGCCCGGGGACATATGTCCCATCTGCCACCCCTTAGCTACGCCTCTGGTCACTGAAAAACTGGCACTGCCCCCCCGAACGTCAAAAGTGCCCCCTCGGGGGAAAATTTCTGAAAGAAACACTGGTTCCATCTTGAACTGAAGTCTCTCATTGTATTTAGAACATAGTTTATTTAAAGACACTTTTTAAAACTAATTTGTCCTAAGCGTGTATAAATGATGCATCAAATTCTTCAATATTATATGCTTGTTTGCACCCCTCAAGTTCACAGGTTTGTTGTAGTGTTTTTGTTTTTCAGAACTCAAAAGTCGGATAGTTTCCAAGAAAAATATAAATATGTCTACATTTAACCTGATTTTTTTTTTTTTTTTTTTTTTGTAAACCACTTTGAATCAGTATGAAAAACATGCAAGACCTGAAGGGAAACAAAAATTGCCCCCCCCCCCCCAAACCACCACCAAGACATACACGTACACACACCCCCCCCCCCCGGCGTTCTTTTCTGGATCCGCCGCTGGACACATCGGCCCCGGTCCGCTGAGAGTGAAAGGTGTGAGAGCAACACAGGTTAGCAGGCGACTGTCGCGTGTTGTGACCAGCCGACAAAACTATCAGACGCTAGAATAGTTCGGTACATGCGATTGCTGCCTAATTGTAACGAGGGGCCAGGATTTTGTTTATTATTGTATTTTAAAATTATTTTAGTGGCAGTGTTCTGGATGACCTAACCGGCAGCTATTTGAACTGTTTGAATCGGGTGAGTACCGGACCGTGTTACGCAGTAGTGTGCTTGTAAACTGTGAGTCTGCTGTGTCTGCAGCCTTACACTCGGTTCGAGAGTATCGATTGATTGTTAAAAACATATACCGGTATGTAGCCTATGCATCTAATGAGAAAATTCTCATAGCAGTCATAGATTAATTTAATGAGTATTTAGGTCTATCTTTAATTGAATATAAATTGTTTAAAAATTTTTAATGGGCCATCTAAAGTTAATACATTATAAATTATAATCTAATGTATTAATATGAATTAATTTGAATATCCTAAAAGATAATAATAATACTATTAATAGATTATCTAGGATTAGTCCAAAAGGGGAGCTATTTAAACACAAATGGTGGGGGGGGTGTCATCATAACACCAACAACACCATTTCAGCAATAACACTTCAGTGCTATAATAACATAAAAGAGTGGTGGATATTCAAACATGGACAATGGTTCTCAAAAGACTATCTGGGGACGGACGCCGTGACAATCTTATTTGACGACCTTTAAAAGAAAAATCCTAATCCATTATCACGTTTTCAAAACATAATGATTGTAATTCTAATGGCAGACTGAAATAGACACATACACATACAGCATAAATGATATAGTTAAAATATTCAATATTATATCTATATTATAATAGATTAATATACACTGTTACTACTAGCCCCCCCCCCACACACACTCAACCAGAAAACATGCTTGCCACCACCACCCCACATCAAGCCTCTGCTTGCATTTACCCCCCCCCCCCAAACAGATCAACCACTGACACACAAATGCCCTAACAATAACCCCCCATAACAGATCATACGACACGCCCATGTCCTAACAATTACCCCCCCCCCATAACAGATAATACGACACACCCATGCCCTAACAATTACCCCCCATAACAGATCAACCACTGACACACCCATGCCCTAACAATTACCCCCCATAACAGATCAACCACTAACACACCCATGTCCTAACAATTACCCCCCACCCCATAACAGATCAACCACTGACACACCCATGCCCTAACAATTACCCCCCATAACAGACCAACCACTGACACACCCATGCCCTAACAATTACCCTCCATAACAGACCAACCAATGACACACCCATGCCCTAATCTGACATTGCGCTTAACTCTCCATTTTAAAAAATCATTCTAATGAGTCACTTATCATTATGTCACGCTGCTCTCCTATTGGATTAGAGTTAAGGAAAAGTCTCAGTCATTTGGTTCTCTTAGGTGTAATCATAGCTTATGTCACGCTGCTCTCATATGGGATTAGAGTTAAGGAAAAGTCTCAGTCATTTGGTTCTCTTAGGTGTAATCATAGCTAAAGATACAACTGGGGGACAACCGGGTGGGGATTATTGTTGGAAACATTAGAGTGCTGAATGCCCCCATTAATCATTTCTGGTATAGTATCTGGTGCACAGGATTTAGTGCCCCTTGTTATCATTAAATTACTGGTATTGTTCTGTGCACAGGATTTAGTGCTCCTTGTTGTCTCTAAATCAGTGGTATTGTCTGGTGCACAGGATTTAGTGCCCCTTGTTGTCTCTAAATTACAGGAGTGATCCCCGGACCAATCAAATAAAGTCTCCCAAACTTGAAAAAATATATCTACACTGAATTACATATATATGATATGATAAATAAATAGATCATGCGTTGTTGAAGAGCCGTCGTCTCGTGGGTTTTGGAGGCCTTCTACCACTATTTTAGGTTTTGTGCCCGCCCCCCTCCCCCCACGTTTTCAAAAGTAAATGTGGTTTTTATTTTCGTTTTTTTTCCACATCACACCTTTGGGAACCTTAAATATCCAAGGCTCCCTGCAAGGGTTGCAGGGCCCACGTAACGGATCTGATTTTAAGGATAGATATATAATGTGACATATTGTCATACAGATGCGTAATAATCGCCCCAGGGGTTTAAATAAAAAAAAAATAACAAGGTTGTCTACGCCATCACAAGAGGAATGATTCATTAATGTAACTCTTCTCATCTAAGATTTGTAGGCACGGCATATGACGTCACAAAGGGTCACTTTTTACGTCACTTTCCTTACCGACTTGTTATTCAATGAATTAGAAATTCAGATGAGACCGGTTTGTCACAATGTTTTGTATTTATTATCTTTATTTATTTCATTAATTATTTTTTTTTTAAATATTTATTTCCTATTGCTAATTAATTAATTTTTTGGATGAGGAAAAGTGGAATTTGAGCACATTTGAACATATATCATAATGTATGAAATAATCCAACGACTTAGCTGGAAACTGTGCGTTTATAAACACTTATTGGTATTGCTTTCTTTGTGTGTGACATCATTTCCCGTTTTTTGTGACATATGTCCTCTAAATGTTTGGGCCAATAGTTGTGGTCCTGAACCAAGCCATGAGATCTGCCCCACTCATGAGATCTGCCCAACTCATGGGATCTGCCCCACTCATGAGATCTCCCCCACTCATGAGATCTGCCCCACTCATGAGATCTGCCCCACTCATGAGATCTCCCCCACTCATGAGATCTGCCCCACTCATGAGATCTGCCCCATTCATGGGATCTGCCCCACTCATGAGATCTCCCGCACTCATGAGATCTGCCCCACTCACGATAATCAAACTCGTTAACACATAGACATAGATCAGGGGTGGGCAAACTTTTTGTGCGGAGGGCCACATTGACAAAGGTAAAGCTATTGGGGGGCAGCATGTATATTATGTCCAATTTTTAAATATCGATAAACATTTCCCTATATTAAAATCGGTAGTTTCGCATTTTAGCATTACATGACAAAGGTCAAGGACTGTTTAAAAGAATAGAATATTAGAAAGAATTTTGATCAAAAATGTTTTACAAATCATAAAGGTGCATGAAATTCTGTAAAATTCAACAAAATAACTTAAAAACATAGTAATTTTTTTAAATTTCCAAATGCCTTCGAGGGCCACATAATATCAGTTGCCGGGCCGCATGCGGCCCGCGGGCCGTAGTTTGCCCACCCCTGACATAGATCAAATAAAACAAAGCTCGACACCTGGAGCTGACCTGCTCCTAATTGTTTTGACCCACTACCTTCCTATCTACCTGTCAAACAGCAGCAATTGATGTGTGTGGGCGAGACCGACTCTCCCCACATTCTAAGCCCATGTGAACAATGAAAAGGTCGAGGCGAAGGGCTTAGATGTGGGCATTGATGGGCTGAGGTGAATACAGAATATATTTTAGAATATAGTTATTACCTTGCCACGATCTTCTGACTTATGAGAATTGAGTAAGATAAGATAAGATAAGACACGATAAAATAAGGACAGTGCGAAAGAGGAGGGGGGTGGCAAAAGGACACACAAACGTATCAAAGGGCGTATAATTCGTAAGTCAGCCAATGCTGATAACACTTTGGAGGGGTGGGGGTGCGCGATTTTTCAGGTTTTGTCATTCCCATAATCTAGGATAGGTGATATACGATAAGATAAGACCAGATATAGAAGATACGATAAGAATCGATTCTTTCATTGATACAAATAAATGGAAATACATTTTCATTTAGTGTGATGACAGACATCGTGTCATTTTATCTTGACGCTTTTACCAATATGTGTCTCCCTCCCCACGCCAAACAATGTGTGTTTCCCTCCCCACGCCAAACAATGTGTGTCTCCCTCACCACGCCAAACAATGTGTGTCTCCCTCCCCACGCCAAACAATGTGTGTCTCCCTCCCCACGCCAAACAATGTGTGTCTCCCTCCCCACGCCAAACACTGTGTGTCTCCCTCCCCACGCCAAACAATGTGTGTCTCCCTCCCCACGCCAAACAATGTGTGTCTCCCTCCCCATGCCAAACAATGTGTGTCTCCCTCCCCACGCCAAACGAAGTGTGTCTCCCTCCCCACGCCAAACAATGTGTCTCCCTCCCCACGCCAAACAATGTGTGTCTCCCTCCCCACGCCAATCACACTAACGTCATTATTTTATGGATTCGCCACCGAGCAATCCAATGATTGCTTTTCTTCCCCCCCTCCCCCCCCCCCCACTTTTTAAAATAATAGTAAAAGAAGGGGGTGGGGAGAAAGAATCAACTAAATGAATACAATTGTTCCATTGATGCTTCGTTCACTGGTGACGTCTCACGCGATCTCCACCAATCAGAACAATGGAATGATTATGGCGTCCTTTAATTGAAAACGTGACGTGACATCAAGAGATGTATTGGTCAAGCCTTGTGACCTACAACTAAATTTTATGTACGGGACCTTACCATAGCAACTATCAGAGTATTATTGGCATACACTCTACCCCCAACTCCCCTGTTATCCTCATTAAAAAATTCCCTATAAATTATACTCCTCATACGCTATTGCCTTGCCTGCATCCAACAGCATCCATATCCATCTCCCACCCAGCCACCCGTAACCTCACACGAACTAACACCCAGTGGCGTAGCGAGGGGGGCAAGGGGGCATCATGCCCCGGGCGCTACTCACAAAGGGGCGCCAAATGGTATATTTTACATATAATATTGTATTGTTTTCGAATGGGGGGGCGCTAAAAAGTTATTGTGCCCCGGGCGCGAGTTAAACTCGCTACGCCACTGCTCACACCCCAAACACTTACCTTTCCGCTACACTCACCCTCTCTTGCCCTCTTAACCCTTAAGCTCTCCCTCTGTATTATACCTTATACATCTCCCACCCCCAAAACTCACATAAGCTCTTCATAGACACACGCCTCTTCACCATTCCTAACTGCAGTGATCGATGAGAATCTACATATGAAAATAAATGTATTAAATCAATCTTACTCAACATTCAAATGATACGTTAGTGCGGTTCGGTATAGTTCTTCAAGTGTAGAAATAGGAGGTTATTATTATTTTGTTTTTATTAATCGCCTGCTTGGATTGCGGTCTAATTTTACACCAAATTTAGGAATCATGGGACCTTAATATAGTTTGGAAGGACATTGGAAATAAGAGATGGGATTTGTGACAGGGGAAATAGGTCATGTGACAGAAAGAAAATGAGATATGTGACGGGAAATTCGGACATGTGACGGGAAATAGGTAATGTGAGAGAGAGGGGGGGGGGGAATGGACATTTTGGAGAGGAAACGGGGAGTGTGACAAAAGATCCGAAGTAATAAATAGATTATTAAGATGGTCAAGGTATTCCCTGAGAGGCTTTGTTGTGAATGGGAACGGTGAGAGTCAGTGCGCCTGAATGCGGACAGGACGATACAAGAAACGAAGGAGTGTGCTAGTAGTGTGCCGGTGGTAAGCAATCAGGGGAGAGCGAAGGAGTTGGAACGCCGAACTTGGTAGTTTTGTGAGTTATCCCGTTAGTAAATTTTGTCCGGACATTACTAACGGGAGAACCGTTAGATTGGAGAAGAAGTAGAAGTAGAGGTCAATGAACGTTTAGTAATTGAATCAAGAACGATTGGGGCAGTGAAAAAGAAAGCTGTGTAGTCACGTGATTAGCAGTACTGGTATTATTAAAGTTTAACAATTAACAATTGAAATGACTTTGTGTCCAGTGTTACTCTTCTGTGCTGGTGTAAGATTCATGCCAAGGACCACAACTCAAAGACACACATTGACAAGAATCATCCTGCGTTTGGTAGAAGAATCATTTTGCCCTTGGTTTGGTTTTCATTTCATAGAACTTTCAGGGGAATAAAAACAGTACAAGTAGAGACAATTTCACACAATGACGTGGTCACGATTGTGTGGACGGAAGCAGAAAACAGGAAGTGACCCACACCCCCCCCCCTTTTTTTTTTTGCCTACCAATTAAAATCAGACAGCGTCAGGGCAGACGGGACACAATAGAGGGGGTGGAGGAAAGGAGGACAGTAATGAAATGTGACACACATTTTCCCGATTTCTGTTTTTCACCTGTACATGACGTCGGTGTCTCCGCTGAAGCACATTTTTTGTCGGGAGTAGCATTGAATGATGTATCATCGCGTTTAATTGGGGTCACCATTATAACATGCGGAGAAGGTCACTTTTTGTTTTTTACCCTCGACACAAATAACGAGTAGGGGAAACGTGTTATTGTCCTAAGATGTTAGACCTCTAATAGGACGCAAGAGGCAAGTAGTAAGAATTCGGATTCAGCTTTTCGTTTTTTTTAATCATGTAAACTGTGACTCTGCTGTGTTCGAGAGTATTGATTGATTGTTTAAAACAGGACTGCACAACCCAAAATGTAAGGCGGGCCCGCACAACCCAAAATGTAAGGCAGGCCCGCACAACTCATAATGTAAGGCAGGCCCGCACAACTCATAATGTAAGGCAGGCCCGCACAACTCAAAATCTATGGCGGGCCTGCACAACTCATAATGTAAGGCGGGCCCGCACAACTCAAAATGTAAGGCGGGCCTGCACAACTCATAATGTAAGGCGGGCCTGCACAACTCATAATGTAAGGCGGGCCTGCACAACTCATAATGTAAGGCGGGCCTGCACAACTCATAATGTAAGGCGGGCCTGAACAACTCAAAATTTAAGGCGGGCCGTAATACTTTATGAAAAAATATGCGGACCCAAAAGAAAATAGAACAGGGGAAAGCTATTAAGAAAAATATAATAATAAAGAATATTTCGTTACTGCGCGAGCCGCATAGTGGGTGCTGGCGGGCCGTATGTTGTGCAGGCCTGGTTTAAAACATATACCGGAATGATACCTATAGGTCAAATGAGAAAATCCTCATAGCAGTCAAAGCATTATTAGTATCTTAAGCCGCTTGGACAAATAATAATTTAGCAAAAGCACGCGTTTTATAATTGTTTAACTGCTTAATTTAATTGTTGGCTAGATCTACATTTAAATGAATATAAATAAAATATATTTAATGGGAAATCTAAAATTAGAACGCATAAAGAGAAGTCCAGAAACGTATCCACTCTATTCCATGGATCCACCTAATCGTTTTATCCAGTTGCACTCAGTGTTGGCGTCTGCTTTGGGGCCATCCATAAAGTACGTCCGCTGAGAAAAGGGGGTGGGGTAAAGATCTTGTCTGACGTCACACATTTATTTGTTTATATTTTTTTTAATCATGCAAATAAAACCTGAAATTTACAATGATGTTAATTTTTCTGTTGTGATCGATGTACTTTGATAATTTATTAACAAGTGTATTTCTGATTAAATTTTAATTTGTTGTGAATTTTTAAAAATTGTATCTTTCGAAAGTGTGTGCGTGTGTAAAGGGGGGGGGAGGGGAGTGACCTACTTTATGTACGGCCCCTTAAGTGTGGTGGGCTTTTTTCTCTAACGTGTTTGTTGTTAAATCATAAAATCATCAATGACGAGCAGCTTCGTTGCACGTTTGACGTCATCCTTCATGTGGTCGTTTTGTGAACACCCGAGACATGTTGCGGTCTGACGTCACAGTGATAGTCTCACCAGTGAGTACCTCTCAAAAAAAGACCATCCTAAAGAGAGGTGCCATCTTCAAAAGCTCTATCTTAGAGCTCGTTTTGAAGGCTTCTCTTTGTTCTTTTCACCAGTAAAAGAGGTAATAACATGATGGAAAGTTCACGTTCCCCCCACCCCCAGGTCCAAAAAAAAAATTATTAAATAAAAATATTATAAAAAATATGTCACTCTTCTCCACACAAAAAAAAGTTTAAAATATTTTTTTAATGCACATGTCTTGACCTTGTCAACAACTATACGCAAATACGTCAGAACTCCGGATGCGTTTTTTTTTTTTTACAATAAGCAAAGTATTTTTAATGACGTCATAGTCACCTGCCCTTCTTAGAAGGCCTCCCCCCTCCTCCCCAGCCACGTCATGTCATGTTATCGCCCTTTACGGGATTTCCGGTTAGACAACCTGGTCGCTTACCAGTCAAATCTCATTACTGTCATTTTGAGGCTTAATATATTCCAAGACGGGATAAATATATAGGGCTATATATAAGACCCGTGGTTAAAAGAGGCACACGGTGACGAATGAGTTGAAGGCTTACATTCTGGGACATCTGCTGACTTGAGTACATCAGGAGACCCCCGGGACTTTGACTGAGCATGGGAGGAGGGAAGGGTGGGTAAAAAGGGGAATTGACTGTACGGGATTTTCTGAAAAATTCTGAGTTTGTTTTGCGGGCAAAAAAATTTTTTTACGTGTCGACAATCATTGTCATTCTACAACTCTTTGAGTTTGAGTGGCATTTTACTAGACTTAATACCATTGGACAATAGGAGCTTTAATCAAACGCTAATTAAGAGTAGAGCCTACGGTGAATTAAAGTAATAGTTTTGTCAATCGTTAAGCAGCAAGTCTATTTTCGGGTTGATCTAACACAGTGGTGTAGATGGGTTTAGTGCCATCCGTTTGCCACCCCCTTCCACGACAAAAAAACACGATTCCAGTTGGTCGAAAGAGACGCCCCTGATATAATGAAAACATTTCCTTTAGATGCTCACCGCCCCCGAGGCATCCCTACCTACACCCTGTCCTAACATGATAGAAGAGAAGCCTTGTGATGTTTAGCCCTCTAAGGAGCCACACGTACTATAGGTCAATCTTCGCCTCTGCTTCCTTGCTTCAGAAGCTCCACTTGTGCATTGAGGTCACATTTGATGTCAAGACGGGAATTGCAAAACAAATGAAACAATTATACGCAGTGCTCCCTTCATATCAGTGGTTCTCAACGTTTGGAGAAGTTTGAGAGGGACACATATCAGAAATAGTTTTTGTTGCATACACCAGGGTTCTGATATCTATCAGGGTTGTGGAGGCATAAAAAATGTTTTGACCTTGTGTGATTACGGCACCTGTCAGTCACGGATTGTGTCCCTTGTCAGATAAATAAAAGAAAACATTTTTTTTCTGGGTGGAGTTTTCTTAACCGGATTTTTTTTTTTTATTTAAGTGACTTCATGTACTGTGGTCATGTGACCGATTTGTTGATATTATATTTTTGGTGTGGCTGGGTTAGACGCGTACAGCTGGTTGTATCTCTGGTTAGGGTTATGGGTATTCACACCCGGCTGGTTGTATCTCTGATTCAGTGAATGCCATACACAGCTAGAATGTGGTGCTGTATGTCATCTCAATGTGTGGTGCTGTATGTCATCTCAATGTGTGGTGCTGTATGTCATCTCAATGTGTGGTGATGTATGTCATCTCAATGTGTGGTGCTGTATGTCATCTCAATGTGTGGTGCTGTATGTCATCTCAATGTGTGGTGCTGTATGTCATCTCAATGTGTGGTGCTGTATGTCATCTCAATGTGTGGTGCTGCATTTCATCTCAATGTGTGGTGCTGTATGTCATCTCAATGTGTGGTGCTGCATTTCATCTCAATGTGTGGTGCTGTATTTCATCTCAATGTGTGGTGCTGTATGTCATCTCAATGTGTGGTGCTGTATGTCATCTCAATGTGTGGTGCTGTATGTCATCTCAATGTGTGGTGCTGTATGTCATCTCAATGTGTGGTACTGTATGTCATCTCAATGTCTGGTGCTGTATGTCATCTCAATGTGTGGTGCTGTATGTCATCTCAATGTGTGGTGCTGTGTGTCATCTCAATGTGTGGTGCTGTATGTCATCTCAATGTGTGGTACTGTATGTCATCTCAATGTGTGGTGCTGTATGTCATCTCAATGTGTGGTGCTGTATGTCATCTCAATGTGTGGTGCTGCATTTCATCTCAATGTGTGGTGCTGTATGTCATCTCAATGTGTGGTGCTGTATGTCATCTCAATGTGTGGTGCTGTATTTCATATCAATGTGTGGTGCTGTATGTCATCTCAATGTGTGGTGCTGTATGTCATCTCAATGTCACATTTAAGCTATGTGAAACTTTGTTGCATCATTGATTTACTTATTTCCAAAACATAACTATTTACATTATTGAATCGATAGGATCTATTAGGAACTATAAGGAACTAGTAGGATCTATTAGGAAACATGAACTATTAGCAACTAGTGGATCTTTTAGGTAGCACTGATACATGTCACGCCATAACTCCCGTGGCCAGGCGAAATTTCTGTAATTAGCCCTTCGCACACTTCAGTGTGAAATTGAATCTAGTTAACTACCATAAATGATACTGGTTTAAACAATGTCAAAATTATAGAGGGAAAAATATTTAAGGAAAACTATTTGTTTAGATAACATAATAAGTTATACCCTTGTTATTGTTTTGTGCCCCACGAACCAATAAGATGTGTGTTTACATGGGGATGGCAAGGTAATTTCCTGGAGGTAATTGGGTAACTCGGGGAGAAAATTTTGAGGTAAGGCAAGATACAGTATTCCACTCCACTTATCACCACTTGGGAAACACTGCTTTAGTCATAGTAGCTATAATAGAGCTTATAGACGCTTATCAAAAAGTCTTTCGTTCAAACATAGACCATTTCGTTTGAACAAGAGAACTCGTCTCATCCGATACTACAGGTGATTCTAGTCGACTGAATTCATCCTTGAATGTCGACTGTTGCGGGTGATAAATTACCGGCGGTGTTAATTATTATGTAAACAAGTGGCGGATCCACCGGAAGCAGGTCTGCCGGTTGACGGAGTGTTTACCGCGACTAATGACCGTATTAAGATATTAATTAAGGTCGCCCATTAGTCGCACTGTTTGTGAGGATCGTTTTGTCGTCGTAGTGTACGGGAGTTTGACCTCCAGCACAAGGGTTGTCATGTATCGTCAGCAGTTCTCATTGGGAGTGGGGGCCGCATATGTACTATAAGATTTGAATACAAAAAAGAGAGTTTCTGTCGCTTACCAAATATATCTCTTCTGTTCATTCCCAATTAGATTTTCTGACTCTTCCTCGCTTATATTTCAAATGAACGTATATTTACATAAACTCACGAACACACACACACACACACATAAACAGACTGTCAATGAGCCACATACACACACAGCCTGACAAACAGACATACAAATACATGCAAGGTGGTGGACAACAGACATACATTTCCCCCCTTCCCCACTCATCTAGTCCGTGAACTTGTGCACTGTCAAAGATCATATTTTCGAAGGATATTTTAGGATCATCTTTTTTTTTTTTTTAGTTTGGCCCCGGAACTGTCACGATCATATCATGGCTCTGAAGGTCCCTTCCCCCCCCCCCCCCAAACTGCGAACGTGTCACGCCGGGTACACAACCCGGCACTCTGTACGGAAGTCCTCCATATATCATAGCTGAAACAGTGCACACTTGTTTGTTTTAATGTCTTCCACGTACGACTTGTACTGGTCCTTCTCTACAGTGTGGTGGTTAGACTCCAGCTCAAGGCTGATATAAATCAGCTACAGCAGACGTTTAGATGCGTTGTCGTCAAACCTCCTTAAGGACGCGTCCCACGATAAATCAAATGGATGGCCTTCGTATAACTGGCATCTGAGAATGTTGGCCAATAGAAATGAGGGGCAGTGGATTGGGGCTCTTTAACCCTGGGTGGGACTTTTAAGGGGACGGGCCTGTGGTCTACTGAAGCTTAATTATTTTTAAGCTGTTTTTAATTTAGTTGTGTCGTTGTTTGTTTGGGACCGAGTATAGAGTTTGGGACGGGGTGTAGAGTTTGGGACGGGGTGTAGAGTTTGGGAAGGGGTGTAGAGATTGGGACCGGGTTTTTTGTTTGGGTTGGGACGAGGTGTAGATTTTGGGACCGGGTGTATTGTTTGGGACCCCAAATAGATTTTGGGACGAGGTGTAGAGTTTGGGACCGGGTGTCTTGTTTGGGACCCCAAATAGATTTTGGGACGAGGTGTAGAGTTTGGTACCGGGTGTATGTTTGGGACAGGGGGTAGAATTTTGAACGGGAGTGTAGAGTTTGGGACTGGGACTAGGAATAGAGTTTGGGACCGTTCGCACCATAAACAACTACGAGAAATCGATGCTTTTCTATAATAACATGCAATAAATAAAACCAATTAACTGCGAGAATGCTGTTTAAAAACCTAGATCTTAAACATCAAAGTTCTGAGCCCTTGTTTCATTCACTTGCGTGCTTCAGCAGTCTGGCGCCCAGGGTGCTTCAGCAATCTGCCGCCCTGCATGTCTCTGTGTGCGTGGTTGTTGTTGTTTTTAGTTCACCCTATAATTTATGGTCACATAACTTGAAAGTTCACAATGGGAAGACACAAACATAATGCTGAAATAGATTTTAACGTTGTTAATCATGTTTCAGTAGGGTGAGACTTAGAAAATGATTTTTGCACTGAATGGTGGGTAATAGTTATAGAGTCAAACTGCCCTCAGCCTTCAAGTCTTGACATGCGCCCGGTCTGTCCAAGCAGTTTATAGGTCAGCTTGTTACGCACATTCAACATCATAAATTATTATTGCGAGGCTGCCACTAACGTTTTAATTCACCAGATGTTTACTGCAGATTCCTGTGCTCCCTTGGATATTTATAGAATTTAATATATGATGTTTTTGAAGAAAATAGTGTGTGTTTTTTTTAATGGGACATGTTGGTTTAGATGACAAATACGATTCTGAATATATTTAGCAGACGTGCCATGTCAGGGAAGGCACAATTTTTTTTTCTCCCGTTGCTTTTTTTTAATAATTTTTTTAAAACTACCGGGACGTCATATTTGGACAGGAAGAAAAACTGCGCACGCATAGCATAACAACACATTATACGTCCATGTCTATAAATAAATCAGAAGCGACTTACACTGTGACGTAACATGGGCTGAGTAAACAACATGGAGTGCGGCGAATGAAAAATTGAAATAATTAATTTTTTTTTAAACTAATTAGGCACCTTCTATTTGTATTCAGGAGTTAGCATTCATGTTTTTTTTAATATCGTAGAATTATGGGAAATAGCGACAAAAATATTGAAATCTCATAAAACCTTTGACTCTGAAACAATTTCCTTTATAGAAAATTGGAGTTAGCATGGGTTTGGTGGGTGGGGGTGTGGAGGTAATTCAACAGAATATTATAGTTGTTACTGGCCCAAGAATATTGGCATGTCATGGACACAAGGTCAACAAATATGTCTCTTCAGTAAAGAAATGAGACTTTCTTGTGTTGACGGAGCCTGCTATCAAGATGTGACCCGCACTTCTAATAAATTAAATCGAAGTACCGTACTTGTAGTTGTAAAGCTGGTCCGTCCCTTTGCCTTGCACCGAACTCTCGGAATGAATTTATTAGTGCTTATTCTCCCTCACATAACAACAACCGGTTACATTTTAGGGTTTAAGAAACATAATAAGTGGTCAGTAACCATAAATCGTGTGGGGGGTGGTAGAACATAGCCTAGGAGGGAGTTGTGCCACTGAAACAATGGATTCGTTCAGGAAAGTGGACGTCCCTGTGAGTGACGTCTGAGGTTTCTGTGATGTTTGCTTTGCCCCTCCTTGTGTACCAGAAGACGTGCAGTGCTAGTCACATTTCCGGCCAAAGCTTATCTGGGTTTGCGAGTAAACAAAAAAGGTATGTCACCCCTTCCCCCTTATGGACACACTACGCCAGAGGTTCTCAACATATTACATTGTTTTGTTCTTGATCCCGTGGGAGGGGTGCTGGGAGAAGTAAAAAAATTGTTGGGGGGGGGGGGAGTAAAATAGACTTTAGGAAAAGGTTAAGAATCCTATAGAGGACCTCTCTATGGTCGAAATATATTTCATGTGTTTCATATTCTTGCGCCAGATTTCAGCTACTCATTTATAATTTATATATGAAAGTAGACTTGTTCAATTGGAACGTTTGTACCGCTCTAAGCCGTATCAACCTTGTTTTATGAGCTGTTAAAACACGTTTTGAATCGCGCAACTTAAACTTCATAAAGAGACGAATAGTGTGGGGTTGGAAGGGGGGTACCTTTTATGTTAATAAGCAATCTGAAAAAGTTACACAAGACATGTTAACTTACTCGTAAACTTAAGTTTGTTTCTCTGACAATTTATTCCCAGAGTTTATTCAAACTTACTTTAAGATTGGCGCGCGGAAGCTTTCCCTTTGACCTTTGCCCTCACATTATTTCAAGTCTAGTTAACAGAATTTTTTTAGAAGTGTAGTTAATGTATCATCATGATTTTTTCAAACATGGGGCTACGTGTAGCATGCAAGGACTCCCCGAAGTGCATTGACTGTCCACTCGGGTCACTCTGGGGGCACACTGAGGTCGTGTGCGGAATTCTAGAAATTCTTTGGGAGTCCTAATTAGGTCAGAACTTCAGTTAAGAAATACTAGTTTCACATTTTAGCAGTTAATTCAGTATCTCATCTTTCCGTACAGTTTATCAGTTTTATCACTGTTAAATGTGTAAGTGCCGCCTGGAGGGAGTTAGAATAATAAGTCAGTGGGGTAAGTTATCAGTGTGGGTAAGTTATCAGTGTGGGTAAGTTATCAGTGAAGGTAAGTTATCAGTGTGGGTAAGTTATCAGTGTGGGTAAGTTGCCAAAGTGTGGTACGTTGGGGGTGGGGGTAAGTTGTCAGTGGGGATAAATTGTCGGTGATAGTAGTATTTTTTTTGTTCAAATTGATATATTGATTTTTTTAAGAAGGATGATGATGATAATTATTGAAAATGTGGTCATTTCGGGTTTTTTTCGTATTTTTTTCCTTTGTGTTTTGTAAATTTTTATCATGTTCTAAGCCAGTGGTTCTCAACCTTCCTAATGCCGCGACCTTTTAATACAGTTTCCCTATGTTGTGGCGACCCCCCAAGCACAAAATTATTTTCGTTATCACTTCATAACGTATGAGTATATGTGTTTTCCGATGGTCTATGGCGACCCCTGGGAAATGGTCATTCGACCCCCAAAAGGGGTCGCGACCCACAGGTTGAGAACCGCTGTTCTCATCAGAAGAACTAATTTGTACATCATTCAAGGACAATGAATAAGTCTTAAAATCACCGATACACTTGCTACAACTTCTCAGCGAGACATAAATAAAAGAAAACATTACAAACATCCAAAAAAAAAATTCTGAAAAATATAAATAAACGTTTTTTTTTATTTAATTTAGGGATGTTTTGTTTTGTTGGTTTGGTAAGGGCGGAAGTCGCTGTTTTTTTTTATTTACTTATATAACATACAGGAATTGTTACACTTTATAATTTCAAGATTAGTCCTTTTAAAATGTATTTACATTTAATTAAATTTCATTTTGACTAATGTTGTTGTTGGTTTTAACGCTGGTATGATATGTTGCTTTATCCCTGGGCCTAGAAACTAAACTGTAGCCTAAAGCACGGTATGAGTACCCCATGAAGTTTTGTTTTGTTTCTATGCTGTTCTTGAGTTGTTGTTTTTTATTGATATAGTGGGGCTAACAGTTTTAATATTAACTATCATAAATAATATTGCTCTCGGTTAGTGGGGGGGGGGGGGGTTTGGTTGCTCGGTTTTATTGTGCTTTTTGCTTGTAATTTTCTTTATAAGGGGATATTTGAC
The DNA here is from genome assembly GCA_964017045.1 of Omphiscola glabra. Taxonomy (NCBI): domain Eukaryota; kingdom Metazoa; phylum Mollusca; class Gastropoda; family Lymnaeidae; genus Omphiscola; species Omphiscola glabra. The sequence continues at coordinate 30,821,786 of OZ024799.1, forward strand.
AGGTGGATTTTTTATTATTATTATTTTAGGTGGGTGGGGGGGCCCTTTAGAAATAAACCCCAGGTTTCACAAATCCCTATTTAATTTGAATATTATTAGATTTAGAGGTTCTAAAATTTAACGTTCAACAACAAAACAGTTACGCAGAGTAATTTATGTGACCGAGGTCGGAATCGTGCTGTCTTGCATTCCTAGCAGAACTTCTACTTCACTTCTATGGCGATTACTCTAACTTATATGAAAAGAAGGGCTCGGTTTAAAAACGAATCATTATTTTAATGTTGATTTTAGAGGCTCTAGACTTGTTGTGAAGTGATAAAATAAACGGCTCAGCTCACACTTTTTTTAAATACCCTTATCAGCTACCTGCTTTAGACAGTTTGTCATTGCTGTGTTTAATTTGTATGCACTCGTGTAGGGGCGTTTCTAACTGGGGAAGGGGGGGGGGGCTGGCAAATTTTGCAGTAAATTATTGGTCACAGCAATAGAAATAAAGGTATATATATTTATAAGGCCCCATTGCCTTTTTAAAGAGTGTTTTGGGGGGGGGGGGGGGGTACCCGTGCACCGTACCCTTTTCTCTTTGGAGAAAATAAATACAAGTTACGGAAAATAGCCATTTGATAATGTGAATAGCTTCTCTAAACCCACCTCTGTCCTTAACCAAATTCTATTTTCACCCCTCGTCATTGAGACACAAAAAAGTTTAACTATTAAAAAAAAAGAATAGCCACGTCCATAAATTCAAGTGCTGTGATAAAGCAAGTCTCTCTTTAAATTTCCCTGGTTCTTGCAGTTGACACGATTATGTTGAACAGTGTCAGCTGGACGAGCCCCCCGCCATACTGTAAGTAGCAGCTTGATATCGAGCTGAGCACTGTTGTTTATAGGACACTAGTTTTCGTTACATTACTTACACCCGCCCTAGTAGCTTCACTGGCATTGATTGGGTAAACGTATTGGTTATTTACTAACTGCAACCGCCGTGTTGTGATTTTAATTAACTATAATTGTTGCAATTGTCGACTGTATCAATTGCGTTGTTATACTATACGTTGAATATTTTTGTACGTGCCATATTTGGCTGGATCCGTCACTCATCACCAAAGTCACAAATAGTCTATTGGCTACACTGATTATATTCTTTAATTTTATTTACAGTTATAGAATATAGGCTGCTTAAAGTAAGAATTGTGTCCATTCTATGTTTAGTGCATGTCATTCGTTTCACTGTTGTAATAATTTGCTTCAGTCGTTTCACTGTTGTAATAATTTGCTTCAGTCGTTTCACTGTTGTAATAATTTGCTTCAGTCGTTTCACTGTTGTAATAATTTGCTTCAGTCGTTTCACTGTTGTAATAATTTGCTTCAGTCGTTTCACTGTTGTAATAATTTGCTTCAGTCGTTTCACTGTTGTAATAATTTGCTTCAGTCGTTTCACTGTTGTAATAATTTGCTTCAGTCGTTTCACTGTTGTAATAATTTGCTTCAGTCGTTTCACTGTTGTAATAATTTGCTTCAGTCGTTTCACTGTTGTAATAATTTGCTTCAGTCGTTTCACTGTTGTAATAATTTGCTTCAGTCGTTTCACTGTTGTAATAATTTGCTTCAGTCGTTTCACTGTTGTAATAATTTGCTTCAGTCGTTTCACTGTTGTAATAATTTGCTTCAGTCGTTTCACTGTTGTAATAATTTGCTTCAGTCGTTTCACTGTTGTAATAATTTGCTTCAGTCGTTTCACTGTTGTAATAATTTGCTTCAGTCGTTTCACTGTTGTAGCTCTTTAAACAGATATCAATCACATCCAACACACGGCTGGCGTTTGTTTTTTTTTTTTAATTGATTTGAAGTCCGGTATTAACATTCCATGAATCGTTATGGTTTCTTATCTGTCTGTTTATTGATCACCTCGTCGTCTTTATTTTTTTATATTTTATGTGTTGTGCATCATCAAATACGGGCTTTCCCAGATTAAAATTGTCTCACTGTTGCGGCTAAAGCCCTTGTAATGTTCGGTACACTAATGATTGTAATATTTGGTACTCTAATGATTGTAATATTCGGCACACTAATGATTGTAATATTCGGTACACTAATGATTGTAATATTCAGCACACTATTGATTGTCATATTCGGCACACTAATGATTGTAATATTCGGTTCACTAATGATTGTAATAGTCGGTAAACTAATGATTGTAATATTTGGTACTCTAATGATTGTAATATTCGGCACACTAATGATTGTAATATTCGGTACACTAATGATTGTAATATTCGGTACACTAATGATTGTAATATTCGGCACAATAATGCTTGTAATAGTCGATTCACGAATGCTTGTAATATTAGGCACACTAATGATTTTAATATTCGGTACACTAATGATTGTAATATTCGGTACACTAATGATTGTAATATTCGGCACAATAATGCCTGTAATAGTCGATTCACGAATGCTTGTAATATTCGGCACACTAATGATTGTAATATTCGATACAATGATGCTTGTAACATTCGTACGCAACTCTGTAATAAATCAAACGATTTCATTTATCGCAAAAGAAGATTGCCTCCGCAGTACGACGAAGCCTGTCAGTGTCACTCTTCACACAACACTTCCTCAAAAAAGAAAGTTTCACAGAAATTTGTTTCGTGCCTGTATTGTTTTCGTCTCATCATTTTGCAGGGCCGGATTAGCCTTTATAGGCTAAGTAGGCGCAAGCCTAGGGTCTCCAAAACTGAAGGGGTTGAAAAATAAAAGTGGCAAATTTTATAGACTCCCGCCTGTCATGGCGAACCACCAATTTGACGTTTTTTTTTAAAGTGCCGCCCCCAGGTGAACTGCTATATCTGGGTAATCCCTTCAAAGGCTGCCCTTCAAAGGCTGCCCTTCAAAGTCTGCCCTTCAAATTGTTCCACCTATCTTCCCGGCTAAGGCCAGACAGAAAGGTGGGGCGTCACGAGTAAGGATGTTAATATCGGATTTTAGGTTGACCTGTCATCGGTTTTCGGATTGTGCAATGCCATCCTTACATCAGGGTCATCTTGCTATCCTTAGTTTTCCTTGCATCAGGGTCATCTTGCTATCCTTAGTTTTCCTTGCATCAGGGTCATCTTGCTATCCTTAGTTTTCCTTGCATCAGGATCACCTTGCTATCCCTAGTTTTCCTTACATCAGGGTCATCTTGCTATTCCTTGTTTTCCTTACATCAGGGTCATCTTGACATTATATTTTATTAAAATCGAAATATGACGTTATAAATCGATACATTTTATTGATCAAGTAAAGAAACGTTCATTTTGATACCACAATTTACTAATATTAGCCACTACCTATAGTATAGCCTAATTATACCATAAGTTTTATTTTTTAAAAATTATATTTAATATTAATCATTAATAATGATTTATTTAAACTTTTGAATTAAAATAATAATTTTTTTTTTTTCCTTACTTTTCACAAAGTGATAATGAGGGCATCATGTGAATATGTCGCCAACACATATTGAAAGCAAGTGAAAGACGATCGAAATGGCGACAATGCACATATTATATACATGTTTTTTGTTTGGGTGTTCAGAACAGATTCGTCAACAACAAAAAACTGCAGGCTACGTGTAGATGTATGAAATGCACAAGGGATGTTTAAGCACAATATAGTCTCCCTTAGTTTCTTTATTGTTTGGTCTTTATTTTATTTGATAAGCTTTGATGACTCTTTATCATGACCGTTAGAACCATTTGAGTTGTCCACTCCTGACTTAAGTTATATTTAAAGAAATGCACATGTTAAGCTAAGTAACATTTACAGAAACGAAAGAATGTGTATTTATGCTACATTTTGTTCCCATGTGTTACGCATAGGGGCCACGAAACTTTTAGGGGCCCCATGCCTTTTTCGGGGCCCCGCGCCTTTTAGGGCCCCGCGACAAGGGATCCTAATTTTGAAGGGGTGGGTACTCCGGCATTTCCATGCACAAAATTATATTTGTTGCTCTTCAATATTTGTAGAGTATATGTGTTTTCCGATGGTCTTAGGCGACCCCCTCGTAAAAGGGTCGTTCGACCCCCCCCCAAAGGGGTCGCGACCCACAGGTTAAGAACTGCTGCTTAGACGCTTATCATCAGACAAATGATTTTGAGTGACTTTCCTCTTTTGATGATGGCAGGGATGAAAAAAATAAAATGAAAGCTACAATGTCGATTAATGGGGTCAGTGAATAATGGACCAAAAAAATGTATAACAAAAAGAATTGTACATTTCTCAGCAGTGATATTTAAAACGTTGACTCGGACTCAGATCAAATAAGATTTGGATGGTGGTGGTGGCGAAAAGGGGGGGGGGGGTCAATGTTGGGGCGAATTCCCAAAAGTTCGCCCCAAAACATATCGATATATATTGTGTAAGGCCTAAGCATCACAAAGTGCCTCCCGGGCTGACCGGATTAAAGGCCTCTGGCGGGTCGGACTAAGGACGCCTGGTGGGCCATGGAAACTAAATTTCTGGCCTTAAACATACATACGATACTTTAGATACACGCATATGTTCTTGACCCCTGAAATTACTTACATGTATTGGCGTAGGAAAGGGGTCCGACCCGGGTGGCACTTTTTTCTTTATATGGAGGGGCGGCATGTTCGACCAACTGCAGAGGTTTTTTAGCGGAAGGCGGTGGCTAAAATCGTGCCCCACCACCCTCCTGTTTTCACCCACCCTTGCTACACCAGCTGGGTGCATTTACTTTTTGCTTGTGTGTTTCTTAAGCTAGTGGTTATTTAGTAATAGAACTTGGTCGTCATATTATTTCATGGAGCGTTGCGGACAATACTTTCAAACATCGGCTCATCTTATCAAAATAAATGTGAAACTATTTCTCTTAAATGTATTCTGTTGTTTTTTTCATTTCTCCAGATGGCTCGCTTCGCTCGATCGAACTGAAATCTCTTCACCTAGTTGTCGAATGACCAATGTACACTATAATGAAACTGTATCATGCATGATGGCACCTGAATCAGAGCCTCATGGCATGCACAGGGCATACATTTATGTCTTGTTCTATTTTTTTTAACGGCCACAATACCAAACTTTTAAAAACAAATTAGCCAGCTATGGATGACAGCGAAAGTGACCTATCCACGGTTTTCAGTAACTCGTCGTTAGCTTACACGATCAGCGAGACGGAGTTGGTCTCTGATTGGCTGGATGGAAAGTCGCCGTCTTCTGTGAGGTCACCACGAAACTCTGTAAGTATGGGACGTCAGAAGTTTGCCTAGCTGTGTAATGATCTGTTTTTGTCTGAGTAACTTTGGTACTTCGGTCTCGCCTTTTCCACATTTATAGCAATCAACATTCTTTAATCTACAACAAAAAATCCAGTTTAATAGCAGAATGTCCCGATAGTTTTCAACCAAAACAGTGCCTACTTGTAAATGTAGACAGTTGATAGAGTGACGTAACTAGGTCTCGTGCCGCCACTCCCGGGCGGGCATGCTTTTCGCCGCCCCTTTCAAGAAGAAAATCTGTAGTTTGCAGAAAATCGCACCACTTAATTAATATAAAGGAAAAATGTTTCCTCTCGCGTTTGACCACCCTTGCCGCAAACCCCCACCCCCTTTTATTTTTCTACGCCACTGAATCGACAACAAATGCTGAAACTGAAGCACATGGGTACAAGTAGATGCCACCAAACTAACATTTTCTCTGTCCCATATAATTTATTACCAATATTTTTTGCATGTGAGACAATTCGCACTAATTAATTTGATTAAACTAATCTGATTGACCAACAATTGCATTCACAGTGAAGTATTACTGCTAAGTAAACACCGTCATTATAATCACATTCAAGACATTTCCCTTTAAAAACATTGACATAGAGGCATAGATGACGTAGACCACATAGACCACATAGATGACGTAGACCATCACAGTGAAGTATTACTGCTAAGTAAACACCGTCATTATAATCACATTCAAGACATGACATAGGCCACATAGAACACATAGACCACATAGATGACAAAGACCACATAGATGACAAAGACCACATAGATGACGCATATAACGTAGACTACATAGATGACGTAGACCACATAGATGACATAGGCCACATAGAACACAGATGAAGTAGATACCATAGGCCACATATAACACATAGAGACATAGATGACATAGACCACATAGATGACATAGATGACATAGACTTACTCAATGTTTCATTAAACCATTTGTTTGGCCTTGCTTTATATGCCTATCAGATGATTATATGCATATCAAATGATTATATGCCTATCAGATGAGTATATGCCTGTCAGATGATTATATGCCTATCAGATGATTATATACCTTTCAGAAAATTATATGCCTATTCGATGGTTATATGCCTCTCAGATGATTATATGCCTGTCATATGATTGTATGCCTATCAGATGATTATACAAGAGAACATATCTTGAGTTTATAAGTAACAACCGATACTAACAGAAAATCTTTATCCCAGATAAACAGTGATGAGTCATCACAGCTACAGGAGCTGGGCTGTGGAGGAGAGGACAGGGGAGGCTGCAGTGAAAGAATGGAATATATTCTATACATGATGGGTCAGTCTTGTGGACTAGGGAATATCTGGAGGTTTCCACATCTCTGTTACAGGTTTGCTTCCATGGCCGAACATTTTCACTAATTTGAACCTTGTTACATTATTTAATTTCAGTTGCTTAACGGTTCGTCATTTTCATTATCATCGGTTTGGTCAGTCTGGAAGCATTAATAAAGGTTAAGAAGAAACAGTAGTTTCTCAGAAAAGAGAGTACTTTCCCCACACAAGAATTTTGTTGTTGTAGCTAAAACAGTAGGCCTATGCATGTAAAAACTACAGCAGTAACATTAACAGGCTAGAAAACAATTTACACAAAGCGTTTGGGTAACCAGGACATTTGGCAATCTATATCCCTTGTTTGTATTTTTCCTTGTATAGAAATGGCGGTGGCTCCTTCTTGATATCATATCTTCTGCTGCTGGTCCTCATGGGTTTCCCCATCGTGTACCTAGAGGCTTCTCTGGGCCAGTTCTGTAGCAAGGGACCTGCTAAATGTTGGGACTTCGCACCTCTTTGTAAAGGTGAGCACATGGGTCATTCGATCTACTGGACACAAAATGGTGATTTATTACCTGGTCATTTAAACTAGTGGACAACATAAAAATTTTCCTAATGAAAATAAAAACTACATTATAAAAACTAATTCAAGGATATCAATTTTTATTATTTTTAATGTGACAAAAAAAGGTGCAGTGTATCACAATTGATGTGATAGTTACTAAAAGTGATTAATGATAATGAAAGATTAAAAGGTGATTTGTAAAACAGCATATCTTTAATTGCTGTTACTTATTCAGAATTTGTGATATATTGTTCATTTTTCAAATTATACACTTTTTATTTTAAAAAATTGAATTAAAGGAAAAAAAACTCTTATGGAAATAGCCTCTAATCAGTGTACTTATAAAGTACAGTCAAATTTTACCAGGCATGTCATTGAAGAGATGAACTTCAACATACCTGGCCACCATAGTCAGTTATCAACATACCTGGCCCCCATAATCAGTGATCAACATACCTGGCCACCATAGTCAGTGATCAACATACCTGGCCTCCATAGTCAGAGATCAACATATCACATTTTTGTGGTTATGGCCAAAAGTAGAAAGAATTAAAATGTTCTCTAAGAAGAGCAACTAATCCCATTAAAGTAATTATAATATAATTATTATCATATAAGAATACATTTTGCAGGTGTTGGAGTAGCCATGATCGTGGTGTCCATTTTAATCGGTATTTACTACCATGTTGTCGTTGCCTGGGCCCAGTACTACCTCTTCGCCTCCTTCACCGGAAAATTGCCCTGGTCTGACTGCAACAACCCTGACTGGAACACAGATAGTAAGAACTGTTTATATAATTTAAGGTCACTTGCGCACAATCTCTAGTATTTCATGGGGGAGGGGGTCCATATTGTTGTCATCATGTAGGAAAATGATGTTTTAATCACGTCATGCCAGACTTCAGAAGCCCCTTTGAAGATGGTGGGGTTTCACTATTGGGGCTTTAAATGTATTCTTAAATTATTTTTATGTTCTGTCTTCATTTTTGAAACCTAGTCACTGATTTAATCAAATTCTTATACTTACAAGTTTCCTTGGGAAATGCTGTTGGTAAAGGGCAGTTATGAACTAATCTGGGACATCTATATGGTTCTTATGCCCTAGAGAAGTTAACTGTCAGGCCTTAACTATTGTCTGATACCTACTTGTCCTATGTGCTAATTAATCTGACTTCCAAAAATTCAACAAAGTTCTAATGTTCTGATTCACATGACCGAGTCTGTTTCAACAGGTTGTAGCCAGAAATGGCCAGTTGTCACGTGTGCGGAGGGTCTCATCAAAATGATGAATGGAACATGCTATAAAGCTGAAAAATTCACTGGAATATGGAATGCCTCTCTCTTACATGTTACATCAGGCCAAAAACTCATAACACCAGCAGAGGAGTACTGGACGTGAGTGCTGTGTTGCTATATTTTAAAAATAACTTCTCGTTACTTTAAAATCACAAATAGATTGAATTGAATTAAAAATATTGGCAAGATCTTTCATCATTTAAAGGTTATTAAATTTTTGCTGATTGCTTTTCTTCGATTTATTTAATGTTATATCTTTTTAAAATGTGGATAACCTGGAACTTGAACCTAAATTTACCAGCTGTAAATCTGTTTTAAGAATGAATGTCTTTAGTTTTTTTGACAGACAGATGAAGCCAATTCTTTGTGAAAGATGTTTCAGAAAAAATAGGCAGTGATGCCTTATTGGAAAGGTAAGGAATCATATGATTAAATAAATTGATTACTGACCAGGTTCATATTTTTCAGGAACAATATTCTGGCCACAAGCAGTGGCTTGTTCCAACCTGGCACTCCGAGATGGCCTCTTGCTCTAAGTCTTCTCCTTGCCTGGGTAATCACCTTTCTGTGTCTTCTAAAGGGATTCAGATCCACTGGAAAAGTAAGATATTTAGCCCCCTCCATTTTGGACATTTTAACCTCTCATACTGCTGGCCTCTAGCTCTCACCCTACCCTCCTACACTCCCCACCAACTCCACTGCCTGCCGTCCCTACCCTTCTCAACATCTCCTCACCCTTCACCCAATCTTCTCCCACCAAATGCCCAATCCACCTTGCCCCTTTCCCTTCTTCTGAACCAATGTTCTCTCATCTTACCCCTCCCAATGCATTTTATCTTTTAATTTTCATCTATACACTTAACATTTAAATAAAGTTTAAGCAATTTAGAGTTACAATAAAAGATGAGGTACATTAAATAACTGAACATTTTTTTTTAAACAACTTATTTTCTTCACCATTGGCATCTTTAGGTACTTTATGTGACCGCCCTGCTGCCTTATCTGGTTCTTAGCATCTTTTTTGTTCGTGGGCTTACCTTAGATTCCGCCAGTGATGGTATATTATTTTATTTACTACCTGACCTTCAAGTATTTACTACTTCTCAGGTGTGTGAAGATTTTTTACAATGATTTAAACTTGCCATAAAATAGTGATCGGGACCTTGTAGACTGTTCCTCAGAGTTGTATATAATTATAAAATAAATGAATTAAACTTTAATTTAAATGTCACTAGGATTTGCAGTCAGGGTACAGTTAGTTATAAATATATCTGTTAAAAATCCCATATTTTATCTCAAGACGGGTATCTTAGAATGACTGGCTTAACACACATTAGATGGCCTGATACAATTATTTGTTATATGATTTTTTTTTTTTAAATTTTTTTTTTTTTATTCCTTGAGCAACATCTCATTATTTCATCATTTGTTTTATTTCTGCATTCTGAATTTTTAAATATAATTCTAAGCTGATAAACCATGAAATCACTAAGTAGATGAAATCATTGAATTAGATAAATCATGATATGAACCTGAGAATGGATATTGTAGTTAAAAGCCTTAACATTTGTTATTATAACTTTTCACAATGTGATTTCCATTGCCTCCAATTCTTACACTTCTTTGATATTTAGGCTAAACTGTAAATGCACTAAAATGCTCTAAACTGGCCTAAATCACCAGTCTTCTAACATCTACAATCTTCAGGATTCAAAAGTGAATGTTAACATTTTATTAGTTAACCACCCTAATGCAAAAACTCTACACATTTACCTCTTGTTTCTGTTAATAATATTGTTGCCATGTTAACCTTGATTATATTTGATTGTGATTATCCAACTGTAGGTTTGGCGGGATGCAGCTAATCAGATTTTTTATTCTCTGGGCACATGCTGGGGTGGCCTTGTGACTCTAGCAAGCTACAAGAGATTTAAAAGCAATACCCTCCGGTATGGCTCAATTTATATATACTATTTTCACTTGACGCTATGCTTAAACTGATGCTCTATTTATTTCAGCTGCAAAATTAAATATGATAATTCAATGGAATTAGAAATTACTTATGAAAACATAAAGGATTAATAGATTACCATACAAGTCAGTGATTAATGAGGCACAAATAATTTGTGTAAATAAAACCAATAAGCTTTAATTATAATTGCGCAAATGTTTAGGTATTGGTATGATATATTTTATGTAAATTAAATTTATACTTTATGAATGGTTTTTGTTGTACTGAAGGAGGCATTTGCCGCAACGTTTGAATTTGTATTTTGTGTAATCATAATTGAAGCTTATCTTATTTTATTTGCACAAATTGTTTTTGTCTCAGTAGTCTACTTAAAAGCTTTATCACAGTCCAACTCTTTTATAATTAGTTAATACGAGGCAGTTAACTTAATTTATACACCAATGCCATCTGAGCCTATTACCTCTAAAGCAGGGGATTAAGTGCCAGGGGTTGTGGGAAGACCCTGAAATTTTTACCGGTTGCCAATACTTTTTGCAGCCTTTTTTTTAAAATCAGTTTATTTGCAAGATGCTGCAGATATTTATAAAGAAGAAAAACTACCATAACTGAATTAAAACCATATTAATTTATTTTCAGTTTTTTTTAATCAAGTGCACAATAAAGGGGGGGGGGGGTAATTTGTAGTCATTGCTAGTTGTTTTTTTTTTTTTTTTAATAAGTTGTTTTTAGCAAGGTAATTAAAAATGGAAATGTTCATATTTATTTACTTTATTAAAATAGTTTTCACTTGGTTTGGGGGAATGTTTTGAATTTGAGAGGGGGTGCGGTGCTGAAAAAAAGGTTAACTATAAGAGCCTTCTGATATTTACTGATCAATCTAGGTTGAGACTAGGCTGGACTTGTTTTTGTAATTAAATAAAGAGTGCATTTTTTCTTCAGAGTAACCATGCCTTCTACTATTAGTTTCTTCCCATGTTTAGTTCCAGCAGTTTTAATATTTTCGATTAATAATATTTTTCTGAACGTTTTTGTAAATGTAATAGTCTAAGGTTAAAATTTAACTTTATTTTTGTAGTCTTTCATTTAGTGGTGTACAGCCGCAAATTTTGTTATCCAGTGAAGAAAAATATATCTTCCAACATCATTGTTGCCTGGTGTTCCTAAAATTGATGCCTTTTACTATTAAACTTTATTGCCAGTTGCACTGAATGCTTAACTCTAATCATGCATACTATAAATCATAATTTATTTGATAAAATAATTTTTTTAGTCAGATTTACTAATCTAATAGTTTGTGATTCTACTGTACATTTAAAACATGGTTTTTTAACCTCAGGACAATGGATATATTTCAGGGGTTCCTTCAACTTGGGTGGTTAAAAAAGTTGAATTCATTAGGCTTTAAGTGCTCTCCAAATATGTGCACATGAAGGTCAAATCAGATTAAGAATTTCATTTTTAGAATCATCCCTACAGTATAACTATGTTACTAATTTTATAATCTATTTTTTTTTAAGGCTAGATAATATTGTGCCTTTAGGCTGTAAAAAATTTTTTGTTTATTTGTAAAGGACATCTTTTAAAACTTTCTTCAAACTTCACTCCTAATCTGACAGTGACACCCTAACAATGAGCGCTGGGAACACCTTAGTCAGTCTCATTGGTGGGTTCATTATCTTCTCTTATCTGGGGCACATGGCAGCTGGGTTACAGGTGGATGTCAGCAGTGCTGTCACTCAAGGTAGAGTACATTATAACAGAAAAATGCTGGGTGTCATAATATATATGCTGTTATCATTATCAAAATTTCAATTACATAACTCATAACTGCAGATAACTTACAGATTCAAAAATAATAAATTAGGTGTAAATAAAATAGTTTTTTTTATATGTGATTAATAGCAGAAAATGGTGAATGTTTTTTTTTTAAATTTTAATATGTAGGCCTACATTAAATTTATTGCTACCTCAAAATAAAATTGAGATATTTCAGTGTTAAAATAAACTCATGTCATTTATAACATGGATCAGAATGAGTTATATTTTGTTGTTTTTGTTTTTTTTTTTGGTTTTTTTTTGGTCATCTTTATTCACAGAAGGGAAGTAATAATTGTTATTTTTTTTATTTTAATTTTTTACACAGAAGGGAAGTAATCAGAAATTAGAGTCGTATCCACACTATAAGAATTAATTTTGTATCCATTCTATTAAGGTCCAGGTCTGACATTCATTGTGTATTCTGAGGCTGTGAACAAGTTCCCTCTCCCTCCATTATGGTCAATTTTGTTCTTCATCATTTTGATCATGCTAGAAATGGATAGTCGGGTAAGAATATGGTAAGGGGGGTAGTCACTTACATTAATTAAAAATATCACCAGTCATTCTTCTTAACCTCGCCATTGGTACAGGGTAACAGTAACAACCCTTGTGAGAACTTAGATTCTGAACTTTAAAAAAAACAAAAAAAGCACCACACATTTATTTATCATAATTTATGGATCTATTTAATAATGAGCATACTATGTTCACTGTTTTCAATGTTTTAATCCAAAGTTTGCATTGGTGGCTACAATATTGACCAGTATAACAGACCAGTGGCCTAGATGCAGACAGCAGAAAACAATTTTAATACTGGCTATCTGCATTGTATTATTTTTCTTGGGTCTTCCTCTGACAACAAATGTAAGTTGAATTTGTAATTTCAAGTCTGAAATTGTTGTTCACAGCCAGATGCAGCAATAAATTAGTGGTGTTCAAAAGCTTAAGAAAAAGTAATGTGTTATAAAATTACAGATAGCATACAAATCTGTATATTTAAGCTACTTTATGTACAGATCCAAAGTCTTCCATATTCTACAATATTGAACAAATGATATTGATATGTATAATTATTAAATACTTTCCAATGCTAGTTAATTATTTTTTACCACATATTTATTTCTTTCAAACTTAACTGGATCTAGGAATGCACACTCACTGACATACAGGGTGGTCCAGAAAAAGTGATAACATCTCTTACAATGTAATATAATTACATCAACATTTGTTAAACTTACTGATTTAACTACTGGTATGTACCTATTTAACTATATGATGTCATTATCATGACAATTTCCGGTTCCCATAAATGACAAAACATTATATAAATTCAATTATCCTAAATAACCCTTTGCTATGAGATGATCTCACTTTTTGGGTGGGGGCCACACTGTATGAACATGCCACCTAGAAATTTAAGTTAAAAATCATTTTTTTTAAATTGTTTGCATTACCTGTAGGGTGGAATCTACATGCTCAATTTAATGGACACTTTTTCTTCTTCCTGGTCACTTCTGATCATTGGGCTCACAGAAATCTTGGGTCTTTCATATATTTATGGTAAGGTAATGTCTGACTTACTTGTTTTCATAAATTGTTTTTTTACTGACTAGAAAGATTCCTTTTCACTTATTTTCCATGTTTACAGTAGGGATGGACAAAGTATTCTGGTGCAATTTTTACTACTAACTTCAATAGATACAAAAGTTTACCTGAGGTTCACACCTTTATCAGGTGCTATACCCAAGGCACATACCTGCTGAAGATATTTTATCACCACTTCAGTCATTAGACTAATGGAATCTGTTGTGTTAATTAGATGCCCTATGTGTAAGGCAACCATTTGTATTGTGTTCTATTGTGATCTGGTGTGTTCATTTTATGACCCAAGTGTAAGATGACCATTTGTATTATTTTAACCAGTACTGAGTTTTGGACATTGGTCCTGGTTAGACTTGAATTGTACCAGTTTAGGACTACAAAATAGAAACAAATTATTCATTTCTTAAACCAGCATAAATAAATAAGACAAGTTTTAAATATTGATTCATACAAATCAGCATCTGGACAATATTTATTTCACCAGAAAGGCTCGCATTCACAGTCTCACAAGTTCTCTGTAAAACCACAAATAATTTTTTTTCTTTTTTAGACATTTATGGCAGAGTAATGATTTTAAATTTGAAAAAATGGTCACCTTAGCAGTGACAGTAAAGTATGAAATTGTAGTTGAATTATTATTAAATGAATTCTATAGACATTTGATTTTTTTTTTTTAAATAAAGAAAATCCATTTTTAAAATGGGATTAAACCAGTTGTTAAACCAATGATAAATTGAGTTTGAAAAAAAAAACTTTTTTTTTAAAATCAGGTTGTGACCGCTTCCTCCAAGATATGAAATTAATGCTTGGATATGAGCCATCAGTGTGGTGGAAAATTTGCTGGATGTGCATCTCACCCTTAGTCATGTTGGTAAATATATATTTGATGTGCATCTCACCCTTAGTCATGTTGGTAAATATATACTTGATGTGCATCTCACCCTTAGTCATGTTGGTAAATATATATTTGATGTTTCTTTACAATTGGAATTTGCATTTTTATCTTTTAAAAAATGTCTACCCTTTTGATATGCTGAATTTAAAAGCAGTTATTTATTCATAAAACCTGATTTCTTATCAACATGCTATGCAAGCTATAAAAATGAGTATTTTAAAATTATAACTTGGCTTCAGCACATTGTTGTCAATTGTCAATATGCATTGGATTGTTCCTTAAGTCATGAGTGATCAGGTCATGACTAAAAAGTGTGTTTATATTTACAGATTATATTTTTGTTTGCTTGTATTGATTACAAATCAACAAATTATGGTAGCTACACTTATCCCCCCACTGGGGAAGTAATTGGATGGTTGATGGTGCTAGCTTCTTTAGTCTGGATACCTGCATGTGCCTTGTACAAAGTAATACTTGAAGATGAAGGGAAATCCATTTTAGAGGTAAGCATTTATTATATTGTAAATTGAAACAAACCTGTAAAAGATATAAATGTCATAAGTTGAAGATTCAATAAGGAAGTCATACCAGGCAGACAATTATAGGAATAAAATTAACTTCATTATTTTTATTCTTAATTATTAACCAAATGTAAATAAATTCATTTAGAGAAAATGAAATAAGTAGCACAAAAAGACAAAACTGAACAAATGAAGTGTCGGTGAAAGGTCTTTTTAACAACAGTACTAAACAAAAACAAGTGAACACTAAATACACTACCCGGTAAAATAACTGATGCTTTGGAGAATTTAAAAATGAACAATTTTAGATTATTTAAATAATATCAAGTAGTTTCTTTCTAAATTCTACAAATCTTTAAACATTTCACTATAAAATTTACCATTATCTACTATACTGGTATAGGTATCTTATGACATTTCATAAGCATGTTGTGTTTCAGTTCCTATATTAATTAATGTCCTGCTGCATTCAAATTCTATAAAAAAATCTTCTATAAAAACAGAAACTGAGATTACAGAGCATCCCTAATGAGTACTGGGGACCAGCCTTGGTCAAGCACAGGCAGAAGGTAACTTATGTGAAAGACTTTGTCCCTGATCCCGAGGGAGATAAGAAAAGACGTCAAGCCTACGTGAACCAAGCATTCACTTTGGACAGTACTTTCTCATCTTCACATGATCATGGAGTATGGTGGAGTGTACGCATTTTTCTTTTGCTTCGAAAATAATTTTTGTCTGTTTCAGTCAAGGAAAAATGATAGGAGAATAAGTCTGCTCTTTTTTTTGGTTTGATAAAATGATAACACATGTAGAATGATTAATACCTCAGCATAGATAAATTGTTTATGCTAAATTAAGTTGCCAGCTATTATTATATAACCTATAATTGTTTTTAATTTATTAACTAAAGCAAATAAATTCATCCTAAGATCTTTGTAATTGTATGAAGGCGATAAAATAGATGATCTACAAATTTTCCTATAGTACAGTAGAATACGGTTATGTTGACGGCCTCGGGGTATGCCAAAAAGCGTCGAGATAACCGATGATCGCGATAACCAAAAACCAATATCGCGGCAAAATATTAACGTGTGCTTGAAATTTCTTTATGTACATGATGTGCATTAATAAATGAGAATGTACATGCACATGTTTTTGGAGGTTTTTTTTACACAACAGCGTCTTTTACAGAATTAATACACCAAAATCATAATTTTAGCTGTTGTAGTTTTAAAGTTTTTAATTTTTTAAGTACGACTTCGTTTGTCCTTTTTTAACATGGACCGCATCGCCACATTCTGTGACCCAATTCCGCTGTTTGTGTCACGAGCTAAATAACTCTCGCTTTAATGATAATTTTATACAACTTTAATTTACAGAACTAATGCTGTATTAAAAATAATATTATACAATTATATATAAATTATAATTTATTAACTATGCACAAAGTATACCAGTAAATTTAATATAATGTATTAATACAAGTATAAGGCTTTTCTGTTTACCAAATCTGCGGCTACCATTATACCGGTATATGCTATATAATCTATATAAGGCAACGCATCCCCTTATTACTAAACTACTTTTCGGGAACTACTTATTTTGAACTTTCAACTTTGGCGCATGAATAATTAATTAAAGCTTTCCCTGACCTAGTTTTAATAGTTTTTAATAGTTTTTGCACACGGCAACCTTTTATGAATGAGATAGTAGTACGGTATAGCCATTATGCAAGTGACTGTGAATGGCTGCCCATGGGCAGCGCCATGACACTTTGCTCACGGCAAATGATGACCCATTATAATATGGACTCTACCAATGCATTGCTTAGTCAAGTTTGTGATTTCCTTTCATGGCATCGATAACTAACATTTTCAAAAGCTGGTGATTGGTCATGGGGATCGAGATAACCAACGTTAAGTGGCAAATTTGGCCCTCTTTTATGCTCGAGATATTAGGGTTCGGCGACATAAAAGAATCGACATAACCGATGAGAAAATGCTAAGACAAAGAGAGAATTTGGCGGTTCCATGCCAAAGACGTCAACTTAACAGGGTTGGCGAGTTAACCGAGGTCGTGATAAGCGGGTTCGACTGTAGTTACAGTTACAGACAGAAAATGTACAGAAAAGATTTTTGGTAAAAATGTAAATTTACTTTCTGCTTTGGAAGTCTGAGCGTCTTAAGACTTTCAAAAAATAGCACTGTTTTAAAACTACACTTACTTTATACTCAAAGGAGTTAATCATAAATACTTTGTTGTATGTTGTAACCCTTTGAACCCGGATCCCCTTTTATCGATCTGACTGAGTATTAAAAATCCACACCCTGCCAGACTGATATTTCGACCTCCCATACCTTACCCTAGATTGACAGTCCACTTATGAAAATATGTTGTGAATACTGAGTTCAGGGTTTACCACGTGACTTATGAAAGATCACAGAAATGGCTGTGCCCAATGATGCATTGTTTTGTTATGTTTTTTGTAGTTTTGTGATGTATAGAGGTGATACAAATTTAAAAATTGCTATTCTAAAGAACTTAAAACAGAGCAAGTTGATGATACCGGTACTGAAAATGATTCAAAGAATTATTATCCAGTTTTGAAAAATGATTATAATAAAACAAATAAGACAATGATAGTTACGATCAACAACTAGTGCTACTGATGTGTGCTTTGGGAGAAACAACACAAGGTCTACCCCTTGTACTAGCCCTGGTTTTTATGAAAAATCAGTGGCCTATAAATGACATTCAATCATGCTATTCTCCACAGACTCTAAGACAGTTTTATCTCTGTGATACAGTTTATAGGCCCCTAATAGTTATGGATTACTAACAGATAAATTTAGATTGAAATAAATCAAATTCATTTTAATTTGTTTGTGTGTATGTCAGTTTGTGGAAATTTTCCACAGGAGCCCAGGGGCATGGGTATTTTTGGATCAAGAGCCAAGGGTTCAAAGGGTTAAATGTGAATTTTTGTGCAATTTTAAGGCACATAAAATTATTTCTTGTAAAATAGTTTTTCTCATTTTTGTTACGCTTTATTACAGGATGCTAGCTCAACAACCATGTCATGGGACAACCACCTGATGTTTACATCAAATGTGTCTTTGGAAACATCTGTGTGACATTGGTCGAATCTATATTTAACATCTGATGCTGTTCAAATTAAGTTACCAACAGTCTGAAGCTGTTCAAATCTATGTTAAGATTTGTGTGAAACTAGACAAATCTATGTAACCACCTATCTGATGCTTGTCAAATTAAGTTGGCGACAGTGTGACATGTGTTGAATCTGTTAGACACAGGTCAAATGTATGTTAACAAACATGACATTGGTCAAATCTGTATAATAATAACTTCTACGTGACTCTACTTAAACCTTTATAAGCATCTGGGAGACACTGGTCAAATTTATCATAGCATTTGTGTTACGCTCTTGGAAATGCAGTGATTTCAATTTAAGGTCCAGATTAATTTTATAAAAACTATTGATTTGTTTTTGTTTTTTTTTACAAAGGTATACAGTAACATTGTAACATAAGTGATAAATATTGAAAATATATTAAAGTGTAATAATGTTTTTGTTGAAAAAAGATGAATTTAAATTTATGGTATGGTACTGACTAAATGTTTTATTTATTACTTGATAATGGACATTCCAAACTACTGGTACTGGGTTGTTTGGATTATTTAAATTTAAATAATTAAAAATGTGATATAATATAATTGTCTCACATATGGGTTGAAATGGCTTGGCAACTTAAGACTTACTTCACGTGTTTCACAAAGCTAAAGAAGCTTCACAGAAGAGTTGTTCTTGATCCAGCTAAGTCTAACTCTGTGATTATCATTTCCGTCCATCATCCCAATGAACTAAACTTCGCTCTGGCATAGCAAAGGGTCTATTATTTTGATCCTAATAACCCTGGTCTAAACAAATATAAAGTTTGACAAATGGTTTGAGACATTTATGTAAATCAATCAATTGATTTGTAAATAAATCTTGGGAACTTGTACAAAAAATATATTTTCACCTCTAGTCATCTTTTTATATTATTTCAAAGCATTTGTTTTTCAAATTTCATAAATACAAAAAAATCAGGATGTCTTTTTCAGCTTAGACATTTGCCATCATAGGAGCCATCCACACAAATCTCATTCACAATTGGCCTATGGCATTATTTCCGTTCAGTAGATATAGGTTGTAATGTATATGATTTCATAGTGTTTCAGAGATGTGGGACAATTTTGGCAAATATGACCCTTTTACAAATATTTTTAAAATATTTCAAAAATCAAAGTACACCTTTATAAAATATGCTTCTTGAGATCTGTTTATTTTTATTACCAGAACAACATTGGTGTAACACATCTGCCATCAATCAACAATCAGGATTTAGACAAAAAAAAGATCTCTAAAATTGGGATCTGTATTTTTATTGAAACTCATGCTATAATTCTTTTTTTTCCTGGTAATGTAGTTCAGAACGTCAAAAATGCCATAATTAGGAAACTCACAATGTCAATATTTTTTATGTAGAATCTTTCATGAATAGTTGTCTACATTGCTGGGACTAAAGAATACCAGTACAGCAACATAACATCTTAAATACATTTTCTATTACTATTTCTTGGCTTGAATTTTCAAGTTAAAAGTGAAAAATATAATTCAGTACCGGTACCTGGTACTGGTACTGGTAAATGAAATGTCATATTCATAGTTGTTATTCATTAATCAAAATAATTTCAATGTTTTCTGGCTGTATCACTTTAAGAACCATGGGGTTTATAACACTTTAAAGCAGGAGTCTCAAAATCCAATTATCCGGGGGCCGCAGGAGGTAGAGTCTGAGTGAGACTGGGTCGCAACGAGTATTCTACAAACAAGCTATTATAAATTCGATAAAGTACAACTGTTATAATCTGCTCAACGTTTCTTAATAACAAATAAAAACATTAAAGGGGCTCAAGAACTAGGCCGTCACATTGCGTATCATTGTGAACAGCATTATATCCTTAGAAAGAAAAGAAAATTCCCGGTGATCTAAAGTAAAAGTATGAATAAATGCTATGGCAATAATGAGTTGCTGGTAAGATGAAAAGAATAAAATAAAAATATGGTGATATCAAAATTAAAACGTGTTCACTGTTGAAAGTGGCCAAGCTGATGCTCGGAATTTCCCTCACTCGTCACTCGTACACACTAAAGGCAATTTTAATAGGGATTCTTTGATACTGTGTCATATTGCTACACAATTATGGTTGTGCATTAACCACTAAATGACTTTTTAAACTTTTGATATATGTACTTATATACAATATTTGAAGCATTTTCTCAAAACCACACTTTGGCCCTATTTGTCTCATAAAATTATTAAAATGCTATAAAATAATAACTTTAAGTCCGATTTTAAAACGGTTCTTACCATTATAATCAATGTCCAAACCTATGCAAACAAAATAAAAATCAGAATTAGACTAGTCGGTGAGATTTGACTGAAAACGTCGCGGAAGGTCACATTATAGATATGAGAATGGGCTAAATGTGCGTGCTGCATTAACACTAACAAATGTGCCGCGAGTTAGATACCCCTGCTTTAAAGCTTAAGATTTTGACAGTATTTACTTACTCTAAAGAATAATTTTTTCTGGAAATAATGTTTGGGCAACACTTGAGTTTATCCATTCATCACATAATAATTTGCAATTAAGTTGCCCATCCAAGGTCCAGATGCATGATAAAATTGAAAACAAAACACTTATATTTTTCTCATTTTAACAACTTTAAAACAATGAATGATGATCTTTTTTTAAATCTATAACAACTAAGTATAAATATTACTAGCTTCCTGATAATGTTAAAGTCTTTAATGCTTAATTGATTTTTTCATTTTGTTAGCTTGTTTAAAAGATTATATTTCTTACACTGCTGTCAGTATGTATGTGTCCATTTTTAACCACAATACCATTTTTTAAATTCATTTCCTTCATCAACTTTTTTTACTTTAAATATTGTTTCATGTCAGCAAAAGTTGTTGCTTAAAAGGCTTTAGTTAATAGTTTATAGTCACTTGTGTTTAGATACCAAAGATTTTCATTTTAAGCAATCTTTTACTACTGATTTTTAATGCACTGAGTTTTTCATGCAATTAAACTAGATAAGTACCGGGTACAGTATTTAAAATTGTACATTTATGTAAAAACATGCGAAGATGAACTGTTTTACTGTTACTTTTATAAATGTACACATAAATTTTTGCCTATCATCTATTGGTGCATGACTTACTTTTCTGAATGTTATTTCTATTGATTGTGGCTTTTACAATTTTTTTCATGTTTGTGATTTTAACAAATTGAGATTTGGCGACGGTACCTAACTCAATTTATTAGTTGTTTGTCAACAAGCTCTTCCCTTAATGAAATCAAACCTCTGCCTAATTGAATTTAGAATCAAATTATTTTGGCTATAAGCTACACTCAAATCTTGCATTTCCCTCATAGAAACTTAACTACCTGGTACATTACAGGTGCTTGAAGAAATGGCCAATGAGCACCACTTCTGCCACAGCTCTGTTTGCCAAATAAATAGTGGAAAAAGATATGTTTCGGATTAAAAAGAGAGGACAATTGTAACACAGCTGACTTGAACACAGTCCCTCATATTTTATAATTTGTTTACCACCTGATTCTGTGGCAGCCGTCTTCAGGGTCATGTTTCTCTTTTGTTTTCCAACAGCTCTTTGGGTATTGCACACGTTGGTTTTCTCTATGCCGCTTATCTTCGGCCATCCAGTGAACTAATCTTGAAGGTACTTTACAGGTGTGACCAAGCCATCAGCTCTTCATTGGAGATTGTCTTTAAAAATAATATTATATAGAATATTTCAGCTCTTCATTGGAGATTGTCTTTAAAAATAATATTATATAGAATTCAAAGAATATTTTATAGAATATTTTATAGATACTTCATAGGCATTTTGTCTAGAAAACTTTCAACTTCTGCCCTGATGTGTAAATGTTATTTCACCACTTTGACATTACTTTTCTGCTCTTGGTGAGAAGGCTGTAGTTGATTTTTCTTCTAATGAATGAATGTTAGCAAATGTCAATTTTGTTTTAGCATTGATTTCCTTATCACGATCAATCCATTGCCACCTTGCACAACAGTTATTCAAAGCTGCAGTACAAGGTGATTGTGTCATCTCCTCTATCATTTAATTTGTCTTGACCTGCTTCTTCTTAAGTCTTAGCATTGAGGTATATTTTACAGGGTTACCGGAAATTTGATAGAAAGAAATTTCGTCAACGGAAAATTGAGCGACGGTAATTTGATCGAACGGAAATTTGGTCGAATCTTTTTTTCAGTCCAGACGTTAAAATTTTCGTCCAATTTCTTTTTGAACGCACTATACTATATCGTAAAACATAATAATGCGTTCAAAAAGAAATTTGACGCAATATTTTAACGTATAAAATTAAAAAACGATTCGACAAAATTTCCGTTCGATCAAATTTCCGTCGATCAATTTTCCATCGACCAAATTTCTTTCGATCAAATTTCCGGATACGATTTTACAGAGGGGCAATGTCTGTCTTTCTCTAGATTCTTTCTGGTGCCTTGTGTTTTTCGTGGGAGGATTATGCGGTGATATTACTGATATTCAATTCATTTTGTCCCCCCCCCCCCAGCTTGGGTGTATGTTTAAGCCAATGACAGCCGCGACCCTGTATGCGCTATCGATTACGTGGCCATGGGTGCTGACCTCCCCTGTCACCATCGAGGTTTTACCCCGACAACCATTACCGAAGCAAACTATCCGAAGCACCGCTGTCTTGAAATTTTCGCTCATCGCCATGTACACGTAGAGATTGAGACAGGAATAGAAAGCAGCTATGCTAACAGTGATGCTAATGACCTTCTCGTTGATTCCCAGCGTGAAGTAGAAAATGACAGACACCACCAACGGCAACCAGCAGAGGAAAAACAGCCCGCAAACTAACAACAGAAACCGGATTACCTGCCACCGAGACGACTCTCTTCTGGTGCGCGAGACTTGCGCTGCCATGTTATCAATCCTTCTACGTTGATCTTTCCAAACACAGAAAACGCGGCCGTACATGAACGCTATCGCGACGGAGGCGACCAAAAAGTAAACACAAAGGCATCCCAAGAGGTAGGATTTTGATATTATTAACATCGGCTGGCAGCCGAGTTTTGGTGTAAAGTTGTTGAGCCACATGGGTAATATTCCGAGAGATGTCGAAACGCACCAAGACAGAGCAATGAGGATGTGTGTGACTCTGTGGGTGATCTTTAACTCATACCAGAACGGGTGAACGATGTAGAGATACCTGTCAGCAGACATTAGGACGAGACATGCGAGCGACTCCATCGCGCTGATGTAAACCAGACACGTGACGGGCAGGCAGGCGATCGCGCGGTTCTCGAAGACCCTCTCCGTGTTGGGGAAGAGCCAGAAGTTGCGGATGAAGAGCATCAGCCCCAGAAGCAAGTCCGCGAGGCTCGCGATGTAGGCGTTGATGTAAGACCACAGGCTGCGGTTGGTGGACAGGGTGACCAGAAGGAGACAGTTGTTGAACAGTGTCATGCCGCCGACCAGGATGTTGCCCGCTATGACTAAGTACTCGGTTGTGCTTGTGCCCTGCGTCTGCGTTGAGTTCAACATTGCTGTCAAGTTTAGGAAGCTTGCAAGCTTCGACATGGTTTCTGTATCCTCGACGAACAAGTTGGAACACTCATGTATTGTATATTATTTCACCGAGCGTACGTATAAAATGTCCAGGGTTGAGATGCTCCTTTAAAATTAGTAGCTATATAATATTGCACGTACTTGATCTCCTTAAATGTACGTATATAGTATTTAAGTTACGTGAAGCTCCTTCAATATACATATACAGATGATAGTTTTCCAGAGAGGTGAAGCTCAAATCGTACACTATGCAGTGGGCAGACTGGGAAACAAGAATATTTCAATGAGAAACTTTAAACATTAACTTTTCGCATCAGCATTTTGCCCATTATTTAAGACTTTAAGGTCAGTGGCTCCTATCCTTTTCAAAACATTTCACGCATTTCCCCCCTCCCCAACTGATAACGATTAGGTGCCAGGTTTGTAAACCGCATACATAATAATTAATATTGTATGGCCTCTCCGTAGATGCAAAGTTTTTTATTTAAAAAATGACATCTAAGCTGTATTTGACGGAGGTGGGTATAAATAAATCATTTATGGAAATATATTAATTCTCTGCAATTTCATGTTGATAATTTTGTTTTATTTAATATATTCTGCTTGGGGGGGGGGGGTTGCAGGAAATATTTTGTGATCGATAGGGGTTGCGGCGCTGTAAAAAGTTTAAGAACCCCTGTGTTAAACTTATAGTAAAAACTTACTTTTTAAATGAAAGCGTTTAAACTAACCATTAGTCACATACTTTAATGATGAAGATACTTCTGTAAATATATTGTACATACTTACACTTGTATCAAGTTGGAGAAACTACAAGAGGAGTTGCATAATGTTGAACAGAAGAGACAAACAGTAACTAACCATTTTAAAATCCCTCGTGAATAGAAAGGAAAGATAGTGATGCTCCAAAAACCGCAATAAAGCTGAATTTTATCGACGCTCTTAAAATTAAAACTCGATGGCAACACAACCTGGCAACTTATTCGTAATATTCCAATTTTTGTTTCCACAAAAAAAAAAACAAAAAAAAAATGATGTCGATAATGCAATGCCAATGCAGATACATTTTTTTTTAATCAGCTCAAACAGTTTTATTAATGGATGGTACAAAGAGATTTGAGGACATAGCCTAATTAGAAGAGAGCAAATTACTCTCCCTTTTTTTTAAATTGCACTTCAAATGATATTAAATTAAACTAGGTCACCTCACAGAAATATTCGGAAAGAACTCTAAAGAAGCACTTTTCTTTCGGTGAGTGTGTGAGCGTGCGTCTTTGGTGAAAGTTGTATTGTATTGTGTGTAACATTGAGCGGTTTGGGGGTATATTGATTAGCGGTCCTTCCAAGACAGTCCGTTATCTGCCATATTCCAATCCAGGTAAGTTTTCTACTCCTGCTTCATAGCCTATGCGAGAAACATGCTTTACTTGGAGCAGTGGAGCCTTCCCTGGGTGGGATATTTAGAAGCAGGATTGACATTATCCGTTGGGCAAAGTAAGTGAGGGGGGGGATGAAATGCCTGGGGTTCCCCTGTGTTCAAGGGGCTTCTTATCCGGGCGTTAGGAGGCTTCGGTGAATCATTGTCTTCTTTTCACATGCATTATTTTTAGGATTTTATATTTTTTTATGTAGTAGCTATGGGCACTTTAGCTGACAGCACCCAGTGCCCCCAAAGACACTAACCCAGTCCAATTTAGCAGATTCATATGGATCTACTTATAGTTATAGATAGTAGGTCTCTATCCCATTTTTAAAAAAAATATGTATCTGAGTAGGCTACCTTGATAGAGCCTCAGTATTACTACTACACAAATATGTTTTTACTCTCTTCGACCCCGCCTGACCTAAAGCTGGTGTAAATATTACGTCATTGACCACGGCAGAAAACTAAATGATATCATAACACAAAATACATATTTAAGGCCTGCTTGCTAACCAGTTTTAAGAAATTGATAAGCTTTTTAAAAAATAAATGAAATAACTGTCTGGGGTATTGTTTGAGTGATCATTTGGCATTTGTTATCATTTTATTGATATTACACTAATATCAATAAATGGCATCTGGCATAGATTACATATCCTGAGATTATCTTAAATTTCCACACAGCTTAAAGTCACTGGCGTATGCCAGAGGGGTGTGCACTGCCCCCTCGGGGAAAGTCAAATGCGCCCCCCACCCCCGAGCAAAATGTGTACAACAATATAAAGATTACATTTTTTTTTTTAAATAACGACTTAATTGTCTTTTTAAAACAGTTTTAAAAAAGTGTAGTATCTGGCGCCTTTAACCGATTACAATTAGTGGAATCTATGAAATAT
Organism: Omphiscola glabra; assembly: GCA_964017045.1. Taxonomy (NCBI): domain Eukaryota; kingdom Metazoa; phylum Mollusca; class Gastropoda; family Lymnaeidae; genus Omphiscola; species Omphiscola glabra. Next base: position 30,848,092 of record OZ024799.1, read on the forward strand.
CGCTATGCTCGATATAGTTTAGATCTGTATATTTAAGGCTAATCTATTAAAAGGCGTATAGTTTTCGATTATAAATATCGCACTGGCCGCACCAGATTATAAGCCGATGTCTTACTTTGATCGATTCCATGAATGTTGTGCTTTGTAAAATGGAAACTTTAAAAAAAGATATAGTGTTTTTAAATTAAGAATTTAACGGGCGCGTACAAAAAGTGCAAATTTCATCAATTCTTACATCGAAAGCGTTTTCTGATCTGGCTCTACTATCAATTAAAAATGAAACGGTGAAGGATATTGATTTTGATCAAGTAATTGACAGGTGTGTAGCTTTGAAAAGATGGAAAGGAATTTTTTTAATAAAGTAAATTTAATGTAAAAATAACTATAACTTAACGTTGTTACAGTTCTTAAATCCATTGACCTCCTGAACTTTAATTTATTTTTGTACTTGTCATTGTTATCCTGTGGCCTTTTCATTTTTATCCTGTGGCCTTGTCATTGCTATCATGTGGCCTTGCCATTGCTATCCTGTGGCCTTGTCATTTTTATCCTGTGGCCTTGCCATTGCTATCATGTGGCCTTGCCATTGCTATCCTGTGGCCTTGCCATTGCTATCCTGTGGCCTTGTCATTGCTATCCTGTGGCCTTGTCATTACTATCCTGTGGCCTTATTTTAACAAGAAGAAATCCCTCGTGGAAGTCGGGGTGGGGTGACACCATGAGTTTGCCGCACCGGGTGTCACCAACCCTACTAGCTACGCCACTGAGCAGCACTAACCCTAGCTACGCCCCTGCCTTCAAGATGAACCATTTACACACCCCGATGCAACGCAATATATCGAAAGACGTGATAGAAATTTTAAGTTTTTGCGTGTGCCGTTGAAAGGGTGGATATATAAGAATTTGGAATCGTCCTTTCAATAAGCATGTACATAAAACACAATAAAAATGTTTCTTTATTTTCATCAAATTTTAGAGGCACATGAATTTATTAATAATTACCGGTACCGGTATATAAAACCCGGTGTACTATGACAGCTTAAGAAAATTTATTTTCTTATTTTTGGTGAATTTTATTATAAATCCTTATGTTTAAAATAAATGTAATTTTTTTTTTTAATTTATTTAAATTAAGACCAAATTTATTTCAATTTGTCGAACTCTCCAGACGACGAACCGAATTTCTAAAAGAGGGTTCGATTTCCATCTCTAGCAGAGGTCACCAAACTACGGTCCGCGGGCCGGATCCGCCCTGCGAGGCCAGATCATCAGGCCCGCCGATGGTACCCGAACTTGCTTGATAAAACGTATCGAACACGAGAAGTTGTATACAATTTAAATTTCAATATTATGTTTAGAATACTAGGATCACGTGCGGAGACCTGGCTGCTATGCGCCTTAATTTACCATTTTAAAATTTTAATTATTGTATCCAGATTTTCTTGTTTATTACAGACCTCTTTACCCTCGAACTCCTAAAATCGTACAATACCGTCTCAAAATCGCACAATAAGGTATCTTAATAATAAATAAATAAACATACAGTTTATAAAATGAATACAATAACTATTTGCATAGAAGAGTCTAATGGGATCGAGTTAAGCTGGCGTAAAAAAAGTTAACTACTAAAAGTAGATGACCGACGTTTATAATACAATCTGCGGTCACTTAGCCTTGCAGACGTGTACTTGCTATTGATATTAATTTATATTTAGTGGACGTAGAGATCCCATTATCAGTCTATCACTGGTAAAAATAAAGTTACTGGTAAAATATAACGTGGTTCAAACTCGAAGTCAAATCAGCAAAAAGCAAGATGTATTTAAATAAGAATTAATCAACAAATGATGACATCATTTAAAAAACCAAATAGCGTTGGACATTAAAAAATGGTAGTCGCCGCAAATTCAGCTGTGCGGAGATCAGAAGAATTTGGAGAGAACATAGTCTATAGTGCTACAGATACGTGAGAAATCTAAGAACTTGGTGTGGTCTTCTCTGGCACTGGATGAGTCTACTGATCTCTCACAACTTCTCGTGTTTATTTGTAGTGTCAATATGGACTTTCAGATAACGGAAGAGTTGGCATCCGTTTGCCGCATGCATGTAACAACTGATTTGAAACCAATTCTTTTGATTGGATGCAGCAATTCCAAAGCAAACATTGATGATATCTTAATAGCCAAACGTCAATTTCATAAACCTCACTAACCAGTTTTGCTGTTAAGTTTGTGACAGTCGAATATGTGCACAGTAGGTATGATGTAACTGTCTTTTTGCGAACGCCGCCTTCGTTGCTAACTTTTAAAGAAAGAAATATGTTGGTTGTCTTTGTTTTTTTGTTTTGTTTTTTTTTGGATTGCACGCCACTCACCCATGATTAACATGGAATACTAACCTTAGTTTTTCGTCTTTTTCCCAGAAATTTCGTTCTGTATGGAAGTATTGTACAGAAAGATTATCCGGCCCGCGCACGTCATTTTTTCCCGTTATCCGGCCCGCCGTTAAAAAAGCTTGGTGACCCCCGATCTCTAGTATCAAGGCCTCTAGTCTGCACGGAAATATAATTGTCTATGACCAGACCCTTTTACCCCATCGTCATTGTCTCAGACTGATAAATGTTATTTGAAAGACGATAATTTTAAAAAATATTATTTCTACTACAAAACTTGTTTTCGGTGCCTCTATAGTCTATACTCTTATAATACACTGTGATGTCTTGGTTGTTCTATAAGTTACAACACCGTAATGCGTCCATAGTCGCTTTTAAAAAATAATGACCTATTTATTTATGTCCATACTTATGATGGACATTTCTTACAAAACCTCGGAAACATTTTAATATTCAATGAGCGAAAAATGTTATCCTTCCGGGGATTTTTTTTTCATCAATACTATAAACTTTAATATATAAATCATTGGAGATGAATTAAAATAATTGACGAATGGAATTAATTATTTATTATAGGTCAACATTGAGCCTCTCACTACAAATCTTTTGGCGCATACCTGAATTTAGTTTTGCATCATTTCACACTTATTTGGAGAAACTGTGAAGATTTAGGTGTTCCTTGACCTGTTTATGCTTTTACATATCCTTTATTTTTAGTTGTTTCTTAAGATTAACGTCGTTTTATAATTTTTAACTAAAACTATTTATTAGTTTAAATAACTTCATTGATAAATGGTTTTTGTTTAAATCAGCCCAAAAGACTTGTTACTGACATAAAAGCAATGCTAACGTCATCATAGGCCTACGTGTTAAACTTTAACAACATCATCATAGGCCTACATGTTGAACTTAAACAACATCATCATAGGCCAAAATGTTGAACTTTAACAACATTATCATAGGCCTACGTGTTGAACTTTAAAATTATTAAATACCAATAAAGTAAAAAAATATTTATGAAGTAAAAATCAAAGGAATGGAATCTCATTTTATTGAAATTTATTCTATTTATTCATATTTATTTTTAGACTATCGCATTTTTAGGAGTTTTCGGGACTTCAGATTTGCAGTATTAGTATCAGAGATATTTTACATGATTTTTTTTTTTTAATTCTGGAAAAAAAAATAGATATAACGCTTTATTTTAAATAAATTACTTTTTTAGAAATGAAAATACAATAAATGGGAGATGATTGTCATTTCATTTGACTTGTTGTTAAATAGGATTGCTTCCCTTTAAGTATTAAATGTATAAGCGGGAATAGCGCATACGGGTCTCTTTGTGTTATATAGTTCACGTGAATAGTTTATTCAGACTTGTAGTTGAACGTCATAGCGTCTGTAGTCTGTGCCGAAGCTTCACTCAGTCCTCTCTATCCCTATACAGAATACTCTTTACCATGGGTAAGTGTTTTATTTCTGATTTTATAAATTGAAATTGTAAAGTAAAATTATGCAAACCGTTTGAAATGGTAGATAAGGGAAGTTTTTAGGTGCTCCCAATTGTTGAACTCGTAAATTTAAGTTTTTGTGTCAAACTTGGTCGACGAATGCAGGCCACCGGCTTCTTTCTTCTTTAGCCATCTTGGTTTGCATTTCGGGCGCGCTTTTAACAGAGAAACATAGTGGGCCTATATTTCCTCTACATTTTACTCTTCTGATACACTGCACTAAAACTATTACTGTTAGATAGAGAAATGAATGTAAATATGGAAGGAAATATTATTAATGCAATATTATTTGATGAAAGGTGTTATAAAATGATTTATTTATGAAAAATCAATGGGTTTGCAAACAGTTTTTCTTTGTTCCAAGGTCGGCCCGGAATCTAGAGAAAAGTGTTGTCTTTTTTCAAAGCGTTCGTATGGCCGCTAGTTTGAAAGATGGCGCTTTTTTTTGTGTGTGCATTTATGATGAATTAAACATTTTCTTTGGGTATTTGCTGTTCTGATTTTTTAGATTAAAATAGTTATTTTTTTCAAAGCTGCACTTAGATTAGGGTAGCTTAATTTTATAATTATTTTTACTCTCTGAAACAGGCCATGCCATATCCACTCCAGCCTACTCATAATTAATTATTTAAAAATCCTATTTTTCATTTCCAATTTTGTTAGTTAGGTATGTATTGTCATTCATTTTGATTTGATCATTTATTGAAACCATGCTACCTGGTGTGTTAGAAACTTATTAGTTTGGGTCAAATTTTTTCCGCTTAGGCTGCCGCTTAGTTTTACTTTGCCCCAATTTCTTCAACTTTAATTACTATCGGCATCCGTCAAAGACTCTGAAAGACTCCGATGCAATCATACATTACTATCATCAATTTATTTAGGCTCTAGGCCTGGTGGAGCTCAGTTAACTTTCTTTTCCAAAATAAGGGATGTGCTGCCCTATTTGAAATTATTAAAATACTGCATTAAATATGTGATCATTATCATACTTTTTTAAATTAGTTTGATAGGATTATGAGAATCATGGGTGCCCCAAAAGTGATAAAATTACTCACTAGTCAAGCAGGTGGTTTACAAGGGCAGTAGGCTTGAGAGTTCCTTTCATAGCCTGGACTTCCAATTTTACCATTTACGTCTACAAGACCTGCACCTCCATTGCCTCCATGCATTTGCTTGACACTAAATTTCTTCCATTTTCAGACTCTAAACGTAAGCAAGCCAGTGTCCTAAACTTCTAACATCTGGAATCTTTGTAACAGGATCCAGAAATTGCTGTTTCTTGCCATTTCCATGAGTTTAAATTTTAATCTGGCCATGAAGCATCGACACTTAATTTTCTTCCATTTTCAGAGCACAACTGAACTTACTTTAACTTCTAGAGGGTGGGGAAAGTTTGTAGATATTTTGGTCTCCTTAGTTATAGTTTAGCCAAAACTATATCGTTTCATTAGATTCTTATGACGTCACTATTAGGTACCTCAGGGCCTCGATTTTGTATACTTCTGTTAATGAGCCATTACTTCTGTAAGATGTCTGTAATAGGATCAGTTAGCTTATTTGATTATGTGAAGAAACTTGTGTGTTTAAGTTTTCAGCCATTAGTTTTATTTAGTTAATTTGTTACATTGTTGAGGCTCATCAAATGTGAGTCTTCTATTTTTGAGTTATTGTGGAATCAGATGACTAAGCTTTGTCTTATCTCATTCTGGACTGTTTGGGGTTGTTAACTTTTGTGATAGTAATGTTTAATTTTGTAATTCTAAAATTGTTGCGTTTTTAAATGTGGTACATAAAAGGGAGAGAATACATTTGGATAGAATGAAATTGTGCTTTTACTTTTTACTTCCCTTTTTTATTTTACTATGGATGTAATTAAAATTTATTAACATTTTTTTTTCTGCTTAACAGGTCGCCCAAAGGGATCTCTAGGAAAAAATTCCAAAAAGAAGGTCAAGGATGCCAATAAGCCAAAGCGGGCAACATCTGCATACTTCTACTTTCTTGCCCAGTGTCGTAAGGAGGCAGCTAAGGCTGGGAAAGCCCCAACCAAGGTAGAGTTATTACATTTTTTTATACTTTTGCATTTTTATACTTAGCAAACTGGTTAAATATCATAGATATATTCAAATGTTGCTGTTATTTTTAACAAAATATATATTTTTTTTCTTCAGATTGCAGAATTCACCAAGGAGGCTTCTGAAAAATGGAGGTCTCTGACCACTGACAAGAAAAAGCCATTTGAGGCTGCTGCAGCTGATGACAAGAAACGATATGAAACAGAGGTGTGTATTGGCTAAATTTAAAATATATGCCTTGTTTATTTTTTATTTTTTTTTGTATCTCCTGTCATTTCTTTCTGGCTTTTTACCATTACCTCCAGTCATCCCTTTGAAAATTGGAACCAGTATAAATGTGGCTACATCTGAAAGTTTTTTTTTTATATCACCTTTTTTCAGATGGCTGTGTATAAGGGCAAGACTGTTGATCCCAACAAACCTAAAAGACCCCCCACAGCCTATTTCTTGTTTTTGGCGGATTTCCGTATTCGTATGGCAAACAAAGGCATTGAGCACAAAGAGTTGTTGAAAATGGGTAAGTGTTACCCTATATCTACATGTCAAAGTTTTATATAAGGAAGTTATATCACAGGCTTTTAATATTAAAAATGTTTGTTTCTGCCAGTACTAATTTATTTTGTGATGTGTTAAGCTAAATATATGTATATAAATAATGTGATGTCTCATTGATTAGCTGGTGAAGAATGGAGGGCATTGAGCAATGAGGATAAGAAGCCATATGAAAAGCGAGCATTGGAGGAATCCAAGAAATATGAATCTGCAATGACAGACTACAGAAAGGTAAGTTTAGTTTTTATAATTATTTTTTTTTTATTTTAAGAGAAAAAAATTAGCAGCAATAATTGTATTGTATTAAATGGTTAGTAATAGGGTCTGAGCATGCCTAAATGACATGTCTTATTTTCCCCCTCAGACTGGTGGTGGTGCAAGTGGAGGTCCTCCAGCAAAGAAAGCTAAACAAGTGGTTGAAGAAGAGGAGGATGAAGATGATGATGAAGAAGAAGATGATGATGATGAAGATGATGATGAATAAATGTGCTACATGTCAGGAGTTTTGTACATATTTTTTTATAACATTCACACATATTTACATCACTACTTATGGAATGGTATGAGAGTCTGTTGGAAATATAAAAAAAAAGTTCCCTCATGATACTTGACAGAATTCATAGCCAATTATTTTTAAAAAGATATATGCTCAGAAAGATCTGACTTAAGGTTATTTTACAATATATAAAGTACTGGTGGGAAAATTTAATTTTATTACATTGGGTCTGTCATTGCATAAACGTAGTAGTTTATTTTTTCAGTACATTTGAGAGATATTAATACATTAGTCTTCTTACAAGTTTCAGTACATTATTTGTGGCTAGGCACCATGTAACCTCTTCATTTAAAAGGGTCATTGTTTAAAGCCATAGCAGTGTCTCATAATTCCATTTTTCCTGATCTTTTATGATTAGGTGATGTGCACTCACATTGATTACTGGTGGTGTGTTTTAACCATAATACATCTGTTGTATTCAGGTGTAAGTCAAAGTTTAGAATTTTTAACTTGTACCATTATCATTGGTTCACTGTCATCTTCGGAATGGGTGACAGGCATAAAAATTCATCTTATGGCTCTAGGTCTGTTCATGTGTTTTTTAATATTTTTAGTTGTGAGAAAGAATGAATGTTGGGTGCCATGATGGGTTGATTGTTATTCACATTAAGTTGTTGGTACCATCTGTAAACAGTGTTCTTTGTCACAGTAGTATACTGCCTGTTTTATTATGTGAAAAATAAATCATTTTGACAGCTGTTGGCAGCTGTTCATCATGCATGACAATTTTTTTTTTTTTTTTGGTTTAACCCTATTTTAATAGCAGCCATGATTGTCATCTTTTGACAGTGTATCTGTCTTTTATTTTGTGTAGGTGTCATTTCATTGGTGATATTCATTGTTGACAGCGTTGTTACCATTGTATCTCTGTAGTATAGAGAATGAACAAAGTTCTTGATCATGGCCATTGTTTTGTCTTTTAATTTTCTCCATGATGTTCATCAGTTCATTGTATCACCCCTGTTCATACCTTTGATGTCAATAAAAAAAATTGTGTTGTAATAAACTTTAAAAGTACATGATTGGTTATTAACTTCTTTTTTTTAATAGTGATATCAGATAAGTAAGGGAGATGTGTTTTCTTGGTTCATAATACTAATAGTAATGGTAATAAAGATGTAGGTTGTAACAGGCCTGTATCAAGGCACCAGATAATGTTCCCCCAATGGATAATCCAAGATGGCATATGATTAGACAGCGTACTGAATACTTAGTGTTCAGTCTTTTAAACCAATTAGATTCTTTTTGCTTGAGTTGAATTCAGATTCATTTTAAAACTATGTAGTGTAGCTATTTATTATTATTACATTTTCTGCCCTTATTTAGTTTACTGTTTAATCCGACGCTTAAGGATAATCTCTATTGGGTCACAAGGGCTTACTACTAAACCTGGAAATTATGTAAACTGTAAAGAGGTGGAGACAGGTTAAATTGTGATTTTCTTTTCAAAAATTAAATTTAATACTATTGATTGGCTGTTTTTCTTAAAATTTGTACCCCATCCCAAGTTATTTACAATGCACATTCATGTTTACTTGCAAACAATAGGATTGAAGTTGTATTATGTATATGGAGCACTTTGAAATAATATTAACCCTATATACTACTATTACTATTAAGAAAAATAACATTAATTTAATTGATTGTCGCGCTAAGCAAGACAGGACCGAGATGGAATAGGCCCCTTTCCAGTTCGAGTGGTTTTAACTTGGTAAAATATTTTTATTATAGTTAATTAGTATAAAATAAGATTATTCTGTGTAGGTTTTTAAAGAAAACAAACAGCTTCAGGGCCGTGCCGAGGAAAAGCGGCACTCTGGGGCGAATCCTGAAATGGCCTCCGCTTGATAATATATAGAACAAAGGGCGGTCCAGTAAACCAGGCCATCGCGTGGGCCCTGCATGGGACCTCGGATGATTAGGGTCCCAAAATTGTGATGTGGGAACAAAATAAAAAGAAATTATTTATTTGCGAGCGTTTCCATGTAAAGAAGCGATGGTTTTCTTTGAGGTTGGGGAGAAAAACAGGGTACACATTTTTGTCTCTCTTTTACTTTTGTTTTACTGAGGAATAAAAAAAACCAATGGCGAAATTCAAGAATTGAAACAAAAGGAGTCGCCACACTAGCACGGTTGGCATCAATGGTGTGGGGAACGACTGAAGTTGTTTTTTGGTGACGTAGTCTGTGGAAGTACAGTTTAATTAATTCAATAATCTCATTAAAAGTTTAAATGTTAATATTATCAATGAAATTTAATTGCAACGATAGGCTTTGTTGCAAAAAAGATTCTGCGAATGAGCTGCATTGGTGTAAACTGATTAAATCTAAATGATTAATGATTAAGTAAATGGCTTTATAAAGTAACTGGCCCTTCAGGTGGGGCCTGAAAGTCGAATTGAATTGATGAGTCTCATTTCTAATACTAATAGCACTCCTGCAAAGGATGCTAAAGATAAAAACTACAGTGTGGTACGGGATTGCACTTCAGACACAAGTCACCAAGAGCAAATGATCATTCGTTTCGTGGAACTTATAAAAGTTAAAAGGGCAAGGCAGTGAATAGATGAGCCTACGTTGTAAGTTGTAGTAATTTGTAGTGTCCCTGATTTACAAGGTAGAAGCCCACTGTAGTAAACCCTATTAGAGACCATTCGACGCTTCACCTGTATTGGGGGGGGGGGGGGTTTAGTAAGACGTAAAAGCGCCATTCCGATCCATGGGAAAGTCGACTGCTGATGTGAGAGATTCCCCCCCCCCCCCCCGTAAAGCTGGTCAACTGAGTGGAGTTTGAAGTTGTGGGTAGGAGGAGATCTCCAAGGTGCTGCTTCTCGGCCCGATAGTTAGGGGCTTAAAGGAGGGAGGGTGCTTTGAGAAGGGCATGAGGGCGTTGGTTCGCCGTCGCCATTTCCTAATGTACATATTCTGTAGGGTTCGTGAAAGTAACTGACACAAGTGTAGCTGGACGTTTTGAGTCACTCTTGGAGTATTTCTAAGGAGCGCTGTGAATGATTCAAAGACAACGACTACCAAAGCATACTAAGAGGCGAACGCGTTAGAGAAAGAAATTGCTTCTTTACGCTACCGGTACCTGCTTACTAAGTTATGTGAGTGCTGAGATTGGTTTCACTAACTAACACACATATTCTGGTGAAGGTCTGAGATTACTCTCTTATGACACCAGCTAGTAAATTGGCTACTAGTGACTACCAGCTCCATCTGCTGAGCTGAACCATACAACATTTTCCTCACGTAGGGTTCCCCAACCGCCCTGGCTTCCCCCGGGACATTCGGTCAACAGGTGCGCTAGTGTTTCCGGGGCCAGGCTGCAATGCCGGCAGGTAGGATCCCTGTTGTTATCTAGCCGCCAGAAGTATGGGGCAATGCTCGGTGCGCATTTGCATCACCAAGCTCTGCTGTTTGAGGCCTAACCCCCACCATGGGTCTGTTTGCTAGGAGTGGGCAAATTTGAAAAGACGCCTCTGGCGGTCGTATTGTCTGCCCATTGCCTGTACCATTTCGTCCTGAAGTGGTCTGCCAGCCAGTTCTTTATTCCCAAATAATTAATTGGTACTTCTGGCTGAGGCTGGGCAGCCCCGGTTTTCGCCATAGTGTCCGCTTTCTCATTGCCACTGACGTTGACGTGGCATGGGATCCATCGATGGTTTCACTAAATTGGTAGAAGTTTTCGAATGTCACAATGAGCGCTGTACCATTAAATAATTAGAAATATTTTAGTTTTATGATTATTTTCCCAATTAAGTTATGTTTATATTTGTCTTCGCTTCTAAGTAAACATTAACTACCCAATTACGGAAAAGCATTTTTTTTTTTACTGGCAAATAAAAAAAAAAAGTACGACGCTAAAAACAATTTCAAATCTCCGTGCCGTACGACTTTTAAAAAGAATGATATTGTCTTAAAATAGCACGCTCTTATAATTAGTTAATATGATATTGTCTGTATTGTATGTAGCAATGCCTGAGACTGTTTATAAGGTAATTTTTTTGTATACCATTTTCATCAGTGTTAAATTTCTCATGATTATGACTCTACAATTAGTTTAAATCATTTGTTAAAAAAATATTGTTTAAGCTGGAATTTTAGCGTCTCATTTATTATTAAGGTCTTATCTAAAGACGATTTTGGCACACCTTGATGCTGGCGCCCGGGGCGAGGCCCTCTTCGCCCCAACCCACTCGACTCCGCTTGCCGGTGATAAAATAGGCCAGACTCCTATTATATTTTTTTTAAGGTTTATTGTACAAGCTTCAGGCCTATATGCAAACGCGACTGACACTACTGAAAGACGAAACGACAAATGCGTCAACGATACATTTGTATAGCAATAGTACAGCAACATCAATAATACTACATATTGCAGAGATGGCATTTTTCATCTCAGAAATTAACTTTGTCACGTTGTCTTAGTATTTTTTTCGTCACGATGCTTCGTATTCACCTAATATTATATTACTTTATACAAATCTCCTATAAATAAATTAAACTGACCTATACTTTTATTAACAGTAATCTAATTTTTTTTATTTTTTTTGTCGATGAGCTTCACCATTGGTACCAGGGCCGTCTTAACAACATATGAGGCACTGGGCACAGCAATACACTGCCCCCCCTACCCCCAGCAACACAACACACCTGGGCCGTGAGAAGGGGGGCGAAAGGGGGCGCTCGCCCCATGCTCAAACAGTGTGTGTGTGTGGGGGGGGGGACAGTTTTTTGCTCCCCTCTAGCTCACCAAGATTAATAAAAATGTAAAATAAAAATAATCATTCAATTAAGTTAGACTTCGATGAATTTAAAAACTTGTTGACTAGGGTTATTCCCATTTAAAAGTTTTAAAATTGTCCAACTTTTATTCACATTTATAATATTAATTTTGGAATGTGCTGATATTATTATTATTATCATTAATATTATTAATACTATTATTATTGGTAGTTTTCTATAGCGTGGTACCCCAGCCTAGGGCTGGGCTCAACACGCTGTAGGCCTACATACAATTTAACAAACATAATCATGAACTTAAAAATTAATTTACATTAATTAAATAAAACAAACAAACGCGTATTCGCTTCAACCATTCCATAACTATTTATATGTGATATATATCGTGGATTAAAATTAGGAATTTTAGATCCATTTAAATTATCAAAATCGTTCAATATTCATTAAAAATGTGTAAAGCATGATGCGCCTCTATAAGAGTGAGTCTCCTAGAAACGTGGGGCCCCCTACAAGCGCAGGGCCCTGGGCCAGTGTCCACTAGGCCCATGCCTTAAGACGGGTCTGATTGGTACGAAAGAAGGTTAGATACATTTCGACAAGGCATAAATGGCATAGTCATGTTTCATTTTTATGGACATAAATCAGATATTTTAATGCGGAAAATTTGGCTGTGTGGATGGAGTTTCGGGACAATTCGACTACTAAACTGACTAAACTAATAATATTTAAGTCAAGTCAAACCCCCATAATTGCCATAATCATAATAATAATGTTCACCACTGCTGGGACCATGAATCGTTGACATCAAATTAAGATAGTTCAACGATCCGAGGAATTTTTATTTGAGCATATTCGCGTATAATTTCCCCAGCGAAATGGACAAGGATTTTTTGTACCGACGCGATTGCTCTTATGCAAAATTAATTTGAAAGCGTGCCAATTTTCGGAATATCATAAATGTTTCAAAAGTCCCTCGTTTCCCTCTCAGGAAAGGAACTCTTTTATGAGTCTGGAAAATAAAACTGTCATGGTGGCTACAACAGGCAAATCGAAAGCACGATCTTAAAGAAGCCTTAGAAGCAGACCTTGTAACTATAAGTAAGGTAATTATAGAAATACCGAGAAACAGTTTTAATAATTATATTAAATAAGTTCATGTGACAGAATTTAGATTTTAATCATATTTTTTCTAACCCTGATTAGATTTAACACCGTTTTCCGTTAGTTTATATGGCCGTTGCCCTGATGGCCGAACGGAAGTGATGAGAATAGGACGAGGGGCTAATCTAAATGAGTCACGGTTAACGTGTGTTCTTTGTGACAAAAGTAAACAAAACGGGTTGTCTCGACCTACTTGGAAAAGTTCCCACATAATTTGTTACATCTCTACTGTCGTACGGAATACCCCATTACCAACTCGTTTCATCTCCTTTTCATTTATAATTCTCCCTATGGTCAGATCAGACCTTCAAGTTTTTCACAGTGGCAGCCCCTCAGTGAATAAGCTTAGCATCCTGTAACAGTTGTAGAAGTCTAGCCACCCCAATCCCAAATTTAAGTCAGTAGTATCCACTAGTAATAAGAACATGCTTCATAAGTTACTACTTAATTAAATCCCTTTATTTTCTAATTTTGCTTGGCTTTACTTTAGTTTTATCGGAGACCTAGCATTTTATTTTTGCACCATATTTAATTAACACAGTACAACTATGTCATGTATGCTTTCAATAATTATCTTTTTCTATAAAAATAAATAAAGTAAAATATTTTTAAAATCCTAAATAGTAACCTATCATCATTATTTTTGATGCCTCTTCTGTGACTGTAATAATAATAATAATAATATTTTTCTTCTTGATTCTTAGTTTAGCCTTTCTCACTCCCAATGGAGCATATGCCATCAACAATACTGTTGAGCCGTTTTCCTCTGGGGCTTTGGTAGTGCACACTCTTCACTCCTCTGTCATTCTGCATTATTTCTAAGTGTCCTGCCCAGTGTAGCTTGCCCTTTTTTTTTCTGCTACTAACATGGGATCCTGATATAGACTATACTCTATACAATTCCTGGTTGGTCTGTATTCTCCATCCATATTTATCCTTTGGTGGTCCATATATTTTCTGGAGAACTTTTCTTTCCCATGTGTTTTTATAAATAGGTTTTCTGCTATTTTTGTTAAGGTCGACGTTTCACTTGCGTATGTCACGACTGGTCTGATTACAGTTTTATAAATAGTTTTCATTGTTTTTCTTGTATGTTTTTACTTTTGAGTATTTTCTGACTACTGAAGTATGCCATGTTTCTGGCCGATCTTCTTTCTTTTATTTCTATTAGTATTTCTTTCATTTCATAAAGATCCTATTTATTTTAATTGATTTACTTTTTCAAAAGTCTGGTTTCTAATTTTAATGGTTTCATCTGTCTGTTCTTCTCTTCTCTTATCATAGTCATTTTTTTATTTTTTTTGGTAGTTAACTCCCAGCCCTGCTTGTAGTGATGCATCTTCTAATTCAATAAAAACGTTTGATATGTCTTTACTACTTTTGCCCAACAGTGCTATGTCATCAGCAAGATAGTGAAGGGGTTGATTTTAGAGAGTGCCTAACATTTGTTGGTCTTGGGTCTCCCTCAGGGTGTCAATGTGTATGTTTCTTATAACTGTCCCTAATGTTAGGTTAAATATCATACAAGACAGTGAGTCTCCTTGTCTAATCTGAAATTCCCTTGAATATTCTCCTTAAACCTTGATTTTGATTTTTGAGTTGTTTAATTTTACATGTGTTAGTCTTGTCAGTTTGTTGGGTATGCCAAACTCCTGAATAGTCTCATATAGATATTTTCTTTTGATGCTGTCATATGCCATTTTATAGTCCACATTGAGTTGATGTACTGGGATATTATATTCGTAACATTTCTCTAACAGGCATCTGATGGTGAAAATCTGATCAGTCATTCTGTTTTGCCTATAAAATGGCTTGACAAAATTTCTAACTCTGTCCTTCTCCCAAAGGACAGTGTTAAAAATTTGGTCTAACCATCTTATTTTGAGGATCCTTCACAAGCATCTGTTTGTAAACATTTTCAGGTTTTTTTAGTTTGTTTTTTTTGTTCTCGATAGATAATATAGTAAAGTCTAAGAGTAAGAGATATGGTTTAGATCAATATTTTTGTTAGATTTAAATGGCTGTTGGATGTCCTTGTTAAAGCTTAGGCCTGAATTTTAAACTGCACTTTTACTGTTTAGTAAACTAGTAAACTTTACATGTGAACATGAATTTTTTTTGTTACTGCTAAGATTAAGTTGCGTAATTTATATACCAGGATTGTAACTAGGGCGTTAAATATAGATATACCCATCAGGATTGCTGGCAAGGGATTTGGACGGTGGCATTTTAGATATGCTGATAACTTGTCCTGATGACAAAATTTAAGATTTTCATTAAAAAAATGCTTGGGCCAATCTCTTCCATATTATGATTTCAGGGATAATTTTGATGCTTTTCTTGGTAGCGCTCAAAGGTTTATTTCCCAATTCCAGGGGCAAGGATACATTTTTTGTTGAGCAAGGGACGGTAACTAATTCTTGATGGCGTCATATTCATTATTTACTTTGATTCCTTTAACCCAAATATTAGCTCTGTAATCGTAATTAATTATGAAACACGCTGAAAGAGTAAAATCAATAACCTGCCATTCATTACGATAAGAATTATCAAAGAACAATAATATAAATAATTGGAGGTGGATAAATGAAGAAAGGCTGATTAATTAGCTCAGCCAAGTAACTTATCGATGCCAATAATGAAAACCTAATATAGACTATTGCTCAATGCCTTCTTTTTTCTACCAAAATTGTTGTGTCCTTAAAGCCATCCAAAAAAAATTATGTTAAAATTATAATTTTAGATATTGAACAAATGTATAATTATTTTTATGTATTAAATTATGCAACCCCTTATAAATCATGATTTTATTTTTTTGTCATGTAACAAGAGACTTAGGTTTATGTAATAATTAATATTTAGAAATATATAATTTAAAAGTGTTTTTTTTTATGTTGGTTGTCTGAATTAATTTTTTTGGTAGAACAAAATTTAAAATAAAATTATTATCCCAGGGAATTTTTTTAATACTTAGAGGCTTACTAAAAAGAAAAAGAACATTCTCGTCAACATTTTCTGTACTTGCTAAAAATAATTTCTAATTCGCATTATATATCTACATTCAACCTTTCCCATTAAGTTTAATTCATTTAGTGCTCTTTGCCCATCTGAGCCAACCATATTTGAATACCGGTATATAAAAAAATAAGTTGATCCCCTCTCCCAAAATGTAAATATAGACATTTCAAATTTTCCTGTATAAACTAACAGTACCTATTCAATCTATGAGGCTAAAATTAACAATTATCCTTTGTTGTTGGAAATGAATAAAGCTGAAATGTGCCTTTTTTGTCAGTTGAAAAACCTGTGGAGATATAATGTATTTTTCAATAACATAAATCTAAGCGTCTGTCAGGCTTTCTCTCTCATTAGTAAGTAAGTCACTTCAATTAATGCACTTTGCACAAGCAAGCCAGTTTGTTTTATCAATAAACTTCCTGTTTGGCTTTATATTTTTGTGGCACTGAGATTCACTTAAAATTGAGTCTGTTAAAAGATTATTCACTTAATTTAAAGCCATTTCAACACAAGTAAACAGGAACACAAACAGGCCTGAAAAATAGTTCATGTTACCAGTAGACCTACTTAGTTTTTAAAAAAATGTTGGTTGTCATTTGTTTTTCCTATTTACAGATTCCTCACCTGGTCTGGGTCTTCCAAGTTGCTTTCAAATTTATAATTGGATACAAAAGAATTTAAAGCACTTGTAAAGTTTTTGAATTTTCATGAAGTACTCCCTTTATATTATTAAATTGATGAAGAAAAATGAATCGAATAAAACCTGCAAAATAAGATTAAAATGCCATCGAAAATGTTGACCAGTTGATGGCCAGTGACTACATCCAGGACCTGGCCTTCCAACAAATCAGCCAAGCCATAATGGCAACGGCTAACTCAGTGGGCAGTTCGGCAACTGGAAATGATGTGAACAGCGGTGAGAGTAGCATCTTTGGTGTCATGAGACGAAAATGGGGCAAAGTGCAGGATGTGATACAGGGTATTGCTGCGCCACTCAAACGCCGCAGCATGTACGATGATCTCCCGGAACAAGTGTGGCCCAGCGAGCAGATAGAGATGGCCCAGATACCACAACGTGGACTAGGTCACAATTTCATCCCATGCAACCTCACGAACCCGACCTGGTGTGACTACTGCGGGGACTTTATATGGGGGGTCTACAAGCAGTGTCTACGATGTCAGAGTAAGTACCCTTGGTATGAAATTTCTTAATTCTTAGCTCATCATCTCACCCCCTCCCCCACCTTGCCATAGTCCATATTTAAAATTTAAAAAAATAAGCTTTTTCAAGTTATCCTCCGTGGCACCACTTCTAGGAAATCTCCTCTACACCTTGTTTTTTTTTGTGTGGATTTGTTATCATGACCAGCACATTGTAGATTATGTTAAATACTTAAAATTAAAAAAAATTATTTTCTTAATTGTTCCATATTGGTGATGTTATGAGGTTTTTACTTTTTAATAAACCTTCCTTTGTGATTCTCTGGTCTCCCAAAAAATGATTTTTTTTTTTTTGGTGTAAAATTATACCATCTGATTTCTTAAAATTCAATTCAAAACATGCTACTCATGTGCATAAATCAACACTTTTACTAGATGGCTTTTTTTTCCCTTAAAAGTGTTACAGTTACTCCATGTTAATGACATAATTCTTTGGCTAAGACTAGATTATTTGTGGATTCTGTTCTTTTATTCTTAAAGAGAGGTCATAGATGAAAAAGAATTTAAAGTACATTTATTTAATGAAAAGGAGTATTTCCTTGACAGATATGTCATTAGATGATGGGTACTAGTGCACCTGTACTGAATATTGTAGAAATAGTGGTAGGAAGTATGCTTTTCAGGTATGATGCCAAAAATATTTTTGATTAATTAATTGTCCATTTTCAACACATTTAAGAGCAGGTAATAATTATTAGAGACCACTTGTTTGATGGTTTTTAATTATCTAGTCGATATATTTCTTCTCTGGTGCTTGGATATATCTTTTACTTTTGTTTTGAATCCATTTTTCTTAACATCAATATTACAAACATTTAGCTATTTCATGAATTGTCTCCCCTTTGAAATCTCACCCATTCATAAACCCTTATGGATTTTATGTAGCGCAAGGTACAATTTTTATTTGTTCAAACAAACTCATATTTTTTTATATCTAAAAATAAATCATTATGAATATTATTAATACATTATGCTATAACGATGATACTCTTATTTGCACTATCTTCTCTTTAACTATATTTCCTGTTAAAAATTGAAACTCTGTATTCAAGTACTCGTCGGGCCGTGGATACAACAGGAATAAGCATAATTCACCACAACCGCCCCGCACAACAAAAATAAATAAAATATTAATATAAAAAAAAACAAGGCAGATTTTAATCAATTTGACAAAGAGGCCTGCTTATAAAAAATAATCTGTAAATTAAACTAAACACTTATTTAAAAAAAAAATTTTTTAACTGTTGACAAAAATAAATTTATATTTTCACATTGTTACATTTTTTTAAAAAATGGTCTTAAACGTTCTCTTCCACACTAAATAAAATACGCATAAAGAATGTGTTTGGCATAATTTTGTTTATAGTGAATCCTTGTATGTTAACATTTTAATACGAAGCTTTAAGAAAAGAAAGAATTTCTTGGACGAGAGAATGAACGCTGTTAAATGATTTAGAGGAATGTTAGCTTTGCGAGATGAAAAGAAAGGGGGACTTTTAGATTTTTTATGCCATTTCAGATTTTTAAAATCCTAGTTATTAACTTCGCTTTTGTTTGTGGGTGACTGGCAAAATCTTCGGACTGCTAATGGACCCACTTCCCATCAACCTTTCGAGCTGATACTTGGCACAAAGACTCATTGCCGATGTCAAAACATTCTATCTAATTTCCCCCCCCCCCCCCCCCCGAGCTCCACAAATCAGTTTTTCCTGTTTTTCAAGGGGAACATGAAGGAAGATTCCTGATAACTGCACTAAATGAGATTTAATATCGCAAGTACGTTTGGTGCGTAATATTTTCTTTTGTTTTTCTGAAATAGTTGGTGACATAAATCTGCAGTGTGAAAGAGGGTGAGTCATTAAAAGATTAATATAATTCAGGCGCGTGGAAAAAATGTGGGGGTGGGGTGGGGGAGCACTAATTGGGATTCTTATAAAGTGTGTTACGTGAATAGATGTTTTGTCAAATTTTTAGTCCTACCCCTCATTGCTCGATTTTGATATTACATTTTATAAAGGATTTATAGGAAAAACGCCGTATTTTAGGGTTGTTCAATTTATATTCTTGTTTTATCCAAATATTCTTTTATTTACGCTTCCTTTCCTTCCACCCGGGTCTGTGTTAATCTACCTTACTTTTGTCAGCTGATTGTATTGAATCGACATATGCATATTTCTTTGTTTAATTCAGGACTTATGCTTTGTCAGCAAGACTTGATCCCATCAACACAGTCAGTAAACTAATGTAAACATTGATGATAATTATAGCAGTGACCTCACATGTAGCAGGGTTTACCTGCTTCAGTAGGGTGCAAATAATGGCTTAATTCCACTGATTCTCAAACTATGGTGTACAAACCACTAGTCGTGAATTATGTTGTTCCAGGTGGAGACGTAAAAAAAAAAAAAAAAAAAAAAAAAAAAAAAAAAAAGAAATATATCTATTTTGTTGTCTTTGGAAACGTATTTAATTGCAATCCAGAAAGTTAAGGTATATGAAAATAAGTAAAACTTGGGAAAATGTGACGTAAAAGAACGCAACGAAACGACGTACGTGTGCGTGTCGGCAAGATGCCTTCTTTGGCAAACAAACAACAGTACCGGTAAGAGAGGAAAAGGAAGCCCAAGGCGATTGGTTGTATCAAGGAGGCGGCGGGAGAAAAGATTTAACAAGTGAAGGAGAACATGACATTCATGCCATGTGGTGTCAGTCAGTTTATTGATTCAGAAAACTGATTCAAACTTATGGGCCATTGTTATACAACTTAGGGATTATGTTCCTTCTTCTCTGAGTTAAAACCTAATCATGGCAATTTTGCTGTGTATTTAGTCAATTTGTATTTTGAATGTGATTCTTAAAACAGGGGCGCTATTGGATCGCCAGTCAAAAAGTAAATAATTGTGCTAAAGGATCTCCAGTCAAGGTCAACAGTGGTGCTATGGGATCGCCAGTCAAAATCCTTGTAACGTCCTTTTAACGTACTATACGATCATTTATGGGGAAAATCCACTGGCTTGACATACTTAAATTGAATAGGGTTAACTCTGGATACGAAATACCGTGATAGTATACAATACCCCCTTGTTATGCCCCATTTAAGGATTAACACACTCGTGAATTCCATTGATCTGATTATTCACACAAGTGTGCGGGTTTTCCCCATTATTGTGCTACGATTTAAGCCTTTACCCATGATTACATTGCCCGTGTTGGACTTTTCCCCATTCAGTTGTTTTTCTGTGGGCATATGTCGTGGGGCTAACTTCACAATCCTAATAAATCCATAGGAGCGTGACTCATTCCTGTAACATCTGATTCCTACCACCCTTCAGTTACCGTCTCCCCAAAGATAGTTACAGTTTAAAACCGTCATTTTTTTTAACACTACCTGGTCGGCAGTGCAGTAGTTCAAGGCGTATTTCAAAAGCACTGGTTTCTTAAACGTTACCCCCGCGACAGGGCCTTGTTAAAGTGCCCTTTAAGCTGTGCTGAAAAACTAAATGGATTAATGATACCCTATGCCGTGACGGTGTACACACCTATTTTATTGACCGATATGATAGACAGTACATCTTGCAATCTTGTCAAGTGTGCCGTCAATTGTTCTACTTATGTAAAGGACAAATAATGCAGGAATTCTTGTACATGAAATTATTTTAACGATATTAAATTTTCCGTGATAAAATATGGTCACTGTTGATTTATTTCAAATTCCGTAAGTAATCAAAACTGTGTTTGTATATATTGTGGATGGCATTGTTTTGACTCATCTATTTGATATGATCATTGGTGTCCTTGACAACGGACATGCCGGGGATCCCTGTATTCAAATGTAACATGAGATAAGGTCACCTGGTTTGTGGGCATCGGTTTGGATAGGTTGTTCATCACACCCGGCACTCACGTGACCCACCTAAAATGTCTTTTAAAAAATATTTGTCGAACCTTTTTGACTCATTTTTATTTTTAACAGCCCCCCCCCCCCACAAAAAAACAACAACAACACACACACACACAAAGTTTATTTCACATGCCTTGTCTGTCGTGGTTGGCCATCTTTGTTATGAGACGTGATGAACCATCAATGCCCGTAGAGGTTTTGTCAGTGAGTGGATCTCAGGCTTTGAAAGGGGAAAGAGGAAGATGAGTGAATGTTGCGTGGCAGTCGGTCTTTTAGGTTGCAGTCGGTCTCTTAGGCGGCATTCGGCCTTTTAGGTGGCAGTCGGTTTTTTGAGGATGCCATCAGTTTTAGTGGTGACCTTCTACTAGCATCACCTTCTTCTTATTATTTCCGTTTTCAACTCCCAGTGGAGCGTCGGCCATTAATAATTTCTTTCTAAACCTTCCGGTTATTAGATATCCTCTCTCTTTCCAGTCTTGAAATTTTTGTTGACATCACTTCTGCAGGTGTTTATGTGTCTTCCTCGTTCTCTTGATCCCGCTTGTCTTGCTATATTTGGCATGGACTTTCTCATGGTTGACCTATCCATCTCCAGCAATCGACATATATTAATTCGGCGCCAAAAAGACACTAAAAAAGAACATAGACATTTGATAGAATCACCCGTTTATATTACCTAATCAATAATAAAAGCGTTTTATTATTATTTTTCTAAATTAATTTGTGTATTGAATGTTATAGTACGATATGATCCCACCGCTGGTCTTCAGATAGAACACGTAGGATAAATTCAAACCTATAAATAAACTATAACCATAACTATTCCATTATCGTTCTTATTACGAAATGTATTCGTGTGAGTCCTTTTTTTCAAATTTGTTTTTTCCGAAAGTAGGAACATGACGTCATAAGCTAACCCAATGTTCCTTTTCAAGAGCTCACTGTGTATAATGACGCTTGTTGTGTACTCCATCAGTGACTTGATACAGTAGTAATTGTCTGCCAACATAATATTCGTGGCGAGATAGAAATAATCCTATTTCTTTATTTTAAAAATATATTTTACTTATATTCATACTTAATTTTGTTTTCAAGTGATATTCCCCCTCCCCCTTTTTTGGCCACATGTGTCATTTAGTAAATAACAGTCATCGTGAAAATACGTCGTTGTGGTTAGTAAATTACTGTTGCGGATCTGGTCCACGCACTGTCGTTTAAACGTACTCTCGATGTCCGTGGGCGTTCACCGACCATAGAAAGGATTTCCGTGTACAGGTGTTGTGACCCTGCATTTCCGTATCTCACGTCCTCTCCCCACCCCCGGGTCTTATCGGTGAGATGTTACAGGTAGATATGTATGAAATTTACCATTCCATTATATGCAGCCAATCCCGATTGAAAATATTTACTTATACCTGGTCATAACACTCCCCCACTCCGCCACACTCCCGAGTCTGTGGCGTAACAAAGTTTGTTAACCTGTGTAACTTAAGAGTCAGTTTGTTAACCTGTGTAATTAGAGGCCACCGGTGTATCAGGCGACTGGAGAGTTTTACCTGCTGCACGTCGACATAAGCGTGTGTGTGTGTGTCGAATGACCCACAGTTTAAAGACATTCTAAAAGGGGTCCCCGGTGTTACGCTGACTCATTCGTTTCGGTTTTGTGTGTCTTACCTTTGGTCTATTGTTGTTGGTGTTCGACGGGGGTGTTGAACTACGGTGTTGACCTCCGATCTGCCTCATGGGCTGTCAGCAGTGTTATTACCTGATACGCCGGGCCCTTGGGACAGTGATAGTTACGTTTTGAAGTACGTCTGTCACCGCGTGTGACTTGTGGAGTAACTGACCTTCGGTAAATCACCTGGACTGTTTCTGACCTACATCTCACATGTGTCAACACATCTGACCACTGGAGGACAGCCTCGTGTGTGTAGACCAACGTGTGGTGGTGACATCTTTCAGTCACAATTTGGGTCAGAGGATACTTGTGTTGACGTTATGTGTACATGAAGTCATTGACCAAAGTCTAACAATATTTTATTTTTGAAAAAGTACGTAATATGTGTTAGCAAATTATCATAACACTTTATACAGCACTTGTCAAGTATTTATATATTCTGTGATATATTACTTGCTTGTTATTGTAAGTATTTGCCTGTTTCTTTAATGTTAATGTTTAAGTGATTCAATTATTTTTACACTATACAGCACCCCACCATCATCTCGCATTATTTTTTTTACTATATAGTGTATAGCGCGTTCAAAAAGACGAAAATTTTTACGTGTGAACTGAAAAAAAAGATTCGACCAAATTTCCGTTCGATCAAATTTCCGTCGATCAATTTTCCGTCGACGAAATTTCCATTAAACAAATTTCCGGTAATCACTCCAGTTATGCACCACTATTTTAGACGACCGACCACAGCCTTGGCAGATGAGATAAACTTTGGGATATTTTTACATTAAGTGTTGGGGATCTAGGATACATGTAAGGATAGGCGTTATTCGTAATTGTTATTTTCTTCATATAATATTGATATTTGCGTTTACTATTGCCAGACTTTTAGGGACTGGGTGTTGTTGGGTAAGTGGGTGCAACCACCCACCCCCCCTCCGGTACATCCGTGACAGGTTTTTTAAAGAGTTTAGAACTAGTTAAACATTTGAGTTTGAGACAAAAATGATGTGCTAAATAAGACAAAAATGATGTGCTAACTGAGACAAATATGATGTGCTAACTGAGACAAAAATGATGTGCTAACTGATACAAAAATGATGTGCTAACTGAGACAAAAATGATGTGCTAACTGAGGCAAAAATGATGTGCTGAGATGTGCTAACTGCTCTGAAATGTCTGATCACCAGCGCGGTTATATCTAATTTTAATTGTATCTATAAATAGGACAACCGTTTAAGTAATCAATGAATCCTACCCACACGTACTGTTTATATTAGACTAATTAATTAGAGTAAATACGGTAAACGTACGTTATATGACTCATAGACCCGTGCATTGTGTCCAATAAAACAGGGTGAGTGTGGGAGGAGAGGGGGGCTATACCCTTTTAAAATTAAAATTCTTTCCGGAATTCTCTGGTATATTTGCATTTCGTACATCAAATCCTTCCCTTAATCTGTGACTATTTTGAAATAGGTCAACACCACGACCGTGTTTACCAACAACTAGGCGGCGACAATTTCCCTAGCGACATGTTTGCATTACTGTCTGTATTTCTAATTTTTCTAGTCAAGTCTCAAATGATTCGTTTTTGGAATTCTCTTTTGTATTTATTGAAATTTTATTTTTTAAAAATGTGAGGGGCGAAAAGATAACAAAACGACGGTGTATCACTTTTATTTTGGTTAACTCCATTTTAAATTGCGTCTCTTTTATTTATTCGGGAGGAAGACTATTTGAACAACTTGTGTTTTTCCAAAAGGAAAATTCAAATCTTATATTATTGTGATAAAACAACGACACGCACAGGACACCCAGAGAAAACCAAGCAAACACGTGTGTGTCCATGATTATTGCATACAATGTGTGTCCACGATTATTGCATACAATGTGTGTCAATGATTATTGCATACGAGCGAATGTCCCGTCCAATGCTTGTTAAGGTCATCCATTCAGCCCGACCACGTACGTCCAACTTTTGATCAGACGCTCTGCTCACATAGAATCATCGTGGCCGTCTGCCATTCCGTGTAATTATGCCAGCAGTTCAGGAACTGAAAGGTGTTTGATAAGCCATGCGTTCTCAGTTGTGGACTGTTATCTACCTTAGTCAGAGATTCAGTATCGAAAGGAAATTTGACCCCATCTAAGAAACTCTGAATCGAATACTTAAAACATATCCAAAATCAGAATTATTATTTATAGTTTATCTAAATTTGTGTTTTATACATCATGCTTACTTACTATAGTCACACCCCCCCCCCTTTACACACACACAACGAAAAACAAATTAAAAATTAATTCAATAAACAAAATAAATCCCGTTATATACAAGGTTATTTATAAAGGATCATTGTCAATTTTTTGTATAGAGGATTTTCTGTTTGATTGTGTGTGTATTTTGTGGTGTCTAGTAAATGGCTGGGGTTATGTTGTACCCGGTTAGACGAACTTTGAGTTCAAACCCTAGAGATAACAGGCCGTTTTCTTCGGATTGACCCGTGCGTCGTGTTTCTCATTGATAACCTGGTTCTTGTATTAGAAATGGAAAATACATTAAATGATGCTTAAATAAGGTGGTGAAGGTCTGCCACTCGGCACGTTTTTTCTACATAGCTTCCGTGCAACGAGTGCAGGTAATTCTGAGGCAGTTGGATTGTTAGTTTCCAGTAACGGGTGGGGTGTGCCACTTGAGACTTGCCGACCATGACTTAACAATGTGTCAGCTGAGACTTTCCGACGATGACATAACAATGTGTCACCCGAGACTGTCGGACGCTGACTAAACAATGTGTCACTTAAAAAAGGCCGACACTGACTTATGCGCAGCTTGAGACGTACCGACCATGACTTAAAAAAAACAACACATTAGCAAGTCTTAGTACACACGTTAAAACAATAAACTTAAAACTGTTTCTGCAGCGTTTTAATTTTCACGTGTGTCGGTCCCAGCCCACGTCTTCAAGTGTGGGTACGTTGTAATTTTAAGGTGGATATTAGAAACACTTTAGAGGATATGTTTTTTATACTGGGTTTCTTGGTAGTGGTGTCGTCACATAACATTCCCCATGGAGATGTTCAACTATCGATTAGCTTTAAGACTTTGGTAAATTGGCCGTCATTTCACTTTGGTAAAGTGGCTGTCATTTCACTTTGGTAAATTGGCTGTCATTTCACTTTGGTTAATTGGCTGTCTTTTCACATTAATATATAGTTTCAGATGCATGTATAGTATATTTTAAAGAAATCCTATTTTAAAATGTTATCTGCTACCTAACAGTTCGGGCAAAAGTCCGCTTCGACTAGAGAAATATGATACAGGGCTATTGGGGGGGGGGGGGGGGAATTTTGTATTTTTGTGGATTTAATGTTTTCATTTTCGTAAAATTTTAAGTTCAAGTTCTTTATTTGCATGCTAGTATTCTCTGTCTAGCTGTTAAGCTCCGTATTTGCATGCAAGTATTCTCTATCTCGCTGTTAAGCTCCGTATTTGCATGCTAGTATTCTCTGTCTAGCTGTTAAGCTCCGTATTTGCATGCAAGTATTCTCTATCTAGCTGTTAAGCTCCGTATTTGCATGCAAGTATTCTCTATCTAGCTGTTAAGCTCCGTATTTGCATGCAAGTATTCTCTATCTAGCTGTTAAGCTCCTTATTTGCATGCAAGTATTCTCTATCTAGCTGTTATGCTCCGTATTTGCATGCAAGTATTCTCTATCTAGCGGTTAGCATTTCGCATGCATCAGTGTTTCACAACCTTTTTTTTTTGTATGCCCCACCTGATGCCCCTGTGTCCAGTCGAACATTCCCAATGCCCCCTTTGAAATGTAGATAAATCTCCCGAGAGACTAAAAGTCTTCAAATTGCCCACCGCCCTGTGGGATTTATACCCCACGTTATGAACCACTTGCACACATTTAAAAATAAAATTCCGCCTTGTCACGATAAAGAAACAAAAAAACTATTTTATGTGGAACCCAATTTAATATTCTATTATTTTAACCATCCGCCATTAAGAAGCTTTTAAGTGAATTATGACACGTAACTGAGGCCCCATGATTTGTTTGAGCGGGAATCAAATTGTATTTGTGTAGTTTTCTGCCATACAGCAGTTTTAGGTGTTTAACATTCTCACATTTTCCGTCAATGTTCTTTTTTTAAAAAACATTGTCTCCCCTTATTTATTGAAATGTCAAAACATGACGTCACGTGTAATCCATCATCGTCCATATTAACCACCTGCAACTTCCGCAATCTATCTTTGACAGCGTCCCTCCCCCCCCCCCCCCCCCCCCCCAACTCCGGCCATTTTTTGTTTAGATAGGACGACCTTCGTAACATTGAGGTAACTCATTTACCTCAACTTTTAACAAGGTTATACGTTGGGAGGGACGTATATGTAATCTTGTCACTGTGCAATATGATGGGAGGGACGTATATGTTAACTTGTCACTGGGCAATATGATGGGGGACGTATATGTTATCTTGTCACTGGGCAATATGATGGGAGGGACGTATATGTTAACTTGTCACTGTGCAATATGATGGGGGACGTATATGTTAACTTGTCACTGGGCAATATGATGGGGGACGTATATGTTATCTTGTCACTGGGCAATATGATGGGAGGGACGTATATGTTAACTTGTCACTGGGAAATATGATGGGGGACGTATATGTTATCTTGTCACTGGGCAATATGATGGGAGGGACGTATATGTTAACTTGTCACTGTGCAATATGATGGGGGACGTATATGTTAACTTGTCACTGGGCAATATGATGGGGGACGTATATGTTATCTTGTCACTGGGAAATATGATGGGAGGGACGTATATGTTAACTTGTCACTGTGCAATATGATGGGGGACGTATATGTAAACTTGTCACTGGGCAATATGATGGGAGGGACGTATATGTTAACTTGTCACTGTGCAATATGATGGGGGACGTATATGTTAACTTGTCACTGGGCAATATGATGGGAGGGACGTATATGTTAACTTGTCATTGGGCAATATGATGGGAGGGACGTATATGTTAACTTGCCACTGGGCAATATGATGGGAGAGATGTATTGGTTAATTCTTCACTGGGTAAAATGATGGGATGTATATATGTCAACGTATCACTGGACTATAAGCTGGAAAGGGTCATATATGTTAACTTATCACTGGACTATAGGCTGGAAAGGGTCGTATAATATGTATCTACTTCTTGCTCGCTCTGTGTCACGGGAGGCCGCGCTAGGACCCCTGAATTTATATCGTCGAAAGAATTTGTTGAACAGCGGCGGTAAATGAAATGTCGCAAAAACTTAAAAAACTCTTACAGTTATCGGTAAAATAAATGTCTGCTAGCTGAACAGCGTGGAGTCTGTCCCATTATTTGCAATACAAAAGATGCTGGGGGTGGAGGGAGAAAGAACACTAGGAACTACACAGTAACCCCCCCCCCCCCCCCCCCCCCATTTTCCGGCACAATTCCCGTGACCTGTCGATTATTACATGAAGAGTGCCAACATTGTTATATAGAACGTGCCTTAAATGTTAGGATTACAAAGTTATGTACAACATCTTAGATTTTTAGGTTTTCATGCTTTAAATGTTAGATTTTCAAACCGTGTTATATAGGCTACCATGGTTTAAATGTTAGGTTTTCAAACATTTAGATATATAACGTGTCTTACATTTGATGTTTTTAGACAATGCTATATATAATGTGTCATAAATGTTAGGTTTTCAAACATTTAGATATATAAGTTGTCTTACATTTGATGTTTTTAGACAATGCTATTTATTAATGTGTCATAAATGTTAGGTTTTCAAACATTTAGATATATAACGTGTCTTACATTTGATGTTTTTAGACAATGCTATATATAATGTGTCATAAATGTTAGGTTTTCAAACATTTAGATATATAAGTTGTCTTACATTTGAGGTTTTTAGACAATGCTATTTATTAATGTGTCATAAATGTTAGGTTTTCAAAGTTATATTTCATGTTTTAAAACGGATGGCATTCATGTCCAATACTTTGTTGACTTTTTTGTAAGATTTCCGCATCCGTCGTTTTAAAAAAAAATTGTTATCTTTCAATTTCGTTTCCAAATTTGTTATCCCAAATCTTTGGAAGAAGTGAGAGAAGTTTATTTCTACTTCCCTTTGGTTTTAAAGGTTCCGCTAGATGGAAATTTGTGTGTTTTTAAAAAATGTTCTTTTTTTAAAACCAAATGTTGCTTTCTCATATTTAAAAATATTTGGCCATCTTATCGGTTTTTCTTATCTGTATTTTTACCTGTGCTTCTTGGAAGTTGCATTTACGGGAACTTGGGGGGAGGGGATTGGTGGGACATGGAGAAAGACAGAGAGAGAGAGAGAGAGGGAGAGACAGAAGAGGGAAAGGTTTACCTGTAATTATGTAAAGGCGGCACAATTAAATTTTCATTTTTTAAACATTATTATAATACCGGCAGCCGCCCCTCAACCCCCATTAAAATACACACCGTGGAATTCCTTGGACCCATTCATCACCATCGTGCTAATAAACACGACGGAAACCTCCCCCCTAGCCAACCCCCTCACCTCGAGTACACCAAGGCTCTGCACGTGAGTCCAACCGGCAGCTGTTTCTAGACTTAGCGTAACACATGTCCCTTTTCATATGTTGAGGTGCTCGGGTTAAGGAAGGAAAAGGTGGGGGGGGGGCGTCTAAAACATCCCACCCCAGTATATTTGTTGCCGCATGGCACACGCCGTTGTGATTGTTTGGACTTAGCCAAAGAGAAGGTTTGGCGTCAGTCCTTGGGCTGTACACGTTAGTTGGATGCGGAAACAAAATGGAGTTTTCTTAACAGCATTTTGTCGTAGCATGACTTTTTTCTGAGTATTTTTTTTCCCCATCAAAGTTAATCTTGAGACATCTTGATCTGTTACCGCCTGAAGTCTAAATGTGGTGCATAGTTTCATTGGAGAAAACCGGGACGAATTCATTGTTTTACGGTGTTCAGTCAGAGTAGTGTTTGAATATTTAACAGAGCGAAATACAAGTTGTTAATTTTGGGCGCTTCAGTTAAGTTAATATTAATTTGTGAGCGTTATGAAAGGACATTGTTGACTAGGAACGTTTCTTATTATTTTTAGCCTTGAAGAACCATAACTAAATGTTTGGTCATTTTTACCAGAGTTAGCTGCGTAACGCATCAATGACAAAGATAAGACCAGACTGCCATAGTATGTGCTTGGTGGTCAGGTACGTTTGATTCTCCCATACAAAATAAATTATCATACTGAATGTCAGTAGCGAATTGAAAGGACAGTTATTAAACGGACAACCCATCCACGCCTTCGTGTTTTATGGAATATATGAAGATACAATTAGAAAGTTTTTAAAAAATACACATTTTCAAGTGCTGCGCGTTTGGTACTCTGTCCCTTGCAAATACCACTCTACATTTCACCTTTCATGCGTGGTCTATCACATTAGCTTGTTGGGGTCCTATCACACCAGTTACCCGTGGTCCTATCACACCAGTTACCCGTGGTCCTATCACGCCAGATATATGTGGTCCTATCACACCAGTTATGTGTGTTCCTATCACATCAGTTATCTGTGGTCAGTTATCTGCAACAGCTCACAGCTAACAACAAAGTCTTGACACGGTCCATTGAGTGCGCAGCTTGCGAATCGCATTTCAACATAAATGGCTCACATACACGGCTGTTTATTTACTAAAAGTGGCTCTTGATTCTAAAGACTGATTCTCCATTCACAGGTTGGCTCGCATCTTTTATGGAGCCCGTGTTCGTGTAAAATTACAAAGATTTCTGCAATTCATCATATCTGTTGGCCCAAGGATTTACCACGTTCTGATCAGGCTGTTAATTCAATAACTATGTATCATTTGTTTAAGTGGTGCTATTGCCATATATTACTATCACATAGTGTAGGCTGTTGCTGCAAGCTTTCAGTACTCTCCAAGAACCTCTATTGTTCTACCCTTTACTGTAGTATTCCAGTAGCATTAGTTCCACCGTCCTTACCTAATGACGGTTGACTAAACATCTTTGGAGACGAAGAAGATATAAAAACGGTATTTCCTGTCTCAACATGGAACTCCATTCCAGCGATCTTACCTTTTATTCGATCCCGCCACCCCTGACTTCCCTCGTTAGGTTTGTTTTTATTCCCTCCGTCTCTCCTCGTTCTTTTCCTCTAGTCTAGTCTTTCTCCCACCAACCCTTCTCATTTGCTCACGAGCATCGGCTGCCAAATAGTTTTTTTTCTCTTTCTTTTTTGTGCTCCTTCGTTGAGTTGAACTTGGTAATATAGGTACCTCTTACCTGTTGGCACCGTGTGCCCAGTGAAGAGGTAAACCAGGTGAGCTGCCGAGATCGTTCGCGAGCTGACAGTGTGAGCGGGGCCGGATAATTTTCATCAGTCGCTTTTGTTGTTGTTTTAGGTCTCCACTGTCTCAGTCGGTTCACTATCTCAGTCGGTTCACTATCTCGGTCTGTTCACTATCTCGGTCTGTTCACTATCTCGGTCGGTTCAAGGGGGAAACGTCATAACGGACTTCTTACTGTGGGAATCAGAAGACGTCTCATTTCATACATCGATGATGTTGGACTATAGCGAATGCAACAATCCCCATGTTAAAATTTTGGTTGGATTTCACTAACGTTCACAGAGAGGAAACACTTTCCTGTTGTCTTTCCTCTCCATCGTTCTTGGTGTATAATATAAATGACAGAATCCACCCGCGATATTCTCAAACTGAAGTCAAGGCTGCATTCGTTACCTGGTGATAGTAGTATTTTTTTCCACTGACCTAATGAGTTCCTTGGTTGGGTTGCTGTGCTCCGATGCTGCAAGTGTACATTGACTTCAGCTGTGCATTGCCTCATACCAAGGCTTTTTTGTAACTTTTGTATATATATATATATATATATATATTTATGCGGATATATTATTATTATTATTATGAACATGAATACCGGCACGTTCGACGCTAATCTGTTGTAATGACGGCATGTGTTCGTGAATAGAATCTCGGGTATTATCAGTCGCCGATGCTATCGAATTGTGCTCGTATTATCAGGGCCCTGCATCCTGCGGTTATAGACGCATCTGTGAAACAACGCTGGTGGGGGAGTGTGATAGGCAAAGATTTTTTTTACCACTGTGTAGAACAGAGCTTAGCGTAGACTCTCGGTGGTAAAAGCCGTTTGGTATATGGGGAGACAAGGCTGTGGTCGGATAGCCAGGTATGGAGGACAGTGGCTACTACAGCCACGGCCCCCAACAGTTTCAAGTGTGCTGCGCGCCCGACTCTGCCAACAGTATATTTAGCATTAAGTTCTCCGATTTACCGGCCTCAAAATATAACTATTTCCTTTACGGTTTCAAGGACGAGAAGGACTTCGAGGAGTTCAAGCAGGACTTGAAGGATTTTCAGAAGCTGAAACGTGGATGTTCTGTGGATGCACCTGGCGGCGATGCAGGTCAAGCCAATTATGCTGCCCTGAAGGAGGACTTGGAGCTCATCTGTAGACCTAACAATGTGTGTAAGAACAGACGTAAAAGTCACCACGCTCGGAGTGACACCGAGAACCGGCGACTGAACGATGCACAGTCCAACTGTGATTCCAGCCATCCTCGCCCTGTAGCCGTTCCATCACCCACAGGCTGCGTAGAAAACTTGGTGTCACGTCGTCCCGGTCCCAAGACATTTTTAAGAACACCTAGCTCGGAAACTCGAAACTCCCGACCGGACTCGTTCGGGCTGAGGGCCGACTTTGACCGAAGGAGCGGCCTTTTCGGCTTCGACAGAAAGAGTGGGATACGCACGAGCATTCGGGATATCCTGATGGAGTTCATCAATGGAGATGAACATTTCCAAGAGTTTGAGCGCGTCTTCGACACAGTGAACAACAGTAAGACGTCTTCCCGCAACATGGAGAACGCCAGAAGGCTGTCGGGGCACAACGAGAATACAGTCTTCAGAGATGCCGTCGACAACAGACGTGAAGTCGACGAGCCGTCCAGGTACGTGGATGACATCTTCGCAGATTTTTTCGACAACGATGAGACTTTTCAAGAATTCGAGAAAGAGTTCGAGAAGTTCAGGAGTGCCAGGAAGTCGAGTCTCCTGGGCAGCATCCGCAGTTTAGGTTCCAGCAGGGACATTTTCGGGGACCTCAAGTCTTACTGTGATAGAAATAATGTAAGGTCGAGGTCCGGCTCGCTGGTCAGCGTCAACTCGTGCTCCTCGCATGACGAGGCTACCCCGAGTTGTGGGGACGAGCCGGGGAGCCGTGATTTGATTTGGCGTTCTGTTGAGGACTGGGAGAAAATTCTTCGGAAGATGAGACGGAACAGCCGTTTGCTGTTGGAGACGAACCCACGCGATAGTGCGGGACAGCAACGCCATTCGATGTACGGACTCTCCCAGGGAGGCACTCAGCCAGAACGCTATCAGAAAACTCAATCTCTGGCCGATCTGAGTCGTTGTCATGGAAACGACTCTGCCTACAGCCCGGCAAAGGATTTTATTCGAAATAGCTGCTCGCAGTCGGTGGATGACTTGTCCCAATCCCCGTCACCCCGATCGCATTACCCAAACTCCACTGCACGGGATTCAACACGTGTTCATATTCAGGATGATAGCATCGATGACAGCATCGACGACGAGGATACGTCTAGCGGTCAGTGGTCGGATAATCTCTCGGACAAACTGAATGTTGACAGCAGGTACTCGTCCAGCTCCACGCTGTGCTCTAGTGGGGACGAGGATATCTCCTGTTCCCTTTCATGCTCGTGTTGCTCCGACCTTCACATCGACGAGGACACGGACGACGACCTCCCTCTGCCGTACAGTCAGTCGCCGACCTCCAGGAACAGGAGTCATTCCTTGATGGAGTTCAGTCATCACGACCGACCGAAGCACCTTGGTTTCCACGCGAGCTCTGCCGATAACCTGCTCCACTGCAGTCGTCATGACGGGAGCAGTCGTTCGTTGTCTCATCTCAGGAGAAAAGAAAATACAAATTCAGTACGCGGAAACCTACAATACACGAAAGATGATACGTCTTCCAGTAGTGATGTAACGGATAGACTAACGAAAGACACGGGTACCGATCAGATATGTGATGTTTCTGTAGCTCATCGTGAAACCACGCCCACCGATGACGACAGCACCACGTCCAGCCCTCGTTGGTGCCGTTCGTCGTCGTCGTCTCTGAGCCAGCTGTCAGAGGTTGATTCAGACCAGTATCACACGGCCTCTTCGGACCTCAGTGCGGACTTCTCCACGGCGAAATCTGACCTAACGGGCTACCTGGCCTCGTCCAGGTTCGGGTCCGGCCATTGGCCAAACGACCGTCGCCAAATGATCGTTTCCGGCCCAGACTCTGTGGTGTCGAGGCGAACCGATGACTGGGTCCAGTCACGTGGTGGTGACCACCAGACAGTGATCTCTGGTCCTTATCACAGTTACCATGGGAGGGACGGGAGGAAAACTTACAAAGAACGCTACAGGCCTCGTTCTGGATCTGGTAAGTTTCTACGAAAATGTACAGTCATTGTCTTTAATAATTTTTTGTTCCT
This sequence comes from Omphiscola glabra, assembly GCA_964017045.1. Lineage (NCBI taxonomy): Eukaryota > Metazoa > Mollusca > Gastropoda > Lymnaeidae > Omphiscola > Omphiscola glabra. The sequence goes on from OZ024799.1 coordinate 30,882,510, forward strand.
GTTACGATTTCTTTAATTTGTGTAATTTATATAGCATTAAGGTACTTAGCTTTTGAAACGTTTGCCCCAGTAATTCTGTCACGGGTGTTCACTTGGACAAAACACAGTTCAACGCATCTGTGCCTAACTCACTTTTTGGGGCGTGTTCCCACTATCAATAGGAGTGGGGTTTCCCCAAATAGGAGTGGGGTTTCCCCAAATAGGAGTGGGGTTTCCCCAAACAGGAGTGGGGTTTCCCCAAACTTCACGATCCTGATATCTTGGTAAATCTGTGGGTTGGGGAAGATGTTCATGTTTTTCCCAGCAAGCATTGGATGTTTGCACAAGTTTATTATCATCCGTAACTACATAACTACTGGTAGGTCACTTAGGTGGTCACTCTGATAACTACTGGTAGGTCACTTAGGTGAGGTGGTCACTCTGATAACTACTGGTAGGTCACTTAGGTGGTCACTCTGATAACTACTGGCAGGTCACTTAGGTGTCACTCTGATAACTCTGCAGAGCATTAGAATAATATTTTTTAAAAAAAAGAATTCTTTTAGCAGCTAGATAAAATAAAAAAATATCTCACGTCCCGAAAGCAGCACGCTTGCATTCCATTTAAAGTTTAATATCCCATCGTTTAAACGTTTTAGAGATCTGGACTGAGGGGGATACGACCATTCTCTACCAGTTTATTATATATCTTTTGCTTGATTGACCTTTGCAAGCTGCCTATCCATTGATGTCGGTTTAAGCATCCCTGATGAGACACCCGGGTTTTTTTTTCCCCTCATTTGTACCCAGTGTAAATTGTTTACTGTACTTGCGCCCAGTTTTGGCTTACGCTTTTCCCTGGTGCTGGCTTATAACGGGCTGGTGTGTCCTGCGCTATTGTTACCATCTGTGTGTATATGGTCTGACTGTTTGAAGTTGTGTGCTGCGTGTGTCTCAGATTATGACGAACTTCATATTTTGGCTCTGTTGGTATACAGAGAACAATGTTATACCACAGACGAAAACTTTATCCCCACCCTCACAACCACCACTCCCCAGCCGTCGGGAGTGGGGAGTGCATTGCCCTTCATACCATGTTGAAGCAGAAATGATCATTTCCAGCGGACGGTCTGTGGAAATCAAATTAGTTTTTTATGAATTTAGCTAAGTAACAAAGTTACATTGTCCCTTCCGTCCCTTCTTTCCTATATTCTCTCTCATGTAGATATTCTCAAAAATTTCACTAGGTACACAGCCAGATAGAAATGTCAACGGGCCATTTGGCAATTTTTTTTATTTCCTTTCTAGCCATGCAGAGATATCTCCCCTTTTCCAATTTTAATAGGCAAAAAAAAAAAATAATAATAATAATTGAAAACTATTCTTTAAAGGTAGATCTTATTTTTCCCATCGACTCTCAAACATGGGAGGAGGGCTCATAGTGGTTTTATCACGAAGTAGTCTGCATTATGCAAATATTGACCTGTATATTACATGCTGTCAGATATCACTTATATGGCGCCATCTTTTCTTTGGCGTCCGTTTTATGTCCTTGACCTTTTCACTTATATCCTTGACCTTTTTTTACACTTAAAAAAATTCTTGGGGCATGTTTTGATATTTCAGTTTTCATACACAGATTAAAGTGATCTGGAGTTCCTTTTAATCCATGGCAGCACTTCTGACAGTATATATTTGTACGTATTTCTAGGAATTAATGGAAAAAAATTGGGAAACCGAGAACCTTATTGATAGGATATTTGCAAATTAGTGGAAACAATTGGGAAACCGAGAACCTTATTGATAGGATATTTGCAAATTAATGGAAATAATTGGGAAACCGAGAACCTTATTGAATCATGAAAATGACTCCCACCCCTTTTTTTTAAAACCCCACCCCCTTTTTAACACCCCCACCCCCTATCTCTTTTGTCTATTCAGTCCGCATGTATCACGCTCCTAAAACCACAGCCTGAGAAACCTTGCGCTGGTGGATCCTTGTAATCACGCAGACCACGCCCTTCTTTAAAACTCCATTTATTATCCGCGCTCTTGTGTTCTCGTGTGCTGTAATATGAGAAAGGGTGTATAATTTATTAGCCTTCTGACCCACCACCGTAGAGTCCTATTCTCTGCCCATTCAACCGAAACGGTGGTAAGAGGTTGTGAAACCGGGGGCTGTCCATTAAACGTGTCCCGGGCACAATAATGAGTCTACACAGTGCAAAGTTTGGCGTGTGGTCTAATAATAGACGGCACAAATGTATGGCGTTGTATGTGTTTTAGTTTTTCCTCCTTAAAGTTCATCTGAATTACGTGACGTCATAATATATACAATGACGTATTATCATTATTTAATAATTCATGAAGTCTGACAGTTGCCTGCAAGAGTTTCACATGAGATTCACATTCGTACCTTCCTATATTTATAGACGAGACTGCTATATTTATGGACGAGACTGCTGCATTTATGGACGAGACTGTTGTATTTATGGACGAGACTGCTGTATTTATGGACGAGACTGCTGTATTTATGGACGAGACTACTGTATTTACGGACGAGACTGCTGTAATTATGGAAGAGACTGCAGTATTTATGGACGAGACTGCTGTACTTATGGACGAGACTGCTGCATTTATGGACGAGACTTGCTTTTCACGTCGCAGATGAAACATCTCAAATTCGCTATTACGGACTGTTATTAAAGTGGAATTTTATCTCTTATTAAAGTAAATGGCTCGTTCCAAAACAGTCCATAACAAAAGACGATACCAAAGTTTAAACACAATAAACAAATAATACGACACTCAAAACCAGGGCTAATTACAATTAATACGTTTTTAATGTGTGAATTTCAGTGAACTACAAAAGCAAGAGAATATGATTAAAACTATTGACTTACAGTTTGGCTGGTGCCGGTACTGTGTTCATAAAAATACAACGAGCAAAAGATGTACAATGAAAGAAAATCTACACACAACAAAGCACTGTCTAGTAGTACAATAATAACACACGCTCCCAGTCTCGTGATAAAGGATCTCTCTCGTCATTCAATCTTCTTCCTTTTATACTCAGTTTCAAGCGATTCCAGAGACGCCGTATGCATTGTTTTGCTTTCCAGTTTAATCTAGATTATTCTATAATTTTCTGAATGGAACGGACGATACTAAGCTTTGTTGTAAACAAGGTTAAATTTCGCTAGCCACACCCCAAAACGGCCTCGAGTGTGTTGACTACAAGAGGTCATGCACGGGGAAAGTGAGGAAGGCGTGCCTCAAAACACGTCACCTACATAACAGACGCATTAGCGGTTACCCCCATGCATTTCGTGTATTAAAGTAATTAGGTGTCATTCTCACGATAGCTATGTCTTTGTACATTTAATGTGTGAGTCATGTGTTTAAAAGGGAAGAAAAAAACAGTGATCTCTGCAGATTATGTTTGCCCCCATAAGATAACAGAAGTTTTTATTTTTTAAAATAATTATATACACAGAAACAAACAACATTCAAATTAGTTCCCATCTCTTATTCTCGATGTCTTATCCAAGGGACTCCCAGAATGTGTACCACAGACTCCCTTGAAGTGCAACTCTGAACCCATACGTCTGAGATTCGGGATTATTTTCAAAACTATTTTCTCGCCACGTAAACCAAAGTGTAATTATTACGTTTCGAAGGCATCATCAAGCTACAAACGGTGATCCATGGTATAATGAAAATTGTGAGAACCCTTGTTACTCCGTGAGTTAGGTTTAGTTTTTGGTGCAAAGCAATAGTCTCAAATGTTCACCGTATTTATCCCCATAAAACTGTTTTGAACAGACGTTCAGATTTGACATTATTCTTAGTGCTGCCAACACATCTGACATTTTAATTCAACGTTTCATTTAAACCAGGTCAACGTTTTTTCTTTTTTTTTCTTTTTTTTTTTAGAAACTAAATTTTCTTTTTGAATACCAGAGAACCTAGGGTAACATTTCAGGATTGCCACCTTTCAGTTTCAACGACTTTAAACAGTAACAACCACCTTTCTTCTCCATCATAGCAAGAGCACCAACATCTGAAACAAACAATTGTATGTTTTTATTATGTTACATAAATCTAATTTGTGTGTTCTTTTCATAAATGAAGCTATTGCAGTTGATGAAGTTTTCGAATGTTGCACAAAACATAGTTTCCGTAACTTCAATTTGATTGATGTATCTACATAAGCCGTCTAAGCGTAGTAGTCTACAAATTTTTGTGGTCCAAAACATAGTTTTAGTTTAAAAAATAAAATGCATTTAGTATGTAGCTGGCGATGAAGAATGTACTGAGGGTTGTGGAAGTTATTGGCTACTACAATAGGTTATATGCCCACCAACTCGGTCGTCACTTGAAACGTAAATACATCCCTACCTTCGAGTCACCTTTATGTCCTCCATAATTATACAAATGATCCACTCAGGTAAACAAAGCAATTGTATCTCACATGTACCCCTTTGATCCCTGCTGATTGATATCGTCCCAGCTTCAGCACAGCGGCTGTATTTGACGTAAATACTCCACCAATACCACCGCCTCCAATACATGTGCCACCAGTGCCACCTCCACCAGCAACCCTTCTACAAGCACCTCTGCTAGTGCACATTGCTGCTATGTTGTGAAACTGATTGCCACCATCTAAATGAACATAAAATATCGGTCGCCTGTACCACCCCTCAACTCCCCTACTTCTCTCGTCACAAAAAAGAGGGAGATAAAGAAACTCATCCTATCACCAACTCACCTCGTATCTAAAGAAACTCATCCTATCACCAACTCACCTCGTATCGAAAGAAACTCATCATATCCCCAACTCACTTTGTATCTAAAGAAACTCATCATATCCCCAACTCACCTCGTATCTAAAGAAACTCACCCTATCCCCAACTCACCTCGTATCTAAAGAAACTCACCCTATCACCAACTCACCTCGTATCTAAATAAACTCATCCTATCACCAACTCACCTCGTATCTTAAGAAACTCATCCTATCACCAACTCACCTCGTATCTTAAGAAACTCATCCTATCCCCAACTCACTTTGTATCTAAAGAAACTCATCCTATCCCCAACTCACCTTGTATCTAAAGAAACTCACCCTATCACCAACTCACCTCGTTTCGAAAGAAACTCATCCTATCACCAACTCACCTCGTATCTAAAGAAGCTCATCATATCCCCAACTCACCTCGTATCTAAAGAAACTCACCCTATCACCAACTCACCTCGTATCTAAATAAACTCATCCTATCACCAACTCACTCTGTATCTAACAGGTAACAGATTCATCGCTGTACCGAATGTTGTATTATGAGTGTGTTACGTCGGATAGCTAGTGTCACCTAAAAAAACCCACCAAACCTAATCACATTTCCCTACCGATATTGCATGCTCCTCTGATTTCACCAGCCTCGTTTCCGCACTGCAAGTTTTGACTCTGGGCTCAAACGTTAAGACGCTCCCAGATAAGAAGAAAAAGAGGAACAATAATTGGGGGGTGGCGGGGTAGGTAGGGAAGGAGGTAAATACGTTTTTGATCAAATTTGTTGATTCACCTATGTAGAAACGTTTTTCTGTTAGCTTTACTTTTTCTTAGGCGATATGAAGATCGTTGGTTTTTGCAGTTTTTCTGGAGGCGCCTTTGTCAGGTGTAAACAACACAACACAATAAAATGACTTGATTTGCTGTCAACTCTCCGTGCCCTTGGGTTTTTTTTTTTTTGGTACCAAGTGTAACATTTTCACGACACAAATCCATTATTTATTTACCCCATCAAAACATTAGCCATGATGTTAGCCATTTGAAGTTAAACAAAGGGAATGAGTGAATTAAGGCTATCAACATGCCTCGCGACCAATCGTGATCTGAGTCCCCGGGGTCCTTCTAAATCAGGGGTGGCCAACCCGCGGGTCGCATGTTATTACACCTCATGTTAACAGATTTTTATTTTTTTAAAAACTCCTTAGTGCGGTATAGAATTTTTTTAAATCTCCCAATGCACATAATGAAATGCTAAATAATGAAAGAGAGTAAAACTAACTTAATGTGATGCATTTTCCCTTTTCGATCACTTATATTTTAAAAAAAACAACTGATTTCCTTGTCAATGAAATAAAGAACTAATACGTTTATTGATAAATCGGGCGTCCGCGGGACACAATATTTGACGTGGCGGGCCGCTGGTTGGCCACCCCTTCTCTAAATAAACAAAAATAAAGTTGTCTTTACGTGTGAGACGTATTTGTCAAAATTCTTACACTAGCCAACCGCCTTGCTTGTATTGGCAGACTACTCACCCGTGAGAAGCTGTGAGACTTTTGCAGTTTAAAAGTTCAGAGAATGTTTTAGAGATGAGATTTGACTTTCGAAAAATATATTTATTTGAATAGTGAAACTTGAAGCGTTCCCGTTTGGCTCGATTAGGTTTTGTTCCTACGGCCAGCTAACTATAAGTCTTAAATTAAGATGATGATGACGATGATGATATCTTGTATAGCGCGTTTGTCCGTGCTATTCCAGCGCTCTTATGTCGTAAACTCTATACATTTAAAGAACAATGTCTTTCAATGTCTCTTAAATGTCTTTAAATGTCTTTGAATGTCTATAAATGTCTCTTAAATGTCTGTATATGTTTCTTAAATTTATTAAAATGTCTCTTGAATGTTTTTAAATGTCTTTAAATGTCTTTAAATGTCTCTTAAATGTTTTTAAATGTCTGTAAATGTCTTTAAATGTCTGTAAATGTCTCTTAAATGTCTGTAGTGTCTCTTAAATGTCTGTAAATGTCTGTAAATGTCTCTTAAATGTCTGTAAATGTCTCTTAAATGTCTCTTAAATGTCTGTAAATGTCTCTTAAATGTCTGTAAATGTCTGTAAATGTCTCTTAAATGTCTGTAAATGTCTCTTAAATGTTTTTAAATGTCTCTTAAATATTTTTAAATGTCTCTTAAATGTCTTTAAATGTTTTTAAATGTCTTTAAATGTCTCTTAAATGTCTGTAAATGTCTCTTAAATGTCTGTAAATGTCTTTAAATGTCTGTAAATGTCTCTTAAATGTCTGTAAATGTCTCTTAAATGTCTCTTAAATGTCTCTTAAATGTCTTTAAATGTCTCTTAAATGTCTTTAAATGTCTGTAAATGTCTCTTAAATGTCTTTAAATGTCTGTAAATGTTTTTAAATGTCTTTAAATGTCTCTTAAATGTCTTTAAATGTCTGTAAATGTCTCTTAAATGTCTTTAAATGTCTGTAAATGTTTTTAAATGTCTCTTAAATGTCTTTAAATGTCTGTAAATTTCTCTTAAATGTCTTTAAATGTTTTTAAATGTCTTTAAATGTCTCTTAAATGTCTTTAAATGTCTGTAAATGTCTCTTAAATGTCTTTAAATGTCTGTAAATGTTTTTAAATGTCTGTAAATGTCTCTTAAATGTTTTTAAATGTCTTTAAATGTCTGTAAATGTCTCTTAAATGTTTTTAAATGTCTTTAAATGTCTGTAAATGTCTTTGAATGTATCTTAAATGATTCTTTATCGTTTTTAAATTCCTTCAAAGACTGGGGCAAAGTTCCATTATTTAGGCGCTATCGACGCAGCGCACTCCGAAGGACTTCTTTTTGTGACCATCCACGCTGTGAACATTGAGGGACTGTGATTTAGAGCGCAGCCTCTTTAAAGATACATGTCTCGAAAATAAGTTATTTCAGATAATCAGGTGCAGAGCCTTCCATACAGTTGAATGTCAGGTACCGAATTTTGTGGTTAATACGCTCAGAGCTGTGACTTGTGGCGTTGTCAGTGATTTTAATCATTTGATTTGTTTTAGAGGTGGCGAATTCATGTGGAATTTTATTTCTTAAATCTTGTCGTCTGTTAAAGGGCGCCACATTAACTTTAAATTTATCTGGTTGATTAGCTACGCTACTGTTTCAATGTAGTTGTTCCGCTGGACACACGACGGTGTTGGACATTCTTGTTATGTTACTATATTACATATAGTACAAATCAGGCCAGTTGTTATCTTATCGTGGGAGCCTGACTGTAAAAGTCGTTGTTTGTGGTAAAGCACCGAGCACTGGAAATCTGAGGCAAATTTACAGACGGCAAGCCGTCATTATCAGTCCATCAAGTCATCTCGCTATCGCTTGGAAACATGACAAGTTATTTTTGGCGCACACTCAACTCACATTATCTGCTACTCAGTGCTATACTCGCTACATTTTTTCTCTATTTCTCTGGATTATTTTCTGTATTTGTCTATAGTTCTCTGGTTATTTTTTGCATTTGTCTGTGGTTGTCTGATTATTTTCTGTATTTGTCTGAGGTTCACTGTTATTTTCTGCATGTGTATGTGGTTGTCTTATTTCCTGTATTTGTCTGAGGCTGGCTGGTAATCAAGTCAACTCGCTCTCAGTTTGAAACATAACACGTTATTTTTGGCACGCACTCAACTCATATTGTCTGCTACACTCGCCACCGGCACATGAACCTGAGGTTGTCTGGTTATTTTCTGCTTTTTGTCTGTTGTTTGGCAGTTCTCATAAATCGCCTGGTTATTCTTTGCATTAGTCATTGGTTGTCTGGTTATCTTGTATGTCGATGAAATGTATTTTTATTTTCGATGTATTAATTTGTATCTGATCTGTCCGTGCAAGTAATTATATCTGTTGCAAAACTAACTCATTCTTTTTCGACAAAAAGCGCCGGTGAAACTCGATCATGTCGTCGCCAAAGAGACAGTTTCTAAAATTCTCCGAAAATAGCATGATGGTTGTGTGCATATCAATCAGTTTTCATATCATTTGTGGTTGTCATGGTTTGGCTAATTTAGTACACATAGATCGGATGACGTCACCGTGAATAGAGAGGGAAGAAATTATTCAGAGTAAAAGTGAATGCGATCACGGGTGTACACGAAGTTTGATATAGTGAATGCGATCACGGGTGTACACGAAGTTTGATATAGTGAATGCGATCACGGGTTTACAGGAAGTTTGTGTCGAGCTTTCCCTGCTATAGGAGAAAGTTTATTTAACATCGCTTATCTATTATAGATGATGGGCCTCCAATGATTTGTTAAGGAATCCACGAAGCCAAGATTAAGATAACATTTTGATTAAAAACTAGTAATTGATCCGTGCTCGCCCGACATTGACACGATAATGTTAATTAATGTTACCGCTGTTAATTGGTTTCTAATGTTGGCGCACACAACATTCGTTAGTTTTGCTGTTTTAAAGAAATCTACATTAATCGATACACAGTACATCTACAGTGATCGATACACAATACATATACAGTAATCGATACACAATAAATTGCAGTAATCCATGCACAATAACCATCTGCATTACCCCCCCCCCCCCCCCGTAACCCCATGCTTTTATGCCGACCTTCCCACCACCCCCAGTCATTGATGAGTCCAAATGTCTTGTCACCGTGTTTCTAACGCAGACGTTTTGTTGTTGCCGTAAAGTAAAAAAAAAATGATAGTAATAATTATATATATGTACATATATATAACGTCTTATTATAAACATTTGTCAATTATTTCATTAAAATGGACATCTTCAACTCCACTATTCCGACTCTTGGGGCCCGTGTTTCTCTTTCTGATCTTTTTCCCAGTTTAAACTGAACCGTTGACGTATAACGACAGAGAAGGTGAGGGCAAGGTGAAAAATATTCGTTATAAAAACATTCTCCCCCCAATCCCTGCACTGTATCTATCTATGTTCAATCCAAAATAAACCGCCACACGTGCAGATGGCGAGTTCCTGTAAAAGAAATGCTAGTGTTTGCGCAACAGCCTCATGCTGTGGGGCTTCTGTGGGGAACTGATCCAGTAAAACTGTGCCCGTGTTAGCATAGGAGCAGCAAGGCAGGGCTACCCGTATACCTTCATTCAGAGCTACCGTATACCTGCATTTAGAGCTACCGTATACCTGCATTTAGAGCTACCGTGTACCTGCATTTAGAGCTACCTGTATGCTTACATTCAGAGCCACCTTTATACACAAGCTAATGCTACCCTCAAATACAATAGAGTTGTTGAAAAAAAAAACATAGTGATCATTCTTATTAAAAAAGCGATGGTACTTCCACTGGGTGCAGGGTTCGGCAACCATTTTGTGTGAGGAGGCATTTGTATAAATCAGAGGTCCCCAAACATTTTTGTCTCATAGACCCCTTGCCATGTTTTTTTCGGTTTTGTGTATAGAAGTCACAACCTGCTTACACGAGATCCACTATCGTGGACCCCCATTTTCATTTCATGGACACCCAATTATTTTCCTCGCTGACATGGACCCCTTGCAAGTTGTCGTCGACCCCTGGGGGCCGATATAGACCACTTTGGGAATCACTGGTATAAATGATCGGTCTTTTAAATCTGGTAGGAAAATATTTTGGGAGCCTCATGTCATTTTAAATTATTTTGTTTTAAAAATAGAGCCGCATCTATCCTCACAAAAAGCCGCATCTATACTCACAAAAAGCCGCATGCGGTTCCGGAGCCGCAGTTTGCCGGCCACTGACCTAGTAGATTCTGAAGAAAGAAAAAAAATAACCTTATGAAACAACAGGTGAGGGGCCATATGTCCTGAATTACTCAGGTAACCATTACACATAACATCTTGATCATATCTTCCCGACTTTTCCGTAAAGAGGTTCTCCTCCACATTACTGAATCCAAACTGGCCACCCAGAAATTATTTTTTAAATTAAAAAAAATACAAGTGATATACATAAAGACAATCTGTTCCACGCATAGAATTTATACAGGCATATTTAGTATTTAATCAACATAAGACTTTCAGACGTGGCCTCGAAAGCAAACGGACAGACTTTTATTTACAAACGTAAAAGGCCATGAAATATATAATTCAATTCAGTCACATACTCAACAGTAGGTAAACGTGTACACCCTACACACACACGCGTGCACGCAAACACCCCCACATCCCGTAAACGCCAATGTACACTGGTAGCACTATGCAGCAATAGTGCACACCTATCTACTTCACGCTACCCATGAGGCATACAGCAATTCAGCCAGCCAGCCGGCACCCTCCACCCCCAGTCATCTAATAGCTAGTGCTCGGGGGTAGCTGGCCATGAATCTCAACATTGTTTACGGCTAGTGAGTACTATAAGGTAAGTTCTCATCCAAAGGTTGCGCAATCTACTGCTAGTGATTATTGTAAGATACGATCTGATCCAATCTTCCCCAACAAATCTCCATTTACCGTCATGATCAGGGTAATATGTAACTTGCTCAAGCTTGTGTGTGTATGTGTATGCAAAAATAGTGCACTTTCAGTACACAAAAATGATGTGTGCTCAGGATGATTCACCACTAATACTTTAGCTGGCGATAACAACAGACATCACTGCAGCGGCGTATCGTAATTGAGAAACATGTTTTTTTTAAAAAGTGTGTTTGTGTATGGTGGTAAAAGATTAAAAAGGGGGTGGGGTGGGGGTTGGTATGGTGCCATTTACCATCAGACATTTCCATCATTTCCATTTCGACTTGCCAACTTTTTGCTTGCTGTTGATATTTTTCTATTTTATGCCTCACTAGCGCATCAGCGAATCGGATTTTTTATTTATTTTTTATTATTTTTTAAATGCAGTAGCTCGCTACTCCCCTTTCACCGCCACCTCGGGGAAGCTGCGGTTTCTCTCTGTTACCCCCCCCCCCCCCCCCCCCCGTCCTCATAACAACCGTTGTCCCCACTGGACAGGTGTGGTTTTTGGGCTGTCCCAGCCTTCCCCCAAGTTCACCCGTAACGCTTGCTGTACAGTAATAATAATAAGCAATCGCATCTTAAGAATGAGAGCTGTAATATTGACAAAGGCGCAGCCAGTCAAAATATTTGCAAAATTAAAAGCGCGCCCCCCCCCCCCCCCCCGGTGTTATATCGCCACAATTTATTCTCACTGAAAATGGCATCGTTAGATGGAGATTAGGTGGACAGCATGATCAGTTGTCGCAAACGTTTGACACTATGCAGTTATTTTGCGTTATAAACAATTATAATTAATTAAACAGTTAAATAAACAATTAAATAATTTACAATAAACCAGTCATGTTTTGAAGTTCATAGATAAACATTTTTGTTAGAAAACGTTTAAAATCTCCGCATCAACTGTTATATATTGGAACTCTAATGTCATTGATAACTTCTTGTCTTTGATATTTCCAATCATAACAATGTTAACTTCTTTCCTGGCAAGTAGCAAACCTATCGTTTTATTGCTTTACCTGGCAAGGTAAATAAACCAAACGTTGCACATAGAAAAATAATCTATCGGAATCGGTAAGGATGTTAGATAGATTTTGCCTGAAGTCTAGAAATCTGACAGATAAACATGCTCTGCGCAGGTAAAAGAAAACAGTCTTGCAGAAATTAGGAACCAAATGTAGTGAAATATGGTACCGTGAAATATACTCCTTCCACTTCCATAAGCACAGGATAATTACACTGGACCTAAATTTAGATTAGTACATCAGATTTCATTTTAATGTTTACCCATGACTTGCAATAATTTCATGACTCCATGGTTCTGAGAAAATCCATAGGTTAATGCGAAGAGATATCACTATGACGTCTTTTGCGTGTTTTGTCCCTGGTTCCAATAGGGTCAAAGCCCTGGTTCCGATAGGGTCAAAACCCTGGTTCCCATAGGGTCAAAACCCTGGTTCCGATAGGGTCAAAACCCAGGTAAGGGATAAGTTTAGTGTTCATGTTAGGTTTAGGGATAAATAATGGACATAAGTTCGCGGGTCGCGGCAACCAATATAGTAAAAAAAAAATGCTGTGATATCTCCTCACATTTACTGAAATATTGAGACATTGCTATCGTATTTTCAAAGTCAAAGTCTATTGCTCCTCTGTTCTTATAACCAGTTTTCCTTGCACTCCCTGAAATTTGGGGTGCTAAGGCTGGTTAACTATCCTTAGTTAGAATAGGTTGTTTGGGGACCAAAAAGCTTATTTATTTTACTTAATTTTCTTTTGGCTCTCAGGCGTTTGGGGGTGGGGTGTCATTAACATGTGCAACTATAACAAGTCCTTGATTTACCCCACCACCAGTAAATGATGATATTATTTTCTTCTCCAGCATGCCAGTATACCTGTCACCAACACTGTGTGCCTGCTGTTACTCTCAACTGTAAGTCTATCTCTGATGATGGTGTAGAGGTGACCCTACCTAAAACCCCAACCCCCACAGAACCTCGGTCACAGCTAGAGACATCTTTATCATTAGGCAACATTAATGCTCGACCAGGCTGTGCTCGTAATGTAACAATTAGCAGCCCCAAACCAACAGACCTCTCTGCTGTCACTGCTCATCACTCATCAGACTACCCACCCCAAACTCAAGGGGGAGGATACAACTCTGAAGTAACTCCTCCAAGGGGTGGGTCAAATTTATATGTTGGGGCTTACCATGGACAAAGCAGCCCACCCTCCAGCAACTTAACCCTCTCTTCGAACACTCTGCCCAGGTCAGTGAGTGAGGGATATGTGACAGCTCATTTATCACCACAGCAAGGACCAACTGTTACAGCACCCCGCACCTCACAAGGATTTTCATCCCCTTACTCCACACCTCCATCCGCAAACATTGATCCTGGCTCAAATCCACCATCAACTCTCCAAAGACCAAGTATCCAGTCCTCACTTTTGTCACCTGGTACTCCCTGTGGGGATAAAGTGGGCTCCTCAGACCATTTCACTCAGGAAAACAGCAGCAGTCCACATGATATCAGTAGCTCTAACCGATCAGGAGCAGAAGGACCACTACCTCAGCATACACTGCTTACAGATAGAGAAAACAATCCTGATGAAACAACTGTGAGTAGAAATTTGACTTCCTTATTGTTTAAATTTTTAATAAAGTTTATATATATAGTCTTGTGATGATTGCACGAAGGCTTACAAAAGGCAATTATATGAATAAATTAATCCGGCCTATCCTGAGATTTTCTCCATATAATTTAAATTAAAAAGTTTTATTCAAGGAGCATCTGGTTGATTGATGTACTGTGATGCAAGCATCATATAATATATGCATACATACGCAAGTAGATCTGTACATCCACACTAATGTAATAAGAAATATAAAGAGTGTTTTTGAAAAGTAACATGCTAATATATCTCTTTAATTACAGTTTGTGTGTATGTACACAAGGAATGCTTATTGAAAGGGGATTATTCAAATCAAACTTTTTAAAATTAGCAATTAGTTATAATTTGTTGGAAAAATCTACTCTTACCATTAATATAAAAGGGTGTTTACTACAGTAGTTCTTTTTAAAAAAATTGTAGAAAAAAGTTGTTTCTAAGATTTATGATTTAGTTGTGAAAAGGTGTCCTGCTAAAAAAAATTATTAATTTTTATTTTATTTTGCACATTTTTAGTATCCCATAAAATAAATTAAATTATAATTTCATAGTTCGTTTTTCTCATAATAATGAAACTCTCACTTTGGTTACATAAACAATATAAATAAAGTAAAAAATAAAATACCCCATTACTTGCTGGGTCGATATAGTACCAATTTTATTGCTTGGAGACAAAAAAAACATGAAATTCCAGAATCAGAAAAATATTTTTGAGTTGAAAAGAGTTTTCTATCCCATTGTTCTTTTCAAAAGAAAGCTGAAATTATTTTAATTGAAAATGGTCAAAACCTTATTGACAGTTGTGCATTATGAGTTTGGTGATCTGTTTAAAAAAATGTATCTTGAATAAAACTATTAAATTTATTTTTCACATCACACTTAAACAAAACATTTTTTTGGAAAATAGTGGATAACAAGTATCACATTTTTTTTTGGTCAGGAAAAAGATGAGACAGACAGTGGATACAGGTCTGGGACAATACCTGATGACAAATTACCCAGGATCCCCAGCCAGGAAACACTTGATCTACAAGAGCTTAAAAGAAAAATTGCAAAATTTAACCACTTTGTTCCTGCTGCTACCCTGGAGTTGGTAAGTAGACCCAAGTTTTACAGAAATGTTAACATCTTTTATTGCTTTAAAAAAAAATATTTTTTTTTATTATTAATACTTGTATAAAAACACATGAATTCTAGAGCAAGCAACATTTTAAGACAAATAATGTAGACAAATCGTTTTTCCTATTAGGTCAATTTTGATACTATATTTTTCAAACATCGCTTCATTTATATTGATTTATTTCATATCCTTTTACTTGTCTCAATGTATAAAACTAACAAAAATATAATCATTTTAGTTGCTGACATTTTAAGCCTTTTTTCAATAGACTATAATTTCATCACTTAATTTTGTTCCCTCAAGTATTTGAAAAATGTTTTTTTAAATGTTCCCCCTACTAGACTGATAAAGAATCATTCCAAGGATTTGTGAAAGTAACCATGAACCTTATCCGACCAATCACCATGGAGCTGGGTGCAAGACCACCTTCCATCTATGAACTCCTGACTCGAGAGCACATAATTGAAGAAAACACTCAGCAGGTGGCATTTTACATGCCCCGTGACACTCATAAATCACTTCATATAACAAGGTAGGCAATTATAGTCAGTGTTTTATGCCATTGATTCCTATCACTGTTGTTATGAATGGATTCAGACAAATTTTCATATCACTGTTGTAATGAGTTGATTCAGACAAATTTTATGCAAATATTTTTAAGGCATAAAGAAAAAGCCAACCTTTTTATTTCATACTTTTTAAATTGTATATTGTACTCACATTTTATTGGTGCTTTATATATATTTTTTTATTAGTACCGGTACAAGTATATTTAATTTTTTTTTGAGATATGCATTTCAAAATAGCTCTTATGATCCTTGTATTATTAAAATTTGTAAACAAGGTTCTCTCTTTTTTCATGTACAGTGAAACCACTACCAAAGAAGTCATAACCTCTTTATTGAAAAAATTCCACATACTTGACCACCCTAGAAAATTTGCTATGTATGAACAGGAGTTTAGTGATCGCAACAAGTTGGGTACGCATGGCTATTCAAATTTGTTTTAGAAAACTATGGCAGCCCCCCCCCCCTCCCCCCCCCCAAGAAATTAGTAATTTTGGATCCTATCACTTTTAAGAAGTGTATAGTTTATCCATGACTCAAGACCTTTGTGAATAATTATGTAACTTTTGACAAAGGGAGAACTTGAGCAGTTTTATGATTGACAATTTTGTTGATATATTCTTCCTAGAACTCTTTAGCTTAACTGTTAAGTGTTCTTGGCCAATTCTTAAAATTCTAATTGCATTTTTACCTTGTAAAAAAATGTACTTTAAAAAATGCATGATAACCGTAACATCAAATTGTTTGTATTATTAAATGATTAAAATAACTGATTTTAACAGTCTGCAATAAAAAACCTATTTAATTTTTTTTTTTTGCTGTGTTAGGCAAAAAAATATATGTAATTCATATTTCTTGTGTATAAAATGTTCAGATTTTTAAAAATGAATCTCATCTGTCCAGTCCGCTTGCGACGTCTAACAGACAAAGATTTCCCATTAAGAGCAATCTTGACTTGGAACCCTGAGCGCATTAAGAACTACCGGATGGTCTTACAAGAAAATGAGACAGGGGAGATAGTTGTAAGTGCTTAGAACTAATGGTCAAATTAATGTTTTGGAACTTTGCTTTTTTTGTCTTAATTATCAGTTTATGCCATGGAGAAAGCCAGTCAAGCACTGAGCCTTATATTCTCATAGCAACATCTTACTCAGCAAATTATGAAGGAATAAAAAAAAAAGTTGTAACCGTCTTCAAAAATTATTTACAATTGAAATTAAAATGAATTTTTTTTAAAGAATTAGTTTATTCAGTATATTATTTTCTCTAATTAAAAAAAAAATCTTGAGAAAACAAGTTACAGATGACAAGGCCAATTAAAATGTTGGAAACTTTCTCCTGATTACAATAAATTTACAACAAGAGTTGAGAGAACTATATTTACCAATTGAAATAGTTGTAATTTTGTAATATATGTTTATTTTGTAATTTTGCCTCCTTAACAGTGGGATGCTTTCAGTCAACCAGAATTAGGCAATTTCCTTAAAGTTCTTGACCGCGAGGAAAAGGAAACCATATTGGAGCTAAAACACAAGTACGCCTACATGAAGCAGTACATGGAGAGGAGGCTTGGTGAACTTCGTAATGAGCGCAACAAGCAGGGAAAAAGCCAGAAATGATTCTTTCAATGGATACATTTTGGATGCGCCAAAAGAAACAAGAAAATTTCACAGAAAAACACCACACTTATGGCGGTGTGAAATGTAAATTTTATTGTTCATTGCAAACAGGGCACCACAGTATAGCAATCTGTGGACATATAATCCAAATTATTCACAGGAATAATCTAATGAAAAATTATACTCCTAGTCCAGAGAACTAGAAAATGGATAAATTTGTTTTTAAAAAATGTTAATATTGTAACTGATTTTATATTCACTACATTTTGACTTCTATTCCTTATTTAGTTATTTGCTTTTATATTGTTAAAAAGTCAGTTTATAAAAGGAATTATTGATCCATGAGACATTTATAGTTTCATTTAATATCCTTATGTACATTTTTACAAATTATTAAATCACTGAACAGAATAAGAGATCAGTTATGAAATAGAATGCAAAGCAAGAATGACATTAAATATAAGACAGATGGGAAAGAAAGCATCATCATTATGTGAAAGTGTTTTTTAATAAATCATTTTGAAATGTGGTACACATTTTACAAGAAGATCTGTGGAGTTTCAGCTTGCAATAATCTACTTAATCCCTATCTTCATTGTGGATAACAACAACTGTCTGCAAAAGCACACACAAAAAACAAACGTTGACCTGCAAGCAAGGTTTATCAGCTGTGCTAATAATTTAAAATGTTTTCTGTTTAATCAATTTGACTTTATGATAACTTTTCATCTATTAAACACTCTATGGTATTCAAGATTATTTATCATCAAATCTAAGGAATTTAAATTTTTTGTCTTATCATCAATTACTCAGAACTGTTGGCAAAACCGCTGCTTAAGATTACTAATAATAAATAGTCTTTTGGTATGAGTATGCCTGATACACAATGTGTTTTTTTACTGTTTGATATGCCAAGGCAAGGCAATTTTCATCTCTTGCTTTCAAATTCCTAACCAAATAAATTGCTGTTTAATTTAATACTATGCACCTTGATGTCATTTAGTCCTTGAACATGAATTAGCTGTTGGATAATTTTCTCAATGAAAATGTAAACATTATTCACTTCACAAAAACTTTTTCTAAAAGGCTTTTTTTAAAATTTTATCAGAACTTTTAAATTTTAAAGGATTGCCTTCAAGGTACCAGGTACTGTAAAAAATAAACCTGGCATTAACATTTTTATAGAAAATTAATTGTGTACTGTGAAGGCTTAATAGTAAATAAGGTAAAATGACTTGCAACAATAAGTATATTTCCCGGTTTTAAAAGATATTGGGTTTTTAAGAGTAAAAATTTACCTAGCAATTTATAAAATGTAATCAAAATTAAATTTAGATGTTATTTTTAATGGAGTAGTGTGTAATAAGAAAAAAATTATTGCTTAATAATGCTAATCTAAAATGTTAAATTTTCACATTATTTGGATGAGTTTTAGATACATTTAAAGGGTTTCCATAAAATCAAAGACAAAGAAATAGAACCAAAAAATGCAACCAAAGCTTTGCTTCTACCGTTTTTATGTTGCCATATAGAGTACAACATGTTAAAAAGAGTTTAAGTTGAAAGCTGATATATATTGAAATTTTTTAGAATGAAAGAAAACAATAATGTAAACTTAGTATGCTCAACTTCATAATTTTGTTTTAAAAAAGTTTTTTAAGAAATTTGGTTAATATCAATCTAGAACAATTTAATTTTATTTATGTTTTATAAATTAAATGGTCAAATGAGTGGGAAATGTTGCCAATACAGGTCACAATGAATCAACTAGTTTTGAACGCAGAGCTTTCCAAACTGTTGCAATGGGAATCATTTTAGTCAATATAAGCCATGTAAACTTACTATTTTTTTTTCTTCATATTCTTGAATGATAAAGATCGTAATAAATTGGCATTGTGTGTTATTATCATCCAAATCATAACTAAAAAATAAACTACTAAAAGATTTTCATGAGAAATGCCATGTTGTCATGAATTATGTACATGTGAGCATCTTTTATAAGAGGTTGGTTAAAACCTTGAGTTTGCTAGTAAAACTAAAAGCCGTGACAGGAAATATGCATGTTGCCAAAATAACTTATTTTTAGAAGAAAAAAAAAGCAATTTGAACTAAATAGAAATTTAAATTCATAAAATACTGTTAGTATTAGCTTACATAATTATCAAAAGTAATTCTAGTCTACTATTTTTTACAGTATTAGACTAAATATGACTTGTATATCCACTCGTAGCAATGCTCACTTGGAAAACATTTGTATGTATTTGTGTATCACTGGGAAACAATTTTAAAAAAACATTTATTGCTATCAAATCATCATTCACTTACTTAATGTTAAAGGTATTGATAACTTTAAAAAAAAATAATTCTTTGTTGATCCTGGAAATGAGATTTTAATGTTATTCCCTGGATATTTATTTTAAATCAGATGTTTTTGAAGTGTTATATGTTTCTTTATTTCATCTTTTGTTGAATGGTTTAGAATCTCTTGAAATTGTCTTCCCTTGTTGAGGTAGCACGTAATATCAATAAGTAACACACCCCTTAAAGTGCATATTCAAACAATGTTGTAAAAATATGTTACATGATTACTGGGTGATACCGTTGTCAGGTACTTTTTTTTTCTCTCCACCAAAAGTAAAAGAAATTGGAAAAAAAATCCCCATAATTTCATATGTTATTGTAAATACTTTTTATAACATTTTGTACATATTTGTTATGAGAGCATGCTGGTATTCACTACTCATTTTGTGGATTTGACCCAACTTTATTTGCCACTCTTGGAAAAAATAAAAATATAAGAAAAAACAACCTGTGTACAAAATGTTAATGTACCTCATTGTTGTGCCTTCTCTGCATTCACATCTATTTATACATATTATTTTGTTTCACTTCAAGCAATCTGCCTATTGTGATAGAAAGGAAAGAAATGCTGAGCATGATATTTGGCATAATGTAGGGGTCGGTGGTTTAGAAAGGAAAGAAATGCTGAGATGATATTTGGCATAATGTAGGGGTCTGTGGTTTTGGGCTTTGATGGTTGTTATTTGGTAATCATGCAAGCTTTCGTATACTGTTTCGTAGCTAAATTCAACACCTTAAGAAAAAAAGCCCATCGGTGAATGTGTCCTTGTATTGCATTAAAGGTAAATCTGATTAAACAGAAATGACTTCTTTCTGATCATACATAAACTTCAGGGTTGTTTGTAACAAAAGTTGAGCTTCAAATAGGTGAAAATAATTATAAGGAAACTGGTTTTTAATCAATTTTAAATAATATAAAACGATTATTATCCAGTAGTGTTTGCTTTTTACTTTGAACATAAAATGTATAAGTTTAGAGTTGATTTTTTTTTTCATTCTTAGCTTTCATATTTATTTCTACAGTTCTTTAAAAAAAATTTTTTTATTGAAAATTATTGGTTTTGTATAGTAAATAATCAAATACATACTAGACACAATAAAGGAATGATTCATTTAAAATACAATCATTATGTAGACAACTAGAAAATAGTTTTTTTTGTACGCATAATTAAATTAATAAATATTTATAATAGTATTATAAAATGGTTCATACTTTTTCAAAATCTACTAAAATTCAAAGTTTTCTGCATGATGTCTTCATTTTTTGTTTTGATATCAGACTTCTGTAACTATCATTGAAAAAAAAAAGTCATAATTTTTTTATTTTGTAGTGTCATAAAAATTTCATAATCAGTACCGGTACTGTTTTTCATTTGATCTTCATTCATGTATAACTCTAGTTGTACATGAACGGACTTCTTAATATCACAACACCCTGCAACTTACACCACAATTTATGTTTCTCTGATGTTTAAACAGTTGGTGCACATTGTCTCATGGAAAACAATTTTAAATGTTGAAGATTCATTAATGTTTTATTATATGCCTCAGAATATGTATGCTATATTTACTTAAATTAAACCATGTTCAAGTCTTGACAGTTTTTGAAATTATGTAATACATTATTTCTTTTTAAAAGACTAAGTTTCATTACTTGCCATCATGCTTTGCTGTTTCCTGGGTGAATCCATAGTTTTAAGGGTTTATAAATAGAACTTAAATAAAAAGAAAGATGTATATATTCTTTTAAAAGTAATTGTATTTCCTATGGTTGCTTTTGTTTTTTTAATTAGAAAAAAATTTTGAGAAACGTTTTTAATGTATAGGTTCAATTTCAAGATAAAATCAATTTTTTTTTTGTTTTGGTGGTTGTTGTGACTGCATGCTTAGAAAAAACACATTTGATAACTGAAATTTGTGCCTTGTCAGATTGGTATTTTTCTGAGATTTTTTTTTTTTTTTTACTAAACATGTCTTAAAAATTCATTTCAAATTTTTAATCTTGATTGGGCAAATTATTTTTAGAAAAATCCTTGAACTGAATAAAGTGAATATGTGCACTTAGTTTAAATAGCTTCACAATTTTCAACTCTTTGGTTGCTCATTTGACCATTAAATGCCATGCAATTTTTAATATTACATAAATGCTTCATACTTGTTGACTGGAAGAAATTTGCAACTGTTATTGCATATTAAACCTTCAAAATTTGTAAAGAAAAAAAAAGTTAATAAAAATGTGAGAAAGAGCATCATAGTCAGTGCGTGTGTTATGCTAGCTACACCTTTTTGTTGTTACCACAATCTGAAAACATGACTGAAGTTCAGTGTTGAGTCCTTGTCAGTGATAGAACGCTATGGTTTGATCTCTGTACTTTTAAAGCAGGTTAAAAGAGATGTGCTTTTAATTATGAGAAGATTTAAGCAGAGTTTTGCAAAGGTGATCAAAATTAATATAAATAAAACATTATTAATAGGATAATTTATTATGTTATATACCAGAAATTGACAGTATTTGTAACACATTTATTTATGATTGTGGTAATGAAATGAAACAGAAAAACCATTACAATCCGTGTATGATATAAGCCAAATTGTAAATCAGGTCTTAAAATAAAGACATGATAAAAGACAATATCAACAGACTTTAACCAGTGTTCAAGAAATAAATATTTTTAAAAGTTGGAAATTCTAAACTCATTCAGTCTTTAGCAATTTAACATTTTTACACACCAAACTTACACATTGCATACAATTTCAAATGAAAGGTGGGTTAATAAATATGATTTTTCATGAGTGGTTGATATACATTCACCTTTATATGAAAGAAAGAAGGAGGTTTGGAAATTGTTTACTAATTGAATGAAAAAATTTCAACTGAATAATTAACAAGCCAATACTAATTATTATTTAAATTAAATGAATTTTTCATGAAAATTAAATAAAAGAATAAGGATGACTTTGGTCCAAAGCAGGTATTGGCTAATACAAGATGGGTGGGGAAGTATCACCTAAAAACTAAGGAATATACAAATTACAATTAATAAAATAAAACATCTTTTAAAAAAATCAAAGCATTTTAATCTCCTGGTTTGCTCATAGCTGCCACTGAATGGGGAGAAAAGCACATATAGATTAATTGGGTCATTGAAATATTTTCGTTTACAAAAAAAAATCCAAAATGGTAGACATATGGTAAAGTTAAGTCATCAATGTAATCAAGAACCTCTGTTTTTATCAATGGTAAGGAAATGAAAAATAAAGGGAGATACAATTAAAAGCATGCCTCTGCTTTTCTTTACATGTACACATAAGCTTTAAAATTTAAAGGGATTCATTAAAGAAGCTAATGACCTTCATTGAATAAATATTTAATTTATAAATACTGCCAAGTCAGAACATTAAAAATACAAAAATAAATATATGACCAAAGCTTTAGTGATGGTAAGGAGAAGCACTTCAGTCTTTCTTCCTTTTTTTAAACAAACATAAAATAAGATTATAGAGTAATATACTGAACAAAATATACTTTATCATTAATGAACAAAATATAATTTATCATTAATAATGTTTAATCAAGGAAAAATGTAGAAAAAAAAACATTTAGTTTAACTAAGGTGAAATAAGTATTCATAAAAAGCTACATCATATTTATAGCAAACAACAGCTCCTAGTAATTTGGGCTCAGATGTACATATTTACAGCAGACACTATAATAAAATGAGCCAATTAAAAAACAATAATATCTTGATTGCTTTTACATTTTATTTTTGCATCAACTGTTTCTAAACGTGAAATACATTGTAGGTCTTTAAACAAAAGTCTGCTTTAATCTTTAGTCTGACTTGAAAATGCTTTGTTCCAAAGCAAAATATAAATAGTTATTTTGTTGCGTCATCCGAGAAGAAAAACTACTTGTTACGATCTAAGATCACAGATTATGTTTTTCAACTTACAATGTTTAGGGTTTGATTAGGAGCATTATGTGAATGAACAATTTTAACATAGGACTAATTTTTTTAAAGCATGATCAATTTCTATAATTAACAATTTAATTGTATAACTGCTATGAGGTATGACAAGTGATTTTCTGAACTGCTATTTTGGAATATATATGTTAGCATTAAGCATTGATGGTTGGGATTTTCTTGTCATTGTTTTATGCAAGGCTATACTCCCATTACTGCAATATGGCACAATACAAAGAAAGAAAGAAGAAAAATCACAATATTCTTCATTTTCATTAACTCACTACATCAACATGTCATAAATCTAGAGGAAACCTTAAAAAAATTTTCAGTGCTAGTAAAATCATAAATTATCAAGAATAGTTTATTTAAATAACAAATATCTCTAAGTGAGCCACTACCAAACAATTATTTAGCTACATGCTATTAGAAGACTTTTGTACTAGAAAAATGTATTATCACTACTCACATTTGTTAACTGATTATGGTTAAGCACATGTGGTGATCAATCAACTCAGTTATAAATTAATAAGCATCAGAAATCAATAACTTTAACAAAAAATTATTTTACACTTGAGAACTATATAACATTAATTTGAAGTATAATGACAAGAAATATGGTATGGTTAAGAATCATGAGAATATTTAATTATCAGCTGAATTAATGTGAAATATTCTTTAGTGATGTCTTCAGAATTAGACTTCAGTAAAAGAAATGGGATTTAATGTATGAAATGGTCTAGCATCTTTCAGGTATTTAAGACAAATATTATTTAAAATTCACAAAGACTTGGCACCTTTATCTGTTCATCAAACCATGCTTTACTTAATGATACGGCTAGCCCAGTGGTCGGCAAATTGCGTCTCTTTAGCGACCGAGTGCGGCTCGGCCAGTCAGCCACAAATCGAGTTTGACTCCAAAAAACATGATTCTTGATAGGTTCTTGAAAAGAAATGTGGCTCTCAAAATTTTTTTAATCTTCCTGCTGCTGATTTTTGGCTCTTTTGACCTATGAGTTAGCCGACCACTGGGTTAGCCACAAGTCAACCTAGGAAATACTAGTTCATACACCTTTTAAGTGAAGCTTGATCAACAAATCATTCACTTTCAAGCCCCTTTATTGGTTTATAAAAACAAGATTTAATACAATGACATAAATCATTTTTTTTAAATTTAAGATAGTTATAAATAATATATTTATTGTATAATGTATAATCATATCAGTTATACTGATTTCTTAATGTAAAATAAAGAGAGATGTAAGTCACTCAAACCGATAAGCTCATAAAACTGATAGTACAAACTGTGAAAAGCTTACATTTTAATTAGCAACATTTCCATAATACATTTAATATTTGTGTGTGTTGTCATTGACATATTAATGGAGGTAGGGCTATGAAATATTAATGGAGGTAGGGCTACAAGGGAGGACCTTCTCATTTTGTAGGAAATGGAATTTATATTAATTTATATTACTATTTCTCAATTTAAGCTTTTTATGATCTTGCAACTGAATCAAATTGATATAAATATTTTTTAAGATACTTTTTAAGATAAAATGTTGAGACAACTTTAAACATTAGCACTGCTCTCAATAAATGAAAAAATTATCTTCATTTTATGCATACGAAATTTTGAAATTTAATTGATGAGAAGGAAATAAATATTTTAAAAAATAATATTTTAACCCACAAATGTGGTGTTACTAGTGATGTAGTGAGGAATATTGCTGCCTACAAACTGGAGACATTCAAACTGAGAAGCACAGCCACCACCAGGATCTTATCTTTAAAACAAACATAAAACAATCCACAAAAAGATACACATTGATGGAAGGAGAGCATGCATAGAGGACTACCCTAACAAAGGCAGAAGATTTGCAACCAATAAATTTCATTACCCCCATATATATGGTCATCAATGTGTTTTTCCAAATGAGAAACAAAATAGACCGAAGCATGCCATCTATTCTCTTCTGATATTTTAACATATATTAAATCTGAATTCTTTAAAACAATTTTTTTTAAAACCCATGCCAGAATAGTTAACAGCTGTAAAATACCAACACCAGGCTTCCTTTTAAATACCAATACAAAAAAAAAAGTGATTATTCAGACACATTAAATAAATAACCTTTACAATAATCATTGAAATATATTAATTAGATCAATATTTGATTCATGTTTAATTTTAAACATGTTAATTCCATAAAGGTGAAAATAAACAACTTTGATAAAAAAAAAAAATGGACAATGTTGTATTTTTACAGATATAAATTTCACAGTATCACATTGCCTTTATAAACTATTTAAAATAAATAGATAAGTAAGCATTTCAATATTGCAAATAACACATTCAGGCACAGGGGACGTAAGTTATTTAACTTTTAATTTTCTCCCACTTTTGGCTGACTTTTGAGCAATAACTTTCCCAGCCTTCCCTTTTACAATTTTTTTTGTAGTAGCTTTAATGGTGGTCTTTTTTATTTTGTTTGCACCCTTGGCGTCTTGCTTAGCTTTTAGCTTACTAGGTGTATCTAAGATAGTGGTCTTCTTTGGAGTTTTGCTAGATTTAAGAAGGGCTTTAGCAACTTTTTTCACATCCCCATTTATTGTTTTAAGTTTCTTATTATTAAGCGCAGTTATTTTCTTTTTAATGGAAATATTTTTTTTCTGTACCCCTTCTTTCTTCATTATGTTTTTATTCTGTTTATTAGATTGCTCTATTTTGTCTCCCTCACCCTCAGTTTTCAATTTCTTAGGTCTTCCCCTGGGTCGAACGATCCCCACCACTTTCAAAGAACTATCTAAGGCCTTTTTCCCAACATTCTTTCTGCCTGCCCCTTTGAGTTTTGCTACTATCTGTGTGGCCTTTTTTACCAATGCTTTTTTATCTGATGTTTTGGCTTTCAAATTTGTTAGACCTTTTCCAAGTAAAATATTTTTTCTAGGTCTCCCCCTTTTAGCTTTCAATTTTTCTGGTTTTAAATTATCACATGAAGAACTGCCAGCTTCCTTGGAATCTTGTTCAGGTTGCTCGTCTCTCTCATCATCTTCTGAAGTCTCCCCGTCTTCCTCTGAACCACTTGCATTACCGTTAGCTTCAGCACTGGCCAGCTGACGTTGTATAATGCTCAGGTCACCAACAACTGATGGTAGGGTGCAGAGGGACCTCCTCTTGCTGTGGAGTTGTAAGGAGATAAAGATGTCCCGCAGTTGTTGGGGGACGACACCATCATTCTCATCCCTCAATGTATCACGATGCTCCTGAAGATTTAAATATAGAGCTAATGTATACTGCCAATTAAACAAAAAGAAAAATCAAACTGGTTTTTTCATATACTAAAAAATTCATAATATCGCATTTAACTTTCACCTGTTTACTTTTCATACCATATATAAATGAAATCTCAATGAAAATTTTATGAGTATCATTTGAAATATGTCCCAAACTTAATTATTTAAATGTCTATTGACATTATAAGACTTAGTAGCTTATAAACTCTTTCCTGAAAATACAAAATGACAATAATTAAAAAAAAACAAGATTTTAACGTGGTGAAAAAAAGTATTGTCACCTGTAGTAAGTCTGGACCATAACAAGCACAGCATACTCCCAC
The DNA here is from genome assembly GCA_964017045.1 of Omphiscola glabra. Taxonomy (NCBI): domain Eukaryota; kingdom Metazoa; phylum Mollusca; class Gastropoda; family Lymnaeidae; genus Omphiscola; species Omphiscola glabra. The sequence continues at coordinate 30,909,679 of OZ024799.1, forward strand.
TAGTATGTCAATTAGTTTTGAGGCATCACTAATTCTGATGTGCTGACCATTGGTTATTTCAGCCACACGTCTGAAGAACAAGGTACCTTCATCTTCATCCTCCTCCCCAGTGGTAGTCTGTGGTACAGCTTGTATGGTGAATACATGGATTCCCTAATGAAGAACAATTTATTCAAATAGATGAAGTTTAACATGTCGGTGTGTTTAAATTTGTTGATGGATCTCACAATAAATGTAGTTGGTAAGTTGCAACAAACAATTTATTAGCTTCTGAATCTTTTGATTTTTTTTTTTAGATCTATATTAAAACTATTATTCCTAACAATTTTGTGGGAAAAAATAAAATTGGATTACTATTTAATATATAATGCTAGCTTGACTGTACCCAAATAATAGTTCTCAACGTATATAAAAAAATTTGTTTCTCTCATTAAATGTTAATTATTCCCACCATTTGAGCTAAAAGTTTGGCCTCCAGCTCCCAGTCAATAACAGGAATCTCTGCCTTGTTAGAAATCTCCAGTGCTGATCTGATCCACCCTCTCCAATGTTCTCGCTGCAGATAAAAGCTAGTTCTGTTTGGTCTCCCACGCCCCAATATTATAACTGTGCGATAGCTGCATGAGCTCCAAGTCATACACCGCTGCAGTTTCCATAGTGCCATCTCCACATTATCTTGGACGTAATCTGGATAAACTGTAGCCTCGGGTTCTGTGGAACATTCAAAACGAGTGCTACTAAAGTATAATGTGTACCTTTTTTAAAAATCAACTAATAAAGCATAAAATAAAGCATACGAGAACAAACTAAAATAGCTTCAATATTAATATATGAAACAAAGCGACTAAAAAATTCTCCTTTCTTTAGCTGATGAATCCTTAAAGAGCAACTTTAAAAGGTAAGTATTTTTTATTTATTCATTAATAGTATTAACAAATTTAGTATTACTTTATTAAAAATAAACAAATAATAATCCAGTTTACAATATCAAAACAAAACGAAATCAAGTGATGAAGAAACTAAATAAATAAACAGCTAACAAAATTAGAAAAATTGTATTACGTCTATTTTTGTTCTTTAAGTGATTACCCAGACTTCCTACAAAAGCACAGATCTGAGAATAAGTTGCCCCCAGATCAAGCCACTTGGTTCCACTGTGACCCCCTGTGCGTATGTAGTTGTGGTCACTGGCACTATTACGACTGCCTGTTTTGTCATCATGAATACCACCCTGGGTGTGAGCAAATATACCAATACGCAAATTAGATATGAGAGACTGAAGCCGCCAAACCATCTCTCGTGTCTTGTCTTGTAATACTTCCAAATAATCTCTCATGGCCCCTGATGTGCTGATGCAAATAACTACTTCTAGCATTGTAGGCTTTCCTAATTCTGTCGTAGACAGACTTTCTGTTGCAGTTGCAGCATTTGGGCTGACTTTATCTAAAGAATTTGGTGCACTATGGTCTATGTCACAAATCTCCAAAACATCTGAGCTGCTCAACTCTTTGGGATCAATGCTGCTAACATGATTAGTGGACTCTGTTGTAAGGCTACTTTTTGATGATATTTTTGGTAATGATTTGGACAAGGCTTGATTTGGTGAGGATTCAGATTGTGAGAATGGTGATGACGTTAGAGTTGATATTTTGTTGACTTGTTCGGTTCCAGTTCTTTGTGTTTTAATAGCAGGCTTTTCAACTACCTTGGCATTGGAATCGATAGAGTCAGTTAAAATTTCAGTGGCTTTCTTTGACAAAGATGGAGAGTGTGATATTGTTTTTTGTGAAGCTTTGTTCTTTGAAGGGGGGAGATCTTCAACAAGTTTTAGAGTTGACTGTCGTCTTAAAGTAGTGGGATTTTTTGCAACAGATTTTTCCTTTTGCAGAGATGGTTCTGCCTTCCTTTTGCTTGGAGGAACAAGTGTTGGAAATTTTGGCATTGATGGCTTAGTTGGTTCCTTTGGTGTGCTGTCTGTTACATATGACTGCAACCATGATGGTGCCTTCCTCTGTCTGAAAGAAGCTAATCTGAGGGGTTCAAATGCAGGTTTCTGGACTGTTTTTTCCCTTGATAGTTGAATAGTGTTATCAACATTAGCATTTGTTGATTTTTTGCTGAGCTTGGCTGGCTGCTCATAGCCTGGTGATCTAGATGCCTTCCTCTTCATTTTAGACTGCACTAATCAACAGCACCTGAAAATATTTAAGATTATTATAATTACATAAGCTGAAGAAAGACAAGAAGCTGATCTCCAATCTATAAATAAAATCACAAAGGTCATGATGTAAGTATAACATATTTCATATGGCTGACACGCACAAAAAATTAAGTCACTCTGTTGTGGGATATAATATTTTCATAAAAACTTAACAATATAAGAGTAATAAGAAAGGAGCTTAACAATCCAAAATTCAAAACCAATCCTAATGATCTGAAAGTACCCTATTTAATACTAATAATTAAAAGATCATTCAGAGAGCTACCTTTTCTATATCAAACATATTTATAGTAGTGATTTCACTAAAAAATTAAAAAATAAGCGTGTTCAATCCCCTAGGAGTCTAGTAGAAGTAGGATGTCTAATAAATACTAAAATCATTAAAAAATCAACATTAATTTTAAAAAAAGATAAAACCAGGATTACAGGGCTAAAACAGAACTATGCAATATCATTTAAAATGATTTAGATAAATATAACTGCCAGATTTGAACAATCCAGGTAGACATCAAATCAAAAAGACATGCGTTAGGCGTTAGGTACATGCTGGGTTATATTGTGATGATTTGCTTTTAAATGTACAGTAGTACAGGAGCTTTTTCATCATATTAAGTTTGTTTCGGGAACTACATTCAAATGTTTAAGAAATGAAGGACTACATTCAAGCTGTGTTAAGGAAATACTGGAACAAGGTATGTGGAGGCTTGAAATATAAAGACAGGACAATAAAAGAAGAACTTTTTGGCTTAAAGTTAAAGCCTTCCTCAAAAAACAGGACAAATGAAGAAACAACAAGAAATAATAAGTAGTTCAATTTAACACTTACGTTGTTGAACTACTTTCTATTTCTTGTTGTTTTTTCATGTCTGATGTCTGCTGAGGAAGGCTCTTAGTCAAAGTGTTTTTCAGTGCTGCGGTGCTTAAGTTTGGGAACACAGTCTAAAACTCAACTTTAAATGCGCTTTTAACTTTTTTTTAAAATAAGGTGATTTAAATTTACCAATAATGTAAATATGTGCAGATAAATTTGGTTCAGTAGTATGACTAAAAGATGGCAGTAATACTTTGGTTTATTCAAAAAGAGTCTTTAATAAAAGTGCCTTCATGTGTAGAATATCATTCTCCAACTTTTATCTTATTGATAATTAAACAGAAAATGTATACTTCCTTTTTTACAAATGTTTTCTTATACCCGGTACCAATGGATTACACCCCAGAAAATCTCCACCAGTGCAACTAAACCACAAAGCCTTTAAATAGACAGACCACCCCCTGTAAATGCCAACAACAAATGAGCAAGCCCTGTGATTAGCAACGATTAATTAAGCATAATTTTTCTACCGATTTCAGACTATTTATTTTTCAAGTCTGGATATGATCAAATAAGTAATATTTAGAATGTGTATCGTGTGCCTTGATGAGTAGCCTATACCAGTGGTTTTCAACCTTTTTTGACGGAGTACCACTTTCTTAAAACACGACAATCTAAGTACCACTTTCCGAACAACGGAGACGTTATTCGTGCAATTCTATGTAAATATAGTTAAATGCGAATATTGAAGGGTTACGCAGATCTTGATTGTAAGAAAAAACACATTATCCGTGCTGTTATAATTAAATATATTTGTGTTTATTTGCCATAAATTGATAAAATGACGTCGGCATTGTTTCTCTCGTTTGTGTGCAAGACACAAATAGCAACGCACCAACTCCAGGGGATAGTATTTTCACGAAAAAAAGTGTCAATGACATTAAAAATGTCTTCTCCAGTCGTTCTGTCATGTAACGACCGACAAAGCAAAATGTGTTCAATGATGTCACCAGAATCTGCAACACGAATGAAAACCACTAGCTGGCCTTCACTAGCAACAGCAGTGCTCTCATCTAATTGTAATGAAAATTCCTTGGCACTAGCGATTTTCTCCAGGAGTTGTTGTATCAGGTCGTCGGCCATGTCGACAATTCTTCTTTGTACCGTGTTATCGGAGCACGGGACGTTCTTCAAAGCGCTAGCCATTTTGCCATCGAACATAATGGATACAAGTTCTATTGCCGAAGGAATCACGATGGTATGGGGCTTATTTTGCTTCGCCGCAAGTAAGGACAAAGCGAATGACGCTTGCAAACATTTATCAGAGACACTTGTTGATTTTCTGAAACCAGCTTGCCGCTTCAAAAATTCTTCTTTTTTTTGAAAAAAATGCCAGTGATTTTCCAACATGTGCCTTGTGCTTTGTGTTCAAATGCCTCTGAAGATGAGCCGGCTTCATGCAGTTATTCGAAATGATTTCCATACAGACCACGCAAACAGGTTGTTGTTATCGATGAAGTGAAAACCCTATTGCAAGTAGTCCTCACCGTATTTGCGATTACATCGTGTCGTCTTTGGTTTTTTGTTAGGTGGTTCCATCGGCGCACGTTTTTCTTCAATTGGCCGAATCGACGATGTCGGCGTAGAAAGGGTTGCCGGCTTTTCGACGCTTCCTTGTGAACGGTCATCAGATGCTGGTGAAGACCGAGTCAGAAATTTTTCCATCACTTCATCACCAACTCACAACCCCTTGCCGTGATTCCAAAGTAACATACATTATTAGAAAGGGTGCTAAATGAGACAACTTCCGGTTCACGACAGGCTGCAGTGAAAATTTCTCCACATTTTCTCATTTTTGGAATGTTTCTCTCAAATTTTATTCCTGGATAGCTCGATATGTTTGTATATGAAAGTCTCCTGTATAATTTCTATTTATCTTGATTAATATAAACAATAACAGTCAACGCAACTAACAAATACTTCCGGTTCATGAGTCGCTTGATATGCAGGAAGGGAAGGCGAGGGAGAGGGGGTGGAGGGTTGACCTTGTCCGCATTTGATGCGAAAGACCCACGGTTTTCCCTGCGACCTATGTTTACATAAAAAAAGAAAGTTCATGGTACTTTGCGCCCTCTTCAAGTACCACTGCCAGGACTTCGAAGTACCACCAGTGGTATGCGTACCACAGGTTGAAAAACACTGGCCTATACTATATTTAATATTATTAACATGACAAATTATTACAGGACGTAACAGGGACAGGACCAAATTTCCACCCAAACTTTTATTTTAATTGTATAAATCGTTGCATTTATTTAAATTTTAAATACTGACTGTGTGGAAAAAATTGTGAGTTGTGTTACTTTTAACACTTTTTTGCAATTGCAATTTTTTGCCTAGCTATAAATTAAATAATAAATAAGGGGAAAGACACTTCTTAAAAATAAATCTTAGTGGTAAATTAAATTCAGTTCAGTTGGGCTATGGTAAGAAAATTTTATTAAAAAAAACTCTATAAGCACTGTGTCATGTCTCATCTAAGTTACATCTGTTCCACGTGTTTTTAATTATTAAAATAAATGAATTGTTCGAACAGACATTAACTTGTCGGGGACAGCAGTTTAAGGAGTGAGAGTGTCAGTCAATCGTCATCAACAGCAGTGTGTCAGATGTGGAATGTTACTGTTTTTCATTAAGAGGCGGGGACGGGATGAAATAACTTCAAAAGTCAATACCTGCAGAAGAAAGTGCTTTTATTCTGGGTTTTATATGTCAACTATGTAGTATGCTTTTTGTACAATATACAACTTCAATAATGTAAATTCGGCTGAAAAAATAACCAAATTTTGGGAAGGTAGTTGTTTTGTTAGTTGCTCCCGATTTCAACATGGCCAGTCTTTTGCTTTCGAAGACATAATATCTAAACAAAATATTTAATGTATAGTTATTGGACTATTTAAAGGCAAAGTGAATTTGAATATGCCTAATGGACACGCATTAGAGTTAAAAACAAAAGTATGTATCTGTATTAAACTTAAATATGTATGCTTCCAACTTCGAGTGATAAGAAAAGAAAATTTTAGTCACTCAATCTGGCATAGCAATGACATTCGATTATCGACCTTTAGTTAGCGTCACTTGGAAATTTTGATTCTACCTACAATGTACAAAATGAGGTTGTGTTACTCATTTTATAACCTTTTTCGCAAATTAACATTACGTCAACTGTTCAAGAATGTTCCCACAATTTTCCCCATGAACTCACTCCATTTAAGGCATACATGTAGTACTTAACGGATCCAGGAACAAAATGGGGAAAGGGAGTCACCATTAGCCATGATTAAATAAGTTATATTATAGCTACAACTAGGCCTATGAGTTGTAGGTTGAATCGTGTTCATAAATTTAAAAAAAAAAAAAAAAAAACAGCCTATATTTACCATGCAGTGTTCCATAGAGGCCCATTTCGAGAGCTACTAGGAGCCTGTCATATCGTATGACATGATAATGCCTACACCCAGGCCCAGATTAACTATTAAGTATGATTAAGTAAGAACTATAAGCACGTGCTTATGGCATCAGGCATGAGAGGTTGGGATTAAAAACGATTTAAAATATTATTGTTGGGTTTGTAAGACCAAATGAGGTATCAAATGAAAGATAATGGACTATATATTTGTAAACTTAATTCTTCATTCATTTAAACTAAAATAAACTACTACAAATGACATCCGAATAATAATAACAATAATATTTTTAATCGTTTTTTAATCCCAACCTCTCAATTCTGGTACCCGGGTACCAATAGGTGCAGCCTTCAGGAAAAGGGATGACAGCTTCATCAAGTTTTCAACTAAAAAATATGCATAAAGCTACAAGGAGCTCACCAGATGGACATAAATATAAATGGAATTGACTATGTCCTAATCGATCGGAGGGATGGATCAGTCATACTGGTCGTGAGACCAGGAGCAGTTCTGATTATATTAAAGCCAGTACTGAGCCATCCATAAATAACTACTGTATAAAGCCCTACTACAGAAAATATGCAAAAATAATCCCTACCCTTCCCACGTGTCGCATCTCTTCTGACACGGCTTCCAGTTCAGTTAGAGATGGGAATTGAACCGAACTCGAAACCTGCTGATGACCGAACCCAACCATGCTGACGACCAAACCCAAACGTCACAGAGTACGCAGTGGCGTAGTGAGGGGGGGGCAAGGGGGGCATCATGCCCCGGGCGCTACTCACAAAGGGGCGCCAAATGGTATATTTTACTATAATATTGTATGGTTTTCGAATGGGGGGGGGGCGCTAAAAGGTATTGGGGCGCTAAAAAGGTATTGTGCCCCGCGCGCGAGTTAAGCTCGCTACGCCACTGAGAGTACGAACCAACCCAAACGAACGTATCACTATCGCAACCTTATTAAAACCGACAAAGTGCCAGAAATTCTTATAATTCAATTAAAACTAGAAAACCTAATTTCTATTCGATTTTTATTTTTGTTGAAACAAAATATGTTTTAAATCATCTCTTACCCACCCCTCTAACGCCAACACCCTTGCGACAAGTTAAACAACACAATGTAGCAGACTATTTTTCATCCATATAAGCAACTTGTATCATTCAACAGCAAAAAAAAAAAAAAAAATAATTCTCTAACTATTAGAATCGTGGGTAAGTCTAATATAGTCCGTCAGCCGAAATCGACCATCTCAATCATCGTATTTTGCTAGTTCAGACCTTGGCGGTGGGTGCGCAGATGACTGACGAGACCGATTCTGGTACGAAATGTTCTTGTGCTTAAGTGCAGGGGGATAGATGATCTCCAGGTGCTGAATTAACCCGGGGGTTTTCTGGCACGTCTTTAGTGCTCTGCAGCCGCTGTTCTGTTGGCGCCTTTGTGTAAGAGAAGTCTCAGCGAGCATTTTAGGATGGAAAGATTGATAAGCCATTTCATCTCGTCATTTCAGTTAGCATAAAACTTTAAAATTAATGCCCCCCCCCCCCCTTTTCCTTTGAAAAAGGTGTTACAAAGAAGGAGAAATACTCTCAGTAGATTTGAATTTCTGGATGTTTCTGACTCACCATAAATACGAGGCTCGACTGTAACTTAACTGGCGGACATACAAGACTTAACATTGCCCTACAAGACTTAATAGATTTAACTGTGTGTGTATTATAATTTATAACCCCTGTGCTTAAGTTAATATAGTTCAGTTTTTATTTCTGTAGATTTCATTTTTTATTTTTAAATCAAATTAATATTAACTGTAACAGTAGGCCTATAATTAAACTGATTATTACAAATATTAATCATATCACTAGTTTTGGTAACGTTTTCTTTTCAGTCCTTTATTGAGTATTGATTGTTAATCTAACGAGCCACATTTTAAAACAGATCAAAATTTGTTAAGCATTATAATTTAATATACCGGTAATTATAACACAAACTAATTTCAAGTACCAAACTTCAGTGGTTGCCGAACAGAACCTGAGCTTTAGTTGTTACCCAACCGAACTTAATTTTATAACCAAAATGTACACATTCACATACTAGGAAAAACGTGTTCGATTCCCATCTCTACTAGGAACAACAAACTGTACCAAAATTTAAATTAAAAACACAAAAAAAAAACCCAAAATAATGAACTACAATTTTAATTAGGTATTTATTTTGCTAAAAATTCACTTTGAAAGCCACAAATTTTTTAACCTGATCAATGGGACAACCTTGGTATTCAATAAGTCAATATAATCCATGTTTACAAAAATATAAATTGAAAAGGATGGTTTTTACTTCCAGAAACCCCTTCATCACAGATGCTTAGGATCAGCCCGTTCAGGACGAGGTCTTTCTCGGAAGGCGAGGACTGAATGATATTAAACTTTGTTTTTTCCCAATCTGTACGAATTTACCAGCGTGCTCCCCAGAAGTCACAAATCTAAAATGATCACTAATTAAATCCCTGTTATGACTAAGGGAGTTCAATTAATGGCTGTTTTTTACACTAGATAAATAATTGAATGTAGATGTCTTGTGTTTAAATTGTCTTAGTTGAAAAATGTGGACTTTATTAAAATATTTATTTATTTATGTGCTGAAAATGTATATGTACAAAGTAATAAAAAACAATTCCATTAGTTTGGATCAATAAAAGAATCTTATCTTATCCTTTATCAATATCTTTACTACATAATAAGCTTGAAAATGTCTTTTGATATGAAGCGATGTCATTTAATATATTGTTTAATTCCTTATCCTCAGATAGTCTTCAAAAGTTAATCAATAAAAAGGCCATATTTTTAACCATAGATGTTAATTCTAACACATTCACAGAAATAAAAGAAATATCTGTGAACTTATTGGCAATCCTTGATATCCAATTAAAAAAAATTGAGCTGCCTTTTAATAAAGTAAGTTAATCTCTTTATTCTCTTATTGTCATTCATATATTTTTAATTACTAGACACATTTTCATTGTAAAATAAACAAACCCTTTATTATCTTAACAATAATGAAATTAAAGATAGGAAGTTTAAATATAATGTATAATGTTTTTATATTTTCTCTTTCACAACACTTATACAGTATACAAGTATTAATTTCTTTTCCTCTCATGTCTGCTGGTATATGCATATTTTTACATAAACTTGGAATATGTCTGCGATGAGACCTTCTTTAAGTGATCAAACGGTAAAATGTTAAGTAGTTCTGATAGTTATATTAACATGCAGCTTAAATGAGTAACATTATAACCAGTTAAATAGAAACAAAATGAAAGTATTCATTCTCAAATTATAAGACAAGTTCATTCAAAATGAATACAGACACTTTTCCACTCACTTTTCCCAAACTTGCAAAGTTTGCTCTCATATTAAATTATAAATAATCTTACAACTAAAATAGGAGATTAGATCAGAAATTAACATAGACATATTTTTATCATCTAATAAATATTGGATGACCACAACTTTATTTTGAGTAAGATATCGAATTTCTTACAGACACAAGTTTTAACAAGAATAAAATGCTTGTGACATCATACAGTATTTAAAAAAATGGAAAAAAACAACAACAAACACACATAAAATAGTAATACTTTATCACAGCAAATATTAACACATGAACAAAATCTACCCCCCACCCCCAAATCTCCCCCACCTTTTTTTCACTTCAATTTAGAAGCTTCTCAGAGTAACTGTGAGGACAAAATAATTTTTTATTTTGATTGGTCATGGGCAATAGCCGATACTTATTTTTCCTCAAAACTATGCATGTTTATCTTAAAATTAACCATATCATTCTATTCTTTGTATTAATAACATGTTAGTCCCAATCTTCGTCACTATTGGCCGTCTGAGGTGTGCTACTATTTTTTGGTGGTGGTGGTATCATAGAAGATATTTTCTCCATGGCCGATGATGCCCCTCCACTCACAGTTGCAGCAGGTTCTGATTTCTCTCCAGCTTTGTTTGTGCCAGAGATCCCTTTCCTTCTCATTGAAATTCTAGAGAACAAATCACTCATGAGGTCTCCACCACCTCCCCCTCCGGTGCTTTTAGCTGTTGCTCCTTGCTCTTTCTCTTCTTGTTTTTTCTTCTTGTTGCTATGCTTCCTGTCTTTGGCTGATTTAAGACCAGCGCCAGCAGCACCCCCAGCCTTAACGATAGACTCTAATAAACTTTGGCGCCCGGTTGATGGCTGAGCAACTTCTTTAGGAGCATTTTCTGGAGCTGGCGGTGGAGGTCCTGGGGGAGGTAAAGGTGCATCTGGTGGTGGTGGGGGTGGTGGTGGCGGCATACTTGCAGGGGGTGGGGGAGGAGGAGGTGCATCTAAAGGTGGTCCTGTTGTTGGGGGTGGAGGTGGTGGGGCACCCAGTGTTGGTCCCATAGGCAAAGCTTCTTGTTCTGGGCCCACGGAAGGAAGTTCAGGCATGTTTGAGCCCATAACTGAAGGGGCAATGGAAGGTCCTTGGTCACCGCTAAATGCAAGATCATCAGCCACACCTAACACATGGTAGAAAAAAATTAAATAATTTAAGAAAAAAAAAACATTTATTCTTTATCAGAGACCTGTAGTTTAAAAAAAACACCATTTATTCTTTATCAGAGACCTGTAGTTTAAAAAAAAACACCATTTATTCTTTATCAGAGACCTGTAGTTTAAAAAAAAAAGAAAAGAGTAGTATTCCAGAATTATAAATGTATATGTGCATTCTATAAAAGTGTTATGACTATATACATCTTAAAAATGTGAAATTTTTCCCCCACTCATTTTTTGAAAGCAAATTTTTAAAAGGAAATTAACAAACTCTTACCTGGCAAATTGGGTAAAAGATCTGGTACTGCAATTTCAGGTACAGATCCAAGCTCTGGCATGTACAGGAAATTATCAGCTGTCACTCTGTACATTTCCTCATTGTGGACAATTGTAGATGGTGCCTCTGCCATAGCACCGACTTCCTCTTCAATAGCTGACCTGGTCTTTGTCACCACACCAAGTGGATCCAGGATAACATACTTTTTATATCTGGTTGATAAAAAACCTTACAAGTTTAATAATAATAAACAAGACTTAAGAATATAATCATGATAATAATTTTAAATAAAAATTTCTCACTTCCCCAACAAATTCTTCATCGTGCATTCTGGAGCAGAAAGATTTCAGGAAGGGTATTAAAATTGTAGAATCATCCTAATTTAAAAACATATCCTCATGCAAAAATTGCATTTGAACATATTAACTTAATGGTAATTATTTTTAGTTGACTTGTTAAAGTTAAAGGTTTCATATGAGAAGAACATGCATAAAAATTAAGAAATTATGCCTAAAAGAAGAGCTTAAACTACACAAATTACTGGGGTGTGTCAGTTTTTATTCTTTTAAATTGATAATTTAGTATCTAAATTCAAAAGCATTCAAATATTTAAAACCAACTACACATAGATTTGAGCAGATACAGGTCTACAAAGAAATGTTCAGCTTATTTATAAACTTGTCCAGCAGTCAGGACCACTGCATAATAAGTGAAATAGCAATGAGAGAATCTAAATTTATTTTATGAAAATTATTATATTTTTGGGAATTATTATGTACATTTTAATTAAATCTCACTCTAAATTTAGATGTCGTCAAGTTGAGGGTCTCCGGACTCTGGTGATTTAAAGTAAATACTATGAATAAATTGTTATTTTATCAACTTACGGATTTTCAGTTGTATTGAACAGAAGTAATGAACTGACTGATGGAATATTTTTGGGAAGGCCACCTAAGCCTTCACCTTGGTTGCTTGGCTCTCTCTTTGCCCTAGTACTAAGGTGTACATTGTAAAACTGAAGTTTCTCTCGTAAGACTCTCTCATCCACCGGTGCATGCTTTTCTTGAACCTGGTTTTTTTAAAAAAAAGAAACAATTAACTTCTCACAGGGCAAATCACTGTTGGAATTGGTCTAAATGGAAACATTCTTTATCTGGGTAAGTTTCACAGACAACAAAAAGAAATATTTAAAATAACACTTTAGTAATGTGTAAATGTAATAAATAGTAAACATTTTTAATATTTAGTTGTTATTCATTTATGAATTTTATATGTACCGTACCTTGTAATGAGAACGCTTAATTTCACGGAGTCCATCTGTGTTTGTAAATGATGTTTTGAAAGGTTCTAACTTATCTTCAGCAGGGTACTTGGCACTAGCAAATACTTTTGTTGCTTTGTTACTTCCCTTCAGCTTGTCGACCCTAGCCGCAGCAAGATTGACACGGTCATTGATCTTTTGAAGATGAGTTTTATTTTCTGCTACCCGCTTTCCAATACGGGCAAAAACGTCATTGGCAACCTAACATATAATTTTGAATGAGTTAAATGCATTGAGGAAAAACCCACCCAGATGGTTAATTGGGAGATTCTAAACTGATTTTTAAAATAACCGCAATAACTGAATAACTATCAGACTCATAAAAATATTAATTATTAATTAATTAAAAATTTGAATTATGCTTAAGATAATGCATAGAATATGGTCAATTGTCAAGTGGTGTCTTGACATTAGTAGAAGAATAACTTAAATTTTTTTAAAATGCAAAATACTTTTGGCTTGAAATATTATTAAATGTGATGTCAGAATATTTTTATTTTAAAACTTAAAAGTAACTAAACACAAAATAGCTTGTATCTCTTGGGATCAACTTTGTACCTTATCCAAATACTCTAGTGCATCAGCTATTTGATGAATTGTCTCTTCTCGTCGTAAATCTGGTGGGATTGTTGGGACATTAAAGCCCTGACTGCCCATTATTGTCATCTGTTCCCTTGTAAATAAATTATAAGATTATTGATCTAAATCTCTAATTACAACTACCGTAAATTTATTTTATCTTTCTAAACACAATTAGCATGCAGGTTAGGTTGAATATTTTTCTACCTATCTATTTTTTCTCAGAACATAATAATTTTTAAAGATACATTATATATTTTTTTTAAAAATGAAGTTACTTAACATAGTGATTAATAAATGAGTAAATATTAAGAAAATATGAAGCTTAAGGTCGCTTTATTAAAACTTTAACAGAGAGAAACATAATGCAGAAAATTTTGGCACTTCAACTGCCGACAAAAAGGTAGAAATTTATAAAATATTTAACTTGAAAGATATAAACAGTGGTTCTAAAAAAATAAAGCGTAGGATGCGTTGAGCAACTTCTTTCATATAGGGTGAGAATGGATGTGGGTCATTTCCGATAAGCCTTTCGGTAGGGGCCTCACACTCAAGACATATTCAAGATTTACTGATCATGCTTATGCATTAACAACAAAACATCCAATTAATGATGCAAATATACATGCCATTTTGAATGGCACTTAGAGATATAAATTATATCTGCTACAAAAATATTTTGTGAGCGACGGGGGCATTTTTTAACTGTCATTCGTAAAAAAAACTAAGTGCTGCATCTATACCTTCAAAGAATTAAAGAGCTGTTAATTGCCTGTATTAGGCTTAGGACCACTAGGTCCAAACAAATTTAAATGGAAATGAGGAAAAAACTTTTTACTTTTGCTAATATTTACAGCTCAATTATTAATTATAAATAAATAACTTTACTTAAGTTTAGGACCTAATGAATGTTGTGTCCTTGTTGAATCCTATTTATTTCTCCCCCCCCCCGATTAGGCCTACATCTCAAAGTGATATAATAGCCATTGTAGTTGCATTCAACGATGGGATTCAAATTATTCAATGCGAAGAGTCCAAAGAGTCCAGTTTTTTTTTTACAAAGGAGTGTATTAAATTTACATTTACAAAATTCTCCAGTGTCCCCAAAGCCAAAAAAAAAAAAGAAAGATAATTAGCATTAGGTTTCGGCCATATTTCTTACCGCCAAACCTCAGCAAAGATATGTAAATCTTAAAAGTTGAAATAAAAAGAAACAACTTGAAAAAGAACAGATTGTTTTTTCCCACTAGCGTATTATTATTAAACCTGCCCTGTTGCCAAACAACATGGGCCTTGATAAACAAGGCAACACCTGAGCTCGGATGCATTTCATTTTGTCTTCAACATCATGGCTTTACTGGTTAAGTCTGTGGTTTTCCTTCTCACCCAGATGCCTATCAGGCAATGGGTGTCCGTGTTTGCCAGGCATAAGGCTTTGGTGTTGGATTGTCCCTCAGTCATGTCATCGTGGCAGGAATTACAATTTGCCAATTCCCCACCTCCTACTGCCTCCTGGTACTCCATTTTTCATTGTTGGCTTAGGCCATTTTAGTAGTACACTGAGGACTATCAGGTCCTAGGTCAACTGTATATGTGTGAGGGCTTTCATGATCCTGAGTCCACCAGACCTTGCTGCCACAGTATTCTGGTATGTTCTACATCATGAGTGGTTAATCATATTCATCCATGACGATCCAACTTCTGAGTTTCCCACAGGGGCGCATTAAAAGGAGGACAATGACTAGAAGAAGACACCTAGTCAAGGGAGAGAAGGGGCTGGGTTAGTGTAACATGACATGTTCAACACTTTGCTCTTAGAGGGTCTTTATTAAAGCAGAGAGGGCCAGTACAACACAAGCAGAAGTACCTTTGTGAAGGCATCCATTCAGACAAATTTATTTTAGAAAGTGAAAGATAAAAAGGTCACACAAACCCACAAAATTTTCAAAATCAAACAGAAAATACAAAAACTTTAGGGTGAACTACTAGACGTCATGGATAACAAGTACAAATGAGTAATGAAATAAATATAGCTAAGTTACAATACTTGTCTTAATTTAGGGGTGGCCAACATGAGGCCTGCAAGCTGAGCGGCCCACGGAGCTAGGTCAAATGAACATAAATGTTAACTTTATAGTACATATCACCAAAAGAACATTACATCATGAGGCGTTAGTATCATATATTTTAAAATTATATCTAAGAATTTTTTTTAAATATCTCGCATTTTAAAAAAAATTCATTTGTTTTGAGCTATTTTAATTATCTCGCATTTTTGGGAAAATTCAAATATGTGGACAGCATTGGAAAACACATTGAAGATAATTTGAAAAGTCAAGCATCCGCATTTAAATTTTATGCTCTTTCATTGGATGAAAGCACAGATATGGCAGATACTGCCCAACTGACAATTTTTATTAGGGGTGTTGATAAACATTTTAAAATGAAAGTAGAATTAGTGGCATTGTATCCACTTAGACACTACAATGTCATGAGATTTGCTAGAGACAGTTACATTGAATTCGTTAAAAATTAACAACTTATCAGGCTTGATAACAGATGGTGCTCCAGCAATGATTGAGAAACACAAAGGTTTAGGTAAAATTGAAGGAAAATGAGGCCTCCAAAGACGGTAATACTTCAGTGCTAAATGGTTATTGCATTATTCATCAGGATAATTTATGTTCGTAGTCCCTCAAAATGGACCATGTCATGAAAGTGGTCGTCAAAATAATGATCTTCATTAAGTCGAACGGGTTGAATCACCATCAGTTCAAGAATTTCTTTGGACTCAAATTATAATGTCGTTACAATTTATGCAGAAGTAAGATGGCTGACCCGTGCTAAAATGTTGAAAAGAGTATTTGATTTGCAGCAAGAATTACAACCATTTTTTGCAAGCAAGTCAATAAGTATCCTAGAGTTTGAAGACAAATAGTGGGTTTACAACTTTGCATTTCTGGTCAATTTAACTAGCCACCTAAATGATGACAATACTAGTCCAAAAGGGAAAGATCAATTAATTGATAAAATGTATGATCATAGTTCTGCATTTCAAATGAAACTTGGTCTTTGGGAACAACAGTTGAAGATGTTCTTCAAAAAAAATAAATATAAATATTTCTTGTATATTTTTTACATTAAAGCAGGCAAGCGTTTGAACACGATCTCACCTATTGGGAAGCGACGATGTGGTCGAAGCTGTAGCACGCTTGCTTGTTTACTTAAATTAACAACAAAAATTAGGTGCGTGGCCCTGCAGGAAATATTATTTCTGAACTTTGGCCCGCCTGCTGAAAAGGTTGGCCACCACTGTCTTAGTTAGTTAAGCTTTAAGTAGCACTACTAACTAATAGCACTAGTATTAGTAACAATGCTAATGTCACTACCGTTGTTCGTCCTTTGAATGCGAAGTTGACCGAGGCTATATTCAACGGTGAGTACGCAGGTGGATTGCCAGTCCCATTTGTGGCTGGAAAGCTTTTCCCCAGGTAAGATACACATTGTTTTGGGTCCTGTTTGGACTGGATTCTCTTCTACTTTTCCTTGCTGTGCACTTTCTTTTGGTATGAGGATTGTGTTTCAACAGTGAGTATGACTCGCCAGCTTGTAAGATCTCTAACATGTGTTTCCCATGAATCAAGGTTGATGTTCATGGATTTGAGTGAAGTTTCTGGACAGTCCTTGAAGCATTTTTTTCTGTCCACCAGCTGAGTGTTGCCCTCTGGAATGTTCACAGAACATTAGTTCAGGAAGTCTCCTGTCCGGCATTCTCGCAACATGCCCTGCCTATTCTGGTAGGAGCATGTGGGTAAAGTCAGCCTGTTGTAGGACTTCTATATCAGGGACTTTGTCCTGCCACCTTATGCTAAGAAGGTTCCTAAGACAGCATAGGTGGGGATGGTTTAGTTGTTTAGCATGTCTGCTGTAAAATGACCATGTCTCATTAGCATTAAGGATAGATAATAATACCGTTTCCCTAAATACTTTCAGCTTAGTAAATTGAAGACTGAGACCTCTTTGCTCCCAGACACCCTTGCAGAGCCTTCTGAATGCAACATTTGCTTAGGAAATTCGGTACTGACCCGGAGATGAGGCTGCCCAAAAATGTGAATTTTTTTACTACTTGGAGAATCAGCTCCTTTACTGATATGTTAGAATCTTCGGAAGCTGTTCCTGGAGGTGGATGGTGCAAGGTATATTTTTTTCATATTGATGGTAAGGCCGTTGTGGTCACATGTTTTAGCAAAGCAATCAAATATTTGCTGCATTTTTAGTTCCAAGCTTACAATTAGGGTGCAGTCATCAGAAAATAAGAGGTCTGAATAATCGTTTCAGTCAATTTAAGTTTGGCGCACAACTCATTTCCCAAAGCCGTCATCTTGGTTGCCATGATGGCAGGTGTGTCATGGCAACAAAGTTGGCGGCTGTGTAAAAAAAAAAGTGCAAAAATGTCTGTTAAAATTGGGAGGGTAAAGAAAGAGAATGTGCTGTTTTAGCTACTTACGGAGAGAAACGAAATTAAAATTAAAACATTAAATTTAATGAAATAATTTTTAAAGAAATACCTTCAATCCTAAATATACTTCTCAAGCGTAATTCCCCACTAAATTTATTCTCCCTTAACTTGAATGTAAATTTAGTCCCCCTCCTAATTTAAGCGTAAATCTTAAAACCTAAAATCTATGACCTAAAACCAAATGTTTGTGTGCTACAGTTTCACACTGTACCTTGGTTGAGAAAATCGTAAATTTGAATAAAAAGATTAAATTTAATTTTCAAATATTAAAAAAATAGAAAGCCTGACTTACAGTTCATCGAATAAACCTTTACAAACTTTAGGGCAGGTTCCACTAAAACAAAATCCAAAAGTTGTCAGAAAAACCAAAACCGATTTTTCAGAATCCCGGAAAATTTATACATTAAAATTAACCACCCTATGAAATATTAATTTAAAGCATTCCATCAGCGTGTTTATATTAAAAAAAAAAAAGAAATTGAAACAATACAAGAATAAACAATAGGGAGAGAAAAAAATTCTACACAGAAACCCAAAGTGGCGAGTCATAATTAAATTGACCACCGTTTCTTTAACTTTTGTAATGACTTGCCGTCTTCTAAAATTAAACAGTATTGCGTGCTATAAACGGTTATTCTTTTATTGATATCCGTCAATAGAACATTTGAGAGAGGAACTAGGTTTTTGTGGCATAGAAAGATAGAGTGGGCACTGGTTTCTTGTTAAAGTGCCAGATTGACAAGTGATCACGTTACAAGAGTGCATAAGAGAGATATATCCTTACAGGGTCACATACTGTATCAGATGGATGGGCATGTCTAAACCAGATCAGACTCTGAATCTACAAACACTCTGTTGTGGTCCATCTACAAAATCTTGTCAATCCAAATGATCCTGGTGTCCACACACAGAATATTGAAAATATGTAGATGCAGGCAAACCGCAAATTGAAAAGTCAGTTTGGCACAAGCCGCCATCTTTTCCCTTCTATTTGAGTGAGTTCATACTATGCAATCATATTTGTGGAGATATTTTAAAGAATTGCTTTGTTAGCTTGGGGGAAGAACTATGCATGAAATGCATCAACTCCTTTCATACATTAAATTGTTTAAATTTTCCTATTTTAAAAATTGTGTCTTTTATTCATATGCTGAATGAATATGTACAAATTTCCATTTATTAGGATCAATACAATTTGTTTTATCTTATCAATAAAAGAATAAAAGTTTAAATAGAACTTCAAACCGGAAACAACACGATTTTCTAATAAAAGACACTCAAGTGGTAATTTACCCAATAATTATACCATCAAAAAAAGCATGGAGTTTATGCACTATTGAATTGACTGCAATTGTAATATATCTACTACTACAATAACTAAAAAAGTACAATCTCAAACTTCTCTATTTTCAATACTCATTACGCAATGAGAATAAGTAATTCGAAGTGGTTGCGTCCACCACGGTGGTGTACCTAGCAAAACCATAGACCTAGGCCTGTGTACACCGTGGCGGTGTATCTAGCGAAACCATGGACCTATACCTGCGTATAATGTACCACTGACCTGGTTTTAAGATAAGGCAGATGGATGTGAACTTGTGTGGTCTTGTGGTAGAGTAGACACTAAGCAATCTCATATTATGTGATCATTTACTAGATGGGGATCGAATTTTACTTTTTTTTCTTCTTCATTTTAATTAAAAGTATATTTTATATTTAATTTATTATTTTCATTTGTAACAGTAGTTTTATGAGAATTTTAAAAATATTTTTTAGCAATTGAAATATTTTAAGTATATGTTGAATTTAAAAATAATAAGAAATGAGAAAACAAAGAGACAGTATGATATATAGGTCCATCCATTCACACACTATGGAAGGAGCAGGAGGATTTTGGATATTTTGCATACTGCTGCCTTTAGCCGTTGTCGGAGGTGAGGTGGGTTCGGCAGAAAGAATGTACATTTAATAATTATCTTGAATTTCTGACACTCAAATACATCTATTAAAGCCAATTTTAATCTAAAAATCTGTGCAATCAATAATATTTGTGTGGAGTACGCAACAGGTTACGGTTAGGATATAAAATGTGTTTCACTTCAAAGAGGCCAGATACGACCAATAAAATACTAAGAAATGCTTGCTCTTTACAAAAGTGTGGAACTTACCCAAAAATCTTCCTCCCAACCCCCAAAATAAAAAAAAATGTATTTTACCCAATTTAGAAAAAAAAATTACAGTTACAGTTTTAAAGGAGCGTCGTTTCCTTGCATTCATGCAGGACTCAAGCCCTGGGCACAATAAAAATATCAATATCAGTTCTACTTTTGTTTTATCTGGCAGGTATTAAATAATTTTTAAATAAATAGTTTTCAGTTTTAACAAGAGTTAAACATTAATTTTACAAGTATCGCATAGAATTAAAGACTGGCAAAGACCAAGGTTTTGCTGCTTTTACCGCCGCGGTGTACGCAGGCCAAAGACCATGTTTTTGCTAGGTACACCTCTGCAGTGTACATAGTGCAGGCCTAAGTAATTTTAATTAATACTAATTAATAATTTATAATGGCACGCCTATGCCTAAGCCAATTAAAATATTAATATTTTTTTCAAATAATGTCTTAATCATCAAGGAACAGTAACTCTGAATGAGTAACAGTGATTAACATTATTACATTAACAAGTATGTTTGCCAGTTTCAGACTTAGAATTGACTTATTATACAATTATAGTTATTTATAGGCTCAGGTTTGCTAATTCAGTGAGTAGGCCTTAGGCCCTTAACTGTACTGCTGTAGCCTTCATTATAAAAGTATGTACATATATTCAAATATTGTGACTAACACTGAAAAGTAGTGATACCCCTAGACTTTGCTGAATCTAAAAGAAAATCCTTTTATGTTTCATTGGAGTCCTGCTAAATGCATTGTGCCTCTATTTATTTTTGTTAAATTTCTGTGGGGGGTGGGGCGACGGAAATCACATGACTAAACAAACAAAAATGAATTTTTAGAACAAAACAAATGAATACTTATATGTGTAATTATGAGAATATTATATATAGAAAGCTTTTATAAAATGCGTAAGCCTTAAAATTTTAATTTATAATATCAAGAATCCATTCCAAATTTTATTTTTAATGTGTATAATTTTTAATTATTTCATGTACGAGAAAAAATAAGCTTGCTTAGGTCTGACTTAATATAAGGTTAAAGATGGCGGCTGTCAAGACTGATCCGTATAAGGAATCAGCAAACGAAAGTAATGAATTCCAAGCAGAATTAGAAACAATAGAAGATGCAATTGAACAAAATGAAAACGGAGAAACTGCAAAGAAAAAAAAGAAGCGGAAAAAGAAGAAAAATAGTTTGTATTTTCAATTATTTTTTTTATTATTGCACGCTACTGGTACCTCTATGGTAATCCCTTATTAGGCTTATTTTGACGCATTTTATTATTTCGGTAAATTCTGAGAGATCTATCCGCGTCTTTTACCATGGCCGCCATCTTGGTTGCCCCCACCCGCGAACTTTTACGTGTTCACGGGTCAGGACAACCAAGATGGCGGCCGTGGAAAAATATAATAACTCATGTTTTTGCTAAAATTACGAATAAAAAGTTTTTAAAAACGAAAAAATGATCTAAATCTAGCCCTCACTCTAACCTGAACCCTAAATTCCTCCCTAACAGGGTTTTGACCCTCTCCCCAACAGGTTTTGACCCTCTCCCTAACAGGGTTTTGACCCTCACCCTAACTGGGTTTTGACCCTCTCCCTAACAGGGTTTTGACCCTCTCCCTAACAGGGTTTTGACCCTCTCCCTAACAGGGTTTTGACCCTCTCCCTAACAGGGTTTTGACTCTATCGGAACCAGCGTTTTGACACTCTCCTTAACCTAACGTGGCGCTGGGCTTTGACCCTGAATAGTAGGAAAATTAAAAAAACAACAAAGAAAAGTGGCCAAAATTAATTATAAAATAAAGAAGTAATGAAAACCCAACTTACATTTTCATGAAATACACTTTTACACACTTTATTTCAGGTTCCAACAAAAAGAATATCCAAAAATTAATGAAACACGAATAAAACACGTGTGGTCATCCTCTAAAATAATCTTATGAAATGGCAGACGACATAAAATACTAAATCAGCCAACCAATCAAATTTTATCATTATATTTAATCAACCAATAAAAATTTAATTAAAAAACATGCCATTGTAATTTAAGGAAAATGTAACTCTAATAAACAAAATAAGGGGAGTGAATCCACGCAAATGACGTCATGGATAAACAATTAGGAATCAGCCATTATTTCAACAGAAATAAAATAAAAAATCAATTTTTACCTCATGCAACTACATTAAAACACTTCAGTGGATATTATAACATGTATTTATCATTTTCCGAATGTTTTGTCATTGGTTTTAAACTGAAATTTTAATATAAAACATGTATTTCAAGTGTCTGTCAATTGTTTGTTTTGTTTTGGCCCATTTAGCCGGTGTGCGGCCAGATTTTTTGCCAGTCTCAGACCACACTTATTATTCATACGGTTAAAGTTAAAGTAATGTAAAAATAATGAACAATTATGTCAGATTCGGGGCATCAGCTTACACTGGGGTGTAAGGACCGGGCTCTCTCGAGCGTTGAAGGTCCCGTCGTGATGTCCAGACACTATATGCCGATTTAATGCGGGCTGTGCCAGTATGAAGGTTAAAAATGTCATAGCTTGTTCAGCTGTTCAGGGGTCGCCTACAACCATCAGAAAAACTTATTTCTGAAGTAGTAATTTAATGATTGGGGGGTCACCACAACATGAGGAACTGTATTAAAGGGCATTTGCATTAGGAAGATTGAGAACCACTGTTCTAATGGATTTCCAACGTTTTGTTTTTATGAACCTGATAATCGGCATGACGCCCACTACGCTCTCCCTTTCCCTCAGACCGTGATCATCGGCATCACGTACGCTCCAATTTCTCCCCCCCCCCCCCCTTTTTTTTTTCTCTCTCTCTCTCTCTCTCTCTCAGTGCGCTCGAAGTATGCCGATAGCCCCTTAAAGTTGAAGCCATGGTAGGGAGGAGGGGGAGGATTTGGAGTTGATTACCAAGGCAGCGGACACACACATCACCATTAACTTGTGAATAAAGTTATCTGACCAAAAGTAACCGGGACTTGGCATTAGGCATTATGTCACTATATCAAAGAATGACTACGTAGGAGTTTCAGGGGTGATGTAAGCTGACCAGAGAAACCGCAAAACAGTGGGCCAGGCAACAGAACGCCAAGCTCGGAGTCTCGACGTAATAGGATTCAACCGACATCAAAGAGCGACCGATGTCTACGCCACCGAAGGGAACCAGAGGCATGGCTCAAGCACGTGGTGTTGATGTAACACTTTTGTTTAACTAGGGCTGAAGTTGATAAATTAATAGCCCGGGGGGGGAAAGTTTGTGATAATGCGTCCATTTTTTAAAAATTTATGGTGATTGAGAAATTGGGGGGGGGGGGAGATCGGCCATGATAGCGTGGGGTCTGGTGATTATATATAATAAGACGGACTCATTTTGCAGTATAAATGGTAGTGGGATCACTTTGATGAAAATGGCACATTAGCCATTTTATTGAATAAATAAAATTAATAATATAAAAATTAATTGGTTGGCCGAGGCCCAAAAAATGCAAATAAATATTAAATTATTAACATGTAATTAATCATTAATAATTAAGCACTCCATTCGGCTAATGTGCTTCTGTGGTCCCTCATTGGGAGTTACTGCCCTTTGTTTATGATAGATTTAGGGTTGGGGTTAGGGTGAGCGATAGAGGTACCAGTAGCGTGCAATTACCCTCCATTCTATATAAACTTTATTGAATAATAAAAGTAGGTAAATTCAGATAATTGATGCCATGACATATCACACTGCTGCCGTTTTGGTTACCACGACCGTGAACTTTTATATTTTGGGTACTTCGAAAGTCTAATGCGCACGCAGTCTGCGCATACGGAAAAATGAAGCAGAAACTGTTCCAGCCATCTTACAATCGCTTCTACTTTAACCTCGGATTTATGCGTTTTACGTCAGTTTCTAATTATACATTAATTTTGTAATCGATAACGTAAAATATTTGTCTTACGGTGAAGCGCAAACATTTTCTTAACAAGGGGTACCTCCATATTTTTTTCTATGTCAGATTTTGGAGTTGGACAACCATGATATAAAACAATGAGCGTATATCAAGATTTTGTAAATACAATTTTTGAAGGGATAGGCGGATAGGAAATGTTTATTAATATAGGAATTGAGATTTAAGGTCTGTGATTCATAGTATATCTTATTTCGGTGCAATCATATATTTCTTCATTTGGATATTATTGTGAACGTTTCAGTTAAAATAGTCACTGTTTGACTTAACATCTCGGCTATTATTGATAACTTAATATAATATAAACAGTGACAAATACATATCACACATTTGAATTTGGGCACCTAAACTGGAAAATTACCAAATTATGGTAATAACCTTATTACAGTTTTATAAGCATGAAAACCAGTACCGGTACAGAAAAAAATGAAATTCAAAAAAGTTTAATTACTTTAATTTATAACTTTTCATAATTTTTGTTAAACGTTTTTAATAAAAATCTTTGGATCAGTGGGGAGGAGGGGCACATAGCTTGTTCAGAAGTCATTAAGTTGTATGTGTTTGTCAGTTGTGCTTCTAAGCCACACATAATTGCTTTGACTATTTCTCAATTGTAGACCTGTTTACCTCTACAATTTTGCCTCCAAAACTACAATTTTAAGGATATTACTGCAGGACTAAGTCAGCCCTAAAAAAACCTATGCATTCAGGATTTTTTTAATTGTCATATTTCTAAAGAGTCAACTTTTTTCATCATTTGTTTCTCTGTTATCGCCGAATATAGGTTAAACAATTTAGTTTGTTTTATAATGGCTTGTTGACAAAACAAAGAATAAAATACATACAAAGCTTATGAAACAAAAATTAATAATTTATTAATGCTTCTATTTCTAATACAAAATGCAAGATCAACTATATCAAATCGAACATCTAGTACATTACAATTATCAAGAAGAAAATTGGTACAATACAATGGTAAAGAAATAGTTGGATAGATGTTTATCATTACTTTGTAACCCACATCACATATGGGCAGTCTGCAGTACAGTGACATTTAGATGTAAACTGAGTTGTTATATGAGAAAAATATTAAACTGACATATAATAAAGAGCCTTTTCCCAATACCTTTGAAGAGTCTTCTCCAGACTTTAAATACCGGTACCATTAATTTGCTCACTTAGAATATGATTATTGACTTTGGGGGCTAAAGTGTTTCTTAAAGCTACCAATATGGATCTAACTCTCCCATTTCTCATGACCAATACATGATTCTCCAATCATAAACTGCTTTGGAAAGTTTCTTTTGATAATTGACATTAATCCTAAGTACAGTATTATAACTACCTTGCATACTAAAATGCATTATTTTCATATCTTCCAATAAATTTTAAAAAGGAAAAGTAATATCATTATGGAAAATGAAAATAGTTTTTGTTTAAAATTCAAGTCCATACAAATTTTGGATTGGACCGCTTTCAAATAGCAAGTGATAAATACTCATTTTCCAATATAATTTTTTTCCTTCTTTTCCTTCTTAGATACAGTTAATGGTTCTGAAGAAGTTAATGGGGAGGAAAATCATCCCAATGCCAATGGAAATATTGAGCTTATTGTAAATGGAATCAATACAGTCAACATAGAGCAAGCAGAGAAGCAAGAAGGTATGACCTAGTATATTTTTTGTTAGCATTAAATTAAAGAAGATAATTGTGGAGTGTATAATCTAATCTTATAAAAATAATTTAAAATTATATTTTTACTGTTGGACAAAGCATCAGCTACCATTTGTCTCTTAACTGTTAGTTAGAGGATAAACAATTTAATTCTTTGAAATAGGATTTGATTTTAATTTGCTAATGGGAATGGTATTGTTAAATTGTGTATTTCAACAATATGATTTTGAATGCTTGATACATTCTACAGATGAATCTTCAGAAGCTGATGGAAAGAAAAAGAAAAAACGAAATAAAAAGAAAAAGGGTAATAGTTTTTTTTCCAGTAAGACCAATTTTTCAAATGGTCAAAATTAATTTGGTTCATATTCAGAGTGTATAATTTTGTTAGTTTATTATAAAAAAACATCGTTGTGTATATTAAAGCAAAAGGTTAACAAAAAAAAAAAAAATGTTGTTATTAACATTAACATACTTTGAAATACATTTTACATCAAGTAACTAAAAACATTTTTATACCAGTATCTTAAAACTTACTTACTTTTTTACCTATGATTAATTATTACTATTAAATATGAGTACTTTGTTTATCCAGCCAACAATGTAGGCAAGCAGCAAACAGTGCCACCCTCAGTACCAATTGTAGATCTTTTCAATCAGGGTGAATATCCAGAAGGAGAAATTTTGGAGTATCCAGTAAATCAGGATGAGTAGGTTTACTGAAGTGATTTTAATAACATTAAAAAAAAAATTCCCCACTTTACCAGAAAAAGTGTATGTGCCCTTATAAATTTATTTAGTAATTCCGTTCAATGTCAAATTTGCTTAAAAGTGCTGAAATGAAAGGAAAACAAAAATCTTTGCAGGTTGCAATTCTAATTTCAAAGTTTAATAATGATCATGACATGTTGGATAAAAAAAATGCAGTCTTATTTTAAAATTTATATTTCAAGGGTGTCCTTTCATCTTAGATTAATGGTAAATAATATTTAATTTAAATATTCTTTACAGCCGAACAGCCAAAAATCGAATCACTGATGAAGAAAAGAAAATGTTGGACAGGTCACACAGTCACTTATATGAGGACATGCGATTGGCAGCTGAAGCACATAGACAGGTAATAATAAATTATTATTATTATTACTTGGCTTCTGAGACATTGCTTCAAAGAAAATTTAAATTTTTTTACTTTTAATAAATTAAGTATTAAGGTATTGCTACATAAATTTAACGTGGACATTTCGGGAACTTAAATGAGTTCTAACTATTTAAGAGGGAAGTTATTTTTAAGGTTAGCTTTGTTCATTTTCACAATTTGTATCTTATTTCAGACAAGGCAATACATGAAATCAATAATTAAGCCTGGGATGACCATGTTTGATATTTGGTACGTTCTTTAAAAATATCAAAATACATCTATAAGTACAAAAATAAATTTGTACAACTTATAGTTACTAATATTTAATTTTAGTAATTTTTTTTTAAAGTTTGCGTCTAGTTAAGAAATACATTTTCAAAAGCAAATTATTGAATTTATCAATGTGCTATATTTTACTACAGTGAAGAGCTGGAAAATACAGCAAGAAAACTGATTAAAGAAAATGGTTTGGATGCTGGACTAGCTTTTCCAACTGGTTGTTCTCTGAACCACTGTGCTGCCCACTATACTCCCAATGCTGGTGACACAACCGTTTTAAATTATGATGATGTCTGCAAAATTGACTTTGGCACCCATATAAATGGTATTATATTTTTTTTTTACTCAGTATTATTTTCTAACAAAGAGCTACTTAAAAAACTTAATGTTGAATATGTTCTTATCAATAGTCAGCAATATTATTTTAGATGTGGTCAACCATGACAGCGCACAACTGTTAATAATTAAATACTTATCACAATATGTTGTGACTACATAATTTCTGTCAAGATGAAACATTAACCTTTCTTTCAGTGTTATATATTTATGAAACATGATATTTAATAACTTTTTGGTGGTTCTATAACTAACTCACTTCAGGTCACCTTGTTGACTGTGCCTTCACATTGACCTTTAACCCAAAGTATGATCAGTTATTATTGGCTGTAAAAGAAGCTACAAATGCTGGCATCCGTGCTTCAGGCATTGATGTCAGGCTGTGTGATGTGGGGGAGGAGATTCAAGAGGTAATGGAGTCCTATGAAGTGGAGCTTGATGGCAAAACTTATCAAGGTAAATTTAATTAACCAAATTAAAGAGGGTTGGACTGCGGTAACCTAAATGGGATTTTGGATATTGCAGTTACTGGTTTATTGATGCAAGTAGTAATAAACCTGATAGAATCTATAAGGAGACTAAGTTACTAAAAAAAGATTTGGTAAGCATACAGTATCAATCAAATACACAATTTACATAGCTGCAATGCCTTTTCCTGTTTGGTTTTTATAAATTTGTTATTCCACCCACTTTTATTTCATTCTTCTAATTTTATTTTCGTAAGGGACTTGTGCCCATTCTCTTACTTTTTTTCTTTGATTTTTTTTAAATATTAATAGGTAGGATATACATATAATATGGTAAATTTACTTTACTTTAATGTTATTTATTGTACAGATGAAAGCATTAACGGAAACATTTGAATTTTTAGTTTGTTGTATGATAATTAACGCTAATATATAAGCTTATTTACACTAATTGTTTGTGTCTCATTAATCAAGGTAAATTTATATTACTCTATTGCAATTTTAAAGTTGGCATCACAGGCCATGCTTTTTTTGAGTGGCATTTGTGAAGAGAATTTTTGACAGTTGTAACGTTTCTTTGAAAATAAATTGAGAAATCATAAATATTTTAGAAAAAAGTGTATTAATACAAATATATCTAAGCTGAAGGTCATGAAGTAGCACAGCTAGTTGATATTTGAGCATGATGTTGAGAAATTAAAAGAAAAAATGATCATACCATCAAACAACCCAAGCTAGTTATTGAGCTTTTAAAAGTTAAATACTGGTATATGATGTTCAATCAACCTTATATAATATTTATTGTATCAATTCTTTCAATGTAGTGAAGCCTATCAGAAATTTAAATGGTCATTCAGTTGGTCAATACAGAATCCATGGTGGAAAGACTGTTCCCATTGTAAAGGGTGGAGAAGCCACAAGAATGGAGGTATGTGGATTAAATTATTTCTGGTGAAGATTTTTATTTTTGAATCTACAATTCATATCTTTTTCATCTTGGACATCAGCTGATGAGATAGAAATCATATTTGAAAGAAAGCTGCTTTGAAAAAAATTTTCCCCCATGATCTATGAATGTCAGGACTAAAATTTAATGCTTGAGCACTCTAACCTGTAGAATTTTGTTTGTTTGTTAATGTTTAGAATTCCTTTTTTAAATTTTAATATTGCATTCAGGATCAATACTAATTATCTGGCAATGAACACCTTTTTTATTTAAAAAAAATAGATTATTAATAATTATTAATTTATTTTAAGTTGGTTATTCCATTTCACTTCAGTAGTTTTTGTAAAATAATATTTAAATGTCTTGTTATATAATATAGATTCTATTCACAGTTAGAAAACCTCTGTTTTAACTAAACATGCAGTGGAATTTAAACATAAATACAAAGGCTACCTTATGGAATTGTGTCCTTATAAGTTTTAGAATTTGATTACTTTTTTTTTTAATCCTAGGAGGGTGAAGTTTATGCCATAGAGACTTTTGGCAGTACTGGTAAAGGTCATGTTCATGATGATATGGAGATATCACATTATATGAAAAACTTCGAAGTTGGCCATGTGCCTCTCAGGTAACAAAAAATTGTATTTGTAAATGTTTTAAAAACTTGTTTTCTTCACATTTCAATGAGAACAACTTCAAACTCAAGAAAATACATTTAAAAAGCAAACTAAGCTTTCAAGCTAGCTACATTGCAGAACTTGATTAACAGCTAAGTCAAAAATAAATTTAAATAAAGAAAGAGTACCTTATTTTAATCAATGAAAGTTAATTTGTGTTCATAAACATCATTTTGTTATTTTATCAATATTTACAGAAAATTATAGACCATTTGACATGTAGCTAACATTTAATTTTTTTATTGTATGATTCAAGTCACTGATAAAATGGTAACAAAAAATATTTATTTAAACAAAAATTTCAAAAAGGTTGGCCAAATCAAAGCAACTGCTGAATGTCATTAACCAAAACTTTGGAACGCTTGCTTTTTGTCGTCGTTGGTTAGACCGTCTTGACCAAAGCAAGTACCTAATGGCCCTGAAAAATCTCTGTGATGTTGGTATCATTGACCCCTATCCACCACTGTGTGATCAGAAGGGCTCCTACACTGCCCAGTTTGAGCACACCATCATTTTGAGGCCAACCTGCAAGGAAGTGGTCACCAGGGGAGATGACTATTAAATCTGTAATAATTGTCTCTGAAGATAAGATGCATTGATACATTATTATATTTGCGTTTCCAATAAAATAAAAGTAAAGCAACATCAACATGAATTTGTGTTTACCACCACCCTTCCCCCCATGTAAGCAACTATTTAATTAAAATTTAATTTACTTTTACAGTGTATCATAAGTGACAACTTCTACTTCTAAATAAATAGGAAATCTTTTTAAACAATTAGTAGAGTGCTTTAATTTTTTGCACATTCTTTTATTGGTACAAAGAGAGGATCTCATTCTTTTAGAGAAAGTATATTTCATAGTAAATGTTGAAATGAATAGATTTTTAAAAAATTCACCTTTGAGTTGGAGAGATATTTACTTCATTCAGTAAAAGTATGAAGAAACCAATACTTTTAATTGTTCTGAAAAGTAATAATAGATAATAATCAATTAAATCTTATAAGTTAAGAAACATATTTAAAATGAAGTAATTATTTATCTTCATAATGAATTGTTAAAGTAATACATAATTTGTGGAACTAGAGAAATAAACAGCTTATAAATAAATTTTGATCTGAACAGTTATATTTCATTTTCTTTTCTTTTGCATTAGTAATACAATTTATTGTGTTTAATATATTTATCTGCTTGTTTTTCCAATTAAATTGTGTTCAGTTTAAATTTCTTATTATCTAGGAAAGCGGTTTTCAACCTTTTGTGTTCTTCCAACACACAAATTGATCATCTTTAAAAATGCATGAATGAAAAATTAAAAAAACATTTTGGGTGTTTCAGTAAGAAGCAGCATTCATTTTAAATTCCTGGCCTATTAAATTAATGAGATTATATTACATGTACCATAATTGGTAAGTTAAATGCCTTCAAATACTTTGTTTTGTTTTTTTTTAATTTGAAAATATAGCAACACATCCATGTCCATATCAATTGAAAATCACTTTCCTTGGTCACATTTTAACTCAGAAACTTAGCTCTTTTACTATGGTAAAGTTTAAAAATTGTTTTGAAAGTCATCCTTGCAGTACCATAGCATCAATTATTAAAAGCAATAATATGGGTACTTGAATCAAATCTATTTCATATATTTTAAATTACATTAGCATTTATGTTGTATAACATTTTGGATTTAAACCCAACCACACACATAATAATGTATAAACATTAAGTAGTAAATCATTTGTTTCTTAAATTGTATACCGGTACATAAAAAAAATCCTTTTCCAGTTTTAAGTTGCTCTCAACACTAATTGTTGAAGATGTGCTAAGGGTGTTTTCTGCTTTACACCCAGACTAAGAAATGTAGCTGAGGCTATTCTAGGTTCAAACTAAGTTCTAATGTAGTGTTTATTTTCAGACTGATAGCTAAAAAATAATTGAGCATATTTATTAAAAATGTGTTTCTCAATGATACTGTAAAAATTACAACTGCACTGATACGTCCTTATAATATTTAAACCTTATAGAAATAAAGTCATGGAAGACATCTTCTTGTTTAGTTCTGTTTTCATTAGTACTAAGTAGTTAAATCATCAGGAGACTATATTTTAAGCAATATTTCAAGAATATAATTATTTTAGTTAACATCAAATTTAAAAAAAAATAATGTTATGAATATTGTTGATTACTCAACATTAAATGAGTGTTGAAAAATATAAATAAGACTCCAAAAATGAAAAATGTGCTATTACGGGTACTCTAATAATATATTATAATATCTCTCTGGTTGTAAACATCAAAGATGCTCTTTGTTAGGAAAAAAATTGAAAATAATATTTTATTTAGTCTACTAAAATCTCCCTATATGCGTATAAAAAAATAAAGCACCCATTAATTATTAATATAATCGGGCTTATCACTTAACTGGTACAATCACTTAACTAAAGGAGAAAAATACAGCTTACTTGTAAAAAAATAGGTGGTATATTGCTAATTATACCTTGTCCTTGTAACACCAGTCACATCAGCTTATTTATGTGCAATGTTTTTTTTGTCAACCATTTGTAATCCAAGTTTTGTATTGGTGTCAGTGAGTTCTCTTTTCTTTTACCATTGTTTCTCAGCATCATAAATTTTGGAAGGAATTTGTCTTTTATGTCATCTATATTTATTGTAGCTGCAATTCATTTTTGAGCGTTATTTTTTTATGGTAGATCTCAGGAGAATACTTAATTTTTAACTTTTATTTTTTTAGTGTTACTATTACTACTACTAAAAATTAAAGAACATTTTAAAAAATCTCCTATACTAAGGCTATGAGTATTTTAAAAAATCAAAGTATTCTCTTTAGTGTATTTGAACTTTGTTGTTTCACCTCAAATTCAACATCTAATAATTTAGATTATCTAAATTTAAATAATTGCAAATCATGAACCTTAAAGGAAAATGATAATGAAGTTATTTTCACTTGTTTTATTCTTCTTTGTCTTGTTTTGTGCTTCTTTTTAAAGGGTTTTGGTTTTTGTATGTGTTTCATGGCCTTTTTAAAAAAATGAATGGTTATGAACATTATGTGTACAGACATGTAAATTAAAAATCGATTCATCAGCTTAATTGTTGTCATTTTCTACATGTGTTTCTAGTATATTAAGATGTATGTGTATTAAAAGACTTATCAGAATATATAAATTATTGCAATTGATAATGGCAATGCAATCATGGTATTAACAGTTCAGCAACACATAGCCTATCAGAGGTCAAAGTTATAATTAATATTGAGATATTATAGATAGCTTAAAACAAATATCAAACTAAAATTGTAGGGACTTTTGGGATGCCCAAATTTGCTAATGGTAAGCTTTGGCATGAAATTTACACTGAGCATTCTGTCTTTTTAAATAACTACAGGAAGAAAAACAATTTCGCTACCTAGCAGAAGCTAACGTGTTTGAAACTCACTCACAGATACTAGAAACCAATTATATAATGGACACTAGAAGGTTCTAGCACATTCAATTCATTAAATATTAAGGAAACAAATCAAGGACAAAATGTTCATAGCTGTTTGCCTCTGGAGCAATCCAAACTTGAATATTTCTTAGAAAAAATCAAAATGGCAAACGAATATCATTTTTTTTAAATAACATAAATATGACAAAACTGAAAGAAAAAAAATTATGTTCATCCCTAATTGAACTCTCCTTAAAACAGAAACAGACAATAATCTAGGAATGTAAAAACAAATTCATTTCTAAAAATGTTTGTCATAGGCATAGGCTTAATACTTTTAAAACGATTCCTCATATTCTAAAATACTTAAAATATAAAAGCCTCACTAATAAAAACTTTAAAATACAATTTATGTACAAGAAAAAGCATATTTTAAACATAAAATGTTACTAACATTCTTACAAAGTGATTCACAGTTATTTATCTTTATTAGGCCTAATTATAAATAGCCTATAATCTTTATTGCAATATTCACCGTCTTGTCTTCTTCTTCTGACTTTTTATATTTGAGGGCCCACGATCAATTTATTGATCATTCTGACTCCTGGTTTGAATTCAGAGTTTGCCACAAGCTATTCGATTTCAGTCAGTTTAAACCGCTCGGTCACCCAGCATTAGGAGCACACATAAATAGGCTCCTTCGCCGTTTTATGAATACGGAATATCATCTAACGCGGAAACTCCGAAAAGAAAGTGAAATAAAACGCCGTGAGTGTGAGTTTCTTCCGTACAGACTCAAACGTAAATTAATAGTCCCATATCCCTAGCAAAACTGCAATTAATGTATACGTTTAATTGGCATTTCTTGTTATTTTTAATTGTTCTTTATATGATGCAAATTCCTAACCATAGCAAGGTTAATTAAATTTATAATACTAATACTAGTAATACTGACATTGACAGACTGATGAAATTAATTTAACCTAAATAAAAGTTAAAAGGCCTAACACTAACTAACCGTCACTAACGTTTAATAGCGGACTGTAGCGGTAGTCTTTAGTTAGTAGCCTTAGTAGGTACTTCTCACATGAATCATGAACCAAAGTACTTCTACAAAATTTTCAAAATGATATGATTCGTTATGAAGTTGCAGCTTTAATTTAAGACCTAGTAGTACTAGGACCTAGGCTAGTTAGTTATTTAGATATGGCTGGGAATAACCAATAGACTGGTACCAAATTTATGGTTGCAGGTCAATTCTATTCTAAAGTTAAAGATTTTAATTTTTTTTTCTTGAATTACCGGTATTATCTGGGTATTTTGGGTTCACTCTTAAACCCAAATTGAGACAATATGATTTATATGAATGAAGAAAATATAAAAATGAATAAAATTTATTAAAATTAACATAAAATGTGCTCAGAATGTTTTTGAGAGAGCTATCACTCCTTTGTCATATCATATGTCATATGCTTTTTTTTTTATCGAAGTGGCTATTCAGACCCGGAGAAGAGTGAGAGGTTAGGTTTATTAAAAAAAATATTAAAAATATTATTATTGCTTTTGTAAGACAAAATTTGGTATCAAATAAAAGATAATTGAATGGACTTTATCCTTATGTTAATGTTATGTTTGTAAACTTGCCTCTTCAGTTAACCAAAATAAACTACCTTAAACGACACCTGAATAGCCATTTAGTCTAAAGGGACCCGGGTCTGAACTGCCATAGACTAAAGGCTATTCGGTTGGTCCCCCCACTGCATTTATTTATGTGATTTATTTATATTGTATATCAAAAGCATTTGTTTAAATTTGATACTGATATGGGGCCATCCATAAATGATATCACTCAAATTTTTGCAGATTTTTTTACCCCTCCCCACATCACAAATTTTCACAAAAAGTTAGACCCCCCTCAAATATAACGTCACACATTGACAAATCTCTGCACCCCCCCCCCCTCATAAAAACTCCCTGTGTCCACTACTGTCCCTTACAAACACTTGGATATCAAATTACTGCACCTGTGTCAGAAACATTTCACTAGAACAGTGGTTCTTAATGAGGGGGAAAAGTACCTCCCCAGCCCTGAGGTGTGGAAGACCATAAAATTGTATTTGCTGCCATTGCTAGTTGTTGTTTAAAAAAAAAAAATCAATTTTTATGCATTTTGATTAGCAGCAGTAAATGTTTTTCTGGTGAATTATGTTGGCCCATTACTTGTATTGGTAATTGTTTTCCTTGTTAATTAAAGTTAATTAAAGAAATAAAGCTACGATAAATAAATTATTTAATTATATTTATATTTTTAATTTAATTACAATATAATTAATACGGTTTGGGGGAGGGATATTTAAAAGTGAGTGGGCCTGCAACTCTGCTAAAAAGGTTAAGAATCCCTGCCCTAGAGCATTTACTAAGATACACATCCATCATCATCAACCATTTTTTTCATTTCATCCCACTTCACGTGGTAGTCATAATTCTATGACTCCCGTGTCCACAGTTAGCCATAAATTCTCACCACTGTCATTGTAACTACACCCCGATTCTCCCCATGATCTGAGGCTGTTTCTCTCACCTGTAGTGATCGTAGTTAAAAAAATTAAATAATTATAATTGTTGCATAAAAAAGTAATTTAAAAAATGTCTGTAATTTAGAGTTATTAAGTGCAATTCTTTACCACAATATCATGTGATGTCACATTGCTTAAGGCCCCCCCCCCCCCGTTCACAAAAATCGCCCCCCCCCCCCTTTTTTTTTTTAGACCTGTGATGTCATTTATGGATGGCCCCTATAATACAAATCAAGCTAAGGCTAAGTCCAGGATGACACTAGTTCTTCATTTTGTTTTACTTCTCTTCCTTATATCATTTTATAGATACATAGTGCCAATAAGTGCTCCAGTGCCATTGTATGAAAATGCAGCTTCTGGCTACATTAGTTGTGTTATTGCTATTAGCAATATCCATTGTCCCTAATAATGGTATGAAAGAAAAAGGGAAAAATAAGAAAAAAGAAATTCCTGTGCAGAAAAAAGAAGCCCCAAAGAAAGTTGATAGGAAAGACTATCCTGGTCTCCCAAAGGAAGTTCTTATAATTGGGGCTGGAATAGCAGGTCTTGCAGCAGCAAGAAGAATTTCATCTGATAGGTCAAACTTCACAGTGAAAGTTTATGAAGCAAGGCAAGAACGCTTTGGAGGACGTGTGTGGACTGACAAATTAAAAGATATGAGTGCCAAAGGTATTGTGATCTCTTCTTACGTTTTGTCGTTATCATGAAGCTGAGAAAGGTTATTTAAACAAATAAATACACATGGATGGATCAGGTTAGTTGCAAATAAATGAAATCATTTTTATATAAAGGGTAGACATTGATAAATTTAAAAAAAAATATTTTATTGAAAACGTTTTTGCAATAAGTTTATTCATTCATTTAAAATTTTGTACTGATTAGCTAACAGATAATATTTCACTAAATATTAATTTGTGTTTCAATTATGAAAACTTGTATTTTGTAATTTTTTTAAAGCGCTATACTAGTTACTTGTACAACTTGTTTTTGTCTCTAATCTGAAGCTTTTAAAGCAGTCCAAAACCTTTTATAATTATTTTATTTCACGAACCACTTTTTATACGTTTTTGTTCTTATATATTTATATAGAAATCTGATAAATGACATTGTCATATCATTGTTGAGCATAGGGCATTTATGATATTTCTCCACTTTTGTCTTGAGCCACAGTTTTTAGCTCTCCAGACCTTTTTGTTTTTGCAAAATATTATGTTGTTGACAACTTTTTTATAATGCCATGGGAATTCCATGATCATATAATCATTTTAATTTTATTCTCTGCCTTCTTTCATTCCAGACATAACATCTTTTAAAAGTGCTATTTGTATTTTAAAATAAATTTTGTTTACATATTCAGGAGCTGAAGTTGATCTGGGTGGTTCAGCTTTCAATGTAGTCTCTAAGAACAATCCTTTAGTCAAACTAGCTGAAGATTTTGAATTAAAATCCACAAAATTAGACAATCTTCAATTTATTGTGCCATGGGAACAAAAACATTTCAGTGGAGACGAGCTCACTCAAATCACACGCCAGGCGGGTCAAGTCAGTGGTGCTTTCTTTATAACTTTATCAAATACTTATGAGAGATAGCTTAGATAAGCCTTTTTAATGTTAACTTAACTTTTATATTGCATGAAACTGAAGTAAAAAGCCATGTACATTTAAAGAAAAGCTATGTATAAAGCAATGTGAAGCCAAAATATCATTATTAATGATGTGGATTATCATTTACAATCAGTTGCATAAAACCTAAGCTGCCTGATCTAAGCGGGTTGAATTACTACACTAATCAATCTGAATAACTTGTTCATTTTTAAACTCCCCAGATTTTAGGTCAAGCTTTGAATGAATCAAAATCTGTTGAAAATGAAATTTCCGTGAAGGAGGCCATTGATAGAGTTCTATCTAGTGGTGCCATTGCTAGCAGTGACAGGTTGGTTGCATGTTAGTAATTGTTGTGTTACTGAAACTATTCCATTCTTAATAGCTTAATGAGCGCACTGTTATTTCAAAACAGCTACATTGAACCTGAAGACACAAGAAGAATGCCAAAATGACTAAGAAAAGTTTGAAGATCCATCAGTTACATCTTTATTTTAGATGTAGTAAAAGAAATATGGCTGGATTCATAAAACTTTGAAGCTAATTCATATCTTGAAAAAATAATTGCGTATTTGGTAAGAGTAAATTTCCAATCTGATTTAACACATATTTTATAGTTATTACTTTGTTTTTGAAATTATTACACAACTGTCTGAAATCACTGCAGTCCTGGAGCCTTACTAATCAAAAGCCTACCATCATATATCCTGGGGGACTATTCCACTCGCAACTACATTCCGGAACTTCTTGATGTTGGGTATGAGAAGGTTTTGTTGGATGGCATGGGGGAACTTGTGGACAGGTAATTATGATTTTAAATCTAATTTTAATTCTTCTATCCTGATTTAAATTGATCAAATTATTTATAAAGAAGACTAAGTTTCAAATATGAAATCTTTTGCAGCAAAAAATGAACAAGTATTTTCAATAGATCAAATCTTAAAAATGATTGCATGTATAGTGGAAAGTGTTTTTTGTGTGTTATGAATAACATTATAATTATTTATCAAAGCAAATTTTGAAGAAAAAAAACACAGACTGCTGCCTTTAAATTGAGAAAGTGAACTAATCTAATGCCTATTAAAAAATATTTAAAATTGCAATAATTATACTGCCTTTTTAACTTACTATCTTTCAAAGAGATGTCACTGACAATAATTAGTTGTAGATTTTGAGCAGAATAACTCATGCGGAGATACTGATCTTCCATCGAGCCCCTTCCCAGGTGGCGGATAGGGGAAAGCCCACCAGATATGGCGGGTACTAGGGAAATGAAATACCTGGGACAGACCAAAATTAGAACCTCAGACCTGTTTACTCTTACGATTTAGGCGTACAATGTACGATTTTGAGGTGTATACATTATATATACTGTGTGTTTTTTTACTATTCTCAGTATTAAGTTAATGTATTGAACGATTTTGTGATGATATTGTACGATTTTAAGATTTTGAGGGTAAACAGGTCTGGAACCCACTGCCTTTAGGGATCCAAAAAGGCTAAAGAACCTTACCTGAAGATTAGGGCAGCTACCTAGTAAGGGGCAGTCCCCCAGACGGTTGTGCACAGGGCTAACAGGGCTAACAACCCGGCCATGTAACAAGATAAATTTTATGAAAGGCAAAAAAAAAAATAAAAACCTGGAAATCGACACATGCCTGGATATGGACATGATTTTTGGATTGTGCCTTTTAATGTATTAGGCCTGTTTAGAGCAGGAGCCTTAGCCAACCTAATAGATAAACTAGTTAAATATAAAATAAAAGAAATTCAGTGGGAAAATGCAGGCATCCTCAGGTCAAAAAACAACATCAACAGTCTTGAAACAGGATTTGCTGTGAAGAAAGAAGCCTTTGGTCGTCTTAGCTTTTAAACCAGAGAATAAAAGGTTGTGCTCTTTGTGGGTGTCTCTATTGAGACACTGGAAAAAATCTGTGATGAGGCACCACGATATGATATTAAAATAAAGATTGATGGGTTTAATTCCAAATTAGTGAAAGAAAAATTATTTATGCCAACTATTGGCAAGGAGAGCCTGCATGAAGAATCCAATGACAATGGGATCCGACTCATATACTTTGCTTCAGAACAGGGATGACAGTTAGCAGCACTAAGTTTCTACACAAAAATATACATAAAGTTACTTGGAACTCACCAGATGGAATCACTCACAACCAAATTGACCATGTTCTAATCAATCGAAGGCATGGATCAGATATACTAGACGTAAGAAGCTA
Source organism: Omphiscola glabra (assembly GCA_964017045.1). NCBI lineage: Eukaryota > Metazoa > Mollusca > Gastropoda > Lymnaeidae > Omphiscola > Omphiscola glabra. The sequence continues at coordinate 30,948,980 of OZ024799.1, forward strand.
TCCAGGAGCAGATGCAGACTCTGACCATTTACTTGTATTGATTAAATATAAGCAGAGAATCAGCATAATTCACAATGGCTGAAATCAAAGAGAAAAGCAATATGATTACCATACCAAAAACTTACCATAGACCCACTAACTACAAAAGCTTACCACAAGGAAGTAGAAGCACAACTAGAAGCATGACAGGATCACTTCTATATATTAATTACATCATTAAAACTATGTTTAAGATCAAATCAAATCCCCTAGTTTGCCTTTTTGCTTTAGGTTTATTCAGCACTGGATATAACTTTGAAAATTTTAGATATTATTTCTTCTTTCTTTCTAATTCATATGGACACTTTTTTTAAAATATCGAAATTTGTTTGCTTAAAGACTTCTTAGTGGGTCTCCTGAAGAGCCTCCACTTCATCTCCATCTGAACAAAGCCGTCAGACAAATAAAAGTTGATAAAAGCCAGCGCAAGGTGTTGGTACGATTCAGGGATGGCTCACAAGTTTCTGCTGACTTGGTTGTTGTTGCTGTGCCTTCCACAATAATTTCAACAGGTGGACTGTTATTTGAGCCAGCCTTGCCTAAAAAGTACCAGCTGGCCGCGAAAGAAATGGGTGAGTTACTGCAAAACAGTAAAAAGTTGTAACTTTGCACCACTATTTTATACTAAATAAAACGTTAACAAAATCCTTTATCATTTTGAATATGTTGATAGGTCAAACTCGGGGAGAATAAGAAGACAACGAAGAAAAAATACTCAAAAGACAATTATTTTAGAGATTTTAATATTTATTTTTGTGAGGCGCCCAAGTTACCTCCACACATGGTAGACTTTGGTCCAAAATGATTGATGCACTAATCAAAACTAATTGAAGAATATATTTACAAACTTTAGACTAACGTATCAATGAAACTTAAGATAAGATTATTGAATAGGCAATTCCAAAATATTTTTAGAGTATGACTTTTATTTTGAGGGACCCATTCATCATGAATCTGAGATCTGGATATCTGTCTCAGAATCCATTTAATAAAATAGACTTGATGCCTTAGTATTTGCCTTATTTTGATGTCTCAGGGACAGAGATTAGAGAGTCATTTGTTGTATTAATTACTGGTGTATGAACTGTATTTGAGTTAGTTTTGTAGCAATCAAAGCATCATCAGGTCCATCTACTTCTTTTCCTGGCTTTATTATCAGCCTTTTCCATTTATTTTTTCTTCACTGTATTTTCTAATTTTCTTTGCCATATCGCAACTCTACAGGAATAGAAACTTTTGTAGTTTCATCTATGACATTTTCCGCAACCCTCTGTGGCTAAATCAAAACCGGCTCAAGGTTTCCTGTTGAGTTCTCATTTATGACCACAATTGGCTGCTTTAAAAGTTAAGGACATTAGTCTTTTTGAATGGCTCGGGCCTTTTTTTCATAATTAGCTTTTTCCAACCAGGGTCTTGAGAAAGATTTGCCTCATCATAATTAATATTATTAGATGGAATGGCTTTCAGGGTCTCTGTTGAAAATTGTAACTAGACACCGAGGATTAGGCATGGAAAAACATTTATTTATTTTAATGATTAAGTCTCCTATATCTATGGGGAAAGGACTTCAACCAATCATAACTTGAACTGTTATTTTTAAAGATGTAAACATTTCTCCCTTGTTTGCCAAGAACTATTCCGTATTATCTGACCCATCAAATGGAAATCCCCAATCCGATGTGGCTATCAGATAACCCACCATAACCTTTCATTCAATGTTGGTTAGGTTGGTTAGGGCAGTTTATCTGTCATGTAACTGGGTGTGCCTAATCTCTGAAAGAATGTGTTGTCATTGGCATCGAGTCTGTGTGTGCCAAGTTTCAACTTAAATGGTGGACAGTATTATGAAGTGTTCTTCTGGCTATACCCATATCTGTGCAGACCTTTTTTTGACACTGTCCATTCTTGATCATCTCCATGGCCCTCTTAATTGTCTTCATGACATGTGCTATACTTTCTTGTCCCTGGCTTTTGTTTATAAGTGTAGCATTTTTAATCTGAGTCAAAGTAAATGTCCATACCAATTACCTTCAATTAAAAATCTTAATTAATTGGATGTTATAAATCATTCAACCACAAATATTGGATTAAGATCATGTCTTCTGTCTTAAAGCTTGTACCGGTACCTAAAATAACCATTTGTTTACTATAATTGTTTCTCACAACTACAATATTATATTAAAACTAATTAAATATTAGCCTTTTGACAATTTGAAAAATATTAATTACTAAATCTTTATCTTTTCACCTTTTGCAGGTATGTCTGCTGGTGATAAAATTATCATTCAGTTTGAGCGTCCTTTTTGGTCTCCAGACCATGGGGTGTTTGTCCGAGCTGTCAACAGAGATTCAGATAGGGGCAACCTCCAAACCTGGGTAAACATCAAAAGAATTGTGGGTGTGCCAGCTCTTGGGGGCTTCCTCACTGGTGACCCGGCTGTCAAATTTGAAAAGATGACAAATGAAGAAGCATTAGAACTAGGTAAGCATACATATGCTGTTATCAATATGACAAATTCTTTTTTAGAAAGTAATTGTTATTTTGAGTATGGTAGTTACTTAAAACCCATTACAACATTTAAAAAAAGCTGTTACATTTATATTTCATAACTTTTCTTACAAATTTTGGTCTAATTATTTCTACTATTATGTGTTTTATTTACTTGACTTCATGAAGATAAGCTTACAATTTTTAAATAGGCACTCAATTTGTGGTAAAACTTTGTTGAATTACTATAGGAATAGATAATTGCACTTAGTGAAGCATTTAGTCTAAGGATGGATTTTTATTATTTATTTTTTTAATTAAACAAAACAACAAAATATTTTATTTGCTTTACATTTACAGTGATTACAGTTTTAAATGAGATGTTTGGTGAGGAAGTTATCAAACAAGGAGGCAAAATCATAAAGTTTCAGAGATCTCAATGGGTAACTGATGAATGGTCCAAAGGTGCTAGCACATACCCTAAAGTTGGTACGTTCACATTTTGCTTTTTGAATAGATTCTAACCTTTCTTATTTAAAAGTTAAGTAAAACTTTAATAAATGAGTGATGATTTGAAGTTATCAAATATCAGTATATCAGTTGCAGACCTTAACAATGGAACTGTAAAATTTGTTACCTGTATCTAGTTAATGATCATTTTAATAGTTTGCTTGAGAAATGGTGGCACTTTTAATAATATTATTAATAATATGCTCGACAACATCAAGAAATAAGAGAATTTTATCTCTTAAAGTTATTTAAAATTAAAACCAAATAACTTCTCCGAAGCCATCATCTGTATAGTCATCATCAAAGTTGGAAAAAATTTTTTTCTTGAATCACAAATTTGGTTGATTCCTATTCCTATTTAGATAAATGTGAAATATCAATTTTTAAGAAATTGTTAGAAACTAAAAAAAGCATCCTCTGTATTTGCATATCTGGTGACATTTTTAGTTTTAAAAAATATGAAGCTTCTGTGTGAAAGTTGCTTGTTGCTATTTTGATGGTTCTTATTTCAATGATAAAATATATTGAAAAGAAGAAAGTAATGATGCCTGTAGCTGTAAGGTTATTGGATTTTCATTTTTTCATTGCATTTTTTATAAGGCAATTTATGATAATGAAAAATGTTTCTTTTTCAGGAAATGACCCAAGTCTCTGGGATACATTTTCACAACCCCTATGCCCTTATATCTACTTTGCTGGTGAGCATACACTTTTTGACAGCCATGGGTCACTGCATGGTGCCTACAACTCTGGTATCCGGGCTGGAGATCAAATCCTGACTGGACTTTGTGAAGTGTTAAGAAAGGAGGAAATACAACGCAAAAAGGAAGAGAGACGCAAGAAGGAAGAGGCCAAGAAAAAAAAAGAGGGAGACAAGGCAGACAAAAAGGAAGAAAAAAAGTCAAAAGAGGATATAATTAAAGACGATGAAGTTGACGATGATGACTATTCAGATGATGATGATGATGATGTGAATGAAAATGAAGTTATTTTGGATAAAGAAAAGAGAGGTGAAGAAAAAACAGATAAGGATAAAAAGAAGAAGAAAAAGAATGATGAGTTATAGAGATATGTGGGTATTTGAAACAACATGGTTGTTATTGGCTTTTAAAAAGCTTTTTGTTACAGTGGCTCCACAAATTGCTCACATGCTCATTTCATGAACACAAACTTTTGATTGTTTATATACAAATAACATTCCAATAAATTTTTTATGCATGTATAGTTCATCAATTTTTGGTAACATGCTTTAGATTTTGGAGCTGTTCTTTGACATTAAGGGTGCAAATTGACATTATTTCATTTGACTTCATCAGTATTGTTATAATTATAATTTTTAATGTTAAAAATATTATGGACAGATTTATATACACAACCAATGTATGTATGTGTTTAGCATTTACACCAATGTCAAGTTTGGAGCAATTATTGGCTTTTTGGGACATAGTAATAGTAATAGTAGTTTTTTTTTTTTTCAATATTAATTAATCAGGACAAATCAGCCTAGATGAATTACCAAATTTCCCAGTTAAATGTAAATAACTTATTTATTAATGTCAAGTAAATTTTCCTTATAATTGAGATGTGATGTGACTAGTTTTATTTTGAAAGTGAAATAGTTTCACTGGATATTGTATAAGAACTGTGTTTCAAAGATTTGTGTAACGAAAGGCTTTCACTTTCAGGGATATGTGGATGAAAATGTTGTCATGTTTGAATAATAACTTTGTGTTGGGATTAGTGTATATATGTTTTAAATGCTCTTATATGAATATAAATATTCTACTATTACAAATTTTATAACAAACTTTTTGTGTTTATTTATTGGTGAAATACATTTTTAAAGCAATGATTCTGATGATATCATATGATTCTAATTGGTGGTCAGAGTAAACTTTTCAGCCTCAGAATTGAACACAATGATATGGTTATTGTATAAGATGCATACTAACTAAAGAGAAGAACAAGAAAGATAATGACAAGAGACCATCCAATTAAAATATGCATGCAAAAAAAGTCACTCTCCTCTTGTTGCCCCCACACATTTTTTGACCCATTCCCCCTACACATAAAAATATATGAGCTTCTTACAACCCCCAATCACTCACCAGTTTCATTTTTTTATAGACAGTTATAACTATACAAGTACAAGACTATTAAACAAAGACACAGTAAACCGTGTTAAAAAATTATGTTGCTGTCTTCTCCCAACCAAGGAGAAAACCATGTTTATTGTGTATATGAGAAGAATCCATAAGGATTTTTAGGAAAACTAAGTTTATATCTCCAATCTTTGAAATTTTTCTATAAGTAACAGAATATATACATTGCATATGCACTCTGACAAAAAGCAAGACAATATAATAATTTGAAGACAATCACATTTCTAAAATTAATAATTTAGCAACTGGGTTAACTTAAATTTATTTGGTTGAATTAAACATGGCGAGTCATGTGTGTTGGATTGATGTACACATCTCTTATTAAATCCTTTATATTAACTTTGCTTTTGTTTGTGGGTGGCTGGGTTTGCGGACAGGGTAAATCTTCAGATGGCTAATTGACTCACTTCCCGTCCACCATTTAAGTTGAAACTTGGCACACACAGACTCGTTGCCAATGACAACACATTTTTCGAATTTTCAGCCCCAAGCCCCAAACATCTGATTTTCAAGGTGAAGATAAAATGTAATTACCGATAACTGCGCTACATGAGATTCTTTAAAAAATATCACAAGTTCGTTTGGTGCATAATATTTTCTTTTTTTTTTCTGAAATAGAAATAGTTGGTGAAATTAATCTGTGGTGTAAAAGCGGGTGGGAATTATAATATTAATAAAGTTCAGGGGCTTGAAAATGTGCAGTTGCGAGCCGGGGGGAGGGGGGGGACTAATTGGGATTCTTAAAAAATGCGTTACCTGTATGCTAATGCATGTTTTGTCAAATTATTTTTAGCCCCACCCCCCATTGCTCGATATTACATTTTATAAAGGGTTGGGGTTTAAGTAATGTAAGTTGTTTGATTATTCCTACAATTCAGCATAAATATATTGATTGTATGGGGAATGCCCATTATAATTTTTAAAATTATATATAGAATATAGCCTATTTCTTAAATATATTTTTAAAATTATTTAATTATAAATCTTTATTTCTTAAAGATATTTAATATTTTAACCAGGGCAATTAAAAAAACAACAACATGTACACCATCCTAAACTATATTATAGTCACTATAGAAAATTTAGCTTCAACTTTAAAAACACTACAAGTAAAAGAAATATGATTTGGCATAACCGAGCCGATCATGTTACTACTGTCTGTGCAGTTTTATTTCCATCAGTAACGCATTATTATTACATCAGTAATTTCCCTTTATTACTTCTTTGGACCCACTAGTTTTCAAGATGGCGTCTAAATATTTTTACGTATAAAATTTGGCACGAAAGTTATTGCATTTACTGTTAGTTAGAAGTTACAGACGGTAGGTTTTAAAACTGTAAGACATTTATGATATTTCTTATTGCCTAAAATTTGGCTGAGCTACGATCAGCAGTTGACTGCAGTACATCTTTTCAAAGCTATTTTTTAACATGCAGTTCAAGCAGTCATCCAAGATCAGGATCTTCCTGCACGGATCATTTTAAATAAAATAAATATATAAGCCTAATAATACTAATACTAACCATGGTTTTGGATTCATCAAATTATAAAAAGAAATCAACAAACTATTATAAGTATGAAACATTAAACAAACAAGAAACTCTTCTCTTAAATTTAAAATATAACTGATTGATTGCCTTGGCAACAAGTAGTTTAAGTCAGTTTAAGTTTAGTCTTGGTCAGTAATCAGTATGTAATTTTAGTAATAATTTAATTTTAATTAAATAGCCTACTCTTCACTCATTACATTTTTACTACACAACTTGTAGGCCTACCTAATTTAATAGAAGTAGTAGTAAATAAGCCAGTAAATCTGAACAGTAAAGGAGTGGCGAATCTGGTTCTACATGTGCTAAGTTCTGACGATCGATCCGTGGACTACGGCGAAACTACTCAACCCTCCTTTGCATGGTCTTGTCCACGCTGCAACAGCATCAACAGTGACAGCTTCACATTCCACAGCTACCAACTGAACTGCTTAAACTCCTTCTCTACTCTCTCATCACCCAATCCAAGAAGCAAGACAACATTGACGTAGCCCCCCTACTAGAAAACGGGCAACTTGTTGTAAGCGATAGCCAATTCAAAGCAGAAATTCTCCTAAGGCAGTTTAAATCTTTCTTCACCAAAATTTACCCTACAGTCATACCATCTCTAAATCCTTCACCTGGTACAATAGGACCCCTCACCATAACTGAACCAGGATTAGCCAAACTTCTCAAAAACATGAAGCCCAATAAAGCGCCCGGACCTGACTGTATCCCCAACATTGTCCTGAAGACCCTGGCTGACAACACTGCCCCAACCATCACCCGCATTTTCCAAAAGTCGATTGACTCTGGCAAACTCCCGCTAGACTGGCTTGATGCAAATATCACTAGTGCCTACAAGAATGGTGACCGTCATAACCCAGCAAACTACCGCCCAATATCCCTGACCTTCGTCCCATGCATGCGAAATTCTAGAACACATCATCTGTCGCCACATCATGAACCACCTTGAACACTACAACATTTTGACCAACCTAAACCACTGTTCCCGCTCTGGATTCTCAACAGACACTCAATTAATCATCATCACCAATGACCTCCTTTGACACTGTTCCACACAGCCTTCTTCTATACAAGCTCCACCACTACGGCAATACCGGCAACCTTCATTCCTGGCTCTCAATATTCCTAACACAACGGAGCATGTATGTAGTGGTAGATGGCATCCGATCAGGCGAAGCCAACTTCGGCTCAGGGGTTCCTCAAGGCACAGTGTTGGGCCCCCTTCTCTTTCTCTGTGACATATATGACCTCCCTGATACTGTAAAATCTCAAGTGAGGCTATTTGTAGATGACTGTCTTGTCTACAGAGCGATAAACAACTACGATGACCACAACCACTCCAAGCAGATTTGAAGTGCCTTATGAATTGGGCAGACAAATGGGGCATGATATTTAACAAAACCAAATGCTACACAATGAGCATCTCAAGAAAATTACCATCAATTTAAATGTAGTCCCTAAACAACACAATTCTCCAACAAGTATCAAATAATCCATACCTAGGAATTCTCTTCTCAAATAACCTAAAATGGTCACCCCAAATAAACAAAATTTAAAAAAAAGCCAACTCCACACTAGGTTTCATTAGAAGAAATCTGCGCCACTGCCCACCCTCCTGCAAACGAAATGCCTATCTTGCACTCATCTGTCCACTACTAGAGTAAGGTGCAATCATTTGGGACCCATATCTAAAACAAGACGTGGACAAGAGGGAGCGAATCCAATATAACACAGTGCACTTCATCGCATGAGACCACAAATCCACCACTCCTGGCTTCGTCACTGACCTATTAAAAAGATTTGACATCCCCTCCCTCAAAGACAGACGAGAAAAGCTCAGCCTAACATTCCTATATAAAGTGGTCATGGGGCTAGTGCTGGCCATCCCAGCAAACGCGTATCTCACCCCACAGAAGCCAGGTCCCTTAATCAGAGCCAATTGTTCACTAAACACTGACTTCAACCCCATAAGCAATTAGATCCGGAAATATAGTAAATGCTTCCCTGTACCTCTGTGTAACACAGTCCAATATAAAGAATCATTTTCCCCATGCACAATCATCGCTTGGAACCACCTGGACATTACCGCCATAAACTCGACGTCAATGGAGAGCTTCAAAACTGCCCTAGCATCCGCAAGGAGCCTTTAAAATACCAGCATCATATCCCCAACTGTTGCGCATATGCCAGTACATGGATTCAGCAACATACAGAACCAGAAGTAAATAGGTCCCTTATCCAGAACCATTGAGTGAGCCCTGCGGCTACTGCCACTGCAGACAGTTGCCTCAGATATTGAAGTCTAAGGGACCCAAAGTTGTGATGTGATTTAATTTTAATAATGCTGTGTGAGTGTTCAAAAGTGAAAAGTGACTTTTTCCTTACCTTATACTAAAAATAAAAGTGTAGGTAGCCTACTTCTAACTTCAACTCAAATTTCCAAATCATAGCCTTTTAAGTATTTGAAATACTAAAATTTTCAATTGCAAAATACATTAAGTTTAAAATCTCGTTTGGAATTCGGGGCCATTTAATAATAAAATGATGCATCAATCTAGAAAAAGTTGGCATGAATTTGTGACAGTCCTTTTACCCGAGTGTCTAACTTTTGTCACAAGTTTTTTTACTTTGTGGGGAGGGGGTAAAATATTTGCCAAAGAAGCACGAAATCATTTACAAGATTATTAAAAAAAATATTTTGTTTGTAAGGTATTTTAAAGCCGTCACCAAGATATGGAGATTGAAAATGTATCAGCCTGTGAAACTTCAAGCAATCAAGAGAGGGAAACATATTTACAGAATGAAACAGGAGGTCTGAAACCAAAATTAGCTCTATCAGACATGCAGGACTCAGAGTTTAAAGTTCACACTGAACTGAGCAATGATGTGGCAAGGGAGGAAGAAGTTCATGTCATTTATCTAAATATGCAAGATGGTGATGGACCTCAGGTCCTTGACCTTAGCAACTTACTAGTGCATGAAGGAATACAGGTAATTTTCTGAATGATTGTTAAAATAGGTAGTGTATTGTGTATATTTTTTCTTCTTAGTCTTAATCTTAGTACCTTTAAGTCTGTAGTGCATGAACTAAGTATTAATTTCAACCTCTTTCTGTGTGACACTTCATTTTTACCCTTCTCCTATTTGCCTTCTTTGCTCCTAGTATTTCAAAGGCCATTCACTAATTCTTTCCTTTTATCTTTGTTCTGAGCTAGTTGTTTCAGCTCATTCCAAGTTTTTCTTGTGTGTTACATGGTCTTCCTCTCTTTTAATTACCTGGTGGATTCCAAGAGTGTCTAGTATTTTTTTTTATTCCTTGGTGACCCCAAATTATTTTCCCAGCTTTCCATGGTGTTCTTACATTCCAAGTGCCAATCCTGGTGGATCTTTCTTGAGAATGACAAACTTAATTCTGATTGTAGATGAATCTGTAGCAATTGATTTGTACATAAATTTGTTGCTAACCCAATGTGAAACCTACTAAAAAATTGCCTCTTCCAACTTCGCAGTAGGGTGGCCATGGGTGAATTCTACTCCTGATCAATTTTTACTTAATAAAGAATAATATTTGTTATATTTGATGAATATTGCAGATTTTTTAAAGTAATATATTTATAGGTTGGAAATTTAAGAAAAAAAAAATGAAATTTCAAAATTATTTTTTAAAAGGAACATTACAAAAGTTGAAATCTTAGCCTATTACACAACATTTAATTTTTTTTAGTGGTATCTTGTTTCAAATCTTTGTATGGCTTTAGAATTTTATTAAGGTCATTTTCTATGAACTTGTGCAATTCTATCTTTATACTTATTTTTGTTTAGATGATTGAACCCTCTTCCACTACAGACCAACTTTGTGTTGACCAGGAAATGATAGTGTGTCAGAATATTGTCATTGAAAACAACTGTGGTAATGAAATCACTATGGTAACAAGCCAGTCTGAAGCTCAGTCTGCTCATGCCTTGCTACACCTATCAAAAATACAGGGTGAAGTGGACACTGTGCAGGTGTCAGATATCTTAGCTGCTCATCGCCAGTCTGAGGAAGATCAGGTTTCTTTAAAAAAATAAACAATTATTGCATTTTTTCTGTATCTATAAGTTATTAAAAGAATTAATCTGGGAGTGATCACTGACTCAATCATGCTTTTATGCTGATTCACTATAATTTTTTGTATAAAATATGTCTTGCTTTGATTTTAACTTTGATCCTTTTATTCTGGGTATCACTTTTTTTTATATATTGTACAAAACTAAGTCATGCTATCTTTTGTACGTCACTGTTTACAAACACACAAGGGATTACACTTTTAATATTTTTTGGTAGATTATCCACAAACATCCATGGTCCCTATAATCTTATCCCGACTGCTTTAGCATTTTTATTTAAAAAGAAAATTGTAAGATGTTTAAAAACTTTTTATTGGTTGTGTGTATTTATCTATTGCTATTTACACATACAAAATCTTTATAAAACTCAGAATGCTGTTTCTGCTGAAGCCTTATTGCAGTTGTCATCAGAGCAAAGTTCTGGAACATATATTGTAGATGACACTGGAGCTATGATTCCCATTGGTCAAGTCGGGTACGTACCTTTGTAGCAATTCTGGTTATGTCAAAACTGTTCCAAGACTGATTAACCAACACTTATATGAACGTAATATTTTTATCCATTGGGAATTTCAAATGAGCGGCATCAATAATAGTATTTTTTTGTCTTCACACTAACGTGGTCTTGTAAATTTAAAACATCCACTCTTTTGACACTAATGAATGAAATGCAGTCATTTTTACAATATTTATTTTCAAGCTCCTCTACCTTAATAGAGGTTGATGACACAGGGATTTCATCTCTTGCCATTTGCGTTTGTTGGTGTGGAAGGGAGTTTATATCACAGGAAGATCTTGACAGACACAAAATGGCTCATAAATACCAGAACAGTCAATCCAGGTAGAGAAACTCATTCATCTAAAAATATAAGTTTTCTTCCAAGTTTTGGCCCACTGACTGCATTTCATCTGTACTTTTTAAATCCCTCATTTTTTTATTGATAGATTGAGGGGAGAAAACAACAACAAAAACATACATTGATTATCTTTCCTGTGTTTTAATTTCTTAATTATTTAAAATACATTTGAAGGAAAGGTTCAACTCAAACTTAACCATTTAATGTAAAATTTAAAAAATTAAAATGTTTTACAGTATTAGTTGTATTTTTTTTTTACTGTAGAGAAGCTAGTGGCATACAGAAATGTGTCTTGTGTTTGGAAAGCTTTGCAACCCCTAGAGACCTGAGGCTCCACCACTCTGAACTCCACCCAGAGGGAACACCTTGGGAGTGCAGTGTTTGTCATCGCAAGTTCTTGAAGAAAGTTGCACTGAAAGCTCACATGAGGGTTCATAATACAATTACAAAATATCAGTGTACCTCGTGCAAAAAGTAAGTACATCTTTCAGTGACCATCAAATGTGTTAAAAATATGTTGTAACAGATTGAAAGCTATACATTTTTTAATAATATAACTGATGTCAATGATAAGAAACCTTCAAGTTTAGCATTTTCTCTCCCAAGCATTTTGTGCTTAGATTAACTAATGACTGCCTGCTGTCTTACCTGATACAACTGATCATTAATGTGAATATTAGTTGTTTTTGTAACTACACTCTCAACAATGATAAGCCTATGTGTTATAAAGTGTATGTAGAATCATTAAAATATCTTCCACAGAGTATTTTTCTACAAGACAGCACTTAATCGTCACTTGAGGATGCACACATGTGAAAAACCTTTCAAATGTACCATTTGTGGAGATACTTATCAGTCTCTTTGGGACTTAAGAAAACACAGGTAAATTAATTATCAAAAAAACAAAACAACCTCATATGTCTAAAAAATAATTCTTTAAAAATTCAAAAACAGTTTAAAAAAAATAAAAGTATCTCACACATTTTTATTTTTAACGTTCTGTTTTTTAATTTTTATTTTACCAATAGATTAAATTAAAAAGTATCAGTTAACTATCTTTTACTTGAAAACTGACTGTTTTTTATAAACCATGCAGCAACTATATGTTACTTTTTCTTTTCTGTTGTGTTATGGTTGGGCAAAGACACATTTGTTTTGTTTTATTTAATTAATGTATGTTAATTTTTAAGTTCATGATCATGTTTGTTGAATTGTATGTACAGCATGGTGAGCCCAGCCCTAGGTTGGGGTACAACGTTATAAAACTCTTCTTATAATAATAATAATATTATGCTTCAAGCTCACTTCATTAGTTTTGCTAAAATGCTGACTTGTTTACAGCATAAACTTAAGTATTTTGTGTTTGTTTAGGATGAACCATCAGCCAACAAAACTATATCCCTGTGACATTTGCACCAAAGTATTCAAACAAAAGCAGACCCTATTTGTCCATTCTCGTATACATACTGGACACAGACCATATTCCTGTGATGTATGCTGTAGAACATTTTCATTGAAAAGTAAGTGGCACATACATATATTGTCCACTTCTTGTGTGTTCTTGCATATAGATTTGAGGTTGTCAGCTCAGCACTCTATTTTGGGATTAAGCAGATTTACAATTATTGTGTAATTTTGTGTATGAGTTTATTGAAAAGTTTTTAGGAGTTTTTCAATTGTATTGGAAACTGGTGACTTCTCTAAACAATGTAAAAAATTATAAATTTTGAAGCAGACTTAGTTAAATATTTCTTTTAAAAAAGCTTTGAAGCTCAAAAAGTTAATTAATCTGTTTATCATACAACACTTCCAGCTACATTAGTTCAGCACCGCCGCATTCACACAGGAGAGAAGCCAAACGTATGTAAAACGTGTCACAGAGCTTTTCGTCAGAACAGCACCTTAAAGGCTCACATGAGGACTCACACCAACCAGAAGCCTTACATTTGCCGCTACTGCAAGATGAGATTTGCCTACAAGGATGAGGTCCAAGAACATGAGCACTTACACGCCCAGAACAAAAACTGGCAGTGCGACAAGTGCGGCATGTGGTAAGATTATCCTGCTTAACAAGGCATCACATTCTAATTTATCACTTACATTTGAAATTTTTACAAGAGTAGGACCTTTTATAGAGCTAATCGGCTTGCAAAAACCAAAATAAAGGGAAATGTATCATATTTTTTCATTACATTAATATTTACTTTTTGAGTAAAAAAAAAACTTGCCAACCAATGAACTACTAATTTAAAAATAAATACTGAAATCTATAAAATTTATTTTTGCTAGGCTTGTAAAATAATTTGTTTAAAATAACAGCAGCTCATGGCTTCAAATTACAAGGTCCTAAATGAGATGAAGTTTTTTCATCAATTACATTTTATCAAAATCTTAATAATTATTTTAACATTGACTACAGTACCGGTAGGTTCATTATAAAGTCTTAAGTGAAGTTACTAGTAAAAGATACTGTATCAAAATATTGATTTAATCTACTTAAACAATTATCCACTGTATGATTCAAAAATGTTTCATAAGTATATTGACAGATTTGTTAGTGATTTACTTTTGTATCATGTAGGTTCAAGAATCAGTCACTGCTTTCACGTCACAGTCGAGTTCACACCAATGAACGCCCCTTCCAGTGCTCCACCTGTCACAAAACATTTGTGCAGTCTGGATCCCTTCAGGCACACATGCGATCTCATACAAAAGAGAAACCATATCAGTGTCGAATGTGCTCAAAGGTGATCATTTTCTAATATTGTCAGCATTAGTGGTTTATCACCTGGTCAGTACTTTAGTTCTGTTCTTTAGATGGGTGCTTGTTCTGTGCTTTAGATGGGTGCTGGGGAGCACTAAGTGTAAAAGGGGATTTGGAGCTACCTATGGTTTGTGGGTGCTAGCAAGTACTGGGAGTAGAAACTGATGTTATGGGAGTAGAAACTGATGTTATGGGAGTAGAAACTGATGTTATGGGAGTAGAAACTGATATGGGAGTAGAAACTGATGTTATGGGGTTGAAATCTTAATCACACTCAATCAACAGCAAGCTTGGTCAAAACAAAAATGTAAACAGTGTAAACCAATTAAAAAGGTAGATTTATCACAAATGAGACCAACATGGTTTTTTGCCAAGTCAGATGTTTTAATTTACAGTTGTATTAAAAAAAAAAGTTACACTTTGATTACACAATTTAACTCTGTCTCTCCGGATCAACGCTCCCATCGTCGATATTAAATGAGGTTTCGGGCGGATCTATGACCCCCCCATGATGGGATAGTCGATGTATAAAAACCTGTTTATTTTGGTTCTTTTCTTAGCTATTGGTTTTTAGTTACTTTTAATCAACTCTAGAATGATTTCCCTTTGATAAAAATCCAGTTTTTCTTTATTTCAACCCTATTTTTTTTACTTAGAATGAAGTGTTCGAAGCAGTTGTTTTGATTGTCCTTGTTATTTTTGTTTACAAACATGAAATCTTGACCTGACCAATCTGGTGATCGATCTAATAAAGGTTGAAAATATTACTCTGATGATGATTCAGACAGTGATTTTATGATTTCGAATGCACTGGCTGAATCAGATGAATCGTATAATTATAAATATAATCCTAGTAGTATTAGTAGTAATGGTGATGAAATAATGAATTTGATAATTCATCAGCTGATGAGCAACCAGCCCCGCCCCCACCTAAAGTGCCTTGTAGAAGAGCTAATACTGTTCCTACTATAAATAATGGAGATTCTAAAAGGGAAGCTGCTGATCTTAGCACTGAAACCGAGTACAATTTCAGGCTTTTACCTTTGAATTTGAAAAATGTGGGTGTAAATTTGGAGCTTGTATTGTGACTAGTAAGTCATTCTAGTAAGTCACAAAACTCTTGTACTCTCAATAAATGAGTATGCTTCCTACAGAATTAAAATCATCACTCTAACAATACTTATCGAAGCAAAACATGTGCCTATTAGCTCCAAAAAGGACAGTGTGCAAACACTATTGAACAGGGCTAACTGTAACGGTATACATTTGTGCTGGATGTGAGTCAAATCTGCACATCCATGTGGATTGTTTTCAGGCTTACCATAGCTAAACCCAGATGAAAAGATATGACAAATTTATGGTACATTTTCCATTTACCATAATAAATGTTAGTACATACAAGGATACAGTGCAAATATTTTCTAATAGCAACAGATTGTTTCCAGTGGAAATAGGTTTTTTCAGAAATTTTTTGTGTGGCTGTGACAATGGATAATGTGCTCTGGTGGTGACAATGGATAATGTGCTCTGGCGGTGACAATGGATAATGTGCTCTGGTGGTGACAATGGATAATGTGCTCTGGCGGTGACAATGGATAATGTGCTCTGGTGGTGACAATGGATAATGTGCTCTGGTGGTGACAATGGATACTGTGCTCTGGCGGTGACAATGGATAATGTGCTCTGGTGGTGACAATGGATAATGTGCTCTGGCGGTGACAATGGATAATGTGCTCTGGCGGTGACATGGATAATGTGCGCTGGCGGTGACAATGGATAATGTGCTCTGGCGGTGACAATGGATAATGTGCTCTGGCGGTGACAATGGATAATGTGCTCTGGTGTTTCATTTTTTTCTTTTTATTAAAATGTGGTCTTTATTATTTGTGATGCACATATGGATATAGCTCAGAAAACCCCCATTTTTGTTAGACTTTGAAATATATATATTTCTCTTTGTGTGACTTGGAATTAGCGTTTTGTGAACAGTTAGTGAGTTTTTTTTTAAATTTGTATTTTCCTTAAATGATAATCACATTTATATATTAAAAATTAAACTCAAGACTGTATTGTCTGTAAAGAGCATGCATTCTCATTTAGTTCCATACCAAACTTAACATTTTCTGATGAAGAACTAACAAGTTATGATGGTTTAGAGATAACCTAGTGGTACGTAACAAATATGCAAAACAGATTATTCCGTCAGAATGCGGAAATTAATTCCCGAGAGAAAGAGTTAACTCCAATAGTAAGGGGTGTATCTTATGAGCTTTGAAAATATTTGAAGAGTGCAAAGTAGCAAGTTTCACATCACCCTATTTTTTGTGTGTAACTTCATGACTATAGTACGGTGTAAAGTTTATTATTTTTCTTAAATGTATTTTAAAATTTTCTACAGTCATACTACACTAGTGGGACACTTCTTATACACATCCGCAAGGCCCACAATGTCGATGCCAAATCAGTGAGGGAAGTTTTCCCGGTTATAAAGTATGTGGAGGACCAAAAAGTGTTTACCATTCGCAACAAGCTGTTGGTCAATAATGAAACCATTATGTCAGGTCTGGACCAGGATGTAGACAAGATGGACAATGAAGCCACTTTTGGTGAGATTCTGTGTAAAGAAAATATTGTTGTGGAAGAGCTTGTGGAGACCTCGAGTGAAGTTTTAGTGCAGGACAACCAAAATCTGCCAGATAGGACTGTGTCAGGACATACCACCAAAGCGGTCACTGTTAATTCCATACAAGATGATCCTGGTGGCTATGAGCTTCATGAAGTGGATGAGATCGAATGTGTTGATGAAACAGTTATAAGCACAGTTGCTGATATTGATCCAGCGAACAGTCCAGGGAAAAGGTTAGGAAAACGTTATGGGAAGAAAGATACTAAAAAGACGAAAGATAATGAATTAACAGATGACCTCGAAACGAAGGAGGACGTGAAAATTAAAGTCGACCAAGACACTTTCCAGTTCTCACATGCAGCCCAGGATAGGCAAGAAGCAGCACTAGGTCTTGCAGAACTGTCTCTAATTGGTGGTGAGGGAGCAGTAGTCGAGAAGCCAGCCAAAACCAGGACATTCTTCAAAGAGGAAGAAGAGGATGAGAATGACCCCAATGTGACCAAAATTATTCTGTCTAAAGAGGGAGGCATCATGAACAGCCAAGATCCGCATCAATGTACAGTCTGTGGCAGGTATATGTTCATTTCTTATGTAACTTGAAGAAATTTATTTTTGTGAACTTCCAATTTATTTCTCGATATTGGGCTCATATCTGATATTTTGTGTGTGTGTGTGTGGGGGGGGGGGGGTGCAATGGCATGTCAGGGAAAAGAAAGAACTTTAGGTCTCCATAGCTGACATGGGGTTATGATATAAATAGGTGGATGTAAGGATTCTTATAGGATTTTATTTAATTTTTAAAAGTGCATTTACATTAAGTATTATATATGTTTGTTTTTCCACAGGATATTTGGCAGAAAGAGTATCATGGTTGAGCATCTACGCATTCACACAGATGAGAAACCATATGTATGTGACTTTTGTAATGCTGGTTTCAGACAGAACGCTCAGCTACGTAGCCATATACGTAATAAACACACCAAGGTATTGTAGATTGTTTCAAAATTTAAGAAATAGTGATAAACACTTTTTATCCATATAGCATTTCTAGTAACTAATCCTTATACCCACAAATCCTTTAGTCCAAGAAAGTGGGGATGATGTCATTAAATGTGAATATTAAAAACGTTGAAATGGAATACATTGTTTGTGAATTTATGCAACTATAATTTTATTTACCAAAGGTTTTAAGAAAATGACAAAGAAAGTACTTTAAACATTCTGTGACTCCCCACTGGTTCCATTTGGGTACACTTGAAATTGAAGCACATTTTGTGATTATTATAAACTGATACTAAAATTTGCTTTAAGGATTCTTTAGTCTACCATTGTGTCATGTCATTACACACCTGTACTTTAAGTGGTGTGTCACAAGGTTTAGATATAAAATTGATGAAATCTACTTAATAATAAAGTCAATTTGTTTGGAGGGTGCTCATTGCCAAAACAACCATGTTTTTGCTTGGGTTAACACTTACATCATAATACTTGAAAGATGTGTCTTTGTGATAATTGGTTTCAATGTGCTTTGACTTTAACTCTCTTTTATTGCGGAATTTTTTTAATGAAAAAATTTAAATTTTTTCAAAGAGCCAAAAAGATTGAGAGGTTGGATTTATTAATAAATATTTAAAATATTATTTTTTTGTTTATAATGCTAAATTTGGTATCAAATGAAAGACAATATGTCTGTAAACTTATTTCTTCAGACTAACATAAGTAACAGAAAAGAAACTTTAAAGGTGAAGACATGACATGCACAAACTTTTTTCCCTCAAACCCTTTGATGTAGGCATACGTCATCTTCACTGCTACAACTCAAATCATCTAAAACTGCTACTATCGGAATCATGTGTTGGATCTAAATCTAAATCAACTTCACTACCAATAGAAATAGTATACAAAATTTCCAAAGCTTGTTGAGCAAGGAAACTTACTCACCACGCTAGGGCATGGGGTAGCCATGGCAACAGTATTGATAAAGAAAAAAACATCGAAGAATATTAATAAAATAATGTTTCAAATGTGTCATAAACAATTGAGTATCACTCTTCTATGTAAAAGTCTAATTAAAAAATAGTTCTTAAAAAGTTCAACCGAGAAATAGCAAAGTAACAACCATAATATTGAAATAATGTACTGCCATACTGACCTGCACGAAATATTAAATATTCTTTTATCAGGTGGAGAGGTATCAGTGCTCATTTTGCCATAAAAGGTTTCTGTCTCGAAGCATTACTGTAAGGCATATCAACTTCCATCACAAACTCAAGGTAGGGTTATTGTCTGGTGTACATTTGGTGGAATGACTGTGTTTCCCATAACTATAATAGTGTTACAATGATATTATCACTGAGTTTTCATTTTTGAAAAAAAAAACATTACTGGATGATATCTTCATTCTCTCTGATTCTCTGATAAAATCAAATGTGTTTCTATTTGAATAAATGAATAGTTGATTGAAGAAAATATTAGGCAACCAATAATAATACTGCAGCTAAGCCTTAGGATACTGTTTTTCAAAAACCAAAATTGATTTATTTATAAATTAACTTGATCAAGTTAATTCTCATTTTTAAACCCAAAAAGGTATGGTGCATTTTGTGTTAGAAATATAATGTAATATTAGTTGTACAATATATTTTGGTTGTGTCTTCACAATGTCAGGTCAAGTTTTGTGGAAGTGTTGATAGAGCCTGGAACATCAACAATGCAGTTTGGTCAGATGACAACTTTGAATTTAATGCCTCAGAGACTTTATTTGTGAAGCCCACCAAGCAGTCGGCAGAGAACATGGTCAAGGAGGAGATATCAGAATCCTGTTCACCTGAAGGTGGGACCCCAGCTGAGGAATCCGGCAGAGAAAAACTCACCCAGATCTCCACCATCCGGCAGGCTGAACAAATGCATGTGAAAAGAAATGCTGGCCAAGAGGCTGAGGGGAAAACTTTGGGTTCTGCATCAAGGAAAAAAGGGAAAAATGGTCCGCAGAGCAGGACAAGAAAGGTTTCAGCTAAATCGGGGGTGAGCGATGAGACGACAAGAAATCCTTCAATAGATGAGATGAATTCTGACAGTCAGTCAAACTCTGATGATTCTAAGTTAATTTGTGGGACGTGTGCCATGCAGTTTAGTGGCATTTCCAGTTTGAGATACCATCTAAAAAAAGTGCACAACACCACTCTGGATAAATCAAATCTGTCAGTTTTCTACGAGACTGAAAACACGCCTGGAGAACTGAAGGTTGATCCTGAGATAAAGACCCAAGCCAGGAATTCAAAAATTGTAGAGGGCTCTGATCCTGAAGAAGCGACCGAAAGCTCGCAGGCTAAATGTGCCACTGTAAAGATTATTGGTTATGACAGTATGCAACTCTGTGCTGATGATCCCCAGATTATGCCGTATTCATGTCTTATGTGCACCATGCGCTACATCAGCAAGTCAGAGCTGCACAATCACATGAAGACCCACGCCGATGAGGACGTGGAGCGTGTGGGCATGCACAGGTGTGACGTATGCCTACACGTCATGAAGAACACCCAGCAGGTCACCAAACACATCCTTAAGTTTCACGGAGTCCCGCAGATCTTCATCTGTTCCATCTGCCACCGAGAGTTCTTCCAGCTCAGCTCCGTGCACAGGCACATGAGGTTCTTCCACAAGTGGGAGATTAAAATCCGCGGGGAGTCCAGCATCCCTGTGCTGGTCAAGCCCGCCCCTTTATCTATACAGAAGCCAGGCTGTTCACCAAAGATACAGTTGAAACAGAGTGCATCTGATCAGGTCAACCAGCGGCAGGGCAGACTGAACAGCAGTGACGAGGATGAGAGCATTACTTGTATAAGTTTAGAAGGTAGTGATATGGAATCTGTTCAGATTTTTCAGGCAGGGGGACAGAAAATCCTATATGAAGTGCTGGACTCAGGCTCAGCCGAACAGCTGAGATATGTGGTGATAAATGATGATCAAAGTGACCACTCAAATGCAGCTGTAGAGGTTGACATAGGAGACAAGGGAAAGAATACCTTGTTGGGCGAGAATGTTTTTTCTTTAAATACTAGTTCAAATCCTACTGCCTTAAAGATGGCCTCAAATCACCCATTTAAACCTGTTACTATAACAACTCCATCAGAGTCCAAGGTTTCTAAAATGACACAGACCAGCTTAGCTGGTGAGAAGGTTGCTGGCAAGCATGAAGACAGTAGCCAAGCCACCTCACCCATTTTTATCACAGTGGAAAGAAGAGCCAACCCTGACCCTGAAAGCACTGAAGCTGAACTTGCGGCCCAACTTATCACCCAGTTCAGGAATAATACGGGCAAAGATACTCTTGGAAATAATGGAAACAGTTCAAAGGTTATTAAAATTCTTAATTTTAGACCCAATGAGACAAAATCTGCCATTGGTGTTAAGATTGATACATCTTCAAAAGTGATAAAAGGTGACACTGTTGTCAGCATAAGGGACAGCAAAGCTCAAAGGTTTGTTCAAGATAGGAAAGCCCCCACTAAAAACAACGAAACGGGGGGAGTCTCTACCAGTAAAGGGGGTCATCAACAACCCCAGTCAGATGTAAAGTGTAATTTTCCCAACAGCAAAGGTCCTATAGTGATGTCAGTACTTGATATAGGTAGAAAAGATGTTTCTAAGAAAGAAAAAGTTCAC
This sequence comes from Omphiscola glabra, assembly GCA_964017045.1. NCBI lineage: Eukaryota > Metazoa > Mollusca > Gastropoda > Lymnaeidae > Omphiscola > Omphiscola glabra. Next base: position 30,970,755 of record OZ024799.1, read on the forward strand.
AGCTACTCATTGCTCAGTCTTCCAGCCACCCAAGCTCACACTTTAAACCTGGCCGGTGGAAATATCACTAAACAGGATAAAGGTTTGCCTGGTCGGCGGGAGATGAGCAGCACTGTTAATGTGACAGCTGACAATTCTGCCAACAGGCCATTGCCATGTACAAAAGATAATGTTGCACTGAGTTCAAATGAAAATCAGTACAATGATGCCCAACTAATACACATCTATTTGTCAACATCCCCAAGTAACAGTAATGAAGTCAGTGGGATGTCATGTACGGAAGAAATCCCAGCAGGCAATGCAAACTGGGCATCCCAGGCCGAAGCAGATCTAAAAACAGAAAAAGATGATTTATGTGAGTACACTGCTCTCACAAAACAGGACAGTACAGCTGCTGAGAAAATCATCCAACAATCTGAGAGCGCAAGGGATTCTACACATAGCCCACAGGAAATGGTGGACAAAACAGACCAGGAGGAGGATTTTAAAAACATAACATTAGCCACCAAGTTAGGGGGAAAAGAATTCCTTGAGGAAACCGAAGATGACCCGGTGTCACCAGAAGCAACCAAAGAATCAAAGAGATCTCACTGTGTTACAATTCAACTGATGGGAAGGGAAAATAGTGAGTTGGATGCTAGTGTTAAAATGGCTAGGAATCTGAATGAGACAAATAGAGTACAGCAGTATGGAAGATTAAGCCCACTGAAAAGAGGACCAGCAAAGAATGAAAATACACCGAGTAGAAGCTTTAGCCCAGTAAAGAGTCCCCACAAGTCTAGTGTCAAAAGAGATGACGTCAAGTCTTTAAATCAGTCTAATGCAAAAGATAAAAAAGCCCCATCAAAAACAAATACAACCACTGCAGTCTCACCCAAAGGAATCCAGAAGTCCTCTGGTCCTCTGCCAGCCACTCCAAGCCCTGTCTCTGTCAATAAGAGCAGCGCTAGAGAGAAAACCATTAGCAAACTCTCGTTAGAATGTAGCCCAGGGCCTATAATAGTTTCCACTCCGATAAAGAGGCAAGTTTATGTTGCAGAGAAACCTCTTGAGAAAGTCCAGGAACCTGATGTGGTCCGTCGTAGCAGCAGTGGGCGTATCATTAAAAGGAAACAGTTCGATGATGAGATAACTGACATGAACAGTGCCAAGAAGTCAAAAGGAAATTAATCTGCAGCTGTTTCTGTGATTTCCTGTCTTTGCGGCAGACTGAGTTGTGCACGTTATGCATGGATGTTGAGGACAGTACTCATGGGGATTTGCACACTACCCACCTGGCTCTATCAGTTTCGAAGACTGCTGTTGATGCAAATTGAATATGTCATTGAAGTCGTTCTGTGTGGGGACTGAACTGGTCATCCCTGCGGCAAGATGGGGGAAATATTGAGTGAATGTTTGCTAACCCATTGTTTAGTACTTGTTATTTTACTTTTATGTTGCAGATTTCTTGGTCCATACATATACTGGAACATTTACTTGTACTTGTACCATTAACATATAATGGAACATTTACTTGTACTTGTACCATTAACTTCTGAGACATTTGAAACTGTTCACCACTGAATACTCGATACCTAACAAGAGCTTAGGACTTTAAAAAAAAAAAAAATTCTTTGTACTTAATGCTTATACTATTTGAAGTAAGTATTAAATTACACCTTTATTATAAACCAGTGTAAGACAGCTGTTTAAATATAATATTTCTTTTTCTTTAAAAATAAAATTTATAATAATTAAGCCTTCAACTTTAAACTTTGTAAAAAAACTTTGTTGACTATATGCAAGGTGTAGCCAGCCACTAGTAGGTATTAATGGAAAATGTTACAGAAAAGCTGTAAACAGAAACTGATTGCAATGTTGTACAATTAATATATATTTATTGTGTTCATGTTTAAGAACTTCTCAAAAGTTTTACTTTGGCCCCCAAGGAAAAACACACTCTTTATATATTATTGCACTATATCAGAAGTTTTTCCCACAACCAAAAGCCAGTGATAATCTGCCATGACCCTGTGGTGTTAACCATGGTTTGTCTGTTCATTTTCAGACGGTCCATAAAAATTTGACCTAAAATGACTTGTCTGCAAAGTCTATAGAAACTCTTTTGAAGCAAAGCAAAACAAGATAATTCATTGTTGTTGAGATAAGATGCTTTTATTGATTCAAATGAATGGAAATTTGTTTTGATTTCATTGCACATATTGTTTACAGTATTGAAAATGTGTGTCTGAGGTTTTATTGTTTCCTAGAATGTCTGAAGTAAGGGGTTTGGTGAATCCTTGTGTGTCTGAAGCAAAGGGTTTGGTGAATCCTTGTGTGTCTGAAGTAAGGGGTTTGGTGAATACTTGTGTGTCTGAAGTAAGGGGTTTGGTGAATACTTGTGTGTCTGAAGTAAGGGGTTTGGTGAATACTTGTGTGTCTGAAGCAAGGGGTTTGGTGAATACTTGTGTGATCATTGTTAGGTGTGCAAGTTCTTGAGATTTTGAGCAGAGTCTGGACTTTTTGTTTGAATGGAATTCTATTGATTGATTGATTTATGATTTATTTATTTTTCAAGATAATTATGATAGATTCAACACTGTTGAGAATGCCTACAATTAACATAGGATATAAAATAGACTAAAGCCTCATATGGCATATAGAGTCATACACACATAATCTCAGAAACGTAGTCAATGGATATGTGGCACAGATACATAAAAACATTGTTGTAGGATGTTTTAATATTTCTGAATAGCCTCACAAATTAAACAAGTTTATTTTAAAATGTTTCATTAAACAAAATTTGTTGGTCCATAAAAATTTGTGGAGATTTAGGATATTAAAAAAATGTGTCAGTAAATTTGACTTTCTGGCTTTTTTTGGCAACATTGCTTTAACCTCAACACAGCACCACCCCAACACAGCACCACCCCAACACACCAATACACCACCCAATACACCACCCAACACACCAGCAAGTTGTTTAAATAACTGAAATGAAAAAAAAAGTAATTGTGTGCAAGGTAAATAGACAAAGTCTGATACGGTAGCTAAAGAGAGATATGAAGATGATGACAGCTTCACTTCGCAACCTTGTTCAAAGTCTGATACGGTAGCTAAAGAAAGGTATGAAGATGACAGCTTTACTTCGCAACCTTGTTATCGTTCGTTTTGGTGATATAATCAATGTATTAAATTGAAGACACAGTGACTTTACTTGTGTTGTACTGAGCCTCCCTGTTTCAAGGGCCGCGTTGCCTGGTAGCAACCAGGACAAGCTTCGAAAATCTCCTACTGGGACAAACACACATTTAAATATCCTGCAAGTCATTATTTATGGGATATCCAAAAAAATGTATATTTGTGCACCAAAACACAGACCCACACATCTCATTACTCAATGCAATTGCAAGTGCCATAACTGTAGGGGCATCATCACCTGAATAATAAATGGCATCCAAGACTCACTATGACGTGTCGTAGTATCCCATCGCTTTCCCACACCACTGTAAAGGCCATCATTTAATGAGGAATGTTAATGATGTCATTAAATGATCTGTGTTAGTAATCTAACACTTTACGGATCTTAGCATGTGTACAAAGGTCAACCAGTTGTGTAGCAGTTGTGTACTTAGGAAATCGCATTCGCTACCGTACTAAAATTCCACGCCATCATTTGCTTTCCTTCGAAATTCTTTCGACAACTTTCAATTCTAACAATTGTCGACCACTTGTTGTGGGCACATCCTTGGGCCAGAGAGACGTTAGTATTGTTAGTCATTCATCAATCGCAGAAGTATGCGGCCAGTTTTTAATGCTAATAAAATGTGTTATATCATTGATCTGATGTACACACGGCACGTTTTTGTGAACATTTTATGAATCAAATTAATGATTAAAAAACTAATTGCATAGCAAAATTCCAGGAGGGGGGCAAAGTCCTACTTTGGATGATAGTGTCATTGACAAAACGTTCAAATTTAAATTAACACTGTTGCCTTGTGTCTACCCTGCAACCAATCGGAGGTCAGAACGCGTTAGTAAGTAAACTGCCTTAATCCAGTCCCCGATCTCTCCGATGGCACCTCGTGTCAAAACGCTGTCATGTTGCACGGCTGACACGTCATGACACCAATGACGTGACCATTTATTTCAAACGGAAAAGTTTCCACATATATATGTTAAATTGTGATTTACTAAGTTTGAGTTGATCCCAAAAGTAATCGTCTCTTTGTATTCTAAAAAGGTAACCGAGTACATTTTCTTAAATGGGATTTTTGTTATAAAGTTGGACTACGGATAGTTGTTCAAAACTTCACGATTCCAAATGACGTCTCCGTTGTGCCGCCCCTCTATAAGGTAGTGATATCAAAACGACACTATCTTACCGGACTTTAATCTAAACTGCCGGGCAGGCGAATCGGATCTTCTCGAACTTTAGCCAACGTCATTTGTTCTGCATTACAAAATGAGAACTATTCTGTTGATAGCAGTGCTATGTCACGTAACCTTGGGTGAGTACGACCTTAATGGAAAATGCGTCAACAGCATGTACGGCATGGTATTGTACAAGAGTTCACTTGAAATTGTTTTTTTAAAATTATGCCAGTGGTACACGAGATGATGTACCTTATGACTATTTTATTAACCTTCATGTACTAAGTTACTAAGTGAATATTTTGTTATTCAGTTTGGATATCTGTCATTGAGTTTGTCTTATTGTTAAATCTGCGAGAAGTTTACCTAATGAAAAAACATACTCTTTTGGTAACATTTTTTTGGGGGGGGGGGGGTGGGGGGCAGAATGAGTTTATGGCCCCAAGGGGCGGTGGCTGAAAGAAGTTTGAGAACCCCTGATTTGAAGTGTCAATCGCCTTTACATCGATCTCCCTTTGAACCTAACAGGTTGAGGGAACTTCATCTTGATGTGACTATATATATATATATATAATATATATATATTCACATCCAGATGAAATTTCTACAACCATATGTATATAATGTAAAAAAGTATTTAATCATTTTTAACAATTATTATAAAAACACTTTTAAGAGTCTAAAGTAATGTTAAAAATGATATTATAAATTAACATTTTGATAAACAAACTTAAGAAAGTTAACAAACTTAAGGAAGTTAACAAACTTAAGAAAGTTAACAAACTTAAGAAAGTTAACAAACTTAAGAAAGTTAACAAACTTAAGAAAGTTAACAAACTTAAGAAAGTTAACAAACTTAAGAAAGTTAACAAACTTAAGAAAGTTAACAAACTTAAGGAAGTTAACAAACTTAAGAAAGTTAACAAACTTAAGAAAGTTAACAAACTTAAGAAAGTTAACAAACTTAAGAAAGTTAACAAACTTAAGAAAGTTAACAAACTTAAGAAAGTTAACAAACTTAAGGAAGTTAACAAACTTAAGAAAGTTAACAAACTTAAGGAAGTTAACAAACTTAAGAAAGTTAACAAACTTAAGGAAGTTAACAAACTCACTCAGATGTAGAATGTTTGACGTTCTTTTTTTTCGCCTGGGTTTGGGCAGTGGTCGGCAAATCGCGGCACGCGAACCGCATGCGGCTCTTTAACGAGCTGAGTGCGCCTCTGCCAGAAATCGGTTTTAACTCCGAAACAAACATGGTTCTTGTCAGGGTCTTGAAAATCAATTTGGCTCTAAAATATTTTTTAAGTCGTCCCGCTGCTGATTTTTGGCTCTTTTGACTCATGAGTTTGCAGTCCACTTTTAACTAATGAGTTTGCAGACCACTGGGTTTGGGAGCTGACTTAATTTGGACGGGACCGCTCCTCGCTCCCTTTCCTGGTCAACTAGGGAAAAAATTTAAAGCTTTGAATTACTGGGCAGAGACAAGGTGTTCCTATCGCATTACGAATGACTACACCAGATTACAAGCAAAAACTTCTATGCTTTCTTGATTATATTCCAGCCCTGATTGGACCAGATGAGATCACAGAAGGAGACGCATTGGTACTGAAATGCTCCAGAGGGCTGCTGGCCTCTAAGATTCCGCTGGACCCATCGACGGTGGTGGAAGAATTCGCCATCAGCCGTAAGACCGACGTGGATAACTCGTGCAGTACCATGGTCACCAATGATTTGGTCGAGATGGGCGACTGTTTTGGACCGCCCAACTTTACGGTATTTATATACGCATAGTGCTTCTACAAGCAGAGGCGTCCCAAGAATTGGTGTCACCCAGTGCGGTATACTCAAGGTGTCACCTAGTGCGGTATACCCAAGGTGTCACCCTTCTGTTTTCGCACGCGGGCCTTCTCCGCGTCTTCATTCTCCAGCAATGTGACGTCTTACCGCCTTGCTGTGGTGCCACTTTGTTCTGGTGACGCCTTGCTGTGGTGCCACTCTATTCTGGTGACGCCTTGCTGTGGTGCCACTCTGTTCTGGTGACGCATTGCTGTTGTGACACCCTTTTCTAGGGGCAACTTGATATGATGCAATAACATCATCCCTCCAAAATCCACATATTTCATATTAATTTAATTAATAGTAGAAAAAAGTCTGAAAACGCAGCGAGATTCATGCGCTACGTCTGAACTCAGGCAATCTTCTCTTTAGGGGGAAGCGACTATTATTTGGTGTTGTTAATGTTCATGCTCCTCTGTCACATAGCGAGCTTCATGAGTACAATGTCATCTCTATTCCGGGATCCGGCAACTGCCTGTTCCCATCAGTGGGCCATTTCTTGACAAAAACGGTTAACGAAGGCAATGAACTCTAAATACAATATAGGGCATATTATACTATAGAAAATGTGAAGTTAATTCTTTCTTGTAACACTTGGACTCACCGGGTATTTTCTCAAAATGCACATTAGTTGTATGAAACGAGTGTCGAATTAAGTCGCGGGGTCCATATTTCTAAGATTAATAATATTTTAAGAAACCAATCGTTAGTTAAGGCTCTGTTTTTTTCGAATCCAGCCATCCACTAAGACTTCTTTCTTCCTTCAGCATCCAATGGCCAGTTTTAAAGGGTGGAGAGTTGACCGCAATGGTGACGAGGGACCCGGCAGTATTCGCCTGATCATACCCAGAGCGACCAGCAGTGACAGCGGAAAGTACTTCTGTGAGGTCATACTGCACTATGACAACAAATTTAGGTACTTGAGATACGTGTCTCAACACATTATTGTCAAAGGTGAGGCGTTTTCTTGAGCTGTTCCATTTATTTCCAATATTTTTTTTTTACACGTTTACTGGGCCAGGCTGAAAACATGTTATTCCGACCTCCACCCTCTTTTTTTTCTCCCCGAACTATAACGTCATATTTGTCCGTTGTTAAATCTCGGAAAACTAATTATTGAACAAATAACCGCCACCCTTTTAAAAAATAAAATAATTAACGCATAACTCGGCGGTTCAAGAGTTATACCTTGCTTGAAAAATGGAGCCTGGAGATCACGGGAGGTCTCCGAGCCTAGTTTGTATATGACTTAAGAAAAACCTATTCTTTGCGTGCCTCAGATATTTATAAGGGCCCTACAACTCCTGCCTCAGATATTTATGAGGCTATCAACTCCTGCCTCAGATATTTACAAGGGCCCTACAACTTCCGCCTCAGATATGTATGGGGACCATTAAGCTAATGGACTTTGAATGCAGAAAAAAAGGAAAGGGGGGGGGGGGTATAAAAATCGAAAAGTGGCAGGGGGCCCCCAAAAGACATGAGAGGTCGCTGTTGTGAGTTACGCATGGCTCTGTTGTCCAGTTGGGGGTCGAAAGTTGTTGCCAGAATCTTAAAACTATCATAAATTATTTTAATATCATTCATTAACAATTTTTTTCAGCAGGAGGAATCGAATCCTACTGAACTACATGTATTCAGGTATCGAATCATACTGAGCTACATGTATTCAGGTCCAGCTTGCCTACATTCTTTGACGTATTTAACCTATTATTAGTATTATTGTTTTTAATGTCAACTGATCCCCCTCCGCCTTTCCCCCTTCCTTTTTCCATCGCCCCTAATAATACACACACGCGCACACATACATGTTCAATCTTCGTTTTTTTCTTTTGTTTGCGTAATTCTCATTCTGTTAGTATCCGATTAGGTTTAAATACAATTTTCAAATGATTAATGGAGGGAGTTACGTTCTGATACATCGCGACTTGTTTGATCACAGAGGTGAGCTTCGAATCAAAGAAAGACAACTCCACTCTGTTGGTTGACCAGCTAGACATGAAGGAGGCGCCCTACGATATCGACAGTCGGAACATCCACGTAGCTCGCATGGCTGATGACTAAATGAGGTGAGTGGGAACATCCACATAGCTCGCATGGATGATGACTAACAGAGGTGAGTGGGAACATCCACATAGCTCGCATGGCTGATGACTAACAGAGGTGAGTGGGAACATCCACAAAACTGATTACTGATAGAGGTGAGTGGGAACATCCACATAACTTATGACTGATAGAGGTGACTGGGAACATCCCCATAGCTCGCATGGTTGATGACTGATATGGGTGACTGGGAGCATCCACATAGCTCGCATGGTTGATGACTGACAGAGGTGAGTGGGAACATCCACATAGCTCGCATGGCTGATGACTAACAGAGGTGAGTGGGAACATCCACATAGCTGCTGATAGTGGTGAGTGGGAACATCCACAAAACTGATTACTGATAGAGGTGAGTGGGAACATCCACATAACTTATGACTGATAGAGGTGACTGGGAACATCCCTATAGCTCGCATGGTTGATGACTGATATGGGTGACTGGGAGCATCCACATAGCTCGCATGGTTGATGACTGATAGAGATGACTGATAGAGATGAATGGGAACATCCACATAACTCGCATGGTTGATGACTAATAGAGGTGACTGGGAACATCTACAAAGCTCGCATGGCTGATAGAGGTGAGTGGGAACATCCAAATAGCTCGCATGGTTGATGACTGATATGGTTGACTGGGAACATCGACATAGCTCGCATGGCTGATGACTGATAGAGGTGAGTGGGAACACCCATATAGCTGATGACTGATAGAGATGAGAGGGAACATCCACTTAGCTAATGACTGATAGAGGCGGGATTGCTCCACAGTCTATTAATCATTTAATGCCACGCTAAAGTAAATTAATTAACGAAGTGTTATTGATGTGTTCTTTTTTTTTAAATAGAGGAAACATGGTTAAGGATGAAGAGTGAAATTCGTGCCTGAAATAGTTCACCTGAAATCTTTCACCTGAAATAGCCCACTGGAAATAGTTCCCTTGAAATCTTTCACCATAAATAGTTCACCTGAAATCTTTACCCTTCAATCTTTCACCTGAAACCTTTCACCTGCAATCTTTCACCTGCAATCTTTCACCTGAAACCTTTCACCTGCAATCTTTCACCTGAAACCTTTCACCTGCAATCTTTCACCTGAAACCTTTCACCTGCAATCTTTCACCTGAAACCTTTCACCTACAATCTTTCACCTGAAACCTTTCACCTGCAATCTTTCACCTGAAACCTTTCACCTGCAATCTTTCACCTGAAACCTTTCACCTGCAATCTTTCAGCTGAAATAGTTCCCCTGACGTAGCTCCCGCCGGGTTGAATTCTGGAAGACTTTCTTAACATTCTTTCAGCGTGCAATTATGTAGGCTATGTGGCTATGTGGCTATGTGACTATGTGTATTTTTAAGCAATAAAAAGCCCAAAGGGCTCACTCGTCCTAATCCTCTTTGCTATGGAACTGGCAACCATGGCGTTGCATTCAAAAAGAAAGCTTTATAATATGTAATTAAACATAGCGCATTTTTGGGGGGGGGGGGGGCAAGGTGGAGCACAAGCCCGACCTCCAATCTTCCTCCCGACATCTTAATCCGCCTCTGCCAACACGTGTACACCACCCCACCAGGTTCTGAACGCAGATTCCTACATCCATAAAACTAGAGGTGAATTAACTACACTCATTCTAAATGTTCCATTTTCACAAAATGTTCTCTCCTTGCATAAAGTATTAATCTTATTATTTTAAAAAAAAATGTCTTATCAGAGTAAATGGTTGATTCCTTGTTGGATGTGGAGTGTGATGAGCCACCGTTGTCATGGAAACAGAACTCGGCGTGAAGAGGAAGCGCCATGACGTCACCGAACTCTATCGGATGGACCTTGCATTGGCAGTGCGCTGTTTTCATTATAAATATTTAGTTTATGCAAATGCCTGTTTTTAAAAAAAAAACAGCTTTTAAGAAAATGTTAATCGAATTTTTAGTGATGTTGTGGTAGCAATTCTAGTGAGAATGTTGTAACATTTCTACTGTGAATGTGGATGGGGTGACATTTCAAGTGTGGTATTAGTAACATTTCTTGTGTGGTAATACTTCTGGTTTGGGTGGGTTAAATTTGCTGGTTTGTGTGTGGTAACATTTCTAGTGTGGATGTGGTATCATTTCTGGATTGGGTGTGGGAAAATTTCTGTTCTGTTTAAGACACAAATGTCCAGTGTGCATGTGGCAACAGTTCTAGTGTGGATATGGTAACAATGCCTGTGTCGATCATTCGATGGTGTGATAACTGTAGTGTGGATAGGGTAACAATGCTTGTGTGTATGGTGTAATAACTACAGTGTGGATGGGAATAAACATATTAGTGTGGGTTGCATAAGTTCAAGAGAGCAAGCATATTGTTGATTGACTTTGATTTTACCGAATAGAACAGTTCCATGATGGTGACATCTGTTTTTCTCATGTGCATAAAATTCTTAAATTATTTTTGAAAGAATCCTTACACTTCCTTAACTGCATTTTTTTAAATTGAAAAAAATTACTTAAAGGACAAGAGAATACGACCAGGGATCAAGGAATAGGACTAGGGATCAGAGAATAGGGCCAAGGATCAAGGAATAAGACTAGGGATCAGAGAATATGGCCAAGGATCAAGGAATAGGACTAGGGATCAGAGAATAGGGTCAGAGAATAGGGCCAGAGATCAAGGAATAGGACTAGCGATCAGAGAATAGGGCCAGGGGTCATGGAATAGGACTAGGGATCAGAGAATAGGACCAGGGATCACCTACACCCCATAACAATTCCCCCCCTCACCCACCCTTTGTGAACTACTGGGCTCCAGTGGCGTAGTGAGGGGGGGCAAAGGGGGCATAATGCCCCGGGCGCTACTCACAAAGGGGCTCCAAATGGTATATTTTACTATAATATTGTATGGTTTTCGAATAGGGGGCGCTAAAAAGGTATTGGGGGGGGCGCTAAATTGTGCCCCGGGCGCGAGTTAAGCTTGCTACGCCACTGCTTGGCTCAATTCAGATTTCTATTATGACATCTTTAGTTGTTGTTTTCCCCCCTATATATTACTTCATATTTCTGCACATAGATGTTTAATGTAAATACGGGTTTCTATCTTGTTCGGGAAAAGTCCATTCACAAGCCAAGTCCAGTTAGACATATATTTCCAAATCTTTGTATCACGCCAAAAAATAAAAGAAAAAACAAAAAAAAAAAACCAAACAAAAAAAAACAAAACAACTTGGCCCTCAGTTTGCCTATGCTCGAACGCAGTTATTCAAATTAGATCGTTGTTTCAAATATGACACAGATAAATTTTAAGATAGTAAACAAATAATTTTTGTAAAAGGTCTAGCCTCAAGTGATTGGTGAAATGTATTTACACTTTATATTCTTTAGCAGTAGCCTAAAATGGGTTCATGCTAATCACACAATTAATGTGCACTCTCTGAGACATGTACTTGCATTTATAAATACTCATTTGACAATTTGCGTCATTGGGCTTGTGTTTATTTTCAATTAGATTTTCAGGTGAACTTCAAGCTCTACACAGTTCCTCCACTGTTACTTAATATTTACCCGCTCTTTGCTTTTAGATTTTTTTATTGATTGTATCTCTATGGTCTGCTGTTCAATGCACACACGTATATCGTTTTTATTAAAACGTAATGCATGAAGTGATCGGGAATACAAAAATGTCGATGTGTGTATGGGGGGGGGGCGGGGCGGGTGGGGGTGTATGGCTTGGTCCACGTTTAAAAAAAAAGAAGAAACTGAATGACCTCTATGAGTGTGCTGCACCCTACGACCCCCCCCCCCAATTTTTTATTATTAAATATATGTATATATATATATATAAATATTGTTATTTGTTCACGAAAGTCTTTCTACTTCATTTCTCTCAAATTTTAAAATCCGAGACAAATCAAATAAAACTATGTATTTAAATATATAAATATCAACACTCGTTTTTTTTTTGTTCTTAAAAATAACATCTTTATAAGAAAACGTGTAAACAGGAATGTAGCTGAGAGGTATAGTGTAGAGGTTGGCGTTAGCTGAGAGGTAGAGAGTAGAGGTTGGCCTCACTCTTCGACCGATATGAAATGTCCCCATTTTTTCGGAAGACGAAAATCTGTGCATATTAAAATTAGCGGGTTCTATTCTTTCAAGTTCTCGCTCCCAACATCTTTCCTGATATGAAAAAAAATAAATCAGATATGTTTAACATAGGCTTATTTACACTTACGATAGTGTTTTACTATTTTTGTTATAGTCACGATTTCATGGTGATTAGTCTTAGAATATAACACTTACTCATTATTCAATTTTACTATTTATGCTATATTGTGAAATCTGCGTTTAAAAAAAAAGAATTAAAAAATGCAAAACACAATTATAAAAATGACAACAAAAAACAAGGAAAACATCAAATCACGAATAATACTGAACGCTAATAAATTATGCAAATGTCACAAGACATCAAACTTGGTTGTTGCATTACTTATTCAATTATTATCATTTAAAATTAAGGTTACCAATATTTGACGTCACTTAGTACTGGGGAGATTAAAACAATGATTTGTTTTATTTATGCATGATTATAGTTTTCAAAATCCTGACGGGTTCGCTGTTAGACCAGACAGTGCGATATGTCACACCACAGTGTGATAACTTCGAGATGTGCCATATGAAAGTTAGGGTTTGGGAGACTATCAATCTGGGTCAATATAAATAGCAGGAAATGCATTATAAAGATTTTTTTTAGAATGAATTAGCAACCTTTTACAATTTTACCCTTGTGGTGCCGTCCTAAACAAAAAAAAAATATAAAAAATTACAAAACATACTAATTTATTGGCCAAAGGCGACCAGGGTGGTTATCGTCTTCTCCTTACGCCAATTTCATCATATTATAATTATGAAAGCTCAAATTGATTTTTTTAAAAGTCCCATCAGATTTTAAGCATCAAATATCTGTACTATGCTTACGGAGAAAAACTAGACGCTGCGAGTAATGTAAGAATGACAAGATTTGGGTAAATGTAAACTTGGGACCTCCCCCCCCCCCTTTGCTTCATTTGATAGGCCTACTTAGCGTGGGTAGCTACTTTATGACCACTGTCCTCGCTTACATCACACTCCTCAATGATCGCTTCCTCAAGGCAAGGCATGCGGACAATGACCATCGGGTAGACAGAGTGCAGCATGACGTCGTTGGTCACACTGCTGACCAGGGTGCAGGACTCTTTTCTTAAAAGGCCTTTGTTGTCGGGGATACGAGTTCTGCCCGACGGGTAGAGAGTTTGGGTTCCCATGACAACCATGCACGGTCGCACGAGTTTACACAATTCTACAATGGCGCTCCATGTTGAGTTTCCGGCGATACGCAGAACTCGCCCGATAACCTGAATAAAATAAAATTTAATATTTACCTCAAAACCAAGGTTATGATGTGTGAGGTGTGGAGCAATCACACCTCTGGTTTTAAGAGTGATACTGAAATAAATTTGTTCTCTGCTCGTTCTGGTAAGGCCATAACGCCATAGAACAATCACACCCCTGGGTTTAAGATTGATACTGAAATAACTTTAATTTGTCCTCTGCTGAACTCTGCTCGTTCTAGTAAGGCCATAACGCCATAGAACAATCACACCCTTGGGTTTAAGAGTGATACTGAAATAACGTTGTTCTCTGCTCGTCTGCTCGTTCTAGTGAGGCCATAACTTTAGCGCCCTGGGTTCCCAACTGTTTCTCTCACCTTATTGTCGGCCATTAGCTTTTCAAAGACTCGCTTGATCTCCGCTGATTTCACCTCTGCTTCTTTCATCAGCTCCAACACGTCACCTTGACCTGAGAGGATGTGTTTAAGGTTCGAGTGAAAACATGTTTTTGTCCTTCTCATAATATGAGAAATACAGTACGTTAAAAATTATTTTTTATTTAATATGCAAGGAATAACTACAGATACTATTAAAGTAACGTTAAACTACGTTAGGATCAAGCTTAAGATTACGTATCAGACAATCGACTCGTTTCATCACGGATACAACATATAAGCATGGCGCGTTTTCGGCAGTTTTGTTTCCAGTTGTGAACACGTCATTTGTCTGGTGTTTCCAGTTGTGAACACGTCATTTGTCTGGTGTTTCCAGTTGTGAACACGTCATTTGTCTGGAGACAACCCAAGATGCCTGAACTTATCAGAGGCTAGAATCCTAGAGAGGGAAATACATACCACTTCTTAACCCTGGGGACGAGAATTTCGCCTTTTAATAGGAATTTGTGAGTTTCTTGTGGCTTGGTCGAAACGACTGCCTTGGATTATTCCCTTAATTGTGTGTACTTCCTTGTTTTAATTATGGCAGCTGTAATCTTGGGACATTTTGACTTCAATTTCAATTATGTTTGTTCTGCAACTCGTAGTGTTAACTTTAATCTTGGGGCATTTTGACTTCAGTTATGCTTGTTCTGCAACACGTAGTGTTAACTTTTTATGGGTTTTTTGTGGGGTGGGGAGTGGGGGCGTTGAAAGTGTACCCTGGGTCACATCCATTGGACTAACCGAAACAGAACACCGTTGACATTAAAAGGCCAAAATCCTATTGGACTCAAGTCTCTAAACCTCCCGTTCAAGGATTAGGCTCTACTTGTAGTACACTGCATAGCCGGTGGTTACTTTCTCCCAGGCAAAGGCAGCTTTCAGTCAATAGTCAAAGAGCCTCCAATGTTAAATGACATTTTGTGTTGCCACGGGCTCATCGTCATTCAAAAATTACATCGCCGATACCGTACTAGTTACTTGAAGACGTAATCATCAAATAAAATGAAATGTTACATCGCCTGGACAAGTTTTGGTGCCAGCGTATATTTATTACAATAGTACGTCCACTCCATAATGGTATGATGGCCTCGGGGGGGGGGGATTTAGGATATGAGTCTGTGGATTTTCCTGTAACTGATGGCGTAAAACAAGGATGTGTTCTATATTACAACACATTTTAGCAAGGTATTCTCAGCATTGCTGGCGGATGCTTTTCTTGACAATAATGGTGGAATTCCTGTAAGATACAGGGCCTATGTAGGGCTATTCAATCTTAGGAGATTGAAAGGCATTACAAAAGTTTAAAAAAAAAAAAAAACGGTTACTCGAGACCTCTTCTTTGTTGCTGACAGTCCACGCTCGGAACTAAAAATGCAGCAAACACTTGATGGCTTTGCTAAGGACTGCGACAACTGCGGTCTCTCTATCAATATGGAAAAAACGCCTCCATAGATCTTGCACCAGCGAGCTCCAGTAAAAGCTTTCAAAGAACCTAAACTATCAGCGGATGGACCGAATATTCAAGCAGTGAAATATTCATATATCTGGGTAGCACCCTGGATCTCCAAGTCATTAGCTTTAAATGATAAGATCAACAACCAAATTTTCAAAGCAAATGTTGCATTTTGAGGTCTCCGCAAGAGTGTTTGGGATCGAAGGGGTCTAAAAAAAAAAGTCTAAGTCTCGTCAATAAGCTGAAAGTATAGGGACATCGTGTTAACGTCACTCCTGTGTGCTAGCGAGACGTGGACATTGTACAGCAGACTTGCTAGACAACCAAACCATATGCGACTACGCTACCTATACGTAAACTTCTTGGCATAAGGTGGCAGGACAAAGTCCCTGATACATAAGTCCTAGAACAGGCTGACTTATTGATTGACCATGAGCTTCTTCTGTCAAAACTTCTGAATGAGGCGGGCACTTCTGGGACTGCACATTGCTGGTTTACTTCTTATGTGACTGACAGGACTCAACGTATTGTACCAAATCAAGCATCTTCCGTGGACACTTCCGTTACCTCCGGCGTGCCACGGGGCCAGAGACGTAGCGTAGGGGGGGGGGGCAAGGGGTACAGATGTACCCGGGCGCCAGCTAGTTACGGGCGCTAAAATGTGCTTTGGTATTATTTATTGATGAAAAATAGTGGGTTTGAGAGTTGAAAAAAGGAAAATAGGGCGCTTTAAAATGAATCTTGTTCCCGGGTGCGAATCTTGTTCCCGGGCGCCAAACAATCTAGCTACGCCTCTGCACAGGGCTCAGTTTTAGGACCTATCCTATTCTCCATATGTACACTAGCCAGCTTGGCAGAATTATTGAAAGTTGTGGTATTAAAAATTATTTGCGGATGACACGGAAATGTACAAGAGTTTCCGCACTGAACCTTTGGAGTGTGCTGCTGCTGTGCAAGCTGTCGAGGACTGTTGTCTTATGGCGAAACCATATATGGCATCAAACAAACTTAAATTAAATGACGATAAGACAGAGGCAATTATATGTGGTTTTGATGCCAATATTCGGAAGGTTGCTATCGCATCGATAAAAGTTGGTGCTTCTGAGATCCCCTTGTCCAACACGGTTAGAGATCTTGGCTTCTACACTGACAGCAAACTTACTTTGATCCCTCGCATCAGGTCTGTGCTCAGGGCTTGTTTCTGTCATCTTCGCGCTCTGTGTTAGCTGCGTCTTAAACTTAATAAGAGAACAGCCAATGACATAGCAGTAACTCTAATCCAATCAAGATGAGATTACTGTAACAGTTGTTTGTGGGGTTTACCTCAGAACCAAATTCAGAGACTCCAGAAGGTACAAAATACTGCAGCACGCATTGTATCGCGGTTAAAGAAATCTGACAACATCCCCAATTTCTTAAAGACATCCCTTGGCTTCCTGTGAGTGAGCGCATTGACTACAAAATTATTTCCCTGGCGTATAGCTGCATGTATAAAAGGCTCTTACTGTTTTCTTAAATTGTATCCATACAGAACCTGCGCTCTTCGACACAGTCCTTACTGAGAGTTCCCAGTGTGTATGGACACAGAAAGAAGTCATACAGGGTGCGCTCTTTTGAAGCTATTGCGCTCTTACTGTTTTCTTTAAAATGTATCCATACAGAACCTGAATTCTTCGACAAAGTCCTTACTGAGAGTTCCCAGTGTGTATGGACACAGAAAGAAGTCATACAGTGTGCGCTCTTTTGAAACTTTTGCGACTAAATTGTGGAACAGTTTGCCTAAATCTTTGCGAGACATTGAAAATGATAAAAAGTCATTTAAGAACCATTTAAAGTCTTTTTTTTTGTGTAATCTAAATTAACATGGACACAAGCGCTATAAAAGCATTCAAACACCATCATCATCCACACACTCATACATAGAGGACAAGCCAGATTGGCCGGGCATGATTGCCAGACAGTTGACGTCACCAACAATTAGTGTTTGGTGAAC
Source organism: Omphiscola glabra (assembly GCA_964017045.1). Taxonomy (NCBI): domain Eukaryota; kingdom Metazoa; phylum Mollusca; class Gastropoda; family Lymnaeidae; genus Omphiscola; species Omphiscola glabra. Next base: position 30,988,280 of record OZ024799.1, read on the forward strand.
TCTCCAGACGTGTGTATTACGTGAGGGAAAGCTTTCCAGGCACAGATAGACGTAGCCGTCAAATAAAATGGAATGTTACATGACCTAAATCGTTTCAGTTTCAGTTACTCTAAGGCGCAGTCGTCAAATAAAATACATGCGCAGTTCTTACTACGTACCTGTTTTATATTTTTAACCAGGGTCATGCGAAGGGGGCAGCCGCCTCGGTCACCAACATCAGGGGCGCCAAACCGTCAATTATCCAGTAAATATTACAGGCCCGTTTATTTTAACGTTAATTGATTAAACGTGTGAGGGGGCAGGGGGTATATTTAAGGTTTAACCTTGGCGCTGATTTTCCTTTGCACGGCCTTGTTTGTTAGTAATTCGAATATGTGCTGATGCGGAGGTTACTAAATGCCATCGCACACTTCCTCTTTAAGTCAGATAAATTTCAATTGAATCCAAAATGATTTAGAAATGTATTCCTTGAGTTTGCAGGACGAGGCTGGAATTTGCTTTAAACTTCTTGCAACTTGGTCGAAGTAGTCTAAGGCTTATGCTTCGAGGCGATTCACTCGCCTAGCTCGGTCTCTGCAAGGGCTTTAATTCATTGTAGATTAGTCAAGCATGACTGGTTGATTGCGATGACCTATATATATATATATATATATATATATATTTGTCTCCCCCTTACCATCCAGTCATGATACACAGATTGACTTCTTGACTTACTCATGCCAACTTTGATGAAATCCTTGTAGACCGGCACGTGGCAAATGTTCAGCTGATAGTTTGGCTTGTGGATGTTGGCCAGATACCCTGCGGGAAGTCAACATCAAGTACAAGAATTTCTAGACATGCTTACAGGGACAGACTTAGACTTTGTGATGTCTGTACATTATAAAGGTTTGAAGAATCTGGTTTTAAAATTACTCCAGAAGTTATTACATAACTTGATTGCAGGTTAAACAAAACCATATGCCCACAGAACAGCTGATTCTGTCTCTTGCAGACTTTATCAACAACAAAAAAAAGGGGTTGGGGGGGGGGGGGGGGTGGGATGCAGTGGACCTTCCCTAATGCGGAAGCGATCGTGGGACTAGTTCTTATTCCGACTGTAACTAATCTTTCTGGAGAAAGGTCACGTGGTAAAATATTACAATTCCATGTGGAAATATTAACTTTCCAATTTTTATCCGAATTAGTGTCAAAGCGGGATTAAACTGTAATTATAATTTTGGTTTTTTAAAATTAAAATAAATAATGAAACATTTGGTTGGCTACCTGACAATGCAACATTAAAGATAATTAAAAGCAATTTTCATGTAATAAAATTCATATTCTTTAGAACTATTGATATAATATATGTTTTAAAATATGTAAAACGAAAGGTATATTTGCAAATGTGTGTTCAAACGCCAAAATGTGAAAATAAATATTTAAAGACAATTTTAATTGGAATTTTCTTTTTTTTTGGAAGTTGAGAGTCTAAGCCGCAAAAAAAAAATTAGAATAGACTAGACTCTAGACCAGCGGTTCTCAGCCTGTGGGTCACGACCCCTTTGGGGGTCGAATGACCCTTTCACAGGGGTCCCATCAGAAAACACATATACTCTACAGTTATGACGTATCAATGAAAATAATTTTGTGGTTGTGGGTTCGCCACATCACGAGGAACTGTATTAAAGGGTCGCGGCACTAGAAAAGTTCAGAACCACTGCTCTAGACCCTAGGGCCTCTCGTAAGCTAAATCCGATCCTTATCAAAATGAACTATTATGTCTGCACAAATCGGTCCCCACAAACGGGGATATTATAAAGGCATTAAAATGTTCAATTTTGAATAATGGCAGGACCTTTGCATGTCAAGATCTAACAAAACTACCCCCTCCCCTGCATTTTCTATATATGCAAACTTCATTATATTTGCCGTATTGCCCTATAAGAGTAGCTAGGTCACCGTCACATAACGTATAACGCAGGCGTAGACTATTTTGAAATACCCACAATGAAATGTGTACTGGCTTAATGTGTCCCAAGTCACGGGCATCACGACTTGAGATCCGTCGAAGCTAAAATGCCTCCCTTGCTTGACCATATCGACAAACATCGTCGCCATGTAGCGATCATCCACTTTGGTTCGATCGTCGCCTTCGGTCGTAGTTCTTTCCCCCTGATGGAAGACATGGAAAGGAAACCAGCTTCAGCATAGCGACCCCTTTAGTGTTTAACCGTTATAAACTTATGTGTATCGCGGGTTGGTCAAATGGTCAGGGCTTACTAATAGGGGTCAGGGTGGTGTCAATTTCTAAGACTTTGTATTTCCGAACAGCTAAATGACTACCGTAAAGAAAAATTTCAAAAAAAAAAAACACACTTAAGACAGAATATGGCAAAATTGAAATTCAAAAACCCTGACATCGCAAATTTTGCTAACGTGAACCAGTCATGTAATTTAGTGCCTAAGTCATTGGTCGGCAAACTCATTAGTCAAAAGAGCCTAAAATCAGCAGCCGGACGATTAAAAAGATTTTTAGAGCCAAATTTCCTTTCAAGAAGCTGTTAAGAACGATGTTTTTTCTGAGTCAAAACCGATGTCAGGCCGACTGGCCGAGCCGCACTCAGGTCGCTAAAGAGCCACATGCGGCCCGCGAGCCGCGATTCGGCGACCACTGGCCTAAGCCATTAACATTTTGTTTTCATCTCAAAACACACACAAATAATTTGTTGCTTTTCATAGGACTTTTTGACACTCGCGTTTCCATAACTAGAATTACTTTTTGTATCATGATATTAACTTAACTTAGACATGATCTCTGACGGTCTTCCTCTGTGTTACCCCATCAACTAGACCTAGGCAGTATTCTAAATGCAGCTGGTAGCTCTTTTACTGTGTGCCGATCTCTGACGGTCTTCCTCTGTGTTACCCCATCAACTAGACCTAGGCAGTATTCTAAATGCAGCTGGTAGCTCTTTTACTGTGTGCCGATCTCTGACGGTCTTCCTCTGTGTTACCCCATCAACTAGACCTAGGCAGTATTCTAAATGCAGCTGGTAGCTCTTTTACTGTGTGATGATCTCTGACGGTCTTCCTCTGTGTTACCCCATCAACTAGACCTAGGTAGTATTCTAAATTCAGCTGGTAGCTCTTTTACTGTGTGATGATCTCTGACGGTCTTCCTCTGTGTTACCCCATCAACTAGACCTAGGTAGTATTCTAAATGCAGCTGGTAGCTCTTTTACTGTGTGATGATCTCTGACGGTCTTCCTCTGTGTTACCCCATCAACTAGACCTAGGTAGTATTCTAAATGCAGCTGGTAGCTCTTTCACTGTGTGCTCACGTGTATCGACACAAGGCGATGACACTACAAATTCGTGAATTGAAACTCAAGTCTCATAAATATAGTCGCCCCCCCCCCCCCCCCAAAAAAAAACAAAAAAAAAAAAACAAAACAAAATCAACATAAATCCAGGACTAGTTCATCCCGACTACAAAAACTCCACTGACTTGCGGCTACTAGTGACATTCATTGTGAAAGGGTACAGTCGCAACGTGTCCGTCAGTAAAAATCCGATGGAGACCCGAATGGACAAGAAAATGCATGCGATGCCTCCGGTGTCAGCCACGACTATTCGACATCTATTTGCATTCACTAACTAGCAATAGATAACAGAGCGACGGGATCTGTCTTCAAGTGATACATTTCTTTTATTTTAAAGTTAACGTCCAATTCTCCACTTTGGGGACATTTTTGTGACATTATGCTGTCATAAATTGTGCCATTATTGTACAATCAGGTCACCTTTCCTGCCTCTACTGGTGTAGGAATGGGTTAAAGAAGGGGGGGGGGGGGTGTCAACCCCAGACGGCACTTTTTTCGTGGGAAGGGCGGCTAAAATCTTAGCCCGCCTCGAGTTGCACTGATCGAAGATATGACACTAGTCCACGCCCACATTGTATGTTTCTACACGGAAGTACACAATGTGTTTCGAATCACTCACTTAAAAAAGGGTTTTCTTCAATACTACGGACACGGAAAAACCCACACCATGTTCATGTATGAGAATAATCAGTTAAATAAGTTCATTAACTTTTACTTTATCTCATTTATATTAAACATTATTTACCATTATATGCGTTTGACTATTTACTGAGCTAATTCAGTTTCATGCTAAGCATTTTATCAAATGTAAACCACATCACTATAATTTTAAACAATTAAAATCAAGGAGTAAAAAAAAAATAAAAACAAATAAAAAGTGTCTTTCCCTTTCAGCTTGTTCCTTAGTAACGTGAATTTAAAAAAGTTTACCATCACTTTTTTTTTTATAAAACAAATATATTTTGAGGTTTGTATCGAATAATTCATAAAATAATCAGTTGGCTAAAAATTATTTATATTTTTCTCTTATAACTGGTCCAACTGTATTTTGATAGGAGTAATAAATATGAATGTGAAAGGTTAGATCACACGCTTTCATTAAAAATGTAAAATTATTCTAGAAGAGTTTTTTTTTTAAAGAAGGAAATTGATAAAAAAGATAAATTTATTAATTAAGTAGTTAATTAATAAAAAGTTTTAAAATAAACGACCACAAATAAGCATTCCAAATAGCATTGAGTCTAATGGGACCCGGGTGCGAATGGCGGCGCTGCGTGTCTGGGTCCATTTTGACTAATGCTATTCGGATGTTATTTGTGGTAGTTTATTTTAGTTAAAACGAAGAATTAAGTTTACAAACGTATAGTACATTCAGTTATCTTTCATTTGATACCTCGTTTGGTCTTACAAACCCAACAATAATATTTTAAATCGTTTTTTAATCCCAACCTCTCAATTCTGGTACCCGGGTACCAATAGCCACTTACTTTTTTTTTCTTCTTCCTACACTACCTCCATCTTGCGTTCAAAATTTATAATTAAAAAAGTGTCCACGTCCCAACTTTAAGCCCATAACATATCAGAGTCCCCCACTTCAGCAGTAGGGGTTGCAGTAGGGGTTGCAGTAAGGGTTGCAGTAGGGGTTGCAGTAGGGGTTGCAGGTACACACGTTAGCTTTGAGGTCATATCACATCAATATTTAACTATCATCTCTCCCGTTTCATTCCGACTAAGTGTAGAATGATGCAAAACTAAATTCAGGTGTATGTTACAATGTATTCTTGCATTTTTTAATATATCAATTTTTTTTTATAATTCTGAGGACCATAAAGATTTAAGGGATGAGACGAAGCTAGGGGAAAAAAAATACCCTCAATGGCTCGGGTGGAGTTTGAGATGCCCCTGATCGTTATTTTGGCTAATTTTGGCGCTTCCCTATCGAAAGTCTGAAATGCCATCTATCATAATCAGAGTGTCTGAAAGAAACTCTGAATATAAGTATGCACCATATTCGCATAATGCATCACTGCATTTTGAATCTATCAACAAAATACAAATAAAAATTAAAGGGACCCCTGCTCCCGCTTTTGCTCGAGAATCTTCGTCACCCCCAATTTTTGACCCCCCTTCCCTCACACCGATCAATGTGACATGGCAATAAGGGGGGATAATGCCATCAGGTTAGGTAGAAGTAAATAAGCAAAACAAAGTATGGGAAACCTTTAAAAATGTTGTAACAAAACAACTAAAATGGGTCAGCAACAGACCTTCTTCAGCAAACAAAAACCAGTAAAAACAATAAAATATCCAAAAGGATCAATGTGACACTACGGGGCTGAATCTAAGCGTATTCCAAATGATTACCTTGCGGCGCACCAAATTTAGAGTGGATGTATGGCACTGGGCGCCATAATTCCTCCGCCGGACGCTTAAACAAGTCACTCCCTTGACTAAATAGTTTATTATATACATTGAATTCAGGTATACTCCAAATGCACCTCTTGATTTTGAAATAATCAAAAATTTTCTGGGGAGGGCCTCGCCAGATTCCCCCTATTTCTTCCTTTCTTACAGATAAAATGACAGTATAACTGGCCATAATTGTACATTTTGGTACTGATAGTGCCAAGTGGCATAGTTAGTGTTAATGCCACTCTGGATAGGCCAGGGTTTTTGTCAAGCTCCCTTTCACGATACAAACTCTACAGTTTTCCGAAAATGCCACCCTTCTATACAAAGAAGAACTGACACCTGGGCTGACAACCCCCATCCGACCCACTTTCTACACCAATGGCAGAGTCTTAGATGGAGTTTTTGGTGCCAGGGGACAAGATTCATTTTAAGCATCCCTCCCTCAGCTTTAAAACCCAGTATTTTCATCCAATAAATACCACGTAAGGCATTTTGGTACTCCCACTAATCTGGCGCCCGGGGACATCTGTCACCCTCTGCACCTCTTAGCTACGTCTCTGGCCACTGACTCTGCCCACCAGCAAATCTCACCCTCACCCCCCAAGTGCAATGTCTGAAAGAAACACCGAATGTGAAGACGAAGGGAGCACTCCCCCGGATATCAACATCAGGGAAGGGGGTGCCACATTTTTTCTAGATAGGACCTAAATAGCGATTTAAGTGATAAAATACCATTAACTTCACAAAGACGAGTGGCGCAATAAAAGAGGGTAATAATGGGGAGACTGCAATCAGGTTAGCACAGTAGGAAATTAGTAAAACACAGTAAGGTTTAAACCTGAAAAAAGGAACGCAACAAAACAACGATTTGTGCAAATCCTTTGCTGCCCCCTTGGACACTACTTTTCAGCTAAGTGCTATATTTTAATTTTTTGTAATTTTAAAATCTTATTCGTTTTTCTGTTTGTTCGCTGATGAAGGCTTCCTGCCGACACGTTCGTTGTTTTTTTGCGTTCCTTTTTTCAGGTTTAACCTTACTGTGTTTTACTAATTTCCTATGGCGCATAAAGGTCTTTTTCTTATTCGTACAGGGCAGCACTTATATATGTATATAGATGGGCGCCATATTCAGGCATTACCCCAGGCACCGCTTTTCCTTAACACGTTCATGCAAAGATGTCAGAGCGGTCGGGTGACCAATGGAGGCCCCCACCACTTTTCAGTTTTATGTCCCTTCATGCATAGTCGATATTTTGTATATTTTGCACAGCCGTAATATAATATCAAATGAAAAGTCTTTGGTGTTCTTTATTTTTCTCTAAAAAGGCGAATAATACCAACATTCAGCCATTTTAATCCAAAGACGCCTCCGCTGGCTTGGGCACGTCAAGCCAATGCAACCTGGTCGCATACCTAAGGACGTGTTGTACAGCGAGCTGGCGACAGGGAAAAGATCAGTTGGACGGCCTCGTCTCAGATACTTAGACATATGCAAAAGAGACATGAAGGCGGCCAACATCAACATCTCAAATTGGGAGGACCTGGCGGAGGATCGATCCACATGGCGGGGCATCGTGAAGGAAGGATCACTACGTGCCGAGGAGCTCTACAGGGCGGAAGCAGCTGTAAAGAGAGTGCAGAGAAAGGCCAGAAAACACTGCTCCACCGCATTCGTGTGTGGGACATGCAAAAGAGACTGCCACTCGAGGATCGGTCTCACTAGCCACACCAAGAGTTGCAATCAGAAAGATAAATCTATCGTCTCTCGTAGACGGAAAGATGCCATACATACTAGATTAAATAGTTTACTGATTTACTTACTTACATATTGAACATGATTTCTGATTAGCTAAATATTTCGCAAAAAAATTTATGAAGAAATATAATTAATTAAATTATATTTTGAAATAACTCATAATCTAAAAAGGCGAATATTACCAAGCTACTCTTCAAAGTCAATAGATTTTCTGATGATTTAGTGTACCCTTTGGGTTAGATATCTGTGGTATCCCAGATCTCGGTAAAGGGAGAAGCCCAATGTTTGTTTATTTATTTTTTAAAATCCCCCAGTTTGTTAAAGTAGATCACTAAATATTTTGTCTTAACAATAAAATCATCGATTTGATAAAACTTAACAAACATACATAATATTAATAGGTAAGTTATCCCAATGCAAGAAACAAACATAAAATGAACGCGTTGGCTTAATAAAGGTTCGTGTCTTCGTGCATGTCACAATATTCAATATGTGCGGGTGCGTTTTGAGTGATTTGTGCCTCTCGGTCAGTCAATTTTTAAAGAAGCTTTTCAAAGTTGTTAGGCCTAACAGTTATTATTACTGATAACATTTGAATTACTCTAGTGACAACCGATAACTCTGATAAGCCACCATAATTTTGTATCTAAAGGCCAGAGGTCCCTCCAGGAGTCCTCTACCCCACTCCCAGGCGCCGAGCTGGTGGAAGCCAACCTGATCAATCTCCCTCCTTCTCCTTGGTTCTTTGGGTCATGGACATGGCATTATTATTTATTTTTAGAGTTCACTTTGAATATTAATATTACAAAGATTTACAGTAGTTAGGGCCTAGGGATAAAAAATTGACACCGAACATTGTTCTGGTAGGGTACGTTGCTGCATCTATTTACTGGCATATGTGCAACGGTTGAGGTTGAGGGAAGCGATGCTGCCATCCTAATGGTTCCTAGCAGATGCCAGGGCAGCCTTGAAGCTTTCGATAGATGTCGAGTTCACTGCGGTATTGTCCAGGTGGTTCCAAGTGATTATTGTGCGTGGGAAAAATGATTGTTTATGTTGCACTGTGTTACTCCGAGGCACAGTGAAGCATTTGCTATTGTTCCGGGTGTAATTGCTCCTGTGGTTGTCAGAGGTTAAGTCAGTGTTTAGTGAATGTCTGGCTCTAATTAATCGACCTGGCTTCTGTTGGGTGAGATAATTGTTTGCTGGGATGGCTGGCACTAACCCCATGACCACTTTATATAAGAATGTTAGGCGGATCTTTTCTCATCTGTCCTTGAGGGAGGGGATGTCAAATCTGTTCAAGAGGCCAGTGACGTAGCCAGGAGTGGTGGTTTTGTAGTCACGTGCTATGAAGTGCATTGCGTTACGTTGGATTCGCTCCATCTTGTCCACGTCTTGCTTTAGGTATGGGTCCCTGATGATTGCACCATATTCTAGTAGTGGACGGACAAGTGCAAAATAGGCATTTCGTTTGCAGGATGTTGTTATTTTCTGACATCACTATAACTATTATTATTAATGAAAACAATAACAATGATTAAAATTGAACACTTTCAGTTACCATTTCACGTTAACTCAATAAATGTGCAACATTTTTCAGCAAATCAAATTCAATGATTTTTAGGACTATAATTTTTTTTTTTAGTTTTAATACTAAAAAGTCAATGTTTAAAAGGTTGCCAAAAAAAAAAATTAAAATTGAGCCATATTTTTTTCGTTTACATGTTATGGTCGTGAACAGAGATGGGTTAAGATTTTCTTTCAAATATGAAAATTAATAATTGTAAAGATTCTTCTTTAGATATAAGAATTCTGTGTTTTACGATTTTACAAAAATTTAGTAGAGAAGTGACTCTAAGTGAGACAAAAGTTTGGTTAAATTTTTAATGAAGATACCAATATATCAGTTAATTCAGTTAATGTTAAAGATATTTGAAATGGTAAATAGATATTTTGTGGTAAATTTATGGACAGGTATTCCACATTTATATATATATTTTTTGTATTTCAAGGGTGCGAAAAATGGGTAAGGGAGGCCTACATTATAAAGTAGAAAGTAAATGATGTTAGAATATATAGTAGAAAGTAAATGATGTTAGAAAATAAACATCAATACATAGATACTTCTTTTTAAAATTAATAAGGAAAGTGTGTTAACTATTCCCTAAGTGCCTAAATATACATTTCAAAGGCATGGAATTTTGCCATCCTTTGTTCTTTTTTTTGTGGAAGATACAAAACATTAAAACCGGATTCAGTTACCATATTTTCCTGCATATAAGATGACTTTATAACCCATGAAAATCTTTTCAAAAGTTGTTGGTTGTCTTATACGCTGGGGGTCGTGTTATGAACTTGCTGTGATTGGCTGGTTGTTTTATAATGGAATTGGCGATTCTGGGGGGAAGGCAGTCTATCTGGTGAGCAGACATATGTGTGGTGGTGAATACAGTACTGCACCAGTATATACAGTGCAATGTACAAATGGCTAACAGTCAAGACCCCATCATGGCTCCACCAGCTAGAAGAAAGAAATATAAAGCCAGTTTCAGACTTAAAAGTTGTAAACTTTGCCATAGAACAAAGTAACTGTGCTGCTGCAAGACAATATGGAGTAGCAGAAAAGATGTTGTTTATCTTCCTCCTTCTATCATATGTTCCAGTTTGGTTGACAGCTTAGAGAACAAACAGCATGGCCACTCCCATGGGTTTATTGTTTTAACTTTCCTTTCAGCTTTAGGGTGAATTAGGAAAAGTTTAATCCACTTGAGTTTACATGTTTGATGACAAGCAGCCTTATGTTTATAAGGGACAGTTTTCCTGCTAAGTACCTGCATGTCATAAGCCTTATGTTTATAAGTGACAGTTTTCCTGCTAAGTACCTGCATGTCATAAGCCTTGAATTAAAATTACCATATTGAAATCAAATCTGATGTTTTTTAATTTTTATTTGGTGTGTGTTGGATGAAGGGTAGTCTTATACAGCACGTATAGCCCAAACCCTATATTTTAACAGGAAAAGTAGGGGGTCGTCTTATACGCTGGAAAATGTGATATATATGTAAGAATTTAATTGTTAGATGTTGAGAATTTGAAATACCAGGTAGAAAGTATCTCAAAATGCCTTTCATTATTATTCCAGTAACATTGGGTCATATCTTAAAGTTTTATCATATTAGCCCTCAGAATATTTGCCCCAGTTAAAAAATGTAATGCTTAGGTGATCATTGTAAAAATGCCGAGTGGGGTTACAAAAAATAGCCTGAAAAACATTAAAATATAAGGGGCAAATGTCATTATCACTGCTATCTTAGTGTCTAGATTGCCTAATTTTTTTTAGGAGTAATAGGCAATGGCAATAGAAGTGGTTTAAAAAAAAAAAGAGTTTCACTGTTACAGTAGGTGGAATTGAATGAGGAGTAAAACTGATTTTGGTTACTGGATTCCAAATAGGGACCAAGGGGGGGAAGAGGAGAGGAATCAGCTAATCCCCAATCTGAGAAAGGGGTGAGATAAAAATCCCCACCCGGTCACCTTTTGAAGTTCTCCAGGTAACAAAATTAATATGGGAAATAAAAAAAAAACAAATTTTATTTTTTTTATGTTCAGTTATACTTACATATTATTAAAGATTGCATATCCTTGCATGAAAGCAGATATATTTTATCAGATTTAATTTGATATATTTTTCATAAAAAATCACTACCCAGTATTTTTAAGAATATGGGTGTATTTAAATTGATTCGATTTCAGTAAAATGATAAAAATTCAATATCTTTGTTTTTAAGATAAGATTCTTTATTGATCCAAATAAATGGAAATATTTTGATTATAGTTATAGTGTACACATTCATTTTCAGCAAATAAATAAATACACATTTAAACCAAGACAACATTTTACAATTATAACATAGCATAGAAATCAGCCATAAATGAACTCCTTTAGCGACAATAATGACATAATTAGTTAATTAGTGATCATTTAGGTTTGGTAACCACTGGAGGAGCATGATGGTAAATTTGTACAGACTGGGGAACAAAATAATTTTTATATCTTTCGGTCTTAGGTATCTGTGATGAAGTGGAAAGTGGGTGGGATATTTCATCCAAATTATGTTTAGTTTTACAACAGCATTTTTCTTCAAATAGTTCCTCAAGTGAAGGCTGTATAGTTTGTGTAATGCTACTAGCTGTCTTGACCAAATACTTTTTATGTACAGATGAATTCTCACGCTGTCACTGTTAAAGAAAAAGATAAAAGGCTTATTTCGAGCAGGTCCCAGCCTTATGTCTATTTTAAAGTAAAATTGTAAGTAAACTAATTGTAAAATATACTAAACTTGTGTTGATTTTAATTACACTTATGAATAGTGCATTCTGTTACTTTATCAACTGTGCAAATCCAACTTATGCCATGTTTTCTAAATTTATGGATTGTTTTAAAGGTAAAAGCTTTTTATTTTTTCCCTTTTGTCAGTAGCAGTTATGAAATCCACATTACTGTAAAACATTTGTTTATTTGATAATAATGTTAATAGGCCTATTAATCTTCCTTTTAAATGTAATTTCAAAGTGGAAATCATTTAATAGTTTTAACAAATTTTCATATATGAATTTTTCAGAACTATAGAAAATGAAGATACTAGTCAGATGACAGATGTAGTATATAAATTTTTGATAACAAAGGCTGTTGCTGAAACACTTGGTGAAGTAAGTTGAAAAAAGAGGTGTATTAATGCTCTTAGAATAATTATATACCATAGGCTACCAACTAGTTTTTTTTTCAAGTTACATGTTTTCCACTGCTATCTGTCCTATTGATTAGGCTTCTATGGAATGTACCTGGCTAAAGATGGTAGCAGATTTGATATCAGTTTTTATATTTTTTCAGGTTGGTGCTGCCATTTGTGTAGACCTTCTGAAACTCTTTGGCAACGGAGTTTCAATACTTAGAGTTCCAAGCAGGTAAGGTTGATGTTAATACAAATAGAGAGAAATGTATCATTGGTAACATTAGTAGTGAGCAAATTAACAAATGGCTAAATTATAAATAAGCAGTGTTGCTATTCACTAAATAGAAGGACTCAGTGGGACTTTGCTAAACCTTTATTTTCTTATCTTGGTATGCAACAATACTTTAACGTAAATAAAGCTTTGTTCCTATAAAAAATTATAATTTATTATTAAAAATAAATTTGATGTTTGTATGACTTACAGGATTAAAAAATTAACTTATGTCACATTAATAACCCTTGTGATTAATTTCCAAACAATCTCATTATATCAAGTTCATCTATAAATCCTGATTAGAGAGTGAATACAAATTTAAGAGAAATCTTCCACAATTATCAATCCCTGTTTTCTTGTTTGTGTGTCCTGATTTCAAACAATAAATTTTCCTTCCATCCATTTATCAGCTAAGATAAGATAAATAGCTAAACTATTTTTGCTCTGCACATGTCAAAATGAATACTGTAAAATCCTTTTTCTCTAATTGATAATTTTGTTTACATGGGAAATGAACTTTGTTACTTTTCTTTTGACCAGTTTATGATACAAGCTATGTTGTTATTAAACTTTTTAATTAGAATTTTGTCACTTCTTAATTTTCTTTGTTTAGCCACTCTGAAAAAATATGGGGAGCTTTAACACTTTATGGGACTACACCTGCCCAGGCACGCTGTGCTTTCAGAGTCCTTCAGGTGAGTTGTATATTTAATGCATTGACTTTTTTTGTATAAGAAATGTAGAGTTGAATAATTCAGTGCAAAATGATTTCACACAATGTTCATATTTAGTGACTCCCTCACAGTGTGTGACAGAGTAATTAGTTGTGTAGTGATAGAGAGGGTAAGAGTTAACTTATGGAGCAGAATCAGAATGTGTGGATTAAATGCTTTGTGCTAGGGTTAGGGTTCTAGCGCTGTCAGTGATTTGTTTGTTTAAAACAATATTTTTTATCCTAATTTTTTGGTCAACTTTATGTCCATGCCTAGCACTTTGTATCAGGCGCAGCCCACCGGATGTATCACAAGCCAACTTATTTCTTCATTCATTTAGTGATTCTTTTAAATCTTGGCCTAAATGCTTATTTGACATACCGGTATATATTTTTGACCACATGCACCATTTCGGTATACCAGTTCCTCTTATGCTCTTATAAAAAAAAATTAGATACAAATAAGTAAACTGAAATCTTAAATAAAAATTATAAAACATATTACTATATAGTATCAACTAAGATTAAAGGATTTGTTTGTATAAACACTAGCATTTCTTATGTTGTTCTCCGACTAAGTGTAGAATTAGGAAAACTAACTTCAGGTATGCCCCAAAATGCAATCCTGCATTTTGAATTTTTCAGCAGACTTTGGTGGGCATCCTCAATCTCAATTCCTCTCCCCACACCTGATCAAGTGACAGTGACTGGCACCTTTTTATCTACAATAAAGCACTAGAGTTATATATCTCAATTAAAATCTATACAATTTATGTGTGGGGCGGCATGGGTAGATGTGTTGTCATCTGAGAATGATGTGCTTTAAGATAAATAAGTAATTGTGTATATCATTAATTAGGTATTTATTTGGCATTTTATTTGATGGCATGCGGCTCACAATCAAAGTGGCTCATGAAGCCATTGGGGTTGGCCACCACTGGTCTATATTATTATATTTTCTTGTATGTAAGAATTTCAATGTATAATTTCCTTCAACTTTTTTACTTCAGTTGCATCCAATTCAAACAATGCACAAATGTAGCAATGATTACCATTTCAGGAGAGTTATTAGTAAATATGGGCTTTAAAATTGTAATAATAGATAAAACAAATAAAGAAAACAAAAGCAGATAAATAATTAAAAATACTGTATACTATAAATATACTCCAAAAATGTTTATGGAAATGATTTTAATCTGATCTTTTGTTTTAGGTCTCATCTTTCCTAATGGGCTTAGCTTTTGACACTAGGGAACATAGATGAGCATCAACACATCAGAGAGGAAGAGGTGCATATTAACAAGTTCTGACTCAGCTCACTGGTACATTGACATTGTTACAGTAATACTGTGGACAAACAGCTGTTCAATTAAAAGGGTTGTTTGGTATTGTTCTACCTGTTGGCCCACAGCTAAGGTGTTATGTGTTAACTACCTGCTGGCCCATGGCTGGGTACCATTGTTAGAGAGCCATATTGCATACGATTTAATTTTTGTTTGTTGAAAAGCTGGAACTGAGGGTGAATGTAAGAGTTTATAGAACATTATTTTAATTGCATCATAGACATCATTACCATTTTGTAAATAAATATTTGTCATTGCTAAATTTATTCTTTTTTTCTTTGTGTAGTTATATTGGGAGATTAAAAATTAATAGGAAAAAAAAGCTGAAATAAAAAAAGAGAAAAGCACTCCATTGATATACTGTAAATTTTATTAGACATTATATTGGAACAGAAATGCCAATTAACATAAGTTAAGCATAGTTGTGATTAAGTCCATACGTGAAAAAAAAACCACCCTTGTTAGTATCCTATATATGAAAAACTACTCTGCTCTGATTAGACATTCACATTCTAAATACATGCCAACAGCCCTGAAATAATTATTTAAAAACTCACATGTCATTTATTATCCATTCACCAACACTTTTTCTGAAAAATTTGATTTAATATTACAGAAAGGTTGATCTAGCTTCAAAATGTATTTTGTATTAGGATTTAATTAGACCCACAAGCAATTGAGCTAGCAGATTGACCGTAAAGTGCTTGGGTGGTCAGCTGCTGTCATTGATGGGTCATCAAATGACATAAACAACTGACCAATCAGATTGATTGTGTTAAGTGTCTGCATGGCCAGCTGCTGTCATGTATTGGTCATCAAATGAAAGAAACATATGATAATTTTTAAAAAAATGGATATGTTAATTGTAGAAACTATTTGTATTTGATATAGTAATATTATGATGTAATTTTATTAAGATGACCAGAGTGTTTTAAGATCATTTTCTTTCCTCACCAGTTGAATACAACTAACCTAATTCTAATATTCCTGTTCTAAGCTATGAATAAAAAATAACACATTAAAACCATCAAATGTTTGATATTATATTGTTTGTGAAGTATTGAGATTATTCTAATTTGCTTACACAAGTGAAGGGAGGTATAATGTTCACATCATTAAACAAATTGCAGTAAAAATGAGCACTTGTAAAACTAATGATTTAATACAAACAAGTCAATGTCTTTCTACAAGTACTTCTAATAACCCCATAAGAGATCACCTTACTGTGTCCACACTATAGAAGTAAAATATGAGAAATCATGTAAAAATATTTATCAAAGTATTTCAGAAACATTAAAACACTGTGGCACAACTACCGAGAAGCCATTTGGGCATTGGTCAGACGCTAGAGGCTCATGGCTTTAACTCATGGCTTTAACTCATGGCTTTAACTCATGGCTTTAACTCATGGCATTAACTCATGGCTTTAACTCATGGCTTTAACTCATGGCTTTAACTCATGGCTTTAACTCATGGCTTTAACTCATGGCTTTAACTCATGGCTTTAACTCATGGCTTTAACTCATGGCTTTAACTCATGGCTTTAATAGGTGGAAGAAATCAGTTACAGATACATCTTTTTTTTGTGTTTTTGTTTTTACATTTTGTGGAATTTAATTTGTATCTGGTTTCATATTAATTTCTGTAAGTTGTAAGTGCCAAATGTATTTTAAAATTACCGTAGATAAACTTCTAAGAAATGAGATTAGGGTACAATATGATACCGGGTAATAATTAAGATAACATCTTTATGCATATCCTTGGCTCTAAAATCCTTTTTAAAAAAAAAGCAAACTTAAAAATTACATACAAACAATTCAAATATATTTATAAATACAGATGTACATGTTCAATTGTATAATTATCATGGGGCCAGAACTGATTACAGAAACTTTGACCACATAAGGTAAAAGTTTAATATAAGTATTGGCAAGACATTACTGCAGGGCTTTTGCATAATCTGGAAGATAATCTAATTATGGATGTCTCAATTAAAAACACAACCATTTAAAACATATCATAATTTCATTCACAAAACTAACATTAAGTGATAGGACAGAACTAATTCAAATATTAAAAGGCTACAGCCACAAAAGCTAGGATGTTATGACAATAACCGTCATGATGGCAGGCTGTTGTAATCTAAAAATAGATATGTGGTAAGTACATTTATTTGTGGTATAAAATGGATATTGTTATAAATATTACGTACCGGCACAGTTATAAAAATAACTATAGTATTATAAATAGCACAACTCATTGCTGTGAGCATGCTGTACAGGGATAAGAAAGATGTGATAGTAAAATATCTAGTTTTGGACGGTTTTAGCAGATAAAATAACATTGATGCACCAACACACCAGCAGCCCCCAATCTTAGCTTAAAAGCATTACATGAAGAATTTAAGTAAAGGGATGAATTTTGATTATATTATTAAAAGTTAACATATATAAATAATTATATGTATATAAAATTATATTTCATTTATAATCCATCATGAGAGGCTCATTAAACTAAATAAATAGACACACATGGGCTATGTGTTGGGGACCTCTAATACAAATGAAAAAGTAATGAATCAGGTTATGTAGGATAAAATATAATGGCGATAAATTGTATAAAATAGGTTTCAGAATAGAAAATTATTTTAGTTTACCCTGCAAATATTCCAACTTATAGTTTACTAAAAATATTTTCACATATCTAGAAAAGCACTCTCAGTATTGGTTGCTTCTGTATATCCCTTTACAATGCCATAGTTTGTGCTTTACTACACATGTTCATGTATACATATTTTTGTATTAAAATATGGCTCTGACTATTTGCATCCCGGTATCAGAAGTGAGAGAATGGTATTAGCGGCTATGCGTATCCTGGTCCCATTAGACTAAATCCCATTCGGATATCATTTGTGGTAGTTTATTTTAGTTAAACTAAAGAAGTAAGTTTACAAACATACAGTCCATTCAATTATCTTTCATTTGATACCTCATTTTGTATTACAAACCCAAAAAAATATTTTAAATAGTTTTTTAATCCCAACCTCTCAATTCTGATACCCGGGTGCGAATAGCCACTTCGTTAAAATATACTTAAAAACTGATCCTATGATAAAAAAATTAGTAATAAACTCTTTGAACAGGCTACTAAAGCGGATTTTTCTTGTCATGTCTGTCCCTATTAGAGACAAAATCGAAACTTCGAAATTACAAAAAAATAAGCTTTAGGCCTCATTAGTTTGATTTAGTATTTTGTGTACATAATTAAAGCTAAACATTTATTTTTCTTATTTATGCAAATTGCTTGTGTCTCTTTATTCTTATTAGTTCACATTCTCAAGAATTTATTAAAATAGATTTTAAAAAGCCACAAAAAAAAAACAACAAGCCAATGTCTTGTGATTTATGTATGAAGAAATAAAAAAACCTTAGATTCAACATTTCATTTTCTTAAACAAATTTCCTTTCAAATTTTTTTTAAAGCAGTCCCAAGGGTCTGTTTAAAGACTATATTTAAATGAACATGAATGTAGTTAGGAGGTAGAATTTAATTTTTCGTCTCCACCATTTGTTTTGACCATAAATCAAAGTTTAAACTATGGAGTTGGAATAGCTCCAGTGTGTGACGTCACATATATTTGCCATCAAAGTTTAAACTATGGAGTTGGAATAGCTCCAGTGTGTGACGTCACATATATTTGCCATCAAAGTTTAAACTATGGAGTTGGAATAGCTCCAGTGTGTGATGTCACATATATTTGCCATCAAAGTTTAAACTATGGAGTTGGAATAGCTCCAGTGTGTGACGTCACATATATTTGCCATCAAAGTTTAAACTATGGAGTTGGAATAGCTCCAGTGTGTGACGTCACATATATTTGCCATCAAAGTTTAAACTATGGAGTTGGAATAGCTCCAGTGTGTGACGTCACATATATTTGCCATCAAAGTTTAAACTATGGAGTTGGAATAGCTCCAGTGTGTGACGTCACATATATTTGCCATCAAAGTTTAAACTATGGAGTTGGAATAGCTCCAGTGTGTGACGTCACATATATTTGCCATCAAAGTTTAAACTATGGAGTTGGAATAGCTCCAGTGTGTGACGTCACATATATTTGCCGTTTCATTTTCACTAAAAAATAACCTAAGAAATGACTTTAACAAATCAAATTATGTTCACAAAATGAAAATTATTTTTAAAAATTACGCTTTCAAAACTTCAAAATACAACATGTATATATAATCTTGCTCTGTTTAAAACACAATATGAATGATTAATATTAATAAGGATCAAATTTAAGATTTTCATAACTTCTCACACAAGTTATACATAAGTTGAGGTACAATAAATGTGAACAGTGTGGACTGCTTTAGGTATTACACAATATTTTGATTAATTTCGGAAGGGCAAATGATTTATCATGTAAATGTCAGACGCAATATTTGCGCTTCAAAATATCAAAATAATCATTGCTGGACTGGGCTAAAGAGGATGAAAACCTTGGTGCATCTTTGGTTGTTCTAAAAACTGGTTTCTTCAAGTCATGGGGAGCTGTAATCATAAAATATGATAAAGTTTTGTTTTTTACATTAATGACAAAAAGATAGAAAATAAGTTTTTTATTTATATAATTATAATTAATGTTCATAGAAAACTAGAAAATCTGTGATGTGTTTGAAATTTAGGATTTATTTTAAGGTAAGAACATTGAAATTTACTTGGTTTATTAAATAATATTGATCATAGTGGGATAACCACTGTTACATGACAACATGGTTAAGGAAGTTAAGACTTGCCATGATGAAAAAAGGAAGTAGGTTTGTCATTTTGTTTTGTCCTAAAATACATTTGCATATATCTGACAATATACAAATGAGGTATGGGGTGTTGCAGCAGGCCTGACTTTTGGGGAATCAAAAATGTCAAACTTTGAGTGATATAAGATGTTCAGTTACCCTGATATCCCTCAAGCCATAAACTGATCTCCCTTACCAGCTTCTAAATGTTTGGCAATGCTCCTGTCAAGCTCTGCTTTAATCTTATTGCTGAGGTCATCATCTTCAAAACCATTGACCCTGGTTATGTCAAACCCGTTACTGACCACAGAACTATTCAGATTGCCTATACTGCCAGTTATTCGACTGCGGTGATGTCGTTCATTACTGAAAGAATGGAAAATAACATTTTAACAACAATGTAAAAGAACAAAACAATAATTTTAGGAGGGGGATACACAAATTCAAAATAATAATTATTGCTTTTGTATACCCTGTACAACTATACTTAAATGTGATCCTAAAAACATGAGGACATATACGGGAAGTTGTTTTCTGGCTAAGCATAATATTGATAAATATAAAATTTTCCTCAATCATTATATTAATAACATTTTGAAACACTAAAGCTTAAACTGAAAGAACAGAAAATTTAAGGTTTTAAAATTCCAGTTTGCATTTAGCACAGAAACTAATGCGGCTATTTAAAACTGAGGCCGTCATTGAAACTTACTTGAGCTTAGATTTGAGGTTAAAACTTTTCTCAGTGGCAAGTGTAAGTTGGTCGCTAACCCTCAGTCTCCACTTCATCTCAGACTCATAGAGCTCTCGGAATCGTTTGGCTTCCATTTCCTTGGTCTCCCTCTGAGCTAAAGCCTGCTCGTATTTGACACGCAGGTTGTTGTTCTCTTCCTTTAGAGTACAGTGGGCTTTGTTAACAATTAAATTATTTCACTAGCTTTACATTTAGTTAAGTCCCCTTGATGAAGTTGTAAAGTTTGCTTGGTTGCCAACTAAATCAAATTATGCATCTCAACTAATGACAAATTTATTTCTTTTAAGACTTTCATCAATTCAAGTATGCTTCCATATTAAAGAAAATGGGATGAATATATTGAGAATGTGTTTTGACATAGAGATTATAGAACAAATAAATGTGATATGTGGATTATTTATGTTTAAGTGATACTGTGAATTATTTATTATTTCCAACTTGTCCTTATAATAAAGTAAATATCGGATACTGTCAATACTTTCCTTTTTATTATTAAACTTTATCATTAATTAATATGAGCTTTCATGATACATTTTCAATAAAATATTTAAAACAAATAAAATGCTATAAATAATCCTTAAAGCAAATATGTATTAAAAATAAAAGGCTCAACAGCATTTCCATAATTACTTTGGTTGGTAGGTTGAATAATCCCCTGTGACATTACTTATACTATACTATACAAACTTATGCTGTACAAACTTATGCTATACCTCAAGTTTTCTCTTATCAAACATCAGGCTAGTCTCTAGATCTGTCCTGGATGTGTCCAGGCGGTCTCGCATCTGTGACTGTGATTCTAAGAACCTGTTTACATCGTCCAGCTTACGGTTCAGCTCCATACGATATTTGGCTTCCAGTTCACTTCTCATGTCTCCGATATTTGCTGAACCTTGGCTCTGAAACATGAACAAATTTCCATTACCGAATTACAAAGTTCATTAAGACTTTAAAAATTTGTTGACTACCAGTTGGTCAATGGCAAAGAATTTTTACTGTTATTCTCAGTAAAATAATAGAAGCTGATTAAAAATTTCTCACTTAATATACAAATTTTGTAAATAAACATTTCCATGTATACTCATGAAGGCATTTTGGGCAAACCTGGTACATTATGAATAGCAGCTACAAAGTTCACAAGTTCCGAATTTCTTGATACAATGACAAATGTAAGTATATTGGATGTTTCACTGAGAATAACTCTGTGATATATGCAAACTATTTGCATCAGTATAAATTACTGACAAGATACATTTATAAGCTTTTTTTTTAAATTTCACAAAAATTAATATTTGAAAATGAAAAGTTGTCATGTCATAACAGGAGTTAATGTCACTGTCACAGACATCACTAATAGCGAGCACAACACACACATGAAAAACATTTTAAACAGGAAAGAAGCCATTAGAAAATTATATTGAATTATCACAATGTGAAAACATTATTTCAAATAAATGAATTACGGATGTAAAGAAAAACACGTAAATAAAGTGTTTTAAAAAATGTATAGTTGGTCTATCTAATGGAATATGGAAGCAGTTTCTTTCCAACTTTTAAAAAACAGTTTTGGTAAAACAATTTTCTATTGCTATTTTTCTCAAACATTTTCTAGACCAGCCTTTTTGTTGTGAGAAAGGCTTTTTATGATTACAAAAAACCAGGAAGAAATAAGTGTCACATTGGATGAACTTCTAATAATGTGAGGTTGAGGTCTCCTGTTTGATAGAAACTGTTCAAGTTAAAGAGTAAATGTTATTTTCAATATGTGATGGTGAAGTGAGATAATCGTTCACACTTAGAAATCTCAAAAGATTTCCAGCAGCAGGGCAATCCTTGATTACCTTAGCTCCACTTAGAAAAAAGGAGAGGGGTGTAGATTATTATGGATAGATCCTATTAATAAAAATATAAAAGATTGATATAACCCATACACTATTTTAATTTCAAAACAAAACACATTAGAAGATCAAGGACTTTATAAAATAAGCTAACCGAAAGCAACAGTCTTTTAGGGTAAATCACTATGATTGCAATAAACAGTATAAAAAGAAGAGAAATGAAGACAAAGATGCTGCATTAAACTACATTGTATCAATCAGTGCTAAGGAAAATAGAGAAAAAACAACCATGTTTAATAGTTGAAATAAATTTAATCTATCATGTCAGCAGAGTAAACAAAGCAGGGAGTTACAATAAGTGAATAATCCAAAAAAAAAAAAAAAAAAAAAGAAAGAAAAAATTTTGACACTAAACTACATTAAAATAATTTTATGCTCCACACTTATTAACAATTTTGAAACACAATGTCAATTTTAAAAAAAAGCAAATGAAAAACTAGTGAAATCATACCTAAAAACCTTTTGGGGTTACAATCCTCATTGAGGATTGTAGAAGATTGTAATCCCACAAAAAGGTTTTTAGGTATGATTTCACTAGTTTTTTTCATTTGCTTTTTAAAAAAAAAAAAAAAAACTAGTGAAAAATCATACCTAAAAGCCTTTTTTTGGGATTACAATCCTCAGTGATTCTTTAAAGATTTGACATCACAGCACACTGTTTTGATTATCACCAATAACCCACCCTTGTAAACAATGATTAACTCTATGACAATGTAGTGATTCTTTAGATAAACTCAACCAAATGTTTTTTTTGCTAAGAAAGAAAATGACAGCAGCTGCCTCAAGCAGTGAAATAAATGTTTAAATTTTATGTTAACACCATAGACCATCTTTTGTTTTCATCCAAGGATTGGAATATCCAAAAGGTTTAAACTTTGAAGGTATGAAGGATATATAAAGTGCAATTTTTAGTACTAAAACTACGTGGCAAGGTGCAGGATAGAATCTTCAACACAAGCTTTGTGCACATCGAGTCTAGAAAGAAGACTGACTATTTTTGTTTGCTATTCTCCACTACCTGATTTCGAGGAGTTGACACAAAGATTTCTTTACTTGAAACATCTTTTTGGAACTCTGTATATTGAGGATCTAATGGAGAAAACTCTCTGGTTTCCTAAATGATGAATTTATTATTCATTAAGCCACTGTAATCATATATACTTATTAAACCAAACACTCCAACAATCCAGTGATCCCTTTAGATTTGAGCAATGCAAGTAGCTCAATGAGGTCCTCATTGTTAGTTCATAATTCATCCTTTTCTAGTTATGCATTAGGAAATATTTCCCCTTTAAGAGCAAGCTATTTTCAAGTATCCTTGTGATCACCTTGTATTCTTAAACAGAAGCATATTAAATAAAAGACAGAATTAATATTTATTTAAATTATTCTTTGCTGGTCTGAAAGAGCAAATTTTGAAATAACAGTAATTGTCTGTAAATTTTAGGAGAAAATAAAAATACTTTAGGAGTTGCCAATGTCATCTTGGTTTAAAGACCAAACAAGCATTGACACTGCTGAGACAAGCTTCAAATGATAATTTAATAATTAGCAGAAACTACAAATTTATAAAAATGCAATTCTGAAAGACAAATACACTAACAGAGTTATTAAATTATATTTATATTGGCCATTCCAACAAAAATTCCAATTAGCCCCATTGTGACTTTGCCCAAGTGCTGTGGTGCAGGATTCCAAAGGCGTAAAATCAAAGTGATGTAGCTCATCATGCATACAAGAACAAGTGACTTGACAAGCTTTTGTTTAAATAGAAAATGGATCTCCAGACTTTCTTCACTGAAGGCAGTCTATGGATCTCCAGACTTTCACTGAAGGTGGTCTATGGATCTCAAGACTTTCACTGAAGGTGGTCTATGGATCTCAAGACTTTCACTGAAGGTGGTCTATGGATCTCAAGACTTTCACTGAAGGTGGTCTATGGATCTCAAGACTTTCACTGAAGGTGGTCTATGGATCTCAAGACTTTCACTGAAGGCGGTCTATGGATCTCAAGACTTTCACTTAAGGCGGTCTATGGATCTCAAGACTTTCACTGAAGGTGGTCTATGGATCTCAAGACTTTCACTGAAGGTGGTCTATGGATCTCAAGACTTTCACTGAAGGTGGTCTATGGATCTCCAGACTTTCACTGAAGGTGGTCTTTGGATCTCAAGACTTTCACTGAAGGCGGTCTATGGATCTCCAGACTTTCACTGAAGGTGGTCTATGGATCTCAAGACTTTCACTGAAGGTGGTCTATGGATCTCCAGACTTTCACTGAAGGTGGTCTATGGATCTCCAGACTTTCACTGAAGGTGGTCTATGGATCTCCAGACTTTCACTGAAAGTAGTCAATGGATCTCCAGACTTTCACTGAAGGTGGTCTATGGATCTCCAGACTTTCACTGAAAGTGATCTATGGATCTCCAGACTTTCACTTAAAGGGGTCTAGATAAATTTAATTTTGCTTTTTCAAAGAGCATGACATGCCAAGCTGACTTGTTTTTAGAAACTTTAAGAAACAGCAGATTAATTTTTGTTAAAGACCTTGCAAGGTAATGAAATACAATAATAACAATGTATCTACAGAGATGTAACTAAGGATTATGATAAAATGAATGGATTTCACATAAGAGCACATAATGAGAATAATGGATGTTTTATTTTTGTGAAGGACTTGGGAGAAGTGGTTGGGGGGAAGGGATGGGGGAGAGAGAGAAAAAAAAGGGGGCGGGGGGTTGCCCTCAAGTGCAAAAAATAATAAATTAGTTATCATTTGACGATATTAAATTATTTTAGGTTCATGGTTAGACCTTGCTATATCCTCAAAATTGAAATATTAAATTCTTGTTTGTATGTATAAAATTAAACTTTACAAACGTTAATTTCAATTTTTATTAATAATACGCTTTGCCACTGTTTAGAAAGGTAAATACTGGCTGGCTAACAGGGTCTGCATAGCAGTAGCAATCATGGTAGCATTCATGTATGCTAAAGTTTTGTGATCCCTCACATAGACAAAGTAGAAATACAGTATTTTATAGTTATTGGCAGTTTCATAAGTTAATCTGTTCTAAAACAGTTGTTGATATGATGTAAATGTGTAAAAGTACACAAGATAATTTTATTTCCTTTAATAAGGAAATAAAATCAGTTAGATTCAATACATTCTTTAAAATGGAAGTTGCACTAGATCCACATAGTAATTTGGTGTGACATCGTTGCTGAAGTTAGATAAGTATTTATACCAAAGACTACAATAAAAATTAGCAAATGTTTACAATGTTCCCTAAACACATGGTCTTAAACTCAGAATTTTCTGCTTTAGTCAAAGAATGAACAAGATTTTTAAATGGAACAAAAAAAAATGCATCAAGTTAATTTGTGTAAAATGGCTAGTTGGCTTATCCATCCATCAAGGTTCTCAACTTGTATCAATATCATATCAAGTTAATTTGTGTAAAGTATTGAATGGCTAGTTGGCTTATCCATCCAGGTTTTCAAATTCTATCATATCATACCTTTATTTTGTTTTTAGCAGATTTCAGATGATGTTTAAGTGAGTTCATATCCTTCTGTAATTGGTGATTTCTAGAAATAAAGAGTGCAATAAGATTAATGTATATAAAACAAATATGTTTTAGTTTTTGGGAGATTCTTCTTTTATTAGGACACTTGATTTTGTGAAGGAAAAGAGTTTTGGGGAAATATTTCAAGGAGAATTAAACTTAGATTGGTGGGTTCCAGAATGCTATCACATTGTCTGTGGGACTTTTAAAAAAAAAGGCAATCCATTGTTATTTAAAAAGCTGTTAAGTAAAAAAATCATATTAAAAAACTTGTAAAGCTAAAAAAAAAATCTTTTAAACTAATATAAAATCATCTAATCTCATAAAAAAATTAAGTAAAATCCTCCATACTTTTCTTTCTCTGCCTCCAACTGAGACTCCAGATATCTTAGTTTTTCATCCGCCATTTGGGCTCGATTCTTTTCCTAAACAAGGAAAATATGACATATCTATGAAATTTTTAATCCTTACAGTCTATTAGGATCTAACAATCTTACCGTAATCAAATTTTACATTATGAAAACCATTCAAAACGTAGAAATGAGGAGCTTGGTGGGACTGCATTGAGATAACAAGTGTTGCAAAATAGTTTTAAACTTTGCAGAGAAGAAAAGGGTTAAGTTGTTTTCATGGAAGATATATTGTACATTTTGACTGCTAATCAGCTTTTAGACAAAATATTCATTGATCTATTGTTGTGTCTGGGAAAGCTTTGACCTATTTTCTTATCTTATAATTGATTAAGATAACTCTCAACAGAACCTCTACATGAGGTCCATCAATAATCACACACTCACCTCCCCAAGTTTAGCATCTGAAGAATATTTGTTCCTCTCTAAGTCTGCTATCTGCAAAACAAAATAATCTTGAGTTTAAAAAATGTATGAACAATTTTCTTTTTCAGTCATGAGAAAACTAATTGTTATGTTTGGAGATCTGAACTCTAAAATAAAGTCGATTTAAAAAAGTCTGCATTAGTAAAGTAAATAAATTTTTTTCTTCATGTTTAAATTTAGATTGTTTTAAAATTCTGATTTAGATTGGCTTGTTTAGTATTAGTGTTTGTAGAATAAAGTAAAGCACTTGGGCAGTCTGGGTTACAACAACATGATTTAAACATTATATTATGAACTATATTTGAATGTATATGATGTAAAATCAGAGCTGAGACTTAAAGTATATAAATTTGGAAAGGGTAGCATAAAAACTATTTTAGTTCAAAGTATTATTGGTCAAGATGTATAATTCATTTTTTAAAAAATGAGCAGACTATTTCTCTAAAATCAATTCTAATTATTAGTAGATAAAAGGTATTCTGTTAACTTAGTACTTTTTGTCACATGCTATTACTTTCTAACATTCTAGTTTTTAGCAAACTACAGTAAATTTTCACAAAACCCCTTGACATTTTAGGAGTGATTCATCCACCATTCAAAGCATTACAAGTATGTGGTGAGTGATTCATCCACCATTCAAAGCATTACAGATATGTGGTGAGTGATTCATCCACCATTCAAAGCATTACAAATATGTGATGAGTGATATTTAAAATAGTAAAAAAAAAGGGGCAGGAAAACCTTAAATAATGTCAATATCACATATTATTTTTGTCATTTGAGATTTAAAGGGATGTGACTGAGACAATAACTTAAAACCGGATTTAAGGAAGTTGCTAAGAAATCCATTTTATTCAACCCAAATATATTTTTATATTTTAAAATCTAAATATATTCCAGAATAAATGATTTCCCACACTTTGAAAATATGTTGCTAGATTAAGCTGAGCACCAAATGTTATCACTTGAGAATAAGCAGAGCCTAGTCAGTTGTTGGCTCTCAGATGTCAAAAACAATAAGCAAACAAACAAAAATAAAATCATTTTTGAATCAAAGCCATTTTTCTGCAAAGCTTTATGGGGTGATTCATGCAACAGATCACCACATTTGGAGGACACAAGCATTTTGTTGCCTGATTTTGATTACATTAATTATGCAGTAGAATAAATAAACTCATGCCAATAATATTTCATGCAGAAGAAAATACACTATTTTGGTCACATGACCTTTTTTTTTTTCAACGATATTACAAACATGTGGTCAAGCATAAAGATTCATTCGTCTGTGAATGTGACACATGCAAAACTAAGAGATCTTGACTGTGATGCTATGAAAATAGAAAGATTATTTTATCAAGAAAACAAGTAAGTTTAACTCTTTTGGCTTGTTGGTGCATTCTGGGAAATTCATATCTAGTACACATCAATCACTCACCCTTAAACACAACTTAGACCTTGATTTCATTTCAAGGTCATACAAATTTTTGTGATCACGAGCTTCTGCTTCGTACATCACACGAGCAGCTATCTCCTCCTAGATAAAAATAAATCCCTACATTTTACAAGTCTGTCTCGGGTGTAAAAAAAATTAATAATCCTTTAAATGTTTAGACAGATGTAATTAAAATACAAACAATCAGAGCATATTTGAGTAAATATGTTAGGAGCTCAGCTGAAATTTAACAAAAATAAATTCCCAGTTAGTCCAACCTTAGTGCAACTGTTCATTAAAAAATTTGACAATAATTTCTTAAAAATCTCTTTTTAATGTTTTTTTTTTCATTTGAGAATGTAAACTTTTGCACACATATTTTAATGCTTTTCACCACTTGTTTTTAATAGAGTACCAATAAAAGTATTTTTTTCAACAGCTATCTGCTGTAGTTATGTAACCTTATTTTAAAGAAATATGGTGCTGATATAAGATTTTCTAAAAGAAATCATCTGAAAATTAAGATAAACTTAAAATAGATTTAAGAAAAATAGCTGGGCGGATTATTCTGTCAATTAGTAATGTATGTCATAAGGGCTAGTCAGTCATGTATGCCATAAGGGCTAGTCAGTCATGTATGCCATAAGGGCTAGTCAGTCATGTATGCTATAAGAACTAGTCTGCCATGGATCACTACAGATAGTTGACAAGCAGAAAATGTACACACACAAAACCACTAACAGAAACTTGCTGTAAGAGGCAAAATAAAAATACAAAAGAATATTTCCATAGGAATTGGGGAGAATGAGGACAACATAAATGCTTAGTTATCTCAGTCGTATAATACACTTGAGAGGACAGTTCCTTTGCCCTTAGAATAGGCAGTAAGCTTTTTTTAAAAGTATTATTAGAGCTGCAGAGACCAATAAGACTAAAATAAAAATTATTTCAATTAGATATTTAGATTAAGGAAGGGTGTTAAGGGTTTCATTTATAACAAAAAAGTTATTACATTTTTAGTTGGACAAATTTAAAAAACAATTATTAAAAACTAAATCACATTTCTTTCCACAAATCTATTGAGGAAGGTTCAAAACTCTTTTCTCCTCACTTTTTCTGTTCAAATATATAAATATATTATTTTTTTATAATTGGGGCACATTTGACTATTGCTGAATGCAAATGCCAGGTCTCTTAGCACTGAGTTCCCAAACATTTAAGTTTGGCGGACCAGTGGACAAGTTTTGAAATTGCATGAGGGACTGGCGCCAGATTTAATTATTATATTATATACTTTTTATTTGATAATAAATATTCATGTTGTGCCGACCGGCAAAGTGAGGCACACAAACCGGCCCCATGAGAGGAACACTGCCTTAGCAGACAGAGCAAAACAAAATTTTGAATTGTCTGTTTTTTAAAAATGTTTCTTAATACTATTACTATGTCTGATTCCTAAACTGTTTCTTATTGTGTACAATCTTTTATATCTTTTCTGAACTGACATTTATTCCCTCAGCTTTATGTGGAAGCTTGAAGTAGAAAGACAGTGCAATAAGTAGAAACGAACACCTTTGCAGTATTTGAGAAACAGACTTGTGGCTACTGCATTAATCAAATGATGGGGTTAATTTTAAAGTATTCTTGTTACAATTATCAATTTTTAAAAAATGTGCAGCGTTAAGATGATGACCAAGCGTTAAGATGATGACCAAGCGTTAAACTAATGGAAAATGAAATAGTTTGTATTGACTAAAGATTTATCAAGAGTAAAAAGGAAATTTTAATTTTTAAAGAGATAGAAGATACTGGACGAATGGAAACAAATAAAGAAAAAAATAATACATTGTTTCATATTCGCATAAAATTAGAAGAAATACTAAACTTTCAGATAAGATGTGATTAAAAACAAATTATGCATGTTAAAGACAAAAAAAAAAAAACCCCAAAAAACAAGAAAAATAACTTGATCATTTTCAAAAAGCCCAAAAGATGTTACCCTAGATGGCTTATCAGAGCTACAGTACCTGATTTCTTGATTTTAATCAAAGATCAATAGAAACTAAATTTGCATGTCTAGAGATGATCTAATATAAGCTAAATTCAAAAGCTAATATATGTATAAAAAGCTGGTTTCTGGTGGAAATGAAAAGCCTCTAATTAAAGACTCACTTCAAGTCTACTGTCTTCATATCCATTTTCTGACTGAAAACAGAAACTTACATTACATGGAATACAATGAGAAATGCATTTAATTCATAATCCAGTAAGTTTACAAAGAAACAACCTCCCACTATATTGTAACATTTCAGTAATATTCCCACAAGCATGGCAAGGAAAAAGACAAAGAAGTAAGTTTAGCACAAGGAAGTAACTTTTGTCAGTTAGAGAGACAAATCTCTGTGTAAACTCACCCCCAGCCTGTCCTCTATGTGAGCTGATGATGACTTCAGATTGGCACACAAGGCTTCAAGGCTACTACGAACCTGGAAGATGAAATTAAGGAAAACCACAAGATAGTTTGCCATTAAATCTTAAATATTTTACAGTTCTTGAATACAATAAGTGTAAAGAGCTATATTTAACTAAAAAAACATTTAAACTCAATATTTAAAAAAACATCTTTAATTGTAGGCCTAATAAATGCTTTTTAGGTGAAAATTGCATAGAAAATTAGCAACTGAAACATTTAGGAACAAAATTGTTGATTTACCTTCTTTACTCTGCATTGCGGAATGCAGTTATTTAAATAAATGAAAACAATTATTTTTTGGCTTATTTTCCAAATTCATAACATAATTAAGTGACCTGAGATAGCTACTCAGGGCTGAGGAGGTTACTTCTTCAGTGCAATGTAGACACACAGACCCTGATTTACAAGCACTGACTTACAATCTACAGAGTCCTTATAAAACCCACCTTCTGTGAGTCCTGCAAGGCGTGATACAGCATGTTAGCCCCTTATAAAACCCACCTTCTGAATCCTGCAAGGTGTGATACAGCATGTCAGCCCCTCATAAAACCCACCTGTGAGTCTGCAAGGCATGATACAGCATGTTAGCCCCTTATAAAACCCATCATCTGTGAGTCCTGAAAGGCGTGATACAGCATGTCAGCCCCTTATAAAACCCACCTTCTGTGAGTCCTGCAAGTCCTGATACAGCATGTCAGCCCTCTGCTTCTCATACTTGAGTTCTGCCTCCAGCTTGGCATTTTCTATCTGCATCTGTTGCATGCTCTCATCAAGCTGAGTCTGAAACATGCAGGAATGAAATCAAAACAGCTTAAAAACTAATCAGTCTAAATATATGCCATCAACAGCAAGGGGGTGACAGAGGGTTTTTGTGAGTTTTTTTGACAGCATGGCCTAACCAGAAATCTGTGCCTTTTCTTCATCTCATAAGTGGAGGATAAAAAACAGTGATGCACATGACAATGCCTCTCTTAGTTTGAGGTAGTGACTGTCCAGATGTACCAGGTACTATCTCATCTAGACTACAGGGGGGTCATCTTCATAAAAAATTACATTCAAGGCAAGGTTAGGGCCATCATCACTGATCAGCTCACTGATATCCCAAATGTTTGGTGCAATTTTGTCTAAAGCTTTTATTTTAATTTTTTTTTTCAGTTTTTAAAAAATCTATATTGTTTAAATCTGGGGCTATTGTTGCTTGGCTGTGCCTACACCGGATTAAATCTGGGGCTATTGTTGCTTGGCTGTACCTACACCGGATTAAATCTGGGGCTATTGTTGCTTGGCTGTACCTACACTGGATTAAATCTGGGGCCATTGTTGCTTGGCTGTGCCTTCACTGGATTAAATCTGGGGCTATTGTTGCTTGGCTGTGCCTACACTGGATTAAATCTGGGGCTATTGTTGCTTGGCTGTACCTACACCGGATTAAATCTGGGGCTATTGTTGCTTGGCTGTGCCTACACTGGATTAAATCTGGGGCTATTGTTGCTTGGCTGTGCCTTCACTGGATTAAATCTGGGGCTATTGTTGCTTGGCTGTACCTACACTGGATTAAATCTGGGGCTATTGTTGCTTGGCTGTGCCTACACCGGATTAAATCTGGGGCTATTGTTGCTTGGCTGTGCCTACACCGGATTAAATCTGGGGCTATTGTTGCTTGGCTGTGCCTACACTGGATTAAATCTGGGGCTATTGTTGCTTGGCTGTGCCTACACCGGATTAAATCTGGGGCTATTGTTGCTTGGCTGTGCCTACACCAGATTAAATCTGGGGCTATTGTTGCTTGGCTGTGCCTACACCGGATTAAATCTGGGGCTATTGTTGCTTGGCTGTGCCCACACTGGATTAAATCTGGGGCTATTGTTGCTTGGCTGTGCCTACACCGGATTAAATCTGGGGCTATTGTTGCTTGGCTGTGCCTACACTGGATTAAATCTGGGGCTATTGTTGCTTGGCTGTACCTACACCGGATTAAATCTGGGGCTATTGTTGCTTGGCTGTGCCTACACCAGATTAAATCTGGGGCTATTGTTGCTTGGCTGTGCCTACACTGGATTAAATCTCGGGCTATTGTTGCTTGGCTGTACCTACACCGGATTAAATCTGGGGCTATTGTTGCTTGGCTGTGCCTACACCGGATTAAATCTGGGGCTATTGTTGCTTGGCTGTGCCTACACCGGATTAAATCTGGGGCTATTGTTGCTTGGCTGTTCCTACACCGGATTAAATCTGGGGCTATTGTTGCTTGGCTGTGCCTACACCGGATTAAATCTGGGGCTATTGTTGCTTGGCTGTGCCTACACCGGATTAAATCTGGGGCTATTGTTGCTTGGCTGTGCCTACACTGGATTAAATCTGGGGCTATTGTTGCTTGGCTGTGCCTACACCGGATTAAATCTGGGGCTATTGTTGCTTGGCTGTGCCTACACTGGATTAAATCTGGGGCTATTTTTGCTTGGCTGTGCCTACACTGGATTAAATCTGGGGCTATTGTTGCTTGGCTGTGCCTACACCGGATTAAATCTGGGGCTATTGTTGCTTGGCTGTGCCTACACCGGATTAAATCTGGGGCTATTGTTGCTTGGCTGTACCTACACTGGCTTAAATCTGGGGCTATTGTTGCTTGGCTGTGCCTACACTGGATTAAATCTGGGGCTATTGTTGCTTGGCTGTGCCTACACCGGATTAAATCTGGGGCTATTGTTGCTTGGCTGTGCCTACACTGGATTAAATCTGGGGCTATTTTTGCTTGGCTGTGCCTACACTGGATTAAATCTGGGGCTATTGTTGCTTGGCTGTGCCTACACCGGATTAAATCTGGGGCTATTGTTGCTTGGCTGTGCCTACACCGGATTAAATCTGGGGCTATTGTTGCTTGGCTGTACCTACACTGGATTAAATCTGGGGCTATTGTTGCTTGGCTGTGCCTACACCGGATTAAATCTGGGGCTATTGTTGCTTGGCTGTGCCTACACTGGATTAAATCTGGGGCTATTGTTGCTTGGCTGTGCCTACACCGGATTAAATCTGGGGCTATTGTTGCTTGGCTGTGCCTACACTGGATTAAATCTGGGGCTATTGTTGCTTGGCTGTGCCTACACCGGATTAAATCTGGGGCTATTGTTGCTTGGCTGTGCCTACACTGGATTAAATCTGGGGCTATTTTTGCTTGGCTGTGCCTACACTGGATTAAATCTGGGGCTATTGTTGCTTGGCTGTGCCTACACCGGATTAAATCTGGGGCTATTGTTGCTTGGCTGTACCTACACTGGATTAAATCTGGGGCTATTGTTGCTTGGCTGTGCCTACACCGGATTAAATCTGGGGCTATTGTTGCTTGGCTGTGCCTACAAAGGAACATCCCCAAGGGTGGAAGAGGGTGACTCTGTGATAACAACATACAATACAAATACCCATTCTTTAACACAAACTAGTAAATGGGCCTATGTTTGATTTGGTCAGTATTTACTTTGATTTGGTCAGTCCTTACCTTTGTCTTGGTCAGTCCTTACCTTTGTCTTGGTCAGTCCAAACCTTTGTCTTGGTCAGTCCTTACCTCTGTCTTGGTCAGTCATTACCTTTGTCTTGGTCAGTCCAAACCTTTGTCTTGGTCAGTCCTTACCTCTGTCTTGGTCAGTCCTCACCTTTGTCTTGGTCAGGCCCTGCATGTTGGCTGATGTGTTGGCCAGCTGCTGGTTGCTATACAGAGATGTGTGCTCAGCCTTCTCCAGCCTGTCCACCAGTTCTGATATCCTGGCCTGGGACTCCACAGACTTGTCATGTGTTGACTGGTACTTCTGCTGGAGTCTCTCCACCTCTGACTTCAGCTGGATCCTCTCTTGCTCAGCTTGTTCTTTGGCCTGTTGGAAATAAAACTGTCTGTAAGCACAGGGGTCAAAGCTACATTTTGTGTTTGAACCCCAACATTCTTAAACTGCAAAAATATATATATACAGCTAGTGTTCGACTTACGACCATTCGACTTTGCTACCACAATCTTTATTAGGTTTCAGATTTATTTATGCACCAATTATCAGTCAAACGACGTCTGCAATCATCGGCCAAAGTGAACATAAAAAATTATTAAAAAAAAGTTTATGATATAATTGAACTTAAATATTTTTATAACATCACTTCACATTACTGTACACATAGCGTACTGAACTTGAGACCAAATCGTGTTACGACCGGTCTGTCGGAACCGATCGTGGTCGTAAGTCGTGCACTTGCTGTATATATATATAGATATATTCTAAAAGTAATGGTAAATATTGCTCAAGAGATCAATTCAAATGTTATGACTGCTATATCAAACTATAGCATTCTACCATCCTACTGCTATATGAAACTATAGCATCCTACCATCCTACTGCTATATGAAACTGTAGCATTCTACCATCCTACTGCTATAAGAAACTGTAGCATTCTACCATCCTACTGTTATATGAAACTATAGCATCCTACCATCCTACTGCTATATGAAACTGTAGCATCCTACCATCCTAATGCTATATGAAACTGTAGCATCCTACCATCCTACTGCTATATGAAACTATAGCATCCTAGCATCCTACTGCTATATGAAACTATAGCATCCTACCATCCTACTGCTATATGAAACTATAGCATTCTACCATCCCACTGCTATATGAAACTATAGCATTCTACATCCTACTGCTATATGAAACTATAGCATCCTACCATCCTACTGCTATATGAAACTGTATCATCCTACCATCCTACTGCTATATGAAACTATAGCATTCTACCATCCTACTGCTATATGAAACTATAGCATTCTACCATCCTACTGCTATATGAAACTGTAGCATCCTACCATCCTACTGCTATATGAAACTGTAGCATCCTACCATCCTACTGCTATATGAAACTGTATCATCCTACCATCCTACTGCTATATGAAACGGTAGCATCCTACCATCCTACTGCTATATGAAACTGTAGCATCCTACCATCCTACTGCTATATGAAACTTTATCATCCTACCATCCTACTGCTATATGAAACTGTAGCATTCTACCATCCTACTGCTATATGAAACTGTAGCATTCTACCACCCTACTGCTATATGAAACTGTAGCATTCTACCATCCTACTGCTATATGAAACTGTAGCATTCTACCATCCTACTGCTATATGAAACTGTAGCATTCTACCATCCTACTGCTATATGAAACTGTAGCATTCTACCATCCTACTGCTATATGAAACTATAGCATTCTACCATCCTACTGCTATATGAAACTATAGCATTCTACCACCCTACTGCTATATGAAACTGTAGCATTCTACCATCCTACTGCTATATGAAACTGTAGCATTCTACCATCCTACTGCTATATGAAACTGTACCATTCTACCATCCTACTGCTATATGAAACTGTAGCATTCTACCATCCTACTGCTATATGAAACTGTAGCAATCTACCATCACACTGCTATATGAAACTATAGCATCCTACCATCCTACTGCTATATGAAACTATAGCATCCTACTGCTATATGAAACTGTAGCACCTTACCATCCTACTGCTATATGAAACTGTAGCATTCTACCATCCTACTGCTATATGAAACTGTAGCATCCTACCATCCTACTGCTATATGAAACTATAGCATCCTACCATCCTACTGCTATATGAAACTATAGCATCCTACCATCCTACTGCTATATGAAACTGTAGCATTCTACCATCCTACTGCTATATGAAACTATAGCATCCTACCATCCTACTGCTATATGAAACTATAGCATCCTACTGCTATATGAAACTGTAGCACCCTACCATCCTACTGCTATATGAAACTGTAGCATTCTACCATCCTTCTGCTATATGAAACTGTAGCATTCTACCATCCTACTGCTATATGAAACTGTAGCATTCTACCATCCTACTGCTATATCAAACTATAGAATTCTACCATCCTACTGCTATATGAAACTATAGCATCCTACCATCCTACTGCTATATGAAACTGTATCATCCTACCATCATGCTATATGAAACTGTAGCATTCTACCATCCTACTGCTATATGAAACTGTAGCACCCTACCATCCGACTGCTATATGAAACTATAGCATCCTACCATCCTACTGCTATATGAAACTATAGCATCCTACAATCCTACTGCTGTATGAAACTGTAGCATTCTACCATCCTACTGCTATATGAAACTGTAGCATTCTACCATCCTACTGCTATATGAAACTGTAGCATTCTACCATCCTACTGCTATATGAAACCGTAGCATTCTACCATCCAACTGCTATATGAAACTGTAGCATTCTACCATCCTACTGCTATATGAAACTGTAGCATTCTACCATCCTACTGCTATATGAAACTGTAGCATTCTACCGTCCTACAGCTATATGAAGCTGTAGCATTCTACCATCCTACTGCTATATGAAACTATAGCATTCTACCATCCTACTGCTATATGAAACTATAGCATTCTATCATCCTACTGCTATATGAAACTATAGCATTCTACCATCCTACTGCTATATGAAACTAAAGCATCCTACCATCCTACTGCTATATGAAACTGTATCATCCTACCATCCTACTGCTATATGAAACTGTAGCATTCTACCATCCTACTGCTATATGAAACTGTAGCACCCTACCATCCTACTGCTATATGAAACTGTAGCATTCTACCATCCTACTGCTATATGAAACTATAGCATCCTACCATCCTACTGCTATATGAAACTGTATCATCCTACCATCCTACTGCTATATGAAACTGTAGCATTCTACCATCCTACTGCTATATGAAACTGTAGCACCCTACCATCCTACTGCTATATGAAACTGTAGCATTCTACCATCCTACTGCTATATGAAACTATAGCATCCTACCATCCTACTGCTATATGAAACTATAGCATCCTACTGCTATATGAAACTGTAGTACCCTACCATCCTACTGCTATATGAAACTGTAGCATTCTACCATCCTTCTGCTATATGAAACTGTAGCATTCTACCATCCTACTGCTATATGAAACTGTAGCATTCTACCATCCTACTGCTATATGAAACTATAGCATTCTACCATCCTACTGCTATATGAAACTATAGCATTCTACCATCCTACTGCTATATGAAACTATAGCATCCTACCATCCTACTGCTATATGAAACTGTATCATCCTACCATCATGCTATATGAAACTGTAGCATTCTACCATCCTACTGCTATATGAAACTGTAGCACCCTACCATCCTACTGCTATATGAAACTATAGCATCCTACCATCCTACTGCTATATGAAACTATAGCATCCTACCATCCTACTGCTATATGAAACTGTAGCACCCTACCATCCTACTGCTATATGAAACTGTAGCATTCTACCATCCTACTGCTATATGAAACCGTAGCATTCTACCATCCAACTGCTATATGAAACTGTAGCATTCTACCATCCTACTGCTATATGAAACTGTAGCATTCTACTATCCTACTGCTATATGAAACTGTAGCATTCTACCGTCCTACAGCTATATGAAGCTGTAGCATTCTACCATCCTACTGCTATATGAAACTATAGCATTCTACCATCCTACTGCTATATGAAACTATAGCATTCTACCATCCTACTGCTATATGAAACTATAGCATCCTACCATCCTACTGCTATATGAAACTGTATCATCCTACCATCCTACTGCTATATGAAACTGTAGCATTCTACCATCCTACTGCTATATGAAACTGTAGCACCCTACCATCCTACTGCTATATCAAACTGTAGCACCCTACCATCCTACTGCTATATGAAACTGTAGCATTCTACCATCCTACTGCTATATGAAACCGTAGCATTCTACCATCCAACTGCTATATGAAACTGTAGCATTCTACCATCCTACTGCTATATGAAACTGTAGCATTCTACTATCCTACTGCTATATGAAACTGTAGCATTCTACCGTCCTACAGCTATATGAAGCTGTAGCATTCTACCATCCTACTGCTATATGAAACTATAGCATTCTACCATCCTACTGCTATATGAAACTATAGCATTCTACCATCCTACTGCTATATGAAACTATAGCATCCTACCATCCTACTGCTATATGAAACTGTATCATCCTACCATCCTACTGCTATATGAAACTGTAGCATTCTACCATCCTACTGCTATATGAAACTGTAGCATTCTACCATCCTACTGCTATATCAAACTGTAGCATCCTACTGCTATAAACTATAGCATCCTCCCATCATACTGCTATATCAAACTGTAGCACCCTACCATCCTACTGCTATATGAAACTATAGCATTCTACCATCCTACTGCTATATCAAACTATAGCATCCTACCATCCTAATGCTATATCAAACTGTAGCATCCTACTGCTATAAACTATAGCATCCTCCCATCATACTGCTATATGAGACTATAGCATCCTACCATCCTACTGCTATATGAAACTATAGCATCCTACCATCCTACTGCTATATCAAACTATAGCATCTTACCATCCTATTGCTATATGAAACTATAGCATCCTACTGCTTTTTGAAACTATAGCATCCTACTGCTATATGAAACTATAGCATCCTACTGCTATATGAAACTATAGCATCCTACCATCCTACTGCTATATGAAACTATAGCATCCTACTGCTATATGAAACTATAGCATCCTACCATCCTACTGCTATATGAAACTATAGCATCCTACTCGTATCCGGAAATTTGATCGAAAGAAATTTCGTAGGCGGAAAATTGATCAACGGAAATTTGGTCAAATCTTTTTTTTAGTTTACAAGTTAAAATTTTGCGTCAAATTTCTTTTTGAACGAATTATTTTGTTTTACTGTACAGTATAGTGCGTTCAAAAATAAATTTGAAGAAAATTTAACGTGTGAACTGAAAAAAAGATTCGACCAAATTTCCGTTCGATCAAATTTCCGTCTATCAATTTTCTGTTGACGAAATTTCTTTCGATCAAATTTCCGATAACCCATCTTACTGCTATATGAAACTATAGCATCCTACTGCTATATGAAACTATAGCATCCTACCATACTACTGCTATATGAAACTATAGCATCCTACCATACTACTGCTATATGAAACTATAGCATCCTACTGCTATAAGAAACTATAGAATCCTACTGATATATGAAACTATAGCATCCTACTGATAAATGTGAATTATAATCTCATATATTACATACTTATATAAATTAATTATAGTCAATACACAAGCAGGTAGCGTCCCCACAGGTAGCTCCCCCACATCCACACACTAACCCTGACAGCAATCTGGAGGGATGCCTCAGTCTGAGACAACTTTTTGATCAAGGTGTTGTGTTCATCTTGTAGTCTCTTGAGGTCCTGCTCCAGTGTAACTCTCTTGGTCTCGGCTCCCCTCACTTCCTCCTTCAGCCTGGCCACCTGTTCCACCAGGTTGTTATTTTTCTCCTCAAGAGTGGCTTTGGCCTAGAAATAAACCATATCTAGATTTAGTCATGGTGTTAAAAGTAGATCACGAGGAACTGATCACTCTAAATACTTTTTAAATTCTTTCTTTCTTTTTTTTTTTGAGTCACGAATAAAACAATTTTTTCTATAATGCTTTTATTTAATGGTCATCGTTATCTAATGAAACTGAGCAATCGATGTAAATCACTTAAGTTTAAAAATAATAAGAATTTTAATAAAGAGTGTTTTGTGCAGCTTGTGATTATTTTGATATTTATAAAATGACATTTTCTTTTTACTTAAATGAATATGTTACTGAACACATCAATAAAAACTGATCCATATTTCTTTGCGCTTCTGGTTCCTCACCCTATCACTGTCTGCTCTGAGGCTGGCCAGGTTCTGCTTACTCACCCTATCACTGTCTGCTCTGAGGCTGGCCAGGTTCTGGTTACTCACCCTATCACTGTCTGCTCTGAGACTGGCCAGGTTCTGGTTACTAACCATATCACTGTCTGCTCTGAGGCTGGCCAGGTTCTGGTTACTCACCCTATCACTGTCTGCTCTGAGGCTGGCCAGGTTCTGGTTACTCACCCTATCACTGTCTGCTCTGAGGCTGGCCAGGTTCTGGTTACTCACCCTATCACTGTCTGCTCTGAGGCTGGCCAGGTTCTGGTTACTCACCCTATCACTGTCTGCTCTGAGGCTGGCCAGGTTCTGGTTACTCACCCTATCACTGTCTGCTCTGAGGCTGGCCAGGATGTTGCTGAGCTTCTCATTGGCGTCTGAGCCCGGGGAGCTGCCGACATTTAGTTTGAGGGAATCCAGCTGCTGGCGGAGTGAGAAGTTGTCCTGCTGCTGGGCGCTGACCCTTTTTTAAGAAAAAATAATTCAATGATCCTCAGGCAGTAAAGATTCTACCCTGACTTTGGGAATGTTCAATGACTCTCAGGCAGTAAAGACTCTACCCTGACTTTGGGAATGTTCAATGACTCTCAGGCAGTAAAGATTCTATCCTGACTTTGGGAATGTTCAATGACTCTCAGGCAGTAAAGATTCTACCCTGACTTTGGGAATGTTCAATGACCCTCAGGCAGTAAAGATTCTACCCTGACTTTGGGAATGTTCAATGACCCTCAGGCAGTAAAGATTCTACCCTGACTTTGGGAATGTTCAATGACCCTCAGGCAGTAAAGATTCTACCCTGACTTTGGGAATGTTCAATGACCCTCAGGCAGTAAAGATTCTACCCTGACTTTGGGAATGCACAAGAGTCATTAAGTAGCCAATTGGGGATTTTAATTTTAATAATTTCACTTCTCGTTTGATAGCAACATTTTTAAAATCTGTTTTTTTAATTGATGTTCTTCCATAATTTGTTATAAATCTTCACAAACAAAAAAAACTCAAAACAACAACCCCTCTTTGTTTGTGAATGTATTCTTACATATGATTAAAAATATTTTTTAACAAATTCAGCCCATCCCCCAACCAACATAGCAGCAATGGTTCACTCACTTGTCTTGCATATTCTCAACTTTAGCCTGCAGCTTGGCATTATTCTCCTAAGGAGAGAGCAAACAAGTTTTATGGCATCAATAAAGTTTCTTCTTTTGACATAGCCCTTAGATATGACCCTGTGATTGGGGTTATAATAGTCTCTATAATGTTTGATCTTCAACTTTCTTATAAATTATAATAACAGCAGAAATAAAACAAAAAATTTTAATTTCAGGAACTGTTCCTATCAAGGATGATTTTAAAATTTAAAAAAAAATTTATTGATGATAAAAATTAAGTTGTTTATTTTTTAATATTTTTGCTATATTTGTTTTAGTTCTTTTAATTTTCAAATTTTTTTCTAAAAAATTCTATTTTTTTCTAATAGTTAACTGTTACTTCATTAGGCTGCCGCCTTTCAAGTCAGTTCACAATTTTTTTCACAATATTTCCAGCTGACAGAGCGTCACCTACTTTTTCCAGCCTGTAGTTTTGATCCAGGGACTCGTGTGTTGATTTGTGTCTGTCTAGTTCCTGTTTGAGCTGCTGAAGCTGGGCAGTTCTCTCCATGAGGGAAGTATTGGAAACATGCAGCTTGGGGAGAAGAATGGAAATACATTTTTTTTTACTTACATGTTTTAGCATTAATTCCCTGACCTCATTTATTTATGACCTGTATTGAAAGGTTATGATTTTGAGAATGATAGCCAAGAGGTTGCAGAATTGATCACATAAATAGTTTGTCTTGCCGCCGAATTCATTATTTCAAGTTGGATGACCCAAACACACTGGAAGGTTGGAAGTATTCTTCAATACTAAAATAAAAATATGAAGGGTTGAGAGTCACATTTTTTCACTCTTTGTTTCAGGCTTTGAATTTTAGTTGCTCTTCTAGGCATCAGTGTTTGAATCTCTTTGTCATTCTTTTATTAGCTTGAATTTTTGTCTATTTATGTTATGGTGTATTACAAGTTGTATCATTTTATCACTTAGCAATGGAAGAATAATAACTGAATAAAATTAAATTACATTGAACACTTAAAGGCTTAAACATATGAGAAATAAAATTCACATTTTTTAGACTTTATTGTTTACTATAATAGCATTTTGCAATAAAAATTGCCTAAGGGCATTCCTTCATCATTTATATTTAATAAAAACATCAATTATTATGAATAAAAGTACTATTCCTCTGCTGACCTCATTTTCTATGGTGTTGAGCCTGCCTTCAGTAGCATGAAGTCTTTGGTTCAGATGCTGAAAGGATACATTGAAGACAAGTTAGAACTTAACATCGTCCGTACTACCCTAAAATATTGCATAAAGCATGCATGATCTTACTTAGATCACTGTAGCCCATTATATAACATATAGAAAGGTAAAAGAGGTTCTAGATAATTAGGCCAGTATATAATATGAAGAAGGTTTCACAACTTTTGTTGTTTACATGCAGAAGATTGAAACAGAATTCAAGAAAATACTCACCTGATTATCATCCTTTAACGCAGTCACCTCCCCTGATTTCCTTTCCATTTCTTTGCTCCACAATTCTTTTTCTCGCCTGTGTTCTCTGTCAGAATGCACACCAAAGAAAACTTAAAACTGACATGACTTGTATAAAGAATCCACAACATTGCATTAATTAAAGGTACACAACTCAATCTCGTATCAATCTCTTATCAATCCAAATCATATATAAAAAAGTCAAAACATCAGATTAATTATATTGGTTAGGAAATCGGTGATATTAAACTAGGTGGTCTATGTCCAAACCTTTCTAATTCATTCCTGGCACTAATTGCTTTGTCCATCTCATGGCTAGCACTGAGCAGACGAGTCTTGAGTGATTCAATCTGTGGAGACAATGTTGACATTTCATAGAGTTCATACTACTTATGATATAACAAGGAATCTGCCTCCTATACCTTTACAAATGGCCATATCTGCTTAGGATGGCCTTGAGCACTGGTTCTCAACCTTCCGAATGACGTGACCCTTTAATACAGTCCCTCATGTTGTGCCGACCCCCCAGCCTTAAAATTATTTTTGTTTCTACTTCATAACTGTAGAGTATATGTGTTTTCAGATGGTTGAGAACCGCTGGCCTTGAGGATCACACATGGTCAAAAGTGATTTATGAGACAATTAGAAACAGAAATAATAAGCTGACCATGGTGGCTGTAAATGGGACTGGTAAATATAGAACAGTAGGACAAGTGAGGCAATTCTCAAAGCTTTAGATGGCCAAGTGTTTTTTAAACAAGCAGCGAGAAAACAATGTAGCCCTCCAAGTGCTGAATCATGCCTCAGTGCTGACAAAAATTAAATTGATTTGCTAGAAATTATTTCCATTTCTATGATTTTACAATATTAAAAGAAATTGAGGGCAAAATAAAAATATCGTATATTTTGTTTTTATCAACCTAAAATGTCCACAGATCTAATTCCCCCAATGTGGCCACTAACCTCAGCCTCCAATTTCTCTCTGGCTGACTTCTCCTTTTCCACAACAGAATGGGCAGAGTTTAATTCTGATTTGAGAGAAGTCAGCTGTAAGCTGTACATCTGAGAGGCTTGGACCAGGGCTTCCTCATTCAGTTTCTGGGATAAAAAATGTGTTTCTATTACTCAATACATGAAACATACTGCAAGTCTGTATGGGATGTCAATACATGAAACATACTGCATGTCTGTATGGGATGTCAATACATGAAACATACTGCAAGTCTGTTTGAATACATGAAACATACTGCAAGTCTGTTTGGGATGTCAATACAGGAAACATACTGCAAATCTGTATGGGATGTCAATACATGAAATATACTGCATGTCTGTATGGGATGTCAATACATGAAACATACTGCATGTCTGTATGGGATGTCAATACATGAAACATACTGCAAGTCTATATGGGATGTCAATACATGAAACATACTGCAACTCTGTATGGGATGTCAATACATGAAATATACTGCAAGTCTGTTTGGGATGTCAATACATAAAACATACTGCAAGTCTGTTTGGGATGTCAATACATGAAACATACTGCAAATCTGTATGGGATGTCAATACATGAAATATACTGCATGTCTGTTTGGGATGTCAATACATGAAACATACTGCAAGTCTGTTTGGGATGTCAATACAGGAAACATACTGCAAATCTGTATGGGATGTCAATATAATACATGAAATATACTGTATGTCTGTATGGGATGTCAATACATGAAACAGACTGCAACTCTGTATGGGATGTGGGTGGTTGCTTGGAAGCCTACACAAGTAGCTGGCTCCCTCCCTCCCCCCACCAACCTAATCTTTCTGGCCAGA
Organism: Omphiscola glabra; assembly: GCA_964017045.1. Lineage (NCBI taxonomy): Eukaryota > Metazoa > Mollusca > Gastropoda > Lymnaeidae > Omphiscola > Omphiscola glabra. The sequence continues at coordinate 31,032,949 of OZ024799.1, forward strand.
CTTTGTGGTCAAACAATAATAAATTAATAATTATAACCTCTAGAAAAAAAAAATGGCTTAAATTAAATATGCCACAAGCCATTTCCAGACAGGCAATATCACAACTGAGATAATGTCTCACCAACCACATGCTTCTTAAAATTTGCTGATTTTTAAAAATAAAAAAAGATTCGGATAATTACATATATACATTTTTTTTTATAACATCCGGTAATATCCATAACTGTGGAATACCTTTAAATGTAACCTGCTCTAAATGCATACAGACAGGCTGGGGTTATCAGCTACTTATAGGTAGATTTAAAAAACAAATGACTCAAAACAGAAGCAAACATTTGTTACTTACAATTTCATTTCTCAACTCATCTACTTTGGCATTCAGAATTTCATTCTCCCCCTCAAACATTGCAATGTTATCCTTGAACCTTGACCTCTGACGGTCCATCTCCATCTGTTTAGGGAAATAAAATTGAATGTGTTAGGTTTCTAGAAATTTCGAATGGTATTTTCTGTTCAATGCAGCTATTACAATTGGGCTGCTTTTAAATGCTTAATATAGATTATGCTTTCTGAAAGTAAAAAAAAAGAAAGTGAGTGAATAAAACTAATTAAAAAATTATTTTAAAGAATTTATGATCAGGCCCTATCATTAAAGATGAAAAGAGGGTGCTACTGTTGTTTTAAATCAAATCAAGATTATTTGACCTCACAGCAAAATTTTTTTTAAATTTATGAAACTTTTAGATTGGCAGAAGTATAATGAAGGGGTTAAAATTTAAAAAAACAAAAATAACAGCATAACCTTGACAGCATACAACTCTGCCTGAAGTCTGTCTGTCTCACTGTATGATTCACTTACCTTGACAGCATACAACTCTGCCTGAAGTCTGTCTGTCTCAATGTATGATTCACTTACCTTGACAGCATACAACTCTGCCTGAAGTTTGTCTGTCTCAACGAAGGATTCACGTGTTGACTCCAAAGAAGAGCTTTCCTGTTCCTGTAACAGAGTTACCAATTTTACCCCTTGCCCATGTCTTCTATGTGATAAATTATGGTTAACTCCATCAAAATAAGACACTTAAAATCAGCATACAAACATGACAAAATATTTCATACTCAAATTGTGGTGAATTGAATTTAGCGTTCATTGTTGCAGGTTAAATACAATATAACAAATATTAAATAAAAAAATTAAATTATAAATTTATATAAATACAAAAATTTAATACATTATATAAATCTTATTTTTTATAATTAATTTATATGGTTCATTAACTAGCATTTTAATGCCAAACAAAGCTAAAATACAGTAGGGTAGCGAACCCTGGGTGTGTGTTCCTGTAGGTGTGAGATCAGCTTCTTCTGGTCCTCCCACAATTTCTCCTGAAGATGGTGAGAATTGTTGGCCTGGCTGACTTTTCTCTCCAGCTCTTCTTTTTCTTCCATTAGCTAAACAGGAGAATTAAAAAAAGCAACAACTCATCTTTTTCTTTTAGTCATCTCTCAGCTGGAGTGCACCCAATGAACTTTTTGATGATTACTAGGCCATGGCTTAAATATTTTGTGTAGTGTAGTAACTTAGCACAGGATTATTAGCTCCCCTGAAGGAAGGCTTCTATTGGAAAAATGTGACCAGCCTCCCATTGCACATCATTAGATGTGTCCAGACACCCATTGGATGATCATTAGATGTGACCAGCCTCCCATTGGACGATCATTAGATGTGTCCAGCCTCCCATTGGACCATCATTAGATGTGACCAGCCTCCCATTGGACGATCATTAGACATGACCAGCCTCCCATTGGACGACCATTAGATGTGACCAGCCTCCCATTGGACGACCATTAGATGTGACCAGCCTCCCATTGGACAACCATTAGATGTGTCCAGCCTCCCATTGGATGATCATTAGATGTGTCCAGCCTCCCATTGGATGATCATTAGATGTGTCCAGACATTCAGTTGAGTCATCATTAGATGTGTCCAGACACCCAGTTGAACCATAATTAGATGTGTCCAGACACCAAGTTGAACCATCATTAGATGTGTCCAGACACCCAGTTGAACCATCATTAGATGTGTCCAGACACCCAGTTGAACCATCATTAGATGTGTCCAGACACCCAGTTGAACCATCATTAGATGTGTCCAGACACCCAGTTGAACCATCAGATGTGTCCAGCCTCCCATTGGATGATCATTAGATGTGTCCAGACACCCAGTTGAACCATCATTATTTGTGACTACCTTACAGCAAAGCACTGGGGTGTAAGTATTAATAATTTTGTTACTTAATTTTGTTTGAACTTATTTGGATAAATAGGTATCAGAGTTAATAGAATTAAGCACAGTTAATAATGTTATCCTAAATGTTAAAACCCACATTTCAAACACAACAGTAAATTTGCCAGAAAAAAAAATACAATCGTAAAATAATTTGTTTCTTGACTTCTTACTTCTTTTATAGTGTTGCTTGCTGTCCTAATTTCAATCTGGAGATTTCTCATTGTAAGTTCCATCTTTTGTTTGGACTCCAGCTCACTGAAAATATGAAAAAACTGAATGAGGAAGTAAACAAGAAATGTCCATACTAAGTTATGTACTGTATCTGACATATTACAAACTGAACCTGATCAAAGAGTTATTAATTTATTTACAGTGATAACATGAAACATTGTTTATCCGTCCTATGCCTTTCAATAAAGAGTCTTTATATGAGGGCCGTCAGCTTTGGTTTATCTGGCCAGTTAATAATTCAAAGGTGTTGAATAGAAAAGAATTATTTCACTGGTCACCCAGTTTGACCAATTAAAATTTCATTAAGAAGAAAACAATTTTTTTCAACAAACATTAAAAAACAAATCAATTCTTTCATTAAAACTTTATCTAAGCCAAACATTCATTTAATAGATTTATTGTTTTCTCATAAATTATAGTTTAACTATTTATAGAGAAATAGATCACCTTTAAATATTTTTATATATTTTGCCATTAACCTGGCCGGCTATTATTAAAAAAAAAAAACTTAAACAAGTCTCATTTGTTTGTTTGTTTTGGCTTTGTCACAACTTTGACCTTTTCCAAAATTGTTACCTGGCATACTGTGTTTCCTTCCTGTCTAACTGTTCTTTTGTCTTACTGAGCAGAATCTGGGCATTCTTTCTCTTCTCTTCCTCATCAGTCAGACTGTATCTGCAATGACAAGTCACATGATTATCCTATTATATATTATATAACTCATGAATTACTAGAATTTAAAAACAAAAACTAATTCTGAGAAAGCCCAACCAAAAATATTTTTAAAAGTTAATGTTATCTTGATATAAACAAAAAGTTTGAATTTTAACTGATGGAAATTTTCCAGAGAACCAGTTTGAAAATTGGCCAGGTGGGCTAGAAAAAAAATCATTCAGATAATTAATTTCCATTTAAGCATTTCTACAAAATTTTTGGTTACATTTAATAACACAACCTGGCCAACAAAGCTTAATATTATTTTTCAATAGGGTCTTCAAAAGCAGTTTTGAAATCTCTGTTGTTCCTTTTTTTGGCTAATACAGATAGGACACAAAATCCCAAATTTAGGGCAAGTATATCTTTGTAGAAAATATTACATATTTCTTACTCAAGTGATCGAATCTTTGCCTCCAAGTCGAGTCTTGCTTGCTCCAGGTTAGATTTTTCTCGGTTGATGCTCTCAAGTTTTCTGTTAAATTTTTGTGGATATGGAAAAGTTTAAAAATAATTGGCAAACAAATATCACAAAATAGCTTTAAAAAAGAAGATTATAATCATTTTAAAAATGGCTGTTTAGGAGTGTGTTTCCTACTTACTTGTGAACCTCAGTTTTCTCTTTGGTGGCCACTTTCAGCTTATTTTCTAGCACAAATCTCTGGTTCTTTTCTTGCTCCAACTGCCGCCTTGTTTCTCTGACATACTCTTGGACTTTGATGAGTGAGCTGGGATCTGACCAAAAATAAAGGCAAAAACTATATTTATCTCGCTATTAATTAAGTTTTTTTAATGTTATTAGTTTTTTTTAATACCTTTAAAAGCAACCATTTGCACACAAAAATCTATTTTATGATAAGAACCTTATGACCTTATAGTAACCAAGTGAATGGTTGGTTCAGCCAGTCTGTATGCACAAGGGCCGTCCCGCGAGAGCATTTAATTTTCCTTGGGGGGAAAAAAATGATAATAACGGGTTTTCATTGAAAAAGAATAGTTATTACCTGAAAGGTTTATATTTGTGAGAACCTCCCTGTCTTTCCCATATGAGGGTGTACTGTGAACCTGGTCCTCAAACTCTGTAGATGTGTAGCTCAAGGCATCATCATCAAGAGCATCATTATGTCTGTACATGCCTTGGTAGTAGGAGGTGGGGAGACTGGGTCTGTGTCATTAAAACAACCAAAACTAATACTTAATACATCTACAAGGAATTAGGCTCAAACACCAGACTGTATTTTTGGGGGAAACAAGTTTGTTCAGTGGGTCAGTTTTTTTTTTGTGTACCCCAAAACTTTCGTAATAGACCTTAAAATAAAATTGTAGAGAGCCAAGAAGGCTAATAATTTGGCATACAAAATGGTTCGGACCTCCGGTATGTAGGACAAACCTTTCATCTCCAGGATTATCTGACAGCTGCGATTCATTATCATCATAGGGATCCACTGAAAACATATTTGGGCTGGCATAAGAGGATGACCCAGTACTGGTCATCTGTGGAACTTGAAGCCTCTGCTTGATCTGCTCAACAGTAGAACCACCAACAATGTTACTGGTCGGTCCCCCACCAGCATAGGGGGATGTCTGAAAATAAAACAACAATATTATAGAGTAGTTGACTATTATTAGCAATGAAAAATTGCAAGGTGTTTCTTTTTTTTGGTCAGGCCTTATATGTGCAGCTAGATGACTGCTGTTACATTAACTGGAGACTCACCCCTGGGGATTTGACCCCCACAATTGGCTTAGGAGGAGGGGGAGGCTTGAAGGGGGGTGATGTGAGAATGCGTTTTCCCCCCTCTTCGACTCTGTCATCTCTGGGGAATGATTTCTCATTGAACGTTTCCATCAGCCCTCGCCTGCAAGCAATGGAACAGATATTGTCACAAATGTCACAAGACAAAGGGTGGCTGGTGTATTTTAATACAAAAGTTTCCATAGTTTGGTCAGTTGCTGCATGTAATTATATTAGCCAGAAGTCTGGTGACAATATTGCATTTGTTAAAGTAAGGTTAACACAAAAATGTTTTACTGACCTTTGCTCTGACTGATCAAGATCTTTCACACTCTGAAAAAATATCTGCAAAAAAGTTTATTTGAAGAACAAATTATTACATTCATCATTTGAACAACTACATGCATATGTACATATTTGTTTACCATTTCAAATCAGTCAATACATCATAATTAACTCTGACTGACATCTAAAATTAAATGGTAGGCTAAGCATGGGGAAGGGGAGGGGAGAGGTGTGTGTGTGTGGGGGGGGGGGTGGTTGGGTGGATATTTATCTTTACTGTCAAGCAAATGTTCTTTGAAAATTTAAAAAAAAAAATGTTTAAAATAAAAGGTATTTATAAAGTTTACCTAAAAACATGCTTACATTTCTAGTTTTACACAAGTAACTAAAAAAATGCCATGCAACTGGATGAATGGCTGGAATCAAACTGATTAAAACAGATGAAATCTTCAACCTACCATCTCTTGGGCTTCTGCCTTTCCCAATGACTGCCTCTGTTGAGTTGCAAAATACCATTTTAGTTTCACTTGACATTCATATGTAACCAGAAATTGAAAAGATCATCAAAAAGTCCAGATATCTTATACACTACAGAGTAGTAGTTTAGATAAGACTCCTAGACCAAATTAAAATGGCAGTCAACTTAGAGTGCTGAAGGTAAGAGAGAGAGCTGTTAAAAAGAAAAATTCAACATACCTCCATCACTTCCTCAACATTTCTCTTCAGCTGTTCCTCTTTCTTGCCTTCTTCAATCTCCCATTGCCTATCTAATATCTCTTGCCTCTCCTCCACCTCCCAATCCTGGGTTTCATTCTCATCTAGCTCTACCCCTATCTGTATTAACTCTTTTTGATATTTTATCTTTTCTTCTTCCTCCTTCTCTTTTCTCATCTTCTGTTCTTCCTCATGTTTTCTTATCTTTTCTTCTTCTTCCTTCTGTTTTCTCATCTTTTCTTCTTCTTCTTCCTTCAGTTTTCTCATCTTTTCCTCCTCCCTCTGTTGTTTTAGCTTATCTTCTGCCTCTCTTTGTTTTTGTATCTTTTCTTCCTCTTCCTTTCTCCTTTTAAGCATACCTTCTTCCTCCTTCAGTTTTTTAATTCTTTCTTCATCCTCTCTTTGTTTCTTCCTTAAATCTTCCTCCTCCTTCCTTATTCTTTGAATCTCCTCTTCCTCCTTTTGTTTTTGAATTCTGACTTCCTCCTCTCTCTGTATCCTCATCTGTTCCTCCAGTCTAATCCTCTCACCCTCCTTCTCCTTTCTCACCATCTCTTCTTGCTGCTCTCTATACAGCCTCTCCAAGTCTTCTTGTTCCTGACGTCTTGCCTCCTCCTCCAATTCTCTTTGTCGAGCAGGGGAGTTAAGACTGACATGTTTTTGCTGGGGAAATTTTTTAAACGAAAATTAATCAATAATATACAACAATTCAAGAATATTTTCATCTTACAATTAAAATTACACAGAAGTGACACAGACATGACACAGAAGTTACATATTAATTCTCCTCACAAGAAGGAAATTTTCTACCTCAAAAACTTTATGAAAACAGAATCAATTTTCTTTTGCAGAAGAGTTGAATTAAAATCTGAACCAGAGCAGCTTGTTAACAGGCAGATTTGAGGTGGGAGGAAAATGCCAGTTTTTTGCATTAGAACAGAGCAGCTTGTTAACAGACAGATTTGAGGTGGGAGGAAAATGCCAGTTTCTTGTATTAGAAATGGCCAGAATTTAAGTTAAGATAGAATTATATTATTGATCCTATGTAATGGACCTTAGCTCTGATAACTTTGTGCAAATATATCTTCAGCATATTGAATAACACGGCAGTCCACTGTAATCGCTCACCTTCTTCCTCTCCACCTCCCAGGAACTCATGGACTCAGACTCATCTTCTGAATTAGATGTTTGCTGCTGGTCTGACTGACCCTTGGCTTGTTTATGGACAGGTGATGACGGGTTTTGCGGGAGGGAGCTTTCACCAACCATGTAAGCAGGTGGTTCATTTTCCATAGACTGTTCATCAGCCTGCAAGGGTGGAATATATATTCCTTTAACAAAGTAGCACCCTTGGCGATAAGATAATTGTAACATGTCATTTGAAAAATCATGAGACCAACCTTAAGAAATTATCCTTTCTAATATTGATACATCATCCAATTAAAATACTTAGCAAAAATATCAAAATGTCATTAAATTCTTGAATTTTATATGATAAAATAAAAGCTAGTGTCATTAAAATATTAACTTACATAACAAAAATATCAAAATATAATTTAATTCATAACTTTTATTTGATAAAATAAACCAATGTCCTTAAAATATTTACGTATAAAACAAAAGAAAAATCAAAATGTCATTGAATTCTTGACCTTTATTTGATAAAACAAAGCCTAATCAATTTAAATAATTTTATATGACAGAAGAAAACCGTGATGCTAAATTTATATGTACCCAGTTATTGAGGAATCAATTCGAGTGACCAACAAAAAGAGAGCATTATTACTTTGACTCTCTTCAATTTTTATTATGACTTGGAATAAAAAAAAGTTGTTCCTAAAATGGCACAAGGGTAATATTCATTGCCTCACCGCACCTCGGCAGGTTAATAGCACCTTTGGCCATATCATGAAAGAAATATTCAGTGCAGCGTATTTTGACTTCAGAGATCCCGACAAGGTTTTATGGGACACAAACTGACCTCAGAGTCCCAATCACTGTTGGAATCCTCTTCTCTTTGACCTCTGTCCACCACAAATTCCCCGGTCAACGCAGGATGTGTCGGTTCAATATCAAATTCTGCACCCGGCTGAACAGCTACATGTGTAGGATTGTCTTCATGGTCCTGGAAGTCAAAGATAGTTTTTATAAACTTTATGACACATATTTACCGCCATAATTGCATTTCTTTTTGAACCGTTAATTAAGTTGTTTTATTTTCAAAAGAAGCTTGATTGGTGCCACACAAAGTATTTTCTACAAAAGATCAGAGCTGAAAAACTTCTAAGAAATGAAAACAGTATCAAGACGAGAAAATTATGATTCCCAACAGGTATAAATTGTCAGTTTGTGTAATTATTAAATTGTAAATGATGATCAGCAATTGGTTTCTGTTTTTTTTAAAAATAATGTTTAATCAATGACTAAAGAGCTAGATTTTTTTTTAATGATATAAAGAAGTTTATAAAATACAAAAAATATAAGGCTACAGCTTTAATAAAAGCTTTAATAAAAGCTGTAGCCTTATATTTTTTTTGTATTTTATAAACTTCTTTATATCATTAAAAAAATGATATAAAGAAGTTTAAAAAAAAAAAAAAAAAAAAAAAAAATATATATATATAAGGCTACAGCTTTAATAAAAGCTGTAGGCTGATTTTGGGCAGCGTATCCGTGACGTCATTTGCGTGGATTCACTCCCCTTATTTTTTTTATTTTAGTTACATTTTCATTAATATGACGGAGGCAAATTTTGGGCAAATTTTTATTGGTTAATTAATTATAATTTTTAAAATCTCAGACGGTGAGCACGCTGTGTTTCATTAATTTTTGGATATTCTTTTCGTTGGAACCTGAAATAAAGTGTGTAAAAGTGTATTCCATGAAAATGTAAGTTGGGTTTTCATTACTTCTTTATTTTATAATTAATTTGGCCATTTTTCTTTGTTTTTTTTAAATTTTCCTACTTTTCAGGGTCAAAACCCAGCGCCACGTTAGGCTAAGGAGAATGTCAAAACGCTGGTTCCGATAGGGTCAAAACCCTGTTAGGGAGAGGGTCAAAACCCTGTTAGGGAGAGGGTCAAAACCCTGTTAGGGAGAGGGTCAAAACCCTGTTAGGGAGAGGGTCAAAACCCTGTTAGGGAGAGGGTCAAAACTCTGTTAGGGAGAGAGTCAAAACCCTGTTAGGGAGAGGGTCAAAACCCTGTTAGGGAGGAATTTAGGGTTCAGGTTAGGGTGAGGGATAGATTTAGATCATTTTTTCATTTTTAAAAACTTTTTATTCGTAATTTTAGCAAAAAACATGAGTTATTTTATTTTTCCACGGCCGCCATCTTGGTTGTCCCGACCCGTGAACACGTAAAAGTTCGCGGGTCGGGGCAACCAAGATGGCGGCCATGGTAAAAGACGCGGATATCATTCCCAAAATTTACCAAGCTGTAGCCTTATATTTTTTTTGTATTTTATAAACTTCTTTATATCATTAAAAAAATGATATAAAGAAGTTTATAAAATAAAAAAAAAATTAAAAAAAAAATATAAGGCTACAGCTTTAATAAAACAATGAAAAAAGGCAACACTTTTAATTACTTAAAAGTTTTCATGTATACTTCTATGGTGAAAAGATTTGTGATGCAATCTTGTAACTGTATATGCACAAAGACAATGCCCAACAGAGCCTAGACAAACTAAAACCACACCAGCACCCCGGGTGGATGGAACTTGCCAGCCTTGGATGGCAACTCATCTAAGAGAAGGCAAACACTGAAATCAAACCTTGAGATGGAGTCCTGTCAGCTGTATGACATTAACACAATGAAAATTCAGACAACTCCTGACACAGGGAGAGCATAAAGAGCACAGAGAAACAAACAAAAAGCACTGTTGGTCATCTAGTGCATCCTGGTCTGTTTCCAGTCATCTTTACTACGCCTTGCCATGGGATCAAATAGACAAGGACAAGAGAGTGAGGCTGACAAATTGAGCAACTCTCTTTCACTTTAAACAAAATACTACTCGAGTCAAGGCTGCTACTAAAGTGGAATATTCCTTGGTCATCTTAGCATGGGAAGGACATACATTAAACAATAAATGTACTAAAACATGCAGTGGATAATTGAACACACTGTAAGGCTGTCAGTCGATCAACCTCACAGTTGGTTCAAATTATCTTCCATCAGCATGCAATGACCTAAATAGTATTATTTTGATAGAGAAGATGATATTACCTCATATAAATAAAGATGACCATTTGGCTTAGGATTATGTCCAACAATCATGCCCCATTCACCTTCCTTAACATTGACCGCAGTTGTCTGTGAAATTACAAAATTTATTTAATGATATAATACATTTATGTTTGTATTATAAAATAATTTATCAAATATATGTTAGCATCTTCGGTGTAAGTGAAAATAACTAAAGTAAAACTGAACCCAACAACAATTTATTATATAAATGATGTCCTTAGCTTACATTACCTTTTGGGTGAAGCTGGAGGATGGTTGGACAAAGTTGGATGAGTTGGCAGGATCTGCCATGTCCTCCAGCTCACTGTCCCATTCTGACACCTAGATATAGTAGAAAGATTTTTTTTAAAAGTATTAGAGTAGAGTAACTGATTGTTCTATAACAATAGAGTAGAGTAGCTGAGTGCTGTATAACAAAAGAAGTAGAGTAACTGACTGCTGTATAACTAGAGTAACTGAGCACTGTATAGCAATAGATTAGAGTAACTGGTGCAAACGTTTTAGACAAGGCACTTAAGACTTAGAACTTACATCCTAACAAGCTTCACTTACACTATCTTTCCCTCTAGGAGACTGCAGACTTGGTTTGATCTGAGGCACAGCGTTCTGTGTCGTCTCTGTTGTGTCCCAATCACTGTTGTCATCCCCTGAGTCCACCTGCACCAGGATGGACATTACTTTAATGGAAATGATAACACCCATAGATTCAACTCCTATAACATTAGTTTAAAAAATGTGCTTTATCCCTACATCAAATCTAAGATAGTTTGGTCTACTTACAGCAGGTGCTTGTAACAGAACTGTGGGTGCCATCTTAACCTCCTCGCCTGAGTCTCCTAAACCAGTCTGAAAGATAAAGGCTTTGATAAAAACCTGATTTTTCTGTCACAAAAGATATTATCCTGAAATTCCATAACAACAAAAATAATGATTAAAAACTATAATTGACTTTAGCCTTTTCGTTACCGATGTCACCGACGCGACGTCATGATCACCCACTTTCAATTATGAAGGACGTCACATTGTCGTCATAGCAAAGATACAAAGAACTTTTCTGAAATACCAAGGACGTCACGTCGACGTCATATTTCAATGCTGTATATTTCTTTATTGGTTAATCTATAAAGAAGTTAATCAACCAATCGGAGACTTCAAGTTTTTTATTTGCTGAGTCAGCAAAAATCGATGCCAATACCAGCGGTAATGAAAGGGTTGGTTTCAACAAAAAGTGAGTAAAAATGTAGTTACAATAAAATAGTTCATTGTTACAAATAATGAGAACTTGCATGGAAACAAACTGATAAGTACCTACATTATTGAAGCTACTGAGAACTTAGATTAATTCAGCTACTGAGACATTGGTTCAGCTACTGAGACCTTACATTTGTTCAGCTACTGAAAACTTATGTTGGACCAAACCGATGAGAACTTACATTATTCCAGTTCTTTAAGATCCCAGGCCTCGGAGTGGTGATGTCAGACAAGACGGATGAGTCCCAGTCATTACCAGCAAGGTTAGGGTTGGATGTCGCAGCTTTGGGTGGAGGTGATGCGGGCAAGGGCGGTGGCTGCTCCACCCCTTCAGAAATCTCACTGATGTCATCAACGTCACTGATGCCAAGTTCCTCCATGAGAGCTGGAGTTTTGGGTTGGGGAGGGGGATAAAACACTTTACTCATATGCTAATGATTATTGGAATTACTAAAGTAAGGCAGGTTGGGGGTGGGGGATGGGGGCCATGTTAAATGGGCAAGATTTGTGTTGATAAGCATTTCTCACTTTCATTCAAATTTAAATAGAATCTTTGACACAAGTCTTTACATTTCCCTTTCAATGATAACATTATCGTGGTGAATCTATGAATGATGTGATTGTAATGTGAAGTAACAAGTGATAACATTATAGTGGTGAATCCATGAATGATGTGATTGTAATGTGAAGTAACAAGTGATAACATTATAGTGGCGAATCCATGAATGATGTGATTGTAATGTGAAGTAACAAGTGATAACATTATAGTGGCGAATCTATGAATGATGTGATTGTAATGTGAAGTAACAAGTGATAACATTATAGTGGTGAATCCATGAATGAAGTGATTGTAATGTGAAGTAACAAGTCAGAACCAACATGTAAACAATGGTTTGATAAGGTTTCATTAAACTTATTTGCCTTTGACTGCTTAGTTGTGTGAATGCTTAGTTGTGTGACTGCTGAGTTGTGTGAATGCTTAGTTGTGTGAATGCTTAGTTGTGTGCATGCTTAGTTGTGTGAATGCTTAGTTGTGTGACTGCTTCTGTTGAAATTGCTTTTCATAAATGATTTGAAGATAATGTGAATAAAAAATTATTTTAACTTGTCCAAGAAAAAAAAATGGAATTTCAATTAAGGTAATTTTCCACATAGAGGTGATAAATGATAAAATCTGCAGCTATTTTAGGTCCTTATGGAAGTTTATAAAAACTAAGTTAATTTGTTGACAATGATGAAATAGAAAATACGAATAAAGAAGTAAGAGCTCATTAAAAACTGTCACAAAAACAACTAGTTCTGTTAGAGGTTTTTGTAAATGGGTTAGTTTAATCTTTTATTATCTAATAACAATATTTTAAAAGTTGAAAATTGATGAGTTAACTAAAAGTGAAATAAATATTTTTGTCTCAAGGTTGTGGATATAGGGGTCTCATGGATCAATAATCAGTAGTGTAACTAGCAGACTCAGTATTGTGGATATAGAGGTCTCATGGGTCAATGATCAGCAGTGTAACTGGCAGAAAGCAAGGTGGCGGAGGGGGTAGTTGCTTTTTTTGATATTTTGTGAGATAATTCCGACATATATAACTTATCCACCCCCAAAAAATCCATTAAATTGTATTATTGCCTATGTGTTAAAAACTTGTGGTATGTGGGGTGATGAGAAACTCAACTAAAAACAACAAACTTAGTCATTTGCACAGAAGAAAATAAATATTTGAGGACAAAAATTATATATAAAGCTGTTTAATTCTATATATACCCATCAGTCAAGATGATAAATTTTAAATTTGTTATATAACTAAAAATGGGTCTGGAACCCTTCATTAACAAAATGTAATAAGGAATCATTAAAATAAATTTTAACCTCTGTATAATTTCACCATTTTCAGTCTTAATATAGTTTTTTAAAATTATTTCCCTTGGAATTAAATTTTGCTCCCAGACCCCTTGTTCCTTTCTGACCTCTTGGTTAAAACATGTTCAAAATTGAAAACTTATAACTCTGCTAAAAAAAGAATTGATTACAGACACACAAAACTACAGCCTCTAGGTCTGAAAGCTTTTGGGTAGTAAAATCAAAACATGATAATATGTGAACATTAAAACAGGATATTTCTTTGAAGGAAAAGTAACACAAGTTTATATCTAAAAAAAAAAAATTGATAACAAAACAAACTTCTATGAATGAAATGTGTAACTATACAGACCTGTCTTTTGTTCCCCTGGGTAACAAGATTTATGTATTAGAAATTATCCTGCTCATTTAATTAATCAACTAAGTAAGGATAAAAGTACACACAACAAGATACACACAATGTTGACACCATGCACCCATGATGACGAGGACACAGCTGTGAGACAGACATCAAACAATTAGTAGGCCTAATATAAAAACGTTATAAATTAACTTTTAGAAACATTTCATAGCTGGAATTTAAAATCAAATCATGGCAACTTTGCTAAGCATTTCTACAGCACTATTAAAAAAAAAAAAAACCCAGAGAAAAGTGTGTTTAAATAATAAAATATTTTTGACCCTCAAGATAATTTTAACACTCTATTTAAAGGATTTTATTTTAATTTTTTTTACAGTACCTATTATTTACATATTGAAAACAAAATGTTTTATAAACTATTGTTTTGAGTCAACCAAGTGGCTTGAAAATATTAAAGGAAATGAAGGAAACAAAGTGTGGGAGGACCTGAAAATCCATGTTATATAGTTTTCCCTGTTGTTTGTTGGCTGAAGAAGGCTTCTTGCCGATAAAAAAGGAAACGAGTGAAAAAAATATATGCAAACAAGCAACAGTAAATAGCACTCCCCCTTGCTGCACTCTGGGATATTACATTTCAGCTAAGTGTTATTATTATTATTTTAATTTAATTCTGCTTTACTGTTCTTTGTTCGCTTATGAAGGTTTTTTGCCCATGCATTCTTGTTTTGTTGCATTTCTCTTTTCAGGTTTTCCCGTACCTTGTTTCACTCATTTCCTTTTTTACTAACCTCATTGTAGTCTCTCCCCCCTCCCCTTATTACCATTCTTGCCAACACATTCTTTGTTTTGTTGCATCCTTTTTTTTCAGGTTTTCCTACACTTTGTTTCACTCATTTCCTTTTACCGAACCTGATTGCAGTCTCTCCACTTTATTACTATTGAAAATATTATTTGTCCATCTCACTAAAGTCCACCTAAAAAGTTGTTCCCAACCTAACCCTTACCTCTCATCTTATCCAAAGATGGAGGGAGTGGAGGTGCCACCCCAGTCGGCATGTAACCATCATCTTCATCTTCCTTTGCTTTAGCTGGTGTGGAGGTTGTCTGGCAATATAAAAAACACTGTTTATCAACCAGCAAATATTTACCTATGAAGTATTTCATTGAATTTGTCATCAAATGCAATTTATTTATTAATAACAAGATTTGGTATGTTAACTCCATATGGGATAAACCAAATACACAATTTTACATAACTGCCATGTCTTTTTCCTGATTGGGCTTTTACATTTTACTTCAAGTCACTTCCTTTCCTTTCTTCTTTACTTTGTTTCTGTCTGTTTTTTTTTCACCCACTCCTATTTTATCTCTCTTTTTTAGGTAGGATATATCTATATATATATATATTATGTAAATTTGATGTATACTTTTTTATATGTCTTGTTGTACTGATGAAGGCATGTGCCGAAACGTTTGCTTATGTGTAATGTAAAATTATTATTAAAGCTTAATATATATTGTTATATTGACAGACTGTTCGTGTCTATTTAATTTAATAAATTATTTGTGACCATTGTATTGAATGTTTATAGCTGGATAGATTTAATAATACATCAGTGTTTGTGGGGAAACTCAGTTCAAATTTTAATAGCTTCTGATGTAACCAAATATAGTGTTTATCAAACTGTGCATAATCATTTCAAATTATGTTGCTACTCATCCTTGATAAATGGCCAGAATGAGTAATTTGTTAACCAGTGTTATAATCTCAGATTGAGTAATTTGTTAACCAGTGTTATAATCTCAGAATGAGTAATTTGTTAACCAGTGTTATAATCTCAGATTGAGTAATTTGTTAACCAGTGTTATAATCTCAGATTGAGTAATTTGTTAACCAGTGTTATAATCTCAGAATGAGTAATTTGTTAACCAGTGTTATAATCTCAGAATGAGTAATTTGTTAACCAGTGTTATAATCTCAGATTGAGTAATTTGTTAACCAGTGTTATAATCTCAGAATGAGTAATTTGTTAACCAGTGTTATAATCTCAGATTGAGTAATTTGTTAACCAGTGTTATAATCTCAGAATGAGTAATTTGTTAACCAGTGTTATAATCTCAGAATGAGTAATTTGTTAACCAGTGTTATAATCTCAGAATGAGTAATTTGTTAACCAGTGTTATAATCTCAGAATGAGTAACTAGTACACAGTGATACTTACAACTCTTGTCTTTAAAGACTTGTTGACGGTGGCATAAATATTTGAGTCAACATCTGATTCCTCTGCTGCTGTCTGCAGAAAGTTAGAAAAAAGCAATGCTAAAAATGAAGCATCTCGGTTCCGTATTTGACTCATGTATTTCAGTTCATACCTTCTAAAACATGTTACTCCCAACAACACAACAAAATAACATGGAGGCCTAACAGGTTTTTTAATATGTGTGGGTTGAAGGACCAAGCAAGAAAAAATGTAAAAGGCCAAGATGTATCATTTAAAAAGGTGTACATATTTTGTTTAATAAGAAGATTATGTAAAAAAAACACTCTGGTCATTAGAAGATTGATATCCTAATCTCTGGTTATGACTTTTCCAACCTTACTTTATTTATAGTTTTCAGTTTTAGATGGTGAGAACAATATTATTTTATGTTACCTGTCTATTGTTATCCAATGGTTAAGTTGAGAGACAAACTTCCAGTTAGAGTTTCATTTTTCCAACAAACCACTTACATCAGTACTGTCCTTCATACCATGATTTCTTAGAATTAAATTTTAAACCTTTTTTAAATCCAGAGATACATAAGACAAAATTTAGTACTTACTATATTATGAATCTCTGAGACATAAGACAAAATTTAGTACTTACTATATTATGAATCTCTGACAGCTCCTCATCTTTCTTGAAAGAAACTCTTTGTGCAGAATTGTTTTTTCTAGGAGTTACTGGAGAGTCACCCCAGGAGTTCTCTTCTCCTGATGTTTGTGACTGCCAAGATGTCTGCCTTGTGTTTTCTGGCTTGGTTGTAACCGCAACTTGAGGCTGGTCTTTGATTTGATCCATCGGGTTGTCTATGACTGACATTTTTCTCTTGGGAGTGGAGCCTCGCACTGACTCTAAGAGAGCAGACAAATAGTTTGACAGTGTCCGGATCTGATTTCTCACACAAGCGTAGCTGCTTCAAAGTCTGGCTCAGTGATTTTAATTCACAGTTCATTCATTTATATGTTCAGAAATAACATTAATATTTAAGAGAAATTGAAAAAAATAATCATAAATTAATAAATTGCTTTGATGACAGAATTATTTTATCTTGTGTATTATTGATTTTACATAGCTGAAATTTTAGCTTCATTGTCTGTAGCCTTACATTTGCCTTCATTCAAATTTGTTTTTAACACTTAAAATGAATGATATTTGTGAATTTAAACAAATATAATTAAAAAAAATTACAATTGTATTCATTACAAAAATGACGTGGATGGTCATGTTGAAAAATTAATAAATATATATAAAAATTACAATAAAAATGTACTCATTTAATCCATATAAAACTTCCCGCCAATTTGTTTGCAACCCAAGTTTTTGTTTTATGATTTTCTTATGTTCACAGAGTAAGGCATTCAGCCTCAGTGCTCATTTTATATTCTTGTCTTGTTATTCATGGATGTTTTTAGTATTTCATTACTAATCCAGGATTGCAGGATTCCAAAAAACTTAAACACAAATTATAGTGGTCTTAGGAAGACCAATTCAAACATCTAAGATTTAAATTTACTTTAAAAAATATAAAATAAAGAAAATATTTATTCTAGAAAACTCATGACTATAAAAGTTATTACCATTACTTTTTGAACAACGTACATTTTTTATCATAAAAATTTAAAAGTTTATCTCACCCCCATCTGTGTCACTTTCTGAAATGTGAATGTTCTTTGCAAACTTGGCCAGGCTGATCTTAGGTGCACTGTTCTACAAGAGTCAAAGAAAGTCTATTTAGTATGTCAAGAAAGTCTATTTAGTATGTCAAGAAAGTCTATTTAGTATGTCAAGAAAGTCTATTTAGTATGTCAAGAAAGTCTATTTAGTATGTCAAGAAAGTCTATTTAGTATGTCAAGAAAGTCTATTTAGTATGTCAAGAAAGTCTATTTAGTATGTCAAAGAAAGTCTATTTAGTATGTCAAGAAAGTCTATTTAGTATGTCAAAGAAAGTCTATTTAGTATGTCAAGAAAGTCTATTTAGTATGTCAAAGAAAGTCTATTTAGTATGTCAAGAAAGTCTATTTAGTATGTCAAAGAAAGTCTATTTAGTATGTCAAAGAAAGTCTATTTAGTATGTCAAGAAAGTCTATTTAGTATGTCAAGAAAGTCTATTTAGTATGTCGTCTCTACTCAGAAGCTACAAAATATGATTCTGTACATTACAGCATAGTCAGCTGAAGGCATTTTAGGTAAAGCGCAAACTTTTTACTTAAGGCAAAAAATATGCCTTTTTGCCTATGTCAAAAATAATGTTTCTGTTATCCTTGAAGTAAATAGTTCAAAGGTAGATTAGGCTTCTTTGTGTTCATCATGCTTCTGCATCAGACCATAAAAACAAAATTGAATAATTTGTCATTTCCAGCAAATGTAATTTAGCTTTAATTATTTTTCTGTGGCATTATTGAGATATTTGTTGTTATAGATATTTGTGAATTTATATAAAAGATAAGAATTACAAAGAAGTGACACCTAATAAAACAGATATCCACACAAAACTATAATGCATTTATAACCCAGACTTACATTACATCCTTGTTTCTCCCTTGTATTCCTGTACTTAAGTCTGGGTTAATATTTCATTAATCAATATGGTGTGATTATTTGTGTCATGAAGTGTGAACAACCGTTTGGGAAAAAGGGGGGGGGGTGGGTGTGGTTGTGGGGTCGGGGGTGATGGTGTAATAATTACTTATCATTCTATAAAACTCATAAAGCAAACTCAAAGCACATTTCTTTTAAAAAATGTATTAATCATTAAGGTGGAATTGAGTTGAAATGATGCCTACGTGACTACATTGGACGCTTTTTATTCAAGAGACGCTCACACATTACCAGTGCCCATATTAAGAAAAAAAGTGATTTGTCACAGAGATTCATAAGTCTGACTTCACTGTAGCACAAGTCAAAAATAGAAAGTGTTAAAATGATTATGCAGATGAAAGGTTAAAACAAATATAATAACAGAGGGAATAGAAAAAACATAGAACATTTTGTTTGTGTGGTTTTTGTAGAAGAAAACACAGTGCAACTTCTATGAAAAAGATAGATCCCAATATATACAGTACCCAGCTATGGGAATAAATGATAAATAAATCACAAGAAAAACACCCGAGACTGAATATCCCAAGGATGTGGAATCATAAAATTACAATAATCATGGAACTGGCTCAGGAATTAGTTTGTGATTGTGATCCTGTAGCTCTGGAAAACTTCACAGCAAATAGTGCAGTCTATAAAGGCGTGCAAGGGCAAATTATAAGAATAAAATGATGATCATTTCACAGTCTGGCCCTTTTTGCTGTTGCCCACCTTTTTTTTAATAGTGCTAGTTAAACCACCATAATACAACTTAAAAAATAAGCTATGATAAATTGAAGCTATATTCCAAAAAGTTGCACACATAATTTCACAATGTAGCAAAGAAGTAACAGATTTAAGCTCGTATGAAAGGACCTTCACCAATAAGTCATCAACAGGATTTTTTCATCTCACTAGCATTGAATTTTGGTAAACATAAAGAGTAACAAGTAAATAAATAAATAATTTCAAGTACAAATACAACAAAAAACACAGGCCTGTTTTAATTTGAGTCAGAAACTGAATACTTTTTAAATTTATTTTAATATGATAATGAAGGATAAACTCTTTTTCATGAACTTTCCATAATGCTTCTTTCCATGAACTTTCCCTTCACTATCTGGACTATATTTAAACCCTGCAGTACAAGATAATATCTCAAACAGTCCAACCAGTGTCAAACAGCCCAACCAATGTCAAACAGTCCAACCAGTGTCAAACAGTCCAACCAGTGTCAAACAGCCCAACCAATGTCAAACAGCCCAACCAGTGTCAAACAGCCCAACCAATGTCAAACAGCCCAACCAGTGTCTAACAGCCCAACCAGTGTCAAACAGCCCAACCAGTGTCAAACAGCCCAACCAATGTCAAACAGCCCAACCAATGTCAAACAGCCCAACCAGTGTCAAACAGCCCAACCAATGTCAAACAGCCCAACCAGTGTCAAACAGCCCAACCAGTGTCAAACAGCCCAACCAGTGTCAAACAGCCCAACCAATGTCAAACAGCCCAACCAGTGTCAAACAGCCCAACCAGTGTCAAACAGCCCAACCAGTGTCAAACAGCCCAACCAGTGTCAAACAGCCCAACCAGTGTCAAACAGCCCAACCATTGTCAAACAGCCCAACCAGTGTCAAACAGCCCAACCAGTGTCAAACAGCCCAACCATTGTCAAACAGCCCAACCAGTGTCAAACAGCCCAACCAGTGTCAAACAGCCCAACCAGTGTCAAACAGCCCAACCATTGTCAAACAGCCCAACCAGTGTCAAACAGCCCAACCAGTGTCAAACAGCCCAACCAGTGTCAAACAGCCCAACCAGTGTCAAACAGCCCAATCAGTGTCAAACAGCCCAACCAGTGTCAAACAGCCCAACCAGTGTCAAACAGCCCAACCAGTGTCAAAACAGCCCAACCAGTGTCAAACAGCCCAACCAGTGTCAAACAGCCCAACCAGTGTCAAACAGCCCAACCAGTGTCAAACAGCCCAACCAGTGTCAAACAGCCCAACCAGTGTCAAACAGCCCAACCATTGTCAAACAGCCCAACCAGTGTCAAACAGCCCAACCAGTGTCAAACAGCCCAACCATTGTCAAACAGCCCAACCAGTGTCAAACAGCCCAACCAGTGTCAAACAGCCCAACCAGTGTCAAACAGCCCAACCATTGTCAAACAGCCCAACCAGTGTCAAACAGCCCAACCAGTGTCAAACAGCCCAACCAGTGTCAAACAGCCCAACCAGTGTCAAACAGCCCAATCAGTGTCAAACAGCCCAATCAGTGTCAAACAGCCCAACCAGTGTCAAACAGCCCAACCAGTGTCAAACAGCCCAACCAGTGTCAAAACAGCCCAACCAGTGTCAAACAGCCCAACCAGTGTCAAACAGCCCAACCATTGTCAAACAGCCCAACCAGTGTCAAACAGCCCAACCAGTGTCAAACAGCCCAACCATTGTCAAACAGCCCAACCAGTGTCAAACAGCCCAACCAGTGTCAAACAGCCCAACCAGTGTCAAACAGCCCAACCATTGTCAAACAGCCCAACCAGTGTCAAACAGCCCAACCAGTGTCAAACAGCCCAACCAGTGTCAAACAGCCCAACCAGTGTCAAACAGCCCAATCAGTGTCAAACAGCCCAATCAGTGTCAAACAGCCCAACCAGTGTCAAACAGCCCAACCAGTGTCAAACAGCCCAACCAGAGTCAAAACAGCCCAACCAGTGTCAAACAGCCCAACCAGTGTCAAACAGCCCAACCAGTGTCAAACAGCCCAACCAGTGTCAAACAGCCCAACCAGTGTCAAACAGCCCAACCAGTGTCAAACAGCCCAACCATTGTCAAACAGCCCAACCAGTGTCAAACAGCCCAACCAGTGTCAAACAGCCCAACCATTGTCAAACAGCCCAACCAGTGTCAAACAGCCCAACCAGTGTCAAACAGCCCAACCATTGTCAAACAGCCCAACCAGTGTCAAACAGCCCAACCAGTGTCAAACAGCCCAACCAGTGTCAAACAGCCCAACCAGTGTCAAACAGCCCAACCAGTGTCAAACAGCCCAACCAGTGTCAAACAGCCCAACCATTGTCAAAACAGCCCAACCAGTGTCAAACAGCCCAACCAGTGTCAAACAGCCCAACCAGTGTCAAACAGCCCAACCAGTGTCAAACAGCCCAACCAGTGTCAAACAGCCCAACCAGTGTCAAACAGCCCAACCAGTGTCAAACAGCCCAATCAGTGTCAAACAGCCCAATCAGTGTCAAACAGCCCAACCAGTGTCAAACAGCCCAACCAGTGTCAAACAGCCCAACCAGAGTCAAAACAGCCCAACCAGTGTCAAACAGCCCAACCAGTGTCAAACAGCCCAACCAGTGTCAAACAGCCCAACCAGTGTCAAACAGCCCAACCAGTGTCAAACAGCCCAACCAGTGTCAAACAGCCCAACCATTGTCAAACAGCCCAACCAGTGTCAAACAGCCCAACCAGTGTCAAACAGCCCAACCATTGTCAAACAGCCCAACCAGTGTCAAACAGCCCAACCAGTGTCAAACAGCCCAACCATTGTCAAACAGCCCAACCAGTGTCAAACAGCCCAACCAGTGTCAAACAGCCCAACCAGTGTCAAACAGCCCAACCAGTGTCAAACAGCCCAACCAGTGTCAAACAGCCCAACCAGTGTCAAACAGCCCAACCATTGTCAAAACAGCCCAACCAGTGTCAAACAGCCCAACCAGTGTCAAACAGCCCAACCAGTGTCAAACAGCCCAACCAGTGTCAAACAGCCCAACCAGTGTCAAACAGCCCAACCAGTGTCAAACAGCCCAACCAGTGTCAAACAGCCCCAAGCAACCAAACAAAACAAGTGGAACATTGAAAGCAGTAAATAAAAACCACCTAATACCTACAGCGATCTTATCATCCTCAAACATCTCATCAATATCAGAGTCATCCTTGTCCTTCTGAGAAGCGGCATTATTGCAAAAATAGTGAACATGTTACAGGGAGCTTAGTGATTTGTTTATTAACTTGTGGTTAGACATAACAACCTTTCAACTCTTAATCAGTGCCAAATAATTTCCGGCTGGATGAAGTCTGAAACTTTATTACTTTATACATAAAAAATTAAGTTTATTCAAAGCAAGAAAAAGTCTGAATGGAATCATTAAACATGATTCCATTCAGACTTTTTCTTGCTTTGAATAAACTTAATTTTTTATGTATAAAAAAAAAAAAAAAAAAAAATTAAGTTTATTCAAAGCAAGAAAAAGTCTGAATGGAATCATGTTTAATTATTTTAAAGTCAAGTGGTTTTTTACACCAACTGCTATAGTGGTTATATAAACTGTGCTGTTTATAGTTTGTACATTTTCAAGAATGTTTTGCTTGTTTCACCCATTGTGTCAAGATAGACATAAGAGGATTCTTGTCTTACTTCAGGTTTACAGCAGTAGCTGATTTTTTTTCTTTTAGGTTTTTACCCCACCCCCAACTTTTTTCAATTTAAAAACCTTCCCTCCTAGCTATTAGGCAGATGTGCTACCACCGTGCTACCGCTGTGCCCCCCCAGATCTGCCTGTAAGATTGATTAATTTAAATACACTGCCTCTTAAGATAACATTTTTGTTTTTAAAAAAAATAGCAAAGTTTGCCACGGAAACAAAACTTGGTTGACGAACTTGAGAAAAATTCCCTTACTAAGATGTGCAAGTTCATCATTTAGGTGGGCTGACTTCAGTTCAGAATGCTTCAAATGGTAAAGATATAATGAAGACCATCAAATATTTACCTTAGCTCTCTTGAGGTCCTCCCCAGTGGACACATCAGGTGAGTCAGCCCAAGAATCAGAGCCGGGTGCACCAGAAGCTTTACTGATGGTCTCATTATCTGAGTCATCACCTGCTGTTATACCAGATCATGACGGATTCCAACAATTTATTCATTTTAATTTGGGTTACATGAATCATACATTACAGGTATTCTAATAATAAAAAAATTATTAACTATTGATTATTGTTACTTTCCCCTTGTACAACAAATGAAGTGAAGGAGCTAGAAATAAAAAATCTTTTAATAAAGTAAATTAAGGGTTTACAGGTCTTTTTTATTAGTCAGGCTTTCTATTCCCTGAATTCTGATTGGCTAAAATTTGGAATAGGGATACTGTGCTGAAGATTTAGGAATATTATGGAAAGAAAGTGACATAATCACTAGAAGTAAAATCATTCACAACAAGTTTCAAATGCAGTGGTTTTTATACAAATCCCTAGAGATTATCTTAGTGATTTTTTGGAAAGATTAAAACCAGAAGCTTTACTGATGGTCTCATTTAGTCAAAATGGACCCAGACACGCAGCCGCCGCCATTTGGACCCGGGTCCCATTAGACTCAATGCTTTTCGGATGTTATTTGTGGTAGTTTATTTTAGTTAAATTGAAGAAGAAAGTTTACAAACGTATAGTCCATTCAATTATCTTTCCTTTCATATCAAATTTTGTCTTACAAACCCAACAACAATATTTTAAATAGTTTTTTAATCCCAACCTCTCACTTCTGGTACCCGGATGCCAATAGTTGCAGACAAAATAAAATATTATTTTCCTTATTTCATTGGGATTGTTTATGGGAAACCAATACCAAAACAATTCATTGAAATATCATTTTGAAATAGCCATAAATTTCATCTTATTATTTTGGTGTAATTGTAAAAGGAAGTTATTCCAAACCCTTGTAAGCATTAAAAAAAAAAAAAACTTGTCCATATTTATTGATGAAGTCCATTGTTACACTTTGCCTGGTAACACTATACCCCAACCCTGCCAAACTCCAGACTCACTGGCTTCTTCCCCAAACTTACCTCCCCCGTCAGCCACAGGAAGCCCCATAAAACCTTTATCTCTGGGTGTGCTCAATGAGCTGCCGGGCTGGGATATAGATCGTGGTGTGGATGTTGAGCTCGGGCGCTTGGCCAGCGCCCGGTCCGATATGAGCTGACAGCAAGCATGGTGGCCCTGTATGACCGCATGGTCATCTGCAGACCAGCCTGCCAGAAAAGAAACAATATAGCATATTTTTCAAGGAAGCTAATTTAGTCATTATCATCATAAATGTCCCTTGCAATACCACATCCTCCCAATAGGCCCTACAGCACGAGGCAGGATTTGGCTTGCAATACCACATCCTCCCAATAGGATCCGAACTATGAATTTTTTCTCCCTCAAAGGACAGCTAAAGTAGATCTGCCTTCTTATCATCAATGCATCACAATTGTGTCCACTCATGAGGTGTCTGCACCTTGGTTTTTAGTATTACATCCCCTTCACTCCAAAGTGATGTGGCATCCTCTCAAGGTATCAGAAACAGAAATCTGCCTTTTAAAATAACTACTCACAAATTTATTCAAATAAGAGGTCCCCAAACTTTTTTGTCTCGTAGACCACGTGCCATGTTTTTCGGTTTTGGGTAGACCCCCTGCTTACCAGATATTGATTTTTTTGCAAATTCATTAACTTCAAATGTATTTTTGACAGCCGGTATAGTGCTACTCTCGTTGAAAGATTTAAATTTATAACGGTAATGAAGTGTGGTGTGAAAAACCTTTTTAAAAAACATGTTAAGTTTTATACATTTTTTAATTAAAATCAAATTAAAACTAACCAAATTAAAATTTATTTTCTGTTACATAAAATAACTAAGCAAAAAATAAATGCTTTTCGTGTGAGCGATGAACCTGATGCGTTAATAATACATTTTCAATATTTGGCAACAATTTAGTTGGGTTTAATCTCAAATTTCCTCGTTTAATGATGTCCAGTTTGTTTCTTTTTTTGTTAGGAGATTGGTAACTGCGCTGAAACCCCTTTCCACAAGCAGTCTATGTTAGCATTTGAAAAAGCAAAATAAAATTTTAATTAAAGACAAGAATCTATTACATCTACTGAACAAACCTTTGGCATCTTTATGGGAGGCATCTGCCTTGTACTCGAGCAGTAGTTTAACAATAGGTATAGAGCCATCATGGCACGCCAATATTAATGGTGTCCTGCAAACAAGACAATCACACAAACAAGAAAATTAATTTAACTGCATATATTTTGTTTCAGTTCTAGCGCTGATGATTTTTTCTGGCTCCTCGCCAGACCATTTAACAAACCAAAACAATTTAATATGCTGCACAGGTTAATACCAAATTTAGCAGGAACAAATGTGTTACACACCAAGGCCTGGTCATTTATTATTATTTATTTATGATATTTACAATCAATAACATATATGAAAATTTGATTATGATTGTCAACTCCTATGTTCTTCTGGATTGAGTAATTCGTCAAGATCCCACAACACGTTGTAATAGGTCTTACTATTCCTAGTATTACTGAATAAACTCAAGTCCTTTTTTCCTAATAACTATAACTTTAATAACCAATATGAATACAGGTTGGAACTTCAATAGACACATGAATATATTATGATGTAGCTCTCAGACCTACTAGAAACACATCTTACTTCCACAACGTTCCACTCAATACTGCCGCACGACTAAAACTTACGTCACAACACAGACTAGACAATACGTCACAATTAACGTAAAAATACGTCATTCAGTCAAGCGCAGGAAGAGCGTTCATTAACTAAAAAAAACACACACTGCGCACAATAAACATGAAATTCAATCATAACAATAACTAACAAACTCCCATACTCGACAATGATCATTTGAAAAAGGTTATAAAAGATCAGCTCTTTTATGTTTAAGAAATAACAATTGAGCCCGGGTTTCAAATTTTTTTATTTTTCATTATGAGTTAAAATAAAATTATAAACCTTTGACCAAAGCTTTATGTTAAATTGAAAAAATAAAATTTTGGACTTGAATTTTTTATTTTAAAAATATTAAAATAGTGTAGTACATAACATAAATTTAATTTGTACCTTAGATTGTTGTCCTCCAGATTCACATCTGCCTTTTCCTTCAGCAGCAGCTCACAGACTTCAAATTGTTTGCTGCTGACAGCCAGGTGCAGGGGACCTAATCCCTCCTAATGAACACAAGATATGATAGTTTATTATGCATAATGGAGCCTTATCCAGAACTTAAATGTGAGCATTGAGCTAAACTGACTTATACAATAATTTAATGTGACTTATCCAATAAAATTAGATTGCTCACAGATCTCCATCAGTGACAAAAGGGTTTGTTCTATTCCAAATGGACAGAAACATCATTTTTCTACACTAAGTTATGCACACAAAAAAAACCCTTGTATGGTACAGGTGTATACGTGTAGCACTGTAATTGTAGCCCAAATAAAAAATAAACTTGTGTTGCCAGAATAGCTAATATTAGACTAATTACCAATAAGTGCCTGGTCCCTGGAGATGTGAGGCATTATTTTTTTATTTTTATTGGCCACCGGTTGGCGCTTATGGAACCCTTAGGTTCAGCGGAGCCCCGGGTGAAAAAACACTGGCTCAACCTAGCAATCCAATAGTTAAATAAGAGACATTAACTCATCTGCCCCATCCAAAACTGAATGTTAAAAATGAGCTGAAATGCCATTTTCTTTATTCAAATGTGAGAAGTGAGCACAGTTACCTTATCTTTGATATTAAGTGAGGCTCCAGCTTTAATGAGATCCTTGATGATGGTCGTGTTCCCTGACTCAACTGCCAGATGTAAGGGTGTGAGGCCCTGGAGGTCTACGGTATCAATGTCCACATGTTCATTGAGGAGTAGCTTGACACAACCTTCTTGCTGGCACTCAACAGCCTGGAAGTTAGTGAGAGTAAACAAGTTGTAAATTAATTTTTAAAAAAACAACTCTTTCTAAGAGATCTTACGATTTCAACATTAACTTGTTAATGTGTATGTGTGTGTGTTAGAATCATTAGTCCAACAAAATCTGTTGTAGTTTATTATATTTCATTTTTAGAGCTTAAAGTCAGGTAAATAAAAAGATCAACTCTTAAATTAATTAATTTGATACAACCCTCAAAATATTGAGTCACCAGCTTTAAAACAAGGAGAAATCCCATGGATGAGACAGACTTTCCTACTAGTCACCAACTTTAAAACAAGGAGAAATCCCATGGATGAGACAGACTTTCCTACTAGTCACCAACTTTAAAACAAGGAGAAATCCCATGGATGAGACAGACTTTCCTACTAGTCACCAACTTTAAAACAAGGAGAAATCCCATGGATGAGATAGCCTTTCCTACTAGTCACCAACTTTAAAACAAGGAGAAATCCCATGGATGAGATAGCCTTTCCTACTAGTCACCAACTTTAAAACAAGGAGAAATCCCATGGATGAGACAGACTTTCCTACTAGTCACCAACTTTAAAACAAGGAGAAATCCCATGGATGAGATAGCCTTTCCTACTAGTCACCAACTTTAAAACAAGGAGAAATCCCATGGATGAGATAGCCTTTCCTACTAGTCACCAACTTTAAAACAAGGAGAAATCCCATGGATGAGATAGCCTTTCCTACTAGTCACCAACTTTAAAACAAGGAGAAATCCCATGGATGAGACAGACTTTCCAGAGTTCAGTTTCAGCTATGGACTGTGATTAAGGTTATAACTGGTTAAAACTGGTTATCTTCTATTAGCTGCATTTATCTGGATATAATTTTAGAAAGTAGAAAACTCATTCCTTAAAAATAAGTCAAGGTCTTGCTGGGCTGGTCTACAACAAATAAGTCAAGGTCTTGCTGGGCTGGTCTACAACAAATAAGTCAAGGTCTTGATGGGCTGGTCTAAAACAAATAAGTCAAGGTCTTGCTGGGCTGGTCTACAACAAATAAATCAAGATCTTGCTGGGCTGGTCTAAAACAAATAAGTCAAGGGCTTGGTGGGATGGTCTAAAACAAATAAGTCAAGGTCTTGCTGGGCTGGTCTACAACAAATAAGTCAAGGTCTTGCTGGGCTGGTCTACAACAAATAAGTCAAGGTCTTGCTGGGCTGGTCTACAACAAATAAGTCAAGGTCTTGCTGGGATGGTCTAAAACAAATAAATCAAGGTCTTGCTGGGATGGTCTAAAACAAATCAGAGGATATCTACCTAAGTGTCAGTGGTGTGTGTGTTGGTGTTACAGCCTATTTGTTTTACCTAGTTTTTGTTCACTATGAGCCGCAACCTAACCTCCTACTTTGTTTTTGACATCACCATTTAACTCTGCCACTCCTTTCCCCCCACTGCCCTTGTTTGGGAAAGTTTGTTTACATTTTCAGTAGGGTCTACATTATACCACATTATAGGGGGAGAATACTCTCTGGCTATTGAATTTCTAGACTTTCTGTTCTGGAGGGTTCTCACTCCCTCACAATAAATATGATGGTCAACTGTGACCAGCAGAATTTTGATGAGACTTACTAAACTTGAAAGAGCCCTAAAAAAAATTATTTGATTTTTCACTTTGTGTGTGTGGATTAATATTTGTCCATTTCTAGTATTACACTTTTTCATTTACTGTGCTGTAAGTTAATATTGTTTTTATTTCTGTATATTTGATTTTTGTTAACATCACTAACTTTAGAAGTCTTTTTTTTTTGTTTACTGGTTTTCAGCCCTTTATTACGTATTGTTCATCTAACGAGCCAAATTTTAAAGCAACAGATTAAATTTGTGAAGCTTATAATAATTATTACACAAACTAATTTCAAATAGCAATGATTACCAAACTTCAGTGGTTGCCAAACAGAACCTGGGCTTTAGTTGTTACTGAACCGAACTTAAATTGTTACAGAAACATAACCAAACTTCTAAAAGAGGGTTTGATTCCCATCTCTAATTCCATTGTGAATATGAAAAAGATCTTCAACCCCAGAAATGTTTTAAAAACCCCCCAAAAAACAATGAACAAATTTTTTTTACTTATTTAAAAAAAAAAAAATCACTTTAAATTTAAATGCCACTAAAGAATACTGAAATATTACATTCTTTTTATGGGACCGAGCTATTGCACTTTTATGGCCCTACAAGCACATCTGCTGGGCATCACCATAAATCAGAATTTCTACATGGATTTCTGGGGTCTTCCCCACCCCTCGAATGGTTAGTATTGAGCACACTTCTAGTTAATGCACCACTGTGTCCGGCGCCTGTCCGTAGTGATGGCAACTCGGGTCCCAAAGCAGATTTAATCTGTTCAAGCAGCTTCGAGTAGGACAATGGTCTGTTCTCATCTGGGTGATGAGACTCTGGTGCTCGCATTTCAAATGCCACCATTGATCTCCTTTTTGCCTCCATGTCACTGTATGCCTTGCATGAGGTCTGGTACTGCATATAATGTTTTTTTGACCACCTTGGGAGCGCTTGCCTATTGTGAGTTCTCAGAAGAATATCTGCTTAGGGAGACGGTGGTCTTCCATACGGGCTATGTGTCCCATCCAACAGAAATGAGACTGCATCAGGGTGGTGAAGATACTAGGTATGTTTGCTCAAGCAAGGACCTCTGTGTCAGGAACTTTGTCTTGCCACCTGATGCCCAGGAGTTTCCTGAGGCAGGTTGTGTGAAAGCGGCACTAAAAGCCCTACTAAATGGGTGCAGATAGCCCAGGACAGAGTCATGTGGAGATCAGCTGTCAAGAAGGGCTAAATCTCATAAAGCCAGTAGGATAGCCAAAACAGGCTAGCCTGAAAGAGCAATATTAGATCACCGACTGCAGCAACTATCCCCTGCCTGCAGTGCCAGAGATTATTCTGAGCACGGATCAGATTAGCAAGCCACCTACAAATTCATCATAACCCATGCTCCCCCCAACCGGATGACTGGATGGTCCTAGTCGATGCTGATGGATGAACAACAACACTGCATATACCATTTATGCATCTAATGATCCCCTTCTCACAGCTTCAAGAGCAAGCTGTGAGTCGGTATACAAGTTGTTTTCTTCTAGCTAATCTGCATCACACTTGTTTCAGGGCCATTAGAATAGCTTCAATTTCTACATCGATAATGGTGCCATTCATGTCCTTAGTGTGGCCTCTCTTTGCACATTTTGAGGGCTAAACTTTGAAACTGTCAAATTTGCCAGTGTCAGACGTAAAAATGCTAATTTTTTAACTTGGTATTGAATATGAACTTATAGTCCAGGTTGGTAAAAAAAATATGTTGAAAATGATGGGTTTCCTTTCCTTCCCCCAAGACCATTCCCCATCCTCTGCATCCTAACCTTTGCACTTAAGCCCTACTATTTCCCAACCTTCTACCTCTTGCCCTATATCAAAGTAATTTAATTTACATTTCCCCCCTTACCGTCTCCTCCATTTAGCCATAAAAAAAGAAAAACATTAAAGTGTTAAAATTTTTTGTTTGTTGTGGGGATAAAGTGATGCCAAAAATCATATGACAGTGTGCTCCACACACACACACACCCCTCCCCCCCCCTAAACAATCCATCTTAAGGCACATGACGACTGATTTTTGCGCCTGAGAAATACTTAAGATGTCTTGCATTAAATTGTTCTAGTTTAAAAATGTTTGTCTTTGTAAAAATATTCATCTATGTACTGAAAATGAATGTGTTCATTGTAATAAAAAATTTTTAAAAGACCAATAAAGAATCTTTTCTTATGTTATTTCAAAACTTCTGTTATAATACAATACATTTTCCCAACCGTAGCAAAAAAGTAGGGTGCATTTTAACATATCTGTGCAAATGGTAGGATCTGTCTTTTGCAAATAAATTTGATTTGTTTACCTTCATCAATAATATTTTTAAAATAGAAAATTCTGTCTTGTCCTTATCTTCCAATTGTGTCTTTAAAACCTCATTAATTTAAATGTTTTGTCAGCATGGTAAGTCACACCCTTACACACCCCCCCCCCCCTTTCCCCACTGCTCTATACATTCTATTGTATAGACATACAATAAAACCGCAGCACAGTAATACCCAGATAATCTTATCTCAATCAATGGAATGTCAGGCATTTAGTCTTATAGGTTCTCCATGGATCAATAAAATTCCAGAGCAAGCATGAAAATTCTTCCAGTATAACGTAAAGAATCAATTCCTATGAGATTCATTTAACCTGATTTAACAAGTTGTTTCAACCTTAATGAATATGGTGCAGAAATCTGAAAGAAAATTAGCTTCAAGCAGCAAAAAAACTATTTTCCCAAGGGAAATCCACAAATAAACAGCCAGACAATAACTAAAAGAAAGCTATACTCATTATACAATTCCTTTAAATCTTAAATAAGCGTGAACCTTAATGGATTTGTTAGGGACTGTATTTTAACATGATAGGTAACAACAAAATACAATTTTGAAATAAAGAAAAGCAATTATAATGAGTATCCTACAATTGCAAAGTAAATAATGTTCTCTCATAATAAAGACCTGTCTAATATAATGTTCTCTCATAATAAAGACATGTCTAATATAATGTTCTCTCATAGTAAAGACATGTCTAATTTCATCATATTTAAATACTATCTATTATAACTATTTCTGATTTTAACAGTGAATGATGTTTTTCTTTTCTATGAATTTTGCTTTTGTTTTACTGATGAAGGCATTAGCCACATATTTAAATGTGTAGCTTGTCTTTTAATTAAAAAGTGGTAATACTGTTTTAGTTAAATAAACTATTTGTGTCTTAGTTCTTATAATCTCTTATATACATTACGCTTCTGGTGTGACTCATGGACTGCTTCCTAATTTACTGCTTCCTAATCAGCGAATTTGGTATTGAGAGTATATTACAAATAATTCCAAATGTTTGAAAGAATGTATGGTTCAATAATGAGTGTAATAGCATGCAAAATATAATTCCCCATAACTACGCTAAATGTTTTTTAAAAAATTTATATAACACAACTGCGTTTGGCATGTAATATTTTCTTTCTGTAAAATGAAATTGTCTCAATTTAAGTATGGTGTAATGAGTATTTGTTTTAAAAGTGGTTGGGACATCAGAATATTTAATATAGTTCATGGGCGTGAAATAAAAAGAGTGACGTGATGTACCGTGGGGGAAGCGGTGTAGCAAAAATTGGGATTCTTAAATGTGCGTTACTTGAGTTCATGTTTGGTCGAGTAACTTTAGTAGATGTGAAGTTAATGCATTGCTGCCACCAAAGTTTGGTGGGCTACATCTAGTATTACAATAATAAAATAGAATATGTAACCACACACACATGGTGGATAGTGCCACCTAAAAAATATCCTGATATTTTTCATTCAAATGATACATGATAGTCTTAAACTACAAAATAGTCTGTAAAAATAAGCCAACAATAAACTAAAGATCACCTAACAACCTGTTAGGTAATAAGACATATTTGGCTTGTCATTGCATAAAGGAAAAATACTAATGTATTTACAATAGATCCTTAGAAGAAAGGTATTTTTTTAGGCCATGAGATTAAACAAACTTAGTATAATGGAAACTGCTTATGTTGATGGGCCTGGAAACTCAGGAGAAAGGAGAGGGACTTACCTTAAAAATAAGAATATCTCTGTTAAAACTATTCCCAAAAGGATAAAATTCCAACCAGTTGCATCACTATGCATGTGCGGACCACAGTGGCTAGTGCCCTCACAGGGAGGTGACACCCAATAGAAGATGCAAATTCGATAGAGTTTGCTCCAGTCGGTTTCATAAAAGAACTCATCTAATTTAAATACAAGAATAGCATGTCACCAGAATAGGGTGAAAACAAAGCAAGGTGACATCAGAACAGGATGTCACCAAAACAGGGTGCCCCAGAGCAGGCAGACTCGGAGGAGGTTCGTGATGGAAGTGGAGAAAAGAAACAAGAGGGCAATGCTGTTGTGAATTAATCATTTTCATTTTGAACTCCATTTGAGACAAAGAGCCAAGAAGGGAGCAGCGAGTTATTAAGTTTGAGGCTGTTAAAACTACTATTGGCGACTGAAGAAGAGTTATTGGTGTCTATTAGCAAACTGACCAGTTTCTAAGCGTTATCCAAAAGTGAACTTTTAATTGAAATACAAGGCCTGTGAAGGCACCTGAATGTAGCTGATACTAATCTCTACAAAGCCAAAGATTGGTCAATATTTAGAGTTTGAAATTCACAGGCGACCGAACGGGGCATCCTAAAATCTCCTCCGATTCTCACATTTAGCGTACAATTAATTCTCACAATCTGTTTGTCTGTGGCTTGGTGTGAGAGGAGCTTTTCAAATCTAAAACTTATAAATAACGGCAAATACCATGTAGTAAAGTTTTAACTGTTGTGTTCAATGTTTCAATAAAAAGTTTTTTTTTGTTGCATTTTTTAAATGATGTACCTCAAATTATATGTTTTCTTCTAATGTCTTTTATTGCGTTAGGACTTAATTTACAAACAAAACTGTTAGTGAGTGACTTGGCTCTCAAATGATAACCTCAAAAATAAATGCATGCTGAAGTTAGTTCAATTTAGTTTACAATTCAATGTAGATGCCATAAATAGGAAAGCAGAAGATGATACCACCTTTTCCTAAATCAAGAAAAGTATTTTTCCTACAATTTTTAAAAGGTTGATAAGTTGAGTCTTATATCCTCTTAATTGTGTTTCTTAACAGTAATGAGAACAGCAAATGTTGAGAAACATAATATGTGGATAACTGCTGCAGTCATTGCGATGAAATATCTAATAGATTATTTAATGTACAACTCATTAAAAAAAAGGAGAAACAACCTACACGCATAAGAGGTGTCCTTGACTGGCTGTCACCAATGTTTGCTTTTGCTTTCCATTCTAATAATAGCTGTACAACAAAATCATGTCCACGAACACATGCTAGATGAAGAGGAGTTCTGAAATTATATAAAAAATAAATTACTAGTAAACTTTACTTCTTTATAAAATGCATAGCAGCTTAAAAAAATAAACAATTCTGGAGCAGCAATTCTTCTGTATAAATAAGACAGCACTGCCGGAGCTGACATTTTAAAAAAAAAAAAGGATTATTCTTATAAATGTAAATTTTGATGCAGAGCCAGCAGTTTGTCCTTATAAAAGTGCCGCACAGTGAAAACATTTTGGAAATCTAGAATAAAGTGCAGCACGGTGACAACATTTTGGAAATCTAGAATAAAGTGCCGCACAGTGACAACATTTTGGAAATCTAGAATAAAGTGCAGCACAGTGACAACATTTTGGAAATCTAGAATAAAGTGCAGCACAGTGACAACATTTTGGAAATCTAGAATAAAGTGCCGCACAGTGACAACATTTTGGAAATCTAGAATAATTGCACTGTTAACCAACTTTGCAACTGTTATTTACCAATTTTTTCAATGTCTTGCAGACATGTTTCTATATGTTTCTCCTCATTTTTAAAACTGATGTCAGATTTTTATTAAGGTCCTCTCAAAATTTCTCTTTCAAAGTCTTCTGAGACTTTCTTGCTTTGACGCTCTCTTTGGTGGCATAGTGTACATAACAGTTTTAACTATGCACTGCAGTTATAGGTGTAGATGTACACTGCAAAGATCATTCTCTGAACAGGAGCTGTCTTTAAGGCTCATTGTTCTGTTCTTGAATAATTAACAACTTGATTGACGATTATGTCTAAGCGTAGGAAACTAAATTTACTTTGAAGAACATTTCTGTATCTGTAAGTCTCCTATTCCATCATAAATTCATCAAACTGCAACATTGCTTTCTGGCATCAATTGTTGATACAAAAAAACTGCAGTTATTATTAATATTATTATTATTAGTTGTCTTAGGGCTGGGCTCACCGCGCTGTACATAGAAATAATAGCAAAAGAGACATGATCGTGGCAATCAAATCCATTTATGTAATAAAGAACAAAACAAAAGCATATTCACCCCACCCATCTCAGAACTTTTACATGTCAAGCCATGGACGGCACCCAGCAGCATCGTTTATCGATCGGGGGGGGGGGGGAATTTCCTGAATGCTGAGATGAGTTCATCAGGATTTTGTAGCACATTTGAAACATTCAAGTCAAAATTTTATCAGTCTTTGGTATTTTTGAAACATTGTGAACACGTTCAAAACTTTTAAGTAAAACAAATAAAAATGTTTATAATTTCACAAAAGTCTAAGTGTTTCAACAATGATATATTTTTAATCTCAAATACTTTCTAGTTATTAATTCCCTCCCTACAGCTCCGTAGTGAGATTAGCTATTGTAGACTCTTAATGGGAAGACCATCTTTTAAGGCATGGGTGCTTTGAGTTTATTGTTTGACACAGTTATAAATAATGAACCAATATCCCATCACTTTATGCAGCGAATGCAGCCACAGAAGAATATGTAAATGCTCTGCATAACAACACAAAATTGTGCTACTTTTTGTTCTAAAGACACAGCATCATTTAGAACTAAGTTGAGATTTGTGCAACACAGGGAAATTATAAATAGTTGGTCCCTTAAA
Source organism: Omphiscola glabra (assembly GCA_964017045.1). Lineage (NCBI taxonomy): Eukaryota > Metazoa > Mollusca > Gastropoda > Lymnaeidae > Omphiscola > Omphiscola glabra. The sequence goes on from OZ024799.1 coordinate 31,068,843, forward strand.
ATAAGTGATTGGACTTCAGAGTAGACATCACTCATTGAAACAAGCCTTGGGTCAGAGTAGACATCACTCATTGAAACAAGCCTTGGGTCAGAGTAGACATCACTCATTGAAACAAGCCTTGGGTCAGAGTAGACATCACTCATTGAAACAAGCCTTGGTTCAGAGTAGACATCACTCATTGAAACAAGCCTTGGTTCAGAGTAGACATGACTCATTGAAACAAGCCTTGGTTCAGAGTAGACATGACTCATTGAAACAAGCCTTGGTTCAGAGTAGACATGACTCATTGAAACAAGCCTTGGTTCAGAGTAGACATGACTCATTGAAACAAGCCTTGGTTCAGAGTAGTAAAAACATCTTTCACAGCTGGGAAAACTGATGGCTTACTTATAGGGGGGAGTTGGAATAAATTCTAGAAATAGCATTTTTTTAAACAAATTAGAATGTGAACAACCTTTTTTTCCAATCAAGGGAGGGTAGATAAAAAGGATTGGTGCTAAACATTTAATCGGTAACCTCAAAAGACATGAATGACTTGAATGTTTCAAAAACAAAAACAGGGGATGGGGATGAAAGGTTTAATGCCACTGATTGTGGTGAATAAAGACTAGGTCAACACGCAAGTTATAAAACCACTGAAAGTGAGTCTGACCGCTGTTATAGTAAAATTACATTCATAATCTGATTTATAATATTTGTCTCCAAAAGTTCCTTTCTTCTGTGACCACTTGCATGCCCTCAAAAACTGAGGGTAGAATAGAATTATCAATGTTTTAACTAACCTGTCCAACTTTTTTTTATTTTACTGCATTTAGATAATACATTAGTGCATTAGTAGCAGTACTGAAACTACTGCATCCCACCCATTCCAAATACAACTAACCAAAGTATCTTCCTTTTCAATGCTAGGAATATGTGGTGGCTGGAGCAAGGCACCATTGACAAAGGCATATACACCATCAAGATGTGGAAGTTTCAGTACTGTCAATTTTCATGCATACTGTACTTTGCTTTATAAAGTTTTCTTTGTCCCTTTTTTCTATTATGTAATGTCCTCTGATAAAAAAAACATCTGCACAAGTTTCTTCAGCATGACCATCTGAATCTTCATACATATGAAGATAATTTGATGCAATTGACAGTTTTGAAAAACCTTTAGCTAAAAGCAGGTTGGTTTAAAATTCCTCCACTCTCTAGTTGTTTAATGCTAGCTTTTTGGCATGCAGTATAGACTGACAAAGTAGGCACACAGATGGTTTTATCAGAAGAAAAAGGGAGTTATTAGGCCAAAGAGTGTGAAACAATGATAAAACCAGTTTACATGGAATGTTTGAGCTTGGGTATGGATTTACTCTGACATCCAGCCCCTGCCCATATTGTTGGCCTATAAGATCAAGCGTTGATTTGATTGATTCAAGTGATTGCTTACTTAGTTTCCATATAGTTAATTACATATGTTTTCCATTTGAAGAGCTCTACATTCCATGCATCACCCTCGTTTTTAATTTTTGTTTCAAACTTTGTAAAAAGATTCTAGGAAAGTTATGCTACTAGTTTTTGTTTGTGTCAAGGACAGGATTATCATATCGACTCAGTAAGTATATATCACATAAATACTTTTTGTTAATTATTCCTTTACAATAAGGTTTAGTGCCATGGAAACAACATTCATTCTTGAGTTTGAACATATTTAAGTCCCTGTAAAGTTATGCCCCCCCCCCCCCCCCCTAATTGAAAAAGGTGGGGGTGGGGGCGGGTGAAAATGTTGCCAAATCAAAAGTTACTTTTAATCTATCCAGATAATTGGAAATGGCAATTATAACTGTCAATTATGAAGTGATTCTTTTATTGTTAAATCCCTCAACATCTGAATAATCATAATAATAAGCTTAAAATGAATAAATTTTACACAATTTAAAAAAAATTATACCATAACCAAACTTGAAAATTAACTATTGTTTGCTTTTTAGTTTAATTGCATTCAAAAATTTTGTGTACCCATTTTTTCCTTTCTTCATTATTGAAAATTAGGCCTACATAGCAGTTATACCAGTGGTCGGTAAACACATTAGTCAAAAGAGCCAAAAAACAGCAGCAGAACAATTAAATTTTTTTGAGAGCCAAATTTCTTCTCAAGAACCTGTCAAGAGCCATGTCAGGTTTAAACTAGCTACTAAACATTAAATACAAGCAAATATAATAATAATAATCTTATTTACTGACAAAAAATACAAAACATGTATTAAACATTAAATTCAACCAGATATTGTACGAATAATCTTATTGACCAAAAAAAAATGCATTTAATGTGAACTATGACCATGCATTTCCTTGGAAAACTTTGATAAGTCTGGTTTGTGTGTCTTTTTTAATTTCAAGGATTCCAGATTCATACCAGTAAAAGACGATTTCCCAATTTACTCTTGATGAGGCTCATGCTTGAAAATGATTGTTCGCATGAATTTATGATGAATACATAGAGCCAAAGAGTGGCACAGTACAGGTCGCTAAAGAGCTGCATGTGGCTCGCGGGCCGCGATTTGATGACCACTGGTTCTACCAATAACAGTTATTATAAACCTTAATGAGGCCTTAGTCTTAGTGACTCTTCTTAGTCCTTAAACTTAATAATATTTATATTAATGGGACAATAAAATTTTGTTTAAATTTAAAGTACCGGGTACCTTTAGCCTTTAGTCTAAACTAAAGTTACACAAATGATGTCAATTATGACTACGATAAATCAATGATAATGTGATAACAGATTAAATTTATTAATTCATAAATACTGAAATATCTACCTTTTTTCTTTATCTAATGGACTAGGATCTTTCCTTACAAGCTGCTTTACTTTCTCCAGGTCGCCATTCCATGCAGCTTTGTGAAGTTTTCCTAAATCTTTTTCTTTCACATCATAACAAATGTTCAGAGACGCCAATGATCCTCGCGTAGAGCCAGATTTGGGAGACGATTCGCCACTTCGATCTTTCCCTTTAATCTTTTTCCAAAGTTTTTTCATTCTCGTAACTAGGAACGCTCTTTATTTGAATTAATTCTCTTTGCATACGTATCCGCCATCATAAATAGTTGCTACCGCTAGGGGCGATTAATCCCTAATAAAACTTTGTCTCTGCTATTTGTCGTTTGCCATACCTCGGTTTATTGTTGTTTAAAAGGGATCAAAAATATGAAAGGGCGAATTTTTTAAAAATGAAATACATTTTATATCCTGATTAGGTGTTCTTTTTTTTTTAAGCGTCATCTTGACATCATATTTTCGTACATTTTATATTTTACGTACGGAACCCACACAAATTAATAAAAATAAGATTAGATATTGACCTATTTATTTCAATTCAAATATTTATTGGCAATATTATTATTACAAAAATGATAATTCATAATTGTATGGTAGATCCATCATTACACTCTTTAACTAATTAACTACTTTTTTCATTTCAACATGTAATTTCTCGACAAATTTTTAAAGATTTAATTAGGCGAAATCACTGGTTAAATTGTCTTTCACTTTCAGATTGAAAAACAAAAAAATATAAAGTAAGCTTGCTTTTATTTCAATACATTTTATACTGAAAGGAGGGAAATAACCAAAATTACCTAGTTTCCGCTCCCATTCATATTAAATATAATTAAGTTTCTGATCTCAAATAACAATTAGCATATTAAAAAGATAAAATAATTATCCCTTTTACGTATTTATAGTAAAGAGCAAATCAATTTAAAGTTTTACATCCGAATAGATATATCTTTTTAGAGTAGCTCTTTAGTGATATTTAGTGAAATTGTTCCAGTCAACAGACATGGATGATAACATTATAACTCCAGAAAAAGTAAAAAATATCCTGTCTTCGTTTCTCATAAAGTCTAATAAATCACCCGATAAAGCGTAAGTATATTTAAAATTGTTGGTAAATGTGAAGAGATGGGAACCGTGTTTTTTACCATGGCTAAATCTATCCCTCGCTCTCACCCTAACCTGAACCCTAAATCATAATTGTCATAAATCTATCCCTCACCCTAGCCCTAACCTGAACCCTAAATCTATCCCTCACCCTAACCTGAACCCTAAATATATCCCTCACACTAACCTGAACCCTAAATCTATCCCTAACCTGTCATGCAAATGACGCCATGGCCCTATCTTTACACATTAGCCAAATTGTTCATAGTCTTATAATGTAGCTAAGTTTAATAAACTATTTGTTTGTTAAGTTCTAAATTTTCACTATAATTTCGCTCAAATTTCAGTCATCATCCACTTTCAGTCCGTCTTTCATTCTCTGCTTTAATTAAATTTTTCAAAATAAATGGCTCTGTCCAATGTGTAAGTGTTCTCTGTTCTTTCAGCTGTTATGTAGTCTGGGTAAATGCAGACAATTGGTGCCATTATGTATCATACGGCTGCCATTTTGGTTGTCATGACAATTCATAATTCCTGTCACTAAATACTAAACTTAACCTGAACCCTAAAAAATATATCCCTAAACCTAACCTGAACCCTACTTGACCCTAGGTTAAATCAAAAGGGATCCCTAGCCTAAACCTAACCTGAACCCTAAATGTATCCCCAATGCCTAATTGCACCAATTCTCTGCATAAACTATAGTCTGGTACAGTGTTTTTTTGTTCAGCCGTCACCCACCAGTCACTCAACTTTCTCTGACACCACTGCAAGTGTTTATATAATTTATATATATAAAAATAATATATTTATATATATATTCTTGGCAGCAAGAGTCTGAGTCTGAGTTCTTATTCTTTACTAACCCCTGTTTCTTTTTCAACTTTTATCTCTGTTGCGCTGCTACTTTTTCCTTAATAAGAAAAAAGATATAAAGTGTTGTAGATTTGGAGTCAATGATTCTCTTCTTTAGACTAATAAAGTTAAGTAGTCTCCTTTCTTCAAATATCCCAGGACTTCCTCATCCTCCCCTTCTACTACCATGGCTCTGTTGAAGTCATCAATATTTGTGCAATAACAAAATCTTCCATTATCTTTGGTTCACAATGTTAATTATTGCATCTCGCTGTAACCACTCTTTGCCTTCACCCTCCGAGTTTAAGTTTAAAAGGTTGTGATATCAGCAGGATACATTGCTCAAATATTTTGCAAACAGCTACTCCATTTTCCATTGTTGATTATGTAACTAACTGCATATTTTCATATTTTGATGTCAAATTGAGCTTTTGGATTTACATTTTGATGTAATATCTCTTCATCATCTACTTCCTCAATTTATTCTTATCCAACCACATCATATAATTCTGAGAAATTTGAATTTATCATAGAATAAAGCAATGGTTTATCCATTAGACTCAGCTTGCAGCAAGTTAGTTCTTGTAAAGCTTATTCCAGATTTCCATTCTGAGATCAGAGTAAAAATATTCCAGTATCCAACTCTGATCCATGATTTGCTCTCAAGTTGTAAATACTTTTGAGGCTTTGGTGTCCATCCTTCATAAGTCCAGTGACCTGGCCTGCTTCATTCCTGATTCTAACGACATTGGCATTTTTTCTTTTTTAATGTTTCTGTAGGAGCAGTGTCATACACAACCCCCTTCTTTATCCTGACTTTGCACAGGCCCTGGTGGAGTTTTTCATGATTTAATGCTTATGTAAAAAGTCAACTAAATAATTTTTATATTAAAAAGCTCAAAGATAGGTAAAAAATTACCAAAATAGGCTTGTGTATTGTGTGTTTTTTCTCCTTTGCATTTCAAAGACAACTAAGGCTATATTCAACTGTGATTTTCACGGTGGCTTGCCAGTCCTATTTATGTCTGGAAAGCTTTCCAGCATGCCGAACACACACGTTTTTGGGTCCTAGATGGATTGGAGTCGATCCTACTTTTCCTTGCTGTTTGCTTTCTTTGGTCGTGGGTGTTGTGTTTACTCTCCAACAGTGAGTCTGCCTTGCCAGCTTGTACTATCCATAGCAAGTGTTTCCCATGAATTGAAATCTATGTCCATGGATTTGAATGAAGCTTTTAGACCGTCTTTAAAGTGTTTTTTCTGCGCAACTTGAGCAGTTACCGCTTTAGAGTTTACTGACCATATGTTCTGTAGGAAGTCTGCTGTCTAGCATTCTCACAACGTGTCCTGCCCATCTGGCTTGTCCTTTTTGTATGAACTTGTGGATGTTGATAAAGTCAGCCTGCTGTAGGACTACTGTATCAAGGACTTTGTCCTGCCACCTTTTGCCTAGAAGTTCACGTAGACAGCTTAATGCATAGGCATACTGTTGATATCAATTCAAAAAAGCATATTGATTTTTATCCTTGTATATTTCTTATTCTTAGGACAAGTGATGAAATAAATAGTACACAAGATGGAAAAGAGTCAGATGCTAAAATCAGCAGCAGCAATAACAGTACAAGTGTCTTGAGAAGCCATTGTAGTTTTGTACAGCGCCTAGATACCTTCTCAATATCCTTGCTATAATTTTTTGAAACTTTCATAAATTTTGTTTTATGTTGAAATTGATGACTTAGATGTTCAGTTTTTCCTAAACTTTTTTTCTCCAAATTTTTCACGTACTACTTACAAATTCGAAAGTTTTTTCCTTAACCTTTTAAAGCATTGACCTGGTTTAGTAAACCTGTTGATCTGAGCCCACTTATATGCGCGCGCTATGGTTGGGAAAATATTGATGTTGATATGCTACAGTGTGTAGGTTGCAAGGCATTTCTCTGTGGTCAGCTTCCCGCTAAGTCAAATTTTGAAGCCTGTAAGAATATTTGTTTTCTTTATTATTATTCTTTAAAAATTTTCTAATATTTTGTTATATTTTTTCATTTTTATCTATATACTAGCAAATATGTCTTGCGTGGCCAGGTATTGCATTAGAAAAAAACAAACTTCTACAACCTTTTAGCAAAAATCCAATCAGGGGTCTGTAAAAAACACATCGCTAAGAAAAAATAATTAAAACAAAATTTTCTCCTCTAAAAAACCACATTTATAAAATACGGTCCCAAAGAGATCCCATTTCCATTTAAGATCCTGATCTCGATTAAATCTTGATATTGATCTCGATTAAATCTCGATCGGGATCCCAATGACATCCCTTTCCCAGTGGGATCCTTTCCCTGTTGGTTCCCAATCCCATTTCCGAATGGGATCCCATATCCCAGTGGGATTCCAAATAAAATGATTCAGGTGGGAACCTGATCCCGGGCAGATTCTGATGGGATCCCATTCCCAGTGAATCCTGATTGGATTATTTACAGGGGGTTCACAACACCATTTTACCATTTTACAAGATCCCAACCCTTTTACTGAGAGAACTATATATTCCAGGACAGTATAGAAATAAATAGAACTAAACTAACATTTCAATAAGCTTTTAGATCCCACTATATATGCCCATGGAACAATATAGAACTTTCTGGATCATTCTAGATTACATGACTTTGCATTGAATATGAACAATTCTACAACTAAATGCCATAACTATAGCCAATTTCCATTTAAGTTAAAAGAGGGGGCCCATTTCATAAGGTACTGTTTAAGTGCTTGATATAGGGGGTCCTATAAAGGTAATTCAGATAAATAATGGAGCTAAAATTTAAAAGTTGTCCCATTAAAATCGGTTTAAAATGCCATAGATATATCTTTTCTAAAGTTATCAAATTTTCCGAAAAATTCTAGACCGGGTGGGCAGCATCACTGGTCCTCATCCATCCTCTAAATCTCTCAAATGTGGCTCCAAGCGCCATACCCTGGAAAACTGCCTCAGCTGGTGGAATAAACCATGTGAGGGGGTGGTGTTAACATGGTACCACTGGGCGTAAAACCTCCATGATGCAGGTTACCGGCCAGGGCGCAAGAGTTCTGAGACGAACTTGAACGGTCACGTGTTCATGACCAAGGTGAGGTCATCCTCTGTGGTTAGGCTTGGAGAGGGATGGGCGCCGTCATGCGACAATTGCCCTAGATACGCTACATGTATATGAGAATAGATTCACAATCCATACCTGCACGGCCGTCGCCAGGCTTACCAAGGGCCGCGCTTAACATCTTTGACCGGGACAGACGAGGAAAGTATGCTACTGGTCAGCCAAAAAACAGTATCAGTGCCAGGAATAACATTACACTAGGAACCTGGAACGTGAGATCTCTGAGAGAAAGGGAATTAGTGCATGCAATGAGCAGATACATGGACATCCTAGGTCTGTGTGAAATGAGATGGAAAAACTTTGGAGCAACATCGGCCCAAGAAGGCCAAAGACTATATTTTAGTGGACAGGATGACACACACGAACAAGAGTTTACTTCCTCATCCATAAAAATATTAAGAACAGTATTATGAGCTGTCGACCAATTTCGAGCCGGATCATCACTCTTCGTCTAAGGGCAACACTGTTCAACATCACCATCATACAGGCGTGTGCACCAACTTCAGATTATGATGACGAAGAAGTGGATGACTTCTACTATCAACTCCAGGTTGTGCTTAACCAAACCCCCCCAAGAAAGACGTTCTTGTTGTTCAAGGTGATTGGAATGCCAAAATAGGAGAAGATGCCTATGCAAACTGGAAAGGGACATGTGGACGCCACTGTAACGCGACTTCTAACGAGAGACGTCTGAGGCTCTTAAAATTTGCCAGCTTCAACAAACTCATACTAGCCAAAACACTGGGTTCACATAAAATATCCAGGAATACCACATGGCATTGCCCCAATGGGAAACACCACAATCAGATTGACTACATTATGTTGAAAACACGCTTCCGGTCTAGTATAAACATTGTCAAGACTCGCAGCTTCCCAGGAGCTGACATTGGAAGTGACCACGATCTAGTAATGATGACCTTTAGGCTGCACTTAAAGAGGGTAAATAAACAGGGATATACCAGAATCAAATTCGACCTTGAAAAGCTGAAGGATCCTAAAGTAGCAGAAGCCTTCCAAGCAATGAAAGGAGGAAAATTTGCATCGCTTAACACAGATGCTGACTGTTCAGACATGGACACAGAGATTGATAACTTCAATACAGCTGTGATGGACACAGCTCTAGACATCCTTGGTAAACATCGATCAACCCAAAAACCATGGGTGACAGCTGGCATCCTTGATCTGTGTGATAAACGGAGGCAATTAAAGAAAACAAAGACGGTAGATGCAACAAATATAGGACATTTAACCAAGCCATCAAAAAAGTTATGAGAAGGGCAAAGAAGAACTGGATTGAAGAGCAATGCTACGACATTGGAAACTGCTTGAAGAAAAACAATAGCAAAAAGTTGGTGAAAGAACTAACCACTGCAAAGCAAGGGCGTACTATAGGGCCATACATTTATGTGTACGCTGATAACATTTTAGAAGAATTTTCTGTATGCAAACCTGAGCAACGCCAGGTATATTTGCTAGTATAACAACAAAGTATAGTCACTGATATAAATAATACATCTTCTCAATGTGGAAAAACTCATAACCTAAATTTGATAGTAAATTTATTTTGTGTTGCTCTCATAAAATCAATGTTTCAATTTAATTCTTTTAAAGATGAAGAAAGTTACACAAAGTTAAAAAAGAATTTACTGGCATCACATGATAAATTTTGTGTACTTGCTGCTTATCCATGTCCAGGTAATTTCTGATTATTATTTTAAATACACATTTTTACTCTGGGATCTTGCTAAATAATTAAATTGTCTGGTGCGATGTTTTTATCTTTTTTAATACAATGAGCTTACACATGCTTTAATTTTTCAGATAACTTCTGTCATGTTCCAGTAGATGATCCAACTTTTCTGGTCACTGGTTTTAATGAGAGAGTTAAAGCTTTGACATCCATTCAAAACAGACTGCCCAGTATTAACTTCACTCAACTTCATGTTTATGTATGTGTTAATATTTTTAAAATAGTCATTAAAAATATCTTTTTAATTTAAAGAATAGGCTGAAGGTACAAGCCCATTAGATACTTGGTCAGGATGATGATTTAGACAAAAATTTAAGAACACCTTGAATGAACTCAAAAACTTTGACTGATTAAATATTACAAAATAATTATTTTAAAGGTTTGCAATCTAATTATCAGTGTTTTAAAGTTTTATCCTTACTTTAAAAAAAAAAAAGAACTATGATGAGGGCCAAGGGGGAGCTTACTGCAAGCGTCATTTGATGCCAGACCATGATGTGTCACCAGAACTTGCTACACTGGCTTTTACTGGCTGGTCTTGCAGGTCAGTTATTTTCAATTTATCTTCTGTTAATATTTCCTGTTCTGAAGAGCCAAGAAGCTTTTTAAAAAAGTTGAAGAGTATGCAGACTGAATGAATGGATTGGCTCTCCAGTGTATTTATTTTTCATAATCCAATAAAATTATTTGAATTATCCACAATAGCATGTACATTTTTCCACCCTCTTCCACAAACTCTGGAGTTGGCAAGTCTGGTGCCAGCAGCTAGCCGACTCAGTCGGGGGATTTGAGTCACAATGTGCTGTGGTCTAGTGAATTAACCGGAACCAACAATCACTACCATTGGCAAGGGTGTTGGCTCTTCGGACTTGGAGTTTGCCCACGGCTATGTGGACCTGGGATGGCACCCACCAGATGCATCACCCGGTTGCCCCACCTGAACTCCACGCCTCGGTAGTGTGCAGATAACTTGGGGGCTGCTCTGGTATTGTTACTGTCGGAGATGAGCTATGCGTGTAAATAAGGCCAAATAAATGTAGGCGGACAGCAAGGGGACTGGGTCTGAGCCAGCAGCGAGCTTGGACCTCGTAAAAAGTGAGATCATAAAGCCCAACTACCCTCTGCTACAAACGGTGATCGCGGGGGTCAGCTCTCACCTCAAAATGGTAGTGGTGTGGAATACTTGTCCCGCCACCCTAGGACTGGGTAACGCAGCGAATCAGACTCAACGTTACTCGTGGGGGTCTCAGGGTGGGGGGTAACAAGTAGTATTGGAATGATGACCTGCCTGTGTCGCGTTAAAAAGAAAAATGAGGTGACTAGGCAGGAAGACACAGTGCAGGTACGACAAAGCCATCTGAGTGAGGCATGATACAGTGTGCTCGCTGTACCTCACGTAGAGGATGGGAGATGTGTGACAACGCGAATGAGGTATTGTCTTCAGCTAAGAAAGAGACTTTTGTTCTTTGGTGAAAGTCTAACCCAGGTGGGAGTCCAGAACTAACCCGAGGCGCTGTGTGCGGGTGTTCGCGGGCGCCCCCTGGAGGTTATTGCGCTGTCCAGGGACCCTGGTGGAGTCTTGGCCCTGTGAAATTGTTCCCTTGCCCATTTGGATGGGTTGGGGTTGCCTGCACTCAGGACATTTTTGTGCGGTCGCTAACGGAGAGAGTCGAGGTCCCCAGAAGGTAAAGGCTAGTCGGTGGCACATGTCCCATTGTCCGACAATTTTGACTGCGGCGCATCTTTGGATAGAAACTGTTGGACTTGGTAGCTCTTCCGCGGCGGCGGGAGCATGTCAGGAATTAGTCCTTGTCTGCCCAGCCTGGTTTGTTTTTCCGGGCCAATTTACACAAACAGCCCCCAGTTTGCGTGGGGGGGGGGCTGTGAGCCAGGCTACCACACGACCGCTGATTAGCAGCTTTATGGTATTCCATTTCGCTGGATTGGGGCTGGGGCGCCACTCTTTGTGAGTGGTCGGTCAAGAGCTTCGTGCTCAGTACCGCTTCTGCCGATTGTTTGTCAGGAGTTGGCTTAAAATGCTGCCCCTCCATATAAAGAAAAACGTGCTGCCCGGGGCAGAATTCCCCTCCATATAAAGAAAATGATTCTGCTGGTGGTGACTACTCCTCTGCACCCCACTCCCTATGCCATTGATTATCCATAATGCTTAGATAAAATAAGATGATTTAAAGCACAGTTAGATTCACCTCAATGAGGATATATGAAAATATATTATTTTATTTCTTTGAAACGCATACCTCAACCCAGCCTGTCAAATGAGGATGTTCTGATGTGTTCAATGTGTAGAAGAAAAGTTGGTCTATGGAACTTCCAGTCTCCGCTATCTCACTCACTTAGTCAGGAGGCAGCTGAAGAGAATGACAATGTTGACGATAAAGAGGTTGACAATGGAGAATCCGGAGAGCCTCCAATAAAGAAAAGAAGATCAATGCCTGTATGTAAAATTTTAATGACTTAATTATGCATTATTTTATTTCATATAATTTCATGTTGTTTTAAGTTTCATGTGAAACTAGGGGATTTTCATTTTTTCTCATATAGCAAACCAATGTGTCCATGATTTGTGTTAATTATTAAAGTGCAGAAGGCCGTATAGTCACTATTTTTAGCATTTATTCACCCTATTGGTTTGTATGTTCTCAAATCAGAATATAAAATTGTTATACTTCCCAAATAAATGGCTTAAAGGTCATCAATATATTAGATACACAAAAATGTCCACACTTTGTTCACAACCCACCACTCAACCCTGATGTATCCAAATAATATTCAGGACCAATCACATCTGTACACATGAACTCCCTCAAGGCTTTTTAGTATACATTTTTTAGCCTTAAATTAAAAACTCATTTCTTCTGACCAAAATGATAGATTCGCAATTATTTGTATTGTCTACACCTCTGATTTTAGACATATTAAAAATTATTGGGATAGAACTTGGTATTTGTGTTTCCTTTAGATCCATGTAAAGCAGACATTTGACCCAATTGAGGAACACAGCCACTGGTGCCCCTGGATACAGCCAGCAGCAGTGTCACTAATACCAGTTGCAACACCCACTTCACCTTCAATAAAAAATAACAGTTCTGGTAGTGACTGTGTGCCTGCCTGGATTGCAGCACTCAGGACCATTGCCCCAGGTTTGATGGACAACAACACTGGCCTAGCAAGTGCTATGAAAACTGTAAGTTATGCTTCAAATCAATTGGGATTATTATCAGGTACAATAAATTTGAGGGGAACTGGATGGGAGCCACAAGACATTTGCACTGGATTTCAAATTCTAAAAAACTCTTTATCATAACTGTAATGTAATTTCTAAATTGAATGAGACTGAACTTTAATTTAATAAATTGCCCACAACTTACAACTTACAGAGTAATGTTAATCCGGAGTTTGTGATATTTCCACCAGTTTTGACTCAAACCAAATAACAGTTGATCCTGTGGAACATGGCAAACTGTGGATTCTAAATTCTTTGGCCTAAGTTTATAAATTATACTAAATCTTTAGAGCATCAGCAAAGGTCAACTATCTATTAGAAATGAGATTTCAAAGACAGTTAGATGTATTTTTTAACTCTATATTAAAATGTTGTTGATTAAAAATGACTAAATATTTGACTTAATAAATATTTGATATGAAATAATGTATCCATCTGTTTTGTTTATGCTCTTGAACTGTAGGCCAAATCTTAACATTTATGTTAGGTAGGAATACATTTCAAGGTTTCTTTTATTTATTTGCAGAGTCCTATGGTTGAAGGTCTCCGTTGTTTTAGACGTGTCATGAAGTCTTGGTCATCCCCTAAAGCTCAACCTGTAACATCCCCACAACCATAGATCAAAACTGTGGTAGGTTCTGACTAATAACAGCCACCTCATTTCAAAATTTTTGTGAATATTTAGGTGCACTTAATAAATACTTATCATCAATATTAAACAATATAAAATCTAAACTTTTTGGTCCTTTCTTTAACTTAATTAATTTGTATGTAGAAACGAACATTTCAAAACCTCCCTCAACCAAAGTCAATTTTTTAATAGACAATTATGACTACGGGGAATTAGGCGAAGTCTTCGTAAACTGTCTTAAACATTTTTGTCAGAGGTTTTCTCTCCTTGTCGTGACAGCAGCTGACTTTTTGGTTCAGCTAAACCAAATAATTGTGTCAGATTTCATCACATGCACAGAACCCTATGGTGCATTTAAGTTGTCATTACTCTAAATATTACTCTCACAAGTTCCTTTGTAGCACCAAAAAAACTGGATTATGATGATGATTATACATTGTTCAATTTTTATTACTAAATTATAGCCTTAAAATATTTAGAACTCATGAATTTGGATGACGACAGTTGGGCCATATTAGAGATATAAATAGGATATTTTTGGACTCAGAATTTCAGGATTATAATTGCAGAATTTGTGAATAAATGAAAATATAAACAGGATGAGACCCATCCCACTCATCTGCAAAATCTCCTAAATCCACAACTGCTGCCCTCTCCCTGAGTGCATACGCAATACATGAATGGCCCCTTTTACATTACCTGAAGTATAAATCCCTTGAGCCAGGCAGTTGAAAGCACCATTGTGATATTAAATTATTTCATAGAGCAAAAGGTTATGTGGAAATCAAAAATATTTTGTAAAAACCTGGCTTTCAGTACTTGTGGTGGTGTGGAAGGAAGGGGGGGGGATTTTTTCATAGAGCACTTGAAGATGGAACACATTCCCCATATATTTTGCTGTGAAACATTAGAGCTGTGCATTCCACATCAAAACCTAAGTACACCCACAGAGAATATAATAAATGTTGAACTTTACTTTCAAAAAGCTCCTTATCTGGATATTGTATTTTGAAGACAAAAACTCCTGCATTTGTAAACAATCTATAGTATCATCATAACGAATAAAAATCTGAGGCAAATGTTTTGAAATCCTGAAAATTTTATTAGACTCTTCAGGTGCATATATATATATTTGTCTATGAAGATAATGAGATGTCTAGAAATGTACAGAGCCTGCTACACATGATCCTTGGTGTGATTCATTAAAAAGAAATAAAGAGGAACAAAAAAAACGATTTATGAGTGACAAATATCTTTAAAAACAGCCATCATCAATTAAAATCCTACCAAATAAAATTACTTTAAAAACAATTGATTGAAAAAAAGCATGTTTAAAAAATATTACAAAATACAAGCCTACATTTACAAAAAAAACAACATGCTATTGTGTTGGCTTTTGTTATGTTTCTGACCCACCAAACATTTCTGGGATTAATAATAATATAGGGAAGGTTAGAACTGAGACAATTGCAACAATTATTGCCTGTACAGGAACATTAAAATTTGTTCACAATATTAAATGATTATTATGAGTGCTAATCCAGCTTACTCTTTGAATATTTTATTATCTAATTGACAACGTAAAAAAATAAATAATGAAAATAAAAGAATATTAGTACAATGTGGAGTTATAGTTATATATTTCTGTAAAGATTAATCTAGTAAATTTCATGCACTTGATGCTCCAGAAATTTACTTATCTAATTCTTAGTGGTTACAGTTATTTAAACGATCAAAAAATTTCTCACATTCAACTTCATCAATATTTTTGTCCTTATAATTTATACCAGGGATCCCCAAATATTTATTATATAATGGTCACACTGCAAGGATCACATCAGAGAAATTTGTATTTGGCATTAATAATTACCATAGCATTACAATTTGATTAGTGCGTATGATTTTTAACTTTATTATAATAGTAAGGGAAAAATTCAATCAACTTAAAGATGGCAAAATGGGCCACATGTTTCAACTCCCTGTCTTATGATTCTTAAAAAATTAATAAAACAGATTTAATTTCTTTTCAAAATTTGAAATGAAAAACACAATATTGAGGGGTAAATATTGTATAAACTGATGGTTCTATAACTTTGAAAACCAGGACAAGTTTACTTATACATTTTGACCAAGTAATTTACATACATATTTCCCAACTGTTAACAGTAGTCAGTGTCAACTCTTTTATTACCAATCACTCAATCACTTTTTAAAAAAAAGTATTTAAAAGTTAAGTGTCATTTATTGACCACCTGTTTATCATCTGTAGCTGAAAGCACACTAGAATTTAACATTGATAATTTTGATTGATGGTCATACAATCCTGTTGAGGAGAACATGGTTCATTTGTGACATTAGGTGTAACATTATGCCAAAATCAATGAATTGTAAAAACTAAGATAGATTAGAATACCTATTGTTTGAAGTATGTTGTGTCTTTCACCAGGCAATAATGACCATCATAATATCAAAATACCCTGGTATTTATTTTTCACTCATTATCAATAATGGAAAACTATTATAAAGAATTTTTTAATAAAATTTCCCAACTTAGTAAGTTTTGATCTGTCTGAAAGACAAATGAGATTTGTCTGATGCCATACAATAATAAATTAAATATGAATTTAACTTGTAAAAAATGATACTGAAAAAAAAAAATTATATATCGGGATTTAATTAACTTGGCTGGCTTGCAAAATTGACATATTGTCCCAAAAAATTGCTTTTTAAAGGTTATTAGAATGCTAGCAGTTTCAGATCCTGGGCCCACAGCAATTACTCAGATCTGCTCGGACCAGATTCTATGCATTAGTTAAAACAGTCATTGAAAATTTCCTTTCTTATTCTGATACCCGGTGCACTTAAATTAATATATTCTTACAAGCATAGATTTAAATAGAATTCAAAATCTCTGCTTAGCACAAGAACATTTATTACATGAACCTATGAATTCCTCTTATCTCACGGTTTCGATTAAATATATATATATATATATATTTTTGCAAGTGACTTTGAAAGAATAGACTTAAAAAAGTTGAGTGAATTATGTTTAAAGTATGGCACTGGGTTTTAGAACTTGTTACTTGAAAGTTGAGAGAAAGTGCAATTAATTTTTTTTCTTCCTAAAATTGGTTGACCTTAATTTATATTAAACCAAAGCCATCCACATAAAGAGTTCATTGCATCAGCAGGAGATATTGGGTAATCTCAGTAAAAATTATTTTAGATAATGTAGATATTTAAGGAGGTATCAACTTGAGTCTAGAGGTTTTAATCCCTAGTTGGGTATTTAAGATACTTTAGGGCATTATCTACTAAAAGGATGCTCACCACAGATTTAGGATAAATATTTGAGGCAAATAGAGCCTAAAAGAGGGTTGGATTACATAACTATAAATATCTGTTATTTTTATTAGGAGAGACTGTAATTCCTAGTATTTCAGGATGGCTGGGTGCTGCCCTTAGGCTAAAAGCAGAAGACCACTGTGATAAAAAAAGAATCGATCACATTTTATCTAACCTTTCGAATAAGATGATTTGATTGTAACTGGTCACAGTTCAATTGTAATTTTTGAAAGCGATGCGAAACACATTTTGTAACAATGCATCAAAGGCATAACCAACATTCGGCTGTGAAGTTTCATCATGAGCACAGAACAATGATTGCCAAGCATTGCAAGCCAACACTTTCTCATGACAATTGGTGAACAACAAGTGACATATAGGCCACTATCGTAAAACCTCAAAACTTGACAGCTTAATTCACTTCCCAGAGGAAAAATAAGTATGCTGAATGAAAGTGAGCACATTATGCCTTTGAGGAAGGAAAAGAAAAGCCAATGAAGAGTGTGTATGTAAAAGGTGTTTTGATGGAACGAACAAAACTGACAATGTTATGGAATAAATTGATTCATACATATTTTAAAATTACATAATCATCAAACATAAACATATAATATATATAGAGAGATGCAAAGACAACATTCAAGAACAATGGCTTTTTGTTTTGTTTATGTAGCCTTGCACATTTCACGTACAAATTAATCCAACCACCCAGAAACATTTAATCCACCTGGAAAAAAACTTGGACTGCTAGTACCAGTACCGGTACCGTACACATATTTGAAGGGGAAAAAAAAGACAAAACAGCAAAATGTTAACTACAATCTACTCATCATTTGTAGTTCTCAAGTTCAAGACATATTCAATTTGTTTGAATGGAATTGAAGATTAAGTGCGTGAATGAAATCAAACAAATATGCATCTAAAATACCATACCTTCTCATCATTTAAACCTAATACATATTTTATTGTTCTATCCACTTGTTAAGTACTTAAATAATTCTCAGAATTAAACAGACTTAAAACATGTGCTTAAAAAATAATCTCCAACTAAGGAGCTAAACATTAAGAGACAAGATGTGAGTTTATTTTCTCTCTATATGAATTAACAGTTAATCTTTTATTACATTATCTTGCATATTGGTTAAAAATACTTCACATAGGATTGGAATGGTCTATACAGATGTATCTGAGCATAAAGGTATTCAAAAAAAAAAAAGAAGAGAGATTTGATGTAACTGTTGGGATGTTCCCTTACAAGCAGTTACTGGGTCATACAAATATCTAGCTTTATATTTATGAGCTGTTTTGATTTTAATATCTGGTATGCCTTGACTATAACGCTGAATAATTACTTCTTGGTATGTTTTTCTGTAAAGATTTTCTAATATTGTAGGGAGCGTAACAGTGAAAGCTCTAACAAGGAATGAAAGACAAATTATCAACCAAACCTACTAAACATAGGACAAAAGTTGTTTGAACTCATCAGCAAACATACCTTTCACGCTTTATGAGAGAAAATATTTATAGACCAGGCAACGCTAATTTATGTGAAACACTTTTTGATATTTTCAAAATAGAGCTCTACAAGTTACAAGTTGTTTATTACACTTTTGGTTCAACTAACCTTTCTGCCCAATACTCTCATATCAAACTGAAACAACTAAATAAAACTGGAAGGAACCTTGTAATAATCAAGCTTCCCGCTTAAGAATGATTTTTCTTTTAAAATTGACCCAACTGTTCAAACAATGACAAGCTCTGATTAGCGTTAACACTGACATGAAAGAATGCCACAAATATCAAGAAGAACCAATAATAACATATAAAAATGCTGGCTTCATCTTTAGATAGCATTTATTTTTTACTTTTTAGGAGATACTATAAATACAAACATATTTTCAAATCACACTAGCAAACAATTAGGAAATATTTTAGAGCAAACAAAAAAATCCTACAGAATTTTTCCACAGCCAGTTCAAAATCCAAAAGCAATACATAACTATAAAAGGTGCAAGTATATGATAACAAAAAAATGCTAAAGCTAAAAGAAGAATCATCCATTAAGCATTAGCCTTGCATCCTAGCGTTATACTTTTACACACATTAAACATTGCATGTCATAAAAACCTTGAGGTGAAGCATTAATATATTAAAAATCCATGGAAACAATAATGATGTGAGTTTTTGCAAAGACACTTTCACCACAAATATGCAGAGAAGACATTGTAAAACTACTGATGATTGATTTAATCTTATGAAACATTCAGCCCAAAGAAAAGAAACTTTTAAGTGTCACAGAAAAGTATACCGGTAGTATAAACATTAACATTTTTACCATAATCCCACACAATTTCATTTGGAGCTACAATAACGACTGGCAAACGGTACCTATAATATTAGTGAAGAATTTTTTTAGTTTGAAAAGGTTATATTTTTTTGTCTTATCAAAATTTTTTATCAGTTCATCCCTGAAACAATTGAAAACTCTCATTGTTGGTTCACAGTTAGAGTTAGTTTATGGCCAGTTACATTCTTATTTATAAAAGACTAGTATTTTAAAATCAACATGAAAAATCTCCACAAAAAAAGAGTACTTCTCATGTACTGTCTAGCTTTCATTAAAAAATATATTTACAGTGCATCCACATGGCAGCACCCCCACCTGTGACAAAGAAAAAGTTGATGATAAAGTTTATTTTAATGTAGAGACTTCATTAAATTCAACAGAATCACATGTGTACTTTTTAGATTAGATGTTTGACCTTTGCAAAAGTAAAATTTTTTTTACTTGTTTAAAAAAATAATAATGCCCCTAAATGTTTTTAAGTCAGTCTAAAGCAACAACAAAAATGCTTGATACAAATACCTGTATTTAATTTAATGCACAAGTTAAATTGGCTAAAGATTATATAAACTGCAGGTTAAATATAAACTTGATTGGCTTAATGATGGCTAAGCCAAAATGAAATCATGAGTAGCTCACTTGTTTATGTCACAGATGGGGAAGCACAAAATGCCATCCAATGGTCATGAAATCTATGTACATAATGATTAATTTGAGTGTACAATTAAAAGAAAAAGGCTAAGACTTCTGGACCCCTGACACAGGGACCGGGGTCCCACTATTATAATTCCATGTCCTGTGCCTCGTCCTCGGAGAAGTCACTCATAGAGGATTCGCTGGAAGAAGATGCCTGCTCTGCTTCACGAAGTGCTTCTTCTGTGGCATAACGCTGCACATAGTCTGGTTCAAAAAATATTTTAAGTATTAATGGATAGAGAAAATTATGATTAGATCTAGCAACATGGCAACTTGATACCTGTATTTAAGTATGCTCTTAGAGTTTATATCATGTCAAAGAACTGCTTTTCCTAAAATAAAAGAATACATATTCGAATAACTTTTCTTTGCTCCAGAATCTCCCCCAACAGTTGGACTTGGTGCTTAACTTAATAAATCAATAAGTTAAGAAAAACACAAATGAAAACGAGGCATCCCCCACCACCTAAAAAAATTAACCCTTTCCTATTGCTGTATTAATTCCGTAATGACCTAGAAAATTTTTAAATTTTAGTATTGTATATGTTTATGAAACAGAAATCATCAAATGTATCAATATTTAAGGGTCTTAAAGTTATAAAACTTCAGCCTTGCAGTGGGTTTATTAAAGCTTAGTATTTAAACAGTCAGCACCAACATTTTATTTGTTTAAATTCACAACTCTTAAAGAATTAAAATAAATGAGGAAATTAGTTATTTCTTTTTTTATCCACACTGCGCCTTCCCCGAGATGTTCATTTAAACTTAAAGATAAAAGTAATTGAATTTTATGCTAAAACAGCTTTTCAGGATCCGTCTGTGTTACCATGATTTTAACTGCTAAAACTTGCATTTCTAACAAAACAGCAAGACCACAGTTTAATGCACAGACACTAATTGTATAACATAATAGGATCAACAGAAATAATCCACATACCTCTGACTCTCTTCTTGTATTCTTCTGGTTTGTGAAGGTATAAAGCTGCAGCATCACCATTGAGTGGATCAATAGGGTTGGGGTAAGTGAGCAGTTGGGGCAGGAACGATTCAAATATGTTGGAAAGATCTGGAGGAGACAATAATTTTAATGCAACAATTAATAAAAAAAAACAATTGTTACCGTGTGCTCTTAAATTATACCTCTGTATTGTCACACTTTACTTTCTGTCTACAAAAATCATTGAGTAATTTATTATTTTTATAAACAACAAAATAATACTAAAATTTTCACTCAAAAAAAAAAAAAAAAGAATACTTAAAAATTAATACCTATACAGGTACCAGTACTGAGAGTATTACATCTGTAATGTTCTCAACAACCTAAGCCAAAGCTCTTCAAGGTCCCCTGGGAACCCCATCTTGAGGGACCCTCCCTTCTTTACAGAGGAAGGGTACCATGAGGTAGCGGGGAGCCACCAGGAATGCCAAAGGGGTAGCTCCAGAGAAAGTGACCTTACAAAGTAAGAAGTGGATTTCTTACAGCGGACCACTATGACATCCCATTCACCACAATGACATCCCAGCCACCACTGGGGATAACATGATCCTATATTTTGAGTTGGTGCCAATAGGAAGAATCTTCACTGGTACCTTGCAAAAGGGAATCCTCATAGTTACTGACTACTCAGATCTTAACAGTATTTAGCGCCAAGTTTAAACAAAAAAAAAATCTGAAAGTTTGTGAATGGGTTAGTAAACTCTTAGACATGCATGCCCTCAGAAAAAAAGCTACTTAATTTAGAACAAAAAGAATGACACACATAAGCCAAAATTTCAAATTATTTGCAATTCAAATATGTTGATTTAAAAGGTTCAAAGAGTAAATATTGATAACCCAGGAGACCACAAAATCTTTTCCCATCCCTTATGATCATTTTTATGGTTTATGTTACAGTTATTTTTCTTGAAAATATCCACCTCTGCAAAAATCCACATTTTAATACAGAGGGATACTTTTTTTAATTCATCGATAGGTCAAATTAGTTGTGTTTTAGTACAGCCCTACACATAGTTTCAAAGCAGCATGTGTATGGGTGTGTGCGAATTTTCAAGTGCTTTTCAATAACATTGATCTAATTTGGTAACCTTAATGAGAACATTTTTAAGTGAATATCAAATGCAAGACAAACATTTTGCTTGATAAGAATGAAATATCAAATGTATGGCATACACTCTGTGATAGAATATGTCTAAAATTTGATAATTTCTTATGGATGTTAGAAATGGTTTTCATTATTTTAACTTAATTAAGAGAACATAAAGCTCTTGATAGCGTGAAAGAGGAAGTCAATAACTATGAAAAATGGGTCACTCAGCTCACTAAAAAGCACTTAAAATTTAATGTGCATTGTTCTAGATATGGATGAACTACAATTTTAAGTAATAGTTCTCGTGATTTCAAGACAACACCCCCGCACCCCACCCCTGATGTCGAAAAAGATAAATTAAGGCCTCCTATATAATAATTAAAAGTCATTTTTTCAAAAAAAGGTTTGATGGCAACCACATGAACAGAACAGACCAAGAAATTAAAGAAAATGCAGTTTTAAGGGTTCAATTTAAAAATATATTTTAAAGTTTTAAATCTAGATTTGTATAACTGAATGCTAACAGGAAATCTACATAGACCTCACATTGGCTGGAGCCAGGGCTAAAAGTTCAAATAAGTTGAAAAGAGCTTCCTAGCTATTTAAAAAAGGACATCATGATAAAATACCATATAAAAATAACTAAAATACACCATCCCAATAACTGCACTCAGGCTATTGCAATACTGTCAATAAATAGCATTCCATCAACTGAACACTATCTGCATAAATGCATTACAATAAATAAATAAATTCAACTGACCATAAAGTGCTGTCCAGGCTTGATTGATGACATCCAGACATACAGTTCCAGATCTGAAGAAAATAGGTGGGTATTCAAGCAATCCATTGTAGCAATAAAGGAAGAGGAGACAATTCTATTCAAGGTCCAGGTCCACAAATAATACACACAAGTACAAAACTAATCCTAAAGCAGTTCTTTTATATTATTACCGATCTATCATATTAAATACCCGGTACCGATAGTTGAAAAACTTAAGTGGTATAGGCCTTCTGCATTTGACTAGGAATGGTTCCAGATCAGAGTAATTGTTCTAGGTCTTGATCTATCATAAAAAATAGTTGAAAAACTAAAATTTTACTAGGCATTGTTCCAGACCATAGTAATTGTTCTAGGTCTTGGAAACAAAGTAGAATTAATAGAAGGTAGATGAAGATTATCTTCAGAAGCATATAATTTTAGTTGCTAGAAAGGGGCCTAGTTATTGTTAAAAGCAATATAAATTTAATATGGTTTTACATTTGCCCACTTTGAAGTAAAATAATAAATGCTTACATGTATGATAAATTACTTCTCAAATTTTGTTGGGTTTTAGAAACAATATTTTATACCCATTGTTCCCAAACAATGCTCTGCAGAACCCTCAGGGACTTGGTGGCAGCTACAGAAAACTCCTAAATACTATTAACTTATAAGACATATGCTACGCCTATGGTGCTCCAATAGAATATATGATTCTAAAAATGGGCTCTGCCAGTCAAAAAGGTTGGGAACCACTGTTTTATACCAATTTTAGAAATCTGGAATGTCATAATAATACCTAATGTAAAACTGATAAATTTACACTTACACTTCATCTATGTTAGGATGATATACACGATTCATGAAGCCTGGAAGAGAAATTATTTCAGCAAAATTTAAAAAATTTAAAATCATACCAATGATTATTTAGTAATGCATTTTTAAATAAAGGTACATAAAAGAAAGGTAATTTAAATAGGTACCAGTACAAATTCAGGTAAGTACACTTACCACTCATACTAAAACTGCCAATTTTTAAGATCAGATAATGTCATGAAGGATGTATTTAAGTTTCAACACACATTTTTTGCCAAGGATAATTATGTTAAATTTAGGATAATAAAATAAAATAAATAAAGATTTAAAATAATCATGCGTTGTTATTATTTAGTACCAAAAGGTCAATTATGACTGAGATTCTTCCTCAAAAAGAACATCTGATTTTCAACCTAGAATTCAATGCATATACTTGAGGGTTTATAGATAAACATAAAGATTCATATGGTCAGCATACCCAGAAAGAAGTTATTGGTGTAAGATGGATCTTACATGAATGAATAAAATCATGACCATTCAGACAACTAACTTGCCTTAATTCATTATATTATCTCTTTAGTCTTAGTAGATTCGCAATATACAAAGTTATGCAATTATCTCTAATATAAATTTCTAATGCCACTTGGAAAAATGTTATTAAACAAGCTTTATATCATAACTTTAAACTTATATAATGTATATCAAATGTATTGCTATTGACATTATATACAACATTCAGGGCCAAACTGGAAATAAAAGTCTCAATTATGTTTTGTATTGAATTAACAATTCAGACCTCATTTCAATAATTCAAGTTTCATCAACTCAACTTGGGGATAGATTTCAGCGACTTCTTTATACCCATATGAATACAAGTATGTCATGCCAATTACACAGAACTTAGGGTAAGCTAAACAACCTATAATACTTGAAATATTTTCAGGACAAAATCAATAGTGACAAGAAAGATATTTTATAAGGAATTGCAGAGTTTCTATAAATATTTCGTAAGACACCATTGTCTTGACTAGTTAAGACAAGAAATGGAGAAAAAAAAAAAGAAGAAAAAATAATTATCAGGTTTTCATATGACTAAATTACCAATTTGAGGTGAGAAAAATCAAATCACTGGTTCAGTATCAATTTAGAATATTATTTTTTAAAAACTTTTACCCAAAATATGCAACCTTTACAGCTTATGTATAGTATATGTTAACCACTATTTTTCATATACAAAGCTCTTTTCTTTGAGAAAGGTTTAGTCTAAGTCTAATGGTATTTAGACAGAAAACTTGAATAACAATAAAAGCTAGAGTCTGAATGGTTATTTTTTTATCGATTAAAATAATTATTAATGGCTCCTCTATTTTTCCCTTCTGTATATTCTGGATTTTAACTGTATTACCAGTATTATTAATAATATCTTCTATACTTTTCTTTTCATAGGCAAGATCGAAAAATAAATGATAAATAGCCATAAAAAAAAGTTCCATCATTAAATATGGAAATGATTTAAAAGGTACTTGGGGTATTAGAAAAGATGAGTATTTTTGTAAAAAGCAGATTGGTCTGAAATAATAATGTTGCCCCATGTCAGTTTAAATAAATTATTCAGACAAAAATTTCATATTATCAAATAATACATTGCTTTTATACTATAATTTGTGTGCATCTTTTGTTTAAACTTCAGCATTCTAACAGGTCTGGGAATGTCAAAACTAATCCTACTGGCTGTTGGCTAAGTGGTTGAATAAGTACTTTTGGTTGTGTGTTTGAAACCCCATTGAATTTTAAAATTTACAGAAATCCCCTCACTTCATAAGACTCACAAAGTCATTAAAAAAATATTTAAAGAGACTGAGATAGGACATAGTTAATGATCACTCACTTTATAGCCAATTATAAGAGTTTATCTGAAATGGATGGTTTAAGTATGTTGTACTTTCACCTTCTACTGAGCCTGTTTATAACTCAGCACAGTGAAGAGCTCATTTTTCATGTTAGGGGACCATTCTTTCAATGACATCAAAATAGCAAAAGCAGAGTCCTGTTACAGTAGCAATGAACACACATAAAAAAATAAATTATATGTATAGCCAAGGCTCCCAAACACCCAAGATGGACATATGTGGATATGTTTAAGATTTAATTGAAAGCGTAAAACAGAACTTCAGTCTTGTCACTGCTGATTTAGAAATAACAAATATTGGTTACAAAAATTATACTTATTTTATTGACCCTTTGTTCATAAAGAGTAAGGGATTTTTTTTTTTACCTTATAGATTTAGGCTTAATGTTTGTTAGAGATAGACCTACTTTATAGTCAAGATATATTCCACTAAGTCCAATATTTTGTTTTTACAAAAATATATTGTAAAATAAAAATTTAAGAATGTAACAGTAGGGTGTCATTCAGGGTAAATCAAAATGATACTGAAGTGTCTTGATAATGGTGAGTTCATTTAAACATATAGTATAAAATTCATTGGTACAAAAAAAGTCAAACCAAAATTCTTACCTATTGATGGAGATTTGAATGGATATTTATCAGGCAGATCAACACGCACTTTCCACACACCACCTTCATAAGGTGCTGTAATAAAATGAGATTATAAATCAGCATAAACATCATTATGATTAACAAAAAAATAAGTCTTACAGAGCTAATCTATTTAGTCTTCTTTAAATCTTAAAATTCCAACATTAATACCAAATCTATAGCCTTCTGCATACTTACTTCCTGAGGGACCATAAAATTTCACCATGAATTCATTGAGGCCCCCTAGAATGGTTACTTCATGTTTGCTCTCAATTCTAATTTAAGGTTAAGGCTATAGAATAGTCATTTATGGGAAAGTTGTGGAAATTTCAGCTCATAGTCATAAAAGAATTAACAATTTATAAATCAAATTTAAAGCTTATAAGTTATATAATATGTATATCATTCGGTAAATAGCATTTTTTAGTATAATTATCTCTTGAAATTGAAAAAAAATAATTTCTTTACTTCAAAAATAATTATTAACACACTGGCCAACTACATGACTTATAACTTAAGCTAGAGTTTTATATTTATTTACAGCTTGGAGTTGGAATGAGCTCATCTCAAAATTTGTTACATGATAACTTACATACTTCAAAATATCTCAAAATGTTCATAGGGGAAGTAATATTTGAAATAAACTATGCTTATGTTAAGTAATGAAATATGTCATTTATTATAACTAAGATAAGCAATGTAAGCAAGTCCAAATTTTAGGACACACCCTATCATAGAAATAGATGATAGAATCTTGGTTAAAATTATTTTAAAACATAAATTCATTGATATTATAGGAGCTATAAACAACAAATTATTTTGAACATTGCATGGTATAAATAGTTTTTTGGAGACATGTAAGTAAGTAAACATAATAATTCATCACTAGTTTAAAATGAAAAAAAAAAAGATGTGTCTATTCAACTTATTTACATTATAATATTACTAATATTAGTCATTGACTTTGACATCACTGGACATTATGATTTATGGGCTTATGGCCCAAGCTACATTATTTATTATTTCAAATAAACCATGTTTTGGATGTTTAAACATACCAAGTTTAAAATATAAATTAATCTAATACATTTAAATAAACTTTCTTGTGTCAAAACAAAATGACAAAGAAAAAATGCTAAATTCTGGGTTGGGTTGCTGGGTGGAAATTGCGTCATTATTATTATGACACATTCTCAATTTTCCATACAGAAAAATACTTACTTCTCAAACCAAGCAACGCGAAAATAAAAATGTATACAATTATCAATCTTGCTGAAATTCAAAACAGATGAGACCATGTTTTTATTTTGCACAATATATATTTTCGCCTAGTCTATTAAAAAAAATGACCTCAGCTTGCCTCCAGCCACCGAAGCTCCAACAAATGGCATCTGGAGTTTTTGTTCCTAAAAACTCTTTCTCTGACATTAAGCACAATAGGTTATGGGATTTTAAAACATAATACAAGAAAGGATACAATTTAACTACATCTGTGTCCATCCGACGTTTCCCGGGACTAGGGGATGACATGTTAATAAGATTTATCCTTGTTACTCGACAGTCGATTTTCCAAAACAACAACAGCAGCTATGGCGGAGCTCTTCTGCTATGAGATTACGTTATGTCACGTGACCAACTTAAGACCTCCCCTTTTATTTCTCAGGACTTTTTGTTACCAAAGTTTTTGTGACAAAAACCTTAATTGATAATAAATTTAGCTCGAATGTTCAGCTTAAAAAAAAAGAGAATTGGAACTGTTAATCAAATCGAAAAACAAAAATTCTTATTCAAATAGGTCACAGTTCATTCATTGATTGACAGCTGCTCCTAAAGAGGAAATACGCTGGCAGGAGCAGTCAGCTGTTGGATGTAAACAAACGAGCATGCTGACTGGTTTATTTTTAGAAATCGTTGCTTGGCTTCTTAGCATGCGCATAACTTAACCCATTTTTCTTGCGCAGCCATTTTTAGCATATTTTTTGTTAACAAAGTATTGTTGAATCTGTATATGGATTAAAGTTTACGTTATTTTAGTTTAAAATTATTTTAAACATTATAATGACAAAAATGCGTAAATAATAATATAATAAATGTCCTGAACTTTAACCTTTTCATGACTATTCTTGACATTGACCCCTGGCATATGTAGTAGATTTACGTTAATAAATAGTTCACAAGCTATAATGTAGAACGTATTAACTATTTATGCAAGCTTATAAAAAACTAAAAATTTCTGCAATATAACTGACATATATAGTTTTCTTTTAATAGCTCACAAGATCGATAATTAACAAATTCCCAAGTAAAAGTTAAAGGATAATAAGAATAAACTTTTTGGCTTTACTTCAACTTCAATCTTTTAACAAAAATTTTGGAAAGAAGGGGCGGGGTATATTTTATCTTCTTTTTAAAAAAAAATATTTGTAGACATATTATTTTTTTTTTGGCTGTTAAAAGCTAATATTTCAGCTCTTTATTATGGACTCCGTTAGTAAGAAAAATATAAAATGAGAGTACGCCTAAACTTGAAATTATGACGTCATAGTTAAATTCTGTGACCCTTTGACCTTGAAAAGTGTTATCGAACACTACAATAAAAAAAAATACGAGAAGACGTTACATTTTTTAAAACATCACTATTGACATATTTTACGTGAGGTTTCTTTTAAATATTAGTAGTTACAATATAAAAAGGCCGTACATAAATTAACGGGTCATGACCAATGATGGACTTGATCATGCCTGATGAGCTGGTTTGGCTACACTGTACACAAAGTAAAAAGTAGTTGTACTACTTGTACATCTCACAAAGCTCCACTAATACAGAAAAGGGAGAGAACATGCTAGTGCTCATGTGTTATTCACAGCTAACTAATTTTACATTTCATGATTTATTTTTACTTTCGTTCACTGTTCACTCATATCGTAAATTTTAACTTTCGTATGTCCGTATGTAGGCCTATAATTTATGTGACTAAGCGCTTTATAGAAATTTACTATCTTAAAATTATAAAAAATATCACAAGAGACAGCATAACAAAATAAAAAAAATTAAAAAAAAAATTTCATACACGCTTGTCCAAAAATGTATTTAAAAATGTAAAATTATTGTTCCACCAAAATATAGAGCTGTTGCATTCATAGACTAAAAAAAGCATGTGGTAGGCCCTACTCATAAAGTACAATGATATATGACATGACAAATAGTTTACAATGTTCGACTGGACACAAGTATACGTTTGCATTGCTGCAAGTAGTTGTTATTTGATACAACTATTATGATACATAATATTTAATCATTAAATATGAGTTATCACAACAGCCTTGCATTACTGTTGCATGCTCCCATCGATCGTGATCAAGTCAAGTGGAATCAAATTAGCGATACCGCTGCGTGCATGTATCTGCGATTTATGAAGAACATTAAGTTCACGGGCGCCTTAAGCTTTTTAGTCACATAACTGTAACAACTCTGAACGTTTTTTTTGTTCGTTTGTTATTTTTGTGTGTTTTTTTTTTTTTTTTTTTTTGTGGTGGCGTGGGGGTCATTTATTTTATATTTTTTGGTAGTAAATTTTTGAATAAGGGTGTTTAAAAAAAAAAAAAGTAATTTTATATTGTTTTATTTTGAACTTTTTAGTCTCGGAAGATGTAAAACACACACTAATCTACTGGAAGATCGTGGGTGGGCGAGTGTAGAAATTTCCAGCTCAATTTGTGATCAGGAAGTGGGTCAACGTTGAGATCAAGATTTGACCACACACACACTAGTACACGGACAAAGCAACCCAAGACAAAGCATAAAATAAGAATGAGGCTTATTGTCGTTTTATTATATAGGGTTAAATATTTCCTTCTTTGTCATAGACATAGAGGGAAAAAAAATTGTATTCGACAGAAAAAATAGAGACTCAATATTAATATGTAAAATACAACTTTGATAATAAGCATTAAAACAGGAAACAGCTTCTATCGTACTTTTTCTAATACGTTTCTAATTTTTTTTTAAATGTTTAAAAAATTTTTAAAATAAGTAAGCTTAAATAATTATTCATGTTTTCAGCAAATAAAAAACACGCCCATGACTACTGCACATCAACGTACATTTTTTTAACTCTCATCCTGGGACCATATTTTTTTAATCTTTTCTGAAGATTAAATTTGTTTTAGCAATCTTTAAAAAAAAAAAAAATTATTTCAACGTTCACTCTTTAAGTAGCATCGCAATCGAAGCGTTGACGAGACAAGTTTCTGAAGTTATATTGCAAAAATTATCGACTTCCAACGGATTGAGTAGTTAACAAGTTTCTCAACTTTCTACAATGAACCGGCATACAATAAAGCAGTGGTTCTCAACCTTCCTAATGCAGCGAACCTTTTATACAGTTCCTCGTGTTGTGGCGACCCCCAAGCTCAAAATTATTTTCGTTGCTACTTCATAATTGTAGAGTATGTGTTTTCCGATGGTCTTAGGCGACCCCCGGGTTGCTGATTTGCATCATCAAATTCATCTCATAATCTCATTCTAGCGATTATAATATTATTATAATGTGTCTTCCTTTCGAGGTACCATGTACATAACAGCCTTCCGTTTTTATTAGTCGTGACTGTTGTTGGCAGGGCGGTGCCGAGGAAAAGGGGCACCGGGGGCGAACCCTGAAAATGGGTTTTATCCTTTTAGTTACAATTAAGGTCATATCTATGAAGATGATTCCCCCCCCCCCCCCCCCCCCCCCGATGAGAGCGCACGGGGTGTTGGAAAACTGTATATATATTTTGATTGGTTCTTATTTTCCATCTACAGTTGTCCTGTGGAGGCCATTATATTATTATTAGAAGTAGTAGTTTTATATCCTTATGATGACTTCCTTTGACCACATGGTAAGCAGTCTTTCGACTTTCTTGGCAAGAGTATTTGTCTCGTTTAACTTGTACACGTGACTACTTTGGTCTAAAGTGAAACAGTGAGGTATATTATTTCCGTTGTTTTCCATTAGATCAGGGATTCTCCAATATTTTCTATAGGGCTTTTTCAAAGGTCTACTGCCAGAAAGTCAATGCGGTTTGCGCAAAGAGCGCTGAACTATCGACATGGTGTTCGCGGCCAGAAAGCTGCAGGGAAAGTGTCACGAAACAAATTTTGACCTCTCCTCCACCTATGTTGTTGACTCTGTCAGCAGAGAAGTTCTCTAGAAGATCATGGGCAAATAGGAATGCCTCCAAAAATTAATTTCAATGGTGCGGCAATTCCACGATGGTATGCAGACTAGGGTCCGGGAAAATGGAGAGAGGTCTCAACCATTACTTGTGTATAATGGCGTCAAAAAAGTTTGCGTTCTTTTTTACAGCATTGCATCCCCTCTCTATTTCAAAACATTTCCCACACCGCTGGGGCAAAATAGGATTGTAATAAATTGTTTGTGTTTTTCTGTTAAACTGTCTGGGTCTTCCAGCACCCGTTGTCACTGTGTCCCACACCATTTGGCATTGTATCCCACACCCTTTTGCATTGCCTCCCGCACTCCTAGATTAAGAACCCCTTGTCTATATTCAAATACGAGATACAAGTAAACGCCAACGTTCAATTCGTCTTGCGTTTGGTTACGACACTTACGATAATCAGCTGTTGTTACCAGGCATCAAGTTTAATACGTTAACTCTGATTGTTCGAAGAAATATTAAAATATAAACCAAGGGTTTGGAGCAGTTTTTCTGGCCGAGCTCTGCTCCAGACAACCTTGTTATAGCTCCGCTCCGAGCTCCGTTTAATGAGCAGTTAAGGGGACGCTAAGTGTTTAAAGAAATGTGTTTATTATTGTGCATTACCTTATTAACTATGAAATGGAAATGATTGTACAAGCAACAATGATGGTAGAAGAGTGGGTCAACATAGCTGGTAGAAGAGTGGGTCAACATAGCTGGTAGAAGAGTGGGTCAACATAGCTGGTAGAAGAGTGGGTCGACATAGCTGGTAGAAGAGTGGGTCGACATAGCTGGTAGAAGTATGGGTCAACATAGCTGGTAGAAGAGTGGGTCAACATAGCTGGTAATAGAGTGGTTCAACATAGCTGGTAGAAGAGTGGGGCAGCATATCTTGTAAAGTAGTAGGTACAAAATAGTTGGTCAACATAGCTGGTAATAGAGTGGGTAAACATAGCTGGTAGAAGAGTGGTTCAACATAGATGGTAGAAGAGTGGGTCAGCATTATAGCTGGTAGAAGAGTGGGTCAACATATGTGGTAGAAGAGAGGGCCAACATAGCTGGTACTAGACTGGATCAATAGCTATATTGAGTAGTGGGTACAACATAGCTGGTAGAAGAGTGGGGCAGCATATCTTGTAAAGTAGTAGGTACAACATAGTTGGTCAACATAGCTGGTAATAGAGTGGGTAAACATAGCTGGTAGAAGAGTGGTTCAACATAGATGGTAGAAGAGTGGGTCAACATAGCTGGTAGCAGAGCGGGTTAGCATAGCTGGTAGAAGAGTGGGTCAACATAGCTGGTAGAAGAGTGGGTCAACATAGCTGGAAGAAGAGTGTGTCAACATAGCTGGTACTAGACTGGATCAATAGCTATATTGACCCACTCTTTTACTGACCAGTGTCAAATCTGTTCTCTGAATAAAAGTCAGTATGCTGGATGATTCTCCAGACCCCCTTTGCAATCTCTGTCCGCCGCATGATTCTCCAGACCCCCTTTGTAATCTCTGTACGCCGCATGATTCTCCAGACCCCCTTTGTAATCTCTGTACGCCGCATGATTCTCCAGACCCCCTTTGTAATCTCTGTACGCCGCATGATTCTCCAGACCCCCTTTGTAATCTCTGTACGCTGCATGATTCTCCAGACCCCCTTTTGTAATCTGACCCCCGAGAATCCCTCTGAAATGTTTAACAAGAATTAATAAATTCTTTTAGGTACTGTGGGGCTATCAGCTTCTCTTGTATCAAATTTGAATGTTCTAATATGGTGGAAGATGACGGTGTTCTAGGGTGGTGGAAGATAACGGTGTTCTAGGATGGAAGAAGATGACGGTGTTCTAGGATGGTGGAAGATGACGGTGTTCTAGGATCGTGGAAGATGACGGTGTTCTAGGATGGTGGAAGATGACGGTGTTCTAGGGTGGTGGAAGATGATGGTGTTTTAGGATGGTGGAAGATAACGGTGTTCTAGGATGGAAGAAGATGACGGTGTTCTAGGATGGTGGAAGATGACGGTGTTCTTGGATGGTAAAAGATGACGGCGTTCTAGGATGGTAAAAGATGACGGTGTTCTTGGATGGTAAAAGATGACGGTGTTCTTGGATGGTGTAAGATGACGGTGTTCTTGGATGGTAAAAGATGACGGTGTTCTAGGATGGTAAAAGATGACGGTGTTCTAGGATGGTGTAAGATGACGGTGTTCTAGGATGGTGGAAGATGATGGTGTTCTAGGATCGTGGAAGATGACGGTGTTCTAGGATCGTGGAATATGACGGTGTTCTAGGATGGTGGAAGATGACGGTGTTCTAGGATGGTAAAAGATGACGGTGTTCTAGGATGGTGTAAGATGACGGTGTTCTAGGATGGTGGAAGATGACGGTGTTCTAGGATGGTGGAAGATGACGGTGTTCTAGGATCGTGGAAGATGACGGTGTTCTAGGATGGTGGAAGATGACGGTGTTCTAGGGTGGTGGAAGATGATGGTGTTCTAGGATGGTGGAAGATAACGGTGTTCTAGGATGGAAGAAGATGACGGTGTTCTAGGATGGTGGAAGATGACGGCGTTCTAGGATGGTGGAAGATGACGGCGTTTCTTGATGGTGGAAGATGACGGTGATCTTGGATGGTGGAAGATAACGGTGTTCTAGGATTGTGGAAGATGTCGAGAAAAGAAACCCCATGGCAGTGACCCAAACGAGGATCTTGGCGGTATCAGAAGATGTTAAGTTTCTAGGTTGACTGGAAGTGAACCATAATTCATTCGGGATCTTACTTGTGTGTTTGATTTATCGCGACATACATACACATGTCTATTTATCGCTACTCTTGCTTTATAATAATTATAGTATATACACATTTACTGGTAACTTAATAGTGCACCATCTCCTTTTTTTTGGAACAATATCCCACACTCGGTGTGGTATCTTGGGTAAATGCCCAAAAAGTTCACCCCCCCCCAAAAAAAAAAAGCAACAATAACACACACCCCTACATTATTTATAATGTTATAAGTTAATGACCCCCAAAAAGTGCCACACGATCGCCCTTTACCACACACTGGGTACGCCACTGCCCCCTCTACAGAGTGTAAGGTCTTGTCACAGTTGAACGTGGTGATGTTCCAGTGACGGAACACCGCATCCCATCTACCCCCCCCCCCCCCCGGGGCCACTCCACACGTTTTTCTGTTCTCTCTCTCGTCTGTTTCCCGCACGCTGCATCATCGATTTTCCGCGGTCTCCAAGCTTGAAGAAAACGGGGAGACGCCATAACAGCATGAGAGGCTCCCGGAGGACAAAGCAATGCGTACGAATAGTCCACAAACATTGAAGTATTAATTTATTTAGTCACAGCTTGCATAGATAAACAAGCACCCCCCCCCCAAAAAAAAAAAACAACAACAAAAAAACAGTCAGATTGTTGGACGGACAGGCACGACCAGTATGGAGGTAGTTATGGAGGTAGTTATGTTGGTAGGTAGGTAGGCAGGGACGTCATTTCAGTTTTTGTCAGTGGGTGTGTGGGGCGGGGGGGGGGGGAAGGGGGGGACCACAACTTAGCCGCCATGTTGAGTTACTGGAGGCGCCACAGTACACATATTACTTCTGATGACGTCACAGTTATATCAATTGTCAGATGATGATTGACTTTTCTATTGTTAATTTTAAATGAATGAATTTTTCCTTTTTTTGCATTATTTATTTTCTGCTACGTTTGAATTTCTGCAGTCCTAGATACTGATAAAAAGTGGAACAAAAATCTTGCACATTTGTATTTCCCCGCCCCCTTCCGTGCCCGCCCCCAAAACCCTACCCAAAATGACGCCCCTGTAGGTAAGGACTTGACAGGTTTTAATGGACAAGGGTAGATAATCTGTGAAATACATTGGACGCATTCGCAGTTATTACCGTTCTTACCACAAAAGCGGTGGGCAACCTTTTAATAATTTAAAAATAATTATAGCGGGGCGATTAATAATAGATAAAACCTTATAACTAGTTACACGTTTGTAGTTGAGATAGATATAGTTTGTTAGAATTAAGTTACAAACGTTTAAAATATTTTTGTTTTTCTACAAAGAGACCGAGAAAGCTGCATTGTGATCTGGGAACATTTAAGTTTTATAATTTTAAACAATTTGTTTTTCTCGCTTTGTATTGTCTGCTAAAGAAGGCATTTAGCTGAAGCGTCCTTTTAATTGTTGGTCTTTTTTTCAAGCCTGTATCCATATCTTGTTACACTATTAATTTACGGCTGGAGCACAGACGGCTGGAGCACAGACACTCATATATATTAAATTATTTCGTGAGATTTTAGTAGCTGCTGAAGCTTTTAAAATAGTATCCCGTAAATTCTTGTGGGCCGGAACGTTTCAGCGGGCGGAATTTGACCCGCGGGCCGTAGGTTACCCACCCTTGCACAAAGTTACCGACCATTTTCTTAACACTCACGTTCTCCCGGGGTCCATCGGCGAGTCCTAGGATTGGCCAATGGAGGTCACATTTACCAACTCTTGACCTTTTCATGTCTTATGTCTGTAACCTCTATGGATAGGCTTGTTGTCACCTTTTAGGACAAAGGCTCCTTTTTTTTCTTTTCCTTTCTTTCAATTGCTTAAGTAACACGTAGAATTAAGTATGTACAATTTAATAATTACTCTAAATAAATATATATATTTGTTAAATGTTGCTCCAAAGGAAATGTTTCATTGTGTGTTTTGTCTTATAATTAAAGCTTATATATACTGTTTTATGTAAACACATTGTTTGTGCCTCATTAATCTACTTAAAAGCATTCTCGCAGTCCGACCATCTTATCATTATGTTTATTTTACTGTGTTATGGTTGTTTTATTTTAATTTAATTTCTGCCAAAAATTTATTGTTTGCAGCTTCCACTGACAATTTGAAACTTTTAATATGGTTCATTTTACAAATGTTACAATGCACATCTGAAAGCTTACGTTTAATAATGTCTTGTGAAAATATTTAGATATGATATTTAAAAGAAAATGCTTTGTAATGATCTGAAAGTAAAAATATAAAATATGAATAAATAAACCTAAAAACATTATTGATCCATAACAGACGATACAAGCGTGCGTTATATTGATCAGTCCATAACAGACAATAAAAGCCTGCGTTAAATTCTCAACACTTGTTTCATAATTAATAGGACTAATCCTAGTTGTGGGGTGCGAAAACTCGGCAATTGTTACCGTTGGGTCGCGGCACTGAAATTGTTGAGAACCCCTGATTTACAAGCTGGTCAAGCCAGCCAAACGACCTGCATGAACTCAGTCTTCATGTCTCATCCCCACTTCCTCTGATGACAGTAGGCAGGGTTAGGAACGTCTCGCTTTTCACGACTACGAGTCTGGGAGCTTCTCCCAAGGGTTCAGTTAAACAAGAAAACCCACTTTACAAAAAGGGTAGGCTATCAATTTAACTTACAAGAACTTATTTTTATACGATCACTTCCCTTTGCTTATTATCCGTAGAATACGTCTCGAATTATAATGGTTCGAAGCTACATTGTCTTGCCCTCCCTGGAAACCTATCACTACGGAACGTAAGCCTCTTTTTCAACATTTTCTTTTTTTTTAAATTTGTATACTAAATATGCCTTTCATTGCTTGATTCATTTTTTAAATAATATAACTAACTATTAAACTTACTAACTAACCTAAATAGTTTTAATGCCCTAAGTAGTTATATATCTTTAATCTTGTGTTTCGTTTGCTGCCCTGTCGGATACCACTTTTCAGCTAAGTGCATGTAACATTTTATTTAATTCTTTTTTTTTTTTTACTCTTGTTTTTTTCTCTGAAGAAGGCTTCTCGCTGACCCATTCGTTGTTTTGTTGCGTTCATTTTTGTTTTTCAGGTATTCCCATACTTTGTTTCCCTCATTAAAAACATTAAAAAATAGCTTTTAACCAAAGCACAATTAAACAGAATATGTCAAGATAGAAAACTGCAGACGTCAAGATTTGCTATTGTAGAGTTTAGTTTATTGCCAGTAAATAAACCAAGATTGCATGTCGGAGCTAGTGCTCTACATGACCAAGAGAAAATGAAGGTAAAATACAAAATAACAATGCAACATAAAATATGAATGAAAAAAAAAAACAATAACAACAAAAAAAAATAAAAAAATCTCAATTCTATTTGCTGTTGAACAAAGCTCATTGAAATAAAAGCACCCATTTTGTACAGAATGTCAATTAATATCAAACAGAACGCTCCAACGTGACACTTGGAGTAGCTTGGACTACGGTACTACACACAAACACCGAAATCTAAGGACTCTCGTGTGTTAAACATTGCACACACGCTATATTGCTCAAGAATGTGTCACGAATCTCCTAAATACAACACAGCTGACAATCTCGCCAATGACGTCATCAAATCTAGATGTCTAAATTAAGCTTCCAGAAAGTCACCAGTCAAAGGTAACTTTGTTTAAGATGGAAAAAACCCCCACAAAACATAACACATTTAAAAAAAACACGAGCGCTTCATATTATATTTAGGGTCCAAGATACCTACGTTGCTAATCATCTAATTTTTATTAAGACAAAAATGCTTAGTACACACCAGGGATTTTCGATTTCTGGGCTAAGTTTCCCCGTGGAAGAAACTATAAAAAAATTTTTTTTTAAAAAGGAGCACCACGTTTGGAGGACATCATTACAAAGCAATCGCAACCGAACAAAACAAGATCACAACACAACCAATTAACATCAACTCAAAGGTCAGAGTTCCCCCGGGTAACACATTATCGACCGCACCACACACCATCGCTTGCCAGTGGCGTAGTGAGGGGGGCAAGGGGGGCATCATGCACCGGGCGCTACTCACAAAGGGGCGCCAAATGGTATATTTTACTATATGGATATGGGGGGGGCCGCTAAAAAGACATTGTGCCCCGGGCGCGAGTTAAGCTCGCTACGCCACTGTCGCTTCCAGCCTAAAATGGTTTACTATCACCAATAACTTTTGTTAGGGTATATAAAAAGGCTAAACTAACCCACATTCCCTTATGAATCCGATATGTCCTTTGCAACCATACTTTTAGCAGTCCCCCACCTTAACAAAAAATATCGTTCAATCAAATGCACGCACTGTCGTCTACTTTGAGAACCACTGGAGCACTGCTTATCATGGGATTAACTCGATGCGATCTGGAAAGAGCACTTGAGTGACCCAGTCGTCCATGTGGCATTACTCCGCACGCGCACATCTTTGGTAATATTCTTATTACATAATCAATTTCGTAAGACAAGAGACAAGGGATGCTACCGGTTTTTGCGGTTAAAGATGTCTCCAATTTGCTCTGTCTCCTACCCCACTTAAAAAAAATATTTAAAACTATACTGTTTATCCTAATCTTTCTCCCTTCATTCTCCCTCTCTCTCTCTCTCCCCTCTCTCTTTCTATCTCTCTCTCTCTACCCCCTCTCTCTCTCTACCTCTCTCTCTCTCTCTACCCCCCCTCTCTATCTCTACCTCTCTCTCTCTACCCCCTCTCTCTTTCTATCTCTCTCTCTCTCTACCCCCTCTCTCTTTCTATCTCTCTCTCTACCCCCCTCTCTCTCTACCTCTCTCTCTCTCTCTAACCCCCTCTCTCTTTCTATCTCTCTCTCTACCCCCCTCTCTCTCTACCTCTTTCTCTCTCTCTACCCCCTCTCTCTTTCTATCTCTCTCTCTACCCCCCCTCTCTCTCTACCTCTCTCTCTCTACCCCACTCTCTCACTCTCTCTCTATCTCTACCCCCACTTACTCTCTCTTCATTTCTCGTTGTACCCTCCTACAATTGCATGTAAGCTGCAGACCCCATTCCAAATGCCTCAATCTTAATCTCTTACCACTAAATGTCTTACGCATTTCCTTGTACTCCGCATTCCAGTTTCACCTCCTCTCTCTCTCACTCTCTCTCTTTCAATCCCTCTCACTCTCTCTCTCTCTCCCTCTCTCTCTTTCAATCCCTCTCACCCTCTCTCTCTCTTTCAATCCCTCTCACTCTCTCTCTTTCAATCCCTCTCACTCTCTCTCTTTCAATCCCTCTCACTCTCTCTCTTTCAATCCCTCTCACTCTCTCTCTTTCAATCCCTCTCACTCTCTCTCTTTCAATCCCTCTCACTCTCTCTCTTTCAATCCCTCTCACTCTCTCTCTTTCAATCCCTCTCACTCTCTCTCTCTCTCTCGCTCTTTCAATCCCCCTCACTCTCTCTCTCTCACTCTCGCTCTTTCAAT
Source organism: Omphiscola glabra (assembly GCA_964017045.1). Taxonomy (NCBI): domain Eukaryota; kingdom Metazoa; phylum Mollusca; class Gastropoda; family Lymnaeidae; genus Omphiscola; species Omphiscola glabra. Next base: position 31,108,433 of record OZ024799.1, read on the forward strand.
CCCTCTCACTCTCTCTCTCTCACTCTCTACCTATTCATTATTCTTAATTGGGACAAATGTAAAAACCCCTTCAATAAATGATTACAGATACCCCCCCCCCCCCCCCCAAACCAAAACCATTAACAAGCACACTTTTCTAAGACTCTATTTCCCGAGTGCATCGTAACCTTGACCCCTAAAGCGAATAATTATTACATCTTCCCATCAGCAGATTTACCTCCCCTGTGCCCTTACATCTTTTTTTTTAAAAAAAAAGAAAAAATATCATGGAATCTTTTTCAAATTATTTTTGTTATTAAATCCAACACGCACTTTAAATTTCATTCATTAAAAATTTTAACAAATCACTTTTCTACTAACCGACAATGGCAATCTCCAACTTCCCCGACATTTTTAACATTCCCCCCCCCCCCACCACGCCCCCCCCCCCACACGTGGCTTCTGCTCTAAGTTTCCACAAACACACCCGTGTCTCACCAATCATGCAAACTAATTAGTGAACTTGCAGGTTAGTGGAGCCAGAACACACAGCCCCGAGAACAGCAGAATTGCAGTCATAGCACTGCGCGAATCTTGGCAACTGATGTGAGGAGGATAAACAAAGAGCAGAAACATTCCTGTACGCATGGTCCATAGGCGGATACAGGAATATATACGTCTTTTTTTTTTTAATAAAAAAAGGAAGGGGTTTGGCAATAATAAAATAATAATTCCACATATTTTCATATTTTGAGGATACCTGAATAAAATAGATGTTGGGGGTGGGGGGGGGGGAGTCACGCGCCCAGGTGCTAACTGTTCCCCTCTAATATGCCACTGCTAGTGTGTACATATGTGTACACATGACAAGAACACGTAGGTCTGGACACCATTCTTGCCAGCTAGTAAACGAAGTATCGCAAAACACTCTCGGGTTATAAAAAACCCAAACAAAAAAAAACAAACAATTGAACGACTAGTTCAACAATGGCGCCTTAAACATAAATATAAACATAAGCGTTGAATTTATGGGTCAGACTTTTAACCTTCATGACGTCAATGTCTGCTAAGAAGGAAAAAAAAAAGATTAACACCGCCCCTCTCCCGTTTTAGAACATTGCATTGTGATGAATCTCGGTTTCTGGTGTGTAACAAGTAGAGCAGTTATTCGTATGAACTTGGTCACGTGGCTCCCAGGTAGAAACACGTAATGGCCCCAATCAATTGAGCAGCGTCTTACATACGCATATTTGTTTTTGCATGAATACAATGAAAGGGGAAAAAAGAAGAAAAACAAACAGAAAAAAGGAGAGAAACAGAGAGAGAGAGAGAGTGAATGAGTGAGAGCAAGAGAGAGTGAGAGAAACAGAGAGAGAGAGAGTGAATGAGTGAGAGCAAGAGAAAGTGAGAGAAACAGAGAGAGAGAGAGAGTGAATGAGTGAGAGCAAGAGAAAGTAAGAGAAACAGAGAGAGAGAGAGAGAGAGTGAATGAGTGAGAGCAAGAGAAAGTAAGAGAAAAAGAGAGAGAGAAAGTGAATGAGTGAGAGCAAGAGAGAGTGAGAGAAACAGAGAGAGAGAAGAGAGGGGGGAAAAGAGAGACATAGTGAGTGAGAGATAAAGAGAGTAAGAGAGTGGTTGAGATAAACAGAGAGAAAAGGGGATAGAGAGAGAGAGAGACAGAGAGAGTGAGTGAGTTAGAGAGAAGAAGAGTGAATGAGAGAGAAAGAGTGAATAATCGGGAAAGTGAGTGAGAGAGAGAGGGAGGGAGAGAGAGAGAGAGAGAGAGAAAAAAAGAGAGAGATGGGGGATAGATAGATGGAGAGAGAATACTTCATTCCATTATTAAAGTACGGTCCGTTTCCGTCAAACGATCGATTTCAAATAATTCGTCCAAAACTTGAAGCTAACACGAACACAAAGGTCAGGTTACCCCATCCCCCCCCCCCCCCCCTTTTCCGAAGCTATCACGGGATGAGAAGATTAGCTTCCTTTACGCCAGGAGTGTTGACGTAAGCTGTACAAATGCGCACACAACCAAAATAGTTTGTTTTGATTCAGTTGTACAAGAGCACATCGTAGACCATGGGACCAGTCCGTGGCATGGAGGTGACTCGTGGGGTGAGGGGGGATGTGTTCAAGGGCACTTGTTCTTTTAACCTCTTATACCTTGGACCCCCTTAGCGGTAGAAATACGTAATGGATCTATGTATACATGATTACAACCCACCTGCGATCAATCTGTGACAGCCCCCCCCACTCCACCCAACAAAACAAAAGTAAGCTAGTATATATAGTTAAGAGCATGTTCAGAAAACTTTCCTATGTTCACTTTGTCCTATGTTCACTTTGTCCTATGTTCACTTTGTCCCATGTTCACTTTGTCCCATGTTCACTTTGTCCTATGTTCACTAGATAAACATTTCAGTGGGTTTTTTTATTCTAACTTTACTTGACATGATAATTAATATAAAACTTTAACCCAGCCCTCTCAGCACTGGCATATATGGGGCACTTCAACCTTGCAGTGGCATATATGTAGCACTTCACTCCAGCACTGGCATGTATGGGGCACTTCAACCCAGTACCCACAGCATTGGCAGTTTTGGGGTAGGACCGATTAAGAAAAAAAAATTAATCAACTTTTATTCACGATTAAAAAAAAAAAAGAGCAATATAGGGTTCGCAGAACACCCCCCCCCCCCCCCAAGTGGAACAGGGAAAAGCTCTCAACGTCCCTCTGGTTTAAATTTGAAAAAGAAGACAAATAAATAAATATGTATTTTAGTACATTTCTCATTTACCAAAAGATGGGAGAAACAGTTTTTATACGTCGGAGCAAGTTTTGTTTCGATGGCGTGTATGAAGTTGTTCTGCTCCCGTTCCTGTGGCGTGCAAAAGTTTTCCTACTGTATTGTGACGGAGGCATTGATAGAACGCGACACAATTTAAATTACCTTCTACTATTTGAAATAAAGAATATTCGACAACACAATGGCGCGCACAAAGCAAACACATAAATAAATAAACTGATTAATTTAAAAAAAAAAACCAAGCAGATAAGGGTTTGTTATTTCTTCATAAGTAAAGTTGTGACTAGATGTATATGCAAATATGAGAATAAACTATAGTTATCACATATCAGTTCTATGTACAGGTATGCATACAAGAAAGATATATTGTCTATCTTTCTCTCTGTAAATATTTATATTGAAACCACATCTTACTAAGTAAGCTTCAGAAAGTTGGTGATGTAAGACAATGGTGAGCGGTGGTGATGTAAGACAAAGGATGAGAAGTGGTGATGTAAGACAAATGATGAGCGGTGGTGATGTAAGACAATGGTGAGCGGTGGTGATGTAAGACAATGGTGAGCAAATGGAAATCACAGCTATCGAAGTATCAATATTTGAAATGTCCGCTTTGGAATCAGGTTTGAAAAAAAGGGGGGGGGGAGGGAGTTGCGTCATTTTAGTTGGACAGAAATTAGCCATACTGTCTCCAACATCGTTTTTATTTTTATAAATCGTATTAAACAATCGAAAACAAATAATCTCAACAAAGCCCTTCTCAGTGGCGTAGCTAGAGTGTTTGGCGCCCGGGGACAAGATTCGCGCCCGGGGACAAGATTCAATTTAAAGCGCCCTCTTTTCCTTTTTTTAACTCTCAAACCCATTATTTTCATCAATAAAATAATACTAAAGCACATTTTGGCGCCCCTAACTAGCTGGCGCCCGGGTACATCTGTACCCCCTTGCACCCCCTACGCTACCCTTCTGGCCCTTCTTTAACTTGTTTTTATTTTTGCTGTTCCACATCACCCCCCCCCCCCGGCCCAAACCCCGACTCCTCAGGCCATTGTTGAAAGCGATGAGCTCCTTTGTCAAATATAAAGCAACTACACAATGGCTGAGTTGAGAAAATGAATTGAGCATTCAAAAATTCTAGTCTCCAAACAACTACACATGTCTAAGCACACTCAGAATGCAAGAGAGAAAATGGGAAAGTCTTAATTAAATGAACATATTTATATACACATCAAAATGTTTCAAAAGGTGACACACGTAGTAGATAAAATGTTATAGTTCTTACGAATCCATGCTTTGATTATGATGATAACTTTATTCAAGGAGGTGATGTCTGGTCCAGATTTGAGGCTTTCATTGAGGAAGGTGTTGTCTGGTCCAGATTTGAGACTTTCGTTGAGGGAAGGGATGTCTGGTCCAGATTGGAGGCTTTCATTGAGGGAAGGGATGTTTGGTCCAGACTCGGTGCTTTCATTGAGGGAGGTGATGTCTGGTCCAGATTTGAGACTTTCGTTGAGGGAAGGGATGTCTGGTCCAGATTGGAGGCTTTCATTGAGGGAAGGAATGTCTGGTCCAGACTCGGGGCTTTCATTGAGGGAAGGGATGTCTGGTCCAGACTGGGGTCTTTCATTGGGGGAGGTGATGTCTGGTCCAGATTGGAGGCTTTCGTTGAGGGAAGGGATGTCTGGTCCAGATTAGAGGCTTTCATTGAGGGAGGTGATGTCTGGTCCAGATTGGGGGCTTTTATTGAGGGAAGGGATGTCTGGTCCAGATTTGAGGCTTTGATTTGCTGATTTCGAAGGTAATGGACCGCTGAGCTCTATCAAAGCTTTGATTGGCTGATTTCGAAGGTAATGGACCGCTGAGCTCTATCAAAGCTTTGATTGGCTGATTTCGAAGGTAATGGACCGCTGAGCTCTATCAAAGCTTTGATTGGCTGATTTCGAAGGTAATGGACAGCCGAGCTCTATCAAAGCTTTGATTTGCTGTTTTCGAAGGTAATGGACCGCCGAGCAGACAAGCATTTGTTATCACTAGAGCAACCTAAATCATCACATCGACCAAATCTGTATATTGATCAACTACGTCAAAGAGTCCCTATTGACACTTAGTTATTCTATCTAGCCGACGTATATTACAACATCCTCTGTCAAATTTTCTTCACGTACGGACTACCATTTCAAACGCCGCATGTGAATGTAACATCATGAGCAGTAGCGTGACGCGGTAACACATCATGAATCCTTTCTTTGCGGATGTCTCATCGACTGAAAGGGAAGATGTCAACAGCGCCTTGTCAGCACCGCACCCCATGCAGGCAAATATTACAAGATTTAGAAGGGCGTCCACTCATTACATTGAACAGTTAAAAAAAACTATCAGTTATTTACAATCAACCAAGACACACGAATCTAAACAGTTTTAAACTGCTAAGTCTACCTAACAAATAGATGTATAACATTAGTTGGTGTCTTAAATTACTAAAAAAAAAAAAAAAAAAAACATAAACGACCAAAACCCAAAGATGTATCTGACTTTTAAATTCATACATTCTCGATAACTTTGGTACAGAGCAGCCGTTTTAAACAACATAATCTTGACAGCCTAAAAAATTCATCTGCTTTTTTTTTTTCCAAACTCCGTGAGTTGTATTTCATACTGCTTCAACCTGAACTCAGTCCTCCCCATATTTCCCTTACACAATTCATCCAAAGATCAATGTTAGAAAGCTAAAAAAAAATGTGTTTTGGTTCATTTGATAAATTCCCTATACAAATAAGTAATAAAGTGTTCATGTATCTTGCCTTTAAACTACGTCACACGGACTTGGGAGCCAGATTTAAAAAAAAAAAAAAATAACAACTAGGAGACTTCAGAAATATGACGTCATAAAACGAAGCTCGATCTTGTCTTGTAAAGGTAGTTCAAGTTTTTTTTCGGAAGATTTTTTACAGTTCAATTTTGATATACTTCAATTATGATATACTTCAATTATGATACCAAATATGACGTCACATGTTGCCCTAAATAGCCTACTACATATCACCAAATATCCAGGCGAATGTTGACCTAAATAGCCTACTACATATCACCAAATATCCAGGCGAATGTTGACCTAAATAGCCTACTACATATCACCAAATATCCAGGCGAATGTTGACCTAAATAGCCTACTACATATCACCAAATATCCCAGCGAATGTTTTCCGGAGGTTCTTCATGGTGTCCTCCTCGTCCTTGCTCCCCATGCGAGCCAGGCCTGGGGGCCCAGCGTTGGGGGTAGGGAATGGTTGCGGTGGTGGGTTGCTCATGTGAGCGGGTTGGTGTGGACCTGTGGCGCCAGGAGGGCCCCTGGATTGACCCGGAGATTGCTGCAAAGATCTGCAAAAACGATAAGATCATGTTTAGCATAGAATTTGGAGGAATACATTAGGTTCAATATTTACAATAGAAGTCTGGTCTTGTAGCTTAAATAAGTGGCTACTCTAGAGAGTGGAGGATTGCCAAAACGTTAAAAATTGTTTAAAATGGTTATGGTGTATGTACTATAACATATATGTTTAGCGTAACGAACGAAAAGAAAAGAGAATGAATTTTTGTTTGTTTTTTGTAACGAAAATCGCCCTGACGTAGTTGGGGTGCACCCCGGGGTGGGCCAAACTTTTAGCCACCCACTTCCACAAAATAAAATAAAAAATACTCTGCAGTTGGCCAAAAATGCCGCCCTTTTAAAGTAAGAATTTCTCGCTGTTTAGATAACCGCTTTCCTTTTATTCTTCTTCTTTTTTTTTCCTGTATTGAATCCGAGGGAAACTGAGTTTCCAATACGCTGCTATTAACTTATGAAGATATCAAACCGTATTAGAACAATACTCACTAATCATCGGTTGCTTAAATTTCTCAGACGCCGTGTTGTCGTATGACAATAGTTGTTACTATTTTATTTTACATAACGCGTAATTCATTGAGCACGTGCGCAGGGTAAATAATAAAAGGGGGGAGGCGATTTCAGGTAGCTAGTCTATTCCAAACAAACCCAATTACGCCCCTTGCATCACTCTAGGGCTGTAGAATGCTATCGGCACAGCCTGCGCCATCAGTTCCAATTTTATTCCCCAAACATAAAAAGATAGATATTAGGTTACTGGCTGTCATACAATATAGATATAGATATACACGAGAGCTGCTAAGTCGACTCCAGGACTAGTTACATACAGTGGAGTAGAATCTGTGAGGAAATCAATACGGTCTCTGCCGATGCACATTTACTATCCAATTGGTTCTAAACTTACAAGAGCTATTATACCAGGTTTTATTGCAACCAAAGCAGACGATACAATTATAGAAATGATCAAAACAAAAATATTACATTTGGAGGGGGAATGATTGAGGGGGAGTTCCCCCATGACAAGGCCCAGCGGCGGATTAACCTAAAGGCAAAAGAGGCCCGTGCCTAGGGTCCCCGCGTCTTTTACGACACCCGTCAAAAAGGGTCCCAAATTGTTTGAATTGATCTGATCGAAGAGCTCATGGATGTTAGAGTGTTAATGGTGGTTTTTTTGTTGTTGTTTTTTTACATGAAAACTTGAAAAGAGACAAAAACGAACGAGTCCAATCAAGTATTCCACAAAGAGACAACAACGAACGTGTCCGTTACAACACTCCGCGGCGTGATATTTGAAGACAATTTGAAACGTAATAAAAAACAATAATTTTGACTAGGTGCGCCCCTGGTGGTGCATCAAGTCAACCACGTCGGAGTGGAGTGTTAGTAATAAGGTGGTTCTCAAACGGGATCCCGGGATGGCGCACGACTTTCAATAAACAAAAGACTTCCCTCGAAATCGTCCCAACCCGGAAAATCCCGGATACAAACTTTTTAAATAGAATTTTCCTTTTTTAAATTATATTTATACATTTTAGCAAGTCACCTAAGTTCAATAATTGTCGCTATGAGACAGGAGCTGTAACGTCTAGTTAACTGCGCTGAATTATTAAGCTCAGTAGCTCCAGTACACAGGTTATTTGGCGTTTTCACGACCACATTCAAACAGAGCAGTGGTTCTCAACCTTCCTAATGCCGCGACCCTTTAGTACAGTTCCTCATTCCGGGGGTGACCCCAATCATAAAATTGTTTTTGTTTCTTCTTCATTAATAAGTGTTTTCCGATGGACTTAGGCGACCCATATGTAAGGGTCGTTCAACCCCACCCCTCCCTAGGGATCCCGACGCACGGGCTGAGAACCGTTGATATAGAGGTAAAGTAAACAGTACAGCGATAGATTGAAGAAGGGCTTTTAAATAGTGCACTGATACCATATTGAAACTAGATTTTTCTAGAATGTAATCAACGACATATTTAATTCCATGATTAAAATTGAGTTCCATCCGAAGCATTAAAAAATAGTTAATTCGCCCTGTTTTGTTCTTATAGACAATGTGTTTTTATTGATTTTTCTATGTGACGGGCAAAAAAAATTCTAACTTAGTGATGGATTTTAAGTTTCCCCTTAAGACGCCATTTTAAAAAAAGTTTTTAAAATTCTTTTATTAAATTGTTTCAGCCGGCAACGCAACACGCATCCTTTAGCAAACCCATCGGGGGGTTCACGACCCATGTGGGCTGGGGAACAATTTCAGGTACGCTGCACAATGTTTCATTCTATGACTTAACACATGGGCAGCGCTGTTGCGTGAGGGGAGGGGGGCAGAGAACGTACCCGTCTGGTTGTCTGCTCTGTGGTGGTTTGGCGGGGTTGGCCGCAGCGGGTCCTTGGTGGCTCCCGTTGACCTGATGCATAATGGCGTGGCTACTTGTTGCTTTACTGAAGGGTAAGGATATGAGAACCGTTAGGATCAGAGCTTCATGTCGAGCTATGTCAACAACATATATTATCATTTATCAACATAGAATATAATTTATCAACATATTATATCAGTTATCAGCATAGTATATCATTTATCAACATAGAATATCATTTATCAACATATTATTTCATTCAAAGTCACCGTAAAGTCAACAACAAAAACAAACAAAAACCAATTAAATAATTTTTTTGGGGCACCATAACACCATAACACCATAACACCATAAGACCATAACACCATAACACCATAAGGAATCAATCAAACACTCTCTGACCGACCACAATTTCTCCACATTTCTATTCCAATTTTGTGTCTTTTTCCTTCTTAGTATAAAGTTTCAAAATTGAGCGTCTTAAATTCTTTTACATGTTGCTGTCTCTATGACAGAAAGTACTTTTTGGTTTTAGACAACTTCCGTTCCGTCTTTAACATATTGCGACTGCTTCCGGCACGATGAGTTTTTTAAAATTTGATTTCTTCTTTATTGTTGTTTTGTCTGCTGAAGAAGGCATCTGGCCGAAACGTTCTTTTGATTGTCCTGTCTGTTCATGTCATGCCTTAACACATCTTTCCCCGCTATTTCCTTCACACGGCTTGAACGAAGTTTGTCACTAATCATTCGTTAAAACGGTCGCCTAAGTTCAGAGAAGACAGTGTGCGTGTGTCACTATGACATTTCAGAGATTGGCGAGTCCCAGTGAATAGCTGGAGAAATCATGTGAACAGTTTATAAATAGAAACATGATTAGGGACAGAAGTCTAGATTTTACATGTTATTTAACAGTTCCACTCATAGGGCGAGCAAATGAAAGTGAAAGCGAGCCAACAATAACATGAACTCCAAATTAGAGCCTCATTAGTTTGATCGCTTAAATCGTGTCTGCCGTCAACAAAACTTGCCCATTTTTTGACAGGTACTAAATATATTGTAATATAATGTATATTCACTCGAAGAAAAACTTAAGAGGTTTAACACAAAATAGACCGTAAGATGTAAAAGATTAATCTAAAATGTATTTGCCAGAATAAGATATGACAGTGTGTTGAAAAGATTAGCAAAAAAATGAACATTTTATTAAAATCACTAGAATTAACCTGCTGGAAAATGGTGGCGGGAATGTGTGAACTTCCCATCTGCTAAAGTTACCGGACACAACATGCACTCAAGTAACGCACTTTATAAGAATCCCAATTTTTGCTAACTTCTGGAAAATTTTATTGTGCGCACCTATTGAACACAGTATTACAGCCATGCATACAGACCTAGTGATCTATTATTTGCCATTGTTTTTTTTTATCTTTCTCAGAATAATTTGAATGACGGATGTTCCAGGCCACAATAAACTGAGTTCAGTGTTCTTACTGGTCCACGCTACAAATACCACGAACTGCATACTTGCATCGTAAAACGCACTTTCTGATGTAAAAAATTTGACACCATTGTGGAAATACCCCATTGTTCATTAACATAGCACCAAAGACATGTGGGTGCGAAGGTGCATAACTCAGAAAGTTTAAACAAGAGTAGTCTTGATGGGAAGCTAGCGACTAGGGTGGGAGAAGTTATCAGCCCCCGTGCTAAGGGGATGAGTGCAGGCGAGACAAGTGGGGAGACGGGCATGAATATCGTGAGTGAAGTGTGGTGGGGAGAAGGAGGGATAGAGATCAATCCAGATGTGGGCCAGCATTCCCCAGAGAGAGTGGATATAAATTAAACTTGCTGAGGAAATATTCATATATACAGGAGGAGACAATAGAGAAATAGTTACTAAAAGAGAAAAAAAGTGTACAACAATATTAATAAGTTCAAAGACGGTGGCGTACATAGGGGGGGGGGGGGAGGGCGGTACAAGCGCTCATTGGGATCCCTGTAAAGTGCGTTACTTCAATACATGTTTTGTCAAGTAACTTATTAGCAGATGGGAAGTTCACATGTTGCGGCCGCCACCGTTTTCGGCGGGCTATGATTGGGGAGGCTGTGAGAGATGACCATGAGGTGGACACACTCTAAGCAATTTTTATGGTGCTATGGGCAATAAAAAAGACGGCCAGCAGTTTCCATGTTGATTCAATTCAATGGTTGACCGGCAACGTCAGGCAGGCAGAGAGAAAGCAGATGTCATCACATTTAATTCAATGGTTGAGCATATGAACGGCAACGTCAGACAGGCAGAGAGAAAGCAGATGTCATCACATTCAATTCAATGGTTGAGCATATGACCGGCAACGTCAGACAGGCAGAGAGAAAGCAGAGGTCATCAAAGACTTAGAAAGACAGACTGCAGGCGAAATGATTGAACATATGACCGGCAACGTCAGACAGGCAGAGAGAAAGCAGATGTCATCAAAGACTTAGAAAGACAGACTGCAGGCGAAATGATTGAACATATGACCGGCAACGTCAGACAGGCAGAGAGAAAGCAGATGTCGTCAAAGACTTAGAAAGACAGACTGCAGGCGAAATGATTGAACATATGACCGGCAACGTCAGACAGGCAGAGAGAAAGCAGATGTCATCAAAGACTTAGAAAGACAGACTGCAGGCCAAATGATTGAACGTATGACTGGCAATGTCAGGGGGCAGAGAGAAAGAGAAAGACAGACTGCAGGCGAAATGCAATTTGCAAAATGTCATAAGAAAATAATTTGCAGGGAGACAAAACAGGGTAGCAGTGGCGTAGCTAGGGTCAGTGTCCCCGGCTCGGACCACGCCCTCCACATCCCCTCCACACCCCTTCCTAAGCCACTGCAGGCAAGTCATGATATGAGAAAGAACGACCCATAGAGTTATTTGTTCTCCGTTGCAGTCCCGTCCTCGTGGTTCCCATGAGACGCCAACAGAATTAAAGTACGAAACCACACGTAAGTCATAACGATGCTGGGCACCGGAGACATCACGCAGGGTTAACAACTTATCATTCACACATCTCAGCTACGTGAGATATTCACTTAAACCAGTCACACCAATCACTTACGAACCTCATCTCCTTAAGCCAGTCCTGCACAACTTACGGCCCGCGGGCATCATGCGGCCCGCCAGCACACACTTTGCGGCCCGCGAAGCAACTAAATATTCTTTATTCTTATTATTTTCTTAATAGCCTTCCTCCCTTGCCCTTTTTTTTTATGGCCCGCACAAGTCCTGTCCTATTTTCTTTTGGCCCGCTCAAGTTTTTCATAAAGCATTACGGCCCGCCTTACATTTTGAATTGTGCAGGCCTGCCTTAAGCCTTTGACTTTATCGTACACCAACAATTCCCTGAGAAATAACATACCCTTAAATGAAACTACCAAACATTTAAACTAACAAACATTTAAAGGAAGCATCTCTGTGGTATAATTACCTTAACTCACCTTTCGCAAATAATGAACACATCTCAATTCTGTCAATTTATGCTTTACAACACAAGACTTTCACAAACTCACTCTTGTCTGTCAGATATTCAACTTGTCTTACACGATTAATTGCTGCCAGAAATTTACTTATCTGACACCAAACAGTAATACGTTTCAATTGTGCCACATAATTGCTTATCTTTTTAACACTAGGGATTAACCGATTAATAATCGTTAGACCTAAAAGTTTCTGATATAGAATGTTGTTTCTTGATAGGATTCTTTTGCAATTACTCTACGTTACATAATATGCAATTCCATGGAGTCACCTGGTTCCATCTTCTGAATGGGATTTGCCTCATGCACCAAGTAAGGAGCTAGACTTACGGGAGAAGAGTAAATCTTGAGTTAAAGAAAAACTCAACCACCAAAATTCGGGAGACAGCATCCAGATGGACGAGGGATTAAAAGTCTTTGTAAAAAAAAAAAATCACCAGTCTTCACCACGGATCAGTAGTTTTTGTTTTACCACATTACCAGTCTGTGTACGATAATTCTGAAGCGAAAGAATTAATTTCTTTTTTACCTCATTGATTGTGAGATCGGTTTGCACATCGTCTGCATCTTCGCCAGCACGAGCTCTGCTATCAGGCGCCTGTCCTCCTCCTGGGCTTCTCCTAACAAGGTCATTGAAGAACCGTTCACCTGGGGGAGATATACTAACATATGTAAAAATTTCATAATAAATAAATGTGTTAATTTTTTTACATGACTACATACTCTAGTTAACTATATATACATACACTTGTTATAAAAATTAAAATTTACAAAACAAAATCCACACGACATTGTTTTGAGTGCAAGCATGTGATTGGGTTTGAGAGCTAAATTTTGCCCCCACTGACTGGAATGGAAATATCATTGCTAATCCTCAGAGATTTCTAATATTGAGTTCAGTTAGACAACCTTCCTAATGTCGCGACCCTTTAATACATTTTCTCTTGTTTTGGTGACCCCCAATCATAAAATTATTTTCGTTTCTACTTCATAAATATATGTTTCCGATGGTCTTAGACGACCCCTATGTAAGGATAGTTCGACCCACAAAGGGACCGCGACCCACATGTTGAGAACCACTGAATTAGACCATGGTTTCATTACTGAAAGTCAAACCATTTAACTGGTTGGTTGTACCAAAGGTTTTAAGTGTGCTGACTTCAGAGCCTAATCCATCTCCTTATTTCACACTTTCCTACTTTTGATGTGGCTTATTTATAAGTAATTTAAGCTTTTATTGTCAATTTGAAAGTTTAAATTTGTAGACTAGATTAATATACAAAATTGTCGCCACAAGGTCTTTGAGAAGTTCAAAATCTAATGATGTATTTTGGCCCATACCTGAATTTAGTTTAATTCATTCTAAACCTAATAGTGAAAAAAACAGAAGAGTTGCTGGCTGAAATGTAGGTGTCCCTTGACATGGTTTTGTTTATAAAAATCCCATACATTTAGTTGCTAGTGTTAGTAAATTGTAATATTGTTTTATCAGAGGTTATTAAACTATTTATTTGTTAGCATACATTTGTAAAATATCAGTAGACCGAAAGATTTATTGTAGCATCAAACAACTGTAACTTTCTTTAGATCAATTAACAAATCAATGAAAATGTGGCGCCTTTGTAAAACTCTATCTAAACTATAACACATTTTTTTTCCCGAATTCATATATTTCTTTTTTTTTTTTTTTAAATTGGCGATTTAAAAAGAAGGAAAAAAATATGGCACCAGAGCAACCAAAAAAAAAAATTATATATATATATGTGAGTGAAATTAATTGGAAACTTGACAAAATGGTTGTAAAGAAAAATCTTTTGAAATTATTATTTTATGTTAATCTATAGATGTTGATTTAATTCTTAAGAAATGCTTGCCCAGTAGGCAGGGCGGTTTATTATTTCGATAGTTTGGAAATTAATATATTTATTAGATTTAAAAAAAACAACAACTTATCTCTTATCCAGCAATCCATACAAAAAAAAATGCTTTAAAAATACAGAAAATACAAACGATCCAATGAAATATACACCGCTAGAGGGCGCTCGATAAAATCTTAATTTTTAAAAAATTTTTATCAATTTTTGGTCTCTATATTTTTTTCTAGCTCAGCATTCTTAGAAACGAATCTAGCTCATCAATTATAGAATGGAATCTAGCTCATCATTTATAGAATGGAATCTGGAGTCGACAACATTTAAAGTTATCTAATCTATATTGCTTTAAAGCATCTTAACATTATGCCAATGTTCCTTAACATCCTACAGATTGTACTTAATAATAATAATTATAATGATAATAATAAAGTTCATTTCAAAAACTCGCTTCATCCCTAATTAAGGCACGAAGCGCGGTACAAAGTCAACCATAAATTACAATTTTTATTTTCCACAATTAAAATACAAAACGCAACGAAACAAAATCTACATGCAAGAAGCAATGGACAATACAGGCCGCAGTATACATCGAGGATATATGAGCAAGCTGGAAACAATGAGGTAGACTACACCCTAGCGGGTGAGTGCGAAGAAGATGGGTTTTCAACTCAGTTTTGAAAGACGGCAGTGTCTGGTTGTCTCTGCGAGATAAATTGCCTTGCAAAGCATGTTAATGGGATTTTCCATAGTTAGTGTACTGTTTAAGTGAATACCCAGGTTTCGCACTGTTTGAGCAAACTCAATCTGCACACCATAGAGAGTAAACGATGGTGTTTTATTTACAGATTTTTGCACCTGAGTGGTAGCAGTGGGGATATCTGTCTTTTCATCGTTCAATTTGAGCTTGTTTATGGCCATCAAGTGCTTAACTGACTCCACTGTCTTCTGTGTATACTTGGAAGCTGAGGGAACTGAGAGGGGATCACACACTGCTGACTACTGAAGTTGGGTATCATCCGCGAACATATGATATAGCATGTCAAACTGCTTGATCATTGCATCCAGGGGCTGAACGTACCTAGCGAAAAGCCTAGGACCGAGCCCTGGGGTACTCCAAATTCGATAATAGATTGCTTCGAGGTCAAGCCGTTAGCGACAACTGGTTAGACCCGATTTCTCAGATATGAGCGGAACCATCTCAGGACCGTATCGCTGAAACCGAACGTTTTTTGCAAACTTTGGAAAAGTATGCCATGGTCAAGCGTATCGAAAGTTACCGATAGATCAAGTAACGACAAAAGGGATACCTGGCCCTCATCACAAGATGAAAGAAGGTCGCTTACGTCGCACCACAGGACCTTTATTTATATGCACGGAGAAAGCATTTCAGAGAGATTTCAACTACATTTTATCATCGAATGCCGTAACTTGATTTGCTTAAGTGTTCGTATCTTCAAATATATCTGCCGCGGCAATATTTTTCGGGGATTTGTACCACTTTCCTGTTTTAATCGGTGAGATTTAACATTTAATACTCATTCAAAATAAAAAAATAAATAAATGACACTTATTTCTTAATTTAAAACATATATATTTTTATTGTACCCGTTTTTCTGAGGGGGTTACACACCCAACCTAGGGAGGGGGGCTGGTTAACGGATTTGATCGGGAGAGATGCATGAAAAAAACACTGATCATTATATAAACAATGTTTGACCATGCCATAAACATTTCTCTTCGCTGTGAGCTGAAATTGCTCGTGCACCGTGCAGAGCACCATGCTCCGCTATTGGCACCGGGCAATGAGAGGTCACGTTGACACAGCAGAAGTATCGCCCTATTCGAGAGATAAGCACGGCTGGATTAGTGCAAACGAAGGCCGGGATAATCCCAGTGAAATGAACATGCGCGTCATCCGCTTGACGTTTGGCTTTTGGAAAGGCCGAAGAGGCCACAAGAACTGCCGGGTGATAAAATTGATTTCTGCTGGCTTATCGATCTACCCGGGGTGTGTGGCACGTGATCATGAAGGAACCTTGACGCTCCCACGTGATCAGACAGACGTGACGCGTCCTAACAATTAGGAAACACAAATTCCAAAAACAAAATAACACACACATCAACTGTTTAACTTTTTTTTTTTTTGCAGGGCGCTGCAAAATTGTGCTCTCCTAAGGCCTAATGCCAATATTTATACTTCAGGGAGAGAGGGGTGGAAGGGGGTAGAGGGGCGTGAGTGGTTAACTTTTCATTATTAACAAAATAAATTGTTATAATTTCCTGCTAATGTGTTAATTTTTGGAGAACTTGGACATACACTACTGCCCCTGCAACGAAGAGCGGAACCAACTGTTCCCTCCCCCCACACTTCTTAAACTGAGACTTCATCTTACAACTTTGAAAAATTTGGCCATTCACTAAGAGATTACCTCAATGATGTGCTCCCTGCCATCTTTTCCCTGTATGGCCTCCACAGCGACGATGTCTAAGCCACCGAACAGCTGACTGCATTCGTCCACCCAGAGCTTAAACCTAGTCCGACGGGAATCACAAGATTTGGCTTTAACATCAATGATAACTACATAATGTTAAATGTTAGCTACAGACAACCTAAACATTACATTTACATTGTAGAAAACTATGACATTCAATGTACAATACAGAAAACCATAATTTCAAGAGTCTGATTAAGTTACTTTCAGCCACGTCTATGGTCCGGCTTTAGAAATGAGTGTTGACATATTCAGACATCTCACAAGCCAGGCTTAATTCGTGACAAAATGACATAAGCCTGCTATGAACTGTCATTAAATGCCAGTTTTAGGGTAACAAACTTAAAGGGTGTCGAAAGCAAAGTCAGGTAACTTGACACATAACAGGGTCCAAGTCAGCTGAGGAGCGCGAAATATTTGACGTGATAAAACCTAAAGGCCACGAAGCCAACAAGGTGTCATGGCGCATGAAAGACCGGGTTGGAGAACAATTGTTAATGTTATCAACCGTCAGAGGCCATGCACATGAAATACAGGTGCACGTGTGCATCGGGCACACCTTACGACAGGGTATGTCTGTAATCAGGAAGGGGCACATTGTCACACATATGTATATGTGAATCACTAATGGGAGGCAAGTCTTCTCTTCTATATTTTGAGGGTCCACGATCGTTCTGGCTCCAAGTAATATGGCTAATATTTCTTGTATAATATACAGAGTGCTGGGACTTGGGTGCAACTGGCCAATCAGAGTTGTTGGTGAAATAATAGAGTTGGTTTTTTGGAATGGAGAGAATAAGAATGGCGGAATGAACAGAGACCATTGACATTGTATCAAGATTTGTTGATACAATTATCAATTAAAAGTAACAGAAGATTAAGCTATGTAGAAGTTTGATAATAATTGAAACTCGTGTTATATAATTCCACGTATTTTTATATTTTACGACACGTATTTACTATTTTGAATTTCGCTTTTAAAATGAGTCACAGTTTCAGTGTTAGAACCACATCGCCTCGGGCATCATTTATAACCAAATAGGACAGTGATAGGACGGTGATAGGACGGTGATTGGACGGTGATTGGACGGTGATTGGACGGTGAAAGGACGGTGATAGGACGGTGATAGGACAGTGATTGGACGGTGATAGGACGGTGATAGGACGGTGATAGGACGGTGATTGGACGGTGATTGGACGGTGCTAGGACGGTGCTAGGACGGTGCTAGGACGGTGATAGGACGGTGATAGGACGGTGATAGGACGGTGATAGGACGGTGATAGGACGGTGATTGGACGGTGATAGGACGGTGATTGGACGGTGATTGGACGGTGCTAGGACGGTGCTAGGACGGTGCTAGGACGGTGCTAGGACGGTGCTAGGACGGTGATAGGACGGTGATAGGACGGTGATAGGACGGTGATAGGACGGTGATTGGACGGTGATAGGACGGTGATAGGACGGTGATTGGACGGTGATAGGACGGTGATTTGACGGTGATTGGACGGTGATAGGACGGTGATAGGACGGTGATAGGACGTGATAGGACAGTGATAGGACGGTGATAGGACGGTGATAGGACGGTGATAGGACAAGTGACACGCATAAAAACACGTAGCTTTAAATTTAAACGTATTTTTTGGTTCTATGGCCTTTGCCATGCCGTACGAAAAAAAACCTACTAGGAAAACAAATGTTTCCGGTTACCCATTCTCGGGTCTGCCCCTGCAAACCAGTGATGACGCAAAGCATGAATTTATGTATTTAAAAAAAAAATGTCACCATAACCTACTTTTCATTCATGGCGATCTGTTCCAACATGGCCGACCCAGTGTTCGCTTTCCAATTGCCAGATAGTGACTTCCTCCTGGAGGCAAAGAAAATGTCATCATTAAATACTGATCGTCTTTTGATTTATACAAATAAATAAAATTTGTATATTTAAAAAAAAATCATATTACCTTTAAGTAAGCGTTTATGTAAGAACATTTTAATTGGAAGATCATGTTTGTACGCTGTCTTAACTTCAAAGGAGGATTATTGACATTTTTTTTAACGTTAAAAGATCGTTGAAAATGATTAAATCCTTCGAGTGTTAAATCTATCATGTAACTTTTATATGAACATTGTATTAAGTTCTTTTCTATCGATTGCAACATTTTTGTTTTTTTTCTTTAAAATTTTTTTTTTTTAGATGAAGAGCATTATTTTTTCATTTCATTTACTGGTCTGTTGCTTTCTACTGGCATTTGCAACTACAAAGCACACGTCTTCTTTGTTCTTTACTGCCGTGGTACTGGCGAATTATTCACGGATTCTAGGGCAAATAAAATGTGGCAAAACACCTAGAATAGGTGACGTAGTAAAAAGCATCAACAACAAAGAACATTTTCAGAGTAAAAATAAAAATCGATTGTGGAGACGAGAACAATTGGCAAGCAATTAAAAAAAGGACATAAAATATGAGATGAAAAGCCAGCACAAATAAGGAACATCGATAAAGAATAAGGAACATCGATAAAGAATAAGGAACATCGATAAAGAATAAGGAACATCGATAAAGAATAAGGAACATCGATAAAGAATAAGGAACATCGATAAAGAATAAGGAACATCGATAAAGAATAAGGAACATCGATAAAGAATAAGGAACATCGATAAAGAATAAGGAACATCGATAAAGAATAAGGAACATCGATAAAGAATAAGGAACATCGATAAAAGGATATAAACATATGAATGAAGCGCTCAGAACACAGAACACAAAGCGGATATTTGTTGGTCAGGAGAGTAGGGTGTTTTTCAACATGGACATGGGTGTTAGGCAAGAGTGAGTAAGTCGTACGTTCTGTCAGTTGTTAGACAAGTGTGAGTAAGTCATACGTTCTGTCAGTTGTTAGACAAGTGTGAGTAAGTCATACGTTCTGTCAGTTGTTAGACAAGTGTGAGTATGTCATACGTTCTGTCAGTTGTTAGACAAGTGTGAGTAAGTCATACGTTCTGTCAGTTGTTAGACAAGAGTGAGTAAGTCATATGTTCTGTCAATTGTTAGACAAGTGTGAGTAAGTCATACGTTCTGTCAGTTGTTAGACGAGTGTGAGTAAGTCATACGTTCTGTCAGTTGTTAGACAAGTGTGAGTAAGTCATACGTTCTGTCAGTTGTTAGACAAGTGTGAGTATGTCATACGTTCTGTCAGTTGTTAGACGAGTGTGAGTAAGTCGTACGTTCTGTCAATTGTTAGACATGTGTGAGTAAGTCTTACGTTCTGTCAGTTGTTAGACAAGTGTGAGTAAGTCGTACGTTCTGTCAATTGTTAGACGAGTGTGAGTAAGTCGTATGTTCTGTCAAAATTTAACTTTAAAGTAAAACGTATATATATATATGCCTTCGCCTTACTCGTATCAAATAAAAAAAAAACAATAAGAGTCATAAATACAAAATGACAAAAGTTTATTTAAGAGGAACAGATGTTTTTAGAAACCTGCTCTTTCTTGCGATAGAAGAACGTTTTAGAGCAGGCCTGCACAACATACGGCCCGCATAGCTTTCCCCCATCCTATTTTCTTTTGGCCCTCATAAGTCATGTCCTGAATTTTTTTTGGCCCAACAAGTTTTTAATACATTATTACGGCCCGCCTTACATTTTGAGCTGTGCAGACCTGTTTTAGGGTCATGGCGCCTTAAGACTGTATCACACTCTAAGGATTCGTTGCTCGTCTTTTGGTCTGGACAAATGTGAGCAATTGCTGGTCTGGAAATCTTTTTATTTTTTTAAAATATATATTTTAGCAGATGAGTTTGATCTTAACTTTAAACAAATAAAATAAAGTATTTGTTCTAATGATATTGTCGTTCCACTCTTTGAAACGCAACTGTCCTAGGTTTGAATGAAGAGGACTTTGACTACGTGAAAGGTCAAGGGCTGTTATGGAATCAGCTAAAGAATTATAACGAAACACAACACAATGATTTAAAAGAGACACGTCTAGGAGTTCGTCTGATACATCACAGCTGCTACGCCAGGTCACGAACCATAGTACTGATGTGGAGACAAGATGCCATTTTGAATGGGATTTGTGGGGGGAGGGGGGGGGGCATCGAGAAATAATTGAAATAATTTCAACGAGATAAGCCAGGCTACAAATCGGTCAACACGTGGACATACAGACGTAGTGGGCAGACTTAGTGGACAGACTTAGTGGACAGACTTAGTGGACAGACATAGTGGACAGAATTAGTGGACAGACTTAGTGGACAGATTTAGTGGACAGACTTAGTGGACAGACTTAGGGGACATACTTAGTGGACAGAATTAGTGGACAGACTAAGTGGACAGATTTAGTGGACAGATTTAGTGGACAGACTTAGTGGACAGACTTAGTGGACACAGACTTAGTGGACACAGACTTAGTGGACAGACTTAGTGAACAGAATGGAAGTTAAGACATAGAGACTTACATTTAGTTACAAATAGAGTCAGGTACAGTTCAAATGTACACTGTACACATACATTTAGTTCAGTGTTGCAAACGTAAACGCCAAATTTTACATTTTGTTCATAATGATTATTACCGATTGAACGAATTCAATAGTTCTCAAATTTGGACCCTGCGACCCCATACGAATCTTTCAGTAATTAAACGCGGTCCTCGTGCCAAAATTTAGGAGACATTTTTTTGGGTCAGTAATATTTTTTCCACGCTCAAAATACCTCCATCTTATTATCGAATATTTGGGGGGGGGGGGGGGGGGATCCCCACTATACATTATTGGAACCACTGCATGCATTAAAAAAATAACATAATTTTCTGATGTGGTCTATTTCCTGTCATGCTTGCTGACTTAGAAAATTGATGCATGCCGTAAGCTAAGTCCAAACTTAGGTTTCATTTCCGATGGACACGTGACGCTGACGTATCTGATTGGCGGTCTGGACGTCAAGCGAATGAGATTTGGGGGCTTAATTTTGCCTTTGAACTCGGGATTAAATTTTTGATATAAAAAACGTATACGGAGTATTTTATATCAGGAAATGAGCGGAAAAAAAGTATGGGAAAACATGAAAAAAAAGAACGCACCACAAAGCATGAATGTCATGTTCTCATTCACATATTAAGCCAGTTCTCCACCCCCTCCTCGTTACGAACGTTCGCAGTGGACTACTTTTCCTCTCTCCCGCCCCATTTTGCCTATATTAAATTTCTCACCTTATAGTCTGTCGCTATGAAATTGGAAGAACGTTATTTTGGCAGACGGCATTAAGCTTTCACTGTATGACATACGCTTTAATGGGTTTATTACCCGAAAGGGGGGGGGGAGGGAGTGGGGTTAATTATTTAAATATAAATCTATCATCAATTCGTCCCCCAGTGGCGTAGCTATAGGGGTTGTGCCGCGCGAGGAGGGCGCGGGTTTTAGCCGTCCCCTGATCAAAACCAAGAAGATCTCTTCAGGTGACCGAAAATGCAACGCCCCTCAATATACAGAAAAGAGTGTCGCCTAGGGTCTACTTCCCCCCACCACCTTCCTACGCCAATACCCTCTCACCAGCGTATGCTCAGACATCAGTTCCCTACCGAACGTGAAAGGATTATCATAAATATGTTTGTTAACACAACGGAAAACTTTGGATAAATTTGTCAGCTATTTTGAAATTTCAACCCAAACAAAAATTATTTTAAAAAACTTTAAAAAAATAAACGGCCAAGAGATAAGGATGAATAAATATTTGAGTGATGTGACCTTGGCATTAAGAATGTGTAGCATGTCCCTGGACTGATTTAAAAAAAAACAACGGCAAAATATACTCTCACTCCATGTGGGCGTCGATGTGTTTGTTGACTGTAAGCAAGAGTTATTTACCATCTGCTACTTTGGTTTTTATATGGCTTTTAAACCACAAGATAAAGGGGTTTTGAATAAAGATGGCGGCACGAACTTGAGTTATGTAAATAGGTTTTTATATAATGAAGACATCAATAACTGGATTAATACATATATGCTTTATACAAGCAAAACACCAAGAACTTGATTAATGTATATATGCTTTATACAAATACAACACCAATAACTTGATTTATGTATATATGCTTTATACAAATACAACACCAATAACTTGATTTATGTATATATGCTTTATACCAACAAAACACCAAGAACTTGATTAATGCATTTAGGTTTCATAAGGGTTGTGGTATTTGGACACAACATTTTAAACACTAATGTCGTATTTAATATGCTTCAAATGTTCTTTACAATATTTTAAACCTCTTGATAAAAAGCATTAGGTCAAAACCGGTGGGTGTAACATGGTTTTGTTTGTTTATAACGTTCATTGCATTCTTTGATTTCATATATACCGGTGATGGCAAATAATCACTTATTCGGGAAATCGAATGAAGTTAATGCTTACTCATTTAACAGAACTCATTGTCTCAATTATTTTATATTATTTAATTAATTTCTTTTTTGTGTGTGAAAGAGCTGTTATTTCGAAAGTGTATTATGAAATGATGTGATATTATTATCCAAAAGGAAAATCCCACCACAATTTGCCTCGTCGCCGGAGGAGCAGGTGCATTCATCAACTTGTTAGCTTTTTTTTTTTTTTTGGGGGTGGGGGGGGGGGGTGTTTGCAAACAGCTTTTTGAACGTCCCCAACCTTTCGGGAATAAGAAGGAAATGCTAATGGAAACCATACAAAAATTGTCCAGTGGTTCTCCAATCGTTATGCATCAGGGCTTTTCACCCTTATGCAGTCCTGCACTTGGCGACGTAAATAAAACATCAGAATTAAATGGCTGGCCGGAGCTCGGAGATTATTTAGCTACAGGGCTGTGCACACATTATATCATATTTTGCACAAATAAATAAAAAAAAATAATTCAATATTAATCAGATATACCACACGTCTATTGGGGTTTGTATTATCAACGAGAAAGAAAAATTCGGTTTGAGGCTATGGCTTAAATCCTTTGGGGGGGGGGGGGGGGGTTAATCTCGATGCAACCGATGGATTGAATACACCGTACAGTGAAGGGTCGAATACACCGCGCGGTTAGAACGTGCATCTTCCAGCAAATGGGGGTATTAATTTTTAGAATAAAGATCGCTTTAGGCGGAAACAATGAATGATGGCACTAATGGTTTACAAACACAATGCAATGGGTTCCACATCGATCCCCGTCGTGGATTGAACGCCCGTATTAATGTCAAACTGACATCCGAGATTGAATGCATTCTTTCAAGAAACATTACCCCAAAATATCGCGAATGAAGGCAGTGTTTGTGGTCATTGGCGTGTTTAAAGAACGGCCCGTGGGTTTATCTACCACCGATAAAATAATCGGTGAATGTTGTATGAACGTAGGCGACTTCAATTTTAAAATTATTCATAGACGATTTGTTTTTTAGAGTTCAGATTTTCGAAGACACACAATTGCCACAGACAGAGCTTCTTGCCACAGACAGAGCTGCTTGCCACAGACAGAGCTTCTTGCCACAGACAGAGCTGCTTGCCACAGACAGAGCTGCTTGCCACAGACAGAGCTGCTTGCCACAGACAGAGCTGCTTGCCACAGACAGAGCTTCTTGCCACAGACAGAGCTGCTTGCCACAGACAGAGCTGCTTGCCACAGACAGAGCTGCTTGCCACAGACAGAGCTTCTTGCCACAGACAGAGCTGCTTGCCACAGACAGAGCTTCTTGCCACAGACAGAGCTGCTTGCCACAGACAGAGCTGCTTGCCACAGACAGAGCTGCTTGCCACAGACAGAGCTGCTTGCCACAGACAGAGCTGCTTGCCACAGCCGGAGCTTTGGCTCTGACTCAACGTTAATGAACGTTTGGTTGAACCTTGACTTTACTCTCAAGCATTAAAAGTTTGAACAATGAACAGTTTCCTGAAAGTCTGAAATATGAGAGAGGGGAACGTCTAGGGAGACTTCTACTGGGTTGGCATCCTTCCAACTCATAAATCTTGAGTAGACCTTCATATTTTGCTTGCTTTATCTACATCTTTTTTAATTATCATCTTTTGCCACCAAGAAAATAAGGACATATGATGAATTCTCGGAAAAGTGTGAGGTATTTCTCATTGCTTGCCAGAAAATGCTGAGTTGTGTCTTGAAACGTAAAACTTAGAAGGTTTTAGAAGACGAAGTAGTTTTCATTTGTTTAATGTATATTTTTATATAAAATATAAAGAAAGTTTTTAGGGATTATATAACAATCCATACTGCTGCCTCGGGCCCCTTTCATCATCATTACTTAAAGTAATACTATTACAAATGCTATTTTGACGTCATAGAAAGGGGCGACCATTATCACCATGGACAATAGGAGCAAACCAGCAGCAAGCAAACACAGACGGGGTATTTAGAGTGTTTATCATCAGGCTTTTGGTTTGAGGCTATAGGAGACAAAAGGCGATAAATCTGCCGGAATCGATTCAGCAAAACGC
Source organism: Omphiscola glabra (assembly GCA_964017045.1). Lineage (NCBI taxonomy): Eukaryota > Metazoa > Mollusca > Gastropoda > Lymnaeidae > Omphiscola > Omphiscola glabra. The sequence goes on from OZ024799.1 coordinate 31,133,307, forward strand.
GTTCGAGCTCCAGTTTCAAGAGCGAAGCCAATGAAATAGAGCTAAAGAAAGAAACGCTGTGCTAATATCTTTGTATAGCGTATAGAAATGCTTTACGAAAAACCTCGAGAACTCAACTTTTGGTTATATGTTTGACGTAGCGCATGTCAGAGCCAAAACGAAGCCTAAGGCATTACCTAGCCATTCTTTTCGGGGGATGGGGGGATGCAGAGCCATCGCGTTACTTTTGTAGCCCCCCCCCCCTCTTTTCCACTATTTAATTTCGGCCCCTTGCAGTTGATAGTTTAATATTTAGTACTCGTCACCCACTTTGGACCCCTTAAATATCCAAGGGGTGCTAGGCCCGGGGGGTTGTGTGGGGAGGGGTGGGGGTGGAGGGGTCATGTTGTGTCCTTTGTAGGTTGTAAAAATATTAGGCTTATAATGACACCGAAATTGTTGCACCTAGATAACTGATGTAAGTATCTCAGTCTCTGAGTCTTAATGATTGAACATTTAGTAGAACTTTGTATTCCCTCCCCCCCCCCCCCACACACATTATTGTAATCGCCAATTATTTCAATAAAGTGTGGTTTAGTCACTGGCGTAGGGAGAGTGGCGTGTAGGGAGAGTGGCGTGTAGGGAGAGTGGCGTGTAGGGAGAGTGGCGTGTAGGGAGAGTGGCGTGTAGGGAGCGGCCCGCCCCGAGTGTCACACTTTTTTTATGTATTGAAGGGCGGAAATTAAGACATTTTCAGAATTCTTCTATGAAGAAGGGGCTGCGGAAATCTTGACCGCCTTGGACAGCACTAATCCCAACTGCGCCTCTGTTGTCAACTACGCCTCTGTTGTCAACTACCCCTCTGTTGTCAACTACGCCTCTGTTGTCAACTACGCCTCTGTTTTCAACTACGCCTCTGTTGATAACTACGCCTCTGTTGACAACTACGCCTCTTTTGACAACTATGCCTCTGTTGACAACTACGCCTGTGTTGACAACTACGCCTCTGTTGACAACTACCCCTCTGTTGTCAACAACGCCTCTGATGACAACTACGTCTCTGTTGACAACTACGCCTCTTTTGACAACTATGCCTATGTTGACAACTACGCCTCTGTTGACAACTACGCCTCTTTTGACAACTACGCACTCAGTTGTCAATTTTTTCGTAGATTTTTTTTGTCAACCCATGAAAACTCTTGGGTCGATAAAATGACAACACTCACAGATGTGCCCCCAAACAATGGAATTCGCTTCCACTAAACATCCGCAATATAACAACCATCACAGCCTTCAAAACTGCACTCAAAACACATCTCTTTAAACTCTACTATCCTGACTGATTCCCTCCTCTAACCGTTAAAGGATGCTGCTGGGTGCCGTCCATGGCTTGACATGTAGTTGTGGAATGGCTGGAGTGAATACACATTTCTTTTGTTTTATTTAATGAATGTTTGTTAATTTTTAAGTTCATGATTATATTTGTTAAATTATATGTGCAGCGTGGTGAAAACTATAAAAAAAAACTACCAATAATAATAATAAGAAGAAGAATGTTATCTTATACTTAACCCTAGTCGTGTTTTTCATCCACTTGTCCTTTCAAACTTGATTTCTGGCCGCTTCCCCCCACATTGAAAATATTTAAAAAAAACACAAAATATTTATTTAAAAAATGGTTAGATTGAATACATCTCACGGGTTATATTTAAAAACCCTCTTGCTATAAGCTCGTCAAACATAGATCACGATCGAGATCCCCTTTTCGACGGGAGAGTATTACAAGACCGCGTCCCCCCGGGGGAACCATCGCAGCGCTAATGTGAGAGTGATAAATAATGATAGGGGGGATTCATCGGCTCTGTGCGACCAAAGTGAGCAAAAAAAATGATGAAGAACAAACGCAAGAGCCGTCAGCTAAAATGTACACAAGGGTCTGAGTTTTTGTGACTTGAGCTCAAGTCTGTCTTGTTGAAAACATGATGAATGAATAATAAAACACGGGTATTGATTTCTCGTGGGTTTTTGTTGTTATTTTTTCATATTGCTGAGCATTAAATTAGCCTTATATAGAACTGTTCGTTGTGGGCGGGGACTCACAGATGTAAATGAACGAATGTCAGGGGCAAGAAATGGGAGCTGAGAAGGGAGTCTCAAACCATTAGTTTCGAATGGCAAGAGTAAAATGTCTTGTGGTACAGTTAAGTTAAGAGAAAGGGCAACACGTAGTTGTGTTGCTCCAGCTCCGCTCCCCACTTTTAAAAACGTTTTTCCTGTTTTTTATTCCCCCAGGGTCCATCACAAAGATCTTATCTTGGCTTTTCGAGAACTAACTGTTGTTACAAGACTAAGATTTATAGAAATGGATAGGTGCATGAATGTTATAGAACGAACTGTTTAGTTCAAGTGCTCAACGTCACACAGATCAGAAAATATGCAAATTATGTCAACGGGGACAGGAAATTGATTTAGTTTTCGAAATACGAAGAATATTCGATTTTTCTTCTTGTGTGATTAACTCAACCAGACTGTGCATTCTGTGGTTGTTGGGCAACACGATGAAAAGTCTCAATTTTGACCGGTAAAATCAGAACCTTTGTGCCAATGTGTTATATACTCCCCGGAAACCATCACTAAACTTTCACCATATTGCCTACATTCTGTATATGAAATGAATAAGCATATTGAACATGTCACCGTATTTCCCTCAAATCAAGCATAATGTAGAGAGAATATCCTTTCAAATAAACTGTAACTATGGATCTCAGAAATCTCTGAAGTAGAACATTACCAGATGGTAAGATCTCTTGTTTGAAACTAGACAGCGGAAGCAGAACTCTTTCGTTGTAACCGGAACTAGAATTAGACTAGACAATCCAACACAGACACGGTCATCAAATTTTACATCTTTATGGAAATCGGCCTCAACGTCGAGGAGCAAAAGAATCAAACTCGATTCATACAAAATTGATCAACACAAATTTATTATCAAAGACGCCGTAATAACAGCTCTAAATCCTGTTAAAAGTAGCCTTAAAGTCCTGCTATAAATCCTGTTAAAAGTAGCCTTAAAGTCCTGCTCTACATCCTGTTAAAAGTAGCCTTTAAGTCCTGCTCTACATCCTGTTAAAAGTAGCCTTAAAGTCATGCTCTACATCCTGTTGAAAGTAGCCTTAAAGTCCTGCTCTACATCATGTTAAAAGTAGCATTAAAGTCCTGCTCTACATACTGTTAAAAGTAGCCTTAAAGTCCGGCTCTACATCCTGTTAAAAGTAGCCTTAAAGTCCTGCTCTACATCCTGTTAAAAGTAGCCTTAAAGCCCTGCTCTACATCCTGTTAACAGTAGCCTTAAAGCCCTGCTCTACATCCTGTTAACAGTAGACCTGAGTCGTTGGTGGAACAACATTTGTACAAAGAGCACAACATATGTCAGAAATGAAATACAATTTCTAAATCTACCAGACGACGAGAATGGCAAGAAATGTAGGTCACACGCTATGTTCACGAAAATAAATAAAATTAAGTGTTGAAAAGATGGAGACAAATGAATACGTATATTGAAACAAGAGGACGCAGAAGAAAAGTTTTAAAGCTCAAACACAAGAAGACGATGGGTTTCATTTTGATCCTCCTAAATTCGACGTTAACAGAGTATCGACGTTTATAAGGTATCGACTTTTAAAAAGTATCGACATCTATTCGGCCGATCAAAAAGTCATGTAATAAGTTGCTTTGACCTCTTACACAGGTTTTTTAATCTTCATTAATTTTTTTTAAAAAACATTTTCAATACCTCTCGCAAGTGATGTTAATTCTTTGCTTTTTTTTTTTTTTGAAGAATCAATAATTCTATTTAATTGATTGGGTTAGAGAGTCTAAAAATTGTAGATGGGCGGAACTTTGTCGCGTCTGCGCATTCGATTTGGAGGACATTTTGAAATAAGAGGAGTTAAAAAAAAAGAGCTGAAATTCTTGGCAACATGAACATTTAAACTTGTGTGCTTTTCAGTTTAACCTCAATGGGAACCCTGACAATTAATTTTTGGCTCAACGAGTGTTTCTCATTGGATCGTACTTCAAGATGTCATCAATTTATCTTTGTGCTCATTTTTATTTGTTTTGTTTTAACTCCACGAAATATAATTATTGTGTACAATTGTTGTCTGATAAATTAGTTGTAGATTTTGCTTTTGATGGTATCATTCAGTACAGTATTAACCACAAACGAACTAAATTTTTAATTTTTATATTTTGACTGAAATCTATATAAAAAAAAAGACAGAAATATTTTTTAAAGCTCTGCCTAAGCTACTGTTCTGTTATCAACACATACAGCTACTGTTCTGTTCTGTTCTGTTATCAACACATACAGCTACTGTTCTGTTCTGTTCTGTTATCAACACATACAGCTACTGTTCTGTTCTGTTCTGTTATCAACACATACAGCTACTGTTCTGTTCTGTTATCAACACATACAGCTACTGTTCTGTTCTTTTATCAACACATACAGCTACTGTTCTGTTCTTTTATCAACACATACAGCTACTGTTCTGTTCTTTTATCAACACATACAGCTACTGTTCTGTTCTTTTATCAACACATACAGCTACTGTTCTGTTCTTTTATCAACACATACAGCTACTGTTCTGTTCTTTTATCAACACATACAGCTACTGTTCTGTTCTTTTATCAACACATACAGCTACTGTTCTGTTCTTTTATCAACACATACAGCTACTGTTCTGTTCTTTTATCAACACATACAGCTACTCACAGTCTACAGCTCCCAAAATGAAACCCCACGTCACGTGGCTACCAGATCTAATGACGTCAAGACGCGTGCACAACTTACATAAATGCCTTGTAAGAGGAGCCTATCTTTTGAATGTGGAGGTCGTACTTGGCGTCAATGAAGGGTTCCGTGGTCGAGTAGCCCTTCGTGACGGCCACCACCCCGGCCAGGTCCTGGAAGTCGTAGTGGTTGGCTACTCTCACCTACGATTAGAAAGTGGGGGGAAACTTGAGCCTGGACCTTGGGAAAACATGACCTCTAGACCTACAACATTGTTACCAGTAGCCTGGTATTGTCGTAGAAAGTGGGGGAAACTTGAGCCTGGGCCCTGGGAAAACACGAACTCTATACCTACAACATTGTTACCAGTAGCTATGGTAATGTCGTAGAGATGCCCCCCCCCCCCCCCCAAAAAAAAAAAAACAACAAAAAAACGATCCAAACAAACCCGCCATATTCTGCCCACGAAATACACATATCGTCACTTCTCATAAAACAAAGGTGTTTCTCCAGGGGGGTCATTTCAAACCGCTAATGATTACGTTGAGTTGGAGAACCAAATTACATTATTAAAAAAAAAAAAAAGATTGTTAGCTTGGATAAATAAACGTAATCCCAGGTGATTAATGATCTGCTCTATAATCTTAAACAAATATATGAGGCCCGACTATAACCTTTAAACAAATTAACATGAGATCGTTCGGTTAGAGGATTTCTCGTTTTCAAGCTCAACCATTTCAATTTTTTTTAAAGCCTTTATCGGTAACCGTTTGAGAGTCGCTTCGGTTGCTTTCGTCTTGGAATTCTTTGAAATGTGCAAACGTTAACTGTCGAAGCAAGGGAAGCATGTTAAACATTCAATTGAAGGCTGCACCTATAGGTACCCGGGTACCAGAATTGAGAGGTTGGGATAAAAAAAAAACGATTTAAAATATTATTGTTGGGTTTGTAAGACCAAATGAGGTATCAAATGAAAGATAATTGAATGTACTATACGTTTGTAATCTTAATTTCTTCTTTTTAACTAAAATAAACTACTACAAATGGCATCCGAATAGCATTAGTCAAAATGTACACGGACACGCAGCGCCCCCTTTCGGATCCTGGACACATTAAACTCAATGCTATTCGGATGTCATTTGTGGTAGTTTATTTTAGTTAAAATGAAGAATTAAGATTACAAACGTATAGTACATTCAATTATCTTTCATTTGATTCCTCATTTTGGTCTTTCAAACCCAACAAAAATATTTTAAATCGTTTTTTAATCCCAACCTAACAATTCTGGTACCCGGGTACCAATAGCCACTTCGTAAATTGAATGTAATTTGATGTGAAGAGTGAGTTGGTTTTTATTTGGGAGCGTGTACCTGTGCGCATTGCATCCACTACCAGTCTTGAGAGCCCTACAAACAAAAGTAACGTTACATGATTAGCTACTGGCAGTCTCCAACAAGTGTTTATTAAAAAAATCTTCAATCTAGTTGGTTTTTTTTCCATTCGGGTACAACGCAGGAGCACACTGCAAAATATGTTATATAGAAATCATCCCGTTTAGTTTCTGTACCAATTTACATGCAGACCACAAAGACGTCTTGGCCGATAAATGATGATGTAATAGACAATGTGCGCATCTACTTTCAGTTATATCAATGTACTTTATAAGTCCACTACCTTTCTTTCTTTTTGTTTTTGTTTTGGTCTTTCGAATTTTATAACGCACTTGAATAAGTTTTTTTTTTTTTTTTTTTGCATATTACATGTATTAAATCAATATTAGTATGTGTTTTTTGTTTTTTTGCTTAATCAGAACGCAATGATTAGCTTCCATGAAAGATTACCCATATTCTGGTTTTGCATTGTCCACAAGGAAAAGCTGCCATACCAGACCGACAAGACAGTCCAATACACCATATCTGGGGACCGCTCCAGCACCTATTCGAACCGCAGTCTCTTGGTAATGAGACGCACAACCACGGTGCTACAGAAATGCCCCATTAGGAAATGGCGTCAGCGGGCTGTCGAGCTACCACGGTGCTACCAAGGCTCCGATTCGTCATCATTTCATCAAACAAAGAAAAAATAATTAACCCTGCACGGACTCAATGGCCTCTCTCGATCGAGTGCAAATATTAAATACACGTTGATCTGAGCAATAGAATGATCCGTAGACATAGCCGTAGACATAGCCGTAGTCATAGCCGTAGACAGCCGTGGACATAGCCGTAGACATAGCCGTAGTCATAGCCGTAGACATAGCCGTAGTCATAGCTGTAGACATAGCCGTAGACATAGCCATAGACATAGCCGTAGACAGCCGTGGACATAGCCATAGACATAGCCGTAGACATAGCCGTGGACATAGCCGTAGACATAGCCGTATAGTTAACTGTAAAGACCTTTCGGAAATGCATGAAGTATTACAGGAACCATCCATGCAGTGGCGTAGCGAGCTTAACTCGCGCCCGGGGCACAATACCTTTTTAGCGCCCCCAATGCCTTTTTAGCGCCCCCCACATTCGAAAACCATACAATATTATAGTAACATATACCATTTGGCGCCCCTTTGTGAGTAGCACCCGGGGCATGATGCCCCCCTGCCCCCCTCACTACGCCACTGCATCCATGACCCCAGCCAGGGACACAAAATCTTTGATTAGACATTTAATTCGCAATGTAAAACAGAAGTGGCCCAAATTTTACTAGCCCTGGCGGTACTGGACATTTTCCACCTTTGTCCCGGCGCGCCAGTCCACCCCTGCCTACCAAACCCCCTAAATGTTTGATACATTCTTTATGAATATCAAGAGTTAAAGCTAAAGCAAAAATTCATCAAAGCAGATCTCACAGCTTGGAATGAAGAGCATAAACAGCGGACACGTTGGCTGAGTTCATTGGTGGGGCACACTCCAGCATATATTTTGATATATTGAGGACCATTCATGAACAAAAATTGAATGACTTAGAAACGCCGTGTAGTGATTGATTAGCTTTTTTTTATTTAAAGAAAGATTTTACGTAGACGCCTTAAAGTGTGGGTTCAGGATCGATCTTGAAATAAAAACAGACGGAAAGAAATAAAAAAATAATTTAAACTCGTTCTGAAAGACGCTATCTAGTCTGAAAAGTTCAATGCACATACAATATAACTAGACTGGTGGACATTTCACTATTTACTGTTAAAATAATTGCATCGTATTCCATGCGAATTGAATTGAAGACGTATTTCTGATAGCATAACTTTCTTATGATTGTTTCACGTATAATATCAACACGAAACAGGTTTTTAAAAAAATGCAAACAAAGAGAGGAAAACGCCGGGAGGTCAACATTTAAACAGAAGCAGACGAAACACGACAGTAATAACGTTATCAGGGGCGTATCTAGGGTTTCGTAGCTGAGACGGGAATTGAAGTTACTTCCAAAACTTAGATTTTAAACGAAGAGATTCAGTTAGTGGAAACATTTTATCCTTTGCCAAGGGACGCCTTCAACCATAGCTACGCCTCTGATTTTCAGAACCCCTTATCCGAAATGTTCAAGGATTAAGAGCGAGGATCTGGGTCCACACTCGAATGGAAACAAAATTACGCGTGAATTGGATTTCGGATAAAGGATGCTTGACTGGAATGTGTAAAGGGGGGATGTGTAACACTGATGCTGAGCCCTGGTGTCCTCCTGCATTGACCACTCACAGGTAGGCCTTATAATTGGTTCCCAGCTTCTGGAGCAGGATGTCGTACTTGCTGTCAATGAACGGCTCGCACGTGGCGTACGATGACGTCACGGCCACCAGGCTGGCCACTTCGTGGAAGGTGTTGACGTTGTCCACTTTAATCTGGTCAAGAATTCAAAGTTCACAAAAGAGAGCCCATCGTACATACGATAGTAGAGAAGAGGTTGGGGGGGGGGGGGATTGCGTACACGGGCGTTTCATTATATTAATTTAAAACAACGTTTGGAGGACATGGTTTGTTGCCATGGTGACCGCACACCGCTGCCGAGGAAAATCGGAATATTTTATTGTTTAATAATGAACTTGCTGCGTATCGCTGCGAAGCTGGTCGTTCGGAGTTGGCCTCGTCAAAGTCCTCAAAACTTAGAGTAAAGTGAACCAGAAATACTTTTAGCATATTATGTTACACGTTAAAATGATTCAAATTTGGGGGGGGGGGGGGGAGTAACTGTATTTAGAATTAATATCGAATGAATCTATTTTAGTTTTTACTCAGCTTTAACTTAGGGGACTCAAACTAGCGGCCCGCAAGACGATATTTTACGGCCCGCTACTTCACAGCAAAGTTTAGTGTTAATGCGGCCCGCGAGATTTCCCTATTCTCATATCTATTATGTGACGGTCCACGGCGGTTTCTGTCAAATCTCAGCGACTAATCTAATTCTGATTGTTTAATATGTTTGTATAGGTTTGGATGTTGATTATAATGGTAAAAACCATTTTACATTTGACTCAAAGTTTTTATTTTATAGCATTTTATGAAACAAACATGGCCACAAACATGGCCACAAACATGGCCAAAATACGGTTTTGAGTAAACACTATTGAATAATAATATTGTACGTGCTTAAATCAAAAGTTTTAAAATCAGTTGGTGGGTAATGCACAACCATAATTGTGTAAATTGAAGCAATCTGACACGTTAGCAAAGAATCACCATTAAAATTGCCGATAGTGTGGACGAGTGAGGGAAATTCCGAGCCTGACAGCTTGGTCACTTTAAATAAAAGGGTTAATCAAAAAGGCACTTTCTACGATTAAAAAAAAATCAAATTTCATTCTCCCTAAAATAGTAACTTCCTTTGCATCAATAATTCATAAATATTGTCTGCCCCTGCCTTCTGTTTGAACACGTTTTGATTTTAAAATCGCCAGTTGGAATCATAATATTTTTATTTGCATTGTTTTCGTCTTACCAGAAGCTCATTATTTTCACAGCGTTTATTAAGTTCGTCTTACCAGAAGCTCATTATTTTCATAGCGTTTATGAGTTCGTCTTACCGGAAGCTCATTATTTTCATAGCGTTTATGAGTTCGTCTTACCAGAAGCTCATTATTTTCATAGCGTTTATTAGTTCGTCTTACCGGAAGCTCATTATTTTCATAGCGTTTATTAAGTTCGTCTTACCAGAAGCTCATTATTTTCACAGCGTTTATGAGTTCGTCTTACCGGAAGCTCATTATTTTCATAGCGTTTATGAGATGAATTTATTTTAGTTTCGATTTTCTTCCTAAAGATAAAACGCCATGAACAATGATACGCAATATAAAGGACTAGTTCTGGACTAGTTAATTTTTTTTATTGTTATTAAAAAATGTTTAGCAGATTGCAACAGTTGTACTTTATTGACTTTGTCATCACTTTTTGTTTGGAACACTTGATGCGGCCCAGTCTCTCACTCATACACTACCTCCTGCGGCCCCCGGATTATTTGAGTTTGAGATCCCCGCTTAAACTCAAACATTTTGCTACTCAAAAAGAATTGTGAATCAGACTAATATAAAAAAAAAAGAAATCATATCAATTTTTTGTATACCTATTGTTTTCCATAACGCATGGCTTCCTTGAATAAATTCTTCTTAAAAATCCCTATCAGATTTCTTTTTAAAGTCGGCCTTCCATGACATGAAGTATCAATCATCAAAAACTTGTTACTCTCCGCGGTACCATTCGAAGATAATTGGTTTTTCAATAATTTATTGCTTTGTTCAGCGGTGACGTCTGACGATTGCTGTGTAACGCATAATAGCCATTCTTAGTCACCCTAATCAACACGACTATGCCTAATAACGTTAAAAGTATCATTTATATTTGTTTGGTTTTCTGAAGATCACAACTCTAAGAGTAACTGCTATGCAAGCTCTTCTAACTTCTTCACAAGATACATGCAGAACTTTCTTTACAGCCATATTTGACTTTCTTTTAAAAAACAATTAATTGCTCCCTTTGCTGTCAACGGTCTTTGACTATACATTTAAAGACGGTTTTACTTGATAACATGTAAATAAGTACTAAAATACTTGCTAAAGTCAGAATATTGCTTAAGTCAGAATATTGCTTAAATCAGAATATTGCTTAGGTCAGAATATTGCTTATTCAGAATATTGGTTAAATCAGAATATTACTTAAGTCAGAATATTGCTTAGGTCAGAATATTGCTAGACTGAAATGTTACTGTTCATAAAATGAGCAAATGTATGAGGTCCCAAAGTTTCAGTGAGGTCCCAAAGTTTCAGTGAGGTCCCAAAGTTTCAGTGAGGTCCCAAAGTTTCAACGAGGTCCCAAAGTTTCAGTGAGGTCCCAAAGTTTCAGTGAGGTCCTAAAGTTTCAGTGAGGTCCCAAAGTTTCAGTGAGGTCCCAAAGTTTCAGTGAGGTCCCAAAGTTTCAGTGAGGTCCCAAAGTTTCAGTGAGGTCCCAAAGTTTCAGTGATGTCCCAAAGTTTCAGTTTGCTAACTTTTGAAGTCCGTGATCATAAATTCGTAATGTGATATTAACAAGGAACAACAATTGAGACCGTCTGGTGACTTCAGTCCCCTTGTGACCACATAAATGAAGTAGAAAGAGTTATCAGCCCTTGTTTATGTCAAAGCAAGTATAGAGATGTAAAGGGGACAATACCCAGATGAACAACTCGATTTCTCCCGCCCTGATCCTGAGATTCAGTCCCGTTGGTTGCGGTGCAGCATGGAGCTAATTTAAGCTAATGGCGTCTTCACCGTTGATATCATTGAACATAGTGCAGCATGGAGCTAATTTAAGCTAATGGCGTCTTCACCGTTGATATCATTGAACATAGTGCAGCATGGAGCTAATTTAAGCTAATGGCGTCTTCACCGTTGATATCATTTACCACAGTGCAGCATGGATCTAATTTAAGCTAATGGCGTCTTCACCGTCGATATCATTTAACGTAGTGCAGCATGGAGCTAATTTGAGATAATTGTGTCTTCACCGTTGAAATCATTTAACAGAGTGCAGCATGTACCTTTAAATTAAGCTAATAGTATCTTCACAGTTGATATCATTTAACACAGTGCAGTGTATCGTAAGACGAACATAACTTCTCGAGGAATGGCTACTTCAGTTAAGCATGAATTTCTTCTACATAATAAACTCTACCTTAGGTTTAAAATTGTGTATCGAGATGACTGATGGCAGAGCGGTTCCGCAGAATTCTTATCTGGTTACAATGACATCGAAACCTCCCCCACCCCCACCCCCCTTTTTCCGAAGAAAAAAAACCTGCACGCGTAACAAAGAAGTTGCCTACAAACATTTTCTTTAAGTAATACATTTCTGAATGGGTTCTCTTTTTTCTTGGTCCACAAATTAATGTTAACGATGGACGTGTGTCTCCTGCCTTGCGTGAAATGAGATGATTAAAAAAATAGGCCTGGTTTCCGTCAGATCAATAGTAAGGAACAATTAAATGTTGTTTTAGCAGTGGGCTAATTATCTTTTCCTTGGTGGCTAGGCGGGTGTTATCATTTGGACCCAAGTTATTTAGCTGGAAGTGATAAGTGACATGTTCGGTTCCGTTAGCTATTTAGCTGGAAGTGATAAGGGACATGTTCGGTTCCGTTAGCTATTTAGCTGGAAGTGATAAGTGACATGTTCGGTTCTTTTAGCTCTCAGACATAAAGGTCACCTAATGGATTTCATTCCTCAATAATATACCTTTAGATCATCTTTAGGTCACCTTTAGGTCAACTTTAGGTCATCTTCAAACTACACAACACATTAAAAAAAATTCAAACAATATTTTTGACATATTTATATAGGTATATCAGTTGTTTGTTTTAAATTTTAAAAATACAAGCTGTTTCTATATTATTATAAAGTAAAGGTGATTGTATGATTGTATGATTGTATGATTGAATGGTACTTTTGGGAATTGGGTAGACACTTTTTCAGTTCGCATATTTATTTTAATATTTATTTTCTATATTCCATGGATGGAAAGTGGTGTTATCCTATACCCCGTGCTTAGTTGACTTAGACATGCGGAAAGAATGGGCACTAAAGGGTTAATAGGAAACTGATGCACCAGAAGGACGGTAAGCCAGTTGGGAGACGTACCACAAGACAACCCATCGAAGACAAAAAAGGGGACATAACCTACCTTGCCTAATCCCGAGTGGGCGTGGCCAATCTTGACGACGACAGGGAACTTGGGCGTGATGAGCTGTGGAAAGAAACGCCTGGGTCAAGGTCAGTGCAAGATCTCGGCTAGAACTGGTCTTCTGGTAAACTTATACGTAATAGAGTATAAAACTTTTTAAACCAACAGTTGCGTTCACCTCAACGTTTGATGCCTACGGCATTTGATAGGTACACCGGTAAATCAAACCTGGACATTCTGATCAAACCAAAGACTAGAGTTGCTGTTGTAACGAGAGTCTAAACATACACAAAACCAATCAATAGTTGCACAGCTACACGGTCGCCTTATGAAGGTGGTCATGGAACCAATCAAACTCAGGTGGCAGGACGGGCATAGACAAGGTCAGGGCTGCGGCTTCGTGGATCCAAAGAAATCTGTACCATTTCCGTGACAAAGTCGAGTCATACAAATAAATAACTCTGGGTTTAACTGAATTAAACTTTCTCTAAGTACGGTAGAGCCTCGGGTAACGAAGATGACGTTCCTAAACCGAAACGTTCGCTAATCGAAACAACGCTTCCCATTTAAAAATCCATATAAATTCAATGAATCCGTTCCTGCCTTAGAAACATGGTTCTCTTAAATGGTGATCTATCTTGAGAAAGATATCATTTTATCTGAACCAGCAGCATGTCCGTGTCCTATTGAACTATGAACTCCACTTGTTCGATGAACTTTATCCAAACCCTCTTTACCGCGTTGTAGAGTCGACATCACGGTGTAACTGCCGGCGCCTTTTCACAAAATATTGTCTCACTAACACTATCTGCAGACTACAGCCGTGCGGTTGCTGTCATTTAGCCAAACTAACAACAGTATTTCTAACATTATCTGCAGACTACAGCCGTGCGGTTGCTGTAATTTAGCCAAACTAACAACAGTATTTTTAACACTATCTGCAGACTACAGCCATGCGGTTGCTGTCATTTAGCCAAACTAACAACAGTATTTCTCCTTTCACTAGCACTTTAGACCTATTGTTCGTTTGATACGCAGTCATTCTTTTAGCCATATCAGCCGTCTTTATTGTCTCTTTTTGTTTTGTTTAGAACAGTAAAACAATCTACGACCACATCATAGTGTATTGCTTGGCGATGTCAGAAACGCAAAGGCCATCATCACGTTATAGTGTAATTAATGTCTTTGCTTCTACACTAACACGATTACTATAAATAACAATTTTCTTATTTGGCGCCATAATAAAGGTTAAAAATAATCACAATTTAAAAAAAATTAGTTGCAAACCTAATAAATAGGAGGGTTCTCGAACGCGTCCTGTGACAAATGACGTTTCCTGGCAGACGCGCCAAAGAACTACCGTGCCGGTTGGAATGTGTGTACAGAAGAAAGCGCATGTTTGTGACCCGAATTATCGTTCTTCAACAGAGACAAAAATTGCTCCCCAAACTACTTCGTTAGCTGAAGCGTTCGTTACCCGAGGTTCCACTGAATTTGATTTTGTGACAATAGACAAAATTTCTTCGGGACTAACATTGTAGCGGTACACGAGTCGCGCTGCTTTAAAAAAAAAAATTTCCAGCACGCATCCCTATTTGCGCAGCTTCCGTACCACCTGATTTGATGATTCGCACGATTCTAACACAATAATAAGACATAAGTATAAAAAAAATGCTTAATATTCATAATAATTTTTCATTCCTCTTAATTTAATAATGTACATCAATTTATAATTTTATGTATAATATTTAATGAGTTACTTTTATTACTTTTTAAAAGTGCTGTAATAAATTGTTTTAAAAGTGCTGTATAAAATTGTTTTAAAAGTGCTGTAATAAATTGTTTTAAAATAAGTTGAGTAAAGAAAAAACTTTAAATTTTTTTTTTTAAAACGTATCTTCCGTTAAAACATTAGTTTAAAAATAACACAATTGTTTTATTTTTCGGTGTGAGCTCAATGGCTCGTGGAGCTAAGTGAGCTCCAATGAAATACTGAAATTGCCTGGAAGAGGTACATTACAAGCATGCAAGTTTACAGGATTAGATTATCAATGAGGAAATTAGAAATGTTATAATTTACTCGGAACCCCTTTTTCTATAATGATAAATCAAACTATAAATTGTTATTTAGACCTGTTGTCTAACCAAGTCATAGGCTATTCATCTTCATATGTTTATCATCGTTTATTATCATCCATTAAATCATCAATATGTAACATATAGATGACATAAAAGAGAAAGAATTAAAAAAAATAATAATAATAATACTTCCCCAAACAATGTTGACAAAACAACTTTACAAACTGCCTTTTTAATTTTAAAAAAAAATGTATTTTGAGAACTACGTAAAACGCTTAAATTGACTTTGTGAATGATTAGCCACAAAAGCCGGACGTTTTCTCAGTCAAGTAGCTAAGGTCAGTGCCTCCCCCCCCCCCCGGGGGTCGGGCCAAGCATATTGCTGCCCTTTCCACGAAAAAAAAACCCTCATCGGTGGGGAAAAAAAGCCACCTCATCAATTTAAAGGGAAAGAAAATGCCACGGGGGGCGGATGGGACCTCCGCAACACCCTTCCTACGCCCCTGCGTATTTTTTAAATGGCTTTCCAAATTTTTGTGTGTGCAAGAACATGGCTCTGTAATTAAGAACCGGAAGTAAGCATGACTGGTGTCTGCAATAATTGGCTTCCCGTTCAAGACTGAATGAAAAGCCCGGCTGAAAAGAAATATATGCAGTCCGTGAGCTAATGAGGGGAGGGCAGGGAAAAACTTCATTCTAGACTGTTCTGAAGAGAACGGAAAGAATGAGATCAGACGACATTGGAATCCAGGTTGAAGAGAAGTAGCTGAAAGAACGAATGTGTGGAATGTCTGGTTCCTGTAATGATAATGTCTTTATGGACATCAATGGAACCATAATGTCTCTATGGACATCAATGCAACATAATGTATCTATGGACATCAATCAAAACATCATGTCTTTCTATGGACATCAATAAAAACATAATGTCTCTAAGGACATCAATGGAATCATAATGCCTCTATGGACATCAATGAAAACATAAGGTCTCCATGGACATCAATGTAATCATAATGTCTTATGGACATCAATGAACGAAAATTCGTAGGTTCCCTGTCGAATTCAGACACAATCTTAACGTTCAGGGCTGAGGGGATTGGTGATGCCCAGTTAGATTCATTCCTTTTTGGTCGCTAGTTGATTGACGAGTGCCCAGCTTTAAGGTCTCAATTGTAACAATCTCGATGACCTCGCGCAACATAGTTCAAGAGATTGAAAACCTTTCTGAGGTCATTACCTTGATCACCTACCACATTCTGCCTCTCGGCAGTGACAACGTTAATTTGCTTTTATTCTTTAGTTTGATGAAGCAATGCCCTTAGAATTACTAGCCCATGCTAGGGGCATTATGGAGACGAAATAAAAGATTTTTTTTTTATTATAGTCTAAGTTTCATTGTAAACTTATAAGCTATCAGTAGAATCAGCTATCAATAGAATAATCTATCAATAGAATATTCTATCAATAGAATAATCTGTCAATAGAATAATCTAACAGTAGAATAATCTATCAGTAGAGTAATCTATCAGTAGAGCAATGTATTATAATCTCCATTCACCGATAACCTTTCCAAATACAGCTACCGAGTCTTGAGAGTATGGCATTCAGTTATTTTAAAGCACTTTAAAACGAGATGTGTTACTTTGCTTCATTTGTTCCCTCTTTCAGACTTCTTCTGTTATTTCTTAGAGAAACAAATAAAGGAAGTGAAAAATGTTGAGCTTTGATGGAGAATAATTTGTTTGTAGTATAGTTGAGTAATCAAGTATCTTTGTGTTAACACACATTATTATGTTACAATTTTAGTGTACGAACTAAATTCCTTAATTTTAGAATATTTAATGAACATATTGAAATCTATTGGAAGCTATACAGAGAGAAACGAAAAAAAAAATAGATAAGTTTTTCAAAAATTTAATTTTGAATTTACCCCATCGTGAAAAACAAAACAAAAAATCAGAAACCTAAAAAGTGCAAGCGAACATTTAAAAAATATGATGTTATTTCTTTGTTTAGCCATTTATTAACCCAAATGTCTAGTTATTGTTAAGAATTTAATTGTATTCACTGTCATGATTTACTTAATAGACCTACTTTCTATATGCGTAATAATTTTTTAATAGTGTTTCTGATGCTTTTTATGTTTAAAATTTATAATGACTAAGTTTCGTTGAAAAAGATTGAAGATCTTCCAAATGACATGTTATTATAATTCCGCTTAATTATGATTTCACGCATCTAAAAACAATATATAAGGTAGATAAGAAGTGATTCACAAACGATGGATACATGAGAAGAAACGAAACAAATAACACAAATATTTTGTGCTTGGGACGCCAGAGAAATGAAAAAAAAAATGCATTTCCATAAGTGCAACCATCGGGATGAAAAGAAAACACCGCTCTGGGCACATGCTGGTGGTGATTACACCAATGGCGGGCGATGAGGCTGTACTTCACGGCACATGTGGTACACACAAACCAACAGCTAACAAACACTAGGCGTGCAACTACTTGACTGACACGACAATGGTACAATACATGTTACAAGAGGAAACAAGTCAAAAGGGGGCGCGGGGAGGATCACAAATTAAATGTTAATACGAAGAATGGAGAAACCGTGTCTTTTTGTTCTGGATATATATATATATTTAAAAATATCACAAATAGTAATTCTAGGCGTGCATGTAAAACTGTAACGCTGTGTTCAAAAGACGTGAAAAAGGGAAATGCCCAGAAGTCAGCACTGATTGAGATTCTTTTAAAGTGCGTAACTTTACTGCGTGTTTTTTTCAACTATGTTTAGTACGTTGGAAGTTCAAACTTGCCTCTGCCCGTTGATTTGCGGGTTATTTCTAGTATATTTGTAAGAGGTTTATAACCTCCCCCAAGAATAGCTACCTTACCGGGCTCTCGAGCCCATTCCCCGCACCTAATTTGACCGGACGAACGCGAACCCGCAACCTTATAGGTTTAACGGAGAACTACGCCATTATTGGATGCCACGGTGTTAGATCTCATCAGAAGATCCTGTCGTCATTAGTCAGCCAACGAGTCTGGCCAAATTTGAGAATCAGATCAGAGAGTTCTGTAACATTATGTTGGACTCCTTTGCTGAAATGTCCCCTGATCTTGTCGGCGTTTCTCCAGTCACACTCAGCTCGATTGAACCTAACACATCACCGCGACTAACTCTATCGCTCTGATCTATGCGTGGAGCCACACCTTGGGCTGGGGCGCCCCCCGACCGATCTGATGGCGCCTGTTTTAAATGTATCGATTTTGTTCTCCCGTGAAGCCAACTGATGGCTGGGATCGACAAGAAATGCACCATTGTTCGACGTGTCTGATGACTGATGTATGAATACTGTTTTATGATTTGTCTTGAGGTTTGTAATGGACGTTGTCACAGGCGGAGAATCACAGCGAACGATTGCAACAGTTAGTCTGTGTCCGAATTGTCTGCATCCTTTTCAACCCTGATCGAAAAGAAAATTTTCGAAAACAATTGATCCTTCGTGATTCAATACATAACAAAATTTAGAGTTCGAATCGTACAATCCCTTCGACAACAAGCAGCGCTCTGGTTTCATCAGATAAGGACAGCAATAATCCAATGTAAAGGAAACTAAATTTTTACAATGGCGCCACAAAATCCCAGATCTTGTCCACTACATTTCTTGACGTCAATTCCAAAAGTCAGCAATATTCGCTCGACTCCGATTCCGACTAAAAAAATGTTCACTGTATTCTCGTATGTTCTTGTCCGTCGATGATGTCTTGGTAGTAATCGGCTTTACGGCTCGTCCGGGACATTTCGACAATTAATTTTGGCTACAGTAAGCTTTTTTGTCTGAAGTAAAATACATAGTTACTTAACAGCTGTAGCTGTTCATCCTATTTCGGGAATGCCGATTTGACTCCCTTATAAAACTGTTCACGTGAGTCATTGATGGAGACTTTGTTGGACTGAAATAAACAATTTCGAATTCACGTTTAAGCTCAAGGAGAGCCTATACCCTGGCGTGCAACTGTTGAATTTATTATCCCTGCTATACCCTGGCGTGCAACTGTTGAATTTATCATCCCTGCTATACCCTGGCGTGCAACTGTTGAAGTTATCATCCCTGCTAGACCCTGGCGTGCAACTGTTGAAGTTATCATCCCTTCTGTACAATGGCACGCAACTGCCGAAGTTAGCACGCCTGCTTCCTCCTAGAGTCTGAAATTTCCATCGGCTCTTGCTCCCGCCTGCTACAATGAGGGGGTTGTGTTGAGATCTTTTGTTCCATTGCCACCAGGGGAAATTCATGAAAATGGAAAGCTGTCTCCTGGAATTGTGTTACATTGGCAGATGATTATTTTTAAAAATAAATATTTTGTCTGAACAGCATATGTTGTTTCTCGTATTGTAGGTTCAAATTTGTGTTATCTTTGTTATGATGTGGGTACACATGTTTGTTCGAATTTTTTCACAAGAATTATACGAAGTCACAAATTTGAATTGTTATCCATTATGGATAGCGATAGATCGAACAACGCAGACGTTACTCAAAATCTAAAGATATTTTTTTAGCGTTCTTACCGTATTGTTGAAGTATGGGAGAAAGGAGACAACGGGGGGGGGGGGGGGACAAAACCCCCCTAAACTTTTCATAGACCGTGGATGCGTGAGCACAAACTTAAGCGACCAGAAAATAATTTTATTCACCACCACATTTCGCCGCGTGCATCACGTACATTTCCCTTAAATGCATCCGCGACACAACACCAATGAATTGAATCAATCAAACAGCTTTGTGGATCAGGGCCGGTCTTATTCACACCAAAGTTAGAGTAGAAGCAATAAAATATCAATCAATCAATAACAGAATCAAAAATGTGAAATCGATTTTTGTGAAATTAATTATTGGGAATAATTCTCTTGCTATCCTCTCGGATACTACATTTCAACTAGGTGTTATTTTATTTAATTCTGTTTTACTGTCGTTTGTTTGCCGATGAAGGCTTCTTGCCGATACGTTCGTTGTTGTGTTGTGCTCCTTTTTTCAGGATTCCGCTCATTTTTATTATTGCGAATAGTTTTTGCTTTGTTTTTGACACAGGCTTGATAGCGGGGCTCAAAAGTTATGACGTCCTGAAACACTTTTTAAATCAAATCAACTCAATTGTTTGTAGGTTTTCTCTAGGAGAGCAGTAGATGATTTTAAGAAATACAAAGTTCATCTGGCTGCTAAAAGAAGAGTTCGATCTCTTAAATTCTCATCTAACTTGTTTATAAAAAATAAATATCCCCTGATATCTGTAATTGTTTGGACCGAACCATGATGTTGGAAACGTTAACTTAATTAATCGTGCAAGAACTTTTTTTGTGTGGATTTGTTCTAATTGATTCGACCGGCAAGTTTCGGCCCCGTTTGTTATGCCTGCAGCGTATTCGATACACAGCTCCTGCAGTGTATTCGATACAGAGGTCCTGCACTTTATTCGCTAAAGAAGGCCCACAGGTATCGTAGGTTTGAGGACGGACCGATGATATAAATGTATATTAAATGTAATGAAACGTTTAATCACTGACACAACTGATTCTATAATCATACATGCACGTGTCGTCTAACTTAGAAGAGATTTTTAACTGGGTGAACGTATTACAACTTTGTAAAATATTTTGTCAATTATACGTCTACTTGTCGGCCATCCGTGCCTCATAAATTCATTTGAGATCATGGGTTCAATTTATTTTTATTTGATTGTTAACTTTAAATTTATTTAATTGTCTTTTAATCTTTACAGTTCAGTGAAACCTTCCATCGTTATCAGTCCCAATTGCTCAGACAAATTTTTCAGCCCGCTAAGGAGCATGATGAACCGAGTTTGATTAGATTACAAATTTAAAAAATTCAAAGTAAGGAACAAACGAAACGGCATTACCAAGGAAACGAGTTAAACATCGTTTACAACATTATAACAACGTGGTTTTTTTTTTAGACAACACCAATTACAACAGACAGATGTTACATTACATTTTAATAACAAATGGTTGAAGATTGCTGTGGTCTTATGCAATAGTTTACTCCGTATATAGAATTTCCTTTAATATAAAATTATAAAATTATTCTTTTTTTTTTTTCATATACATTTTGAATTCTGAATGATCATCAATGAATACTTGAATGTAGTTCACATAAGCAATTCGTTCTGATCGTTTATTTATTTATATTGTTTTATAGCGGATGGTAACAATAAATTACTCTCCAACCACACTGCCAAGGCTGGGTAGCCCAAGCCCTAGGACTAAAACATGCTTAACGTTCCATCAAAAGTATTAGTCAACACGATACACCAAGTGGCGTAACTACGACTGGTAAGACATCGAAGGTGAATCGCGTACATATATATATATATATATATATTTATATATATTTATATATATATACAGTGGCAGCCATTTTTATTCCGTTTATACATAAGAGTAAATTTGAGAATTGATATTTTAGCTTTCCACGAGATGAGACTTTATTTGAAAAAAAAGAAGTCATGTTATAGACTTTGTATAATACATTAGTTTATATGAGGCATGACTATTTTATTTACAAGTATTAACTCATCATTGACTTTATTGAAAGTGTAACCAATCGTTTAACTTCTCTATATAAATGAATCAATTTCATTAAAATTTATTTTAATTTTTTTTAAAATATAATGATTCAATATTTACATGCCATAATGGTATATTTCTAGAGAAAATTCACATTGGCATTAATAGCTTAAACTCTACCTTAAAATTATTTTGTTCAAAGTTAATTATTTTACTCGCATCCACCCAAATAATAATCTATAATAAAAATGTAGATACGCCACTGCACAAGGGGGAGTTAGCACCAAAAAAGGATGACTTGAAAAACAAAACTACCGATACGAAAAAAAATAAAAAGGACTACTTAGTGAATATGTTACATAAATTCTGTTCTACACAAGGCTTCGTCAGCCAAATGTGATATGTTCTAGCCATCAACTGAAGTAGAACAATATTTTTCTCCATCTTTTTAAAAATATATTATTCCTCTCTATAACAATTGCTTTAAGGGGAGATGATCCTAGTCATAAACAGTTGACGGGAAGAACATTACCACGTCGGCTTGTGGTGGATTCTCGTCCTTGATGCTCTGGAAGCCAAACGATAAAAGAAATAGCAAACAAATACAAGTCGGTTAATACTGATACTTGTGTTTTTGAATTACCTAAGGGACTAAACATTCTTTAAACAAAACAAAATAGTAACTGAAGAGCAGCTCTCAGTATCAAGCGGTGTGGATCATACTTACGTGAAGTTGGACTAACCAGCGACTAAGTTGTATCACGTGACAGATCGCGTGAAAGGTCACATCACGGTAAGAGCCAAAGGTGAATGGATGGACGCCTTCACGTCACTTTCCTAGCTAAGAGGCGATCTGAGAGTGCTACACAATGCAAACTTCTAAGTGAGCTTGACTTAAGTCTAAATAATTACTAAAACTTTTCAATTTTTAGAGGTTAATTTCAGAAATTTCATTCTACGACAATAAAGAAAACGTCCACAAAACATTAAAAATTTTTGATTATGTTTTAATTTTTATTTTCTGGACGATTAGAATGCAGGATTTTTCTCTTCTGTCTTTTCATTTTTCACTTTTGACTGACGGAAGCCAATGCATCCCAAGCATACGACTGGTCAATGCTTGACCAATCGTGTATAGAAGAAACACGCAGTTTGTAATTTGTAAAATGTTTGACTCACCCACATGTTACTCACCATTTCCTTGTGGTTTGGGTAGTAGGCCTGGTCTATCAGTGGGAACACCTCTTTACCGAGACGTTTTTGGATATCTATGAGCTGGGCAAACTGAAAGTGGAAACACCAGGTTAGTGTGTACATTGGTGGCTAGGGATATCTATGAGCTAATCAAACTTAAAGAACTGAAAATGGAAACACACGGTTAGTGTGTGCTCTTTGGTGGCTAGGGATATCTATGAGCTGAGCAAACTGAAAGTGGAAACAAAAGGTTAGTGTGTGCTCATTGTTGGCTGGGGATTGCATGCAGTGGAAGTGGTCGTGCGATATTGTTGTAGATTTTGGAGCATGTTCGCCACCCCTAAGGATGCTGTCGAAGGAAACTGCAAGAATTTGCTAAATATATATATTTCTTTATTAAGACTAAACCACATCAATAATTAAGAACACGGGAAATTTGAGCAGTTGTAGGGTCAGAGTAGTGCACCCCCACACGGACGTGGGTTCAAAGTTGTGCACCCCAACACAGTTGTGGGCTCAGAATTGTGCACCCCGTACTGTTGCGGATTCAAGTTGTGCACCCCACTCCACTTTTTCCCAGGATGGTCTGTCTCCAATGTCTTTAACAGACCTACATAAGTGGATGTTTATATGAATTTTTATCTATGTAAAGCCACCATTTCACGACGTTCGCCTGCAGGAGAGACTCATGCGATCGCCTTTAATGTGAGGACTACGTGGTTCGTATTTTGCCCCACAGGGAGAAACACGGCGACCGAGAGACGGATGAATGATTATGTTAACAGATGAGTGGGTGAATGTATGTTTGTACCGATGGATGTATATTTGGATGGATGGATAGACAGACTGAGAGATAGATGAATGATTATTTTAACAGATGAGTGGGTGAATGTATGTTTGTACTGATGGATGGACAGACTGAGAGATAGATGAATGATTATGTTAACAGATGAGTGGGTGAATGTATGTTTGTACTGATGGATGGACAGACTGAGAGATAGATGAATGATTATGTTAACAGATGAGTGGGTGAATGTATGTTTGTACTGATGGATGTATATTTGGATGGGTGCATCAATGAATGAGTCGATGGATGGATGGATAGACAGACTGAGAGATAGATGAATCGATGGAAAATAATGTAACTAATAAAAGGATATTTTTATAATTAAGCTGTGATTACGATATTGATCCGGGATCTCCCGGAAGCATCTCGGTAAGATGTCAAAAAAAAGAACGAAGAGATTTGAATGACAGACTCAATACGTTTGTTTGTGTTCTTGGCCACAGTGGAACTTGTTATGGGCCATGTGTACAGAAATATCGGACCCGGTCCTGGATTAAAGCCCTGCTCGGGTCTCTGCGCAGACGAACATGTTTGGTGCCTTCTCTGAAATATAAGTGTGTCGTAACGTTCACTTCTGAGCTCAAGCTTAACTAAAACAACAGTACATTTCAATACAACTATTAAACATTTTGGACGTGCCATTGCCTTAAATATAAATACCAACAGTCATAACGAATTCAATTAGCTGAATTTAAAATAAGGGTAATCGGATTTTTTGGTTATCGGCTTTAAGATCGATAACATAGCAAGTTGTTGATTAAAAGATGTTCGATTTATTTATAAAGAGACTATTTTTAAATCATCCAACATTTTATTTATGTATATATATATATATATATATATATATATATTAAAATAAAGATGATGTATAATACTAGCAATCGTTAGGCTACTCGTTAATGCAAGGGTCAGAGAACCAGGTAATTACCAGAATCCCCCCTCGGACGACTTCTGAGTCTGGAACCAAACTGCTCTGGTGACACCCTGCTCTGGTGACACTAAGCTCTAATGACACCCTGCTCTGGTGGCAACCTGCTCTGGTGAAACCCAGCTCTGGTGACACCCTGCTCTGGTGGCACCCTTCTCTGGTGGAAACCTGCTATGGTGACACCCTGCTCTGGAACCACCCTGCTCTGGTGACAGCAAGCTCTTGTGGCACACTACTCTGGTGGCATCCTGCTCTGGCTGTGCCCTATTGTTGACGCACCTTGCGCTCTGGAAATCTATTCTTACGACAAACTGTATTTTCAGAGCCCTGTTCTTGTATTTAACTTAGATTAGTTTTGAAACTGACTTGAAAAGTACAGTTAAATTTTCTATTTTGTATCAAGTCCCTGTAAGAGTGCAATCACTCGCACACCTCTATAGACGCCACTGATTATGCTCAAAATGTGTAGAACTGCAAAGGCTGCCATGAGGAGGTCATGTGGACACCATGAGGAGGCCCTGAGGAGACTATGTGGAGACCATGAGGAGGCCCTGAGTAGGCCATGAGGAGGTCACGAGGAAGCCATGAGGAGGGCATGGGGAGGCCATCAAAAGTTGGTGCCTTTTGCAACAAACTTTCTTTGTAAAGATTTTTACAATTTGTCACAGATTGCCACAAATTGTCACAATACGATATGCAAACATGTAGAAAATCTGCTAAGTTGCGTTTTCTCTTCCGCAACCCTTTTATTCCACAAGACATACTTAAGCCCTTACAGATATTATCTGCACACTACAAAGAAAACATACAAAACTAGGGCTTAACCGGGTGCAGTGGGGTTTTTTACAATTGTAACACAAAAAATGTTTTAACTTCTCATTTTCTATAATATGCCACAACATCTACTGCACTTGGTCGTAGTGAGAATACATTGCCCCCGTCAACCATCTGTCTCAAGAAATAACCCAGTGATGGGAACAGGCAGTTGACGGATCCCGGAATAGAGATGACGTACAAAAACCCGTCGACAGAGAAGACACTGTCGTTCATTTTATGACAAAGGCTTATGAAACAACAGTCGCATTATAACGAAAATAGCAACCTTTTTACCGGAGTTCAGACGCTAAGTGTGAGGCTCACTGCGTGACAGACTTCCCCCCCCCCAAACTCAGTAATATTAAAGTAAGACATGTGAAGTAGGGGTGGGGTTGGTTTTGATGAGGAAGCAGGACACACCAGAAGCAAGATATATATAAGAGAATGCTAATGTATGCTTGTTTTTATATTTCTTAAAGCAAGTTTTATGTCAGACTTTCTAGCACGACCGCTTTTCATTTATGTGAAAAGTATTCGATAAAAATTCATTTCTTATACATATTTAGCTTCTGTGGACGCTGGTGTTGTTTTGGCCTGTCTGGGCGTTGTCTGGGGATTGAGCTCCACTCCACTTGCGTGGGATCAACTCGATTTGGACCGCTCGGCCACCCAGCACCTTTATCTAGTTAAGAACATGTGAACACTCCATTCCCAGTGTCAACCTAGTTCCCAGCTCACGTGGTGCACCACCAGGGGGGCACCGAGGGCGTCTAACGTTATTAGAACGTTTCATATCGCCTTTGAAAATATCAGGCCGTGACAGGCTTCGACGGACTCGTTCGTTGTCTCTATCCAAGGTTACGTATATAGCGTAGTGATCGTTTACTCTCCTCTATTCTGTCATTCCCAGGCGGCAGTCGCTCAGTAGCCGCCAGTTGATGATAACCATCTTAGGAAAAATGTTTGACTTGTCTTATTCCCCTAACCTCTTTCTCCACCCAACCCCCCTTTTTTTCTTTTCTTTTCCTATAAATTATTACGTAATGATATAAAAACCAGATACCTATGTTATGAAGATGACGTGTTAAAGCACGCCTTCCTCGCATTCCACGTGCATGACCTCTTACAGACGAGGCCATTTTGGGGTGTGGCTAGCAAAACTGTCCCCTTGTTTACTACAACACTTAAGTATTGTCCGTTTCAATCGAACATTGTACAATGATCTCGAGAATGCGAGAAGCAGTAAGACTGTGTAATTTATTTCGAGAATGATCGTCTGGAACAGAATTTAAAAGTCTGAACGACTGAATGAGAGGGAGATCCTTTCCTTTACCCCGAGACGTGCAGTGTGTCATTATTTAATAATAGACAGTGCTCTGTTGTGTTTAGATTTTGCTTTCCTTGTACAAATTGTGCTCATTGTATTTTTATATACAGTATCGGTACAAGCAATACTGTAAGTTAATAATTCTAATCATATTCGTTTGTGTTTGTAATTCATTGAAAATTCACACATTAAAATCTTATTAATTGTAATTAGCCCTGACTTTGTCTATCGTTCTATTTGTTATTGTTTGTAAACTTTGGTATCGTCCTTTATTATGGACTGTTGTGAAACGAGCCAATAGACTAAACTAAGAGATAAAATTCTCCATTTATAGCAGTCCGTAAGACATGTTAAACGCATGGCCGCATTTCCATAGCAGTTAAAATTAATGTGGGTCATTTTTCTCCGGGCCCCAAGAATGAGTGGGACATTTAAAAGAGCGGCCTCTGGGCACGGGCATAATTTTCCTTTAGGTTAATCCGACATTTTCAAATACAGTAGAAGTCCGATAATCCGACATTTTCAAATACTCAGAACAATAGTTGGAGAAATATACGCCAAGGGATGGAGAGAAGCTGTGAGGGAGGCCACCGAAGAAAACGGATGGAAAGAAAGAGAGAGAAAAACTTTGTCTCGCGTTATCGACCAGATGAAGAATAAGGTTTCTTGATTCAATACCGGAAGGATTCGGGATTTCCCGTTCAAAAAATTCCGACCCTGGATGCCAGCCAGAGTTCAGCTCACTGGTTCCAGCCAAAGTTTAGCTCACTGAATCCAGCCAAAGTTTAGCTCACTGGATCCAGCCAAAGTTTAGCTCACTGAATCCAGCCAAAGTTTAGCTCACTGAATCCAGCCAAAGTTTAGCTCACTGGTTCCTGCCAAAGTTTAGCTCACTGAATCCAGCCAAAGTTTAGCTCACTGGTTCCAGCCAAAGTTTAGCTCACTGGTTCCAGCCAGAGCTTTGCTCACTAGTTCCAGTCAAAGTTTAGCTCCCTTGTTCTAGCCAGAGCTTATTTCACTGGATCCAGCCAGTGTTCCGCTCGCTGATTTCATCCAGAGTTCAGCTCACTGGGTCTGACCCAAGCTTAGCGAACCGTTTCTGGTTAGAGCTTATCTTCGTGGTTCCCATCAGAGATTATCTCACCGGTCTATATGTACTGTGTGACCGAAGAGTTGATTTCAGACGATCTTGACAGAGCTAAACCCGTAGTTTTTATACATTTGGACCCAGACTGATCAAATGAGTTGCCCCATATATTTTGAGTGGTCAGAGACGGTTAAACTTAGTTGCCCTAGACCCTAGAACTCTAGAGCATATTCAGTTAAACTTAGTTGCCCTAGACCCTAGAACTCTAGAGCATATTCAGTTAAACTTAGTTGCCCTAGACCCTAGAACTCTAGAGCACATTCGGTTAAATTTAGTTGCCCAAGACTTTGGAACTCAGTTTAACTTAGCAGTCTGAGAAAAAAAAATCTTTTCATTGACAACATTCTTGGACCTTGCCAAAACCGTTGCTGTAAGTATGTTTTCAAATCAAAATAAGTAATGTTGCTGATGGTCATTTGGCATACAATGATCATCTAAAGAATAAATAAAACTAAGGCAGATTTTCGACTGAAATTTCGTTTGACGTCTCCCTTGGTGAAGATCTCTACATCAATTCATGTTGTTCAAACGTTGATTCGGCGTGATATGTAACATGCTCAATTCCTGACTAGGTTAACACGCTAACAAGTTACACGCTCATTATCAATGACTTTCTCCCCGCACGATTAGTTCTCAACTCCTGCTCTGTCCTGTGTGTATGATCCAGTACCCGTGCTTATACTTCTCGTGCTGCTTCTAAACGTGTAGGTGTGTTAGAGTGGTGTCATTTGTAGGCATGTTAGAGTGGTGTCATGTGTAGGCATGTTAGAGTGGTGTCATGTGTAGGCGTGTTTTGGAATGGTGTCATGTGTAGACGTGTTTTGGATGGTGTCATGTGTAGACGCAATAGAGTTTTGTCATGTGTAGGTGCATTAGACTGGTGTCATGTGTAGGCGTGCTGGAGTGGTGCCATGTGCAGGCGTGTTGGAGTGATGTCAGCTGTAGGCAAATTAGACTGGTGTCATGTGTTGCACAAGATAATCTGTATTTGGATGCGCCTGTGGCCCTTTGTCGCGTGTTTAGATCCGCCGCTGAAACAAAATCGCCTTGTAAGACACCTGGAACAGTTACAATTTTTGTTTCCCCCTCCAGCAACTACTCTTGCAAAAAGGCATTCTTGAAACTATATTAATAAACCCTGAATTTTTCATTTCTTAGACTTTGTCTGTAACTATCATTGAAGTGTCTTACTCATCTCATTACAGTTTATCAGCTATATATTGCACCGGACTTGGGCGGTAGGAGCGAGTTCTTTACACCTATGTTTCTGCTCCTATATATTAAGGGCCCACGATCAATTTATTGATCATTATGGCTCCTATGAATGTAGAGGGGATTTGCCATGTTTCCGTGCCTGGTGTTGATGAGGATATTTCACTGGTTACAAGAGCAACTGTGTGAGGGTATCATGCACTAGGGGTTGGAAGGCCTGAGGCAATCGACGCAAATGATTCAAGTGTTGTCGCCTCAACTGTTCCTTTTGAAAGATTGTTCCAGTCCCTGATTGTCTTTGGTAGGAATGAGCAGTTCCTATACGGGCTTCTCGCTGGTATGAGCCGGAACTGCCTGTCATGGCCTTGTCGCTGTCTATTGGGGGAGAGGGACGAGTTTCTGTTTAATGCCAGAGCAGTGGACTTTAAGCTTGTGAAGTCCCCTTTGTGTGTCCAGGGGAATGGTGGTTTGTTTGGAAAAAATCGCGTCTCTAAAACGTGCCGACCAGAGTACAAAGTTGTGATCATTGGGGTAAGAAAAAAAAAAGAAGGAAAATAAGACAGACGAAACTCACCACCCAAGGTTTGTCCAGGAAATTGTATTCGGCAGTCAATGAGTTGACACTGGGGATCGACCCGTATTTAAATCCTAAAAGCAGATTCCGCCAGTCCTCTTGGGCATCTCTGGCATGCTGGCGTATCAAGAGAAAATCCGGCTTGAATGACCTGAGCAGACGACATGAAAAAACAAGAATTAATGCCACATATAACGACGAATGACCTGTGCACACGTATATAGCATTAGAATTAAAATGAAAGCACAAGACTTCATACAGAACGAGCATTACATCAGGTCTCACAATGTTACATGTATCAACCCCCGGGGTGGGGGGAGGGGACACAACCACACATTCATCTAGGGGGAGAGGGAGGGGACCACGACACGATTACCTAGGGGAGAGGGAGTGGAAAACGACACATTCACCTGGTAGGGGGGAGAGTGAGTGAGAACGACACATTCACCTAGGGGGAGAGGGAGTGACAACGACACATTCACCTAGGGGGAGAGGGAGGGGGCCACGACACGATTACCTAGGGGAGAGGGAGGGGAAAACGACACATTCAGCTAGGGGAGAGGGAGGGAGCACAAGGACACGATTTCCTAGGGAAAGACGAAGGGGACAACGATACAATTACCTAGGGGAGAGGCTGTGGCGTAGTGAGGGGGGCAAGGGGGCATCATGCCCCAGGCGCTACTCACAAAGGGGCGCCAAATGGTATATTTTACTATAATATTGTATGGTTTTCGAATAGGGGGGGGCGCGAAAAAGGTATTGGGGGGCGCTAAAAAGGTATTGTGCCCCGGGCGCGAGTTAAGCTCGCTACGCCACTGGGGAGAGGGAGGGAACAACGACACATTCACCTGGGGGGAGAGGGAGGGCACAGCGACACAATTTCCTAGGGGAAGACGGAGGGGGGGGGGGAGACAACGATACAATTACTTAGAGAAGAGGGAGGGGACAACGACACATTCAACTAGGGTAAAAAGGGGAGAGACTGCAATCAGGTTAGCACAATAGGAAATTAGTAAAACACAGTAATGTTAAACCTGAAAACAAGAACGCAACAAAACAACGAACGTGTCGGCAGGAAGCCTTCATCAGCGAACAAACAGGAAAAAAAACACAACGAATATGATATATCAACATGTTTTTAATTTTTAAAAAAAAATATAGCACTTAGCTGATGAGTAGTGTTCAAGAGTGCCCTCCTGGACACTACTTCTCAGCTTAGCACATTGCCCCAGACTTGTGCTGAAAACTGCAACGCTTAGGGGAAAGTATTGTTTTTTAAATATATAATTAAAAGCCATCCGACGTTTACTATGTGTCACTCAATCCGACGTTTACTGTGTGTCACTCAATCCGACGTTTACTGTGTGTCACTCAATCCGACGTTTACTGTGTGTCACTCAATCCGACGTTTACTGTGTGTCACTCAATCCGACGGTTACTGTGTGTCACTCAATCCGACGTTTACTGTGTGTCACTCAATCCGACGTTTACTGTGTGTCACTCAATCCGACGTTTACTGTGTGTCACTCAATCCGACGTTTACTGTGTGTCACTCAATCCGACGTTTACTGTGTGTCACTCAATCCGACGTTTACTGTGTGTCACTCAATCCGACGTTTACTATGTGTCACTCAATCCGACGTTTACTATGTGTCACTCAATCCGACGTTTACTATGTGTCACTCAATCCGACGTTTACTATGTGTCACTCAATCCCGTCTGAAGTATACAAAGAAGTGGGGGGGGCAGCTATGTCTGAAAGACTTCACCAGCTGTTCATAATTATGTGGCAGCAAGAAACCATTCCAGGGACTTCAAAGATGCATCTATTGTTCACCTATACATGCGTAAAGGGAACCGTCAATCATGCGACAACCACGTGGCATATCACTGCTCTCAATTGTAGGCAAGATATTAGCCAGAATCTTGTTAAATCATCTTAACAGGCATCTTGAGAAGGGTCTACTGCCAGAAAGTCAATGCGGCTTCCGGGAGGAACGAGCAACCATCGATATTGTGTTTGCGGCCAGACAGCTACAGGAAACAAAATGTTGACCTCTGTAGACCTTTGTAGACCTGACCAAAGCTTTCGACAGTAGAGAGGGCCTTTGAAAAGTCATGGCCAAATCTGGATGCCCCAGGAAGTTCAATGGTACGACTATTCCATGATGGTGTGCAGGCTAGAGTTCGGGATAACGGAGAGACATGCAAACCATTTCCTGTAACGTACGGCGTGAAACAAGGCTGTGTACTGGCCCCAACACTTTTCAGCCTCATGTTTTCCGCAATGCTGACCGATGCCTTCAGAGAGGGAGACGCTGGAATTGGCCTCAGATACCGAGAGGGAGACGCTGGCATTGGCCTCAGATACAGAGAAGGAGACGCTGGCATTGGCCTCAGATACCGAGAGGGAGACGCTGGCATTGGCCTCAGATACCTAGAGGGAGACGCTGGCATTGGCCTCAGATACCGAGAAGGAGACGCTGGCATTGGCCTCAGATACCGAGAGGGAGACGCTGGCATTGGCCTCAGATACCGAACTGACGGCAATCTATTCAACCCCAAAAGACAACTTGCCAAAACGAAGATCCTGACAGACACCATCAAGGACCTTCTGTATGCAGACGACTGTGCCCTAAACGCTGCATCAGAAGTGGATATGCAACGCTGCGTCACAAACTTTTCCAATGCTTGTACAAACTTCGGGCTCACCATTAACACAAACAAGAATTAGGTCCTACATCAACCAGCTCCTCGAAGAACCTATGTTGAGCCCAACATCCAAGTATATGGCGAAAGACTTAAGTTGGTTGATAGCTTTTCTTATCTCGGCAGTACACTGTCCCAAAGCGCATCCATCGATGACGAGGTTAACCTCCGTATTGCGAGAGCCAGTGCAACCTATGGAAAATTGACTAAGAACGTATGGACCAGGAGAGGTATCAGCACTCAAACTAAACTGAAAGTATGGGAGACGGCTGTTCTACCTACATTTCTCTATGCCTGTGAAAGGTGGACTGTATACCGACGCCGTGCACCGAATGCTGAACCACTGTCATACAATAAAGCTCAGAAAAATCCTGCACATTAAATAGCATGACAGAGCTCAGGAGACATGCCAGGAAGGCCCGGACTGACTCTGCTACCGGAGATGCCCCATCATTCCCCTGCACCTACTTTACAAGAAAATTTTGTGCCAGAATCTGCCTCATTAGCCATCTTCGCACCAAAAGTCAGAACTCGGACAAATCTGATGATTAAAGTGGTCATGGTCGACTCTCGCCTGACTAAGAACCACAAAAAATGTGTCACTATGTTCCCACTGTCGCAGTTACAACTCTCGCCCACCAGAAAATTCTCTCAATTTGAGTCATTCAGATTCACAATTCTAATACTTTTTTTAAAGTTTGAACCATAATTCAAATCAATTATTGATCTCCTAATTTAAATGCACGAAATATGTGTGTCAATGTTTCACGTTTAGATTTGACAGAGGAGTACACATTGACAGCCACTGTTGTAAGACATTATATCCACATTTCATAACTGGACACACTTTCAGCGCATTACAAACTTCGCACAACAAAGATGACACCATTTACACAAATTAATATGTTTGAAAAGTGTTAGGCTATTTTTTTAGGAATCTGAACACAAGACAAACTTAAAAAGATGACCCTGTGTGTCATTTGAGACCGATACATAACTTTTGAAACAGCTTGACGGACAGGTCATTTTTACACCCGATGGAGCAAGATTATTGAATTAGACAAAACACGGCCACAAATGTTGGTTAAGAGTGTTGATGAAATAAGGCAGCAGTTAACGACATGGTTGAAAGGGACAGTATGCTAGAACAAACATCATCTAAGTAGACGAAATGGAGACCAAACCATAGAATTAAACAGAAATCAATGCAAACCATAGAATTAAACAGAAATCAATGCAAACCATAGAATTAAACAGGAATGAATACAAACCATAGACTTAAACATTCATGAATACCAGAAGGTGCCTCTAAAATTGAAGAGAAACCCAATCAACCAACAGACAGAGAAGACTTGCAAAGTAAACCTAACGACTTCTCCCCAAAGCAACTTGTACAAACGGCTTACTGAAAATGTCGCATAAGAGATGGAGTCGGTGGGCCGTCGAGCGCGAGCTCTTAATGCCCCCCCCCCCCCGGCGCTCCCCCACACAAAACCAGAGCACTGAAGGACTTAACCCGACTCCAGCCCGTGCGGGAGGGCGCCGGGAACCTCCCCCTTGACCTAGGGGAGGCCCGGTCGACCGAGGACGCTGCGTTTAAAGCGTCCGCAGTTAACTCTCTGTGGGTCAGGACAGCTTTGCTTCCACTCCGGGGGTTGATGTTGCGTTACCACTCCCCATCGCCCAGGGAGTCTTTCGGTCGGGACGTTGGTAGTGGCGGGACGAAACGGTTGCCTAGGAGCGGCTTTCTCACGGCTTACATCCGAACCGATCTAATTAAAAAGATAGAATTGTAAAGTACAGACCCATTAGATACAATGCCAGCTTCAGGAAACAAACACGGCGTCCTACCCAGAGGATATGATCCAAATATACACATACGGGTTAGCTTTAAGAGAAGTCCTACATGCAGGCTATGGTGTAAGAATAGAGTACCCAGACCGGTCATGTGACGAACTCTGCACCCCTGTGTGGTGATATGCAGTTATCGTGAAGATGTGTTTTCAGATACACTCCAAGTCCCGACCCCAAAAGACCCAATAAAGTGCCCCCAAAGACACGAACGGGGAATCATCTTTCGCATGTGCACAGAACCCATACAGGACACACAAAACGTCATTCCCAACTTAACCAAATAAAACCAAATAAAACACCAACGTGCCCCCTCTGTAGACACCCAAATGAGACAATAAAATTATCCCCCCCCCCCTGTAGACACCTACATGAGACGGTAAAACATAACTTATTCCACTACCCGGCACTCAATGTTCCCTCTAAGGCTTGCTGGTTCGTGTGAAAAATCATAAAGTTGTGTGCAAAGTTTTACTTTGCCGAGTGCAGCGTATGTGTTCGAATATATTTTTATAAAAATTTGCTGCTCGGATGCTCAAAACTGCTGCGCGGCATCTGTGAGGTAGCTACGCGGCATCTGTGAGGTAGCTGCGCGGTATCTGTGAGGTAGCTGCGCGGCCGCGCAGCCGCGCAGCTTAAAGGAACATTGCCGGCACTTCAGGACTTTCGCATTAACAACCCACAAAAAGACCAAACTACGCCCACAGCCTATATTCAAACAAATAAAAGCTGCAATCAGTGTGTAAATTCTTCATCGTGGTTGCAGGCTGAAGGGCACATGCCCAAATGGCTACTGGATCTGAATGATGATGATTCTGATAAAAACAATAGGAACAGCTCCGACAACTCTGCACATGCACCTTACCTGACTACCTTGTTTCCGTTCCTTGTCACCTGGATGTCCACCATTGTCCCGCTGTCTGAGTAAGCTGCCAGGTTGAGTTCAGAAAATTGAGCCTGTTCTACTCGCACATCCCAGTCACCGAACAATTTTTTACCCCTAAAATATTTCGACCTGTTGGGAGTTGAAACAAGATCTCATTGACACAAACAATCTTCAAAGATATAAACTTAATTATAAATTGAAAGGGGAAAACCATATGTCTTTTTTCGTTTAGCGGGCTGGTAAGATGATGGTGGTGGGGGGGGGGGAGGTGAAGACTTCTGTCAGACATTAATACAATTTTGATATGTTGGCAAGACGCCTAGTAAGACTATTGGATATTAAATGTATGGTTTGATTGCACCCCCAAGGAAATGTCCGGAGCCACGTCTTTCCGTTTTCTCTTTAATCCTTCTAGCCTGCCCGGCGAATGATTGCCCAAACACTAGATGATTTTAGGCATTCCGCGCGTTGTCGGGACACACAGTACGAACTAACAGAAAATACAAACACATTATTTTGTTTACAAAGTTTGAAGTTTCTTTTTTTTTCGTACAGAAGGCCCCGTATTTACTTTTCCGAGGGTTATTGTTCAATAATTTTTTCATGCGAAGGGTTCCTAATAAAACTTTATTTTCCTCCTCCGTATAAATTACGTCATTGTAACGGCTAAAGAAAGTGTCAATCACTCCGTACATTATTTTAAAAAAACGATATTTAAAAGTGTCAATTCAACTAATGGAACTGTGAATAAAACGTTTCCTTCAGACCATGGAACACCTTTTAATAGGTGTAGTAACGTGTCGCGTGTAGACACCAGGGGGGAGATAAATCTGGGGGAGATTAGACAACTCTTCAGTTTAAACAGTTGGAAAGTGGATCCGTCGTTGTGAAGAGATAAGCGACCAGCAGACAGCGTCCAATGTGGTCCGATCGATGATCAACTTCTCTTTCTGTCGTTCAATTGGTCTTTTGATTGTGTTTTATTGAGTGACTTTTTTTTGTTTAGTTTTTCGTCTTGTTTGTTAGTTGTTTGTTAATATAATTTTTTAAAACTTTAGGGTTATGTGTTCTTTGAAAGTGTTTTGTTTAAAAAATGTTTTCGTTGTTAATGTTTCAATTGTTAGTTTTTGCAACTGAATCAATCATTGCATTGTTTGCAAGTGAACCAATCCTTCCATTGTTTGCTAGTGAACCGATCATTGCATTGTTTGCTAGTGAACCAATCATTGCATTGTTTGCTAGTGAATCAATCATTGCATTGTTTGCAAGTGAACCAATCATTGCATTGTTTGCTAGTGAACCGATCATTGCATTGTTTGCTAGTGAACCGATCATTGCATTGTTTGCTAGTTAACCGATCCTTGCATTGTTTGCTAGTGAACCAATCATTGCATTGTTTGCTAGTGAACCAATCATTGCATTGTTTCCAAGCCACGGTAAAATCTTGTTGTACCATTTCGATCTATTTATAGATTCTTCTAGAAATGACTTTGCCAGGTAACCGTTAGGGTTCCCGGTGGGGAAAATATTAAGTTTAAAATAACAAGATTGAAAAAAGATAGTAAGTTTGAAACAAGAAGGTTGAAACAGGAATGTTGAAACAGGAAGGTTGAAACAGGAAGGTTGAAACAGGAAGGTTGAAACAGGAATGTTGAAACAGGAAGGTTGAAACAGAAAGGTTGAATAGGAAGGTTGATTTATAAATAAAGATATACTACAAAATAACGATTTATTTTATTACCAAAGACATCGCAATGACTCGGACTACGATGCATGCATGACGTAATGCTGATATGCAAATAAGAAACAGACAGGTTGTTTTCAGCGGCGTGTCTGAAGTAAATATTCATGAGGGGGAATATTTCAAAATGAAGATCGTCTTACTGTTGTTACCGAATTCATGCTATATCCATCAACATAAGACTGACTATAGCATTACCCTTACATTACCACAACCTAATGATAAGACCGACTATAGCATTACCCTTACATTACCACAACCTAATGATAAGACCGACTATAGCATTACCCTTACATTACCACAACCTAATGATAAGACCGAATATAGCATTACCCTTACATTACCACCAGCTAATGATAATTATAAGTACTTGAAGATTGGGACTGCATAAGTGATTTTGAAATCTTACTTCATCAAAACGTATAAATATATAACTATACATTTTATAGCATTACATCGCATACATTAGACTAATTTAGAGAGCAATAATTACATGCTGTTTTTTTTAAAAAGAAGGTCTCGGAATAAGAGACACTGGAACCATTAATCTTGAAAATCTTAAGTATACTATTACATTTATAAAGTTAACCATTTTTGTATACCTTTGGAGAATGGAACATTAATTCGAAGAATAACTAGATGTCCATCGGTGTAGATCTTGGAGCTATTAGATTCTTATTCAGAGACCATGCAATCATTTAACCTTAACACTCAGTGTACGCAATTGTAATTTTTGTTTACAGACGTACCGTTATATTGTATATCTTAAGAGTACAATACTACTCAATAACCCGAGGGAGATCTCTGGGTCATTCAAAGATCAATATCCCCCACCACCACGATCAGCGTGAAAAGGACGGCGTAGGAGATGGCCATTGGGCTAGTCACGTCTGCGTCTTCAAGCAGCTCCTCCAAATGGGATAGAACCCACCCTTGTCTATAGATGTCTTTTTTTATTTCCCCTGGTAATATCTTCCCCTCTCCTCCATCCTTTTGGCATCGATCCTGACAAAATTACCCTTGCCAGATTTTGACGATTTAGCCTCTCCCTCGCCCCCCCCCTCCCGCCCCCTAGGGGTGAGCATTTCTTTCCCCTGGCTCTCGTGGCTTCACTTGTGTTTTGTCTCGTCTAACCAAGTCGACGTACGGACAGATACCAATAAATAACTGAAATTATGTCCGACGGCGGTAATTCGCTAGCTGGGTAATGGTGAACATGCCGCGGGTATGAACAGGCATTCGTTATAAACTGAAACTTTCGTAAGTTGGGAATAAGTCGGAGTGGCGATTCTCATCTCTAAGAAATGTGAAATAGATTTTCTGGTCAGGGGACATCTTTTCTGTCCTGGTGTCATTCTTTATTAATGGCAACTCATAGACCATGGGGGAGGGGGGAATCTTACCCTAAACCACCCCAATTCCATCGACTGTAAAACGCTCTTGAATACCAGAGTAGGCCTTAGACATCACCCATCCATGTGGCGCTACAGGACATGTAGGGCTTTTGGCTTCCTTCCACTCAGATCTAATAAAATGCTTTTCTTTTCCATGTTTGGATTCCCAGCTGCTGTAGATCTTTCCCAACATCATCCATCCATCTAAGCCTAGGTCTGCCTTTGAGCCGTTTTCCTCTGCGGTTTTGGTGGTGCACCCTCTTCACTTCTCTGTCATTTGACATTCTTTCTAAGTATCCTGCCTAGCGCAGCCTGTCCCTTTTTTTTATTTCTACTACTTGCGTGGGATCCTGATTTAGACTATACAATTCCTGGTTAGTTCGTATTCTCCATCCATATTCATCCTTTGTTGGGTCATTTTATTTTCCGGATAACAGGTTTTCTGCCGTTTTTGTTAGGTTTCAATTGCGTATTTTACAACTGGTCTGATTGCAGTTTTATATCATAGTTATGTAATAGTTTCATAACGAAAGTAAAAGAGAACAATTTGAATGTGTTAAGTATCGACTTGTGTTTGTTCATTCCTTCGCTGTTCTCCTGCAAGCACGGAATGTTCGGTTGTGCAAGTCTGAAAAGGATGATGATGATTGAGTACTTAAATAACACTTGTGTCCATGGTATTGTAGCATGCTCACGGCGTTCTGATGTCCTAAAGTCCATGGTATTGTAGCATGCTCACGGCGTTCTGATGTCCTAAAGTCCATGCTATTATCACATGCTCACGGCGTTCTGATGTCCTAAAGTCCATGCTATTATCACATGCTCACGGCGTTCTGATGTCCTAAAGTCCATGCTATTATCACATGCTCACGGCGTTCTGATGTCCTAAAGTCCATGCTATTATCACATGCTCACGGCGTTCTGATGTCCTAAAGTCCATGCTATTATCACATGCTCACGGCGTTCTGATGTCCTAAAGTCCATGCTATTATCACATGCTCACGGCGTTCTGATGTTCTAAAGTCCATGCTATTATCACATGCTCACAGCGCTCTGATGACCTAAAAGCTATGTAAAGACAAAAACGTCTTTATATTGTTCTTAAACGACTATTTATAATTTCCAATGTCCCTAAAAGATTGGGGCAAACCGTTACACAATTTAGGCGCACTAGCGTCAAAAGAGCGCACTCCACACTTTCTGTGTCCATCCACACTGGGAACTCTCAGTAAGGACCGTGTTGAAGAGCGCAGGTCCTGTATGGATACATTTTTAGAAATCAGTTTTTGAAGATATTCAGGTATGCCAGCCTTCTGTACAGCTATGAGCCAAGGACAGAATTTTGTGGTCACTCACAATGAGTGGAACCCTGTCATGCCATCTTTTTAGACCTAGTATTTGACGGATCAAAAATTATTAAACAAACCCTGATGTTTGTATATGACGTCTGTAGAGTATAGGAGTTCGTTAGTAGTTGTTGCCAGTGAATGTCATGTTTATAACGCACGGTGTGTGTTAGAGAGTTTTTATTGGTTAAAGAACGCCCTTCCCGAGCTAGACTGAATGACGTATTTCTATGCTAATTGTGACGTATTGTCTGTAGTCTGTACTGTGACGTAAGTTTTAGTCGCGCGGCAGTATTGAGTGGAACGTTGTGGAAGTGAAATGTGTTATAAGTACGTCTGATAGCGAGCTGCGCTATATCATACTATATTCATGTGTTTATTGAAGTTCCAGCCTGTATTCATAATTGATTACTAAAGTTATTAGGAAAAAGGACTTGAGTTTATTCAGTAATATTAAGAATAGTAAGACCTGTTACAACGTGTTGTGGGAACTTGACGAATTACTCAATCCAGAAGAACATAGGAGTTGAATAAAAAAAAAGACAATATTTTTTTAAATGTCTCTCCCTCCTCCCCCACCCCCCTTTTTTTTCCCCCACTGTCAAGAGCCTAAGGTTAGTCTGGAGTTTATTTCGCCTGTCTCACCTTCTTCCCACAACTTCCCACACTGAAACACATCTATGAGTTCCGAGTCACCCCATTGTCTCACGGACGTCATGCTCGAGAACGAAGCTGTCCCCAACGTCCGTCACGTAGTCTATATTATTCATCACTGCCGGTCTCTCGAAGACCGATGTTGTCCTGGCAGTGCCCTTATTTCCTGGCAGTGCCCTCATGTCCTGACAGTGCCCTCATGTCCTGACAGTGCCATTATGTCCTGACAGTGCCTATTTGTCCTGACAGTGCCTATTTGTCCTGACAGTGCCCTTATGTCCTGACAGTGCCCTTATGTCCTGACAGTGCCCTTATGTCCTGGCAGTGCCCTTAGGTCCTGGCAGTGCCCTTATGAGACGAGAGCGTTCCCCGGCCTTGTAGGAATGGAATATTCTACAATATTGTTTAGCTAATGTGTACCCCATGCTAGGTGGCTCAGTGTCAACAATGTGCACTGGATGCTAGGTGGGTCAGGGTCAGCAATGTGCACTGTGTGCTAGGTGGGTCAGGGTCAGCAATGTGCACTGGGTGCTAGGTTTGTTCAGGGTCAGCAATGTGCACTGTGTGCTAGGTGGGTCAGGGTCAGCAATGTGCACTGGATGCCAGGTGGCTCAGGCTAAAAAATGTGCACTGGATGCCAGGTGGCTCAGGCTAAAAAATGTGCACTGGTTGCTAGGTGGCTCAGGGTCAGCAATGTGCACTGGATTCCAGGTGGCTCAGGCTAAAAAATGTGCACTGGATGCCAGGTGGCTCAGGCTAAAAAATGTGAACTGGTTGCTAGGTGGCTCAGGGTCAGCAATGTGCACTGTGTGCTAGGTGGGTCAGGGTCACCAATGTGCACTGGGTGCTAGGTTTGTTCAGGGTCAGCAATGTGCACTGTGTACTAGGTGGGTCAGGGTCAGCAATGTGCACTGTGTGCTATAGGTGGGTCAGGGTCAGCAATGTGCACTGTGGCTAGGTTTGTTCAGGGTCAGCAATGTGCACTGTGTGCTAGGTGGGTCAGGGTCAGCAATGTGCACTGTGTGCTATAGGTGGGTCAGGGTCAGCAATGTGCAATGTGTGCTAGGTGGGTCAGGGTCAGCAATGTGCACTGTGTGCTATAGGTGGGTCAGGGTCAGCAATGTGCACTGGGTGCTAGGTGGGTCAGGGTCAAAAAGATTATACGGGAAAAATGACGACCCACATACTTTGAAAAAAAAGAGAGAAAAAAATGGTGAGGGGGTGGAAATGATGTCGTCTAGAAAATCACAGTTACTATGTCAGTATCGATCTACTATAACTTGCATTATCGACTTCTTTCGAAATGACTCGGAAATGGGAGTATCGAATCGGTATTGACTTTTGTCTGTCGACCCGCAGTTTACTGGTATTAACGACTACTGTAACTAACTCACTGTTAACTTGGGAGTATCGGATCGGGCTTTTTGGCTCCCTGTATGTGTGTATCGACCCTCTGTTTGCTGAGAGTATCGACGTCGTCAACGTATCAATACCCTGCTCAAGTTAAGTAATGTCAAAATTGTATCATTACAGATCAGGGCCATAGCAACAGTTTAAAGCAGGCCTGCACAACTCAAAATGTAAGGCGGGCCTGCACAACTCAAAATGTAAGGCGGGCCTGCACAACTCAAAATGTAAGGCGGGCCGTAATACTTGTGTGAGGGCCAAAGAAAATAGGACAGGGGAGAAGCTATTAAGAAAATAATAAGAATAAAGACTATTTCGTTACTTAGCGGACCGCAAAGTTGGTGCTGGCGGGCCGTATGCAGCCCGCGGGCCGTATGTTGTGCAGGCCCGGTTTAAAGTATTCTCCAGAGTTCGTCCTGAGTTTACCACTGATTATACTGAAGTGTATTTTATGGAAGAAAGCGCTTCTCTACTCACCAATCTGTGTGTTCGTCGTCTATGACCAATAGCGTTTTGAACTTGTCTTTGTTGATGGCCGGCTTGGCCGTGGAAGAGAAGATCCGCTGCCCTATATTGACACTCGACGTGCTCTTAGATGGTGAGTTGGGGGCGCTGGGACTGGGCCCTTTCTTGAAGTTTAAGGGCCCCACGTTCGGGGGCTCCTCCTTCTCATTCGCCTCGCCCTGGAGATCTCCAGACGAGAACCGGCGTCGCAGGAAGTTCATCCCGGACCCGAAGGAATCTTTGAAGTTTGAGAACGAAATTTTGGCGATTGGCAGAGACGCTGCGCACTTGGCGGAAATGGATACGATCAGGTGTTGCAGGTAGGAGATGGGATCTGAGGGATCAGGCGCACTAATGGTGGCGGTTGGGGGGATGGACAGTTCTAAAGGGGAAAAAAACACTTCAATTCAGGTAGAAGTCCAATTTATAAGAAGCACAATTAAAAATACAAAATTCTGCGTGGATGAGGTGAGTCTTTTGCCAGGAAAAACACGGAAAGCAACGATTTGTGAATCAAGCATATAATTTTGAAGCGTCTGTAATGTGATGATTTAAAGAACAGTCATTTCTAAACGTATGTTAACCCTTAAGAGTCGAAACCACGATAAAAATGACTTTCCTTAAATCTGTTCCCGATTAATTGAAGAATGGGCATGGCTAACGATGACTCATCACGCCGTGGAACTGTTTGCCTTCAAGGTAATCTTAGATTTGATTATTTTGTTTGTCCTTGTTAATCCGTACAACATCTACGGGTATTGGTAGAAATCTGATTTGAAACTCATTCCATAAAAGTTTTCAGAAATGGTTAGAATAAGAAGGAAACGAAAATAATCCACGATGCACGTTTTAAAATTTAATCCACCTTTTCTACCATCATGGGTTAATTCCTTCCTGTGAGGTCACATGAAATTTCTAGATGACGTTGTTGATTTCTTTAAGATACAAGTCCTTCCGGTTGTTCACGTCTGCTTTGATGACGTGTTTCAAACTTTAAGCTCTGAATATTTCATTCCCAGATCTCACGGAGTGGCGATGAGCGGAAACACAGAAGAATGCCGCGAAATGAATGGATGATCTTTTGGGAAGGCAAGGGGGGACTGAATTAGTCATTGACCCCAATATTACACGTCA
Organism: Omphiscola glabra; assembly: GCA_964017045.1. Classification (NCBI taxonomy): domain Eukaryota; kingdom Metazoa; phylum Mollusca; class Gastropoda; family Lymnaeidae; genus Omphiscola; species Omphiscola glabra. Next base: position 31,176,564 of record OZ024799.1, read on the forward strand.
AGACGAAGGTGGGGCTCAGAATTATCGAGGTGGTAGGGGGGGGGCGCATCAGATCGATTTCGGGCCAGGCGGCTGGACGTGTGGCGCAACCGCTAATAAAGAGTGGCGTCTAACGCTGGGTTAATATCCGTGGAGATAAGATGTTAAGATCTGGAAGTGGTGTTGACCATCGGCATGTCAAGGATGTCCTTCCCAGACCAAAAGGGAACCGGTTGGATTGATGATGCTACAAATTTCCCTCAGATGTTCAAATTTTGTTACTAAAGACAGTCTGAAATACAAAATGTACACATGATTATATGAAATTAAGAAAAAGGAAAGAAAAATCGAAATATTTTTGCGACAGATTTAAATCTTTGAACCTCTTGTTGAGAATAATTCGTTATTTTAAAAAAAAAAAAAAATCCGACTGAACAGTTTGTTGCTCATTCTCAGCAGAATTTTCAGTTACCCCATTGGTCAAATAATTAGGCAGCTAAAACCCTGGACCGGGACATCGCCGTGTAGGTTGTAGATAAATTGGGTCAAATAAGATTGTTGCATTATTTTCAATTGTTCCAGAATACTTGGCCCTCTGTGAAACAGGCAGTGTTTGCAAATGCCAGCTTTATTATTATTTTTGTCAATATTAAAAATTCAATGCACTTTTTGGTACTATGCATTATATGTTATACACAATTATATGTTATACACAATTATATGTTATACACAAGTATAAGTTATACACAAATATATGTTATACACAATTATATGTTATACACAATTATATGTTATACACAATTATATGTTATACACAATTATATGTTATACACAATTATATGTTATACACAATTATATGTTATACACAATAATATGTTATACACAATTATATGTTATACACAATTATATGTTATACACAGTTATATGTTATACACAATTATATGTTATACACAAGTATAAGCTATACACAATTATATGTTATACACAATTATATGTTTTACACAATTATATGTTATACATAATTATATGTTATACACAATTATATGTTATACACAATTATATGTTATACACAATTATATGTTACACACAATTGCCGAACACGGTTTAAAAAAATAAGTGAATTCTTTAACATTTAATTCTGCTCCGTGTAAATGTTAATGCCCTATATAAAAATTAATCTTTTAGACAGGAATCTAAATTTAAAAAAACTATGAACCTACGCGACCACGTGACCTTCTGTAATGTTTAATTAGACCGCAATGACGTCACCGGGTAGCTTGAGCTTAAAATAATATTGCGTGCTGTTGTACATCAACGTAAAGGGCAAGTGTTGTCCTATTCGAAAACCACCCCACCCCCCTCTCTAGCTGCACGTGTTAATGGAAGTACTTCTGAAGCCCTGTCGATTGAGATCCATTCAATTTTTAGTGATGGGTCTGAACCCACAAGGCACCCATTGTGTGATCCCACTCAGCAAATGAGTGCAAGAGTTATCTGTCATGGAAGGGCCTTTGTGGGAACTAGACAGAAGGCAATAATGGTCTCATGCAGCAACGCCGTCTGGCGTTAGAATATGAATGTCAGTTTAATTGGGATTTAAATGTTAACTTAATTTTTAGTTTAATGTTGGTTAAATTCCACAATTTTAAAACTATTTTATAACTGTTAAATTTATAGAATTTTATTTGAAGACAATGCCATTTTGCTACTAATTAAAGCAGTGGTCCTTTACCCCCCCCCCCCCCCCCGGCTCTGGGGCCCCATGTGGCTCTTTAAAGCAGGCCTGCACAACATACGGCCAGCACCCACTTTGCGGCCCGCGAAGTAACGATATATTCTTTATTCGTATTATGATTCTTAATAGCTTTCCCTCCTGTCCTATTTTTAATCCGGGGGTGGGGGGGTGTGAGCGACAATAATGGATACGGTGAAGGGGCGGCTTGGGTAGTTTGAAATTGTGTTTTTTTTTCCCTTTCCTTTTTTAGCCTTTGAACTACACATTTAATTTGCTATCACCAACGAGCTTAAATATAGACTTTCAATGCGCCCAAGGCAAAACATTAGCCAAGAACCACATCCATAATGGATGTGTCTACGTGTTAAATACCGTATACAAAGAATCGGATCGCATAGCGTTAATGTAGGTGCGATGAACGAGAATTTAAAAATGTACGAGCTCTGCTTGATGTGCACGTCTCAAATTCAGACATCGATCTCTCCCCCCCCCCCACCCCCCACCCCCGACACAACGCCCCCACCATGTAAAGCTGCGTCACGCTGTTTTTACAAATATGTAATTGCGAAACGAAGTAATACATCATCAAGACAACTTTCGGAAGCAAGAGTCTGGAAAGCAAATTTGTGTCGTATTAAATAAGGCCTAGCTGACGTGTACACAAGATGACCGCATACTGATATGAATGTCCCCTGATCGCAGGTTTGCCATCAGGACTCGGATTAGTTCTGGGATAAGGGCGTAGGTAGGCAATACAGGGCATTAATGGGAATTTTACAGCCATCCTTAAATGGATGACGTCTGCTTAAAATCGCTGAGGGAATTCCTAGGGAAAATGACGTCTTAGTAATTCCACCCATCACTGGCCACCGACAAAGGCCGCCCGTAAGAGTGTTCATTAAAACGGCTTTCTTCCTTCAAGCCCGGAAAGTCGACAACGAAAAATTTTAGGAAGCTTTCCACGTCAAGTTTTCGGACTGCAATTATTTTAGCGCATAACAGAGTTTAACATGGGAGTTTTGAGATGTAGTAAGAAACTCTTTGCTTTGGCAGGTTATAACAAATTGATCGAGAAATTTTATGAGTTTTGGAGTAAGTCTGAATTTATTTTTTAAACTGAGATTTTAATTGTCGAGAGAGTGGGGGAGAAGAAAGGTATTGACTATGTTTAGTCAGCCTTTGGGAAGGGGGGGGGTGGGTTTGGGAGGTTTTTAAAAGGGATATTCTGAGCTAAATCGAACCAAAAAATTCATTTGATTTTCTCATATTATATGGGCGCACTAAAAAAACTCCGTCTCTTGAGACTCTGGCCGCCTCTGACGGGGGGAAAAGTTGTCTGAGTTATGTCCCATTGTTTAAATGATATATATTTTGTTGAAACAGTTAAATTAGAACAGTTTTTTCTCAATTTTTTTTCACCATGACCCAACCTATGACCTAAAAGGGTTTCATATTATACTCCTCTGGCGTAAAAATGGGGGTGTGGAAGGTGCGCTCAGCCCCATGTGACGGCATTTATCTTGTCTGCTGCATACAAATGGTCATTGTGTCTTGGGTTTCTTGTGTATTCTGTAGCTTTTGTATTTTTCCTGAGGGTTGGGTGGCAGAGTTAACAACCGTCCTGGCCGTCACAAATTGAAGCTACTCCCCCGTTTCGTCCAAACCCCCCCCCCCCACATCCCAACCCGACCGAGAGGAAGAGTTGGTAAATGAAGGGTCTCCATGCCGCAATCAGAAACTTGGAACTTTAATTTCACTGACTTTTTAGGCCATAAGATTCAACTTTCCCAAAAAATACTTCAATAAATGAAAAGTATACGATTAACAGAAAAACAGTAAGAGAAAGACCTGTTTTAAAGAGATTTGCTTTAAAAACATTGGAAAGACATGTGTTAAAAACATTGGAAAGACCTGTGTTAAAAACATAGGAAAGACCTGTGTTAAAAACAATAAGAGAAAGACCTGATTTAAATATTAAATTTTTGCAATTTTGACATTTTTAGGGTCCTCTACAGTTTTAATCGAATTGTCTTAACTTCGGCCGGCGTCGATTCTCAGCCTGTGGAGACGGATTCGATACTTCGATTCGTAAACCACCTGCATCGAGGAGTATCGTGTTATGTATGTAAGAAGTGTCTAATAATCAGATATCACGTGACCAGGGGATTGAGGGGACATTACGGGCGTCACGCGGACGTAGAGGACAATGAGATGATGTAGGGACAATGAGATGACGTAGGGACAATGAGATGTCCATCCCGTGGGTGTTTAATGATGTGTTCAATTGTCTGTTTAATCATGCTTCTCGGTAATGTGTTCAATCATTCGTTATTGCAAAAGTTTTAATCTGGCATTGACAAGGTTACATTAAGCAAAGTTTATATTGTTTGCAATCATTATAAACACTTTGGCCACCTCGCACACTTTTGCCATCTCTCACACATTGGCCATCTCACACACTTTTGCCATCTCTCACACATTGGCCAATTTACACACTTTGGCCATCTCACACACTTGGCCATCTCACACTCTTTGGCCATCTCACAAACTTTTGCCATCTCAAACACTTAGGCCGTCTCACACACTTTAGCCATCTCACACACTTTGGCCATCTGACACACTTTGGCCGTTTCACACACTTTGGCCATCTCATCCCCTTTGCCATCTCACACTATTTGGCCATCTCACACCCTTTGCCATCTCACACTCTTTGACCATCTCACACCCTTTGGCCATCTCACACCCTTTGACCATCTCACATACATTGGCCATCTCAAACAATTTGGTCATCTCACACCTTTGTCCATTGCTAACCATTACCATCATTCGTCCATTTTCTATTTCTCACTATGCTTAAAGCTACCGTTGCCATGCTCGCTAGAGCAACCAAAACTCCAACATTAACATTTGGACTAAGTCACATGACGTGTCGTTGCTATCCGCGATAAATAAAATATACGAAGCAGTGACGTAAAAGACTATTTCGGACATTTAGAGGTCATAGTCGAGTGTTTTAAACCATTGGTTCTCAACCTTCCTAATGCTTCGACCCTTTAATACAGTTCCTCATGCTTTGGCGACCCCCAGCCACAAAATTATTTCCGTTGCTACTTCATAGCTGTAGAGTATATGTGTTTTCCGATGGTATTAAGCGAGCCCTGTGAAAGGGTCCTTCGACTCCCAAAGGGGTTCTCGACCCACAGGTTGAGAACCGCTGTTTTACACGAAAGAAATTTGCGACTTGATATCGGGCACATAGGTCCGACCCCCGGCCATTGATCCCAGCTACATGGCGTGATCTGTTGCTACGTCAAATCAGAACATGGAATGCCAATTACAAAATCTATAGATTAACCTTTTGTGATGAAAGGTCAATTCAACTCCCGTGCTAGGTTAAAAAAAAAAGGTGTCACAATCTCCGTGCTTTCAACGGAAGGATTAGGTTTAAATCATTGATTGCAATATTTTTTGTGTATCTTTAATACGTTTTTAATTAATTTATTTTTTTTGTTATTTTTTCTTTTAGACCTGGTCATTGCGTTCTTGGGCTGTCACGCAAAGCTCTGTGGCTTGTGAAGGGAGGATTATCTATAAGGATGAATATCTTGAGATCATGATGGCATCCGGGGCCACAATTGCCTCCCTCTTCCTGCTTAAGTTCACGTGAAATATGTTTGAGATTAACTATATTTCGACCCTTTGAAGCTGGAGTGTCAAGTGTTAAGTGTCATGTGTTACGTGTCAAGTGTTAAGTGTCAAGTGTTAAGTACTGTTAAGTGTTACGTGTCAAGTGTTAAGTGTTACGTGTTAAATGTACATGTCAAGTGTTAAGTGTCATGTGTTAAGTGTCGATTGTTAAATGCACAATTCTAACGACCGCTGGAGTTTAGATACATGGCTAATAGATTTTTTGACGCTAGAGTCATCAAGTTCTTCCCCAGAGTTCTTTGTGCACAGAGTTGTTTGTGCACAGAGTTGCTTGTGCGCAGAGCTGTTTGTGCATATATTTGCTAGTGCACAGAGTTTCTATTGTACAATGTTGCTTGCGCACACTTAAAATGTTTAGGCTTGATGCATACGGCTATATTAAATCGATGTATTAAAATAAATATATTTGATTGGCCTGATTCGCATGTTCAAAAAGCAAGTTAAGTCATGCTTTCAAGGAGATGTAACGGAACAGAAGAGAAGTCCTACTATACAAAATAAAACCGGACCCCCTGCATGTTGAAGAGGTTTCTTCTTGTCATACAGCAGTGGTTCTCAACCTTCCTAATACCACGACCCTTGAATTCAGTTCGTCATGTTGTGGCGACCCCCAAACGTAAAATTATTTTCGTTGCCCTTCATAACTGTGGAGTATATGTGTCTTCCGATGGTCTAAGGCGACCCCTGGGAAAGGGTAATTCGACACCAAAGGGGTCACGACCCACAGGTTGCGATCCGCTGTCATACAGCCTCGCCTAGACTCAAAGGCTATTTTCCAGTCGTCTTACTGTCATTCTGCCACACGATAACCTATCTTCATACTCTACTCACGAACTGTCAAAATGATCTGTTGCCAACAAATTGGAGGGGTGGAAGGGGCGTAATTTTATCATATTAGGAATGCCTATGACAAGAAGATGTTCCAACTCTCGTTACCATCATGTAAAGTACCCACACTTAACACGCAACTTCCACTGTAAGGTAGAGACCTTCACACCATGATGGCAGCATGCTAGTGGTCACTTCCAATGTAAGGTAGAGACCTTCACACCACGATGGCAGCATGCTAGTGGTCTATTTAACCACCAAGCACCAAACAGCAAGCACCAAACACCAGAGAGGAATTTCCCGCGGGAGTCTGCTTGACTTCATTAGTGACATCCTCAAACTCTAAGACACTGACGAATTAAATTTAACAAATTACAAAATAGGCTCCAAAAATGACACGGGGCGATACCATGATGGTGAAATAACCCACACCTTCCCCGCCCACTCTAAGGGCCCGCATGAACAGGTAAGTATCTCAGGACACCTCTAGTCTCTTTCGACCTCAGTTCGAGTTCTTGTCGAGGGACCCAGATATGCACGCTGTGCGTAGCCCACGATCTATCCCACAACTCTTGTCTCTACCACACTTCTATGCTTGTAGAGGACAAAAAAAGAAATCTACACATTGCCAAGGGTTCCCCTATTCAAAACCCACCATCGTTTTCTTGACACAGTATCTCACACCCCCCACCCCACTCCTCACCCCAGGTCCCCTTCCTTTCAAGTAGAATTATGAGGGTTTTATTTATTTTAAAAAAAAAAAAATTTATCTTCCGAAAAAAAAAGTATAAAATAACAACGTGTCCGACTTGGCCAGAATTGATTCCTAGCTTCGTGATAAATATCCGAACAGGCGGGCAAAGCACCGCGGTCCCGCCAAGCTGCGCGGTATCGGGCTGACGTTGCAGAAGACGATCGATACTGCTCACTCAATACCGAGAGATTTGGGGCCCATTCTAATCAAGGGGAGAGCATTTGTGCATAGGTTCCCCGGGAAGGGGAGAGAAAAACATTCTTTCCACCGAAGCCGCGATTCGGACGTCAATATTTAGTTTCTTCTTAGCTGAGGAAAAATATTGGGAGTGACATATTTACCGGGAGAGAGCATTATCACCTCCCAGAATAAATTGTGCCGTGATTGCGAGGACGAGGGGGGAAGAAAGAGAGGGAGGTAATTACATCAAAGGAGACATGCCTCCCCAAACTCTTCCAGCCCCACCACCGTTTCTTCATCACGATGAGCTACTCCACCGTCTTTAAGACCAGATACTCCATCGCTATCGAGCCCAGCTACTCCACCGCTATCTAGACCAGCAACTCCACGGCCATCAAGATACACTATTCCACCGCCATCAAGATCCACTACTCCACCGCCATCAAGATCCACTACTCCACCGCCATCAAGATCTACTATTCCACCGCCATCAAGATCAACTACGCCACTAGCGTCAAGACCAGCTACAACCACCTCCCCTGGGACTAGAATCAGCGCCCAAGCAGCACCAAGCAGCACCAACCTTCCGAATTCTCTGAGCCGCCAACAAAATATCGCTATCAGTGAACAACGACTGCCACAGCAGCCACAGCTGCCACAGCAGCCACAACTGCCACAGCAGACACAGCTACCACATCTGCCACAGCAGACACAGCAGACACAGCTGCCACAGCAGACACAGCTGCCACAGCAGCCACAGCAGCCACTGCTGCCACAGCAGCCACAGCAGCCACACCGTGGAATGAGAAAGATTCCTTCTGTCATTTGTTTAACATTCTCCCGCTAAAGTGTTCACGTCCTAAGTGAAACGTACAAAAAGTAAAAGAGCATCTTTAAGGCGATTTAAAAAAAAAAAAAAAGTACACATCATTGAGAATCAATAATATAACAGTTGATGATAGCACTGCTACAACGTCTTTCACAAACATAGGAATACAAGGAGTGATTGTCGCCAAAAAGAGAATCTATTGCAAACTCTCGCCACCAGCTGACACTGTCTTTCGTGCGAACCTGTAAGGAATGATCGTGGAAACTCAGGACACCAACCGCGTAAATGTCTCATAAATATTTTGCTCCTAGTGTGTCCTGCTTCCTTTTTCACAACAGGCGCCCCCTACTCAACATTTCTTATGTTGATAGTAGGAGTGAAAAAAAAAGGGGGGGGGGGGGAGTTGTCACGTGGCGAGCGTCATGCATGACGGTCGGAATGAGGTAAAAGTTTGAATTGTTTTCTTTAAGAGGGGGGACCAATATTATAGTATTTAAAAAGAGCCACGGGTTGTGGGACTGTATGTATGACTTCTGTAGGACTGTGTAGGACTTCGGTAGGACTGTGTAGGACTGTCTGTATGACTATAGTTTAAAGGCCGACAGTTAGGGTATAGGACTCTATATAGGCCTATCGTTTAAAGGCCGACAGGTAGGGTGTAGGACTCTCTGTATGGATATTGTTTAAAGGCCGGCATACATTAAAGAAAATGACAAGTTAATTCTTTTGTTGTAACACTCTCAAAAATAACCGGAACCGGTGTAAAAACTAGACCCGGTTAAGCCACAGTGTACACATATAACGGTTCTTAATATAACCCGTTCACTACTTTCCCCACTTCATGCGCCCCCCTCATTCCCCACGAGCGCTCCCTTGTAGTTTCTCCACACTCTTCAGGGAGAACTGCTGAACTTTTTAACTTAGAACATTTATGAGACATGTGATGCTTGAAGGTGGCATCTGCGACAAAACTTGTACTTAAAGGTTAAACATGATTGTTGGATTGCTTGGACTACATCCCAGTCACTGGAGGTGGGACTACATCCCCGTCGCTGGAGATGGGACTACATCCCCGTCCCTGGAGGTGGGACTACATCCCCATACCTGGAGGTGGGACTACATCCCCGTCCCTGGAGGTGGGACAACATCCCCGTCCCTGGAGGTGGGACTACATCCCCGTCCCTGGAGGTAGGACTACATCGCCGTCCCTGGAGGTTGGACTACATCCCCGTCCCTGGTGGTGGGACTACATCCCCGTCCCTGGAGGTGGGACTTCATCCCCGTCCCTGGAGGTGGGACTACATCCCCTTCCATGGAGGTGGGACTACATCCCCGTCCCTGGATTTGGGACTACATCCCCGTCCCTGGGAGGTGAGACCACAGGCCATCCCTGGGGGATGAGACCACATGCCATCCCTGTGTTTGATACTACATTCCCATCCTTTGTTGTGTGAATAGCTCCCCATCGCTGGGGGTTACATCCCCATCCCAGGAGGTGGGACTACATCCCCATCCAGGAGGTGGGATGACATCCCCATACCTGTAGGTGGCACTACATCCCCACCCAGGAGGTGGGACTACATCCCCATACCTGGAGGTAGGACTACATCCCAATCCCAGTAGGATGTAGGACAACATCTCCAGTCCTGGAGGTGGGACAACATCCCCATACCAGGAGGTGGGACTACATCCCCATTCCTGGGGGTGGGACTACATCCCTATTCCTGGAGGTGGGACTACATCCCCATTTCTGTTGGTGGGACAACATCCACATCCCAGGAGGTGGGACTACATCCCATCCAGGAGGTGGGACTACATCCCCATTCCTGTTGGTGGGACAACATCCACATCCCAGGAGGTGGGACTACATCCCCATCCAGGAAGTGGGACTACATCCCCATACCTGTAGATGGGACTACATCCCCATTCCTGTTGGTGGGACAACATCCACATCCCAGGAGGTGGGACGACATCCCCATACCTGTAGGTGGGACGACATCCCCATACCTGTAGGTGGGACTAAATCCCCATACCTGTTGGTGGGACAACATCCACATCCCAGGAGGTGGGACTACATCCTCATCCATGGGGTTAATGATACGTAAATGCGCAATTTCGTTAAGTCATTTATTTTGCAATATTAAAATCCTTTTTTGAAGTTCACTGTCTCCCAAATTCTGTTATCTAAATTTGGCTAAACATGTCTCTTTAAAATACTTTACATTAGCAAGTACGGCCTTAAAATAAGACCAAAAAAACCATACACAAACTATCCACAAGGTTTATTACAGGAATACTTAACCATTCTTTGGTGGTGAGCACCTTTGGTGGTGAGCACCTTTGGCGGTGAGCACCTTTGGTGGTGAGGACCTTTTGGTGGTGAGCACCTTTGGTGGTGAGCACCTTTTGGTGGTGAGCACCTTTGGTGGTGAGCACCTTTTGGTGGTGAGCACCTTTGGTGGTGAGCACCTTTGGTGGTGAGCACCTTTGGTGGTGAGCACCTTTGGTGGTGAGCGCCTTTGGTAGTGAGCACCTTAGGTAGTGAGCACCTTTGGTAGTGAGCACCTTTGGTAGTGAGCACCTTTGGTATTGAGCACCTTTGGTGGTGAGCACCTTTGGTGATGAGCACCTTTGGTGGTGAGCACCTTTAGTAGTGAGCACCTTTGGTAATGAGCATCTTCTTCGGTAGTGAGAACCTTTGGTAGTGAGCATCTTCTTTGGTAGTGAGCACCTTCTTTGGTAGTGAGCACCTTCTTTGGTAGTGAGCACCTTCTTTGGTAGTGAGCACCTTTGGTAGTGAGCACCTTTGGTAGTGAGCACCTTTGGTAGTGAGCACCTTTGGCGGTGTATTGAACTCTATGGACTTTACATATTTAACTTGAGTTGAGATTTCTGAAAATATGGACGGGACTTTTTACAAAAATACCAGCCGGCCTACAAGGGATCCCTCCATCATGCGTCATGCTAAGACTGCATTGTAGTTCTATTTTTAGGATAATTCAATTCTAAAAGACGTTAAAGATTTAAATGTCTCAATAGTAAAATACCACAAACAATGTGACAATTTTTGTTTTTACTTTACACATTGCTCTGAATAAAATTTGCATTTTAAAAAAAAAAAAATTTAAACGGTAAACATTTGAATTTGTCACTGCTTTAGTTCTGTTAGTAACTTGTGCCTGACAGAATGACGATCGACGTCAGGACTATCATTACACCATTTCTTAAGCGCTATGCTCTTAACCTATCGATACCACGGAGATCCGGGATACTCGGAATGTAAAAAATTGAGCTTCAGAAGAATACACAAGTCAGGGCGCACAGCACTGCACACGCAACTGAACTTAGGCCATAGGGATTTATCAGGCCATCATTGGTGTCTCCTTTTTGTTGTTGTTTTGTTAGTGTATCGTATTGGTTTGACGAACTCTGCCGTAGCCGGTCCCAAGCCCGGGTGAGAAAGGAGGAGGGTTGGGCAAAGGGCAAGCAACCCTTCCTTGTAAAGCCTTGCTAAAAAAAATACAAACAAAGATTTCAAAAGGAAGCTTGGACCTTGGAAAGGATGCATCTTCTAATAGAGAATTAATGAAGCTGGTTGGCCAAAGCCAACTGGAAACCACCCGGCGGACAAGCATTCTATTCACTAGGACCACCACGAGTTTAGGAACATGGAACGTAAGGACAATGTGTGAAACTGGAAAACCTGTTCAAGTTGGTGCTGAAATGCAGAGATACAAACTAGCCTTCTTAGGAATAAGTGAATCTCGACGGATAGGTTCAGTTCAGATAAATTTAAGCTCAGGTCAGGGGAATTGCTGCTATACTCAGGCCTCGAAGATGAAAATGCGGCTCACAACCAAGGAGTGGCTCTCATGTTTTCCAAAAATGCCCAGAACGCGCTTATAGGGTGGGAAGCTCACGGCCCTCGTATAATCACGGCAAGATTTAAGACCAAAAATCGAAAAGTAAATATGGACATCTAACAGGTATATGCTCCTACCAACGGTAGTAAAGAAGAGGACAAAGAGGACTTCTACAGCAGACTGCAAACCCTTGTCCTAAAGTGTCCTAAGAGCAATGTGGTTATACTCATGGGTGACCTAAATGCGAAAATAGGCAGCAACAATAAAGGCTATGAAGAATGCATGGGAACACATGGCGTGTGAGAGATGAATTAAAATGGTGAAAGACTAGCAGATCTGTAGCACACAGATGGACTGGTGATTGCAGGAAGTGTCTTCATGCATAGAAATATCCGCAAGGTGACATGTTCAGGTTCACCCAAACACTTCTTAGAAAAACTACAAAAGGTTCAAAACTCAGCTGCTAGGCTAGTTTTAAAGGCAAAAAAACATGATCACGTCACACCACTACTTCATTCACTTCATTGGCTACCTGTACAAGCACGGATTGACTATAAACTCTCTGTTCTCTGCAACAACTTTTTCTCGAATTCCTTCCCTTCCTATCTAACCGAACTTCTCTCTGTCTATTCACTCCTTCGACAGCTTCGCTCCTCCGCAGACTCGCACTAAAACATACGGTGAAAGATCTTTCTCTTTCTGTGTCCCCAAACAATAGAATTCTCTTCCAATACACATCCGCAATATATCAACTATCACACCTTCAAAACTGCCCTCAAAACTCATCTCTTTAAACTCTACTACCCCGACTGATTCCCTACAGCTGGCCGCCATCCATGGCTTGTCATCTGGTGTGGATGAGGTGAATATGCATTAGTTTTTGTTTTGTCTCTATACATCTGTTCTTTATTACATATATGCATTTTATGCTATTGTCACGATTATATCTCTTTTTCTAATATTTTTATGTACAGCGCTGTGAGCCTAGCCTTAGGCTGGGGTACCGCGCTATATAAGAAACCAAATAATAAAAAATAATAATGTATATCACCAGATATATCAACTGCTAACCAAATTGACCATTTCTGTATCTGCAATAAGTTTAGACGATCTCTCCAAGATTGCCCGTTTAAGGCTTAAACTGAAAAAGAACTGGACAAGCGAGGGAAGCAAGCGACAACGATTTAACACCAATCTCTTGAAAGACGAATCCAAACTAAATGAGTTTAAACTTACTAGCTCCAACAAGTTCCAGATCCTACAAGAACTAGGCAATGAGGAAACAATTGACCGAAATTGGAAAGACATCAAAGAGATATTCACGACTACCTGCGAAGAAGTGTTGGGCCCTGGGCAACAAACGCTTAAGAATGGATTTCTGCTGAAACCATGGGAAAATCCAATATAGGAAAAAGAATAAGGCAATTCTAAACAATAGCCGCACCAGAACCGAAAAGGCCAAAGCATCAACAGAATACTCAGAAGCAAACAAAGAAGTTAAACGTGGTACAAAGCCATAAAAAGAACTACATTGAAGGATTAGCAAGTGAAGCAGAAGAGGCAGCATACCATGGAAACACAAGAGAATTATTCAGTTCAATCAAAAAGTTATCTGGAAAGTTGAACAATCCAGAGAGACCAGTAAAAACTAAAGATGAGAAATCAATACCCGATGAAGAGGGTCAGAAAAAAAGATGGATATAGCATTTTGAAGAACTCCTCAACCGGCCAGCCCCACAACACACGCTCAACATAGAGCCAGCAGAACAAGATCTAGGAATAGATTGCAGCACACCCACAAAAGAAGAGATATGCAGAGCAATTAAGCAACTAAAGAAAGGCAAAGCGGCAGGTCCAGAAAGAATTCCGACAGAAGCCTTGACAGCAGATATTACGACTAGCACTGAAATGCTACACACACTATTCTCCCACACTAAGAAAATATGGGAGAAAGAACAGATACCGATTGAGTGGAAAGAAGGACACCGCATTAAGCGTCCGAAGAATGGAGACATTAGTTCTTGCTCTAACTATAGAGGAATAACCCTGCTGTTCATCGCCAGCAAAGTATTCAACAGAATGCTGCTTAACATAATGAGGTAGGCAATAGGTACCAATCTTAGGGACTAACAAGCAGGTTTCAGAAAAGACAGATCCTGAACTGACCAGATTGCCACATTGAGAATCATTGTAGAACAATCCCTGGAGTGGAACTCGCCACTATACATCAACTTTATTGACTTTGAGAAGGCTTTTTTTTGATAGTGTAGACAGACAGACTCTGTGGAAGCTGCTAAGACACTACGGGGTACCACAAAAATTGACAGACATAATTAAGGCTTCTTACAAAGGACTGTCGTGCAGAATTGTTCATGGCCAACGAACAACTGCGGGTTTTGGGGTACATACCAGTGTCAGACAGGGGTGTCTGCTCTCGCCTTTCTTATTCCTGCTGACCATTGATTGGATTATGAAAATGTCTACAGAGCAGAAGAGAAATGGTATTAAGTGGAGACTTGATGATCTGAATTTTGCGGATGATCTGGCCCTAATATCACACACAGCAACAGATGCAAGAGAAAACCAATTATGTAGCACAGTACTCTGCATGCTTCGGCCTGAACATCCATAGAGGAAAAAGCAAAGTCCTTAAAATAAATGCATCAAGCAACACACTTGTAGCACTGGAAGGAACAAACCTTGAGGTAGATAGCTTTACATACCTCGGCAGCATCATTGACATACAAGGAGGGACAGACGCCGACACAAGAGTGAGAATTGGCAAGGCAAGAGCTGCATTTAACCAGCTAAAACGTCTGGAGCTGCAGCAACTTGACCCTCCAGACCAAGGTCAGGATATTCAACACCACAGTGAAACCTGTCTTGCTATATGGAGCAGAAACATGGCGAACAACAGCAGCTGGTTCAAAAAAGCTACAGACGTTTATCAACTCATGTCTCCGAATGATTCTACGAATCCGCTGGCCCAACGTCATCACCAACGAGGATCTCTGGCGGCGCAACAAACAAGAACCAGTGGAAGAGTTTGTCTGCCAGCGCAGATGGAGATGGATTGGTCACACTCTCAGAAAGTCCACATCAAGTTTCACGGGACAAGCCATCACTTGGAACCCCCAGGGTAAGAGAAAAAGAGGTCGACCCAAAATGACTTGGATAAGGGAGCTGGAGGCAGACACCAAAAAAGAGTGTGCACAACTGGGGACAGCTGGAGAGACTTGCCCAAGTTCGGGATGCCTGGAGAGACTTGTCCAAGTCCGGGATGCCTGGAGAGACTTGCCCAAGTCCGGGATGCCTGGAGAGACTTGCCCAAGTCCAGGATGCCTGGAGAGACTTGCCCAAGTCCGGGATGCCTGGAGAGACTTGCCCAAGTCCGGGATGCCTGGAGAGACATGCCCAAGTCCGGGATGCCTGGAGAGACTTGCCCAAGTCCGGGATGCCTGCAGAGTCTTTATTTGTGGCATGTGCCCCAGACGGGACGATAGGCGATGATGATGCTGTTGATGTTTGGCTTGACGTCAAATTCTGTCTATTGTGTAGTTGCCTTCTTTACTATTTACAAGGCACACGTTTTCTTAGGATGTGTGAAATATGATGTTACGGAAAAGTGCACTATAAAATTATGATACTTTGAAATAATTTAAATACCATAAACTGGCGTAAAATAATAAATGCCTACTAGGTCTGTAAATGTAAAAGTCAAGTAGAATGCAGGTGGCATGAAAGTGGAAGGTAAATAGAAGGTAAGTTGAAGGTAAACAGAAGTAACTAGAAGCTAAGTAGAAGGTAAGTAGAGGGAAAGTGGAAAGTAAGCAGAAGGTAAGTTAAAGTTAAGCAGAGAGCACACCGAAGGCAAGTAGAGGCAAGTAGACCCACAGCCCCTTCTAATGGAATCAGAGCCCGACTTTTCGAGAGTCTAAAAAAACCAGCAATAAAGAATTTAACACCGAAATTAACATGGCATCCAATACGCAATACATAATTATGTGGCTACCTTGACCTTTCAAGCGGTCAAGTTGACATGTGAAATTATTGAATCCTTTTGATCAAACCGGCACTTAAGCGCATTATCCCACAGTGCTGTCCACAAGTGTCAGGAGGCGTACAACCACAGTGCTGTCCACAAGTGTCCGGAGACGAACAACCACAGTGCTGTCCACAAGTGTCAGGAGGCGTACAACCACAGTGCTGTCCACAAGTGTCAGGAGGCGTACAACCACAGTGCTGTCCACAAGTGTCAGGAGACGAACAACCACAGTGCTGTCCACAAGTGTCAGGAGGCGTACAACCACAGTGCTGTCCACAAGTGTCAGGAGGCGTACAACCACAGTGCTGTCCACAATTGTCAGGAGACGTATAACCACAGTGCTGTCCACAAGAGTCAAAGGGCGTGCTTCCGCAGTGCTGTCCACAAGTGTCAGGAGGCGTACAGCCACAGTGCTGTCCACAAGTGTCAGGAGACGTACAACCACAGTGCTGTTTACAAGTGTCAGGAGACGTACAACCACAGTGCTGTCCACAAGTGTCAGGAGGCGTACAGCCACAGTGCTGTCCACAAGTGTCAGGTGACGTGCAACCACAGTGCTGTCCACAAGTGTCAGGAGGCATACAACCACAGTGCTGTCCACAAGTGTCGGGAGGCGTACAACCACACTGCTGTCCACAAGTGTCAGGGGGCGTACAACTACAGTTTCTGCTCCACGTAGCACACACACGGGTCGACAACGTCGTCTAGAGTTTCCATGTTAATGCTGTGGGCGAGTGGGCTTCGGGACAGGTTGAGAAGAACAAAAAACTACCAGCCTTACAAAAGAAACATTAGAATGGCGGTGGATTCACCACTTGAATTGTACAGCTTCTCTTACAAGAGAAACATAAGAATGGCGGTGGATTCACCACTTGAATTGTACAGCTTCTCTTACAAGAGAAACATTAGAATGGCGGTGGATTCACCACTTGAATTGTACAGCTTCTCTTACAAGAGAAACATTAGAATGGCGGTGGATTCACCACTTGAATTGTACAGCTTCTCTTACAAGAGAAACATTAGAATGGCGGTGGATTCACCACTTGAATTGTACAGCTTCTCTTACAAGAGAAACATTAGAATGGCGGTGGATTCACCACTTGAATTGTACAGCTTCTCTTACAAGAGAAACATTAGAATGGCGGTGGATTCACCACTTGAATTGTACAGCTTCTTGAGGTCGCTAGTTTCCTCTTACTTGTTTTTAAAAAGGGTTAAAAAAAAGTATTTTTTTTAAACACCAATTTAAAGTAGGAGTCCGTTCTTGGTGTGCATGAATTATACGTAAAACAGTGGTTCTTAAACTGTGATCTGAAGCAGGAGCCAAGAAGAAATTTACAGGGACTCGAGAGAATATTTCGCTCTATTCAAATAAAAACCTAGTGGTGATAAAAAACTTCGCCTTAATATCAAAATATTGACTGATTATTTCCAGAATATATAAATATACAGGAGGTAAGTAGAAGGTATATAGAAGGTAAATAGATGGTAATTAGAAGGTAAGTAGAGGGGAAGGTAAGCAGAAGGTAAGTAAGCACGTGTCAGCTTTCTGAATAAAGAAAACATTAAAACCATTGAAATACCCATCAAATTTTTGATAGCTTCTTCGTGACAGTGACAGACGATACATTACATTATTAAAGTCTGACATGTCAACTTATTTTCACACCACCCTCGGGAGAATCGCTTACTAACGTCTTTGTTTGATGTCTTAGGTAAGCGTCTTATTCTATAAATAAGATCTTCCATTTTAAAATGTCGCGGAACTAATGACCGGGAATGTTGGTGGGAAAAGGGGGGGGGGGGGGGGGAGAGAACGGAAGTTTGAATGAGCGGTGGGATACACATGGGCGTATTAAAAATATCAAATGAATCTATTGTCTGTCTCTCTACCTGGATTTCTGTCTGTTTGTTATACCCACCTTGGCCCTCAGACTATTATACCCACCTAGGCCCTCAGGCTGTCAGTTTGTTATACTCACCTAGGCCCTCAGACTGTTATACTCAGGCCCCCAGACGGTCCGTTTGTTATACCCAACAAGGCCCTCAGACTGTCTTTTTGTTGTACGCACCTAGGCCCTCAGACTGTTATACTCACTTAGGCCCTCAGACTGTTATACTCACCTAGGCCCTCAGACTGTTATACCCACTTAGGCAGCGGTGGTTTGCAGCAAGTTCGGTCAGGTTCGTGCGAACCGTTAGTTCAAAATAATAAATATGACTGAATGTGGCGGTGACCGATATGGCATAAGGGGACATACTAACTACGAAACCTTTGTTACGAATTTGGAAATACACCGCTGCACTTAGGCCCTCAGACTGTCTGTCTTTACACCCACCTTGACTATCCTATACAGTGGTACCTTGACATAATGAATTTAATCTTTCCGTAACCTTATTCGTATGTCAATTTGCTCGTATCTCAAAGCACTTTGCCCCATTGAAATTAATAGAAATGCCATTTATCCGTTCCAGCCCCCCCCCACCCCCTACCCCCACGGGCCCAGTTTTTTTGTTACGTGTTTTTGAATAAGAAAAATGTATTTATAGATGACAAGTATTGTATAAAAACATAATAAAAGAGAATGTAAAGAAATCAACTGGTTTTATACAGTGTATTTACCTTGGAAATCAGCCGAGCTTACGGAAGATGCTGTCGGAGGTGTTGGGTGGAGGAGATAGGCGGAGCAACTTCAATTACTGGGTACACTGTTAATGCTACTCTTTCGGTCACTTTAATTCATTTACTCGTTACACTCTTAATGGTGCACTTTATCCCTAAACTTAATGGAACTTAACTAAACTTCACTGAACTTAACTAAACTTCCCTGAACTTAATTGAACTTAAATGCTACTGTACAATTTTTTTTTTACTTTCCCTTAATTTTCGTCACTGTAGACGGCCGACCCGCTGATCCGGTTCCTCGTATCTCAAATATTTCTCGTATCTCAAAGTAAAACATCGCTCGCTCGACGGCTCGTATCTAAAAAATTATCGTATGTTAGGGCACTCGTATGTCGCACTGTATTTTCCCTCTCTTATACCCCTGTCAATTATCGCTACTATTTCTTTGCTACATCGGACATGACCCATTTGAAATGTCTAAAATTTGGATAATAATTAAGAAACAAATTAATGTTCTTCCTCCCTCCCACACCCACATAAGGTAGGTCTTTTCTCCCACATAAGGTGTGTCATTTTCTCCCAAATAAGTTGTGGCTTTTCCCTCACATACGGTGTGTCATTTTCTCCCACATAAGGTGTGGCTTTTCCCTCACATACGGTGCGTCATTTTCTCCAACATAAGGTGTGGCTTTTCCCTCACATAAGGTGCGTCATTTTCTCCCACATAAGGTGTGGCTTGTCCCTCACATACGGTGTCATTTTCTCCCACATAAGGTGTGGCTTTTCCCTCACATAAGGTGCGTCATTTTCTCCCACATAAGGTGTGGCTTTTCCCTCACATAAGGTGGGGTATCCTGCACTATTACAAAATACCCAAAGTATGTAATACGTGGAAATTTTTTTAACGCTTTTTTAAGCACGTACCAGCTTTCTGAATAAAGAAGTTATTAAATTTAGTGAAATATATTTTTGACACACGGCTAGACTCAAAACTGTTATTAAACGCATTCTATTTAAACGGAAGTTTGGACTTGTATATTATTAGACGCTTTTTCTTGCGTGTCAGTTTTGACCCATTTCCTGATCTCCATTTGAGCGCAAACTTTGTACACTTACCCAGCCCCGATGACAATACAACCCTTCTTGTCAGTAGGTCACTGATGACCTCCACTCAGGGCCGGCCTTAGGCCCCTGCAACCTATGCGGCCGCAGTGGGCCCCGCACTTTCATAGGTCCCGCCCCGAATTTATTTTCAAATACAAAATCTTAATTTTCACTTATTATCCTTATTCCTACCCAGGCTGGGCCCCGCGCAATCCGTTTCGCATAGGGCCCCGCAATTGTTAGGGTCGGCCCTGCCTCCACGTACCATTGAGTGAACTTTTTGGATCAAATATTGCAATCCAATTTTGACCCACTTCCTGATCTCTTACTGAGCTGAAACTTTTTACACTTATCCACCCCCCCCCCCCCCCCATTACATGAGCTCATGTTCCAGTATTGTGCGTTTTACATATGGTGTGTTATCAGTTTCGAAGCCTACTTCTTATTGTAATATTTAAATTTTAGACGCTTCTTAAATCATGTTCCATTATTTTGATTTGTGTTTTACATCTTCCAAGGCTAAAAGGTACAAAGGGTAAATAACATTTTTAAAATACTTTTTAAAAAATAAACACTATTTTCAAAATGTTGCTAAAAAGTATGAAATTAATGTTAATAAAAAAAACTTCAGCGTTTTTACAGTCATGTGACTAGAGAAATGTGGGTCACCTATGAAATACAATAATGTCGTATGATTTGATAAATACAGTGTTGGACAAATGAATACGATTTGCTACAATGGTTATGATGCAGATTTTTTAATCATGGAAATATGCGTTCTCATAACTGCCTTTCATTACTGTTATAGCCTCCAAATGATCGTGATCTTGAAAAGTGGAAAGAAGTTGGCGATACCGCTGCGGACATGTCTTTGCGATTTGCAAAGAACTTTGAGCTGAAGGGCGATCAGCTCTTTTTTAGTTATTTAACTGATACAAATTCTGCTTCAATGAAGATTTTTTTTTTTGGGGGGGGGGGGGGCATTTTCTTTAAACCTTTTTTTATTTTTAGAAAGCGTGTTTTCAAAAGTATTTTTTAAATATATTGTTTCGCCATTGGAGATTTCACTACCCATATTTAGGCAGTTGGTAATGTGAGAATCGACCAAATTGTTTTATCTAGAATTATACCAATTACATTTTAGCCCTGCGTACCAGAAGCTTTAATATTGGAAAGTAACTCTCAATCCAAACCAAATTATAATTACGGAATATATATATTATATATATATTATATTATATATGTAATAAAATGTAGCGGTTCATTTAAACTCAAGTTCTGTTAATCGGCATCCGAAAGATCGACACTTTACTGTATAAAATTCAAACACACAAATACAAAGCCTAGCTCCCTAACATTTGTATATATATATATATATGTTCTGGTGTATGAATATCTCTCAGTAAAAAAAAGTTATCAGCCCGATATTTTATTTCATGTGATGCTGTCATTCAATGTGTCTTGTTGTTGTATCTTGTACCGACGTTGTCATTCAATGTGTCTTGTTGTTGTATCTTGTACCGACGTTGTCATTCAATGTGTCTTGTTGTTGTATCTTGTACCGACGTTGTCATTCAATGTGTCTTATTGTTGTATCTTGTACCGACGTTGTCATTCAATGTGTCTTGTTGTTGTATCTTGTACCGACGTTGTCATTCAATGTGTCTTGTTGTTGTATCTTGTACCGACGTTGTCATTCAATGTGTCTTGTTGTTGTATCTTGTACCGACGTTGTCATTCAATGTGTCTTATTGTTGTATCTTGTACCGACGTTGTCATTCAATGTGTCTTATTGTTGTATCTTGTACCGACGTTGTCATTCAATGTGTCTTATGTCGCAGTTCTTACACAAGTCTCTCCGTGGCGTTATTTTAAAGATTTTTATACATTTGATGGTGTTGTACCACTTGCTGATGTTGCATGTGATAGACAGCAGTAGAGAAACTCGGATACAAATATGTTCCACAAACATACACAACAACTTCCCAGGGTATCTCTTTGGAAAACATGTCTTTTTGTGGGTGGTTTTAAAGCATTCATTTCCACCACTGAATTCAACATTGTAATTTCTTAAGTTTGACAAATTTTGTACAGGATTAATTTGTTCTCTAAATAATTCGTTTTGCGTGTTTAATTGGCGCCCCGAAAAATTTGACCAGTGTTTGATGGCAATGCTGTAGCGTTATTTCATTAAATATCCTCCGTAATCAGCAACAGCGCTTCATCTATTCGAGGCACACCTCGTTCTTCCTCCCCCAAAGCCAAGTCTCCTTTTTAAACTTATGAACTGACCTACCTTCGCCCAAAAATTGTTTAATGATTCTATGCTGTCCTTGAATATCCACCACACTATTCCAGAACACACACACACAGTCATAAAACACGGGCTGGTGTGAGTCACCAAGAACTCCGACGATTAGGAACCAATCAATAGCTCCACCACAGATGTAGACAAACTGCTGGAACTCAGCCCTCTATCTCGCTCTCTCTCCGTGTGTCCTCTAGTGTAAATCCGTGGGTGACTTCAGCGACTACACCCGGCGGATGCCAGTGTTGGGAATAGAGCAGAACTATTCCGTGAGAGGGTTTCAGCCTGCTACTGAATTGGCCACGGACACCAGGAGTTTGGCTCACATCATTGAACTAGCAACAATTGATTCGTGGAGGGAAAAGGAGAGGGGGGTGAGTTCCTGCCGGCCAATGGCATTCAAGAGGCAGTCGCGTGCTAAGTGAAGGGAAAACCCCCCCCCCCCCCGGGCTAAATTGCCAGGATTTTTTTTTATTTTTTAAAAAGTTAGATTTATATGTTACTCCACTTAATATAATTATTACGTCGCGATGCCATCATAAAAAGGCAATAATTTGTCTTATCACTAAAGATGGTTCTTTCCTTTAATAAAGTCAACATAAATTGGTAGTTGTAAGTGCAATTGTCAACCCAACTTTTACATTAATTGTATTAGTATTATAAAATGCAGGTTCATTTTTGTCAATTTCAATTATATGTAGTTTTTAAAAATACGTCCATGAACACACTGATATAATAATTTATTTAAGTGATGTGAAGTGAAACTTAAACAACGTAATTTTAATACACGACCAGTGAATGTTTTTGGTGCCAAGACGACAACGCTACATGATGTAACTTCCAGCTCCTCGTAGGGCATTCCGGCAGCACGCGCCAACGTTAACCTCGATCTGACATCTCGGGCAGGTCACGCAGCGTATCGATCACCGAGTCCACAGTAGCCATGGCAACATGTAGCGGTAACCAGCCAATGCATTGGTGGATGGAAGTTTGACTATTTACGTCATGGCTGGCAGAGCGACACACAACAAAACTGGCTGCTGATGTATCAGTGGAATAGACGATTGTGTGATTCAGTCTAGCGTTACGATATCGCTTTGTGATTTATTGGCATTAGGTGGTGGTGGTGGGTTTTTTTTGGGGGGGGAGGGGGTTGTTTGGGGTCGGATGTATTGTTAATAATTTTTGAGAAAGGATTCCCAAACGTTGTCCTTGAGACCTAGACGGAATGTGAAGAAAAGTTGTCGCTTTGAGTTTTTCTGAGTTTGTTAGACATTGAGAATTACATTTCTTTTTGAACACATTAATTAAATGCAAAAATGAAGGCAGATCAAGAGTAGAATTAATATTGGATTATGTAGATATAATTTTGTAGAAGGATATAGGCTACTGTAAATAAGATAGATAATATATTTTTAAAAAGAAATAGCCTAGTGCAGTGGTTCTCAGCCTTTCTAATACCTCGACCCTTTAATACTGTTCCACATGTTGTGGCGACCCCCAACCACAAAATGTATTTCGTTGCTCTTTTATAACTATAGAGTATGTTTGTTTTCCGATGGTCTTAGGCGACCCTCGTGAAAGGATCGTTCGAGCCCCAAATAGGTCGCAACCCACAGATTGAGAACCGCTGGCCTAGTGTATATAATACCTATACAAAGAAAATATTATTTAGAGAAATGTTTTACAGCATAAAACCAATGTGATCGGAATTCAACTTTACAGAACTGGTTTGAACATCAGCGCACTACGTCATTGAAGTATCAGCGCACTACGTCATTGAAGTATCAGCGCACTACGTCACTGAAGTATCAGCGCACTACGTCACTGCAGTATCAGCGCACTACGTCACTGAAGTATCAGCGCACTACGTCACTGAAGTATCAGCGCACTACGTCACTGCAGTCTTTAATGATAGAAAAATGTAAAGCGCCAAGTGTGTCTTGGCTCATGTATAATTAAATTATTGAAGCTTAGAGGAGTAAGGGGTGGGGGTGTTGAGAAGGGAAAGTCCACCCCAGTGGCGCCTTCTTCTTTATTTTAAGGGGCGGCACTTTCGTGATTCTGCAGAGCTTTTTTTTCCGTGGAAGAAGGTGGCAAAAAAAGCTTGGCCTTACCCCAGCTACGCCACTGCTTAGAAAACTATATCTGAGTTTGTGTGAATAGGTTTCGAAATAATAAGAAATCAATGATTGATTTAATTTTAAAAAAGGATTTGAACATAAAATGGCAAAATCAAAATAAGATGACAAATGTCAAACCTATCAATTTAAGTTTATTATTATGTGTTATAGGTAATCAGAGGTGCATTGTCATACGGCTGAAAGCGATCTCACCAAACTGTTAACTCTTGTACCAATTTATTCAACACGACTCCTTCGACCGAATTGATTTGGGTATGGTGTAGTGGGGTTGGGGGTGGGGGTGGAGGCGTGTCTGGGAGGATCACCACCTGGTATAACAAGACGAATGGATCTTTGATACAGAGCTTTAGGTCTCTTTCTTATCAATCGTATCAAAGCGGGGGGGGGGGGTGACTGTAAAAGATTTTAAAGGCGTAGGGGTGGGGCTGGTAGGAAACCACATCCAAGAGCTCAGAACTGTCCAATGCAGTCGCGTAGCGATGGGGGGCATCATGCCCCGGGTACTACTCCCTTAGGGGCGCCAAATGGTATATTTTACATATGATATTGTATGGTTTTCGAATAGAAAAGGGGGGGGGCGCTAAAAATGTATTGTGCCCCGGGCGTGAGTTAAGCTCGCTACGTCACTGGTCCAATGTTATGCAAACCGATGCCAGACAACCTATTACCACAGAATTAAGCGACCAAACTTGTGTTGATGACATACCAATGTGTGTGTGTTTTAAACTATAAAAGATTAAAATACATTCATAGTATTCAAAAGCGGTGAAGTGCAAGTGCGGTTGGGAGTCTGCTCGGGTTATTAGCAAAGAATAACAGACGGACGCGTGTCCACGCGGACCTCAACAGATCTACAGTTTTGTTATCACGTGTGTCGCATCTAGTTTTGTTATCACGTGTGTCGCATCTAGTTTTGTTATCACATGTGTCGCATCTAGTTTTGTTATCACGTGTGTCGCATCTAGTTTTGTTATCACGTGTGTCGCATCTAGTTTTGTTATCACTTGAGTTGCATCTAGTTTTGTTATCACTGGTGTCGCATCTAGTTTTGTTATCACTGGTGTCGCATTTAGTTTTGTTATCACTTGTGTCGCATCTAGTTTTGTTATCATGTGTGTCGCATCTAGTTTTGTTATCACCTTGTCGCATCTAGTTTTGTTATCACTTGTGTCGCATCTAGTTTTGTTATCCCTTGTGTCGCATCTACAATTGTGTTATCACTTGTGTCGCATCTAGTTTTGTTTTCATTTATGTCGAATCTAGTTTTGTTATCACTTTTGTCGCATCTAGTTTTGTTATCACTTGTGTCGCATCTAGTTTTGTTATCACTTGTGTCGCATCTAGTTTTGTTATCACTTTTGTCGCATCTAGTTTTGTTATCACTTGTGTCGCATCTAGTTTTGATAAAACGTGTCGCATCTAGTTTTGCTATCACTTGTGTCGCTAACCTTTTCTTTATTTAAATACCTTATTAAAAATTACATAATTTATATATCTGATAAATTGATGAATTGATTTATTCAACAAATTTGTGTAAGCATTTCTTTCACGAGTTTCCTACCATCCTTACTTATTTCATTTTGCTGGATAATCTTCTGGCCTTTGCCCCACGGAGAGCCGATCATTCTTATAAACTAGAAATAACCGACCAAACAATTGCGGTGGCAATGCGTGGACTTCCCGTGTCCTAAAATTGTTTGACAAAATAGGCATTCAAATAGCGCACTTTATAGTAGCCCCGATTATTGCTAACTTCTGGGAATTTTATTTTGCGCACTTAATGAACACAGCTTTGCAGCTTACACACATTATACCTAGACAATGATGATTAATTGTGATCAAATACTCATTCCAGCTGGTACGTCACTAATGGCACCTGCAGTTGTCTATCAATATTAGCAGCTGCTCACCTTGTAGAAATAAAATGAATTTTTTTTTCCTTTTTATTTTTAATTTTTTTTTTAAATACTTCTTTTCTTAGAATTAATCTGTTTTCAAACTTCATTCTATTTTTTTGCGATATCTAGAGATGAAATTAGCTCTGAGAATTCATAATCATAAGTCTATTTATCATGTCTAGAGATGGAACTAGTCTGAGAATTCATAATCATTAGTCTATTTATCATGTCTAGAGATGGAACTAAGTCTGAGAATTCATAATCATTAGCCTATTTATAATGGTATATTTTTGCAAGCATCTGAATTATGTCCCATTGTCTATTTCTTCTTTCCCTTGTCTGTGGCATGGCGTATTTGATAAAGGGAAAAAAATCTTTGAACAATTGTAAGTGTAGTGATGCACTTCGGGGTGTGGGGAAATAGTGAAAAGTTCCTCCACAGGTGGTGGTCGCGATTCTTGGAGTCAGAAAAGGAACTGCACTGGAATTATATACAGTACTCTTTCATTCAAGAAAAAATCTATAGTTGAATTAATATTCCCCAACAGTACTTCAAACAGCTCCAGGGACACCGGAAAGGTGCCTGAAACATAGTACATGTATTCACAAACCGCATCAAATGAATTTTCTTTCCTTGAAATAGAAAGAGATAATATGGCAGTACGTGCAGCGTGTACATTCAATGACAAATTTCTGAAACAAATGCTTTAGCGATCACTTTTGGGACCAGCCTTTCGACGATGTAATGCTATCAATATTGCAAGCACGCTTGAGCACACAGATCGATTCGAATCATCGATCAGATTGAACAGTATAGATTTACGATGTCGCTCCATTCGGGTAAATGGCAACATGGGAGAACGCTAATTTGGCACGCAGTTAGTCACGCGAGCACGGGGGCTATCAAGCGTGCCAACAGAAGTTAGAGCCACGTGCATTCATTGCATACCACTTTTAGGAGATGTAGGACTTGGTAGTAATTTCAATTTTGTAACAATTGAATCCAAGTAGGTGCCATCCTACTAAATACTAGCAGAGTGTCTTGCTGGTACCATCCTGCTCAGTACAAGAAGAGCGTCTTGCTGGTGCCATACTGCTCAGAAGAAGCAGAGCGTCTTGCTGGTGCCATACTGCTCAGTACAAGCAGATTGTCTTGCTGGTGCCATCCTGCTCAGTACAAGCATAGCGTATGCTGGTGCCATACCGCTCAGAACAAGCAGAGCGTCTTGCTGGTGCCATACTGCTCAGAACAAGCAGAGCGTCTTGCTGGTGCCATACTGCTCAGAACAAGCAGAGCGTCTTGCTGGTGCCATTGTTCTCAATACAAGCAGAGCGTTTGCTGGTGCCATACTGCTCAGTACAAGCAGAGCGTCTTGCTGGTGCCATACTGCTCAGTACAAGCAGAGCGTCTTGCTGGTGCCATACTGCTCAGTACAAGCAGAGCGTCTTGCTGGTGCCATACTGCTCAGTACAAGCAGAGCGTCTTGCTGGTGCCATACTGCTCAGTACAAGCAGAGCGTCTAAGATCAACTCGTAACTTTACCAAACATCTATTGCACTTATGGTACACATCCCTCGGCAGGACACTCTGGTGCCATACTGGTGTACCAGAAGCTATCGGTTCAACTGACAGCAGATGAGTTGAATGCAACCTAACATCTCATACAACGTGGAGGAACACGCGGCACCAAATTATCTGTCACGATTCCGCTAACAGTCAGATATAGAACAACAAACAAACAATAAATTCATCTCTCATATTGTTCAAAAATGGATTCTTGTACAACTTAAAAATGTCTTCCCCTCACGTCAGCGTATTTGAAATCGTGTTTTTATGAATGAAAGAAACGCTAATAATGTATGGGAAATTATTTCATATAATC
Organism: Omphiscola glabra; assembly: GCA_964017045.1. NCBI lineage: Eukaryota > Metazoa > Mollusca > Gastropoda > Lymnaeidae > Omphiscola > Omphiscola glabra. The sequence continues at coordinate 31,204,448 of OZ024799.1, forward strand.
ACAATGAGGAAAATTAGGATTTTAAAAAAATATATAATTTTAAGAAAGGAAGTAAATTTAATACTGTTAGATCTATGTTAACTAAAATATTTTAAATCAGTTACAATAATAGGGAAAATATAGAAACTCGAATGTTGAAAATCAACAACAACCAGATGAAGTTGAATATTTTTAACCATGTTTTTTCCATTAAGATAAAAATATAATCGATTTTATTAAGGCGTGTGAAATGGCAGATTAAACAAATATATGTTTTTTTGTTGTTGTTGTTGTTTTTTTTTAAGTTCGGGAATTGAGACCGTGAGAACAGCCTGTGTAACAGAAACGCTCCCAGAAATAAGGCGAATTGAGGTCACTTTTAGAAATGATGAGGCTGGTAAGATGCATGAACAGTATTGTTAGACCCAGTAGTTAATGATTGATGGAATGATGGAATACGTGTGTTGCCTTCGAGTAAATGGTTAGGGATGGATGGAATGATGGAATACGTGTGTTGACTTCACGTCAATTGTTAGTGATGGATGGAATGATGGAATACGTGTGTTGACTTCAAGTCAATGGTTAGTGTTAAGTAGACAATGTGTTTATGTCATCTTTCCCCGTGAATGAACTCTAGCTGACCCGAAGCTCGGAACCGCATTTATGGTGTGCTTAACTAAAAATAGTATTTCACCTTGCTAATGACTAAATAAAATCAATAGTCTGTATTATTATTATAATTCTGTAGAACAATCTAGAGAAATCAGGAAAGGAAAACAATGTGTAAGCCCTTTCTAGTAATATCCGTAAAACACACTATAAAAGGAGACACACGAGAGATTCTTGGCTATCATTTATCACGAGATATTTTTGCTGTACGAGACAGAGATTTTTTATTAACTTTTGCTGTTTGTGTTTAGATTCCTTTTCATAATTGTACCTTTCTACAACATTTTACCGGTACAAGCCAATAATTATTCTGTCAGTCAATAGCTTTAATTTCAGGTCTTTTTTATTTTTTAATTCATTATTAACTTAATAAACATTTATTAATTGTAATTGAGCCTGTTTTGAGTATCGTATTCTTTCTATTTGTATTTAACATATGTATCGTCTTTTGATGTGTACTATTAGAACGAGCCATATATTGAAATGACCAATTAACTTCTCCATACTGATAACAGTAAGTAACAGTAAGTGATGGATGTAATGATGGAATAGGTATGTTGCCATCCAGGTAGTTGTTAATGATGGATGTAATGATGGAATAGGTATGTTGCCATTCAGGTAGTTGTTAATGATGGATGTAATGATGGAATAGGTATGTTGCCATTCAGGTAGTTGTTAATGATGGATGTAATGATGGAATAGGTATGTTGCCATCCAGGTAGTTGTTACTGATGGATGTAATGATGGAATAGGTATGTTGCCATCCAGGTAATTGTTAATGATGGATGTAATGATGGAATAGGTATGTTGCCATCAAGGTAGTTGTTACTAATAGATGTAATGATGGAATAGGTATGTTGCCATCAAGGTAGTTGTTACTGATGGATGTAATGATGGAGTAGGTATGTTGCCATCAAGGTAGTTGTTATTAATAGATGTAATGAAGGAATATGTGTGTTTATCCTCGTTCATTGGTGTTGGATTGCAACTGTTCTAAAGTCACATGATGCGATATTTTGCCGATATGACATGTGGTGGATATGGTCATTTTGTTGACATGGATATTTCGTTGATAAAGACATTTTGTTGATATGGAAATTGTTTTGATAAGGACATTAGTTGATATGGACATTTTGTTGATCTGAGCATTTTGTTAATATGACATTAGTGGTTAGAGCAACTTGCAAAAAAGTGAATACTTCTTGAAATTTTAGAGATTAAGAAATAGCCGGCGGGACGGATTTGATCCATGAACCATAGTTAACAATCTCAGGTCCAAAACCCTTCGAACATAATACCCTAGACCTCACCATTCCCCCTGCTGGTTGAGATCGGGTGAGATCCACAGGTCTGTTTCCCCGTGGTGGCGCCACTTCCGGCGTACTGACCCCTGCAAGTTAGAGCAGTTTCAGGCTATTGATTCCCTGGGGTAAATCTCGCGCCGGTACCCAACGTCATTTCTGGAAGGGTTAAATTTGAGGCTCGGGCGTGCGGTCGCAGGCCTGCTCGATTGTTTGTCTAAGACCTTGACTTTCCCTCATAGTCGCCGTTCCCACAATTTGTGCCACACCTAAGTCAACAACGTCCCCCTGGACGGGCCGGCGAGATATCGATTGCAGTCAAAATCTCATCAGTGCCGGGACACAAGGGCTGGGTAGCGAGAGGTTGCCTGGCAGACGTATCTGGTCTATAGTCTATATCAGTGGGTCTCAATACGTTCAGCTAGAGCGGGTTACAGTGTAGAATCGTTTTTTTGAAGGTGGGGTACCGAAATGTTGTTCTTACTTTGCAAAAATTAATAGACGCGTGTCCTATGGTAGATTACAAGTATGGAGAGGGACAAGCATGGAGAGGGACAAGTATGGAGAGGAATAAGTATGGAGAAGGACAAGCATGGAGAGGGACAAGTAAGGAGAAGGACAAGCATGGAGAGGAATGAGTATGGAGAGGGACATGTATGGAGATGGACTCTTTCACATTCACTCAGATCGCTTTTAAAAAAAAAAAAATGTTATTTATGTCTATTGAAATCGGGTAATTGTTATGTTGTCCCCCCCCCCCCTTTTTTTTTTCCAAACCTATTATTTCGCGTTTTCATATTAAGTAAAATTATGTCTTCCTTGTATTTGATTTTCATTTGGTTTCCAAACTGTTTGTCTATATGTGTGCCTCTCCGGTCAAGTTTTCCACCACTGTCCCGATGGCCTGAAAAGGTGCACACCTTTAAGCCGGGGTGTAACACCACGACAAATCGAGCATAATAACTCGAAATAACTACTCCACTTCTAGATGGATCTCATAACAAATCTTCTGTTCCGGATAAAAATCATATACAAAAGACATAAATAGATTGAAAGATTTTTTTTAAAAATTCGGAAGCATAATTTATTTAAAAGAAATAAACATATTTTAATTCTTTAATTAAATAGTTTAATTATTGTTTGAAAAGATATGCATTCATTTTTTAATTTAAAAAAAAATATTTTTTTTGTATTCCTCGAGAAGAAAAAAAACATGTGTTATTTCCCTTGTTGTATTTGCAGAAAATCTCAAGGGAAGCCATCAACATCGGATTCTCTCGCCATGAATGTAAACTATTGGGAAGGTTTCTCTGTGAATCTGCCGAGTAACATGCACACTCGTCACTCATTGGTCTTTTATAAAACCAATCAAAGCTGTTCATTATTAAGATATTTATAGGTCTGATGCATTCAAGTCAAAGTACAGCTCAGCCGTCTTAACAGCTTTGGAGTTCTTTTTTAACCCTGTTTGTGGTTGGGTTGGAGGGGAAAATCGGGTGTGGGGGTGTGGTGGAGATCTTATATGGTATCTTATCTCATGGGGTCACTGGGAACCTGGCGCTTTCTTATACGGTACTGACCTGAGACTAATTTTTTCTTTCTAGGCCAGTTAGCAAAATCACGGTTACTGATACTAATGTAACATTTTGTGAATAGCTTTAAGCGATCACATTATTTGAAAAGGTTCATTGCACGTATACACGATTTCATTCAATGTAAATTTGTAGTGCTGTGATTTGACAGGGACATGCATGGTAGTTGCTGGAATAAACGGCTCCTACAGGGCTGCCACCTGTGATACTTCACAGGGGGAAGAAAAGGCGAACACAGGGTATGGGATCATGATTACAAGTTGCCGTTAAGGGATATGAGGCGAGAGGCTGTGGTGGAAGCCTCTGGCCAATGATTCTAAATATGCAGCCCTGAGAAAGCTGCTCCTAGGCAACCGTTTCGTCCCAGGTACTTCGCGAATTAGTTGCGAGGTGGAAACCCACTGTAGAATCCCTCTTAGAGGGCGTCCGATGCGTCACCGGGACGGGTGGGGGGAGATTTAGGACGTTAATTTACCGTCCCGGCCCCTAGGACAGTGGACTGCGGACGCTTTTAAACGCAGCGTCTTCGGTCGACCAGATGTCTCCGGGCGGGGAGGGTCTCCGTCAGCAAACCTGATCGAGCGGTTGCTGGTGGGGACGCTTCACGCATGGGGAGGTCTCTGGCGTTCCCCCGCACGGCCCGACGTCGGGGAAACCCGGCACCTGGCAGGTGTGGGTGGGCGCCAGGGAGGGCATAAGGAGCACGAGCTCGACGGCCCGCTGACGCCATTTCCTAATGAGACATTTCTGTGCGGTGATTTAGACGCTGTGGAGTTGTTTTTTTTTTTGTTTTTTTTTTTTTTGAATATTGTATCTTGTTTCAAATTTTCATTATTACCACTTCAAAGAAAAATTTTAACAACAAGAAACGTGTTCCCAGGGCAATTTCTCCTGTGCGCTGATCAAAGCGTCATCATTTTGTTTTTAATAACTGGCTGTCGACCTTTTGGGTATGTCAGTAATTAATCAACTATCGAAAATTATTAAGATTTTCTCGGTGGTTGTTGATCTCGAGTTTGTGCTCCCTGACGACGTTGTGGTCGGTGGTGATGCGGGCGGGGCGGGGGTCGGGGTAGCCGTTCGTTCGTCCCAAACGATTGTAACGAATTTCTCAGTGGAAGTTGATCCGTTGTGGGCAGTTCCCGCGGGCTGTGTTATGGCGACGCCGGTTAGAGGAGAGATACTGGAGACTGTGGTGGCATTGAGTCGACTTGGATCCTGGGGATCATAATTAAGTAGGAAAGTAGAGGGTTTTTGTATGTTATTTAATCAGTTGCCTGTTAACATAGACTGAGTTTCTTTAAAATGTTATTTAATCAGTTGCCTGTTAACATAGACTGGGTTTCTTTCAAATGTTATTTAATCAGTTGCCTGTTAACATAGACTGAGTTTCTTTCAAATGTTATTTAATTAGTTGACTGTTAACATAGACTGGGTATCTTTAAAAAGCTGATTTATAATTTATTTTTTTGCCCAAATCCTGTTGAGAACGTAAACAGATAATGACCCGGAAATCACACATACGTCAAATGACCCGGGCATAGCACCGGCGTCAAATAACCTGGGCATCAGACCAGCGGCAAATGACCCGGGCATCACACATGCGTCAAATGACCCGTGCATAGCACCGGCATCAAATGACCTGGGAATAACGCATGTGACAAATTTAACTCAACATGAAATAATATAAAACTTATCATAATACTATAGACATATACATGAGGAAAGACATTTAAAAATACTAAAAAAAATACTAATAAAAATACTAATAAAAATACTAAAAAAATACTAATAAAAATACTAATAAAAATAATAATAAAAATAATAATAAAAATAATAATAATTCTATGAAAAAACAACTAGGTTTAATAGAGAAAAACAGTTTTTTTATAAAAGATCAAAATAATTTTTTTTTTTAATTGACTTCATTGGGTTTGGTATCAAGTATTATGATGAATCAGCCAATCCATGCATGTGGCTTAAATCATGTTTGGATATCTAATACACGACCATACGGGGGAAAAAGATATTTAACTGATTTGGAAAGAGGCGAGTAACAAAGCATAAATTAACCAAAATTATTGAATAGAACTAAAAGCTAAAGGGCTCACCCGATAAACTTCAATGCCCATCAACTCAATAGACTTTATTGCCCATCAACCCAATAGACTTCATTGCGCATCAACCTAATAGACTTCATTGCGCATCAACCCAATAGACTTCATTGCTCATCAACCCAATAGACTTCATTGCTCATCAACCCAATAGACTTCACTACCCATCAACCCAATAGACTTCATTGCGCATCAACCTAATAGACTTCATTGCGCATCAACCTAATAGACTTCATTGCCCATCAACCCAATTGACTTCACTGCGCATCTACCCAATAGACTTCGATGCCCACCCAGTTGACTTCAATGCGCACCAAAACACACAAATCCTCAAAATTATTTTTCTTTAAGGACGTAAGCAATCAGTTCTTGAGAACCCTCTGTGACTCATTGGTATGCGCAACCACCACAGCCCAGATGTCCCCGCCGACCATTTAAAGGAACCGTTTATTTATTTATATTTTTTAAACGCCAAAATATCCAGGTTATTAAGGTTTACACTATCCAAGCTTTAAGGAAGCAACAGATTATGCGGGAAGCAACTGATTATGCATTATATTCATTAATGTTAAGTGCATATTTATTGTCAGCTTTCAAACCCGGTACGGATGTCTTACCGTAGTAGAGTTCCCTGTATTGATGATTCCAAGGGCCAGTAGGATTACAAACAATGTCAAAACAAGAATGACAACAGCCGCTATCACGAGACCGGCCGTCAAGAGTTTCACCCTCATGTTTCTGCTGCCATGATAAGGAGAGCCCGTCTCAAGTTCCATCGTGTCACATTTCACTTGGTGCGCAGGTTTGGAACCGGACCGAACTCTCGATCCCAGCGGCGTCTTCTTCTCCACTTGGCCGAAATAGCCGTTGTGAATGTCGACATTCACGTGTTGGTTAACGTTTTCGGGATTTCGGTTTCGAGGCGTTGGCAAGGCTTTCATTTTGGAGCTGTCCTGCAGGCTGTTTGGCCGGTGTTTATCTGTCGGACCGGGCAGCGAATAAATCCCGTTGTAGCTATAGTTCCCGGTCACATCTGAATACTTTGGTGGATCAGAATTTGACAGAGAACTCCTGTCAAGATGGTTGCTTAAGTTATAGAAGGAGTCCCCTCCCGTGGAGGAGGAAGACACTGTCGATTGGTTGTTAGATGGTCTGCTGGAAGATTTAGATTTTGAACTCGATTTGGTCGGGGTTGCGCTGAGATTAGAAGTTGCCAACGCTTTTTGTACCAGACGGCTGATGTCCTCGCTGTAACCATTAAACTGATCGTTCGGGCTCGCCATTGTTGAAGTCTCTCCACCGGAAAATAGTGTTGTTTATTGCCAGTGCGGTTCTTGGTTGCTCTTATGCTTGCCCGTTAGTCAGTTGTGATCTGCAAGGAAAATTGAATTCGAATTAGTGAAATATAATATTCAATTTTGATTCACCACATTTCTAGTGATTTTATTGAAAGTTTTGTTTTTGTTTTTTCGACGACAATATACATTCCTTATTGAACTGCATAACTCTTCCGTTGTCATTCTGTTAAACCATTTCTCGAACAGCTTTTCCTGGCCATCCACTTCACCATTGGATCTCCTTACACCAACCTGTCTATTGCTTGCATTTTTTATGGGCCCGACATGAGCATGCGTCAATTAGCCCAAATATTGGGTTAAAGGTCAATTTCCAGCACGTTCTCATGGGAGATTAATTGTTAGTAAACAATAGCTTTAATAAAAAAAACTTTAGTAAACAATACCTTTATGGCAGGGGTTTGAAATATGTGTTCCAAGGAATACTTCGGGAGTCGCTGAACATTTGTCAGGCTGAATTTCATTTTTTTATTGTATTATATGGATCTAAAGACCACCTCTTTCTAAGAAATGGCCTTCGTCTGATTTGCAAAGGGGCCATTTAACTGAAAAGGTTAAGAGCCCGTGTTATTTCCAGCACCAATGTTGTCATATCAGCTCTCTCTAAACCAACAACATTCCAGAATAACATTCTTATCTCTTACATAGACCCAGCTAACATGCATATATTTTGCAACCATGTCGTTCACGATTTAAATGTACCCTATATCAGCCGTACCCTATACCAGGTGTTCGTCATATCAGGAGTTTCATTTAAATATTGCAATAAATGTCAGTGGTGCCCCATTTCAGTGGTGCCCATTTTATTGTTCCAACATCTCATAGGTTCCATCTTACTGATGCCGCATATCAGTGGTCCCCGTCTCATTGTTCCACCAACTCAGGGTCTCTATCTCAGTGATTTCCCCGTTTTATTGGTAGCAATATATCAAGAGTTCACAATTTTCAGGTTGTCTGCTCTTGTGGTGCCCCCCCCCCTTTCTCAGTGTCATTCATAAAACTTTAACTGTGGCCTCATATTTACTTACCTTTTCCCAGGGCTAATCAAAAGCAGAGCTACACTGTCCGGCAAGAAATAATTCAATGCAGTAAGCCACTCTCACACGGTGAAATAATATGAAATAAAATGTTAAAAGGTCCCGGATCTCACTTTCGCGATTTCTAAATAAAACCAATTTCGTGGAAATATTCACTTGTATTTTCTGATGAGGCCTAAATCTAGCTTATAACTTAACAATATCGTTAACAAAGTAAACCTAACTTGCATTTGGTAGATATAGACTAGTGGGCATGGTAGATCTAACCTAGTGGGCATGGTAGATCTAAGCGAACGTTTTATCTCGAGATTTTTCATTTCACCTGAACGCCCCCCCCCCCCCCCCAAAAAAAAAATAATCGGTTAGATAAGGAAAAATTATGCAAGTCTGTTGTGGTGGGGTCAGAGGTACACCAAATATCGATTTTCCCCATTGAATCACGTCAATATGATCGGCCATACCCTTCGTACTAGGGCTAACGGTAAACAAACAGGACATGGGTACAGGGTGAGCTTGGCAATATGGTTAAGTCACTAACATAACTTGTGGGCTGTGGATGCAAGCAGTGATCATTGCGATCCGATACCATAGTTTTGTGTGTGTGTATGAAGTAAATTTGATATATTTTTACTTTTTATGTTATTTTTAATTTTGAAAAAATTGGGGTAATGGTTCTATTTTTCTTTTTTGGTACTATGAAAGCCTAATAGAAAACGTATGATATGACTTGATATGCTATTTTTAGTTATAGCATCGTTCTCTAAACTACACTGCACAAGTGTGTGGTCTAATTAATAACATAAATTACTATAAATTAATTTGTTATTGCATTATGAACATTGTAAAGAATGCAATTCATTTTGCTACGGTGGTCTTCAAAATCAATCTAGGTAGTTCGAGATTGTATTCTCAATCAATTTCTGTTTGGGATTAAGTTACACTAAGTTACAGTGAATATTAGCATGGCTCTCAGTTTAGCAAAATTACTTAATAGCTACGATTTGTTCGTTTGGATAGAATTTTCCGATGAAGATTTTCTCCTATTTTTTTTTTCAAGGTACTGTACTTTGGAATCGTTTGGGGTGTAATTTGCTTTAAATATTACATGCCTTGGGAAAATACGACCACCCGCATCCGTCGTCCAGTCGTTCACCAGGTGAACGCAGCTCGAGAAATCTTAAAAAGGCGTGTGTTTAAACAAAACAAAAATTATTCTCCATCCAGAGATAAGATGGAAATGCCAGTAGAGACAAAATCTATCCCACTAATATTATTAAGATAGCTCCATTAGCATTTTAAACACGCGCTGTGATTTCGCTTCTGTGACATTTATTAGATTTGACTGTAGTCAGTAGTCTATATGTCCAGGAGATGAGCCGGGAAAGAGAAGTTTTGTGTAATTTTACAGTGGCTTAACAACAGGATTGGAATTTCGACGTATTTTTTTGGGATTATGAAATCAAAATTTAAGTTTGATTTACCGAGTAAAGTTGTCTGCGTATTTCATGTAATCAACATAATCTTGGTGAAATAATCATGGTCCCAATTTATGACATGAGTACCCGATACACCTTTACTTAACTGTAGAGGGGAGCTGATGTCTTGGGACTGACATGTCAAGGTTATAGAGCCTAAGAAAGATGGCATCTCATGCCATTTGTTTAATGTCATGACGATGAAGTTGAGATAAACATTTATTACAAGAACATTAACTCACTCCCAACCTCTTTTTGAATACAACTCTAAAATATGAAGTTTATCTTTAACATACAACCATGCATTGTCTATTTTGTAGGAGTTTGTATGTTCTGGGGCATCTCCTTAATGAAATGATTTTCTTTTAGCATCAGTGTGGGGGGGGGGGGGGAGAGAGGGATTTGGCTCATTCTTAACATTACTACAAGAGACGAAACAGCCAAAGAATGGTGGCGGCAAATGTCTGCGTTTCCCATCAACGAAAGCGTTTAGACAAAACATACATTCGAGTAACGCACTTTATAAGACTCTCATTGGGTGCAAACTTCTGGGAATTTTATTTTGCCGTCTACTGAACACAACGTTACAGCCATACATGCATCCGGTACCTATGGGGTTATTGTTTGTGGTTAATTGATACTATTTTAGTAACGCACTTCAGAGTGCAGCACCTGGGCATTTTAATGCGCACGCGAAGTGTGCACTTGCACAACTGCCCGCACGCACAAATGAACATTTATATAATATAATTTTATATATTAAAATACAATTTATGAAAATAAACATGCACGCATGAGTGGCTCTCGTTCCAGCTGAACAATTTATGAACACTCAATTAAAAAAAACAATATATTTTATTTGTTGTACATTAATACCTATTGACTTACTACAAAAATATACCAGGATTAAAGGGGCATACCTCAATTGCTTGATATTCACTGAATATTTACATGTATAAAAGTATATATCACAAACAAGCAATGGAGTTTCTTGTTAGTGTAAAACGTATTACAAAAATATCACAGGAATGATAAGAGATTATTGCAGATATAAATAATAAAAGGGCCATTACTGCAGATATTTAACACAATTTCTACAGACAACATCACAGAAATAACGGGAGATAATTTCAGTTGAATTGTTTAATCTATATTTTATCATTTCAGACCAGTGGACGTCTCCACAATGAAAACATTCAAATTCAACACCTGAGAACATCTTGTTGAAGAAGGGAATGGACTAAAGATAAATGTCTGGACGTTTTATTATATATTGCAGACTTGGCATTGTCAATGGTTCAGCTATTCTCTGTAAACATTAAAGAGAACATAACTTAATTTCAATAATTTGAATAATTCTGGGAACTTGTTAAGCTAATTTCTGGGTTACTTTGTACTAACAAGCTTGGTAACTAGCTGGATTAACAGCATCTACTACCAAATAATTAATTGCAGCCTTTACTTTTACGTAACATTAAAACCCATAAGTTCAATTTTCCAAGAAAATACAAGCCACCATGCTTGTAAATTAAGGTCAGCATCTGAACCAGCAGTTTCTAAACATCTCATTGACATAAACACCCAAATGCAGCCTAAGTATACCCACGTTTTTACATTTAAAAAAAAAAAGTCATTATGTCAAATAGAATAATAAAGGTTAACATTTTATAAAGAAATAAAGAAACAGTACAAAAATGAACTGAATTCATATTTGGATTACATTGAGAAGAATATTTCAGCATCGTGTTAGTTTTTCCTACACCACTTCACAAAGTTTTACACTGGCAGTACGGCACTTCTCTTACAGACAACTCTGATTTTACTCAGGCAGTACATTACTTCTCTTACTCACAACTACTAGAGATGAAACTTGAAGCACTTTTTTCATCTGCATCATTGTCATCATCCAGATCCAGTTGCCCTTGTGGGCACGTGTCGTTCATTGTCTTTGGGTCATGGCGAGAACTTTTCACTCTCAGCAGCTGATTTCTGTTTGTACATAGGGTGTTGCTGTGGGTTGCATGTGTGGGTTTAAGCTTGGGTGTAGCTGTGGATTATATGTGTGGGTGTATGTGTGGGTTTATGTGTGGGTGTAGGTTTGGGTGTGGTTGTAGGTGTATGTGTGGGTGTATATGTGCGTGTAGGTGTGCGTGTATGTGTGGGTGTAGGTGTAGTCTGTTGGAAAAACGTTTTCAAAATAATTTACTGCTTAGGTCTCATACTCTTGGTCCATTGGATTGCTCAGAAGTGTTACTTTTAAAAACATATGTAACATATGGCTCTGGTGTGGGGATAGAGCACTCAGGCCAGGATCAACATTTGAACTCAAATATAACAGCCACTTATGTTTCAAGTTTATGGGTATCACTGTGTAGGTCTGAACTGCTTGTCCCCTTGAGTTATAGTTGCTAGGGGTATGATTGTGTAGGTCTGAACTGCTTGTCCCCTTGAGTTATAGTTGCTAGGGGTATGATTGTGTCTGATTGTGATTGGATGACAGGACAAGGATAATAAACAGGTGTGTTGAATATAATGTGTGTGGGATGGGGAGGAGAATTGGGTTCAGATTTGGTTCACAAGATTCGGGATTTTGTAAAGAAAAGTTCACACGGAGTTCATATTATCTCTGGGAGTAACCCAGTAAAGGAGCCAGAAGTGTGTGGCCAGTGGAAGTTATTCCACCTAGATTATTCGTTGCCTAAGGTGATGTAGGTCATCAAGACTTGGGTGTTGTGTATTGTATGATACTGATGTCTTGCCAGTACCAAGAATAAAGAAGGGCAGTATTATTTGTTGAAGTGTTGCCGCCTCTAGTGTTTGGTGTGAGTGAATCTGAGTGCAAAGTGCTGGCGTATTATAGTTGAACCCAGACAACACAAGCAATAGTAGTGTAAGAGGTCCGTAAAGAAAACCCAAGAACCATTATTTCACCAGTGTCAGTAGAAGATACAGACGTAAATTTGGATACGTATCAATAGACAACGTATCAATAGATAACGTATCAATAGACACGTACATAGACACATATTTTTGACAATATTGAAGAAAGGAGTTTCTTCCCTTGAGTTTTTACTGTTTCTTCCCCATGATGTAGTTATTTTTTCTTGCGGGTCTCTGTAGACATGTTTTGTGACATTAATTTCCCAAAATCGCGATGATTTCCCTTTATGTGGTAATTGGATACTATCAGATCAGGACCGCACTACACCAAGGGAGTTCATCACTGTGGCCAATTGTAGACTACAGTGGGGAAAGTCTTTAAGGCTTGTGTATAACATGTTACAGTAAGATAGCCAGATGTCCACTGGTGGGTGCACGTACATCTAAAGCGCTCATAACATTCTTCACGGTGTATGCAACTAGCGTGAGGGAGCCCCACAATAAGTATGACCCCTTCCCCCAACCCACAATCTGCTTGTTGATACAACTAGCTTGCAATAATCGGGTCCTTGAACTTGACCATTTGATTCTCATGCTCAACTTGGCTCTTCCCCAACCTTGGACTGGGATGTTGATGGACGTGCTGACCGGTTGGATGATTACCATGCTCAACTTGGCTCTTCCCCGACCTTGGACTGGGGTGTTGATGGACGTGCTGACCGGTTGGATGATTACCATGCTCAACTTGGCTCTTCCCCGACCTTGGACTGGGATGTTGATGGACGTGCTGACTGGTTGCATGATTACGTTCAGATTCTTGTTTGTCGAAATTCTCCAATTCATGTTCAACATCTGACCTAATTTGCTTATTGTCTGCTACTGATTTATTGGTCTCAAGACCTTGACCTTGCTTCAGGACCAGTTCAGGAAGCTCTCTCTGCCTCTCTCTGGCCCAATTTGCCTTAAGAGCCATAAAAGCTTCTATGTCTTTAGCATTCTCCGTTTTCTGCATGCGTTTTTTAGGGATCCTTTCCTGTGGGGTAACGTATCTGCCAGGAACGTGGTACCACGCTGACCGGTGGTGAACTCTCTGCGACGTCGGCCGAGGACAAGGGGGGTCGCCCAACAAGCTCTTGAGGTCACTATGAGGCCCCACCACAGAGCGGACATTGCTGGGCGTGATGTCATGACAGCCAGGAACAACACAGTGGGAGAGATGAGATGACGAGGCGTAAGAAGACGTCGTCTGCCTGCTGCGTGCGCTCCAGATCTGACGGTTGCTGCTGCTGTGGGCGCTGGTAACCTTGCTTAGGGTGTGTTTGTTGGCTATTTCGGCATCTCCGTAGCGCTGAAACAGTTTTCTTGGCGCACTGCTGGATCTGATTCTCACAAATTTTTTTTCACTGTATTTATTGGTGATGTCCATGAAGTAGTCCTTACCTGCAATGTCTCCTGCCTTGTCACTGCCTTCCTCTGTGTCACTGTTGGGCTCTTCCTTCTGCTGTAAATCAACTATGATTGTTTGCCTTCTCCGATTAACTTCCCCATTTTCAACACTGCCAGCTAAGCCCCTACCTCTATAACCAGACCCGTCTCCCCACCCTGATGGTGACCAATTTTCCCGGGAGGTCGGTGGAACATAAAAACCGTTGGTTCTGACGTTGCTTTCTTTTGCAAACATCGCCTCCTTTTCCCGCCTGAGAAGTCGGGCCGCGGCGGTGACTGGGGCTGCCAGGAGCTTGTCACTAGCACTTGCCAGGCTGTACGAACTGCTGACCAAACTGTCTGGCCAGTTGTGTTTCATGACCTGTTCCCTGTTGACCGCTGTCCCCGACATGGGTCCTGGCAACCTACTATCTTGGTTTGACCTGCTTGGTTGTCTGAGACCTTCCTTAGCTCCCTGATTGGCGTTGGTTGTACACCTGGACTTCCGTTCTCCGGGTTTAACCGACATTACGCTGGGATGACCTGAGTTCAGGGCGATGTCCAACTTGGTTAAGGTCTGCTGTGTTTTATGGGTCAGTAGGTCATCAGCACCTGTGAATACATAAATGCGCAATTTAACGACAGTTGCGATATTTTTTATCCTGTAAAAAGAATAATTGCCCATCACTAGCAATATATAGTACCCAGAACTCCAACACTATACTGAACAACAACACATCATTAGCATTACAATTACTAAGGCTAGCAATATAATAATGTAATCTTGACCATTATATTGTTTACTTGGCCATTACATTGTATACCGTCTTAGCGAAAACGCATTCCGTTGAACAATTCATATTTTCTGATATGACATGATTTTAATGTATGCAGTTCTTGGTTTATGAACGATTTCCATTTTCATGGGGTCTTTCGCTTTTGTTGGCGCTACGTCGAACTAGTGGCGTAAATAGGGATAGTGCCGCCCGTAGTTAGGGTTAGTACCGACCTTAGCTAGGGTTGTGCCAACGGCATCTAGGGTTAGTGCCACTCGTAGCTATAAAGGGTTGTGCCGTCAGCAGCTAGGGTTAGAGCCGCCCGTGGCAAGATTTAGTGCCACCCGTAGTAAGGGTTAATGCCGCCTGTAGTTAGGGTTAGTGCCGCCCGTAGCTAGGGTTGTACCAACGGCAGCTAGGGTTAGTGCCATCCGTGGATAGGGATGTGCCGCCGGCATTTAGGGTTAGTGCTGCTCGTAGCTAGGGTTGTGCCGCCCGTAGCTAGAGTTGATGCTACCCGTAGTAAGGGTTAATGCTACCCATAGCATGGTTAGTGCCGCCCAGCAGCTATGGTTAGTGCCACCCAGCAGCTATGGTTAGTGCCGCCCGTAGCTAGAGTTGATGCCACCCGTAATAAGGGTTAGTGCGACCCATAGCTATGGTTAGTGCCACCGAGCAGCTATGGTTAATCATCAAGAACTGACTCTACTGTGTGTGCGGCTGTAACATGCCATGGAGAAAAACACTTCCACTCACACGCCACATTTTCAAGAAAAAAGATCAGATACGGGTGCCAATGATTACAAACAAGAATAAAGTAGGCTGTAATAATGTGTAATAAAGTAGGCTGTAATACGGTGTAATAAAGTAGGCTGTAATACCGTGTAATAAAGTAGGCTGTAATACGGTGTAATCTGTTGATGTGTTTCACAATCAAGGAAACAGGTGGCGCTATAACTATAACGAGAAGATAACGTCAAATTTGTGTAACACACCCCCCCCCAAACCCCCCCCCCCCCAAAAAAAAAAAGAGTAAATGATTTCTAAATCTATGAAAAGTTGACTAAAGGTAGGCCTGTATCATTGCAGGCATGCATTATAGTAGGCGTGTATCATTGAAGGCCTGTATCATTGTAGGTCTGTATCATTGGAGGTCCGTATCGTAGTAGGCTTGTAGCATTGTAGATCTGTATCATTGTAGGCCTGTGTCATTGTAGGCCGGATATCATTGTAGGCCGGGTATCATTGTTGGCCGGGTATCATTGTAGGCCGGGTATCATTGTTGGCCGGGTATCATTGTTGGCCGGGTAATAATTGTTGGCCTGTATCATTGTAGGCCTTTAAAATTGGAGGTCTGTATTATATTTGTAAGCCTGTCATTGTAGGCCTGGATCATTATAGGCCAGTATCAGGGTTGGGGCAAACCGCCGTATGCGGGCCGATACCTCCCATTGTGCCACTAATAGATCGTGTTGACGTGTATACAAATTGCCTAAATATACACCATGCTACAGCAGTATAACAAATCAGGAAATTCAAAATATCTTTTTCCTGCAGATGACACTCCAAGCACTTTTCTTTCCCGGACGTATTAGCTCTTTGATGCCACGTATCAGCTCTTTGATACCACGTATCAGCTCTTGGATGTCACGTATCATCTCTTTGATGCCATCACATGGTTGGGCAAGCTCTTCTCTCTCTCTTTTTTTCAGTCGCACCTGTGCAAGCAGTGTGTCTGAAAACGTTAGTGTGCCGTCTGCAGTGTGTAGTTGTGTCTCGCATAAAGTATGGTTTTTTAGCGAACTGATCCAGATGCCCTGTTCTGTATATGCCACAGAGGCGTAGCTAGAGTGTTTGGCGCCCGGGGACAAGATTCACTTTAAAGCACCCTCTTTTCCTTTTTTCAACTCTCAAACCCATTATTTTCATCAATAAAATAATACCAAAGCACATTTTGGCGCCCGGGTACATCTGTACCCCCCTCCCTCCTACGCTACGCCTCTGACATGCCAGAATCACTACAAACATGTTACAGGTTTATTTTTTTTATTTTTTTTTAATAACCACATCTACACAAAAACTCCCACCCGACCATGATACCCCCTCACCCCCAGTACGCATGTAATAAATGAAAGACGATGCCAGCACACAGACAATATTTGATTATAATAGGGCTTGTCATTTCTGAGACCGGAGAACGTCATAGCGCACTACGTAATGTTACTATTTTTAGAAAATGGGACAAATAAATCTGAAAACACGGTGTTGTAAACGAAGAATTTGGTCTACAACTTGTCCCCAACACAAAATAAAATCTGAAATTGGAATGATAGTCAAAATGTTAGTACTTTTTGGTCGGGTGGCATTGTTAATTGGATTTTAAGGGGGTGCGAGGATTTAAACAGTGAAATACAAAGAAAATACGAATTTATTTTAAATATCCGATTCTATTTATATTTGATCACAGGTATGAATATTGCATGGTAGAAATTAACAGTTGTTTCTTTTAGTCCACGTCATTGTTGAGTAGTTACGCATGACGAGATTTGATGACTTGGGGTGAACCGTATCTAGGTCAACTCGACAATTTGAGATTGTATCATTTCAACTAACACCACGTGAATCATCCGTAATCATCCGTGAATCAACCTTGTCAAAATTTGACTGATGAAAATTTCTTGCGAGATTAAGTGACCCACCAAATTTCAACTCTCTTGGATATGGGGAATTTGCTCTGACAACGATGAAACAACAGATCATGTCATATAGAATAAATGGTGTTTAATAAAGATATTCATATTATTTTTCCTGTCCTGTAGTACCAACTCACCAAGTTCGGTAACTCTTATGTCAAGCGATCTTTGCAGAAATCTCTGGGCTTCCATTCGAACTGACCGGCTCTTATCTCCAGACAGCAACTGGCCTGATGAAAAACACATTTATTTTAATTATCCATGCAAAGAATGAAAGACATTTCGGGCGGCGGGGAGGGGCGCACAACGCATTTTGGATACTTCGGCTTATTGTAACGCAAATTTTATATTAAAATGTGCTGATATATTTATATATTTATAAGGTATATATGAATGGTGCCCCTTGTCCTTGGTAAGTTATTGCTTCTGGATCCACCATTGCTATATGTGTGCAACTGAGCTTCTGACTTCCTTAAGCATATTGTCCATATCTTTTGATCCCTAGCATCTTCTTGGCATGTGTTCTTTGAAATAATATCATTTTATTACACACAAGCCACTGCCAAGGTCATGCAAGAAGGGTCCCCTTCGGCAGCATACGGTAAAGAAGTTGGGTAGAGTAGATTTTTACACCCTGAGAATATTCCGTAACTGCTATGATCTTTTCTTCCAAAACACAAGATATAAAATATAACAAAATAAGGAAAGATTTCTGTCAATTTTACTGCACAAATATACTGAACAAATGATAATTACTGAGTATAGAAGTAGAAGCAGATGAGTTACGGAACACTAGCTTTGGAGATGTGATAAAAGACTATGATTAGAAAAAGTTACAGAAATTATGTTTAAAAATATTTTTCAACAGATTTCAATAATTAATATTCTATACTGATTTCAAGTTCTGTTTTAAATTATCTCAGTAACATTATATTTTACTGTTCATATTTTGCTTATATCTATTATAGGGGAACCAACACTTTTACGTGCATATGGCAGCCAGGGATGTTAATCCGGTCCTGACTATGTGTGCTTAGAGCAACCGTTCAACTTAATGGGCCCCTTCACGTAACAACCTTTATGAGCATCCACTTAATGAGCCCCTTCACGTAACAACCATTATGAGCATCCACTGAAGTATTCGTCTGTAATCTGTTAGTGCGAAATCAAATCCATTTCTTTTATATTTTTCCCAGGCAAAAAACGGTGTATATATATAGCCTAATCTTTTGTTCATCTCACAATTAACTGCAGAGAGACCTACCTAAATCAAATAGCACACTCGCCACAGACAGGTGTGTCGGACCAAGGCATTTCTCTTGTATCTGTAGCGTCTGGCGAAATCGAGATTCGGCCTCGACAAGATTCCGCCTGGAGATGGGAAGGTAAAGTAAAGTTTGGTTACGAATCGCAGCTCTTGATCAGAGAGTATCGCATTGATGTACACACTTTGAAAGAATCACACTGGACTTAGAGAGTATTGCTTTGTTATATGTCTTAGCAAGTGGCACTCTAGGATCCCAGAGCATTATTTTGTTAAGCGTGATTTAGTTTAATAATTTTCTGATTTTAGAAATTTACCACGCAATAATCAATTTCTTAAACACGTTTTGAAAAAGGGATTCCAAAACAACAGAACAAAGATGTTGGAGCTCAGGCAATCCATAAACCATGATGTTCTTATCTTCAACAGTAAAAAGATGTCTTAAATCATGATCCATAATGCAAGCATGGAGCAATGGTTAATAAAATCAAATTTAAAAAAAAAGACAGCTTATCAGGGCTTATCATCAACTGCTGTTTGTATGTTTTAACGTCTATGTTCAAAAAACATCGGGCGCACTCTGGTCCCCCAAAGCACAATAGTTAGAACTGCCCTTGGTCAGTCTTCCTTTTAGAAAACAGTTTAATAATCGGGTGCCTTAATTTTAACGTAGTAAATGTCGACCCCCGGCACAATTGTATCAAACTGAGACCAAACTGTTGAAACAGCTGTTTACCCCTTCACGTTGCCAGGCGACGCCAACAGCTTGCCAAGGGCGAGACAAGCATTAGCCACGTAGCTATGGCAACCTCCGAACCACTGACTTCGCAGCTTCAAAGATTTCCTCAGATACGCCTCAGCTTGTCCAAAGTCACATTGGGATGACCTGGAAATAGATGACTGTGTTAGATCTGGAAATACATTACCGGTAATCTGTAAGATATTTATCTTATACGGTGGAGGCGAAAAAATTGGAAGGGATTTTATTGAGCTCAAGGAGTGCAGACTAATCAATATTTCCTGGCATCTATGATCGAAAAACTTCAGCCGACAGAAAATGATGAAAACGGCAGAAAACAGTGTTTGCTCGCGATACTCGAAATGAGACGGGGAAAAACAACGTATTTTCTTTTAAGGAAATGTACAAAAAATTTGTTTGGTTACAATCGTGGTATTTCTGTAATATAAGTATAAGAGTCTGGCGCAAAAACCCGTTTTTCAACACCAGATGGATACTGAAGTCTCCCGTGTGTTTTCAAAAACACTTTTTGTTTTTTTGTATTTATGTATTGGTTAACAATAATATTCTCGGGAAGAACACATCAGATCACGTGTGTGAAAAGTGGGACAGTTAGGTCACGTGAAGAACGCATCAAATCACGTGTGTGAAACGTGGGACAGATAGGTCACGGGAAGAACACATCAGATCACGTGTGTGAAACGTGGGACAGTTAGGTCCTGGAAAAAACGCAGCACATCACGTGTGTGAAAAGTGGGACAGTTAGGTCACGGGAAAAATGCAGCACATCACGTGTGTGAAAAGTGGGACAGTTAGGTCACGGGACGAACACAGCACATCACGTGTGTGAAACGTGCACGGGACGGTTAGGTCAAACGATTTGATCTATATAAAATACCTCCAGATTTGGGGAAAATTGGGTGGGTAAGGGATAATGTAATTCTAATAAATTTCAAAATCTTCTTTGGTCAGACAATTAAAGTCTTCAATTGTCAAGCAATTAAAGTTCATTGGTCAAACAGTTAAAGCCTTCGTTGGTCAAACAGTTAAAGCCTTCGTTGGTCAAACAGTTAAAGCCTTCGTTGGTCAAACAGTTAAAGCCTTCGTTGGTCAAACAGTTAAAGCCTTCGTTGGTCAAACAGTTAAAGCCTTCGTTGGTCAAACAGTTGAAGCCTTCGTTGGTCAAACAGTTAAAGCCTTCGTTGGTCAAACAGTTAAAGCCTTCGTTGGTCAAACAGTTAAAGCCTTCGTTGGTCAAACAGTTAAAGCCTTCGTTGGTCAAACAGTTAAAGCCTTCGTTGGTCAAACAGTTAAAGCCTTCGTTGGTCAAACAGTTAAAGCCTTCGTTGGTCAAACAGTTAAAGCCTTCGTTGGTCAAACAGTTAAAGCCTTCGTTGGTCAAACAGTTAAAGCCTTCGTTGGTCAAACAGTTAAAGC
Source organism: Omphiscola glabra (assembly GCA_964017045.1). Taxonomy (NCBI): domain Eukaryota; kingdom Metazoa; phylum Mollusca; class Gastropoda; family Lymnaeidae; genus Omphiscola; species Omphiscola glabra. Next base: position 31,225,184 of record OZ024799.1, read on the forward strand.
CTTCGTTGGTCAAACAGTTAAAGCCTTCGTTGGTCAAACAGTTAAAGCCTTCGTTGGTCAAACAGTTAAAGCCTTCGTTGGTCAATCAGTTAAAGCCTTCGTTGGTCAAACAGTTAAAGCCTTCGTTGGTCAAACAGTTAAAGCCTTCGTTGGTCAAACAGTTAAAGCCTTCGTTGGTCAATCAGTTAAAGCCTTCGTTGGTCAAACAGTTAAAGCCTTCGTTGGTCAAACAGTTAAAGCCTTCGTTGGTCAAACAGTTAAAGCCTTCGTTGGTCAAACAGTTAAAGCCTTCGTTGGTCAATCAGTTAAAGCCTTCGTTGGTCAAACAGTTAAAGCCTTCGTTGGTCAAACAGATAAAGCCTTCGTTGGTCAAACAGTTAAAGCCTTCGTTGGTCAAACAGTTAAAGCCTTCGTTGGTCAATCAGTTAAAGCCTTCGTTGGTCAAACAGTTAAAGCCTTCGTTGGTCAAACAGTTAAAGCCTTCGTTGGTCAAACAGTTAAAGCCTTCGTTGGTCAATCAGTTAAAGCCTTCGTTGGTCAAACAGTTAAAGCCTTCGTTGGTCAAACAGTTAAAGCCTTCGTTGGTCAAACAGTTAAAGCCTTCGTTGGTCAAACAGTTAAAGCCTTCGTTGGTCAAACAGTTAAAGCCTTCGTTGGTCAAACAGTTAAAGCCTTCGTTGGTCAAACAGTTAAAGCCTTCGTTGGTCAAACAGTTAAAGCCTTCGTTGGTCAAACAGTTAAAGCCTTCATTGGTCAAACAGTTAAAGCCTTCGTTGGTCAAACAGTTAAAGCCTTCGTTGGTCAAACAGTTAAAGCCTTCGTTGGTCAAACAGTTAAAGCCTTCGTTGGTCAAACAGTTAAAGCCTTCGTTGGTCAATCAGTTAAAGCCTTCGTTGGTCAAACAGTTAAAGCCTTCGTTGGTCAAACAGTTAAAGCCTTCGTTGGTCAAACAGTTAAAGCCTTCGTTGGTCAATCAGTTAAAGCCTTCGTTGGTCAAACAGTTAAAGCCTTCGTTGGTCAAACAGTTAAAGCCTTCGTTGGTCAAACAGTTAAAGCCTTCGTTGGTCAAACAGTTAAAGCCTTCGTTGGTCAAACAGTTAAAGCCTTCGTTGGTCAAACAGTTAAAGCCTTCGTTGGTCAAACAGTTAAAGCCTTCGTTGATCAATCAGTTAAACTCACCAGGTTTCTTAGAGAGATTTTTTTCTTAAAGAATACCTTTGTTGTTTGGTTGTTAATTTTGGTTGTTGTTGTTGCTGTTGTTTGGTTGTTGTTGTTGTGTATTCAAAGACATGCTCATTTTATAGCATCCCACTTCTGGCTAATAAAAACACCACCATTGAACTCATTGTGGGAGTGGGACTTCAATTTTCAGTTCTAAGTCCACACGCAGTTATTGTACGTACTTATTTTCATCTGTATTATTTTTATTTTGCGCAACAAGAGCCGATAGAGCTGTCGTCGATAACTCAAAAAGTAGGCAGCAATGTTATTTTTACAGCCAGTGCTCATCCTGGTAGACATTGTCAGGTGAGCACCGGTTCCAAATATTAGGTGTTGATATCCGGCACGTCAATTCGAACACATGCGGCTGGTCTAAAAACTTACAACTCTATTTATCGCACAAGGGCTAAACGGGTTGAACGAAAGCACGAGTCGTTTTTGGAGCAATGACAAGTCATTTTTGGAGGAAGCACAAGTCATTTTTGGAAGAAGCACAAGTCATTTTTGGAGGGACATTTTTTTTGCGCATTACATTTTCGCCCCGGCATTGTTCGTGATATCATCTCGTAGTTATATATTTTCAATAATTATTTTATTAATAGCTCACGTCCCTATAGCAGAAATTTCAAAAGCCCATATTTGGGAAAGGGAATTAGGAAGAGAGACATTGAAATGCACAATTGTGTGCAGTGTACAGAGTTCACCTTATAGGACACGCCAGAGAATAGACATAAATTATTGAGGCTTATTACTTAAAGGATTTGACAAGAGATACGTCCAAGTTTGTATATATCAGTTTGTGTTTGATAACATACCTCAGTAATGCCCGTGTTTACATACCTCAGAAATGCCCGTGTTTACATACCTCAGTAATGCCCATGTTTACATCCCTCAGTAATGCTAGTGTTTAAATACCTCATAAATGCCCCTGTTTACATACCTCATAAATGCCCATGTTTACATATATCATAAATGCCCGTGTTTACATACCACAGAACTGCCCGTGTTTACATACCTCATAAATGCCCGTGTTTACATACCACAGAAATGTCCATGTTTGCATACCTCAGAAAGGCTAAGTTGTAGAAAATTGTGGACTTCAGTACGGAGCAATCTGGTTCATCCTCTAGACAGTCTTTGGCTTCTTGGAGGAGCTCTTCAGCTTCACTGAGATTATTGTCTTGTATTCTAATGTTGCCATGGCAGCACAGCAGTAAACCTGGAGTTGGCAAAAACACATTATTTGATAACATTTTAAATGTCCAACAAAGTCAGAGAGAGAGAGAGAGACAGAGACAGACAGACAGAAAGAGAGAGAGAGACAGACAGACAGAAAGAGAGAGAGACAGACAGACAAATAGACAGAGTCAGATAGACAGACAGAAAGAGAGAGAGACAACCGACCGACAGAAAGAATCATATTCAGGAGGTCCTGATTGAGGAAGGGCCATGAAATCATTGAGGTGTGACGGACTCCGCGCTTTCCCTGTAAATCAGTCAGCCTGTATGATATCCGTCAGATCAGCTCCATCCGCCACTACCTTATAGTTAGTGCAAAAAAAAAACCACTAGTCTGTGCTCTTTTTCTCTCTCGTCTTGACTATTGCAACTCTCTTGTCAGGTTCACCAAAACACTTCTTAGAAAAACTACAAAAGGTTCAAAACTCAGCTGCTAGGCTAGTTCTAAAGGCAAAAAAACCTGATCACGTCACTCCACTATACTTCATTGGCTCCCTGTAAAAGCACGGATTGATTACAAACTCTGTTCTCTTTCTCGAATTTCTGCCCTTCCTATCTAACCGAACTTCTCTCTGTCTATTCACCACTTCCACAGCTTCGCTCCCCCGCAGACGCGCGCATTCTTCCTGTCCCCAAGACTCACACAAAAACATATGGTGAAAGATCTTTCTCATTCTGCGCCCCCAAACAATTGAATTCTCTTCCCCAACACATCCGCAATATACCAACCATCACAGCCTTCAAAACTGCACTCAAAACACAGCTCTTTAAACTCTACTATCCTGACTGATTCCCCACTCTGACCTATAAACGATGCTGCTGGGTGCCGTCCATGGCTTGACATTTAAAAAGTTATGGAATGGTTGGCGCAAATACACATATGAAGGGTTCAAGGGAAAAACCAGTGATGTCAATTTTTCGAAATTTGCCAGTTATCTCCCGTGTGTCTACATTCCATTCAATAGAATAATATGACACATAGGTCCAACTGAAAAAGCAGCGTAGTCAACAAATAAATATTTAAAAATTTTAATATTTTGATACTTTTATGAGGAATTTTAGAACTGTATTATCATTTTTCTCAAAACTCTCAAAACCTGACATCACTGGTTTTTCCCTTGAGCCCTTCATATGTTTTGTTTTATTTAATTAATGTATGTTAATTTTTAAGTTCATGATTATGTTTGTTAAATTGTATGTACAGCGTGGTGAGCCCAGCCCAAGGTTGGGGTACTACGCTATAAAAAACGTCTTATAACAATAATTATAATAATAATATCCTCAGTCGCCACGTCCATTTTCTCCACCCTAACCAGGTCAACGTCTCTTGACGTAAACACCCGCGGGTCAGCTGATAACACAAATGAGCATCCCAAAGGACGGGTGCAGTGACGTCATCACAATGCTGTCATCGCACGCTTTCAAATCCAATGAAAGTTGTGACGGCGACGCTTTCAAGTATTGCATGCTGACTTAGCATGGCTTCTCTAAATCAATCTGAGGCCAGTGAATCAATAAAGCCAAGGAATTTTGCTCATTGAATAGAGACCTTAAAATAGAACAGCGTGACTGCTGTAAGAAATCCTCAAGTTATTTCAGACTGCAGGAATCCTCGCTATTGCTTCCGAATTCATCCTAGGAAATCTCACCTGCGTAGTTCAGGTCATTCATAGCCTCTCAATATACGATATAGATACATTATTCTACAGGAGCGCTGGTTAGGACACTGGTGTGCCTATTTTCGTACTGATTAGTTTTCTGTGATGTTTAGATCGGCGCTCAGCACCGCTTCTCACCAGAGGAATCAAGAAACGCATCCAACATGTAGTGGTCATTAGTGGCTACCAGTGGTTCGGCACCTGTCTTGTAGACGTCACCTTGGCCCCGTCGCCTATTTCATCCTACATTCATTGGCTTCACTAGGGTAGATGTAGCGAAGTAATGTAAACTCACTGTGACATCTCCACCCGACTTCCCCCATTTACCTCGTCCCGAGACTGCCTGCTCTGTTGACAGCCTCATCTGATGACACCTTTCTCTGGTGGTATACCCTACTCCAATGGCACTCTGTGCTGTGGTGCCCTTTCGTAAAGCCCCTAACTCTGGCGGCGTCACGGCCTTGTATTTAACTTAGATCTGTTATGAAACAGATTTGATCGAGCTCTCACAGCCTCACTTTGTGTTCTATACAGGTGTCATCCAACTGTTTTTTTTTTAAATATTAAATCTGCCTCACCGAATGCATTTGTTAAATTTAGTTGTTCTTGATAAGAATCAAGTAATTTTTTTTTTCAAACATTAGTGAACTAGCATTAATCATGCAAATTCGATTTTTTGGGCTCTAGTTGTAGAATCGATTTTTGGGGGTCTCTCTTTGTAGAATCGATATTTTTTATATTTTTTTTTTTGCTCTTCTTCTTCTTCTTTCGCCTTTTCGTCCTCGAGGAACAGCAGCCGATCTTCATCGACGTCTGTGAATAGGACATAGGCCGCCTACAAGAGCCCTCCAGGCATCACGATCCTGAGCCAATCTCTCCAGCCTCCCCCAAGTGTGGCCAAGTTTCTTGGTATCCGCCTCCACTTCACGGCGCCAAGTGTTCTTAGGCCTGCCTCTTTTCCGTTTTCCTTGAGGGTTCCAATTCAAGGCTTGTCTAGTTATGCTGGAGGCAGGTTTCCTGAGCGTATGGCCAATCCATCTCCATCTTCTCTGGAGGATCTCTTGTTCTACAGGTTCTGGTTGCTGATTCTGTCGGGCCAATGAATCCCGAGAATCCTTCTTAAGCAGTTATTGATGAAGGACTGGATTCTCTTCATATTCCCAGCAGTGATTCTCCATGTTTCTGCACCATACAGTAGAACCGGTTTCACCATTGTGTTGAAGGTTCTGATCTTCAGTTTGGTATTTAGGTGTTTGGGGGCCCAGACATTTTTTAGTTGTTGGAAGGCTGCCCGTGCCTTTCCTACCCTTATTTTGATGTCAGCATCTGCCCCACCTTGCTTGTCCACGATGCTGCCAAGGTAGACAAAGCTCTCTACCTCTTCAAGCGCTTCCTCTTTGAGCCTGATGGGTGCTGTATTGGTAGCGGCATTGACCTTGAGGACCTTGCTCTTCCCCTTGTGAATATTAAGACCAATACGTGCAGAAGTGTCTGCAATATTTCTGGTCTTCTCCTGCATCTGTTGTTGGGTATGGGAGAGAAGGGCAAGATCGTCAGCAAAATCGAGGTCATCAAGCTGGTCCCACAAGGTCCATTGAATACCATTCCGCTTCTGTTGTGTGGAAGTTTCATCCACCCAGTCAATGGCCAATAGGAACAGGAAAGGCGAAAGCAAACATCCTTGCCTCACACCGGTCTTCACCTGGAAAGCATCCGTCACCTGTTGTCCGTGGACCACTCGGCAGGTCATCCCCTCGTAAGAGTTTCTGATCAAGTCCGTGATTTTCCGCGGGACTCCATAATGTCTCAACAGTCTCCAGAGGGTTTGCCTATCCACACTGTCAAAGGCTTTCTCGTAGTCAACGAAGTTGATGTAGAGGGGTGAGTTCCATTCCAGGGATTGCTCTAGGATGATGCGCAGTGTTGCAATTTGGTCAGTACAGGATCTGTTGGTCCGGAAGCCAGCCTGTTGGTCCCGCAGCAGGGGGTCAATAGTTTCTTTCATTCTGTTGAGTAGTACTCGGTTGAAAACCTTGCCTGGGATGGACAGTAAGGTGATCCCATCTTAAGTCCCCCTTTTTGGGGATTTTAATGAGATATCCCTCCTTCCACTCCGAAGGTACCTGTTCCTCCTCCCAGATCTTCAAGAACAGTGGGTGAAGCATATCTACACTGGTGTGCGCGTCAGCCTTCAGTGCCTCTGCTGGGATGCCATCCGGTCCTGCAGCCTTGCCATTTTTAAGTTGTTTGATGGCAATACGGATCTCTTCTTTGGTGGGTGCGTTGCAGTCAATAGCCAGGTCACTGTCAGCTGGCTGAATATCTGGTGGGTTACTTGGCTCTGGCCTGTTTAGAAGTTCCTCAAAGTGTTCTTTCCATCTGGCTCTCTGTTGCTCCTTATTTGGTATGCTCTTACCATCTTTGTCCTTCACTGGTCTCTCTGGCTTCCTGAACTTTCCAGACAACTTCTTGATGGTAGCGAACAATTCCCGCATATTTCCTTGGTAGGCTGCTTCTTCCGCTTCTTTGGCAAGCATGTCTACAAAGTTCCTTTTGTCCCTCTTAGCGCTTTTCTTTACTTTCTTATTTGCCTCTGAGTACTCCTTTTGGAACCTAACTTTCTGCGCTCGTGTACGGCTGTTGTTAATTTCTGCCTTCTTCCCTTTTCTCTCTTCTATCACTTTCAATGTATCTGCTGTTATCCATTCTTTGTGTGTATGTTTCCTGTTTCCCAACACTTCCTGACATGTTGATTTGACTGCTTTCTTTACTCCCTGCCACTTCCCGTCGATAGTCTCGTCTCCTAGAAGTTCCTGTAGGACTTGGAACTTGTTGGACAGAGTGATCCTGAACTCTTCCTGTTTGGCCTTATCTTTCAAGAGGGGGGTGTTGTAGCGCAACCTATATGATGTCTGCTCAGTGTAGTGCCTTTTCAGTTTTAGTCTCAACCGGGCCACTAGAAGATGGTAGTCTGAGGCAACGTCAGCTCCTCTTCTGACACGTACATCTTGGAGAGATCGCCTGAATTTTTTCCCAATACACACATGATCTATTTGGTTCATCGTTTGGAGGTCCGGTGAAACCCATGTGGCCTTGTGTATCCTCCTGTGTTGGAATAAGCTCCCGCCTATGACTAGATTTGTTGTGGCACATAGGTCGGCAAATCTTTCTCCGTTATCATTCATTTCTCCTATCCCCTGTCGTCCCATGGCTTCTTCATAGCCCGTGTTGTCACTGCCGATCTTGGCATTGAGATCTCCTATGAGGATGACAATGTTTCGCCTAGGGCGACACTGGGTAATGGTAAGCAATCTGTTATAGAATTCATCTTTGTCTTCCTCCTCACTTTCGTTTGTTGGTGCGTAGCACTGGATAACATCCAAATTGATTCTGTGTTTTTTGGTCCGAAAGGTTGCTGTGAGTATTCTAGGCCCATGCGCCTCCCATCCAATGAGTGCTCCTTGGGCTGCCCTGGATATCATCAGGGCCACGCCCAGAGTGTGTGGTGCATCGTCACTCTCGTGCCCTGAGAATAACAGCATCTCTCATGAGGCTAGTCTCTTCTGTCCGCACCCGATCCATCTTGCCTCGCTGATTCCTAGTATGGCGAGGTTATAGTTCCTCATCTCAGCGGCTACTTGTGCAGTCTTTCCTGTCTCATACATGGTGCGTACATTCCATGTTCCAATGGCGGTGGTGGTCCTGGTGGAGATGATGGTCGTCGGCCTAGTAGTTTCCAGATTCTGGCTTTCACTACTTGGCGTCATGCATTCCGCGGCTGGGAATCTATCTTCTCCCAGGACCGTAAAGTCTTTTGTTGCTCTTGTCTGCGTTTTTGTAACAAAGGGTTTTTACGCAGCAGAGTTGTTAGCCCTGCGCACAACCGTCTGGGGGGGATGCCCCTCGCAACTCTCCGGAGAGCTGCCCTTAATTTTGGGAAGGGTACCCTAGCCTTTGTGGTTTCGTCCACTCCCTGCAAGGCAGCAGGCTCTGATTTTGGTCCACCCTGGGTATTTGATTTCCCCAGTACCTACCATATCTGGTGGGCATTCCCCTATCCGCCACCTGGGGAGGCGCTTGATGGGAGATCAGAAAGCTCTAGTTGTAGAAAAAATGTCCCTTTTTTTAAATCGTCAATTTTAAAATAAATTCTATGGATTTGGTTTAAAAAAAAATGTTAAAGAAGATCAAAGAGGTGATTTGTCATTTATCTGAAGAAAGTTATAGTGGTTTCAAATTCCAAATAAAAATTTCAAGCAACTGAATACTGGGAGTGGAATACTTTATTATTACTTTATATCTATTATCCCTCTGATAAAATCACACAATAAATATATGATGTCTTTTGTAAACATATCATGTCTTCTTTACACAGTTATGTCATCCTTATACAGATTTCTAAAAATTACCAGTTTTAAAAACCCTTTAAAATGTATAGACCTCTCTACAAACCGATTAAAGGGGGGGGGGGAGGTTTACTCTGCTAAAACTTGAAAAAATTTAGCAAAGATAATTATAATACGCAAGTTGATCTTTTTGTATAGTTGCTATTTCATTCTTTTGCTTCACGACCACACACTGTGTCTCGTTTCATTCGTAGCGTGTACCATTATTATACACATGTCATGTTCAGGATTCAATCAGTCACTATTACGGGAAATTTCCACTGTAGGCAAACGGTGTTGTTTTTTTAATTGACGAGGGTACCTTACCACTATAAATACGAAACACACATCACACGTGGTCTCGTACTCGCGGTTAGTTTACCATAAACACAAGCAGTCGACGCGTAGCTACGCCACCTACAAGATTTAACTAAGCCCAGCACTCACCTTACCCCAAACCAAACACGTCGTAAACACAAAAAAAATTTCTCCAATAAAGTTTGAATATCCTGCTGACTAGCAAACAGTTAAAAGAAACATCACAAATCAAAGACAGAGACCTGCCAACAAACACCGTGGTGACGACACGTTTGTCTCTAAAAACAAGGCAGTTTAATGTCGGCATGATTTGGTCATGCGCAGACTTTAATATATTAACTCTGGCCCCTTAACAATGCAGCTGATTGTCGTGACCGCCGCACCTGGAGGTATAGATTGTTCACTGGGCGTCGCAGGCAAGTTCGGGCTTGAGATCAATAACGATAACCCCCGCCCCACCACGTCCTTATTACAGGGGCGAATCACACACGTAATTATTGGGTAGGCATCATTAGAATGCAGTGGCTCTCAACCTGTGGGTCGCGACCCCTTTAGGGCAGGCCTGCACAACTGAAAATGTAAGGTGGGCCGTTATACTTCATGAAAAGCTCGTGCGGGCCAAAAGAAAATAGGACGCCGGGGGGGGGGGGGGGGGGGGGGGGAGCGATTACGAATAAAAATAATATTAAAGAGTATTTCATTACTTCGCGGGCCGCAAAGTGGATGATGGCGGCCGCAAGAGGCCCGCGGAAAGTACGTTGTGCAGGCCTGCGTTAGGGGGTCGAACGACCCTTATACAAAGGTCACCTGAGACCATCGGAAACACATACTTATGAAGTAGCAACGAAAATAATATTATGGTTTGGGGTGGGGGGGGGGACAACACAACACGAAGAACTGTATTAAAGGGTGGAGGCATTAGGAAGGTTGAGAACCGCTGTAATGACCCAATGTTTCTAATCAGAGATCCGGCATCAACGTAATGAGTTGAGAGCTTTTTGTACAGTGGGCAAAGTTGGAGTAATAACGTCTCGATGTCATTTATATCGGATAGTTATAAGTGGATTTTGTTTATCCTGCACCGTCCCGCCCCCCCCCCCCCCCCCAGCTTGTGATTGTTAACTTTCTTTGTGCCGCACGGTTGGCTGCGGATCTAATTAAAGGGAATGGGATCACGCGACGACCGGGCTGGCACTGTGGTGACGAGACTTATGTGATGAAAGAACCCGATAAGTGAAACTGTTTATTTACATACCTTCTCAGTTTTCTATGACAGCTTCATTTAAAATGTTCATAACGGCAGCAGGCAGTCCCCAAAAACTTTAAAACATCTGGAACCTTTGGAAAACGTTGATCGTCTGGTTTCAAATCCCCCCCCCCCCCCACACACGCCTCTTCGCTTCACCATAGACGCAAACCAAAGCGAAAATAGATGAACTAGTCGCAATGTACTTGGCATTGTTTTCACAGACTATGTTACCAGACAAAACGCTGTGTTGTATAATGTGAAGGGAGGAGCGGGTGGCAGCTGTTGAAAAAAAAAGGAAGCGATCTTAAGAAAGAACGTATAATTCAGAAATAATAATTTTAACAAAAATCTTATTTTGAATAAACCTCTTCAAGAGCTTTGATTTCTTTTCTTTTTGACATTGAAAATCACATTCGCAATCCCATTTCTGATGTAACATGTATGCAAACATGCACATTTATCATCTACGTCAGTGATTCCCAAAGTGGTCTATATCGACCCCCAGGGGTCTACGACAACTTGCAAGGGGTCTATGGCAGCGGAAAAAAATTGGGGGTCCATGAAATGAAAATTGGAGTCGACGATAGTGGATCTCATGTAAGCAGGTCAAGACTTCTATTTTTGCATTTTTAAATTTAAATTTAAATAATACATGTATAAAACTTAACATGTTTTTAAAAAAGTTATTCACACTGCACTTCATTACGTTATAAATTTAAATCTTTCACAGTGAGTAGCACTATACCGCCTGTCAAAAATACATTTAAAGTATTTGTAAAGTATTAATGAATTTGCAAAAAATCAATATCAGGTAAGCAGGGGGTCTACCCAAAACCGAAAAACATGGTAAGGGTTCTACGAGACAAAAAAGTTTGGGAACCTCTGATCTACGTGCTGTAGCCGCTCTGAATTGATGTTAATTTCAACTTTTGAATCTTGTTTAAGAACCCTTCACAAGTCGATATACCACTTACAACCAACAGTGCCCGCCTCTAATCATGGGTCGGTGGATCCCTTACTACACCGTCTTACAAGAGAAGCTTCTAATCACTGGTCGGTGGATCCCTTACTACACCGTCTTACAAGAGACGCTTCTAATCACTGGTCGGTGGATCCCTTACTACACCGTCTTACAAGAGACGCCTCTAATCACTGGTCGGTGGATCCCTTACTACACCGTCTTACAAGAGACGCCTCTAATCACTGGTCGGTAGATCCCTTACTACACCGTCTTACAAGAGACTTCTCTAATCACGGGTCGTTGGATCCTTTACTACATCGTCTTACAAAAGACGCCTCCAATCAAGGGTAGGTAGATCTCTAATATTTAGTCTATAGACTCCGATCCAATTCACAGCCTTTATTTTAACAAAGTATAAAGCAAGATATAAGATCCGCTCCGTTGCACATATACAAAAGATGACTGTTCGTCGGATACAGGGGCGGCTCAATCAATCAATAAATCAATGGAACACATTTCCATTTGAACTCCAGAAAGTTCACAATCGACTGGTCCCGCATTAAGCTCTTGTTACATTTTATAAAAGACTTTCTGTCGTTCGATTAACTAGCGAACTATCAATCTGAATTATCCGTGTTCCTTTTAATGTCATGACCCCAAGGTGATGTGTCACAGGCGTGCTAGCGGACAGTATGAATTAAATAGAGACACTAAACCATTCATTACAATTCGTTCGGTTTTATATGGCACTACATTCGTGGACAATGAGGCAGTTGGGAAGTTGTTCGGGCGACTCAAGCATAGGACGCACATTGGGAAGTTGTTCGTGCGACTCAAGCATAGGACGCACATTGGGAAGTTGTTCGGGCGACTCAAGCATAGGACGCACATTGGGAAGTTGTTCGGGCGACTCAAGCATAGGACGCACATTGGGAAGTTGTTTGGGCGACTCAAGCATAGGACGCACATTGGGAAGTTGTTCGGGCGACTTAAGCATAGGACGCACATTGGGAAGTTGTTCGGCCGTCTCAAGCATAGGACGCACATTGGGAAGTTGTTCGGGCGACTTAAGCATAGGACGCACATTGGGAAGTTGTTCGGGCGACTTAAGCATAGGACGCACATTGGGAAGTTGTTCGGGCGACTTAAGCATAGGACGCACATTGGGAAGTTGTTCGGGCGACTTAAGCATAGGACGCACATTGGGAAGTTGTTCGGGCGACTTAAGCATAGGACGCACATTGGGAAGTTGTTCGGCCGTCTCAAGCATAGGACGCACATTGGGAAGTTGTTCGGGCGTCTCAAGCATAGGACGCACATTGGGAAGTTGTTCGGGCGACTTAAGCATAGGACGCATATTGGGAAGTTGTTCGGGCGACTCAAGCATAGGACGCACATTGGGAAGTTGTTCGTGCGACTCAAGCATAGGACGCACATTGGGAAGTTGTTCGGGCGACTCAAGCATAGGACGCACATTGGGAAGTTGTTCGGGCGACTCAAGCATAGGACGCACATTGGGAAGTTGTTTGGGCGACTCAAGCATAGGACGCACATTGGGAAGTTGTTCGGGCGACTTAAGCATAGGACGCACATTGGGAAGTTGTTCGGCCGTCTCAAGCATAGGACGCACATTGGGAAGTTGTTCGGGCGACTTAAGCATAGGACGCACATTGGGAAGTTGTTCGGGCGACTTAAGCATAGGACGCACATTGGGAAGTTGTTCGGGCGACTTAAGCATAGGACGCACATTGGGAAGTTGTTCGGGCGACTTAAGCATAGGACGCACATTGGGAAGTTGTTCGGGCGACTTAAGCATAGGACGCACATTGGGAAGTTGTTCGGGCGACTTAAGCATAGGACGCACATTGGGAAGTTGTTCGGGCGACTTAAGCATAGGACGCACATTGGGAAGTTGTTCGGGCGACTTAAGCATAGGACGCACATTGGGAAGTTGTTCGGCCGTCTCAAGCATAGGACGCACATTGGGAAGTTGTTCGGGGCGCCATTCGAATGTAAGAGCCTCATATTTTGTTCATGAGACGTGTAATGGCTCCCGGGCGAGCCGGGGCACGGCTGTACGAGATTCACAGAGGTTCATGCCCGGGGCGATCCTTCAAAGTTAAGACGACCCCCAGCTATAGAATAGACAAAAAGTTTCCATTTGTTTCCCCTTAATATTAAATATTAAACTATTAAAGTTGAATAGTTCTTGTTTAGCATATGCTATTTCTGCGAGGATCAGTCAAGTCAATCATGATATTATGTAGAATGTAGAGTGTATAATTTCTAACTAACTTTTAGGTAAAATGTCAATGAATCATTTTTTGTTACTTGGCTTGTAGCCTCATTCATTTAGATCAAAATCTTGCGTAAGGCCCGTAACCCATGGCGACACATTAGTCGATGCTACATTACAAGAAAAAAATTCTTAACCCGTTGCGGGCCGGGGGTAATTGATCTTCTCTCTGACAAGCACTGGTCCACACAGAGAACCGGTGCGGGCCGGGGGTAAATGATCTTTAAACTCTACCATCCTGACTGATTCCACCCTTCGACCGATATACGATACTGCTGGGTGCCGTCCATGGCTTGACATTTAAAAAGTTATGGAATGGTTGGCGAATACACATTTGTTTTATTTTATTTAATAGATGTATGTTAAATTTTTAAGTTTATGATGATGTTTGTTAATTAAATTGTATATACAGCGTGGTGAGCCCCGCCCTAGGTTGGGGTACTACGCTTTAAAAAACTTCTTATAATAATAATAAAAATCTGCTCTCGGACAAGCACTGTCCACACAGAAAAGCCTAAGCAGCTCTGCTGTGAACACAAAAATCCAAAACAGGGTACATGCCCCCGCTCTGTTCAGTTATAATCCTAATGAGAAAAATGTCAACGTTGATGTATGTTGTAATCTGAATCTTAGCGCTCAATAACTAAAGCCCTTCCACCATTGGACAGAACTATGTACACGTGGTGAAGTAAGCTCACGACACGTCAGGTGGGTGAATGCCATTGGGCTAATGTTATGTTGTCCTTCGGTGTGCCTGTACTACCGTAGTTCGATAACTTACTGCTAATTTTATCATGGGTGTAATAATTTACCGTACATACTCGTCGGTTACCAGAAATTTGATCGAAAGAAATTTGGTCGACAGAAAATTGATCGACGGAAATTTGATCGAACGGAAATTTGGTCGAATCTTTTTTTTCAGTTCACACGTAAAAATTTTCGTCAAATTTCTTTTTCAACGCACTACATTGTATATTAAAACAAAATAATGCGTTCAAAAAGAAATTTGACGCCAAATTTTAACGTGTAACCAAACTTGAAAAAAAGATTCCACCAAATTTCCGTTCGATCAAATTTCCGTTCGATCAAATTTCCGTCGATCAATTTTCCGCCGACGAAATTTCCTTCGATCAAATTTCCGGAAAAGATACTCGTCTATCAGTTGATCTCGTCTATAAGTCACGGGCAGTTTAAAAAAAAAAATTAAATTCCCAACCATTAAAAAATACGCCATGACTCGTGGATAAGTCGAGGGTAAAACTTGGGGCTGTGAAATTCTGTGATTTTTTAATGTTTTAAAATATTTTATTAGATTTTACCAAGCAACAATCGCAGCACTGTATGTGCCAGATGCTTGCATCCAAGCCTCCATAACATAACACTTTGCAGACTACACAAGTCTTTGAAAATACCATATTTAAAACAAGAAGATTTTAACAAAATTGTGTCAGCTTAAACTGGATTTAAAAAATGAGCGAAACTCTATCGAAGCCAGCACTGATAACTAAGTCGACCCTGTGTTTTTAAGTCAAGTTTACCACTACAAATAATTTCTCGATGAAGAGGCCTACAAACGTTTTGAACGCTCATGTAACTGTAAGAGACTTTAGATGATATTCAAATATTAGTAATAGAAGTTGAAACAGTGCGCTTTGGAAGTTGGGGGGGGGGGGGGGGGGGTAAGGGGCGTTCACATTATTTTTAATGGGATTTTAGGATTAAAGGAAAATCAAAACCCGATTAGATTTCAGACGTTTAATAATAGTATTTAAACACAACACAATACATATTCGTATCTTTTGTCATTCAATAGCCTGGTTAATAATGTTAAAGATACTCCCCCACAGAAATTTGAAACCAAAACGTTGCCAGATAAAAATTGCAGTTAAGTTTAGGTTTTCAGCACGCCATTATCATTAAACACAACACAGCAAGACATTAAAATGTTAGTTCAAACCAGCTCAAAAACTAACTTACAAACTGGCGTCTAGTATCCGCTATCATCTTTCTGGCCTGAATACAAACACAAGTACTGAAGAGAAATGTAAAACCATTTCTGATTGGTCAAAGGCACACCTAAAATCAGGTTGGTCTCTATCTACCCTAAGGCCACAAAACAACATGATCCATCCTTAGTAAGAGATCCTCTCTTGTCACAATATAAGTAACACGTATCACTTTGCATGTCACAGCCTTAGAATCCCTGCTTTGATTTGATAAAAGTGTAAATCAGATTTCTTAAAATGGCCACCCTGAATGTTCCCATTGATAAAAAAATGTGCAAGTCAAATTGAACTTTTCCTTATAAATTACCATCTCTACAGCCAGCTCTGGCGTACCATATAAAAAAATCTATAACAATCTAATCAAGAGTAAGATGTTTCTATCATGGATTTGATTATTTTGGTCAAACCTTTCAGTTTGATTACCATTCCCGCAGGCAGGAAATAAATTGTCAAGTATTTCAGCCTCTCTCTTCATAAGGGATATCAAATAAAAATAAAAAGCATTTTTGTCCCTCTAAAAAAAAAATTAAAAAATTAATTGACTTTTCACTAATAAATTAAAAGCCTTATGACCAATGTGCATTACCCTACATTTACATAACTTGTTCATGCACTAAAGGTGTTTTTTTTTAAATTTTTTTCCTTTTAATTGAAAAATACAACTATTCATGACTTTTCAACTTCCAAACAGCTAATTCACTATCAGTCATGACCTAGTGACCTCTCATATTTTCTTCTAAAAATGTAGCTTTCGTGTATTGATTTATGCACTAATTTGTCCTGATCTCCAAAGTAACATGTCAAACATACAAGACAAGACATTAAGGGAAAATTTAAAACATAATTAGTTAATGGCTGTATAATTCTATTATTAAGATTCATAAAATGGTTATAGTATAAACTAGAGCTAAACTTTAAAAATGTGTTAAATCTCATTGCTATAGACTGGAAAGAAATCTCAAGTAACTTAAAGTTAATGTGCTACACACCATCTTTATGAATAACTAGCTGCAAAGCAGGTATCAACAGCCAGCCTGAATGCCTACATTTATCAGCACTAACAAAGACTTTGGACAGTACATACAACATATAAACCTTGACCTGTCTGTGTGTGCAATGTAACAAGATTTTTTTTTAGTTAAACCCTAGTTGTGTAAAAATTAAATTAGGATATGCGTACCAATAATATGTAATACTATTTGACGTGGAAATATTTGTACTACGATGATGCCTAAAATGATTTTCTTCCTAGCCCTATTAGGAATTTTAAAGTCTATACAATAAAGACATTTCATGTGTTTCAGTAGAAATTAAAAAATAACATAAAATATCATCTAGCTTTGTGTATGTCTGTGTAAATCCAAGTAGTGTAAGCACAAGTGTATGCATAGCTTAGTGGGGTTGCCTCCATACCCCACCATTGCTTTATACCCTACATTAAGATAAAAACAGCAGCCTCCAATGTGCTAAGAGAACTAACCTTTAAGATAAAGTAAATCAGCTTGATGAATCATGTCATCATCAATATTATCTGCTGCCACCAGGGCGTGGAGGGACAGCCTGTAGTCCAGCTCTGCACCCACCTTGTCCTTGGACTTCTCTTTCAGCCTGCCCACTTCAAAGTGACAACGGCACAGCAGAATTTGCTGTTTTAATGTCAAGGGATATCTCTGCATAGAACAATAGAAGATTTTTTTTTTGCCTAGGGGCTTCAATATTTTATATAACTCAAACCTATCCACAGCTAAGTTTTTAACTGTGATACAAGAAGTGAGGCAGAGGGTATAGTTTACAGGCTTACAACTTGAACTTCCCAGTTGATTTAAGGTAAATAAATGTTACAAATTTAGTTATTTTTCATAACACACATATAATACTCGTCTAACACTCATCAGTTTGAAGCTTAAAGATGTGTGCAAGACAATTTGTGGCTGTTTACAACTCTCAATTCAGATTAAGTTAACAAAACAGCCACAGGTTTCTGACCTCTTAGTTGACAGCAACTCTGTCAACTACATTTGTGACACCATGATCTTTGTAAATGTACCCACCTGTTTGAGGTACTTGAACAGTGATGTAAATAAAACTTTAGAGGCTTCAACATGGCCGAGGTCCTGAAGGAATACACCAATGTACCAACAGAGAGTTTCAACATCTGGTATAATTTTCTCATCATTGCCATTCTTCACAGGGGCATCAATGTCTGGACAAGGTATTCCAGCCCCACCCTGTGTTACAAACACTGCCTCAAAATTACCCTTAGATTCAAGGCCATCTGAGGCACGCTGGAGAAAAGAAAAATATTAGAAAAATTATGCTTTATACAACAGTCATATGGATTATATTCTTAATTAAAAAGATTTTTTTGTTGAGGCTGGCTTGACTTGATAGCTTAAGAAATAAAAAATAAATCGTAATGTAATTTTCATGTACTTCATAAAGTAAATTAATAAAACAGTTGAGGCAAACTTTGGTAAAACAAATTTGTTGAGAAGCACAGATTCAGTTATTAAATAAGGCCCAAAATGAAATATATTTAAAATATGTGTTTATTCACGCTGCAGATCTAAAATGTGTTAAGTCAATGTAGGTGTCCAGCATTCAAATAAAATGGTTACACACCTCACATTTCGGTTTCAATGAAACAGAATCTGTTAGGGGAGGAGTTTTCAGTCCTAAATGACTGTCAGACACGCCCAGTTCTCCTAGCCCGTCAATGGTGGGTTTAAGGTTTTGAGGGGTTGACACCATTATTCTTGGTGTCAGTGTAGCAGGGCACTTGTCAGAATTGTCAAGTTCCTAGAGATTTTTTTAATTAACACACAAAAATGCAAAACATGTGAATTTAGTCACTTTAAAAATAAAATTAACTCAATTGTTTAATTTAATAAGTCATTAATTTATAAAAGCAACTTTTTTTTTTTGTTAAATTTTTTTTTTAAAATGAGTACCGTTCAATTAAAAAAAAAAAAAAACTAGTTTGAGCACATTGTTAGAAATTACAATAAAAAATAAAAACATGCACTAAATTGCAAGAAAGTAACCATTAATTATTAAATTATCTAAAATAGTTAAATACTACAATATGACTTAAACTGTCTACATGCTCACCTGGACATCATTAATATCAACAACACCCAGGGTGTGTGCTACCTTAAGGTACAAGTTGGCTGGATGCTGACCAAAAGCTACACACACTGACCAATACAGCTTAAAATCTTCACACCACATGTCACCTTCCACGGTTAACATTTTCATAATGATGCTGTAGTTGAATAGAAAGAGAAATTTAAGGAAATTAAACATTTGTTGCACCAATTTAGAGACTGTATAAATCCATTTGGTTGCTATTCTCAAATAGAGACTTCAATATCAAAATGGAACCAGGATTATGAACCAGAAATTTCCAGCAGCTTATTCTATGTCATATCCCTAGTGCTCACATACATCTATATTTATATACTTATTATATTAGTAGTTTTTAGACAGATTTATTTTTTATTAAAGCTTCCATGGGGGGTTATGTATTTTTTCATATTATGACACATTTTTATGTTGAAATTTTTTGCTTTATAAGGTTAGATCAGTGTTATAATCTGATTGTTATCAGGTTATACTTCAAACTCTATTATTAAGTCTTATGGTTACATTAATAAGGGTTTCATTGATTTTTTAAAAGAATTTCCTTAGATGGTGCTATCTTTTATATGACAATAAAAGATTGTATAAATTATTTTGATCACTTAAATCTTAGTTATAAATCTTCTTTAAAAATCAAAATATTTTTGAGACAATTTTATCTAAAATAAAAATTTTAAAAACTTTGTGACCTTATTTGGCCCAAATCATACACCTGGATTCAAAATCATGATGTATTTCCCCAACCATGAATAGAAGCAGAACTGATAATGAAACAGGAGACTGGCAAGAAAGAGTATAGTGATGCAAGCTAAGACACAGCAAGAAAGAGCGTAGTGATGCAAGCTTTTACAGCAAAAAAGATAGCTGTGATGCAAGCTAAGTAATTGATAATATCTTTATGTGATATGCAAACCTGGAGTCTGTAAGGTATTCCAACAAGTCTGATATATTTCCTGACATCATGAGTTGCCATGGTAGCTCCTCCATGATTTGAGTGCTATGGGTTTGATGAGAAAAATACCTGGCCAAGTAGGAATGATATACCTGGCGCACCACATTTTGGCTAGACTGAATAATGGTCCTGGGATCAGAACTCAATTTTGAGATTGTTTCTAGAAGGTAAAAAGGAGAATTTATCTTAATTTCAATGATAAAATAATAATTTTATCCTCATAAATCTTGGAAATGAAATAATGTATTAAAAATGTATACAATACAAATTTATTTTATGTTCTGAGGCTGTGTTTCTATGACTGTATCATTCAACATAAAAAAATGAAATTCAAATTAAAGGAGTCCCACTTAATCACCCTAAAATAAATAAAAATGAATTGCAGGTCCATTTAAAATCATTTAAATTTAAATAATATGGAATTAAAAATAACTCACGGAAGAATGTATATTCTGTTATTTCTTGTAAATATTTATGAGCAAAGACAATGCAGCCATCTCCAGTGTCACACAGAGTTGCACTGGCACACAGTCTCAACTTTAACCAATCATATTCTGTGACCTCAAGGTCATCTTTGTAACCAATCATCTTCAAGACAGAAAGGATCTGATCTTTTTTCAATCCATTTCGAGAGACAGCAACCAAGCAGAGTGTATCTATAACCCAACCATATGATTCTAGAGAAGAGTAAAATTAACTTGTTCCTAATATTTCAATGTATGCATTATATTTACGTAGATAAAAATTTGCTTATGAATAAATCTCCCCTCGATGATCCTATATTTAATTTTTTTTAAACACCTAGAATTTATTCATGATTTATTTTTAATAAGAATCTTAATTTAACTACACAAATTTTCCACCATAATAAATTATGTTCAATTTCACATACCAAAGGTTTTATCTCGGTAATTGGGTTCCCCAGATGACTTGTTCAAATTCCAGCTCAGATTTTTCACCCAGGTTTGCACACACATTGTCCAAAAATTTCGCAGTGAATACATCTAGCGTAAAGAATTAAATATTTATTATTTCAATGTATCAAATAAAGGCATTTTTTCTATTCAATTAAAAAAATACTATAGAGAGCACCTAAGGTTTATCTGATTTTTTTCAGTCACATCATTTAACACAAGATGAGCACAAATTTTTTAATAAACTCAATATTCTCATAAAAAGTAGTGGCTCCAAAGATTTCTTACCTAAAAACATATTTCTATAGAAAAAGATTTAAAAGCTTAAGTTTTGACATATCTGAACTTATGTCTTTTTTTTTTTTATTGACCATAAATTCAGTACAAGACAATTTATTGGCTCTGATCAAGATGGTTGGAGTGTTGAAGATGTAGTCAGCTTCTGAGAAATATTTGAGTTTGTTTCCTTGTACAATCTATTCTCCGAATTCAGTTTAAAATGACACATTTTTCTTTAGTTTAAGCTTGAAGATCTAGGACATTTCATGCATTTATGTCTTCTATCTTAGCTTCTATGGAGTTATCTGAGAGTTAAATATTCAATTTTAATTGCAATTCCAATCCATCAACAGTGTTGCCACTTTATGAAGGTTTCATATTTTATAATGCAAAGATAATTTATAACAAACATAAATCTATGGCATATTATTTTTGTTAAAAATGTTCAAATGGAAACTGTCTATGAACACCACTACCTTTTGATCACACATACATTATACCAGGGGTGGGAAAACTACGGCCCCCAGGCCGCATGCGGCCTGGCAACTGATATTATGCGGCCCTCGAAGGCATTTAGAAATGTTAAAAAATTCTTTGTTTTTAAGTTATTTTGTTGAATTGTACAGAATTTCATGTATCGTTATGATTGTTTTAACATTTTTGATCAACTTTATTTCTAATTTTCTATTTTTTTAAACAGTCCTTGACTTTTGTCTTTTATTTCTAAAATGTGAATTTACAGATTTTAATATAGAGAAATGTTTATCGACATGTAAAATTTGGAAATAATATACATGCTGCCCCCAATAGCTTTACATATGTCAATGTGGTCCTCCACACAAAATTTTGCCCACCCCTGCATTATACCATAACCAAACTGCAACTACTGGTAGGGTCGGCTTAAGGCTGGTACGATGCATGTTCATCACACAGGGGCCAAGCAAAATCTTTTTCTGAACTCTTCACATAATCTTCCAGAGGGCGACAAATGACTATTTTCACCCAACCTAAATAATGTCTAGTGCCAGCACTGACTACTACTGGGCTTTGTATACATCACCAAGCAGAAAGTTACAATAATGCTTTCTGAGTTACATCTTCCCATGTCACATTACTTTCTTTGACATGTAAAGCCTTGTCCTCTTTACTCTTATACCAAGCTACTCTTCAAGTAAGTCCTGCCTAACTACATAATCCACATGACACTAATGTGCTCATTAGCATTAACTATGGGGAGGACACCAAACAATATTTGTAGCGATGCCTAGTGTACCACAATGGCACTTGGCATATAGTCTCAGCTCTTTATCTTACCCTTCCAACAAGTGACACATATTGAAAACAAAGTCCCATGTATTTATTGATTGAGAGGCAAGGATTCAATACAGTTGATCAATATATAAATAATTACCTCTGTATGGTTTTCCAGGAATAAATTCAGGTTACTGTAAACCTGGTAACTAGACAGTTCCTGGCCTATGACCTTTGCCCCCAAGGCAGTTTGAATGATTTTTAAACTGGTTAACTGCTTTACTCCATCTTCACAAAGAAGTGTATTTACAAGTGGGTTCCCTTGCACAATCTAAACAAAGTTTAAGTATAATGAAATTACTGTTTTTCCCCTTACTATTTAAAGGTTAGATTGGAAGATAAAAAAAATATTTTTTAATACTTTCATATTCAACTTCTACAGACAGTAGATCTAAATTTAAGCTTTTAGTTCATGCAAATTTAAGATTGAGGTGGATCCATCAGGGTTCACATATGGTATTTATGTTAAAGAACTTATGAATTTATATATGATTTGATATTGATATAATGATGCCTCCTAAATGTTACTAAATGATGAATTACTAAATTCAGTCTAGAAAGGTGTCTGGGCTGATGCCTTCATGACAATACATAAAGAAGTATTGTAACCAACCATCTGTAGTGTTGTGTTGAAGTTTGTCAGAGAATCAGGGCATTTGATGATACTGACATCTGGTCTCTTGGCTAGAGAATGATGAGAGATATCCGAAAAGGTTGTGGTCAGTACAAGCCGACATGTTGAAGGCACTTTTTCTGGGAGCCAAGAGCATTCTTTGATCTGAATAATAAACAGCCCACAATTAACAGATGTTCTCAACATTTAAATTCGAAATATTTCCCATTTTGTTCAACCAATGATAAGGTGTAATGGCATGGGAGTAAGAGGAATTTTCGCCATTCCTAGCATCTGTGTTCCACAAGCAACTTATGTTTACATCTGTTGTACTAATTGCCAATTTAGTCCAATATCAGATTCTTTTAATTGAATTTCATTAGTAAACAGTAGCAAGCCACCATTGATTCTCAGATCACAGTTTAAAAAACAAAACACTGAACTTTATTTTTTTATGATCTAGAATTCTATAAGCAGCTGCTACTGAACTGATAAGACCACACCTTTATTTGTGTTAACAGCCAATTTTTAATCTCACACAAAGTTGGCTGTCTTCCAGCATAGTGCTAAGGGTTTTTTTCCCCACCACTCACATCAACCCCAAGAGTAGCTGCGTTTCTTGGTTAAGGGGTACATTCAACCCGGCTGTTTACCCTTGGCTGGGAACTTCCCTGGAGGTATTTGAGCCCGCTACCTCTTGGATAGGCTGACTTAGACTACACCCAAAGCACTATTACCATTACCAAATTGCTAGTTTTTATACCAAAGGCACATGTACTTTCACATAATGAAATCTCACCGTTTGGGCACTCATGCCACTGGCCGGGCACAGTTCATTAACTCCATCTAACAACACAACACAGGGGCCAAGTGCGAGAGCTGCCCCAAACGACTCACACAAAGACATAAAGCTCTGGCCTGCTCCATCAGATTCAGTCTCTGCCCTAATGCTTTTGGGATCATATCCACCTAAAGACATAATCAGTCTTAGCCATAATTATCAGAGGAAACAAATTAGAAAAATAAGGATAGCAAAATTTAAGAAGTTAATTTGAATAATTGAGAGATTTTACATAGAAACTGTGGTTAATTGTCAGATCCTATACCTCATAGCTTGTTGGGGAATTAAGTGTATGGCAATTCAAGAGATGCGGGGAAGAAATTAAACAATAAGTTTTAAAGAATTTGGATACAAAAACATATGCATCACTACCTTGAAAATTATTATTGTAGCTTTCTTTTTAAGGTTAATTTCATATGTAAGATTTACAAAAACATTTATAACTGACAATACCCTGATGATAACAACTTGCATTTTAATTTGCCAATATCCACATTTGTGAATTCAAGCTCACCTGACAGTAGATATCGTTTCCTTAACGTCTGGACACAGTGGTCTAAAAATTGGACTATGTTTGGACTGCTGCTTGAAGCAGATGTAAAATTTGAAATGAAACATATCCCACAGTTATCATCTCTGAACTGATGCAGCCAGCGGGCAGCCAGAGCCGACTTGCCCACGCCCCTGTTTCCAGTTATAACTGTTATAAAAGGGGTGACTTCATTGAGAGTAGAGCTAAAGTGAGAAAATTGCAATTCAGCTTAAGCCAAAGTTTATTAGTGTTTTTTTAATCACTTATAATAGCATCAAAATACATTTTGGAAGAGGCTGGTTCTGACTGGTTTATAGTGAAAGTATGTAATGGTTGTTTGGTTTGACTGTTACAAGAAAAAGAATACAAGCTCAAATAAATGTTCACTTGAATAGTCAATTTGTATTAGGCAGAAATTACTTAGAGATCCTGGCATACAAACATGCTTTGAACAAATTATGTTGAGTTCAAAATTAGTTTTCACAAAATTTTGCACAACATTTAGTTGATGGTTGATCATATAAGTTAACTGATTTGCACATTTAAAAAAATTGAAATAAAAAAATAATTTGACCTTGTTTTAGTTTAAAAGAATGGAATACTGACGCTTGCCTGAGGCACACACAAAAAAATCTTTAGTGCAAGTACTTAATTTCTTTATTCACCCACCTTTTTGATTTCCCAGTGGCAGGTAAAATGTTATGAATACCGGTAGAATTTTTAGGGATCAAAACATCATCCAAGTAACCACTAGCTTGTGATCTTCCACTGGTCAAAACAAATTCTGTAAGCTGTTGAAGAACTTGATCAACATCTGGAGTAGACACAAACACCTCCAAGCGACTATGAATGAAAGATTCCTGTGACAGCCATTCTTTGTACTGTTTGCTTCCTAATAGGAATAGCAGTTTTTGTAATAGTAACAGTAGGATTGCTTTTAACTTCAAAGCTAGAGAAAATAGTATGTTGGCTACAAATCCTTTCATCCAACCCTCTTTCAATCATGTTTATTTAAAAAATAACAAAGTCTGCTTTTAAAATCCATTCACATTTCAATCATTTATAAGAAAAAATAATATTTACTAATTAATTTAACTTTGTATTTTTAACATTGATGTCCCATACTAAAAGGTTTTAAAGGCGACAACAATTTTTCATGACACTAAATAGATTTTTAAGCAGAGGCCTACTGCGGGTGTGGTAAGACATGACATGTACTGTGGGTGCCACTTGAAGTGGGGTGCAAAATGGGCAAGCCAGACAATGAATTTATACTAATACTAACTATAGCCCGCCAAAGAATTGCAACTGCAATGCTAAACTTCCCATCTACTAAAGTTACTTGAAAAAACATGCATTCAAGTAACGCACTCAACACACTTGCAGTATTTTTAAGATTCTCATAGTTATCTGGAATTTTATTTAGTGAAATCTGGGCCATCTGATAGAATTAGTAACATTGTTACATAGAGAATTACATATTTTGATAGAACATTTTTTGTTTATGAGTTAGTTTATTGAATATACTAAAATGCTGCACACTAATCTGCTAACTCTGTTGTCAATGTATACTATACAGTAAATCTTTATTATATATAATAAATCTATCAAGCTTGATGGGGAGCAACTTTAATTGTTGTATGGACATGATAAGTCCTCGGTATATCTCTGTATTTAAGCTATCATTAAAAGTAATTCCCACTCACCTAATAACTTGAGATCATGACTCAAAGGTGGAAACATCATATCAATGATTTCCAACCAATCCTCTAAAACTATTTGTCCCAGCTGCTCTGCTGTCCGGAAATATTTCACTGAGACTCCCTTGTTCACAAGACGTTGACGCAGGTCACGAATTTTCATCCTGCTCTCCTCTGACTCAGCTGAATACAAATGTATTATTTTCTCTCTTTCAGATTCCTCTACTTTTTTTAGTTTATCCTCTAAATGATCAAACTGTCTGTAATAAAGTGTAACATATTGGCTGTCATTCTGAAGAGCTCCTTGTGTCACTTCTAGCTCAGTCAGGCTGCAACCAGTAAGCTCTGTATATACATGAAAATTTAACAAGTTAATTATGAATTAAAGAGCAAATGTAAACGAGTAATCTTTTTTTTTTTTTAAATCAAAATGATTCTATTTATACCATGTTATTTCTAATATATATGAGTATATTTACATTTGAAATCTTTAAGCATGATTTATTCTAGTTTCCATTTCTATGACTTAATGGAGGATACCTTCTTTTCAAAACATAATGTCAGAACTGTTAAAAAATTCATTGGTACACAAACAATGTTTTTCAAGTATTTAAGTAACACATTTATTGAAAAAAAAATGCAAAAGAAAGCCATCCTTACCTTCCTGCAAAACCCAAGAGTGTCCTCCACTTCCAGCTAATAAGATATTTGTATCAAGCCAATCACGATCATCTGTACCTTTTTTGCATTCCCCTGTCTTTGATTGGGACAAGGGGTCTTTTTTATCATTTCTGTAAGGTCCATACGTTTCTCCCAGCAAACAAATAAAGAATGGAGAGCATTTCTTGATGGCATCTAGCTGTGTCTTAAGAAAAAATCCTTGTTCAAGCTTTTTCTCACCAGGGGCCCAACGTAGGTCAATTGGGCTAAAATATGACCCACGACTTTTGCATGCATCGTTTAGCTTGCAGAACACACTTTCTGAAAGGTAAGTCCTTTCTTCTGTAAAGTCCAATGGAGTTGAACATATATAAGGAGTCAAGGGTATCCGGAACTCATATTTGTTTAAATGAGACATACTTGAGGTAAAATTGGCACAATGATGAAAGAAATGAGTCTTTCACATTACATTAATTTTATTTCTGTATATATTGTTAGCTGGCTTGACATCTGGTAATGTAATTTGGCTCAAGCTAAAATATAAAATTTTAAAAAAAAGAGATATATGAGCTTTAAAAAAAAAATTATGAAAGAATAGTAGAATAATTTTAAAACTCTTCTAACATAATTTTTTACAAAAATATATCAAATATATCTAGTTCTTCAACTTAAATTTCTTTCCTTGGTTGAGTTTCTAGCATTGTTAACACCAATGGTATAGAGTAAATAAAATGCTTTGCTTAAATCTTGCAGTAGCACAAGATAAAATTGTGTTGAAATAAGGCCAAAAATTCCTTGTAGAAACATTAATGGCCAAAACCTATGACTTCCTGAAAATGACAAAAACTTTTTTTACTTACCTGCTATATAATAATATATATATTGAATTGGCGCTTATACTCCTTATTATGGCCAAATATAAGGATACGTTTTGGATAATTGAGTACTATGTATACTATGCTCTCAACTAAATAACATGAATATTATCTTTTCAATATAAGCTTACCACAAGTCCTGGTTTGTCCCAGATCATCCTGGTTTATCCTAGCATCAATTTTTTTACTAGTTTAAATTATTTTGATAGAAGGTAGAAATGAAATGTCCTGTTTAAGTTAGCTCTGGGGTCAGAAACTTTTTTAACAATCACCTCAACATATATTTGTTAATTCTGACCTTACTTACAAACTGGATTTGAAAAGGAGAAAATAATAGACTATTTAAATTAAAATGGTTTATTGAAGCTATCAATAATTATAAATATAAAAAGTGTAAAATAAATATGAAGGGACCATCCATAAATGACACAACACAATTTTGACAGATTTTCAACACAAACGTGTCACAACTTTAGACTACATCATCACAAATTCAGGACCTCTCTCACCTAATGGATGGTCCACATATATAATAAATGAATAAAATCATCATTATAATAGAATAAAGGGATATGGGGTCTGCACAAAAATGTATATACCCTCATAAATGCATCATCACGGATTTGTAACTCCCCTTCCCTAAATGCATGAAGCTCTTAACTTTGAAAACTTTTCAGTTCAGTTTTTTCAGGTATTGGAGAAATGATGCTCTTTTTTTTTCCAATAACATAGCATCAAAATTAGATGTGTTAGATAGTCTCGTATCCATTACAGAACTTGGCTGAATATCAAATTTCATAAAAGACTAAAATATACCTAAGCTATAATTCTATGTGTAATGACTGTTAAGTTTTAAGCTCGTAAATGCAACATGTGTTTATTTATGAATAAGTCAGTGTGTAAATTTATAGTCACTTTGAATAGATTACTCAGATTAGAAGTAAGAGGCCTAACTCTAACATAAAATGCTAGAATTTAGTAATCTTCTCATGGCTATACTATAGCTATACTATACTACTTAAAATAAATTCGTTTTTAACTAATTTTCAGAGACTTTGGTCAAAGATATGGAAAGTAGATTCAAGTGAAAAATATGAAAGTGTGAATGTTTTGTATGACTATGACTATGAGTGTACGATGACAATGAGTATAAAGTATAAACTTTCTCTCCCTGAAATTTAATACCTCTTATACGTGACGTGTCAGTCACTTTGTCACGGATGAACTGGCCTACAAAATATGGTGACATACATTGATATTATGTCATATTTCATATAACAAATATATTTATCCTTAACTATAATACTACAACATAAAGTCTTATTATACTTATTTTATAAATTGTATTATTTTATACAGACACTGTTTGAATCATGTAAATGTATGTTTCACTATGTAGTATATATTATATATTATATATGTCTAGGGCTACTAGATGTGTCTTTTCAGTTTCAGAACTTGCATAATACCCAGAGGCAAGGGCAAACCTTAACAAAATGCCACAGTGCACAAACTACCAGAATTTTCGGGATTCCACCTTTCAAATTATGCTATGCCGAATTATATAACCAATAATATACATACAAAAAGTGCTCGAAACCTTTTTAAATTCTAAGAGCCATTTTTACTGGCGCCATGATAGTTTACAATCACCATGCCCACAAAACCTTATTGTATGGACTCTTGTAATGAATAATATAATTTATAAATAACAGTTGAATTATATTTTTTAACTAAAATATTTTTAAAAGATATATTAAAATACTATTTTGTAAAAACTACATAGAAAATAAATTTAACACGGTTTTTAAAAACATATTTTTAAAAAACAATTAACGCTCATATCTTGTAAGTATTGAATAGAAATGACCAATATCTCTTAGTTGATTACTTACGGTGTTGCCTAAGTTTTATTTCGTTTTATCAATATCAACAGGCATAAATAAACATAATTTATCAAATCAAAATAAATATAATTTTCTTAGTTTGTTAAACGTAAATTTTATTTTAAAATAAATGAATCAGATTTCCTGACGGATTCCCATGACACTCCAAACCGTTGAAAGTAGATCTAACTAACTAATTTTTTAGGGACGTTGACGTCATTTGAAATGTTTTCCCCACTTTTTTTATGCTTATGTTTAATATAAGGGCCAAATTCAAACGTAAGCTACATAACTACCCATTAAGAATTCTACAGTTTCCTATTTGATGCCTTGGTTACCTATATTAAAAATGTGTGACCCCCCCCCCCCCCCACCTTTTATGCTCAAACTTAGTATATTTTCATTATAACCGCGAATGAATATATGAATAAACGCTGGAAATGTAATGAAAATGTGATTAAAGCCGAAGTAATCAACAAGTGTCACCAAAATTCTTTTTTTTAAAATGAGGATACAATTAAATTAACACTGTAATAATGCTCATTAGCCACTTAAATATTGTAATACGTGTTACCCTGTCCTAATATACTGACATTACAAGCATGGTCTTAACAATTAAAAGTCAGTGAGGACTTTTATACAATGCTCAAATCCTTTAACAGCCCATATATTGACAGTATTAAGTATCTACAAGTAAAGAAATGTAACAAAAGCTTCAAGGCTGCCCTGGCATCTGTTAGGAGCCGTTAGGATGGCAGCATCGCTTCCCCAACCGTTGCATATATGCTAGTACATGGATGCAGCAACGTACCCTACCAGAACCAGAACAATTTGGAGACAGAAACATAATCTAAAATACATTTCACGCAACAAGACGTCAACAATGTATTATATCATCTCATTTATTGTGAAAATATTTTAAACTTTTGTATAAGGTGAGTTTAAAGAAAAATAATGAATCATGTATGAGGGCCTATGTGTCTGCAGACTCGAGTGTAACGTGTTCGTTAATAAACTGGATGATAATGATAAATCAATAAATAGTGCAATGTTTAGGCTTGAAAATAAAAGACTAGACAATGAAGCGGTCGTTTCGGCAAGATGCCTTCTTCAGCAGACAATACATTAAAATAAACAACAGATACACTTTAATTAAAAAATAAAACTTATGTTTTCTAAGATCGCAATAAAGTCAATGTAGCTCTATATTTATAACAGTTAAATTGCCGCTTTAAATGAAAGTCCAAATACGAAATAGGTAGTCTAAGGTCGGTTGTGGTATAAAATGAATCTTTCGCGTTAAGAGAGGTACAGTTATTAAATGTGCATATTTTAAAAGTTAAAGCCAAGTTATTTTGTAATCTTTTAAAATTCTTTTAAGTATTAATTTATTTAAGCTTTTTTTTTTTTCAATTTAACAATCTGGGATATATTTTTGCACATATCAATTTAATGCTACTCCGAAAGGGCCATGAACTGGTTTGCAAATGATTAACCTCTGACCTTGCATAAGATAATTTGACCAATGAGCTTGGGCCAAGTAGAGATACTCTTTTCCGTACTTGGGAATAGTTCATTGGTGAAATTACAGTTCGTGGTAGGCTTTGATTGGTTTATTCCATAAGCGGAAAGGGAATCCCCTTCTTTTAATTCTTGACCAACGTGCTAAATAAACGAGTACCGGTCTTGTTGTGTTTTGATTGTCTACTAGCTCTTTCCTCGTCTGGAATCAGACGCTGGTGTAAGATGGCTAAGATGAAGCATTTTTTTCTGATTGGATTAGTATGCTGCCTTCTTTTCGCTGGTAAGCAGACCGGTCCTCTAACAATCATAATTTGATCTTACCAAAATGACATGTAAAAATAGACCCTCCTAACTTTGACTTTGTAATTTTTAGTAATAGAAAGGAGGCTAAGTAAGTAAAATTTGTCTCATCAAATTAACAATATTCAGTTCATCATAGTCTAGTCATAGTTAATACATTCAACTCAAGTTAACTTGGGTTGCATACTACGCACTGCAACTAAGACTACATGGAATAATGACTAGATATAATATTAATAATAACTTAATAGGCACACATTATTTCATTATACATGAAAATCAATGTTTCTGTTCATAATCTATTCTGACTAGTATCATCAGTATCGTAATCGCAGTGACATGTTTTATGGCAAAAATAGTGATAAACATGGGCCGATTGTAATTCAGAATTCATTGTAATGTTGCTATAAAATGTAGGTCCTGGGTCTAAATCATCACTATCTTCTTTATGTTTCAACATAATAATGATAGTGGTATTCATTTATAATATATTATACTCTTTCGCGTATTTATATTAGTATAGGGTAAAAAAAAAGGGGGGGGGGGGCGCATTAAGTACCACGACCACGTTTTTAAGAACTTTTTGTTTTTACATTTGACTTGAAATAAATATTATTAAATTCAAACTGTATATGTTTTTAAGTAACAGACCACACATCTTTCTTCAAGGTGGTCCATGGATCCAAAACATTTTTTCTATGTTTCTTAAATTAAATTTTTTTTTTAGTACATACTGTATACTAACTATAGTCTATACACCAATTCCAAAAGAAAGACAAAAAAACTTAGTTTATTTTTAAACAAAATTTTTTGACTTTAATTGCAAAAAATGTTTAATGCGAAGAGATAGCACCGTGACTACGTTTGCAAAACTTAGGGTTCAGGTTAGGTTTAGGGATAGATTTAGGTTTCATGTTAAACTGTTAGGTTTAGGGATACATTTAGGAAATTTTGTATTATTTTTAAACGTTTTATTCTTAATTTTACGGGCCACTGCAATCAAGTTGGCGACCATGGTAAAAAAATGCTGTGCTATCTCTTCGCATTTACCCAAAAAATATATAATTTTATACCACTATTGAAAGTTACGCAAAATGTATCAACACCAAAAGGTTTCTCAATATCATAATGAAACTTTGCACACTCATTAATAATAAAGTTGTTAAAAAATGACACCCATCTTACCGCATTACAATTATTGGAGCATCTACAAATCATAAATGACATATATGTGGGGTCACATTAATTTTTGGCAAAATACAGGGGGTAGCATTTGTAAAAAAATAATTTAAAAAGTTCTGCTGGACAGATCTAAAAGAAGAGGGTGTCATTGTGTAGATAATATCAATTGTAAGAAGCATGGAAAGTTTGAACTATAATACTTTTCCTCGTGATACATTTGGCATTCTTGAAAAATCTGAAAAACGCAAAAACAAGAATATTATTTTTAAAATTAAAGACTATTTGAACAATATAGGCATAGGATGCATATACCATGTACATGTACTATTCATAAATGAAAAAACAATATAAAAACACAGATATAACAGAAGATAGAAAATTAATAAAGGCATGTTTTTAAAAGCAACCCCTTTTCATAAATAATATGATAATAATATAAACAATTCTGGAATCATGTGAGGTATGCAGATATAACACTTTCCCCTTGAGTGAGCCAACTCCCATCATAGGACACATCAATGTCTACTACCTCTGCAACTTATCCTTGTTAGTTGGTAGTGATTGATGCAGGGTGGTAGTGGAGCATTCTTTTGGTGAATGTTTGGTAAATTATTTTGAAAAGCCACAGCTTTTTTGTTGACATCAAAAGTTTTGCCATTGCATACAACTGGCGTTTGAGATGATGAGATGACCAAGTCACATACATTACATACGACTTCTAAAAGTAACGCTATTACGTTTCTTTTCATCACTGTGAACCATGACGTGTCCCTACTTGCATAAAGGGCAGGAAAACTTTTGAAAAAGGGGCTGGAGGGCATCTACATGATATATGACGCAGGGAGGCCTACGGTATGATGATATTCAAAAGCATGAAGTTTGTTCTTCGAAGCAGACAATGCCACAGCTTCTTCAGATATTGAAGCTTTTGGTAAAGCTCGTGGTGAAGCTGGCGGTGAGGGTGGTGCCAAAGCTGGTGGTGAGGCTGGTGCCGAAGCTTGCGGTGAGGCTGGTGCTGAAATTTGAACTCTGGTATTTTCTTCCATTTGGTCTTGGGGGCCATGATTTCCTGTATTATGAAACAAAAAAAAAAAATTTCATTAGCTTTTGAAAAATAAAATTATATTAGTATTAGGCTTGCCCCTAGGCAAAGGTAAATAGAATGGTCCGTATTATTGTTCTAAAAGAAATCTAAGGAAATGGTAAAATTTCTATTATTATTTGATTTAATTTTTTAAAAATACAAATTAAGAAATTATATACTCTGGGTCTAGTCAATTTTTTCATTCATTGACATTTATCATTATTACTAATAACCATCTCATAAATGTTGCCATTGACAACGAAATACCATTTTAAAATATCAGACCAAATTAGATATGTGTAAGAACGCAAACGTAAAGAAAAAGAGTAATGAACATATTGTAATATTATATTTATTACAATTTTGTATATTTAGGCAAAAGTAGCTTTTAATTTGATTCAGTCATAAGCCTACACGCATTGCCGATTACATTAGTAACATGAGTACCTGTTTCGTAAAATTAAAATAACTAGTAGGCCTAGTGCTAGTGATAATGACCACTGTATTATTATACTAAACCTAGCTGAACATTTGCTGGAACGCCTAAAACTATATGTTATAAATTACATTATACAACTTACCTTTTCAAAGCAAGAAAATAAGTTCAAATTTGAATTTATTTGAAGACTCCAATAGTTGATCGATCGATAAAAGGTTATACTAACTAGACGAAATAATTCCGATGATTTTGGGAGTCAGGAATTGCATTGTGGGATAGATCTGTGACATTTAGGTTAAATCTAAAATTAGCCGACCAATGATAATTGTGGATAAATGAACATTTAAATCTCGACAAATAAGAAAATGTGTTTGAGCTAAAGTTGAACGAAAGGCTATGGGTCAGCAGAACAAAGAGCTCCCGCCAGGCTTATTTCTGGACATTTTAGTGGGCAATAACATTACATGCTAGATAGGCTAAACTATCGATCGATACCAAATATGCCTATATAGCGTTGTAATTATATTATAAAAGCAAAGGGCACGCATGGGTCTGTTGGTGCCTGAATTTTGTCCCCGAAGTCAAAATTTACTCTTACCATACTACTTTAAAATACATTTGTAACAACTTAAAATAATTTTTTTATGACAATTGTAAAAACCAAAATGTTCCTTAGATATTTATCTAGTAAAATTCGCCATAATCTCAATTTTGATAAATTATATAAATATTGATATTTTCCCTTGTGGACCACCTTAAGTACAAAAGCTTTAATGAGCAAAATTGAAAGCCATATATTATATTTAATGTGAAAAAAAGGTTAAAAAGTTAAAACTAATTATGGCTTAAATTTTAAAATAATAACAAAATGGGGGTTATAAGCTCCAGCATGTTCAGGGGCAATAAGCTCCAGCATGTTCAATGCAAATATTTTTACATAGGCTGTAGGCAATTCTTACAGAACCACTCCATGCCATGGCTTCAATATCAGCTTCTTCTGGGATTTCTGTACATTAACATGGTACCAAATGTCACATAAGTCACAGCACACCCATTCTTCTCCTCGTCCTACATGCACACCACACTTAAGGCACACAGTGGCGCATCATCGTCATCACTGGCACTATCGTCTCCATTTGGAAGATTTCTTCTTTTTCTCGTGGTCTTTTTTCTTCGAGCATTATCTTTTTTTTGCTGCTGCTTCTCTTAGTTGCTTCAAACATGCATCAGTAGCATCCTTGTTTAGAGGGTGTTCTGTTCTTCTTGGGACCACTTTAGGATGGCGTCGCATGAAGCCACTCAACCAGTCCATACTAGGTTGACCATCCACTAAAGGCATTTCAAGATCATTTTCTTTCACAAATTCTTGAATGATGCCTTTTACCTCCTCTTTACTGAAACCCCAGCCTAACTTAGCCAACACAATGAGGCATTCTGCCAGTTCTTCTTCTTGATTAGGCATCAAAGCAGTTTGCCCCCCCTTGATGAGAATTTACTCAAGGGAGGCAAATTTACTGGTAATTTACCTCATACTCTCCTCAAGTGCCCTTTTACCAACTCCAAAATGCTTGGATGCCTGGTTGCAGATATCTGCTTACCCATGACAGAATTGTAAGCATCTGCCATGGTCTGGCTAGTTGCATAGGACTTCCTGCCTCCTTCCTCTTTCCTTTTGTAGGTCTGAACCATTCTGCAAAATAAAGGGGGCAATAAGTTCCATTATCAAAACTGTATTTAGAATTTTTTTAAATCCTATTTCTACAAATTAATAACTTTTGTTTTCAATTTAAGCTATATCTGTGTAATGTTTATATAATTAAAAACATGGATTTTATTAATCTGATAAATATTATTTGGTTGTTTTAATAATCTTTTTTAACAGTTGGGGATGTTAAGCCCATGCTAAATAAAATATTTCTTTTTATAAATTAATTAAATAAATAAATAATCTACATAACCATATTTCTCTTACAAATGCTTTCTATTTAAAAATTGAAAGGAACTTTAGTATTAAAGTGAATTTTAGAGCTTTTTATAAACAATCTCTAAATCATTCATCCAATCCAACAGCCATTTTACTTTGCGAAAATGGCTAGCTTCATTTGCTCTAGAAATAACAGTATTTTAACTCATTCATTAAACACACATATAGTTAAAAACTAAAAAAAAGTTTAGCTGTACTTGTATTTGTATGAAACCTAAAAACTCTCAATGTAGAAATAAAATTTCAAGTAAAAACAAAACAAGCATTGGTTTAGCTGAATTTTTACAATCGATTTGTAGAAAACTGGAGGGAAAAGGCACTCATCTAAAAAAGGCAAATTAAAAATCAATCCCATGCCATGGGTTAGAAAACCAAGAATGGTTGGGGAAAGTTCTCTGATTGGTTAGTAAGTCTATCGTAAGTCTCCATCAAGTAGTGCTTAATGTCCTTCTCTCTTTCTACAATAATATCAAGCATTTTATTGTATGAACTGGGCTATTGGGGCTTAATACTCCATGGAGCCTATTACCCCCTTTTACCCTATTAGTTCATAGTGCCTAGGCCTAAAAACTATATTACAATTTAAATCAAATTAAAATGTAATAGATAGACCTACCTCTGTTGTCTGTAGTATTAGTGTATTGTACAAAGTCAACTACATGCCTACCAATATTTTTCTAGGACACATTTTAAAAAATTAATTAATAGCAAAGAAAATAAAACCATAAATATACATAGTCAGAGGCAAATCTAGGGCCTACTAGTACTACTAGCATATTTTGTAGAATGTAGGACCTTACCACTTACAATAATAAGCCCTACTTATCAGCCCTCTGTCATAGTAAAATAACAATGATATAAGCCAACATAATAATATTGTATGTGGCATCATGGACAAGATGCCCTTGTCTATTCATATATACCTTTGGAATAAGTATACTGCTGATGTAGGATACTACAACTATTATTTAAGTTGTTACATACAGCTTTGAAGGCACCTTAGCCATGCTTAGCTGTTGAGAATTAAGATTGTATAGTATAGAGCAGGGGTGGGAAAACTACGGCCCCCGGGCCGCGGCAACTGATATTATGCGGCCCGCGAAGGCATTTCGAAATATAAAAAAAATGACTGTTTTTAAGTTATTTTGTTGAAATGTACAGAATTTCATGGACCGTTATGATCGTTTTAAGATTTTTGATCAACTTCATTTCTAATTTTCTATTTTTTAAACAGTCCTTGACTTTTGTTATGTAATGCTATAATGCAAATTTACCGATTTTAACATAGAGTAATGTTTATCGACATGTAAAAATTGGACATAATATACATGTGGTCCCCCCAATAGCTTTACATTTGTCAATGTGGCCCGCCGCACAAAAAGTTTGCCCACCCCTGGTATAGAGTATAGGTTCTCAGTCGACAAGTCTGAGGTGTCTTGTCGATTTTGGAAGCGTTGGCCACCGACCCCCTCAACATAAACCTGGGGAACACGACCACCATTGCGTGTCCCGCTTGGGCAGACAAAGTTATGCATGTTACCTGCCAAAATTAAACAGTTCCTACAGAACTGACAGCTTTGATGTTTTCACAGTTGGAGGAAGAGCAGAGACAGGGTAGGGATCATGATTACAAGTTGGCGTTGTGGGATATGAGGCGAGAGGCTGGGGTGGAAGTCTCTGGCCGATGATTCTAAATATGCAGCCTTGAGAAAGCTGCTCCTAGGCAACCGTTTCGTCCCAGCTACTTCGTAAACTAGTTGTGATGTGGTAACCCACTGTAGAACCCCTCTTAAAGGGCCTCTGATGCTTCCCCGGGATGGGAGGGGAAGATATTAGGACATAAATTTACAGTCCCAACACCTAGGAAAGTCGATTGTGTCCACTGCATGTATGCACAGTGTCGGACCGACCGGGTTTCCTTGGGTCGGGGCAGTCCCCAGCAGAAATCCTGATCGAGCGGACTCAGGTGGGTGTTTTCCTGGCAAAGGGACATCTTCTATGTGCCGCTTCACGGCCCGATACGTGGGCTTAGGGGGGGTTCTTTGGGGAGGGTATAAGGAGCAATAGCTCGACGGCCTGCTGACTCCATTTCCTAATGTGACATTTCAGTATAGAGTAGAGGCATACAATTTTCTTGAGTTACAATTGGAATAGCTCAAAACTTGTCAGTAGAAATTTATGTTGGTCATTATGTTTCCTTTACTAATCAACAAGAAGTTTCTGTGAGAATTATCAAGGGTTAATAAATTCAATTTTTCTTTATTTCAAATTTGTATTTATGTGTGATTTAATCAGAGACATAGTATTTTACTATTAAACTAAGCTTTGTGTGTCATGAATTTTACTTTCAAACATTAAGAATGAGTAAATAACTGCATTACACAATTAATTTAATTCTAATTATGTTACCCCACCAGTCACTTCACACCCATAATATATTCAAGACTGGTTGTTCAGTTTTTTTCATAAAAAAGAATCATGCAAGTGTTCTCCAACAGGTGCTGCATTTGCCCTACCAAGTCTATGATGGACATCCTTAAAACTGAACAGAATGATAAGTCTGTTAGCAGATTGAATCAGACCACAGTTGTTTTTGTACAAACACTTGATTTTATGCAGATATGCTAGCTAGGATGATTTATTGTCAAAATTTTTGGCAATGGTGTACAAGGATTCAGATTTTTATAGGCTTGTGTGGGTTATCAGACAAAAGTCCTTTTCACTTTCCGATTGTACCTTTTCAGAAGGACAAAATAACAAGAGATATAGTATAACTGTTATATAGTGTCAGCTTGCATCTCCCTTTATTGTTAATCGCCTTTGTCAAACTCAGCCCCCCATTTGTAAAAGTGAAAATAATGGTGAGCTGTGAATACTTTTTTCTTCATTGATAGATCTGTTTTCAACAGCGATAACATACCTTCCTTTTCAGTTCTGACAAACGTCCTTACACATTGAAAATGTGGGAGTTTCATTACTGTTAGTTTAAGGCACACTGTATTTGTCCAGTGTTGAATTAGGCAAATTTTCTTTAGATGAGGTTAAACATGTTTTAAAAAACCATGGAAATAAATAGACCTGGGTGCTCACCAGACGAAATTAGTTTGCTGAAAATAGTATTACTGGACCATCTTGTTCGCAAAACATTGTACCAGTACTATGCATAATTTTAAAAATGTTACCTGTTACGTTGTAGTTGGTGCAAAGTATAGGATAGAAATTATTTTCTTTTACAAATTCATGTTTTTAGATGTAAAATAAGTCATGTTATGAGTATGGGGTCTCGGATGTTGTTATATCTGCCTTTATAATATTTTAAGGTTTTTCTTTTCTGTTGTCCAGTTGCAAGGGCAGAGGTCGATGATGATGATGATGTCACACTGGACGATGATATTGGTAAGAGCAGAGAAGGCTCAAGGACTGATGACGAAGCTGTTCAAAGGTAATTAGGTTGTCTTATTTATTTGTATATTAATTTTTTTTTCACTTCTTTGCATCATTTTCACTACATTTAAAAAAATAACAAAAATTATTTGTAAAATATTTAATTTGCAAAGCATGATGACCTTGTTAGTTTTCTTTATTTTGTAGCATTATTGCTACTATCAGTCACGTGATTGGTTATTCTCACTTCTTAAAATATTAAAGAGCTTGCTTAAAGTTAAAGAGATTATTCCCAGCTCAGAGCAGAGTTCTGGTTTTCTAAATAAGCTTACCTATAGATATCCCATGTTTTAAATATTTTTTCACTGCAGGTATGTAGTGTAAATCAGGTAGACACATTTAACTGTAGATCTGTGTTTGTGTAAATCAGGTCCTACCCTCATTAAATTACTAGGACCATCTTTTATTAAAAGAATGCTTGAATTTTACAAATTTTACTCCATAGACGTAATATCATCCTAGCACGCGAAGTAAATTACTTTGTGTAATGCATTAAAACATGCTAATGTTTAAAGGGGCTAATGAGTTGTTTTTAATCTTCTTGGCTTATGCCAACATTAACCAGTCTTAAAAAATCCTTTAAAAACATCTTAAGAATAAGTTTAGTCAATGAACTACTCTGCTGTATACTTAATGCATAAATCTTTGATAGTTCTCATAATCTTGTGTGCTCACACAGCTTTACCATATTGTGTTTTCTTTTTGTTAGGGAGGAAGAAGCAATAAGTCTGGATGGATTAAGTGTAGCACAAATGAAAGAACTAAGGGATAAATCAGAAAAGTTCCAGTTTCAGGCAGAAGTAAACCGTATGATGAAGCTGATCATCAACTCTCTTTATAAGAACAAAGAGGTGAGCTTTCATACTACATATATGTGTGCATTGGTGATTTTGTTCAAGGAAAAATTTTATGTGCCTGTCCCCTCTTGATTCTTGAGATAAAATATCCTGCATATTAATAAACACATAAAACTGAAACATAGATCATTTATAGGATTTATGGAAAAAAATCAATATTTATATTACTAATAACTAATAGAACCCAAAGGTGCCATTTTTAAAAGAAATTTGTCAAATAAATTTTAACAATTTAAATATTATTTGGGCTGAATGAAAAAAATCTTTTCACTATGGGAAACGAGCTCAAATAAGAATTTTTTTTGGGGGATTAAGTTTTAAATGAACAAATACTTAATAATATAAATAATATAATTTGGTTTTATTTTGTAACAATTACAGATTTTCTTGAGAGAGCTTATTTCAAATGCTTCTGATGCTTTGGACAAGATACGTTTCCTGTCATTGACAGATCCTAATGCCTTATCTGCTACAGATGAATTGACAATAAAAATAAAGGTATAGTCTTCTTTTTACCTAAATCTTACAAATTTCAAGTTTAGCAACTCTATGTTTTAAATTTGAATTTAGCTCATTGAACTTGCTTTATTAGTTTGTGTTTTTGCGGTAGCTGTACGTTTTTTCTGCTGCTGTATATACTCTGCATGAGCTGACCCCCTTAGTTTTTTTATGTAAATAGTCTCAGAAGTGAGTAATCCACTCGTAAGACTGTGAATGAGCTGACCCCCCTTAATTATTTATGGAAATACTCTCAGAATACCCACTCATAAGGCCAACCCTATTAAATAATATGCCAGTAGAAGCAATAATGCATTTATTATTTTTATTAAATCCAAACTTTTAAAATAATTATTGTGTAAGTAAAAAGACTTTAATAAACGTACTGTATTATTTATAACACAGATACTCGCTTTGAGTGTCTACTGGTGTATACAGTAACCATATGGAACATTTCTTTAAAAAAATGGAATTTCTGTAATTTAAAATAACAATAGCCAAGCACGGAATTCGCAAAATGAGGACAAAGCATAATGACCCAATTTTGCATGCAGCTTTATGTTGACCTGTAGAAAATAACAAAAATCTATTACCCACTCTTAAGCTGACCACCCCACTTGTTCCCCTGAAATATTTCCACAAAAAAAGGTGGCCTATGAATGAATGTATAGGTATAGAAGTACAGCATTTTTTAATGATAGTGTGATTAGAAACTTCAGTCTGCCATTTTCGCTTTGATTAGCCTTTTTCTCTGGTGGTTTTGTAGGGAGGGGGGGTGCAGAGTTTGACATATGGTATTGGTGAGATTTGTATCTCAGATGGCACACTTATACTGTCTTACAGAATATGCTGTTAGACCGCCTGCATGTCTCATTTGATTACAGTCTACTTACTCATCTTTATTTTTTGTTCTTGTGTCCTTTGTTATCCTTCACATTTGTCTACATAGTTGAATTTAATTTATTTTCTTTAAAGTAAAAACTTGTGAAGCTGGTTTTAGTGTCTGGCTCTAACTTGAATTGAGAAATTAACAATGTCTAAAGTGACACTGACTTCCTAAAAAGAAGAGAAATGTTATATTACTGTGGTTTGATCAGACTATGCTTACATCGCCACTTCAAATGAAAAAATCTTGGATGAATAAATAAAGTCATATCTTGTATGTTCAATACTAAAGCAGCCTAATAAAATTGTGCTGCTGCTCCCGCCACTTTTTACCATACCATACCCTTAAATTTCATTTTGTTATTTTTATGTCAGGATCTCATATTGTCTTCGCCTTAAACTGAGTGTACCATGTTATGAATGAAACTACCAGCTTTGCATCTTTATTCAGAGCAGTATATGGCATATTAAAGGTCGTAAAATAATGGTTTGAGTCCCTACCTCACTTAGTTTAAATAAGCTAGCCCAA
The DNA here is from genome assembly GCA_964017045.1 of Omphiscola glabra. Classification (NCBI taxonomy): domain Eukaryota; kingdom Metazoa; phylum Mollusca; class Gastropoda; family Lymnaeidae; genus Omphiscola; species Omphiscola glabra. Next base: position 31,266,947 of record OZ024799.1, read on the forward strand.
TTTGGCATTTAAATGAACAGCTTTATTAGATAACACTTGCTAGAGCTTTGTAATTATTATGTTTAATCTGAACCCATTATTTTGTCACTTGAGTTACTCTTTGTTAACTTGTGCTATATTATGTATAAGCTTATCATTTTTAACCTAACTTGCACTAATGGTTAAAGAACAGGTAAGTTAAGTCTAAAGGACCAGCTGACTTTGCCACTGGATTACAACACTAGTGGCAAATAATATCCATTACTGCATTTTGACTTCATGAAAGTGTGTACAAGAAAAATTGTATTGATATAGGAATCTAGTTTGTAGAGATATATGTTGGGCAAATTTCCATGGGAAGGGGCCAGATAAGATGTGTTGCTGAGTTGTGCTAAACTACAGCTGTTGACAACATTTCATTTTTTTATTTTAATACTCACCCATTAAGTTTCTAAAATTACCTTTTCAAAAACTGTTTTTATTTTATGTTTACATTTTGGGCTGCCATGAAAAATGGTTGTCCATAATAATACATGTATATTGTTTCTGTAAGACAGATCAAGTTGCAAGTCTGATATATTATGTCTTGAAAGATCTAAGAATGATGGTTATTTTTCTATCCTTAAAAAGTGCCTAATTGTATAAGAATGCTTTTTTTTTTAGGGATGTCTGAGGTGTTAATTTGTGAACGTGGATCTATTTGGTTTCAGTCAAATATCTTTGGATTATATCACTCTTGCGATAGGACCCAGACGCAGATTATGCGGGGCAAAGTTAAACAATACCGTGCCGGTATTATAATTTAGCTGTGCCCAATATTTCATTAAGTTTAAAGATGTATTGTTTTGACTTGAAAATCTGTGCTATTTCACACTCGTCTCTCTCTAACTAACTAGTCTAACGGATCTATTATAATATAGTTGGAGGTGAACTTCTCGCCGTTAGTTGATGTGTTATTACCCAATGACCTTGCAATTTTAAGTGTGTTAAGTTAAACGTCAGTGTCAGCTTTATATTCACCCCCCCTCCTCCTCCTCTCTCTCTCTATCTGATGAGGGGCGGCCGAGATAGTTCTGTTACCCCGGCAACTAAACTTTGTGCTGCAGTGGAAGGCGAACTAGTGAACGCACATTTGTTTGCATTATAATACTGCACTTATCTTAGTGAGAGAAAAACCCAAACCCAGAAACTACACTGTATTTGCTGGTAACATAATTTGTTGATATTTTTACATTTGCGTTTAGTGTGGATAAATGGTTTGTGAAACCACTGAACTTAAATGCTACACTGATGCAAAATAGACGCTTGCCGCTTCCATGCATATTCCCGTTAACAACGGTCGGTTCTAAGGACGCTGGTATAAGCATTGCCAGCAACGCATGTGTGTAGCTCTCACCTGAGTTTGTGATGATTTGAGACACAGCAGTTGACCCCTCTGGCTTTGAGCCCGACGCGACGCCTGCTTCTTCTGGTTCTTATTTTTAGATTATAACAAACGTAGGAGGGGTAAAAAAGCGTGTGCTTTTAGCTACTGTCTTAATAGCTTCGTGGCTAGAATAAAAAGGGAGAGGGAGATCGGAGATGCATTTATTTAGGACTTTGTTGCACATGACAAGCATAAACGACACAGGCAGGGCATATGTGACGTAGGTTTGCTTGAATACTATCGCATTTAATGTAATTTTTTTAGTGGGAAAAAAAGTGTTTTAGCATGCCGTGTGTATGTGTTGTTGTTTTTTTGTTTTCTTTTCTTTTAAAAGGGGGGGGGGGGGGGTGGATTACTTGGAGTTACAATCATATATCATATTCTAATTAAATTGTTTTTAAAAGTAGCAACTTGTTATATTTAGTTATCTAGCGGCGAGCACACGCACATATAATATTAATATATTTATGTTACTAGATCGTATAATTTGAAGTTTAATTTCAATGAAGTAATTTTACTTTGATACTTTATTAATTCGGTTATCATTATGTATGACACAATGGCAACTAAGAGACCACCCACTTTTTAGTACGTACTAGTATGCGATCGTTTCGTCCGAGCTACTCTCTTAAAGGGCGTCCGTCACTTCCCCGGGATGGGTGGGGGAAGATATTGGGACATTATAGCACCATCCCGACTCCCTGGGAGAGTGGGCTGCGAACGCTTTAAACGCAGCGTTTTCGGTCGACCGGACGTCCCCGGGCGGGGAAAACCTTCATCCGCAAATCTGATCGGGCGGGGGCGGTCCAGGTCCGGGGAAGTCTCTGGCGTGCCGCCGCACGGTCCGGCGTCAGGGAGACCCAGCGTCTGGGCTGTGTGGAGGTGCGTCGGGGAGGAGATTAACAGACCTGTTTACCCCCCAAACTCTTAAAATCGTACAATATCATCACAAAATCGTTCAATACATTATCTTAATAGTAAAAAATAAACATACAGTATAAAAATATAATATATAACTGATACATCTCAAAATCGTACATTGTACGTGGATGTCGTAAGAGAAAACAGGTCTGGATCAAGAGCTCACGCTCGACGGCCCGCCGACGCCATTTCCCAATGTAACATTTAGTACGTACGCACTGGGAGAGGGGTTGTCGATTTTGTGTAATTTTCTTACCCGTCATTTGACGGGGGTTAAGGGTGGGGCAGAAAGTACGTACATTCTAGTAATAAAATCGACAATTATCCTGAAGTTCTACAGCCCAAAAGTAGCATATTTATATTTCGAATGCTGTAAAAAAAATCACGCAATGTTTTGTAGGAATAATCGTCATAATGTTGCTTTGTTTTTTCACAATTTAACTGGCTAGATTTCGCTCAGTAGTAGGGGTATTACAGTAACTTTAGTCCACCGTATGCCCAACGTGCTTGTGACGTATATTTTGTTGGGCAACGCAAGTGGTTCTAAAATGTGTTGAATTCTTACAAGTAACAAGTACACTTCGAAATAGCTAATACATAAATTAAATTAAATATTGGGTCAAAATAAACACAAGACGTATGTAGGTCACTAAGCGTCGTCTATTAACAGCAAACATTAGTTACTCAAGTGAGTTTGAACCACTACCGCTAAATTGTTACATTGGATTCAAAGTGGAAATAAAATTATGGAAAAAAAACGCCCCTGTGAGCAAGCCGCCGCAACCCACAACCAGGGTATAGAAATTGGGGGGGGGGGGGGCCTAAAAAAGTGATGTGTGCAACAAAAAGGGTGGGGGGGGGATTTTTTGTGTGAGTGTACCATATAAATGACCCTTTGGGTTTATTTGCCTCGAGGCTATGCGACGTATTTTTGTGACAATTTTTTTTTTTTTACGGCTGAGTGCAATAACGAAGAAAACTAGAGAATGCATTCTCAACTGTTCGCGCAGTAGCATTAGATTTCGGCATATTTTACAGGATTTGAGAGGGGCTTTGAAATCTATTTTTAGAACGCACAAAACAGATGTACCATTTTTAATTTAATTTCCCCTCTTACAGCTTGTGGTAGGCCTTAGTTATCAATCAGACTAATATCAACTTTTAGAAGTTGCATTTTTTGACGCCAGCTTAATTTGATCCCACTAGACACTAGTAGTTATTGTCTTCATTATATATATTGCATGCTTATTTATTTACTATTAAGATACTGTGTTATAAGATTTTGATACGATATTGTAAGATTTTAGTTGTTAGGGTGAAAACAGGTTTGCACCCAGAATCACGCATCGAATATTATGGGAACCACTGGGCTGGCCAAACAGTCGGCATTTAAACCCGTCATGCAATTTTTTATTAACAAAATAATGACGTCTCACCATTATCTATCAATTATTTTATTTCGTTGTTTATTTTGTATCCACTCGTGGAGAGGGGGGGGGGGGGCGAAAAAAGTGAGAGTGCGGGGGGGGGGGGCGCGAAAATGTGACTTTTGCATACTAAATGATGGCCTCTAATGGATATAATGAACGATAGTAGTACAAACTGTGGGAAACTGTCACATGTTGTTAAATACTAACTAAATACTATCGGTTTGAGGCAAGGACTTCTTTTGAAAAAGAGACAAATTCTATGTAGGTCAGTGGTTCTCAACCTTCCTGATGCCGCGACCCTTTAATACCGATCCTCGTGTTGTAGCGACCCCCAACCATAAAATTATTTTCGTTGCTACTTTATAACTGTAGAGTATATGTGTTTTCCGATGGTCTTAGGCGACCCCTGTGAAAGGGTAGTTTGACCCCCAAAGGGGTTGCGACCCACAGGTTGAGAACCACTGATGCAGGTGAAGGTCGATGTTTTTGGTTTTTTTAATGATACAGGCTGAAAGTTACTGTATTTTGATGATGCATCTATATAGCAATAAATGGTGTTTAACAACAGCAGGACTTACCCTATTTTTACTTAACCTATTAAATGTTTCTACCTTTTTATGTTCCACTTAACTGGTTTGGGATCCATCCTACCCCACATTTTTGGGAAGGGTTGGGGGTGTTGCACGTTAAAACTTTGTTCATTAATTTATTAATATAATCAAATACCAGTTTTTATATTAATAAAACTAGTTTTTAGATTCTTAAAAGGAACAATGACACAAACAATGACACGGCTTTTGTAGAGATTTAAGTATTTATTGTAAGAACATCTAATAAGTTAAATAAAGTTTTGTGTGTATCAGGTGAATTGTGGATGATCAGATTTGTAGGTGGAAGTGGTGTGCTTCACACTGGCATTTCCAAAAAATGTTGTCAAACATTTTGATAGATGAGGCAATCTTAGATTGCATTTGTTAAAATAATGAGATCTGCAACATTCTGGTAACGAGTCAGCTCACCCCTCTCTTTATTGTTCCTATTTATAAAACTCATGTTCAGTGCTGTTTGAAACAAAATAGAACATTGTTAAAGTTTATTTGTTTGTTTCTTACTAAATTTCTTTACATGTGTCTTCCTAATAATGAAGAATTTCACCCTTGTTTATTTTAACTTCATCTTGTGTTTATTTTGATACATTTTTAATCAACTACACTAGTTTGACAAGAATTTCCTCATAACTAATCTGTCTTTTCCAACTTTCATTTTTGATACTTCTTAATTGTAAAAGATGGATTGGATTAATTTGAATACTCAGTCAAGTTTTGACACACATTTGTTATTGTCAGGATGGTGTAATAAGTTTCATTTCTTTTATAATTCCTTTATTTCATTTCTTATCTATGTTTTATGCAATGTGAATAATAACATTTAAAAAAAACAGTCTATACTTAAATAGGGCTGTAATAGTTAATCCGCCATTTAGTCAGTTTGTGTAACATAATCTTGATGGTCTTGATTCTGATAATAATTTCTTACATTTTTTTTTTTTTTTTTTTTTTGAATTTAATTCTTATACCTTTTATTGTTGTGCATTTAACATATATCTATAAATATATTTAACAATTTGTTTAATTTCAAGGCGGACAAAGACAACAAAGTCCTACACATCACTGATACTGGTATTGGTATGACCAAAGATGAACTTGTAAAGAACTTAGGTACCATTGCCAAGTCTGGTACTAGTGATTTCCTTTCCAAACTCAATGAAGCTAATTCTGCTACAGAGACAAATGACCTCATTGGACAGTTTGGTGTTGGTTTCTACTCTGCCTTCTTGGGTAAGTTTTTATTATTGCTTCAAATCATTTACCATGCATGACTAATTCTATAAAATTAACAATAATATATATAATATATTAATTCAAATTCGTCCCTCTTTTTTGTATAAAAATAGTTGCGGACAGAGTGATTGTTACATCTAAGCACAATGATGATGAACAATACATATGGGAGTCTGATGCAGAAAGCTTTAGTGTTATTAAAGATCCTCGTGGAAGTACACTTGGCCGTGGTACCACTATCAGGTTGGTATACATCTAATTGTTATGCATCTGATTGATATTTTATATTCTCTTCAAAATATTTTTTAATGTCCCATTGAACCCACTTAGACCTTTTTATCTATAGACTGTTGTATCTGATTGACTCTTTTTAAAAGATTTTTACAACCATTATTTAAACTTCTAGAAGCTGTTATTTTTATATGTATTTGATATCATTTCTAGTCTGCAACTCAAGGAAGAGGCTCACGACTACTTGGAAGAAACCACTCTCAAGAACCTGGTCAAGAAATACAGCCAGTTCATCAACTTTAACATTTATCTTTGGACTAGTCAGGTACCTGTAAAATATAAATTGTCCTTTATTATTTTTAAATATGGATTGATGTACAAAATAATTCATTGGTGGTCTACATATTTTCAAAGATTCTAATTCATATAACTTAATTATAGGAACAAGAGGTTGATGAGCCAGTTGAGGAGGAGGAAGAAGCAAAGAGTTCAACCACATCTGATGATGATGAGGACGAAGCAAAGGTGGAGGAAGAGGAAGAAAGCAGTGAGAAGGCCAAAACCAAAAAAGTGAAGAAGACTGTCTGGGACTGGGAACTCATGAATAGTGTCAAGCCTATCTGGACAAGAAAGTACGCAGCTTAACATAATTTGTTAAAAAAATTAAAGATATTATTTTTAGACAGTCAAAATGGTTTAAAACTTATGTTCCCACAGGTAATATAGGATAGTTGCTAACTATATGGCATTTCAAATTTGTAATATAAATGTTATATTACTTAGGGCCGCTGATGTGACAGATGAAGAGTACAATGCCTTCTATAAATCAATTTCTAAAGAAAGTTCAGAACCTATGGCAAAGATCCATTTCACAGCAGAAGGAGAAGTCACTTTCAAGTCTATTTTATTTGTTCCCTCATCTGCTCCATATGATACTTTCACAAACTATGGGAAAAAAGTGGATCACATCAAGGCAAGTTTAAACAAATGTTGTTATCCACAATATTTATAATACATATTTCCCTTAAAATTTATTTACATGATGTAATTTTATATATAATCATATTAGAAGTTGTTTTCCTTTCGGTTTAAGCAATATTTTAAATGTAGTGTCAATCCCTTTTTGAGGTGTTGGATGTGTTCAATTATAAGTATATTTTTTGAAGTCATCATGTTGGTTTGTTGGGTTATGCCTGTAATTGTATGTTAGTTTGTGGAAAGATTTTCAGGCTTTGCCAGTTTAAGAATATAATATCTTTTTGAAAGCTGAAATTATTAAGTACGGTAGTTACATAGGGGCTTACGTAGTTACATAAGGGCTTACGTATAGGTTCTAATTTTATAATGATTTTTGCTGTAGATAATTTTTAAAAAATAAAGCTATCTAGAGTTTTAAAAAATCAATATCCAAGAGACGAAATAATTTTGTGTATTAATGACTTAATTGATTCACAGATGTATGTTCGTCGAGTGTTCATCACTGACAACTTTGAGGACATGATGCCCAAATATCTTAGTTTTATCAGGGGAGTTGTGGATTCTGATGACCTTCCTCTTAATGTGTCCCGTGAGACTCTTCAACAGCACAAGCTACTAAAGGTTATTAAGAAAAAGTTGGTTAGAAAAGCCCTTGACATGATTAAAAAGATTGACAAGGCCGAGTACGAAAAGTTTTGGAAAGAATTCAGTACCAAGTAAGTATTCATCTGTAACTCAGACCTGTTTACCCTCAACTCTTAAAATCGTACAATATCATCACAAAATCATTAAATATATTACCTTAATAGTAAAAAATAAACATAAAGTATATATAATTTATCCACCTCAAAATCGTACATTGTATGCCAAAATCGTAAGAGTAAACGGGTCTGTGTAACTTAAATATTTAGCTTTAATCTTAATGTTTTTTAAATGTTTATTTAATTACCAACACAGCTTGACAAATCATAAAGTGAACTTCAAAACTGCTATATAAATAAATGCTCAAATTTTTCCTCAGCATTAAGCTGGGTGTTATTGAGGATACGTCTAATAGGACACGTCTAGCCAAACTGCTCCGATTCTATTCTTCAAACTCTGACACAGAGCAAACTTTCCTTGCTGATTATGTGGAGAGAATGAAAGAGAAACAAGAAGCTATTTACTTTATTGCTGGAACTAGCCGTGAAGAGGTTTGTATAGATTTTCCCTTAGTTTTTTTTATTTTATTCGTAAGTATTGCATTATAGATCCATTGAACATTCAGTATTACAGTTCTTTAAATTACAATGCTTTTGTTAAGTTATCAATTTTTTTGTTTTGTTAAGGTTGAGAAGTCCCCATTTGTTGAGCGACTTCTTAAAAAGGGATATGAAGTGCTTTACCTTGTTGAGCCTGTGGATGAATACTGCATACAGTCATTGCCAGAGTTTGAGGGTAAAAAATTCCAAAACATTGCTAAAGAGGGCCTTAACTTAGACACATCTGAGAAAGCTAAAGAGAGGAAAGAGGCTATTGAGAAGGAATTCAAACCCCTTACAGACTGGCTCAAGGAGAATGCACTTAAAGATCAGGTAGGTGTCTATTTAACTTCTTTGTAAATTATGATTTTGTTTTTATGTACAAATCAAATAGCTGTGTACATAATATATTTGATCTCTTTCAAAATTTTCATTCAAGTGTTGAAAATATTTAATGAAAAATCCCCCTTGTACAATTTATTTTTAAAAAAATTTTATATCAAATTTTTTTAAAATTAAATAAATAGATCGAAAAAGCCACCATCTCAGAACGTCTGACAAATTCGCCATGTGCTCTAGTTGCCAGTCAGTATAGTTGGTCAGGCAACATGGAAAGGATAATATATTTGATCTCTTTCAAAAGTTTCATTCATGTGTTGAAAATATTTAATGAAAAATCCCCCTTGTACAATTTATTTAAAAAAAATTTTTATATCAAATTTTTTTAAATTAAATAAATAGATTGAAAAAGCCACCATCTCAGAACGTCTGACAAATTCGCCATGTGCTCTAGTTGCCAGTCAGTATGGTTGGTCAGGCAACATGGAAAGGATAATGAAGTCTCAGGCCTATGCCAAGCAAGGGGATGCTTCCAATCAGTATGTTTTTATTTAATACCTTCAATATATAAAGTTCATTAAAAAGATGTAGTCCAATAAGGTTGTCGGTTGGCATATTTTAAATGTGAAATCATTTTGCTATTAGACATATTGTAACCTTTTGGGGAAGAACTTTTATGTTGACATAATTGTGCAACCTCAATAATGTATACCCATGTATGTGTTCTTTAGAAATAAAATAGTGAGCTTTAAGACGTCTCCCAAAAGTACTAGCTATTGCATGGGATAAAATGGTTAAACAAATATAGTCAAAATCGTTGTTGCAGTAATTAAGAGGTTAAGAAAAAATGTTGAACCACATTTCTTTATATTGTTTTATGACACTAATAAACATGTAAAAATAAAATAATCCCCATTTCTAATTTATTTGGTTTTTGCAATGTCTAATCAAATTATTTATATTGCAGATTTTATGCTAACCAAAAAAAGACTCTTGAAATCAATACACGACATCCATTGATTAAGGAATTAAAAGCCAGAATTGAGGTGGGATATATTTTTAGCTGGCTAATATCCCAAACTGCCAAGTTTAAAGGAATAATGCATAAACACAATGATGTAAATGATAAATAATGTAATCAGAAACTTGAAATGAAAAAATTATTGTATTTTCAGGCTGATAATGAAGATGAGACTGCCAAAGATCTTGCCAAGGTTTTGTTTGACACTGCAACCCTGAGATCAGGTTTCTCTGTCAAAGATTCCCTGGACTTCGCACAAAGGATTGAAAGAATGATGAAAATGAGTATGGGCATTGATCTGAATGCACCTGTAAGTATCATTTTAGAGAGCTAAATCATCCAAATATACTCATATCTATTACTATGGAATCATTTCATTCAAGTAGAAACTGAAAATGCTACTATGCATGATAATTTTGAAAATATTAAGAGACCATCAATAAATAATCTTTTGAATCCTATTGACTTTTGAAAATTTGTATGTAATTGGAATATTTTAGACGTAATAGAAGGCAGTTTTTAATCACATATAAATAAAATTTAACAAGTGTATAATTTAAAAGCTAAAAAATTTCCCAATGTGGGATCATAATGTAACCATGCTTTTTGTGATTTAGTATAATTTTACAAATTCACTCAGTTCTGCTTAAGTTTATTAATCATAAAAATAAAAGTTTCAATAAAAATTATTATCCTGAAAATAGCAATTATATTATTCCAAGTTCAACCTAACAAAAATCGCTAACATACTTATATCTTACAGTGTGGTACTTGTAAGGGATAATTCTCAGTATAACTAATTTTAAGTGTAAACCTTTTAACTGTACATTTTTACTGTGATTCCTTACATTATTGTTTCTACCCTAAGATTGAAGATGAACCTGAAGAGGAAGAAGTAGCAGGAGGAAGTGCAGCTGAAGCAGAAGAGGATGAAGAAATATCAGCAGATCCTAGTGAAGATAAGACAGATGATGAAAAACAGGTATGACTTTTTATTCATGTAGATAATGCTATAATTGTTTTTAAGAAATGTCACAAGATCGCTGCAAATTTTATCTTATGAAACACTTTCCAGTATCATATTGATTTTTTGAATGGGGCCTTATCAATGGTTAAAATATTTGAGTGTTTACGGAGCCAAGCTTTTTTTTATTAAGAATTTAACACCTACAAAGCATGAAAAAAATGAACCTCTACGTTTGATTCACTCATTCCAAAAAGTTTACCATTTTGAACAAATCATTAACAAGCAACCATTGAAATTTTTTTACAATTAATTTCCGTTTGACCTGTAAAGCATTTCAAAAAATATTTTATATTTTGTATTCTTAAATTTTTAGCAAACTTCTTCTTAAATGAGTTCATGTACCTAGTACATCACATGGCTAATTAAGATAATAATTTAGTAATTAATGATCAATAGATTAAATACTATTGTCTAAATCCAGCCAAAACTCAAAATTGAAATAATGAGACGGCAACATTGATAAGATCTGGAAAGTCTAATGCTTAAAATACATAGCATACTATATATCAGTTGCTCTTAGGCATATTTATTCATATTCAAGAAAATAAATCTGTTTACAGTACTTTCTTACAGCTTATCTTCAGCCAATACTTTATCCAAAGTAGTGCTATGTTTTTGAATTAACACCCCGACCTTTGACCTTGCTGCTTGCCCTTTATGTATTATGTGTTTGGCTGTGCTCTAAGGCCATTTACTGCACATTGTAGTGTGCTGTGAAGTTAGCTTTAGTCTCATTAAATGTTACAATTTTATCATTTGCATGGAATTGATCTCCCTTATGATAGAGAATTCACACGTTTATTTTTAGCTACATACTATAAATTTTGAAAAGCATGTCCTAGAAAAAACAAATTTCTGACTTATTTAAATATGATGAACATATTCAGGAGACTAAAGCTAGATCTGTACCTACTAAAAATGTGCATGGTGGTTTTTGAGTGACCAATCATTGATTTCTACATTCATTCAGCTTGATGGTATTTGCCAATTTGTGCTCTATCTCATGAAAGATTTTGTTTTCTGTAAATATATGGAACATATCTTATCATTTCGAAGCACAAATATATCTGTACCCAATAAATGGGACATTGCACATAAGATTGGCAGCATGTTTAAAAAATGAGTGTTGGCAATCAGTACTTCATGGCAAGCATCAAGGCAAGCTACAAAGGTCATATTTACTGGCACATTTGTACAACGTAATTTTCACTTTTGAACTATAACTGGTCTTTCTTCTGTTTTAACCACTGTTTATCTTAAATTAGAACAATGAGTATTTAAAATGCTTTCGGTAATACAGAATGTCATTTGCCAATCTCTTCAAAAATGTCCATACTGTTATGTGCTTCTTATTAAATAGAAACATAGCTAACTTAATAGTAAAAAAGATATCTTATAAGAAACTGCCAGTGACCTGTTGTGTTTTGCCTTTGCTTTCTTGCAGGACCCAGATGACACAAGCAGAGATGAGTTGTAACACTTGCTCCTTGATAGTAGCTTGGTGTTGTGTGACAACTAATGTGGTTTTCATCATCATTATATTATACATTATCACAGCCTCAGCCTATTTGACATTCATGTTCGCTTTAATCAATTTCGCAGTTAAGCAACTACTTTTCAGTATTTTTATTTTTCATAATTAACAGTACAACTTGTTTTAACTACCATTTTTCCAATGAAAAGCTTTATTTTGTAAATGTGTTAACGCTGACTGGGAACAATATTTTAAGCCCCCACGGCCCCAATTATAATTCAAATATTTGTTAGTAATTTAAAAATTTGATAAATAGGTTTTGACTGTCTGCACTGCACTGAGCTTTAGCAATCACTCAACAAGACTTACTTTCAATTGAAAAAATTTAAATAAAAAAAGAGCTAAATCTTTACTTGATATTCAGAATGAAGTCACCCATAGTTCATGTCTTTTTACCTCAACACTTACATTTAATTTTTAAAAAAAGTATCACCAGTTCATTTTGGAGTAAGTTTTATCAGGGCATTGATTTTGGGAGAACGTGGATGTTTCTACTTACATTTATGAATATCATTCAAAACACACTGCAGACATATCAAAGCATATTCTAAGTGTACAAAAAGGAGGGAATTATCCAATGGTAAAAATCTGTGACACTATGTGTATTTATCATTAAAAGTTCAGAATTCATACCTTGAATATTATGGAATGTTTTGTCTTTAAAAATGTCTTTATGGAAATAAATTGGACCAAACCATGTGGGAGTATGTGAAATGATGACCTAGCATCTGCTCATGTAATTTAGGGTGAAAGGGAAGGTTTCCTTTGTTCTCAGATGAAAGTGAATATGTAAGATGTATGCCTGGTCTGAAAGGTGGCTTAATCAATTGGTCCAGTGCAAAATGAAAGACAGTGGTAGATGTGGTTAAAATTTCGTTGAAATTTTTCAGGTTACTTAATTGTTGTGATTTCTGACTTCTCAAGTTTTTACTCTGATTTAAATTCACCATCTCTGTTTGCATGTTAACAGCTTTCATTCCTAAATTGGCTTCTCCAGTTGGTAAATTATTTTGAATATTTAGTAATAGAATTTGAAATTTGTTTAAAAAATGATTGGAGAAGCCAATATTTTTATTATGTGTTGGCTTGTAGACTATGTTTGGAAACAGATTGCATGGTGTTAAGTGAACTATTGGAATAACTGCACATTTCATTTGAAACATTTCAATTTTAATATTTCATTATCTTTAACAATGACTTGTTATATTTTGAGGTTTAAATAAATGTATATTATAAATTTGTTAATATGTTCAGACTTTTTCATTTGAATTTAATTCACTCATTTTGAAATGCCTTTGAAATTGATAAAAAGCAAAACACCAATGTCTAATCCATAAATAAATGACACATGATATCAAACAAAATCTCTATGGGCAGAATACACTTCATTAAAAGAAACTCCACACAATTAAGGGAAATATATGATCAATAAATATTTGACATTAGGACCAGTCAAAACTGATTTTAGGACTATCCCCTCTCAAAATCCTATTTTTAGTAACGAAAACAATTCTGGTTTTCACATATTTCTTTTATCAAACTAAGAAAGCAACTACAATACAGTGGAACCACAGATAGTGAATGCCCTAGTTAATGATAGTGAAAAGTATAGGCAGTTGCAGTTACTTGTTTGGCGAAGCTGAAGATTACATTTAATGCTAGTATAGGGTAATTTGATAAATTTCACAGAAGAAATAGAATTCATTGTTTTAAAAGACATGGTGGGGAGGCAGCTAATTCAGATTAAATTATTTTTTTTTATACAGAACAACACTTAATAATATAGAAAAACCATATTTTTCTAATGCTGGAACAGATTCATTGATGAGTTCAATCTGAAAAATTATTTTGGTAAGTGAGGTTTTCTTGCAAGTTATCTGCAAATACTGATAGTTAAATTCAGGGTCCAAGAAACTGAGCCAACAATTTTGTACCACCAAAAATCTTTTTTAGTGGGTGGAATTCTTTTTTTTAATTTTAATTTATGCATTCAGGATGCAAAAACCATATAAATTCCTAAGAAGGTCTGTAACAAAGTAATTATGACACCTGTCAAAAAACCCCAAAGTACCAAAAAGGTTCATTAAAAAATGAACTTCATTAACCAAAAGTTACTTTATAAAACACTTGAAAGCAATTATAAAGACAGTGAAGGCTACTACACAATATTTGGACTTCCTGAAATAAAACACCAGTTGATATACTGCATTTAGACGGCAAAGTGGTCCAAATACAAATCAAGGCAACTTCTAGAACCTACATGGACTGCACAGGACTTTTTAATGGGTAACAAGACCTGCAAATTAAGAGAGAATGAGAAAGATCTTTAAAAAAAGTATTTAACATGATGATTTTGTCCCTAAAACTTAACTAAAATGTACAATTATTACTATTTTTTAAAAACACACTATAGAAAAGTTTATTTTAAGTTAAAGTGTTAAGCTGAAAGGAGAAGATATTCTTTGTTAATATTCATAGTTGGTAGATTAAACAAAATTAACTATTACAACTCAGAAAAAAATCTGCATCAAGGTTGCCAGAGGTCTGTAAATTGTTAACAAAAATGATGGTAGTTGTAAAAAAATCATTTGAGTGAAAGAAAACGGGAAACCTCAGTATTTGTCATTTCTTTATTGCTTGCTTTTACACTTAATATGATTATTGTCAGGGGACTAACTGTTATAATCATTATGTTCCATTAGGAATCCTGCACCTTCTGCACCAGAAAACTGATGTCTGCGGATTCCTTTGTCAAGGAGAGTGAGGTCAGTCATAATGAAGAAAACAAGGATGTGGATACTGATGGTGATGGTACACCAGATCATTTGGACTTTGATGATGATAATGATGGTGTCCCAGACTCTGAGGACGCTGATGATGATGGAGATGGTATTCCAGATGAGAAGGAAATTGACAGTGATGGTGATGGCCTTGTGGATTACTTAGACAATGATGATGATAATGATGGTGTTTTAGACTGGAAAGAGTCAATAGATACTGACAAAGATGGTATTCCAGATGATATTGACAAAGATGATGATGATGATGGTATAATTGATAGTCAAGATAAGGATGGTAATGGCAATGGAATTCTTGATGATGAGGAAGGAGATGGTGACAATGATGGCATTCCAGATTATTTAGATCGAGATGATGATGGAGATGGAATTCCTGATCATCTTGACACCGATGATTATAGTAAAAACATAGATATTGAAGATGACATACTAGTAACAGAAGAAAAAAAACAAGAACAAACTGAAACAGAACCTGATATGCTTGAAGGTGATTCTGATGGGGATGGTATCCCAGATCATTTGGATGACGATGATGATAATGATGGTATTCCTGATGCTGAAGATAATGATGATGATGGGGATGGTATTCCTGATGAGCAAGAAAAGGATACTGATGGAGATGGTATCCCAGATCACTTGGATGATGATGATGACAATGATGGTATTCCTGATGCTGAAGATAATGATGATGATGGGGATGGTATTCTTGATGAGCAAGAAAAGGATACTGATGGAGATGGTATCCCAGATCATTTGGATGATGATGATGATAATGATGGTATTCCTGATGCTGAAGATAATGATGATGATGGGGATGGTATTCCTGATGAGCAAGAAAATGATACTGATGGAGATGGTATCCCAGATCATTTGGATGATGATGATGATAATGATGGTATTCCTGATGCTGAAGATAATGATGATGATGGGGATGGTATTCCTGATGAGCAAGAAAAGGATACTGATGGAGATGGTATCCCAGATCATTTGGATGATGATGATGACAATGATGGTATTCCAGATTCTGAAGATAATGATGATGATGGGGATGGTATTCCTGATGAGCAAGAAAAGGATACTGATGGAGATGGTATCCCAGATCATTTGGATGATGATGATGACAATGATGGTATTCCTGATGCTGAAGATAATGATGATGATGGGGATGGTATTCCTGATGAGCAAGAAAAGGATACTGATGGAGATGGTATCCCAGATCATTTGGATGATGATGATAATGATGGTATTCCTGATGCTGAAGATAATGATGATGATGGGGATGGTATTCCTGATGAGCAAGAAAAGGATACTGATGGAGATGGTATCCCAGATCATTTGGATGATGATGATGACAATGATGGTATTCCAGATTCTGAAGATAATGATGATGATGGGGATGGTATTCCTGATGAGCAAGAAAAGGATACTGATGGAGATGGTATCCCAGATCATTTGGATGATGATGATGACAATGATGGTATTCCTGATGCTGAAGATAATGATGATGATGGGGATGGTATTCCTGATGAGCAAGAAAAGGATACTGATGGAGATGGTATCCCAGATCATTTGGATGATGATGATGATAATGATGGTATTCCAGATTCTGAAGATAATGATGATGATGGAGATGGTATTTCTGATGAGCAAGAAAAGGATACTGATGGAGATGGTATCCCAGATCATTTGGATGATGATGATGATAATGATGGTATTCCTGATGCTGAAGATAATGATGATGATGGGGATGGTATTCCTGGTGAACACGAAAAGGATACTGATGGAGATGGTATCCCAGATCATTTGGATGACGATGATGATAATGATGGTATTCCTGATACTGAAGATAATGATGATGATGGGGATGGTATTCCTGATGAGCAAGAAAAGGATACTGATGGCGATGGTATCCCAGATCATTTGGATGACGATGATGATAATGATGGTATTCCAGATTCTGATGATAATGATGATGATGGGGATGGTGTTCCTGATGAGCAAGAAAAGGATACTGATGGAGATGGTATCCCAGATCATTTGGATGATGATGATGATAATGATGGTATTCCTGATGCTGAGGATAATGATGATGATGGGAATGGTATTCCTGATAAGCAAGAAAAGGATACTGATGGAGATGGTATCCCAGATCATTTGGATGATGATGATGATAATGATGGTATTCCAGATTCTGAAGATAATGATGATGATGGGGATGGTATTCCTAATGAACAAGAAAATGATACTGATGGAGATGGTATCCCAGATAATATGGATGATGATGATGACAATGATGGTGTTCCAGATTCAGAAGACACTGATGATGATGGAGATGGTATTCCTGTTGAACAAGAAAGGGATACAGATGGAGATGGCATCCCAGATCATTTGGATGATGATGATGATAATGATGGTATTCCTGATTCAGAAGATGATGATGGGGATGGTATTCCTGATGAACATGAAACAGATACTGATGGAGATGGTATTCCAGATTCTGAAGATAATGATGATGATGGAGATGGTATTCCTGATGAACATGAAACAGATACTGATGGAGATGGTATCCCAGATCATTTGGATGATGATGATGATAATGATGGTATTCCAGATTCTGAAGATAATGATGATGATGGAGATGGTATTCCTGATGAACAAGAAAAGGATACAGATGGAGATGGTATCCCAGATCCATTGGATGATAATGATGGTATTCCTGATGCCAAAGATAATGATGATGATGGAGATGGTATTCCTGATGAACAAGAGGATACTGATGGAGATGGCATCCCAAATCATTTGGATGATGATGATGATAATGATGGTATTCCAGATTCTGAAGATAATGATGGGGATGGTATTCCTGATGAACAAGAAAAGGATACTGATGAAGATGGTATCCCAGATCATGTGGATGATGATGATGACAATGATGGTATTCCTGATTCAGAAGATGATGATGGGGATGGTGTTACTGATAATGAAAATGAGCAAAATGTTGATAAAAATAACAATCCAGACTACTTGGAAAAAGATACAGATGGTGATGGAATCCCTGATTATTTGGATGATGATATAGATGGGGATGGAATCCCAAATGAAAAGGATGATGATGATGATGGAGATGGCATCCCAGATAAAGAAGAAGATTCAGATGGTGATGGGATTCCAGATTTTTTAGATGAAGATGATGACGGTAATGGAATACCAGATCACCTTGAAAAGGACACTGATGGGGATGGTGTTCCAGATCATTTAGATAGTGATATTGATGGGGATGGAATCCCTAATGACCAGGATGGTGATGATGATGGTGATGGAATTCCTGATAAGTTTGAAGGAGATAGTGATGGTGATGGAATACCAGACTATTTGGAAGATACTGATGGGGATGGTGTTCCTGACTACTTAGATGATGATATTGATGGAGATGGCATTCCAAATGATGAAGATGGAGATGATGATGGTGATGGCATACCTGATATTTGGGAGGGAGACAGTGATGGTGATGGGGTACCAGACTATTTGGAAGATACTGATGGGGACGGTGTTCCAGATTATCAAGATGATGATATAGATGGGGACGGCATTCCCAATGATGAAGATGATGATGATGATGGTGATGGAGTTCCTGATGAGCTGGAAAAAGATACAGATGGTGATGGTATTCCTGATTTTTTAGATGATGATATTGATGGGGATGGTATTTCTAATGATCAAGATGATGATGATGATGGGGATGGAACTCCTGATTTAAATGAGGATGAAGATGGTGATGGAATCCCTGACCATCTGGATGATGATGATGATAATAATGGCATACCTGATCACCTTGAAGGTGACAGCGATGGTGACGGTGTACCAGACTATTTGGAAGATACTGATGGGGATGGTGTACTTGACTACTTAGATGATGATATTGATGGAGATGGTATTCCAAATAATGAAGATAGTGATGATGATGGGGATGGCATACCTGATAACTGGGAAGGTGACAGCGATGGTGATGGGGTACCAGACTATTTAGAAGATACTGATGGAGATGGTGTTCCTGACTACTTAGATGATGACATTGATGGAGATGGTATTCCAAATAATGAAGATAGTGATGATGATGGGGATGGCATCCCAGATATTTGGGAACGTGACAGTGATGGTGATGGTATTTTGGATTATTTAGAAGACACAGATGGAGACGGTATTCCTGATTATAAGGATGATGATATTGATGGAGACGGTGTTCCTAATGATCAAGATGCTGATGATGACGGTGATGGAATTCCAGATGAACTAGAAAAAGACACAGATGGTGATGGAGTGCCAGACTATCTTGATGATGATGATGATGGTGATGGAATTCCTGACAACATGGAAATTGACACAGATGGAGATGGGATACCCGACTATAAGGATGATGATATTGATGGTGATGGTATTCCAAATGACCAAGATGAAGATGATGATGGTGATGGCATACCAGATGCTCTTGAAAAAGATACAGATGGTGATGGTGTACCAGACTATCTAGATAATGATGACGATGGTAATGGCATACCTGATAATCTGGAAGTTGATACCGATGGAGATGGTGTACCAGATTATCTGGATGATGATGATGATAATGATGGCATCCCAGACTCTTTAGATGATGATGATGATGGTGATGGCATTCCAGATCACCTTGAAACTGATACAGATGGAGATGGAATACCTGATTTTCTAGATGAAGATGATGATAATGATGGTATCCCAGATCATCTTGATGAGGACCAGGATGGTGATGGCATTCCTGATGTTTACCAAGTTGACACTGATGGGGATGGGCTTCCAGACTATCTTGATGATGATGATGATAATGACGGAATACCAGATTCATTGGACACTGATGATAACAATAATGGTATTCCGGATGACCAGGAAGTTGATACAGATGGTGATGGTATTCCTGATTATATTGATGATGATGATGACAATGATGGTATTCCGGATTACATTGATGATGATGCAGATGGAAATGGAGTTCCTGATTCACAAGAGATAGACACAGATGGTGATGGTGTTCCGGATTACCTTGATGAAGATGATGACAATGATGGTATCCCAGATACTGAGGATGATGATGATGATGGTGATGGTATCCCAGACAGTCATGAAATTGATTCTGATGGTGATGGAATTCCTGATAATTTAGATGATGATGATGACAATAATGGAATACCTGATCATTTAGAGAAAGACACAGATGGTGATGGTGTTCCGGATTACCTTGACGATGATGATGACAATGATGGCATTCCTGATGACTTGGATGATGATGATGATGGAGATGGAATACCAGATCAGTTAAAGACCTTGGACATGAATAAAAACGGAATTCCAGATTATCAGGAAATTGATACAGATGGTGATGGAACACCTGACTACTTGGATGATGATGATGACAATGATGGAATACCTGATGATCTTGATGATGACGATGATGGGGATGGAATACCAGATGACCAAGAAATTGACACAGATGGTGATGGTATTCCAGATTATCTAGATGATGATGATGACAATGATGGCATTCCTGATGATGAAGATGCAGATGCAGATGGTGATGGAATACCAGATGCTGAAGAGGATGACACTGATGGGGATGGAATTCCTGATTACTTGGATGATGATGATGATAATGATGGTGTCCCAGATAGTATTGACACTGACAAGGATGGAAATGGAATACCAGATTTTATGGAAAAGGACTCTGATGGTGATGGTGTTCCTGATTATCTGGATGATGATGATGACAATGATGGTATACCAGATATCTTAGATAATGATGATGATGGTGATGGCATTCCAGATGATAAAGAAGATTTTGATGGAGACGGAATCCCTGACTACTTGGATGATGATGCGGATGGTGATGGTAAGTCAGACAAACTACCTGACTCTGATGGTGATGGTATTCCTGACATACGTGATGATGATGATGATAATGATGGCATCCCTGACACCAAAGAAGATACGGATGGTGATGGCATTCCAGATTACATGGATGATGATGCTGATGGAGATGGTATTCTTGATAAAGATCAAGATTCTGATGGAGATGGCATCCCAGATCATTTAGACGATGATGATGACAATGACGGTATCCCTGACAGCCTTGACAAGGATGATGATGGCGATGGCATACCTGACAGTCAAGATAAGTCCAAATGTGGCAAAGATTCCTGCCCTTCAAAACCAATTAAAAAACCAAGCAAGAAGAAAAGCTTGGCAAAAGAACAGGCTTCATTTTGGATTCGCATAAAAAATGCTCTTAAGAAAATGATGGCGGCTGCTCTGAATCAAGAAGGTGGACAAGCAACTGAGAAACCACCTCCTCCACCTCCAGTCAAACAGAAGCCACATGAACAAAAATATGATCTCCTTGATGTGGTCAAGAATTTCATTTGGGGGAAACCTAAAAGTGGTGATGATGATGACGATGACAATAAAAAGAAGGATAATGATGACAAGAATGATGATGACAATAAAAATGATGAACTTCCAGACACTCCAATCAAAATTGTGCATGCCAAGCTCAAGCTAGCACCACCAAAGGGCGTTAAAATCACCATTCCAACACCCGCACAAAAGTTGCAGGTTGTTAAAAAGGTTGATGCCAAAAATGTCAAACTAGAGGCCTTGAAACTGGCAGCCAAGAAAAAGGCAGCCAATGCTCAAACAAAAACACTGAAAGGTAAAACGCTCACACCGAGAGAAATACAACAACTTCAGCTACAAAACAGAAAACAACAAAACACCAAGCAGCCACCTCAGAAATCGGATCCTAATATATATAAAAAGCCAATCAAACAGACCCATTCCACAGATCAGTCCATTAAACAACCCCCTCCCACCTTAAAGCAGCCAGCCTCAAATCAAGTTGTTCCACCACAAAAACAGATTAATAAACAGAACTCTTCCCCAAAGAAAGATGTCTCCAAACAAACCCCTGCCCCTGAAAAGCAGTCCACAAAGCAAGCTACCCCAGTGCAGAAAAAGACAGTGAAACAGTCACAACCTGCGAAGAAGGAGCCGGTAAAACAAGCCCCTCCCATCCAGAAACAGCCAGTCAAGCAAGCCACACCCCAGAAGAAGCAGGAACCATCCAAACAAAGCAATGGCAAGGCCAAGCAGCAGCAGCAGGGCAGAAAAAAAACTGAGTTGTAAGCTGGATGTATGGTGGAGGAGACGAGTGTAGAGCTGTCCCTAGAAGTGACCATCCACATTCCAACACTGTTTAGGATTGGGAGAAGCTGAATTTATTAAACAAGTTGGTGATTTCTCAGCTCAAGAGCTGCAAATGTAATTGTGGGTTTAATGCTTGGTCAAAGATGTTGCCAGTTTGTTTTTTAATGAAACTGAAGTGCATCATTGATGTCCCTAACTAGTGTATTATTTGGCTATATTGTAATTACCCAATCTTGTAATTTTCCTTTGAACCTAATAAATGCATAGTGACATCATGGAAATCAGGGACTCTTAATTATTTTAAGTTCTATTGGAGTCAACCAATAATTTATTGTCTTTCCCATTTTTTGAAAATAATACTATAGCACTTTTTTAACATTAAAAAACAACTTTTGTCTAATTGTTGATTTGTCTGTGATGAAAGTGGTCTCTCATTCATTGTTCCCTTCAAAGATGTTTATTTGTATGATTGGTCACAAGCGTGGCCAGGTTTTATCATGGTGCTCATTTGATATTATTTTCTTCCTTGTGCTTGCCATAAACTCTGCCCTAGACACACCTTTTATTCCTCATCCGTCCATTTTTTCTAAATAATGTTTCATGTAGTCAATAATTTGGCTCATGTGTTCATTTTCTATGTACTGTCAGAAGGTTAATATTGTCTTTATTGTTACCCTTAATTGGTTTCCATAATTAAACAGTTTTGTTAACTATTAACATTAAAAAACACAAAATAATAGAGTTAAAACAGACCTGCTGACAATGAAAGAGCCAAAATCTAATTTAAAATGTCACTCTTTCCATGGATGCAGCAAAATAAAAATACTATTATCTGTAAATTTTATTGTAACAATGACATGTATAGCAGAAGGGAAATAATTATGGGGCTGAATCAATGTAAAAAAAGAAATTTGGAATCGGTTTTACTTTGGTAAACATGTAACATGTGATGTAATTGTTGTTTGGTAATGTATAATTCTATTGATATCTTTGTGAAATTAATTTCATCAGTAAAAGTTTGCTTGTCCTTAACATTTACATTAACACATCAATATTTTGATTTTGCAATTATAACTAACTTAATCTTAAATAATTTTGATAATATATTGATTTTCTAATAATGGTTTCAGCAATAATTTTGATAATATTTATCATTAAACATGTCAAGTTAGATGACATTTGGCATCTTCATACCATTCAAATGAATGAAAAACATTAATACAGGAAAGCGATCAGTTTACTGAATAATGTTAGCAATAACAAATCCCATCTAATGATTGGCTTAGATGATAAAATTCCTATAATTATTATAATTAAAAGTGTAATACAATTTTTTAACACTTGAAATTTTTAAAAAATTACATTCATTTACAATAATATTATACATATCACTGTCAACCATAGGTTTATACCAACCTCTAAATGATCCTTCATTTAATTTTTTTTCTAATTAAACTTTCACCACTCCCCCAAACTTACCAAGCTTGTGAAGGGATGGCCTTCCTATTACTATTAAAGTTTTTTTGTTTTTTTGAAATAACAATTTTGCATCAAATGCTGTTTGCAGATGAATTCTTACTCATGCAAATTAACCAAGACTTTCAAAGAAATTTAATTCTAATTGAATGCATAACCTTTTTATTAGTTTATTAATATCAGCTTTTCATTTCCTATTAGTTTGAAATGTTTGCAAACATTTTGATATATATTTTAGATGAGTGTGTGCAATTTTTCTCTCTGTGATTCTGATGTCTAATAGACAATAACTGACACTTTCTAAAAAAATTAAACTGCTAGTCTTATTTTTGGTCAAAGAAAATATGTTAATAAATAGATATTAATTTAAAAAAAAGAAATTATAAACTTTTTCCAGTCAACAAGACTAGAAAAAAATGTCCAGTTGTCTTAAAAGAAAGAAAAGAATTTATTGAAATTTAAACTTGTGTAATACTGAGCTTTTTGGCAAATTTTTTGTTTAAAATCAATGCATTAATTCATTAGCTTAAAGAAAGATGAACATTAAAATAGTTAATTAATAGTAAGTTGTGTAATTATTGTGGAAAATGAAATGCTCTGTTTTGTATGTTTTAACAATTATGACATATTTTTCCTTCTATTGAGTGTATCTACGCATAGTTTAGAATTGATGTATTGGTTTGTGTAAGTTATCTAATCTGATTGTATGACTAGTAAAAAAAAAAAAAAGAAGTGCCTGAAAGAATTGAGTCTCATATTAATCAGGTACCAGTGAGTGTTGTCTGTGAGTTAGTTGTCAAGGTGCATGATTTAAATTTTTTTATTGAAAGCAAGCTATTATGCAAATCAATGTTCCAGTTTGTAACACTGGTGTGATAAGATGATTTAATCAACTAAAACTGAAATGTCCAATGCTTGCATGTTTAGCATCCAAGCTATAATTACAATGATGAAAATGGCTGTGACTAATATTAGTAATAATGAAATGTTGATTTATTGTGGCCTTTTATTAATGAATAATTTTTATCAGCATTTTGTACTTTCCATAATTAAAAAAAGTGTGTACTCAACATAATAAATGAGCAATTAAATGACATTTAAACCAATGCTTGCATGGAATCTCTTAATTTGAGATATTTTGTGGTGAATAATGTCTGTTTCATATAAATTTGTCTTTCTATTTCAAACTAACATTTCTTCGAATTTAAAAATAAAAAAAAAGAACTTCTGAATAGTTATGACCACCAGAGTGGAAAGAATTGTTTGTCTTAATCCATTTCCTTACCAAAAAGATTTAACTCTAATCCACTCATAAAATTATTGTACTTTTATTTGATAAAAAGTTTCTAAAAGGTATGTGCAAAAAAAGGAAAAAAAAAGGAAAAAAAAAGTCCTGTCTTTGTGGCATTCTTGCAAAGAAAAATAAGGGACTAAAAAATGAGGCCAACTAACATTGTTGTTTAATTTTGTATAAAAGTGAGAAATAGTCCAGTGTTTGTATGAAAGTGAGAAATAGTCCACAGTGTTTCCAAGTTAAAGCCTCATTAAAGAAAAATATATAATAAATGCCTAACCCCATCCTTATATTTGCCCCACTTGAAAGTCCTTCATGTTTGTCACTAACAGCTTTTAGCTGATGTTAAGACATTTAAAACCCTTTTGATTACCTTCTAGGATAATCTTTAATTAGAGGCAGATCATCGGAATTCCTGTAGAGTAATGCATGCATGGTCTGTGCTATTAAGTTATCTTGAAAGTCTGTCTTGAAAGGTGATTTTATTTCAATGAATAAAGCCTATTTCCAAACAATATTGGATTTAATTTGTTTTATTATTGTTGGTTCTGTATATTTATTTTCTAGATTTTGAGTTGTATATATATTCATCATCATCATCATCAGGTCCCGTAGTCCTTCGACCGCTGGGGCGCCACAGATGACATGTACACTATTCTTCTCCATTCCTCTCGGTCTTCTGCCCTACGCATAGCATCTCCTAGTTTTAATCCCGTCCATTCTTTGATATTATCTTCCCATCTTTTTCTTTGTCTTCCTCTTCTTCTTCCTCCTCTAATAGTGCCCTGCAAGATCTCTTTGCCGAGCCCTTGTTTTCTGGTCACGTATATATATTTGCTATATTAAAAAGCAACTACTGTGGCAAACAGTACTTATCCTGTACTTTTCCCCTAACCTACAGGTCTTCAAAATGTAGTTATCACCATCCAAAAAGCAAGGGACTATTAGAAATCCATAGCAAAAATGTTGAGTCTCATCAGTGAGATGCAGATGAGAACAGAAGATGAATAAGTGTGCTGTTGAATGGCCACTAGCAGACAATAGCTTTGGCCCAACTAAATGCTATAAGAGCTTGCATACCTAAAGCCAATTTTTAAACAATATTTTTAAAAAAAAACAGTTCTAATAATTGTACGTTATAAGAGGGTTGGGTTGGACAGTGGAAGGTTGGGGTTGGACAGTGGATGGTTGGACAGTGGAGGGTTGGGGTTGGACAGTGGAACGTTGGGGTTGGACAGTGGAGGTTTGGGTTGGGAAGTGGAGGGTTGGGGGTTGAACAGTGGAAGGTTGGGGTTGGACAGTGGAGGGTTGGGGTTGGACATTGGAGGGTTGGGTTTGGACAGTGGAAGGTTGGGGTTGGACAGTGGAGGGTTGGACAGTGGAAGGTTGGGGTTGGACAGTGGAACGTTGGGGTTGGACAGTGGAGGTTTGGGGTTGGGAAGTGGAGGGTTGGGGTTGGACAGTGGAAGGTTGGGGTTGGACAGTGGGGGGTTGGGGTTGGACATTGGAGGGTTGGGTTTGGACAGTGGAAGGTTGGGGTTGGACAGTGGAGGTTTGGGGTTGGACAGTGGAGGGTTGGGGTTGGGAAGTGGAGGGTTGGGGTTGGACAGTGGAGGTTTGGGGTTGGACAGTGGATAAAGCTTTTAAGTAGATTAATGAGACACAATTTGTGTAAATAAAACTATAAACTAAGCTTTACTTATGATTACACGATGTACAATTTCAAACATTATTGTTATGCACATTTATAATAAAAATTATTTTTGTTTTACTGATTAAGTCATTTGCTGAAACATTTGAATTTGTATTCAGTGTCATCATATTTAAAGCTTAGCAGGACAGGTGGTTTGCTGGGGGGAAGAAGAAATGCTTTAAAGACATCTATCTAGTAGGCATCTATGAAAGGATTTCCCATTGACCTGGACACATGGGAACAGTCCTCAAAGAATCGAGACTCGTGGCGCTCTTCCAAACACAAGGGCTCAGTGCAACATGAGGTTCACAGAACAGCTGCTGCAGAACATAAGAGACAAGCCAAAAAAGCCAAAGTTACCTCTGCACCTGGAGTTTCCCCATCCATTCCCTGCACCTTCTGCACCAGAACTTTACTTGCCAGAATTGGCCTAAACAGCAATCTGCGCACCCACAGACAGATTCAGCCCCGGGAACAGGCCTGTGTTTAAAATGGTCATGGTCAACTTTCAACAGACAAACGATCAAAGCTTAGCATATATTGTTTTTCTTTACACAAATTGTTTGTGTCTCATTAATCTAATTGTAATTTAAATTCTCTCCAAAATATGTATAAAAAAGACAGCAAAGTGTGACAAGAATTAAGAAAATTTTACCACTGCATCAGTTTTAACTTTGTGATGCCTTTAGAAACAAAGTTATTCAAGATAATATTTAACCGTAACACTGGTTTAGGCACAAAAGTAATATCTGCAGTAGTAATTGTGTATATGTTTAGAGCTGAAAGACTACGGTATAACAGTAAACTTTGCATTTTATAACAAACATGTCAGAACACCATCATAGTTTTTATTGGTCATAATTAAGTGCACAAGCAGAGGAAAACAAAATTCTATCCATTTAAATATTCATTAGATCTATGCATTACTTACTGTACATATAATTTTTGCCCAATAAAATATTTGCCACTGAATACATAAACTTTGGGAAAAGAATATATATCCATAAACAGATTTCAGTGGATAAATATAGTTCAGCAATTTTTTGACAATAGAGCATTGGTCTTGAAAAAAAAATTCATTTGAATATAACATTACATAAGCTGAAAATAGATATTTACGATAAAAAAATCTGTTCAATTATTTAAATTTTATAACAATGAGAGATTAATCTTTCTCTCAATATTCTATAATCTATGCATAGACTAATTTGATGTCGAATTAATTTTGCTTAGATTTATCAGCTTAGTTTAAGTAAACAAAAAAAAGTGACGTTTTATTTTCACATTACTTTTCAGATGTGAGACTTTTAAACTTATTGCTGATTAAGAACATATAAATAAAATTATTGAGTGATCCCTAAAAACACCCAATCTACAGCCTGACAATCACTAGTACAGATTACATAAATAATACTGAAAAGGCAATTTTTTATAGCCATATCTACTTACCATAAATTACACAAATGCATTAAATATTAGAAAGTAAATTTATTGCAATTATATTATATTGCTTTAAATTAAGTGTTTTGTAAGTTGTTATTTTTCTTTAACTCAATGTACATTTTGTTTTTCAAATACACTTTGAGAAGATTCTTTAGTTTTTTGTAATAGTAGGCAGCAACAGGCACAATCATAGAAATTTATGTCATGATGTAGAAATAAATCAGTAAAAAATATCCAAATTTTGAGCATCATGCCCTAATGACAGCTAAGCCTATATAATCTAGTTCACTCTTAGGCCATTTAAGACACAGCGAGGACATGCACTAGGTCTGATAACAGATTGTGAGAGAAGCTGTTTCATTAATGAGGCCGAATTCGGCAGCCTGGTTCTGGCATTGGTCAGTTCTGAGATCAGTCGAGGGACAGCTTCCAATTTAAAGCTTTTCTCTGAATAATGATGGCCACAAGTGAATACAACAGAGTTTAAACAAGCTGTTGTTGCTGTGGAGAGATATTTCAGAAAAATAAATTGTAACATTTTTAAAGGAATTAGAAATGAAATACTATGAATGCCTCTAGCAGCAACAAAGCCAATGTAAAGCAACATTAATTTTTATCTGTCCTGCAGACTGAATTATTGAAAGGAAAGTTAGGGCTGCTAATTCAAGTTAGACGTAAACATTTATAACATTATGGTTTTATAGTGCAATAATTTTATGTTTTGCTTCTCCGATTATTTTGTTTTGCTGCATGACATTTTGAGTCAGAATTAAAAATTCTGCTGAATGCAGATGAAAGTAACATAGGCAAAGTAACATTAGAGCATAAAAAGAAATTTGATTCCTACTTTGATCATCTCTTGATTGCTCAGTCTCATCCAAGTGGTTCAACTGCGTGTTTGTCAAGGAAATAACTCCTGTTTCCTTCTTCATGTTCCTGTACATGTAACAACAAACTAAGACTTAGTGATAAATTAACATGCTTGAGGTTTCCTGAGTAAAAAATATGAACATAAAATGGAACCTTAAATAGTAAAGGATAGAGTGGTTGTGTTTTGGGCGAGGCCTAAGAAGACAGGGAAACTCACTGTCTTGTATGCTATTTGACCTAACATAAGAGAGAGTTATAAGAAGCATACATATTGACACCCAAGGAACAATAACAGGATGCTTTCTGAGGGAAACCCAAAACCAGCACCAATGGACACTCTACAATCAACCACTTCAGTATCTTGCATATACTGATGATATAGCACTGCTAGGGAAATGTAGTAAAGACATATCAAAGTCCTTAATTTAGATAGAAGATGCATCACTACTTGCAGGGCTGGAAGTTAACAACCAAAAAACAAAATACATGACTATGATAAGAGAAGAACAGACAGATGAAGCCATTGAAATTAGAAACGAGACTTTTGAAAAAGTAAATCAGTTCAAATACCTAGGATCTTTAATAAATGAAAGAAACGAATTACTTACAGAAATTTTAAAAAAGCTTATCAGCCGGAAACAGTGGTCAGAAAATACTCAAAAGTAAAAACATTACAAGAGAAACAAATAAAACTATTTATAAAACTATAATAAGATCACTTTTAACTTACGCAAGTGAAACTTGGACCCTAACAAAAAGTCCTCAGGAAAATATATTGACCAACAAAGGATGATTATCGATGGAGAATACAAACCAAACATGAATTGCACAGTCTATATCAGGATCCCACAATAGTAGAAGAAATAAAAAAGGACAGGCTACGCTGGGCAGGACACTTAGAGAGAATGCCAAATGATTGAGGAGTGAAGAGGGTGCATCCCCAAAACCCTAAAGGAAAACAGCTCAAAGGCAGACCTAGGCTTAAATGGATGGGTGATGTGGAAAAAGATCTACAACAACTGGGAATCCAATCATGGAAAAGAAAAGCATTAGTTAGGTCTGAGTGGAAGGAAGTAGGGAGGCAGGCCAAAGCCCTACATGGGCTGTAGCGCCACAGGGATGGATGGATGTGGTTGTGTTTTAAATTTTGAAAATATGGTCAATATGCCTATTATGCAGCGACAACAAAAAAGTAGGGGGGTGGGGGGGGTAGGGAGGGATTGTTTTTTTTACAAATCAAGTTGATGCATGCACATGTTTGTATGTTGTAATGGATTAACTAAGCACAAGTCCCATTTCAAGACAACGTAAATTTTAATCCAAACATCTCTTTCCAGTTTTCGTACGAGTCAAACACATATAGTGCAGTCCGCTACTGATACAACCTTCTCATTCAATGCTCAGACTTTAACTGCCAAGTGAATAGCACATACTTCAAAGACAGACTTTAGACACCACGCCACATCTACATAAAATTAACATCCCAATGCATCACAAGCCTACTGGCGCCAAAAGCCTTCAGTAACCAAACTGTTGCTGTTGTTCATCAGTTGGGAGTCGATCATGACCACTTTAATCATCAGATTTGTACTAGTTCTGTCTGTGGTTGCGCAGATGGCTAATGAGGCCGAATCTGGCACGAAATTTTCTTGTGCAGTAGGTGCAGGGGAATGATGGAGCATCTCCAGGAGCAGAGTCAGTCCGGGCCTTCCTGGCATGTCTCTTGCGCTCTGCAGCCGCTGTTCTGCTAAATTCATGGAGCTTCTGTGTAAAGTGGAATGCCACGATGTTTCGATTCTTGGCTTTTTCCTGTCTG
Source organism: Omphiscola glabra (assembly GCA_964017045.1). Lineage (NCBI taxonomy): Eukaryota > Metazoa > Mollusca > Gastropoda > Lymnaeidae > Omphiscola > Omphiscola glabra. The sequence goes on from OZ024799.1 coordinate 31,297,532, forward strand.
GGTTAATTTCTTGCATAAGTAATATATTGGATGGCCCCATATTTCATTTGGAGGGCTGACATTTTATACACCAGCTAAAATTTAACTGGATCAATTTTTAAGAGTGTGTTTTTTTTAGAAGACTAAGTTTATTATCTCATAGTGGCCAAAAAAAAACAACCAAAGCAATAAACAGCTGTCTACAAACCTAAGAACATCAGCCAACAGGTGATCTCGTGGGGTCAGCTTGTCCCTCTGTTGCAGCTGAAGTCTGGTCCGTAACAAGGATGGCTCCACACTTCCTTCAGCAATCAACCTCTGCCATTCTTGACCATCCTTTTTGCCCCCTTTCGTTGCTTTCAACGATGTGATATGACAATGGAGGACTTGTAAAGAGAAATGTGTTGTGAAGCCTGTGTGGTCACCTGATGGCCGGGCAGATTTTCTGAGTGATTTAAAAAATAAATAAAACAATTGAAGAGCTGATTTTCAAAATGCTGTATATCCATTTTGGGGGTTTTGAGATTATTCAACTTTTTACAAAAAATTAATAAAGCGTTTAGAGGATTAAATCATTTTTAGACAAGAATAAAATAGGAATATAATGTGTTAAGTATATAGAATTTACCATGTCCTAAACGAACCTGGTTTGATCTACAAAATGGTTTGGTTTTTTCATTTTTTTTAAAAATGGTGGATACCGCGTTTTGAAAATAAGCTCTTCAATTATCTTTAAAGTTTAATAATTCTTTAAAAAGACCTCAACATATTTTTGGGCAGTACAAAGCCTTTTATTGACATTATGGCAGTAACAAAGCCTTTAATTGACATTATGGCAGTAACAAAGCCTTTTATTGACATTATATATTCTAACTCCACAAAAGTACATTCATTTTGAAAATCTCTACATATTCATTTTTTATTTAAACAGATTTGAATTTTAAATTGTTTCACAAATTGTTTCTCCAGAATAGGAAATAAAAATTTGCCAGTGAATAGGGTGTGGTACATCTTGCCCAGTAGGGTGTGGTACATCTTGCTCAGTAGGGTGTGGTACATCTTGCCCAGTAGGGTATGGTACATCTTTCCCAGTAGGGCATGGTACATCTTTCCCAGTAGGGTGTGGTACATCTTGCCCAGTAGGGTGTGGTACATCTTGCCCAGTAGGGTGGGGTACATCTTGCCCAGATGCACCAAAATGTCTCATCATATGGGTTAATGTTTCAGTTAGAGTCCCCCCCCCCCCCCAATTGGGTATGATTAATTAGCTCTTCATGAACACCGAATTTAACTACACCTAAAATTATTCATAAAACATATCAAATAATATTATTTTTATAAAGCATTATTAAACAGAAGGAGCAAATAGCAAAATATTAAAGTCACTTTGCAAGATCCTTTCATTAAATGATTAGTGACCTCTGATTCAGATCCCAGCTTTTGTAAGTCTCAAGCTGTAAACTTACTTTAAGACAAGCTCTCCCAGCCATGTGGCCAGCTGTGGCAGGTTTTCTAAGAAAATGGCCTCTAACTGTGCAACAGGGAACTCGTTGCTTTGCCAAAACTCAATGGCCTGACAAGAAGGATGTTTCAGAACAAATGAATGAGGTCAAACTTTGACATATAACACTTCTTCACTGGCCACTAAATATTAATTATTAATAGAAAATCTAAAAATTCAACATAAAATAGTTCACATTATTATGATTAAAGAAACATAGTTTATCAGATGGTTATGCATTGTAGGTTATTTTTCAAATTAGCATAGCAGTCACATGAAACATTTTTAGCTCTAGAAAAAGCCTCTTGATATACAATGTGGATATTAAAGGTGCGCCATTTCATAAAAAAATCCTGATTTACAAACAGATTTATGATTAATTTTTAAAAAGATAAAAAGCCTGTCAACAATGAAAATACATTTTTTCTGATATGATAAATGCATGTGCAAATTCATCTGCTATGAGAAAAAGCCATAATTTAATTAGTCCCTGACTTAGTTTTGTATTTACAAACCTTGAATTAAATTATCTTTTTCTAGTTTTGCTTTATTTTAGAATCAGATAACATTGCAAATCCCATCTACATTCATAGGAGCCATAATGATCAATAAATTGTGGGCCCTTAATATATAGAAGAAGAAGAATAAATAAAACTTTAAAATTATAATAATAATTAACTTGCATTATCAAATTCCACAATTTAGATGACTTTGGTAGATAATAGGTTTACATACATACTGTTACCTTAGTATTTTATTACAAAGATTGCTCGTGTGACACACATTTATACAACATCACCAACAATGACTAACTTACATATGAGCACAGTTGTATCAACACTTTTTCCATTGTGAAGTCAACAGCCACCTTGCCAGAGACCAGACTGAAATGGTGAATGGGATCAGAGTGTCCATGCCAAACATATGGTGAGTTCAAGCAAAGTAGGAGGAAAGGGGAATGGTTTAGTACGTGAAAAAAATTTGCCTTAGATTTGTCTAGACCCCAGGTTGGGAGTCAAATACAAACATCCTTGCAGAATTATGATTTTAAATACAAGTGAGAATAAGATGCCTGGGTAAAATTAAAGTACGATGACATCATTTGTCAGTCCATTTTTTTCCATTCAGAATATTACAACTTTGCAATGACATTTTCCCTGTGAGGTGACGCTTTGACTTGGGGAAAAGACAAGAATAACAAGAAAATTGACTTACTGAATATGATACTTGACTAACTGTGCACAGAGTGTGATGATGTCATTCTTGTCCAATTCAGCCATTGAACTTGTGACAGCTTTCAGGCGGTAAAATAAAGCCTGTGTATAGCATTTAGAAATCAAACTTGATGGAAGAAATGAAATTTTATAAAAAAATATTTTTAAAAAACTTTGTATTCCTTTAATAATGAGTAAAAAATATCAAATTCAGGCCATAGTTTTTTGTTTTCAAAAAGATGTGTTCTTCAAAGCTGCGTAACAATTATGCATTTCTTTTAGGACATTAAAGAGGCAACATACCATTTTTTAAAAATAATATTTATAGAATATATTTGAATTTTTGAATAACATTCACAAACAATTATATTTTTCTAAAAATGCTTATTTAAGAAAAAAGAGTAAGATAATTGAGAAATTGAACATTTTTGGTGAGTGGAAATGGAAGCTATTTTTGTCAATAATTTATAATACATTACAACTCTGGATAGAAGGAGAAAAACTTCTATACTGTCCTGTAATAGTGCTAATTTACAAGTTACTTGTTAGATTAAATAATGATATCCACACGGTAGATTTGTGTGTGTGTGTGTTACCTGCACAAAATCCCCTTCCAAACAGCTAATGTGCCCTGCAGTTATCCAATCTTCCAAGTCAACACTGTTCTGTAGACAGAAACTGCTTTCACACACATTCTCAAGGACCTGTTAATAGGGAGAAGATTGTAATGGATGTGACTTGGGCTAAAAAAAAGCTCTATTAAAAAAACTACCTCTGTTTTGTAGTAGTGCTTCCTTAAAGATATTGCTTCGTAAACCTAGATTTTTGTTCCTGCCTAAATATTTGAACGTTATGATTTCAATGCTCTAAGTTCATCCTACGATCCTTTCTTAATAATTTATGTATAATGTATATATAAATAGGATGTCAGTCAATATTGACTATGACCACCTTAATCATCGTATATGCTAATTGTGACATTGGCTGTGGGTGCACAGATGGCTGATGAGGCCAGTTCAGGCATTAAATGTACAATGGGCTTCAGTGCCATCTTGTTCAAAAAAAAAAGAGGGATTAAAATCACATGCAGATCTGAATAGAGGACATGACACATCTTAAAACCAAGGTACAAAGTATGGCAATTAGAGCTTTAATTTTTACATCAAATGAAGTCTTTGCCGTACCTTAAGAGTAACAGGCACCACACAGCTATCATACATCTCGTCTCCAAGATGATCAAGGCTTGGGAGGCTGTCCAATGAATCCTCACTTTCTGTTTTGGATGGCTCACTCTGGGCAAGGGAGGGTTCAATGTTAACATTGGAAATTTATAACAGATGAAATGATTAGCAATGTAATGATGACAATATATCTAAAAAATAACTTGAATATATGACCCAGTGTTGCCAGGGTAATAATGGAAGGCATATTGTGTTACTTTCCACCTGCTATGGCAAAGTTTCAACATCTAAAAATACCATTTTTGATGTATGTAACTGAATCAGGTTTTAATGTATTACATCTTCAGAAATAAAAAATAATTTTCAAAGCCCTTGAAATGTAAATTTTGGTAAATATAAATAAGACTTTTTTTATTTTAAAAAAAGAATCTTTGTATTGATATTAACGTTTCTTACATCATTGGGTTTTGATAATTTTTCTTCTTCTATATAATATAGGCCTACCTAAGCCTTTTTCAGACCCCTGAACTGCCGTACAAAGAAATCATATTTTCTAAAAAAATTGTTTAAAAAATATCCTTAACTTTAAAAACTTTATATGTAAACTTTTTAAATATCTGTAAACTTTTTAAATCAATCTGTAGCATTAACGGATTTTGAGATATTGGTATCTTCATTTAAAATATACCCAACCTCTGCCTTGCTCTTGATCTATATGATTGCAAAATAATTAAAAATGAATTATTATATTTAAAGAATCATCTCTTAACTAATTTTCACATCTATTATTTTAAAAATTTGGAGCAAAAAAAATGATCTAGTAACTGAAAAATTATTTGTTTGTCTGATGTAAATCAACAGCTAAATATTTTTAAAAAAGAATAAAATATGGTGACTTCTTATTTTCCAGAAGAATACTCTGTTGTTATTATAAGTCACATTAACCTTAAAAATAAAAAATATTACCATAAATTTAGTTTTTTTCAAAATTACTTGCAAAATCATCAATAATGCAAAAATTTTTATAACAGATACTTTTAATTAATGGGAATGGCAAAATTACCATGTACTAACCCACAATATGTCCTGGTTGAGTGTTGAAAGTAAAGCCATCCAGTGGGGATTGGTCACGTCTGATACAGGCAAACCTCTCATAGCAGATGGAGTGTTTGCTTCACTTCCATGGTTGGATAGTGAACGGCGGAAAGTGTTTGGTGCCATTAGCTTAGCACCTTGACCTTCCCTGCGTGACTTAATGTACCCCAACTGAAAATATGAAAAAATGTATCAAATTACATTTCTAAATAATAATGTTTTCCTTTTGCATTTAATCACTTAAGAAAAAACTTTAATTTTTTTATTAATGGGACACATACAATTTGTGTAAATACAACCATATAGGTTTGGCTTTAATAATGATTATACAGAATATAAATGTAAACATTTTGGCAAATGACTTCATCTGTACAACAACAACAACAAAAAAAAAAAGTCCCTGACAAAAACAAATCTCAGAAGAACAGAAGTAGGTGGAGGTAAAATTTAAAAACAAAACAGGAAAAAGACATTGGAGCAATGTAAAATTGTGATTTTTTTTTATACCGTCTGGAGTCAGCGTAACAAATCTTGTTTTTATTTTCCTTATAAATTCTATCAGGCGTATTACTTGTATACAGTATACCAGTAACTGCAATGTCTAATATTCTGTTATGGTTAGCACTATTGAAATGTTTGGAAACTGGACAATGGGCTTGTTTATTGAAGTTATACAGATGTTCTCTAAAATGGTCTCCAAGACAATAACCTATCTATCCTACATATGATTTTCCGCACTTTTTACAAAGGATGGTGTAAATCACATTGTGACTTGTGCAAGTAAAGCCATCTTTCATTCTGAATATTTCCAGAGGGAAAGTGATCTTCTCAACTTTCACATAGGGATATGTGTTTCAGTGGCTATGGTTGCAACTTTTGGTGCCTATATATGCTTTAATAGTAGGGTGGTGGCTTCTAAAAAGCATGTCCCTAAGGCTCCTGGCCTTCCAGAAAGCCAAAAGAGGAGATTTTTTGAAAGTGTTTAAAGTGTTAATGGAAAAACACAAATTTTAAAATGTTTTCGGTTTTAAAAAATCACCTGTTGAAGGTAAATTATAATCAATCTATTTAATGTGTAGGTCCTTTTAATTAATTTTTTTGAAATTTCTCAGAGAATATGCATCATGTATGCTAAAGTGATAATTTAATGATATTATTATCTGATAAGTTGCATTTAACAATTGAACTCAATGCAGCGATATTTGCTGACAAAATGGTCTGGTCTTATGGTTCACTCATTTAAAATAAGTCTTTTGAAATAAAAAAATGCATCCTGTTCTGATGGACCAGCTAGAGTTACCCCAGAATTTTTGTTTACTATAATTAGACACAATATTTTTTTTTTTTAAAGGGGGCAACACAGATGTTAAATTACCTGGCCTGAATCATTCTTGCCCCAGGCCCAAATGCTACCTTCTATATCAATAGCCAAATTAAACTCTCCCCCACTGGCTATATGGACAATGTGTTGGTCATTGATGGAAGTCAGCATCTTGGGCATTCGCTGTCAGGCAAAAATATAAATAATTAAACTATTTACAGCATAAACTGAAACAAATGATAACAATTTAAGAAACAATTATAGTGTTGTTTTTTTTAAAATTTAAAATGTATTATTTAATCAGCCATTTAAATTTTTTTTTAAAATTTGAACTCTATAAAAATGTTCTAAATAGTTATTTCTGTAATTCACATTATTTCAGTTGCATTTGAGGATTATTGATACTTTCCTGTATAGACAAAATTTAATGAACCGAATTCCAAATAAATATGGTGTTTATGTAAAAATTATTTTTTTAAATGGTAACTTTTTAGATTTTTTAGATAAGGAACAATGACATGTAAACTTTGCATTTTTGTTGGCATCTTCCGTCACCTTTTCCGTCACAAGGTGACGATGGTATGGAATTCACAGGACGAATCCACAAGGCCTGGGATTATTCTTCTAGGATTATAAGCTGGTTCCCAACAGCAAATCACCTCTCTCCACGCCGCTGGATAACCCCAAGGGAACATCATGTGGATGCAGGAGTTGTCGGAATGTTTCATTTTATCAATGTTATCCGACTTTCGGGACTCCATCTCCGGGTTTGAATTCAGAGTTGAGATGAGGTTAATGAGTCCGGGGTGCTGGTGGTGTTTTTGTTTGACTTGGCTTTGGCGGGGATTGAACTCCAGACCATCAACTTGAGATTTGGTCAGTTTAGACCACTCGGCCACCCAGCACCCTCTGGGCAGCATAATACTATTAATACATTTAAAGCTACACAATCATATGTTAACCTTGCAAAGACAGCATCTAGGAAAAGTGTGATCCATCCAATTGTTTGTGCAAAGTTTTAATGATGCATGTCTAAACTCTCAGGCTTTTGACAATTAAGCCTTATGGTTTAGAGTAAATTTTAAACAATTATTTGTTTTCTTTTAGATGTATCAACTTTTCTAACGCTTTTAAGCCATACATTTCAGGGTAATGAAACACCTTTTACTGACTTTGCAACTGATTACCTCATCTTGTCTGCTGCCGGTACCAAGCTGCCCTTCCAGATTTCTGCCCCAAACATAAACACCGCCATCATCTGCTAGCAGAGCACTGTGCAAACTGCCACAACACACCTGAGTTTAATTGTATAAAATGGAGAGCATGTAACATTAAGAGCAACAATTTTAAACAAATTTCTTTGTTATTTTGATATTCTTTAGCATTCAAGGATGTTGATTGAGGATATATTTGTAAGTGTTTGAGAAATTTTGTAATTAAATTTCTGACGTGGTTTAAAATTCAATTGTTATTTTGCTACATGAACACATTAAGTAATTTATATGTAATTAATATTTCATGAAATTCAATTTTTAACTAAATGGCTTTGAAAGGATCCTTATTTTTCAATCCATGCTCCCACCTCTTCAAACTAGAAAAATCTGCCCATCCACCTAATCCAGGGGTTTCAAACACAAAGAAGTCTTTATTTTAAATATAAACACAAAGATAATATAATATGATAATAAAAAATGTAGTGGGGAACACACCACAAACATCTATTGGTGTTCGTTGTCCATCATCCAATGCCAGTTGTGTCAAAAATTTCAGTGGAGCCAGCTTCCCTGGGTAAAATTTGAGCTGGCCTATTTGCCATTGATGATGACAGAAAATAAGTTGGCCTAAACTCTCTTGCCCATGTTTGCAATTCAAAAAAGAAGTGTCACAATATGCAAACACTGAACTCAGCATACCTTGGTTATTTTCCCATGCACATAAGTTGTTTCCACTAAAGTTGGTGACAAAAATGAGCCTTGGTCTTGTGACTGACCCCCATTCAACCTTGAGCTCCTCATGGAGGAGGCAATCTGTCTCAAGTTCTGGGGGTGTAGACCCCATGTGTACACTTTATTGGATGCTGTGACGGCCACCTAGATTCATTGTAAGCAACAGATTTGTTTTGTTTTTTATTTGACATTTATTGAACCAGGGAAACATTCAATACTCAGAGCGAAGGCAACATTTCCATCTGGGCATTTTCCTTTCCTTAGTACATTTTTAAAGTAAAATATATAATAGAGCTTATTTCAGTCATATCAAATAAATAGCATAATCAATGAAGTACGATGAAGTAGCATGGTGTAGTTATACAAAAGAGTATTTTACATGTGCTGCATGTGGCTCATACAAAACATTCCTCCATGTAAGTCTGAGTGAGCCATGTGAGAACAATGGTTATTTCTCTACACATTGAATATTTGCTTCTTTTTAAATTATAAATCCTACTCAAAGTAGAAAAATGAATTGAGTAAATAGTCCTAACAGACATATTTTTTAAAAGTATTTTAGATTCAGTTGGTTCCAGGTATAATTTGTTAAATTAAAATTTTTACAATATTGTAGATATAGTTGGTTCCAGGTATGAAATGCAAGCAAGAAAGTTAGACATACACAGTGAAAAAACGTTGTTGCTATGACCACAGCAGGAGTGGGCAGCACAACCTTCAAGGGAAGAGATGTTTTATTATTGAGGCCCACGCCTAGTTGACCGAAGTAGCCACTTCCGAATGTTAAAACATCTCCCTGAAGAGTAGAACATTTTTGTAAGCAGTGAAAAAAAATGGTTTTAGAAAAATTCTTAGTAAAATAAGTCTTAGTAAAATAAGTCTTAGTAAAATAAGTCTTAGTAAAATAAGTCTTAGTAAAATAAGTCTTAGTAAAATAAGCTTTAGTAAAATAAGTCTTAGTAAAATAAGTCTTAGTAAAATAAGCCTTAGTAAAATAAGTCTTAGTAAAATAAGTCTTAGTAAAATAAGCCTTAGTAAAATAAGTCTTAGTAAAATAAGTCTTAGTAAAATAAGTCTTAGTAAAATAAGTCTTAGTAAAATAAGTCTTAGTAAAATAAGTCTTAGTAAAATAAGTCTAGCAAAATAAGTCTTAATAAAATAAGCCCTAGTAAAATAAGTTTCTTTTGAATTTTCCAAATTGACTGAATAAATGATTTTGAAGATTAAAAAATGAACAGTCATAATGAAATTGGACAGGTGACTGGACAATAGAGTGACAAGACAACTGAATTTACCTGTCTCCCAGTTGAATTTAAACAAAAATAATTTAAAGAAAATAAGTACCTCTTCTGTCAGTACGATGGAGTGGGCATATCCTCCAGCAACTTTGACCACCCCCAGACTAAGTAAATATGCAACATGGGTGGGTATCAGGCAGTCCTCTGGGTTACCATGACCTAGTTGTCCATGCACACCCCAGCCCCAGGTGTAAACCCTGGAATACAACATTGACGAGATATACATGTTGCGCCACCATAGATAGATTAGTGTTTTTCAATCCTATTTATCACAATAGATCAGTGTTTCTCAATCCTATTTAACACAATAGATCAGTGTTTCTCAATCCTATTTATCACAATAGATCAGTGTTCCTCAATCCTATTTATCACAATAGATCAGTGTTTCTCAATCCTATTTATCACAATAGACCAGTGTTTCTCAATCCTATTTATCACAATACATCAGTGTTTCTCAATCCTATTTATCACAATACATCAGTGTTTCTCAATCCTATTTATCACAATACATCAGTGTTTCTCAATCCTATTTATCACAATACATCAGTGTTTCTCAATCCTATTTATCACAATAGATCAGTGTTTCTCAACCTCATGTATTTCTTTTAATTGGCTGTAGACTTCACTGAATCTATAGGACCTTTAGTAACTTATCTTGAACAAAAAAATAATTAAATTGTTTAGTAGACAACCAGGTTTTTACTTCATTTTGAGAACCACTGGACATAACAAAGTTGGGTAGTAGGATTGGTAGGCAATTTGTGTAGTCAAATATTTAAGTGTGGTGAAATGTGTGGATGGATCAATCTCGTTACAGCAGAGTTTTGATCACTGAAATGTGGCCAGGATTGTTTCAGAATCAATTCAGTGGTGGTAGTATTATTTTATAAAAAGGGGAAATTTTGTCAACTTTCTATATTTTATTAAAATTTCTGCATGCCAGAGATTACTTTCCACATCCTTGTAAGTAAGTTGGCCAGCTTTATTGTGGTCACCACAAAAATATTGAAGAGTGCAGTAAAGCCGAAATAAAGCCGAAATTAAGGATCATTTTTAACAAAGTTGAAGTATTTCTGCGTTTAGCATTCTGAGGAAGTTGCATGCAGAACTATCTATTCTGACATGATTTACCACATTTAATCTCAGTCCAATAAATGATGCAAAGATCCCCATTTTCCAATGAGCCGTAAAGAACATGTTTGTTACATGCAAGATTAAAAAAAAAGTAAATATCTTTTTTTGGTCACAGAGAGAAAAATAATTTGTGCGTGGGGGATATAATATTCATATACTTTGACATAAAATTGATTGACCCAATAACATATACATACTGATGATCTGCAGTCAATGCCAATGAGTGGTAGTGTCCACAGTCAACAGCCACCACTGTCTCAGACTGAAAAGTTTCCAGCAACATAGGGCGCTTGTAAACATGACACGTCCCCACACCAACTTGCCCATACTTTGAGTTGCCCCAGCCATAGACCTGTACAAAGATGACATCACTGCAAGTTTCTGTTGCGCTCACTGTTGGTCTGCTTTCAATAAAATTTCAACTGCCCTATTATCTCTCCTCTCTCTACCACCCCCCACCCCCACTCAACACATACATATTAATTTTATTAAGCCTAAATATATTTCCATTCTTTATCTTCAGAAACGTTTTTATATTATCACATCCTCTGCTACAGCCTTCCATAGTTTGGCCTGATTAGACTTTAACCCTTTCATTACCACTTGGTTTTGACATCGATTTTTGCTGACTCAGCAATAAAACACTTTTTTTTTTTTTTTTTTTTTTAAATTAAAAAAAAAAAAAGAGAAGAAGAAGAAGAAATTTCAGATATTTTCATTCTCTATCCAATTCGCTTTTTAACTTCTCTATAGATAAACAAATAAAGAAATATATAGCATTGAAATATGACGTCGACATGACGTCCTTGGTATTTCAGAAAAGTTCTTTGCCTTTTTGTTATGACGACTATGTGACGTCCTTGGTAATTGAAAGTGGGTGATCATGACGTCACATCTACGTCATCGGTAGCAAAAAGGTTAGAGACAAGATATCACCAGAGACAATTAATTTGTTATTTTTTTCAAATGGGTCCCCACTTACAGTCAATACTGAAAACAAGATATCACTTTTTTTATTCAATATTGATTGATTGGATATTTATATAGCGCTGGTATCCATGCTACGTTAGCATGCTCACTGCGCTCTGGTTTTCATAAATCTATTTAAACAATACACATGACTTTGAACACAGTGACTTGGTGACATGTCATTATAGTACGGAAATAAATTTTTACAGCCTGTTGGTCACAGCCATTACAAAATATAAACATTTTACTGTCAACTGAAACTCTATGTCTGTGCTTACCCCTTGCTGGGTCAAGGCCAGAGTGTGCTCACAGCCGCAGGCCACAGCATCAACTCTCAGTTTCAGGATGTGCAGGGTCTCAACTCTCATTGGTGGACATGATGGTTGAGACAGGTCACCGTGACCTAGTCTGAGTGGTTATTGGGGAAAAAAAAAAATTAAAGAAAAAAAAAAAAAAATTTTTAAATAAAAGAAAAGCATTGTCAACAGGAAAGTTTTTCTAGCTAAAACCTCATTAGAAGATGTCACTTTTTTGGCAGTTTAGCTGCAATAATAACTTTAAAAGGTTTTAAAAGATTCCCTTATAGTATAACTGTCAACTTTAATGCAATAAATGCTTGTTAATTTTTTTTTTTTCTTCACACCTTCCCTGAGCTGATCTTCCCCAGGTGTACAGGTCGCAGTTTCTGACAGCGGCAGAATGCTTTGGTCCACAGGCTACAGGTTGGACCTGTACCAGTAGTTTCTTGTGGGTGTCATGGGAGTTTTGTGCTTTATCCTGGAAAAAGATTAGAAAACCGAGGTATATCAAAATAAAATTAATTAGCACAGATTGATTTCAAAATTAATTTCATTGCCCGATATTGGATTTATACAGTATGCTGTACAATAATATATTTAGTATTATTCCAAGAGGAAAGTGATTAATTTATATATTTATAATTCAAACCATCACTACATGTGACATACTCTCACTTACTCCTCTGCAGGATCTAACAGTGATTATAATATTGTATCTAATTATACCACACACATACACATATATATATATCATAAATGTGCTTTTTTTTATTTGTGGAAATGTACTGCATATCTTTCTACATCATTGATGGACATTGACTAAACTTGTCACACATGACCAAACTTGTCACACATGACCAAACTTGTCACACATGACCAAACTTGGCACACATGACCAAACTTGGCACACTTGATCAAACTTGGCACACTTGATCAAACTTGTCACACATGACCAAACTTGGCACACATGACCAAACTTGGCACACATGACCAAACTTGGCACACATGACCAAACTAGGCACACTTGACCAAACTTGGCACACATGACCAAACTTGGCACACATGACCAAACTTGTCACACATGACCAGACTTGGCACACTTTACCAAACTTGGCACACATGACCAAACTTGGCACACATGACCAAACTTGGCACACATGACCAAACTTGGCACATATGACCAAACTTGGCACACATGACCAAACTTGTCACACATTACCAAACTTGGCACACATGACAAAACTTGGCACATATGACCAAACTTGGCACACATGACCAAACTTGGCACACTTGACCAAACTTGGCACACATGACCAAACTTGGCACACATGACCAAACTTGGCACACATGACCTTCATTATCCAGAATGAAATACTGGGGGGTTATGAACTTTTAAAAATATAATTTCCAAATATGGCCACTATATGGATGGACGGATCAAGTGCACATACACTTGATTATTCACATTCAAATATTGTTGGGTTCTGAGCCCATAATATCCAATACTACTGAGTTGGGGGCCCTGATTTTATATTTCCTCATATAAGCTATATAAATAGCTGTAGGCTTAGACGACAATACGAGAATCTATGCCAAGCTTAGTAGCAATGCCCTTCATAGTCCATATTGAAACATCAGTAGATTTAAACATAATAATATCAACTCCATTCAGGGCTGGTCTAGAATGTTCCAGAAAATTTGATACTATAAAAGGATAAATCTCCTGCATATTTCAATCAATTTTAATGGGACAACTTTTTATTCAAATCTGACTGATTTTTAACAGGGCCCCATATTCAAAGCATTATTAAAATGGTTATAGTTTTGGCCTTTTGTATTAGATTTTATCATATTTAAAAAATGATTATGTAACGCAGCGGTTCTCAGCCTGTGGGACGCGACCCCTTTGGGGGTCACACAACCCTTTCCCAGGGGTCACCTAAACTGAAACCATCTGAAAAACATGTACACTACAGTTATAAAGTAATAATTTTGTGGTTGGGGGGTCGCTACAACTTGAGGAACTGTACTATAGGGTCGCAGCGTTAAAACCACTGATGTAAAGAGTCATTTGACACAAGTTTTTAGAAAGTGGTGGGGAGGGTGTTGATAAATTAAATCTAGAGTTTTCCAGAAAGTTCTATATTCTTCAAATGAGTATATATTGGGATCTAAAGGCTTAAAAAAATTATTATAAATTTATTTTTAATCAGAAATTTAATTTTTTTCCTTAGTGACATGTTTCTTACAGAGCCTTAATTTGGATGTTAGCGAAAAGTATGTGGAAATGCAGTCCCAGGCAACGTCGGGTATATTGACCAGTGCACTTAGACCACAACTGTGTCATTTTAATGTTTTTTTTTAATACAGACAATTAATTCTAATCATTTCAACATTAAACTGTGCATGAAAACCTACTTTAAAAAAAAAAAATGTTCCAAAAGTGAATTCAAGGTTTTATTTAAGAGTTCATTTTATATCCTTGATGCGTCCTAGTTTTTGGTTTTTGCACGCACACAAATAAGTATTAATAATTCATTGATGAGCTTATTGCATGCCTCCCACCAATCAAACAATTTCTTTTTTTATAGCTAATTATATCATAATTCTCATTTTAATAAAATAACACCAACCAACTCTTCTAGATCGTCAGCAGGGCTGGTGACAATTTTGTCAAAAGATGGCAGCCGACAGTTGGTCAACTGACGACGCTGAGTGTTGATGTGAAGTATGACAAGAAGGAAGAATTCGATGAGAAACTCTGCTTGCAGCTCTCGTGAGTCCTGATGAAGTTATTATTTTATTTTTTAAACTCTTGAAATGTTATTTAACATAAGAGATAAAAATTACATTTCAATATGAGTTGACATACAATTTGACTGAATCTATTTTAATAAGATGGAACAGCGGTCAGAGGTTCCTTACCTGTCGTTCTCTCTCTAGCCAGTAAGGAAAGTGAACATTCATACTTTTAATTAAATATTTAAGATATGTTTTTAAATCATTACTTAGAATTGCTGGTTTACTACAGTTAATTCTAAAATGGTAATTTCAGCTATTCAAAGTGAACAAAATAAACAATTTAAAATGAAAACTAAATGATACATTGCTTTAAATAATATTAATTACCCACCAATTGATTTTCCGTGCTGTCACTAGCCATTGATCCCAGTGATGTGAGACTGTTAGTTCTGAGGACAGGTAAGGATTATATAACAAGTTGGCAAATTGACTTTATATCAAAACACACTGGATCCTTCCAACATACGGCTGGAAACTTATTTGGCTAGAGAAGATTATATTGAGCTGAGGGGGGAAGGAACAATAGCTACTGGGTACTTAATAAATAATTTTTGGAAAGAGAACATTTTTGTTCTTAAAACTCTATAAAATTCAACCTTCAAATTGCAATCTAAAAATTGTATTTCCCCACAGAATAACTGAAAATTATGTATTCACACAGTTTACAAATTTTTAGTATTGAGCAGATGCAAAAAAAATTTTTTTTGATACATAGTTTGAAAAATGTGTATGGCACAGATGGTACTTTTAACATGCTCGGACATGATTATTCTAATATAAATAATTCTTCTGTGGAAAAAAAAAATCAATACATCTCATATTTGTGACATGCACATTCAATTTTGTTTTTTATTTCCTAGTAAAATGTTCTTCAATAAATGTCAATTTGAAGGCACAAATTTCATACAGACGTTTTAATCTTAAGCTCTTGATCCTTTAATATTCTGAATTCTGGTAATTATGCATCTTTAATAAATATAATTGTCTTTTAAAATTATCAAATCATTCAAATGCCAACATTACATTAGCTTTATCCAAAAGTTTTGAATAAGATAAAGACCTCACTAAAAATATTGAAGAAAGTATTCACTTTGAATTCTAAATTTGAAATTGTAAATGTGGTTTACCTTCTGCGCATGGTCTGCAGTCTGAGAAGTGTTCCCCTCATAACAGACTTGGATGGATCAAAAATCCTTGCAAGTTCTAGAAGATGGTTCAATCTTAAGATGGGAATAAGTGGCTTCAGTAGAGAGAAATTTTGAATGGCCAATTGTGGCCTGGTTGTGAGAAGTCTGACAAGATCCTCTGGAGACAGGCATGGCAGAAGACAACCTGTGTTTGGAAAAGGGGAGTATGGTAAGTTAGATATAAGAAGCTGGCTTTTATAATATATTTAATAAAAAAAAAAAGAAAAGGATGACACAAGTTGCAATACCAAAATGGGGGTCACTAAGCATCAAAAAGTACAATGAAACCATTAATATGTAGTATTTCACTCTAATAATTTATAACAGACATTCTAAAATGATATATAAAATGTATTATTTTTAACAATCTCATCATGTTTTAATTTTGTTTCTTTTTCCCTTTGTGGAAATAAGAACAAAATTTGTTTAATTTCAATTTTAACGGAATTGCTCAAAGGCAATAGTTTTTATTGTTTTTTATAATTTGTTTCAGCTGAAAGAATTTCTGCAGATTAGTAGCTGTGATTATTGATAAAACATCAACCCACTTGTAGCTGTGATTATTGATGAATCAAACTACAAATAGTACAAAACAAAACTCAAGAACAAAGAATAGAGTAAATAAACAATCTATTTAATTATATATTTTTTAATTACCACTTCCGGACTGTAACAAATGGGCACAGAAGCCTCGCTGAACCAGATCGCTCAAAGCAGAAAATGATATGGCTGGAAAGGCCTCAGCTTTAACCAGAGCAGTCAAGGCATCGATCACTAATCCACGAGCTTTAGCCAGAGACAGGAGAAGCTCAACTTCAGCAAAATCTGCCAGCAAGTTAAGAGCCGTCTGTTCATCAAAAGAAAAACTGCCAAACAGGAAGTCACTTGAGAAAAACAAAACAAATATATAGATTTAGAAATGTATATTAATTAAAAATGTGTAATTCGGCTTATTATCTCAGTAAGTTAAAACCCTATTATATATACTGTTATATATATAGATAGATAGATACACAAAGACATTAAGCTTTGTTCTCACCTCAGCCCCATTTGTGTGTTGGCCACGGCCTGGCCAGGGCTGTGCAGCTGGTACACAAAACAGTGCAGCAGCATGCTTGAGAGAAATTTGCGCTCCCAGGTGTTGAGTTCAAAGGTCGGACTGCTGAGCACATTTCGCAGATGCATCAAAGTCTCTGAGATGCACCCATGACGTGCCAGGCCCCCAGTTCTTTTAGCTGCAGGGCACTGTAAATATTTTTAAGATCAATTTTTAACAAAATAATTTAACATTGTAAATGATGTCTTCAGAACATGGAAGAAAGTACAGTGCAGTGGCATGCTCAGTAAAAAAAACACTAAACAATGGACAATGAAAACTTTAAAAAAGAATGATAAATTTACACATGCTTGTTTTGGTACAAAAATGATAGAATCATATAAAAGCATATTTTTTCTAATCTACTAAAATCATCTAGATTTTCATCTAACATCTGGATAGCATTTTCTGATATCCAAAACCCCATTGATTTATCAAAAAGGTCATTAATATAACAAAATGGCTGATTATGCTTTATCTGCCAATTAATTTGAACAATCCTACTGTGAACCCTTTAAGACAAATGAGTGACAACCATTGATATAAAAGTATTGCACTTGTAAATTTAAAAAAAAAAATCAAATTGTCATTGTAATTTTAAGGAACAGTTAAGGAACAATTTTTAAAGGACTTGGGGTGGGAGATAATTTGACCTGAGATACATCAATCCTTAAATATTGAAATGGGAGCAATCACCATCAACAGAAGACTACATTTAACTGTTACAAAAACATACATAAAAATGTTAAAAATTATTTTTTTCATAATAAACAATTTTCAATCAGGTTTTTAAAAAAAACTAATTTAAAAAATAAAACATTTTGCAGAATAAACTAAGTTGAGAGCATGTTTTCTTTTTGAGTCAAATTTGATTAATTCAATCTTTTAAAATGAAGAAATAAGAAAAGAAGAAGAATGAAGAAACTAGAGGGAAACACAATAAAACAATATTTTTTAAATGATACAGATTAAAGGGGTAGTGATGAGCTTATGTTGATATACAGATACTATTCTGTTAGCCAAATATTTGTGTTAAGATTTCAGCTACCGTTTATAAAACCTAAATGTCTTATAGGTTACATGCATATTTTATGGAAAGATTAGATATAAAAAAAAAAATACTTAGCTAAAATATGTACGCAGAGAGATATAGAATTTTAAAAAAAAAAAGTATTCAACTTTGCAAAAGTAAATAACAAACAAACAAAAAAGCTATAACTGAATGTCTATTAGAGAAAGAGAGTACATACCTTTGGATGCTTCTATATATTTATAGAGTCAAGAGATTATTAAATAAGAACTTTATATGGTTAATATTCAATTTTTTTTAAAGATTACTGATATTTAAAAAAAATATTAAGATACACACTTTTGAAACAGTTAGGGCATCTACTGGGTTAAATGGAGAAAATGACATAGGTGGTGAAGGTAATCAAAATCTTCCTCAATGAAGGGTAAAAAATCAACAACTTTTTTTTCTTCAATTTTGACTTTCAATTTCAATTAAGATAAGAGACAGTGACTTGTAGGGTAAGCCCTCATCAGATGTACTGAAGTTGTTATCAAAGTCCTAATAAAAACTATTAAGATTTTTTAGAATAATAATAATCATCATGAAAACATTGTTTTCAGCTCTTTTTGTGTGCCATGGGACTGCTGGTTGTCAAAGGATTAGATCTCCTTCTCAATTACCACAGAAAAAACAACTTTTACCCTCTACAAGGCAGATGTGTAAAATACTACACAAGGTGATTTGATTGTTATTGTAAGTTTCTTTATTTCTTGCCTTTACTGGGAATATCAACAATTATAAATGATAGTGTTAATATCCTTCAGATAGCTGGTTAATAGAATCGTGAAATAGCACGGAAGTTATTTACCAGCTTCATAGCTGGTGGATAGGGTCATGGTGGTGGACTGGGTCAAGGAGGTGGATAGGGTCATGTTGGTGATTAATTTATTACTTGTCAGACATCAATGGCATACAAACACTTTTAATTTCCCAAGTAAAAATATGAATATAGTTTGCCACATCTAATGAAATACTTTGTCAAACATTCATTCATTGCCTTTACAGG
Organism: Omphiscola glabra; assembly: GCA_964017045.1. Taxonomy (NCBI): domain Eukaryota; kingdom Metazoa; phylum Mollusca; class Gastropoda; family Lymnaeidae; genus Omphiscola; species Omphiscola glabra. The sequence goes on from OZ024799.1 coordinate 31,316,632, forward strand.
AATCTATGAGAAACATTTGATACCATAAATACGAAGTTAAAATAATTATACTGGTCTCTAGTTTATATCATCCTCTTAATACCGAAATAAATACTGAGGCTTACTGGTTGTGTCTTGGACTAATAACCAAGCATCAGAAAGGTATGGAATAAAATACAACAAAATGGGCATGCCATTCTGATCGTGACATTAATCACTTAATAAATGTAATGAGCAGCAGCTGTCTGAAAACTTTCTGTATAAATGCCAACCAAGCATAGGCTGAAAACAAGGGGATAAATGACCACTATAATAGTTATAATTTCGGAAATATTTCTTAAGAACCAAATATTTGTTAGTAATTTGTCCATATTCTTTAATGTTTATGAAAAACACATTTATCTTCCTGATTTTCTTGAAAAAGGACTATGTAACTTTGTTCATGCGGAAAAAAAAATGGAAAAAAAGTTTGAATAAAACATAGTAATTTTGCAGAGTTCATAAACATGGTATTAATTTATAGAAATGTTTATGTATGTTCTCCATTGAAAGACATTCACAGTGTGATGTTATTGAAATAATGTAAACTTTGCTTTTTTTTTTTCAATGTTGAGTCTTACTATATTAAGGTCTAACATAAATTATCACTTTTTGTTTTTAAAGAGTCAAACAGGTTAAATAGCAAAACACTAATACCTAAAATATTAAAATAATTGAAACATTTTTGTTCTGGTAAAATATGGTTTATAATTTAGAGATGATTAATTACAGCCCGGAGCATGTAAAATAAGAAGAGAAAAATGAATAGAAAAATAGAATACATACTCACCTTTGACAAAGTATAAAGCTTCATGGCTCGTCCAAAATATGATTTTTTTAGCATGCATTCTGCAGCCAGCTCAGATAAGCTAGTGAGATCAAGGCCTATGCTTATTGCCAGGTTTTCAGCCACTGTGGTTTCAGGTAAAGTCATGGCCAAGTGGAGAAAAAGACGCTCTGGTGAAATACTGAAACAAATTGAAAGTCTTTTTTTAAACAAGATTGACTGAGGTAATCTTGAAAGATTATAACTGAAGAAATTCATGTTTACAATGGTTTTGAACGATCACCACTTATCTATCCAAAGTTACTTAGAAACTGGTATAAAACTGTAGCATGCATAATTTTGGCATTGGTATTTTCACTCTAGTAAACAATACATCAATATAGCTGAAAAATCGTAGACTAAATTAACATGATAGACCATGTGCAATAGCTTTAACTGGGAGAAGCAGCAGTTCCCATGTTTATAAATTTGAAATAATAAATATTTTTCTACCTTGACTTGACATTTTATCTCACAATAATGAAGATTTTGACCTTACTACATTATGATTTGTATATTTAACTTTAGATAAAAGCAAACAAACTATCATTAGCCCAGCTGAAAACATGTAAATATTATTAACATTTATTAAATATTACTTCCTTATCTTCCATATTTTGAGCTCTCCAGTTTCACTTACTGAACCATGGAAAAAACATTACTACTAATTTGTCAGGCTTATCAAAAATATAAACATGAGCAAAAACTTACCGAGGCCTTATCTCGTAGACAGAGCAGTTGGTCACAATGATACAACCATCAAGCACAGTATGTGTCGTCACTGGTAGACTCAGCACAGCATTGTCCAGGTGCACATCATGGCTTCTCATTTGCTGCACACTACCCGCCCTCATCCTTTTAGCCCACTCATTTTCATTGTGTTCATGATAGTAGAAGGGATAGCGTTTCCTTTCGACACCAACTAAGTTTTCTCCTTCCGCCAGATCAAACTCCTGAATAACTGCATCCATATTAAATTCCTGAAAATATATTTGACTTACGTCTTATGTAAATATAATATAAAGTCGTTACAGGAAACCTTGCATATGAAAACCTATGCCTATAGGTCCAATATTATGTACATATTATAATAAATAAAAATGTAGCTTTGAATACAATTGCTATTGATATTTTCTTTTGCATGCAACATTATGATTGAGACTTTAAGACTTTTTACATCATAATTTTAAGGATCGTGGTTTTCATTCTGAACTCAAAAGTAAACCAATGCAGGTCAAAATCGAAGGTAATTAATTCTAAAGAAAAAGATAAGAAATCAAACCACCCAGTGACTCATAAAGTATAATTTAATTTTTTCTTCTTCAAATTTTGAAAATAATTTTCTTTTTTTATGATACTTACCTGATGTTCGTCTAAAGAATTCTCAGACTTCTGATTGGAAAGAATAAACAATTTTCTGTCTCTTGAATGATTAATGACAGTGAATATCAGCTTATCTGTCAAAATTGTGTTCTCTGCTCCAACTGGCAGCTTGTATACAAATAGTGGATTATTTTGAGACACAGAGTCAAGGACCTATTAGAATAAAATGTCAGATTCATCTTAATTAAATTGGTGAAAATAAATTACTTTCATTTTGGTCCATGATTATTTTCAATGTAGATATAAGTTAGGAGATGAATTAAAAAATATCTTTCACCTGAAGTGTTGATGACAAAGTGCAATGTGCTGTAATAAAATGGCGCCCACGAGCATACTGAGGTCGCAAATATGTTGGAGGCTGAAAGTTTATGAACTGTGAGGGTGTGAAAAGGAAGGCGTTTTCCACTAGAAACAAAGATAATGAGAAACTGTAAAATATTTTGCATTTGTCATGATTCCAAGGAAAGTTTATAACTCACACTTACAAGAGTAGAATTCAACGCTGGTAAACACAATTATTTTTCCTACTCCATACTAAAACTGATAAATAATATGTGAACTATTACAGAATTTTATACAATTAAATGATTTTTAAAAATAAAGTTTGGTTCTTATATTTGATTGATTTATCTTAGAAATTTGTAAGCTTTGCTTAGATTGATGTTTACAAATAAAAATAATGCCAAATATATTAAAATATGAACATCAAGCTAAACATGTAAAAGGTACTCTACCTGCAGAATCTAAAATAGTCAGTGGAGGAACATTTCGTCCATCAATTGAATCATAACCCATGTCCTTAATGTCTGAGTCAGGTGAAAAGCTCACTGTTGTTGATCTTGTCTCAAGCAGAAGTTTCCACTGATTCCCTGTTATAGTTGTAATCTAAAAAAGAATTAAGAACATTATTGGAATGTGAAGATGGTTGCTGAATTGTTAATCACTCAATTGAAATGCAAAAACTAAGCAGTATATTTCATTCACATTCCTTACTTAATACAAGAAATAAAGGTAGTATGTATTTTGCATTAATTGCCTGGCAATAATCAAGCACATAATACACACCTAACAACTTTAGTATTTTTTGTTTTTTTAAGAAAAAAAATGTGCACAAGGCAGTCAAATAAAGGTACAAGACAATGAAATTAAAAAATTCATTGAGACGATTTTGCAATCCATTATTTAAAATTAACAATCTTCATTTTAAATGAAGATTAGTTAGAAAATAATTATGACTACCAGAAGAGTTGTATTCATCTGTAGGTCATCTTGGGAGAGGGAAAGATCAGTTATTGTCACATCGATGGTAACTTTTGTGCAACTCCCTTCACCAACCAGGTCTATAAATAAAATTTCTCCAATCTGTGGATTAAATAAAATAAGTAAGGAAAAAGAATTTAATGATTGGAAAAATTTGCTTCTTTTTCTTCTTAAAATACCAACTTGCTTAACAAAAACTACAGTTATAATTTTTTCTCTATATTATTTTTCTAAATCTTACAGTTGTGCCAATCACAGCCACTTGCTTTCCTTCCAATGTCTGCCACCATATTCCACAGCTTACAGTTCCTATGAAAGTGGAAATCAGAATATAAATTTAATCCTATAATGGATTCTGTGACAACAATGTGTAGATATTCCAAACTCATTTAGTAGATTTTAAAACTATGGGTGTTGCATGGGGTCAAATATTGTGATTGTACTAATGACTAGAAAGTTGTTTTTTCTGAGCCTAGAAATACACTGCTTAACCCTGATTGGTACTTCATATGCCAGGAATAAAAAAAATACATCCTGTAAATATAATTGCAACATGAGACTATTACTGTATCTAAAGTACATACTACGTAAAATAATTAATTTTTATTAAAAATATAGAAAGACATTTCAAATATCCTTCTGTCTTGGTGCTGAAGCAACAACTTACCACTAGTTACTTTAAATGTAAGCTTGGTGATGTCATCTGTTTTGAAAATTTGATTTACTACAGCTTCAGAATCCTGCATAATATGAACTATATTGTTTAAAACTTCAATTACAAAATTATGTAGCGAATTAAAATTTGATAAATATTTCTGATCACAAATATTAATTCTTGTTGAAAAGATAAATACTTAACACACGATTATTCATTTAACAAACAATTTCAAAATATTTATTTTGATGAATTTATTTAGAACAAACAATATTTTAAAATGTATATATATTTTTTAAAGATTGTATTGTTAATGTAAAAAAAAATTCAAAGGATGAAGCAGAAGATTCCCTTATTGAATTCCAACTAAATACAAAGCCACCTTAGTATTGGTCAAATGATTTTTATTTTAGTAAATTATTTATAATTTTTTTGTATTTTAAAATAAGTCTTTTCAGAAAGAAAATAAAACGGTAAAAAAAAATGTAATTTATTACATTTCAGTACTTTTTTGGAAAGATAATTTTTTTTTTTTCCATGAGTTAAATGAAACATACAATGATTGAAAGTGCTGGCACAATAAAAATCTCTTGAGACACTTCTGTAACAATGAGTAGCCAAGTCAGTGTCTGATCAAAGCACATAGACCCTATGGACTTTTCAGGCAACCATGGTAATTGTTTTATAATCGGAGAACGACCTGACACATCATACCGCAATAATAAATGATCTGAAAATAAAAATCTTTAATGTATCAACAATTTCAAAACCAATAATTTGCTGGGTAAGAAAGTATTTAAAGCCAGTATTGTGGAAAAGGGGTAATATTAGTTTTACAAAATATATCATGCCATGGCTTAAAAGTCATGATTTCTCAGATCATAGTTCAGAGTAGTCTTCTTAGTTCTTAGATGAGATAATAAACTGAAAGTTTATATATTGTTGAATTCAACATTAGGGTATGTTCAAAGCTAGGTTTAAGAAATATATTTATTAGTTTCCTAGTAGGACAATTTCAGTAATAAATCTCATACACAAAAAAGAAAATAACTTGTATCATCTCAAGCGTGAAAATTTGAATTACATGACAGTGAACCAGCCAGGTTGCAAATGTTTTTTTGGTTTATTTCCTTTTTTTTGTGTGTGCTAATTAGGGGTCAGAACTTCTATTCCAGCTACTTAAACACAATAAGTAAAATTATGTCAAAAAATTTTATTTTAAAAAAATCAAAAAAACTTAATTATTTTGTTTTTTAACAGGTCATTTACCATTTGAGCATAACAATGCTAGAAAACTAACTTCTCCTTCTTCTTTCCATGCAATACGCAAGATATCAACTTTTCCATGACTTGGCTTGTTTTGGTTATTTGATCTCACTGACAAGAGTCTTACAAATTCAAACAGTTGATACATTATCTAAGCATCAATCATATCCAATCAACTCAAAAAATGTTTGGTCCTCACATATCTGAAAAAATGAAATTTCCTTTATGTTTTTAATGGAATAAAATATATTTATTTAGGCTTTATGTCAAAAAATTAATGTTTTTAATGTACACTATCTTAAACCATAAATATACAGCTTTAAATTGTTTCATTTATATAAGAAACTTCAAATATTCATATCTCATGATGAAAATGACCTTGTGAGATGCATTCATCTAGATCAGTGGTTCTCAACCTTCCTAATGCTGCAACCCTTTAATACAGTTCCTCATGTTGTGTTGACCCCCAATCATAAATTATTCTCATCGCTACTTCATAAATATGTGTTCTCTGATGGTCTTAGGCGATCCCTGTGTATTTACACAAAGTCATTAGCTAAACATTTTCTATAATAGATGCTAAGTGAGTATCCAAAATATAATTTAACTATGTGCAACAAATTTTATATGAGGGCATCCATAAATGATGTTACAAGTTGATGGTTGGGAGCAAATTTGTGATGATGTTTGATAAAAGTGTCTAATTTGTGTGACAAATATGTGACGATGGGGGAAGGGGGGTAAAATATTTCCAAAATAGCGTGGCATAATTTATAGATGGTCTCTTCTAAAAAAAATAAAGGTATATTATTATATTGTCCAGTGGGCAGCACGCCTGGATTCAGGAGGTTAAATTACTGTTTTTCCCAAGTTTTTCCCTTATAATTAACCTTTTTTTTTAATTGCTAAAAACACTAAAAGAACAGATCTAGCTATGAATCTGTATTAGTACTACTAACTAGGTAAATATTTTTCTGAGTTTTTAAAGCCCAAACAAAGACACATCTACTCCATTTTTACTAGCATCCATTTTGGTGCTTTCCAATTAAATGTAGAATGCTGAAAGGAGGCATCCATTAATTATGTTAACAAAATGGGGGGAGGGGGGTTGGAAATGATTGACAGTTGTTGACAAGGGGAGTTTGTTTTATTGCTTAGTCGATGTCAACAATCATGTTTTCTGTATAAAAATTTTAATCTTAAAAATTGACTGGTTATTACATTATTTTTAAAAAATTATAAGTGTAAATAGTCATATATTTTTAGGCTTTTAACAATATAAGATTCAGAATGTTAGCACACTTTTTTAGTGCACAAAAAGTCAAAATTTGGCCTCTCTTTACCTGTCACAAATTACTAGGGCGGTATGTTCGCGATCATGTTGCATGGGTCCCAGACTGAAGATGCGTAATCTAAAAGCGGCGAGACAAAGGCTTTATAGGCTCTTTCTTTATTTACATTATAATTCTTTTTTGTGTGTGTGGGGGGTGGGGGTGTTAGAAAATGTTGACATAATTAAATGGGGGAGGAAGGCATTGAAAGTTTGACAGTTTTTGACAAGAGGGGAGGGTCAAAAATTGCATAAAAATTGTTGACGTATTTAATGGACGACCCCTAACTGAAAAACTAAATTACGGTATATGCAATATGCATCTATGCATTATGAAATTATAAAAAATTCCATCAGCATATTAATATTAAAATAAAGAAAAGTGAACTCTAGTAACAATCCAAGAATAAAGAAAAGGGAGAGAATCCTACAAAGAAACTCAAAGTGACGCGCCAAATAGAAATAGCTGAATTTCAATATGATAATGAAAAAATCCACAGACAAAAAAAGGAATGGGATACAGTGGACACTCTGGGAACAACTGAATAACCTAGACTTTGCAGATGACATTGCACTTCTGTCCCACAACCAGCAACAAATGCAGGAAAAAACAAAAGATGTAGCCACCTTTTCATCACAGCTCGGACTTAATATAAATAAAAGCAAGACGAAAATCATGAAGGTGAACTCATTCAACCAAGAGCATATCTGTCTGGAAGGAAAGGCACTGGAAGAAGTGGAGTCCTTCAATTACTTAGGCAGCACCATAGACACAAACGGCGGATCCGACGCAGACGTGAGGTCTAGAATTGGAAAAGCTAGATCAGCATTTGTGTTATTAAAGAAAATATGGGAGTCGAAGCAGCTGAAACTTCAAACCAAAGTCAGAATCTTTAATACAAATGTCAAAACAGTCCTACTTTATGGAGCAGAAACGTGGAAAACATCAGCGAGCATTACACAGAAAGTGCAGACATTCATAAACACATGCCTTAGAAAGATCCTTAACATCAAATGGCCAAATACCATCACCAACAAAGATCTATTAGAAAGGACATACCAGGTGCCCATTGATGAAGACATCATAAAGAAAAGATGGAGGTGAAAACCCCCAGATAGCACCACCAGACAATGTCTAACATGGAATCCACAGGGAAAAAGAAAGAGAGGAAGACCTAAGAATACATGGAGACGTGAACTAGAGACAGACACGCGAAATATGGGATAAAACTGGAAGCAATTGGAAAGGAAAGCACAGGACCGGGATGAGTGGAAAATTCTTGTGGACGGCCTATGCCCCAGACGGGGTAAAAAGAAGGCATAAGAAGAAGAAGAATTTCAATATGCCAGAATAAGCAATAGTCGGCGATGGGTCTGCAAATTTAAAAAAAATAAAAATGAATTTATTTAGTATTGTGAGTTAATGTGAGTCTGTTGTAACCTATTGCCAGTGTTAGTAACAGGTACGACATTTGGGTAAGGCAGGGTAGGGGCTTTTGCACCCCCCCCCCCCACTGAATTTGTATGTTTTATTTTAATTGCTATGAACTATGTCGCCTCCGGTAATAAACAACTTAAAAAGCCAACCAAGTTTTCAATATGCCCCTTTTTGAATAAACCTGAAATAGGCTGAAATACACCCCTGGGGTCTCACTGGGGTTAGTAACACTATAATTTCAGTTATTAACTTCAACTTGTCACTTCACTGTCTTCACTTACATTACTATAAATAGGTAAGCCAGACTAAAGTAATTACATTTTACATGTCATTATATCATTAGTGACATTAGGCAGGCCTACTACAGACTACAACTATTATACTCACAATAATAGACAATAGAAAAAAGAATAGTAATACTAAACTAAGACTAATACTCTGTTAATAACATTATTAACATAGTACATACAATCAAAAATGTGTCTGTCTCAGTCTCAATGTGTTGTGAATGTTGTATGAAGTTTATGAATTACGAAGGCAATGAAGACGCAAATCACGTCAATGTTGAAAGTGAATGTTCATTGATTGAGAATGAACTGAAAATTAATAAAATATGATAATTGATATGTGACACTGAACTGACACATCCACAAATTTTTAAATAATGAATTTAATTTAACTCAGTTTATTTTAATTGTAGACTTTATGTCATTAATATATGAAATTATGCATAGTTTTGTGTTTATTTATAATAAAATACATGCTGTGCAAATCTTAAATTTAATTTTAAGTTCAAGCCTACCAAGTACACATTCATGTCTCAAAGGCCCGTAAATCAAAACAAAACAAATGTCATGTGATAGCTAAATTCTTAAGTTCATGCAACGAAGTGGCTCAGTTGACTGTTGACCTCATAGGAGCAGTTGTTGTTTTTTTACACCGGGTCCGGTTATTTTGAGAAAATGCCCGGTGGATACAAGTTTTACAAATAATAATAATAATTAACTTCTTATTTTCTATATATGTATGCCGGCCTTTAAACAGTAGGCCTAAAGTCTATTATTACTATCACTAACTCACTGCCAGCCTTTAAACAATGACAATATGCCTGCAGACAGTTCTACACTCTACCTGTCAGCCTTTAAACAATAGTCCTACAAACAGTCTTAAACAATAACCGTGGCTCTTTATTGATTAATATAATATTCGCCTCTCCCTATAGGAAAAAATCAAACAGAACGGAGTTCAGACGTCACTCGTGAAAGCTCGCTGCGTGATTGTTTGTTCTCGCTCAGTACTATTAATACAAAACGTGGAGTGGGGGAGGACCGGTTGTGTAGATGAAGGAGGACACACCAGAAGCAAGATATTATAAGACTAAGAGATATGGCTATAACGTTCACTATGGGGCCATCCATAAATGACGCCACGCGACTAGGGAGGAAAGGGGGGGGGGGGGTCATATTTGTGTGAGCTTTGTGACGAGGGGGCCACAAGCAGTATGACGTCATTTGAAAAGCGGAATTTTGTAGTAAAAAAAATGCTCTTAATAACCCTAAATTACAGACATTTTTAACCTTATTCTTTTATACAACAATTATTATTATTTTATTTTTATAAACTACGATCACTGAGAGAATCAGTACTGGTATGCGAGGTCCGAAAAGTGGCCTCTGATCAAGGTACAGGACGCCAGGGAATAGGAGAATCAAGATGTGCTTACAATGACAGTCGTAAGAATTTATGGCTTAATGTGGACATGGGAGTCATGGAAATAGGACTACCACGTGAAGTGGGATGGAACAAAAACAAATGGCTACACCTATTGGTACACAGGTACCAGAATTGAGAGGATGGGATTAAAAAACGATTTAAAATATTTTTGTTGGGTTTGTAAGACCAAATGAGGTATCAAATGAAAGATAATTGAATGTACTATACGTTTGTAAACTTAATTTTTTCATTTTAACTAAAATAAACTACTACAAATGTTTATATATATATATATATATATAAATTTATAGAACAATCTCTTCTAACGAAAGTCATTAGAGGTAGTCTCTACAATTCTCTTGTCTCTTCTGTTAGCAATTTTAAGAGATTATGGCGCTTAACTTTAGTAAAATATTATATTAATGAATTTAGTAGTCTCATAACTACTGGTTCTAATTTAACTGATGCTCATTATAAATTTAATGACTTTTAAAACTCTTTATTACTTTATTTATTATCCATACTACTGCTAAATATGATTATTATTATTAAATTTTATTTTATGGACCCCTTAGCCTCAGTTAAGCATACATAATCTACATATTCCCTTCGCTACATTAATTTGAATGTTATTCTTCTAAATTTTAAAAATTATTTATCATTTTTAGTCATTATTCCTAAAAATGTGAATATTTTTTATTAATAATATATTATAATGTATCGTCTATATATTTATGATTAGGCTTGAAAAAAAATATTTTAATTGTGCTGCCATTTCTTTTCAAGCATACATATATTGAATTACGATATTTAATTTAAAATCAAGATTAAGATCAAGCATACAATACAATATGCTTTATTGTGTAACAATTCCAAAAAATAATACTAGTGCCGAAGATCTAAATCAAAATGTGGGCATTGACATTTCAATTTTACGTTTACCTGGAAATGCTTAAACACCGAGCCTGAAACAGGAAAAGATAAATATGTTGGTATACTAACAAAGTGAAACAAAACCGTCTTCAGGCAACATCTCACAGTAAAAAGTTTAAAACTTTACTTTCACAATTCCCTGTAAAATTTCTTTAAGTCTATTTCTCATTTTGATCACAAATATTTAAAAAAAGTTCACTCTCCGGTAGTAGTAGTAGTTATTGATAATAATATTGTCATTTTTGTAGACCTAAACTGAAATTAAATTATATATGTGTAGTGATGTGATTGTGACTCAACAATAGTCTACAACAAAGTCTACTACTACTACATTACATGGAATGATAATGGAAAGGCTTAAACTTATCTTTATTTATAATATAACTTAATCTTAGGCTTATAGCTACCAAAATCACAGAGTCAATGTACAGTTAGTACTAAAATAGACAACAAAGTAACCATGAGTATGAGGGCTAATTGTTACTGATGGTGCCTTTTGTGATTGTTTAGGGTTCAGGTTAGGTTTTTGGGGATAGATTTAGGGTTCAGGTTAGGTTTAGGGATATTTTTTTAGGGTTCAGGTTAGGTTTAGTTTAGGGATAGATTTAAGGTTCAGGTTAGGTTTAGGGATTCATTTAGGCTTCAAGTTAGGTTTAGGGTCATTAGGGATACATTTAGGAAATTATTTCATTATTTTTTAACGTTTTATTCTTAATTATATGGGTCGCTGCAACCAAGATGGCGGCCATGGTAAAAACGGGGCACTATCTGTTGGGATTTACCACAAAAACTTATTCTTATCTTATAATATATTAATAATGAATATATAATATACCGTATTTTACAACTTATAATATATGAGGTATTTTAAGGACTTTAAGACACACTTTTTACTTTAAAAAATTGCCTCCAAAATTCAGGCGCGTCTTATACTAAAAATTAATATAAAAATGGTAAAAATTTTATGTTTTAAAAAAATTGCTGAAAATTAAGGTGCGTTTTATAGTCCGTAGCATCTTATAGTCCATAAAATATGGTAATGGTCTAGTGTTTCCCTCATTACTTCTTCATTGGGCTTAGGATTAGACACTAAACAGCTGAGAAATTTGAAAGGACAGCATCGTTACTGCAGTTAGTTGAGTTAGTCAGTGAGGGCTACAACTTATAATATAAGGCCTATATATGACATTACAGTCTGTTTCTAGCAGTTATAAGTGTAAATTTCTTGACACTCCAGTCCTGATACGGCTACTGTCAGCTTCACTGAGGAATTAAATATGAAGCAGTTGACATAATGTAGCAGCAAGTGAATTCAGTGCCATGGGCATGTAACAATAATCAAATTTTAAAATAAATGACTAAATTCCCTATATACTGGTTCTTTCGCTGTTCCGTTCATTAACTGACCCCTTTAGTTTTGGCTGTGAAAAGTCTAAAAAGTGTTTAATTGCTCATTATCCAACACCGTAAAACAATATGCCAGTAGAAGCAATAGAGTACTAAAAATATTTTTTTTAATTCCAAACTTTTAAAAATAATTATGAATTAAGTATACCGGTATGTAATATGTAAAGAGACTTATAAACTAATAAACATACAGTATTATATACCTCAGCATGTCATACTGTATATACAGTAACTATACTAAACAATTCCAAATATAGGACCTCAGCGATCTACTATAAAAATTCAATGGAGGTACATTGATACTCTCTAAGCACAGCCAATCAGCGACATTGCAAAATATTGCAATTCAATGCTATTATAACCGGGGTTTGGAAACTACCCTAGTTATGAGACTAAAAAATCTCTACTGTTAACCCTCTACCCCTGTCATCTGATGTTAACTGATCAGAATGTGGGTTGTAGATTAGTTTAGTAAGTTAAAACTGATTCGTAAAACACTGACATTTATAATATGACTGACTATCATACGTTGCCTAAAGATTTACTATAATATATTTCATCTTACTTAAAGTAATCGAAATTACTAGAATAAGTTGTAATAACCATTTTTCAACTCAATATTGAAAATTGTTAAAGCTGTTTGGCTATGATGTGACTAAAATTTGAGATATGTATTTTCATATTTACCTGTAATTATTATCATACATGTTTTTGTAAATTGAAAAGAGCTGTACTGATGACATTAACATATAGTTTGTTTGTTTATTGTATTTTTTCTTAACAATGAAAGGTTTTTAGTAAAGACATGGAGCTCTCTTGACATCCTTTCAGTAGCCATGAGTGGATAATAAAGTTGGAATTCAATACTGAAGAATTAAGATAATGGTGAGTAGCGTCATTTCAACAAATATTTTTGCAATACTTATTTGATTAATATTGAATCTGCTTAATTCTAAAGATGAACAATGAAATACAATTTTTTAGGAAATCTGAATTAGACTATGGGGCCATCCATAAATGATGTCACAAGTCTGGGGTGTGGGGGTCATATTTTTGTGATGATGAGTGATGAGGGGGAGGGGGGTTCAAGCAATGGGAAGTCACATGAAACGCTGAATTTTTTAGTAAAGAATTGCACTTAATAATCCTCAATTACAGACATTTTTAACATTATTCTTATATACAACAATTATTATTGTTTTATTTCTAAACTATGATCACTTAGAGAATCAGTACAGGTATGCGAGGTTCGAATAATGGCATCTGATCAAGTTACAGGGTGCCAGGGAGGAGGAGAATCAGGATGTAGTTACAATGTCAGTCGTGAGAATTTATGGCTAACTGTTGACACAAGAGTCATAGAGTTAGGACTACCATGTGAATTGGGATGGAATGAATGGTTGACTGTGGCGGGGAAGGGGATCTTAGTAAATGCTCTAGGACAGGGATTCTTAACCTATTTTGCAGCGCTGCAGGCCCACTCCGTTTTAAACATCTCCACTACTCAACCGTATAAAAATTATATTGTAATAAAATTAAAAATAATTAAATAATTTAGTTATCATAGTTTTATTTCTTTAATTAACTTTTTATTTAAAAAGGGAAAAAAATTACCAATACCAGCAATGCGTCAAACAAAATTCACCAGAAAACCATTTACTGCTGCTAATCAAAATGCATAAAAACTTTTTATATTTATTTTTAAAAAGCAGCAGCAACTAGCAATGGCAGCAAATACAATCACCCAGTAAGCTTGTGGTGTCACACCCCCCCCCCCTTGACTTCCACAATGTAATTCTTCTTGTTAAACTTAATCCACAGTATAACAAATACAAGAACAAAAACAAATTAATTGAAGGTCAGGAGGTAAATGTATTTAAGAACTGTGATATGTACTTAGAATAACCCATTGTTATCAAAGGATAGCTTTATTTCTCAGAATTTAGATAAATATAGCTTCCTGTCACTTAAAAAAGTTACAGAACACTTCATTCGGCGTTGAAACATGGACAAAACGGTGACCTAATAATAAGGTAACCTAATTGCGGACGCATGAATCTTGAAATTTTAATAAAACACGCATTTTGATTGGTTAATTGGGTGGAAAATATATGTGTCATCTGTCATCCTTTTATGAATTTCGGTTAGACAGAGCAGTGTGTGCTCTGTAAATACGCAATTTTTCAATTTGGTGTCACCCCCTGAGATGGCGTCACCCAGTACGGTCCGCACCTTCCTAGCTACGCCACTGAATACAATTTTCTGGTCTTCCACATCTCAGGGCTGGGGAGGTACTTTTACCCCTGGTTAAGAACCATTGTTCTAGTGAAATGTTCCCGACACAGGAGCAGTAATTTGATATCCACGGGAGGTAAATTTCTTAAGGATTTGTAAAGGACAGGAAGTTTTTAGGGGGGGGGGTGCGCACAGATTTGTGACGTTATATTTGAGGGGGTGGGGGCTAACTTTTTGTGACGATGGGGGTATAAAATCATCAAAATTTGCGTGACGTCATTTATGAATGGCCCCTATGCTCTGTCACTACTGTTTTTCACTGTTATATTTTTCTCATAAGTCATTATTAAACTTGTATTTTGATTTCACTACAGGTATATTGAAAGGAAATAAATGGCATCTGAGAGTCGATTTGGATCCATTTTGTCGTCAGAATCTATTAAAGTTATAGCAGAATCCATTGGGATCTCTGGCTTAGCAGATGAAGCAGCTTCATTTTTGTCAGAGGACATATCATACAGACTTAAGCTTATTGTGCAGGTACTTGTCATTACATCTGGTGTTATTTGAGAAATTGATTTGTATTGAATTTATGCTTACATCTTTTTAGTTATAATGTAAAAGATCCAAAGACTGATGATTAAGTGACTTTCATACTTATTAGATGCCTTAGATTTTAAAATTGTCTACTTGTAGTTAACACACAAACCTCTGTAAAAAAATTATTTGCTTTGGCATTAAATAACTATAAGATTCTCAATTGAATAATTAGAATGTGTTGAAACACAAAAAATATTCACTTGCAGATTCCATTTAATATTATCTATTCTCAGGAAGCTGAAAAATTGAGACAGCATGGGAGAAGAACCAAACTAACGTGTTTAGATTTTGATCAAGCATTACAAATAAAGAATGTTGAGGTATAACATATAGGCTGGTTCCCAAACATTTCTTATAGGATTCTGCAAATATATTTTAATGTGTTGATAAATATGCAGACGTAAAAATTCAGCATTAAAATATGTATAGTGGTATGAAGAATGTCACTCAAAAATTTTAATATAAATTTTAATTTATTGTGAATAGTTTAAGTGATAGATAATTTAATTAATTTAATGTATGAACAACTTAAGAATCCTTTACCTATAATAGTAAATAATTCAATTATGTTGATTCTTGATGATTCTAGCCAATATATGGCCACACCAATAAAGATGGCTACATCCCCTTTCGGCATGCTAGCGGGGGCGGACGAGAAATATTTTTTACTGAAGAAAAAGAAGTAGACCTTCATGCTGTTGTTGCAGATCCCCTGCCAAAAATACCAAATGATGTCACTTTAAAAGGTTTGGAACTGACATAACCACAGTGAAGTTGAAGAAAAGTATTTTTTAGTTCCTAATTTTTAAATATACGTTTATTGTTTCAGATGTATTTAAAAGTTAGTACCTAATTCTATTTTAAAATGTCAATTAGTATACCTACTTTCCAGCTCACTGGCTGTCCATTGACGGTGTTCAGCCTGCTTTACCTGAAAATCCTCCACCTGCCACTAAAGACCTTCAGAAACAGGAGATCCTGGATACATCTTTGAAAGCTGGTGGAAACAGGCAATTGAAACGCCCACACCTGGATGCCAACAAACATAAGCATCATAATAAACACAAAGAAGCAGTGATGCTTAAAAATTTGGCCACTCATGAACTGTCTGTTGTGAGTTTTTCAACATCATATGTCCACAGATTTGAAATTTTATCATTTATTTGCAATCATTATAATTAATACACATTTTAATATGAGTTTTTATACTTAGCTGTGAAGTTGTGCTTTTAATCACTTTTATCATTTCTTGCTTAATTATTTTAAAAAACTTTGCAACTTAATTGGAATACTTTTATCCACATAACAAAGTTATATTGTACTATCATGAAAATTTTAATTATTATAGTGATTGTATTATACTGTTTGATGAGCAGTCTATTTTGATTATTTATAACTAAGTGAAGCTTATTTTGACTTGGGGATACTTGCTGATATGCCATGTAATAACCACTTCAATTTGCATTAGACTTTGTCTGATTTAAAATGATTATAAGCTTCATTTTTTTCCCCTTACATTTGCAACATTACAGGAACAGCAGTATTACTACAAAGAAATAACTGAAAGTTGTGTTGGCCCTGATGAACAGAAAAGATCTGTGAGCAAAGAATATATTTTCAATTAATTCCTTTTATGGCCATTATTTATCCTAAATTTAAAAAAAAAACGAATTTATGGAAAAATATTTACAGAAAAATTATTCATATGTAATTATGACATAAAATTTAATTATCTATAACATACATTCTGAAGACATTGTTATATTTTTTTAAAATTTGACTTTAATGTAAGAAAACATCCATCATATGCTCACATTTGTTTACAATCGTGCTGTTTTATTATACTAAAGGAAGCACTGCAGAGTTTACAGTTTGATCCAGGTCTCCATCAAATGCTACCAAGGTTTGTGGCTTTTGCTTCTGAGGGCGTCAAGATCAACGCTGTGCAGAATAATCTCGCTCTTCTTATCTACCTCATGAGAATGGTCAAATCTTTGCTAGACAACCAAACCATTTATTTGGATAAATATGTAAGTAATCATTTCCATTGTGTGTAAAATTTAAAATGTTTTGAATCTTTATAAACAAATAACATGGATTTTATATGGTTTCCATATCTGAGCAACTAAAAAATGTGTAATTCTTAACTCATAGTTCAATGATCCTAATGCCATTCCTTAAACAGAATCTACTACTGCCTTGACACATGAAATTCATTAAATGAGTTATATATTTTTAACTACCAATTGTGTGTTTCTCACAGTGTTTTTTTTTATAATTCATATTATTTTTAGAGTAGCCGTTTTTTTAACTTTAAACAAATTTTTAAAATTTCATTTTTAATCAGCTTTTATTACTTTAAACTCATATTTGGTTAATGTTTTTTTTGTGTTAATCAATTATTAACAAGACAAACCAACTTTCATTGTTTTCACTTCTTATTATCAGCTTCATGACCTGCTGCCAACAGTGATGACATGTGTTGTGAGTCGTCAGCTGTGTCTGCGACCTGACATGGACAACCACTGGGCACTACGAGACTTTGCAGCAAGACTGGTGGCACAGATTTGCCGGTCCGTTCATCTTCCCTGTCATTTATTTATATTTGTTTTATTTAAAATAAGAAAAAAAGCTTTTTGTGTTAAATATTTTGCACAAATATAAATAGAAAAAGCGCATTTCACAAATATTTTCAAAGTTTTGCTTTTATTTTCTAGGAATTACAGTAATAATACCAATAACATACAAGCCAGGGTGACAAAAAAGTTTAGCAAAGCTATCCAGAGTGAGAATGTAGCACTAGCTACCCAGTATGGTGCACTGGCAGGTCTTGGAGAGCTGGGACCAGAGGTCAACTGATTTAATTTTATTACTTTTTAGCCTGAACTTGCTCTCTACTTTGAACTTCATTTAGCAGTTGTCACTTGCCTTGTTAACAGACCATACTATATATGATGTAAGAAAGCTAACGAAATGGTGAAGATGTATGCTTAGTTTCTTTTCATTCAAGTGGCAAAAGGGTTTATTTTGACCAATGAAACTTTTCTCATCATTTATAGAAATGATAGCCTTGAATTTATTATTTATAAATGCATTTCTAAAGTTCAGTTTATCTTTTCTATTGAACTTATAGGTTATCAAGTCATGTTTGCTTCCATACATATGCATACTTGGGGATCGGATCAAATCAGTCAATGAAGGGACAGCACTGAACAGCGTGGACAAGATTGCTGCTGAACATATCAAAAGGCAGCTTCTGGTAAGATAATTTTGTGTAACATAAATGTCAGATTTTAAAGAAAATTCCCCCAAAATAATGCATATTGTTTGCCAGAGGAAAGCACTTTAATGAACTCTGACATGCATCTTAATTTCAAATTATTATATATTTTGTGTAAAAAGATGTTAAAATCCTGGAAAAAAATTTTTTTTGAATCAATTATTTTGTATGTTTCCCTAAATTACTTTTGTTATTTTTTCCAACATAAAGAAATATCTTCCTGCCGTCCTCAAAACATTTCACAACAGTACTGAAACTGTTGATGAGTTTAATGTTGCCTATGGCTACCTGGGACCTATGATGTTCTCAATGTTTTCTCAAAAAGAGAAGAGTTTGGCAGCTACCACCTCAGCAGTTCACCAACTCACCGTACCCAGATCAACACTGCAGTTGACACAGGTTAAATACATTTTTTAAACAATTTTATTTCTGAATTTTTTTTTTACTAAATGCATATTGAAGGGGGACAGCACACTAGCAAAGAATTTTTTTTTTATCTGCTTAGCTCCTATGGTCTCACTTTCACTGCTAGATAAACAGTTGATTTTATTTTATTTATTGTTTGGCGTTACTTTATTTATATTTTGGAATGAAAATGTTAAGGACTTATGATAAAACATATCTTAACCTTTTTTTTTTCAGCGACCACCGCAGATAGTGATTCAACAGCAGCCTAGTACACCTGTTCCATTAATCTCATCACCTTTCCTTAATCCCTCACCTGGACTCTCCTCTATTAACACCAGACCGCTGTCTTCGCTACCCTCAACCCCAACTGGTGTACCAGGACAAAAATTTGTTATAGTTTCTCAAGCAAGACCTTCAACACCTATAGGGACACCAACCCAGGCCGCACCCTTGGTGAAACTGGTTACAACTCAACAGTCTTCTCTCACAACCAGTATTTCAGCAGGCCCTCAAAAAATTGTTGTGATTCAAGGTGGACCGAAGCCTGAAGATAGTGTTGGCGGAGGCATACGCACAACACTTCTGAGTGGACCCCCAGCCACAACATTTGTTCAACAGCCTTCTACTACAACTTCCAGTAATATCAGTGGCAATGATACTTTGTAATGAATTTTTATACAAAAAAACCCATCAAGAGTTATTTTTAATTAACAAAAAACATACTTTCTACTGAGGTAATTTCCAAATCACGTTATGTTGAATAAAATTTTGATTAAAAAACAATAGACAAGTTATCCAGGCAAGTAGGGCAAAATTTTAAAAAAATAATATGACCTTATGACATATAGCTTCAACAATTCACTTTTAAAAATAATATTAGAAAATAATTCTTTACATTTTATGTCATTTTCTATTGCCCTTTGCATTTAATTTTTTTCTTCTTTTTTTGTAATACAAATAAAGTCAAAAATCTATGTTTGGAAGTTGTTAAAATTTTGAAACTATTATGTTTATGTAGTGTTTACCATTAAATGTTTGCTGGCTTTGGTAAATATTTACCAATTTAAACTGCAGTTATAAAAAAATAAAGACTTATTAAAAAGATTCATTGTCCAATATTTTTCTTCTTCTATATCCTTCATTGAAAAGAAAGACACCACCACAGATTTATGCATTTAAGGTCATGTCTCCATCTGTATTTATTATATTGTTTGTACTGCATTGCATGGGATACAATTAATTCTTAAATGGCATTTAAAATTTTTTTTTTTTAAATAATCAACTTTCTGTTGATGAAAATTTGGTAAAATATTTTCTTGACATGGCTGCATTTGTTATATTGTATGCCACCATCTTACATAATTGGTAAATTAGGGACATGATTTTAAATATAGATTGTAACTATTAGTGCTCTTTAAACTTACTAAATTGTAGCTTTGCAGTGTTCTGCAAACCTGTGATGTTGGGGTATACAAGCTTTCGGATGAGATAGCTAATATGTCTATGAACACACATCACCTGAGTGAAATTAAAACAAATTTGATAAAATGAGGAAAAGGCTTTCAATGTAGTCTAACTTTATTTGATTAGACCAGTGGTCAGCAAATCGTGACTGGCTCGCGAGCCGCATGCTCCTCTTTAGTGACCTGAATGCAGCTCGGCCAGTCAGCCACAAATTGGTTTGGACTCTGAAAAACATGTTTCTTGACAGGATCTTGAAATGAAATTTGGCTCTCAAATCATCTTGCTGCTGATTTTTGATGTTATTGTATTTTTTTAATTTCCACAAAGGTCACATTAATATTCTGATTTACAAGATCATTATCATGAACCAGCAGACACTTGAGCATATGCTATTAGGCTCTCTCTGCGGTTGTTCTTTGTAACAAAATAACCCGAAGAGAGAGGAATGTGCTATAAAACAGTCTTTACAACTACACATTGATTTAAAATGTCCATGATATGGAACCTACCTAATTGATCAACATGTTTAAATTTAACAAATTTGTCAATTCTATAAAAAGGTTGGTGCACTTTGAAAACTTGGCCACACAACAAACAAAGAAAGCAAAATGAAAAGAAGATTCCCCTACCTTGGTATTATTTATGTTGAGAAAATAAGTTTTAAAAAACTAGAATTACAATTGTTTTATATTCTTTATTATTTTGTTAATTAAAATCGGTTTTATAGAAACTTTAAAAAAAAATATATGAAAAAGTGTAAATATCATATACATAAAAAAATTGTGGTTTACAAGAACCTAAAAATGTTTATTTCAAAATAAATAATAAATTAGATTAACATTGTTCACTGGCCCATCATTAGCATCTCCAAGATTAGGGTTATTTCCCTTCACAATAAGTCTTAAACTTAATTTAAATATTAAATATCATTTATAATAATTGATCTGCTTGCAAATCATATTGGTTAATGAACATGTGATGACAGAGCAAAATCCATCAACAAATATATTGGGAATACAATGCTAAAGCAATAGGAAGGCAACACCTAAAAAAAACATAGTTTTATGACTTGCTGTCAGTCAACCTTTCTCATAGGACACATTGATTATTTGCTGCAGCATAAATTGATGAATCTTTAATAATGAACAAGATAATTTATTACACAAAATTACCCCCCCTAAAGGAAGACTTTTCCATTTGATTCCCCAAGCATAAAATTATATAATATTCATTTTATATTACTTTTTGATTCCCAAGGAAAAAAACATAATGTACATTAAAAGATAGAGTGCCATGGGGGGGGGGGGGAGGATGGATGATGATTTGTATTAACATATTGTTTTTTGTGGTTAACTTAAAATATTATCTTTCATAATTTGATCATTTATTTTAAATATTTTATAAGCTTCGAGGTATGAATTTAACACTGACATCTCCATCTGGAAACTGCAAAACTCTGAATACTTGGTGTAGTTTGTCATGGTGCCACTCAAGCCTATACTGAGAAAGAATTTTGGCTATCATCATCACGAGCTCCTGCTCAGCAAATCGTCGACCTGATATAATAAAACATTAAACATTTGTTTTACAAGTTTGTGCAGAACTATGGACTTAAAAACTTATTTTATGTAAGTCACAGCTTACAGGAAAAATCACCATCATCCACACAAGAACATAATTGCAATATACCATACCATTAGTTAGCATACTTTATTTTATGTAGACACAGTAGGCAGAAATGAGGAACTATAAGTAGAAGTGAAAAAATCTTTAGAAAATAAGTATTTCAAGAGTTACACAAAAATATGACAGCGACAGCCTTGAGGAAATCCCTTTAACCCTTTACAGTCCAAGCCTATTCAGCCTTGTCTAATCCCAGCGACCAAGCAAAGGGTCATAACTCCATTCTAAATGAAGGTTCTTTATCTAATTAATTTACAGAAAATATACTATAAGCAAGAAAATAAAATAAAAAATACCTAAATACAAAGAAATGATTAAAGCAAAAGTTGCACCAAAAAACAGTTTCAGGGACCCTAGATTTATGAAATAGTGAAGCTTCATTAGTCCTAAGTTCTTTCAAAATTGTATCCAAGGCTTCGAAAGCCATTTTTTACAGCGAAAAAATCGCAACTTTTAAAAAAATCGTAGAAAATCAGCCCCTAAAGACACCGCTGTCAAACTAGTATCAAAACAAATGCCGACAACGAGGCTTTCTTCCGGTAGAACTATAAATAGTAATGCGCAATGGATTTCCGCTGTGCTAAGAACAAAAGTAAGCAACCTCGCAGCGGGGCGAAGCGGGTGGGTTAGGCCGCAACGGATTGTAGGCTTAAGGAAAAAATCGGCGCATTTCGGGCGCATCGGACTGTAAAGGGTTAAATTAAAACCCTCTAACAATGTCTACCTGCACACATCCTTCTACCCAAGCTAAATGGTGTGAGAAGATATGGGTGCAATTTTTCACCAGCCAAATCCTCTCTCACCCATCTCTCAGGACAAAATGTCTCTGGGTTAGGTATAATATTGGGGTCCAGTGAAGAAATGTAGTTGTTTAAGCACAGGAAGGTCTGAGTGGGAGAGATGAAAATAATAATAATATGAACATGGCAAGTTTCTTTAAAATTCATCAGAAGAAAATAAAACTGTTTTATATTCGTGCTTAAAATATTTTGAGGACCATTGATACTTTTAGGCATTAATTTTACAGCTAAGCTAAAAACAGTATATAATTAAATTTCAAGAATATGGAGATATGAATTAAGTGATGTGTTAATCAGCCTTATTTAAAAATGATAATTTCAATACAGTATAAGTATAAGGCTATCAGGGATAAACTGAGTTCACATAATTTCAAATCCACCACATGGCTCTGCCCCTTTCTTCTCCATCCCTTTCCTCCCAGACTCTCCCCACTCCCAGCTAAAAAGTGACCACATGCAAGCCTATGATACTAGATCAAAGACAAAATCAAGTAAAAAGCTTATGTGTTTTTATTTGTTAGAAAATTGTGTTGTTTATTGTCAGATGAGAAAAGCATGCATATTTTGTGTTGCTTTGTTGCAAACCACTTTGAAGCTTTTATTAATTCGAGACAGTGATGGTGTGCTTAAATAGTGTTTATGATGAAGGTATTTCAGTCTCAAATAAAGCCCCAAGAATACAAGGTTATATATTAACAATTCCCATTGACCTCTTTGCAGGCCAAAATCTGTTTTCCTTCATGACTGTGATAATACCCTCACTGGCTTATGATTTGGCTTTGTGTAGCTGGAACCAGAACTCAAAATGTTTACTTTTAAAATTACCGGGTACTACCATTATATAAAAAAAAATGTTTTAAAATAATTTTAGTTTGATAGTAATATTAATTACTCACTATCCATTTTTTGTGTCTCTCTTTTTTTGTTGTTACAACACCGGAGGCTATATCAGTGTAATGAAAGGAAATTTTCCCTTATCAAACTTATGTAATAGCATATTATATACTTACACCCTCTGGCACTTGATAACCACCAATAACCATATTGCAAGGGCTGAGGCGCAGTATATCAAGACCAGTTGGAAATAACCTGTATAAAAATATTTTGTACTAAAGGAAGCATCACAAAGACCAATATAGTATGTCTTCTTCATGCAAAAAAGATAATTCAGCAAATTGAAGGATAATAACTTTACCTAAATGTTTCCTTAATACAAGCTTTGATAAAAGTAGATGAATTAAAGCCATCCGCCGTCAAGTCTCCAGATTGAAGTATTTTTTTAGCTTCTTCATAGGCTTTCTCTTGGGCTGAAGGATTGGATGCCAAGGTGTAGAGGTTAGAGAGCAATGCCTGGGTGGTCTAAAATATAACAGTATATTCAATTTGTTTAACCAAAAAATAAGGATATATACACTTATAATATCCTACTCTGGTAGTTAATAATGAACATTTCTTTTTTATATTCCTTTCAAAAGCATTTGGCAGTTTTGACTAGTAGTAAAGACAACAATATGCTTCTAATCCTTAACCAGATTGCAAACCTCTACATGATGGCAGATACCGGAAACAGACATTTTATATGGTAAAATAATCAACTCACTGTGCTCAAAGTGTCTGTCAAAACAGATAATACAACAGCAGTTACATCTTTATAAGATATATTTTGATTGTTCAGCAT
Source organism: Omphiscola glabra (assembly GCA_964017045.1). Classification (NCBI taxonomy): domain Eukaryota; kingdom Metazoa; phylum Mollusca; class Gastropoda; family Lymnaeidae; genus Omphiscola; species Omphiscola glabra. Next base: position 31,341,009 of record OZ024799.1, read on the forward strand.
GTATGACAAAAACTGGAACCTGTCACCAATGAGCTTGCCCTCTTCATGTGCTTTGTTGTATTCCTTCACCGCTTGCTCCAGCAACTGTTTTGCTGAGCTGTTAATAATTAATACATTTAAAAGTTCATAAATACAGTCATCAAAGTAAAACATTCTTTAAATTAGAAATTCAATTCCATTCAGAATAAATAATCATGGCTTTTTATAGTTATTTTTTTTTAAAACAGCACTGATAAATCAATGAGTAAACCAATTAAATTTTTTTGTTTTAAATTTTGGATAATATCTGAATTTGCAAAGTCCCATCTCTGAGACTACCAATAAGGCTTTAACAAACTTCATACAAGCTGGTTTGTGTTACTTAATTCAAACTCTTTTTGTTTGGGAGGCAAACAATTTTTTTTTGCATTTTTAAATATAATTCATGATTCTTTAAAATCAATTTTAGATTTAAGATTTTAAAAACTTGTACTATAATTATAATCCAGTTACTACTATGAATCAAGGTTTTCACTGACTTGTTTATGCAATCTTCAGCATCAAAAAACTGTCTTAATGCTGGGGTGGGAATTACTCTATAGAAGGGTAGTGCGAAGAAAAGTTTGGTAGACAGAGTAAAAACTTTGCTGTTGTTATCTATAACTATGTCTCCCGCAGCAAGACCTATGTCATCTATGTAGCCCATGCGTTTATCAAAACAGTTGTGTGCAGCAGCTGAGAGAAATATTGTTGTTTTTATATTAACTTATTTATCTTTAAAAATAAAAGCCATTTATATCACAAATCAAAATACCTAAGAAGTAAAAAAAAAACACATAATAAAACATATGTTCAATATAATAAAAAATATGTGCAATAACAATTTTCTAAAAATTATAATTTTAAACATTCAGAGAAATATCCTTCAAAAATTAAATAAATAATAATGTAAATTTGACTCTCACACTCTATGCCCCAGCGAGCTATCCAGCGATTGATATCTGGTATTTCTCCATTTTTGGAGATTAGTGAAGGAAATTTCTTGATAAACTCATTTGCAACTTTGTTTTGTAAAGGTAGATAGTCTAGAGATTTCTGGGGCCTTAGCATGATGTGCTGAACAACACTGCGCAGTTTGTACCACTGTTCTCCATTACTGTAAAGCCAAAATTTTAAAAAGATTTATTCTATGGTAAGTGAGTTTTAAAAACTCTACATATTGTGGTCTATGTTGGCTAAAAACTTCTTACTTAACTTAACACTCTCACAATACAGTCTTAAACAAAACACAATTTATTTAGCTAAGTCAGTAACATTTGTAGTAAAATCATTACAAGTCCTATAGAGAACACATCTTTCTCAAGTCCCATTGCAATCAGGATTGATTTGGTTATATTGATAAAATCCTAATGAGTATCATAGCTTTCAAATGAAATCTGTTCAGCATAACTTCATTTAACTAAACTTTTATTGTGGATATAATTTAGGAAATACTAAATAATTTAAAAGGTAATAACAATATGATAATGTTATACTAGCAGCAATATATAAAATAATCTTACCTATTTCCTAGACCTGGAGCCAAGTCTTTGGTTTTGCGATAATACTGAACACATTCAAGCAGTGGTGGAATAATGGGATACTTGGGCTCCGTTTCATAAATCTTTATGAAAACCAATAAAATTGACTAAGCTAAATTATACTCTGATGTAATTTTAAACATAAATAATTTAGCATACAAAGATGGGGCATTAAAATTAAATTAAAAAAGAATTAAATGACATCCATGCATCACTCACCTGCTTTATAAAATCAAGATTAAAAAGGTGGATCATAGTCTTGCCTGCAATTGTTTCTTTCACAATATCTCCATACTTTTGATTCAATTCTCTTATCACCAGATCTCGTCTTCTTCTCATCTTTTCATCTATGTAATCAAAATAGCTTATGAGTCATTTTCAAACATTTGAACCTTTATTTTTCTTTAAACTATTAAATGTGTTAAAAAAAATGGTTCTTATGTTGTACCATCCTTTTGTTTCAGGATATGGGACTCAATAAATGAGATTTAAAATGAAATTATGTTTAAACCCGTGATCTTTAAATACCTAATATTTATTTCATGCACATTTTTTTTATCATTGTGTATTTACTCAGTTTATAGTTGAACCACTGTCCAAACCAGGGAAGACCACCAGGGCCAGGTATAGTTGAAAAAGGAAGAGCCTTTTCATATTCACTTTGGGATGAACTGATGCCAATATCTACTGCTGTGTTTTTGCCACGAATAACTATAGTTGCATAGTTAAGGGATTGCAACTTTAATGTCCACCGTTTACAAGAGGGAAACATGACTGGTCAATCATCTGATCTCTATAACAAAAATTCAGAAAAAGGTGATATTATTATAGTAAAATTATATAATCAAGTAAAATATATTTATCAATTTGAATTGTCAAAAAAACAACAACTTGATAATCAATGGCAATTCCAAAGTTAAATAATTGCATTTCTTTTTCTTCTAAAAGGCTCCATAAGTGTGAAAACGAAGTTAACAGTAATAAACAAATGGTTTAGTCATCTTTCTCACAGTTTTTTATTTTTGTTGTTTTTTTGGAAAGGGGGAGTGGGGTTGACTTTTGTTACTTACTGTCTAATGCCAAATACTGTTGCCGATAGTCTATAGTGCACACCTAACTTTTTCTAAACTCATTTCCATTAAATTTAATAGGGCTAATTAAAAGAGACCCAATAATGTAACTATGGGGTGCAACTTTTTCTAATGGGCGCCATTTTCAGGTTTTGCCCAGGGCACTGCTTTTCCTCATAACAGCCCGAATTCTGATAACTAACACACACAAAATTCATATAATATTATTATTATTTTGTATTTGGTAATAAGATAATTTACTTTGAAAAGATTAAAATAAATTTCAACATTGTTTTGTTTCATTGGGGTATGGAGGGGAAGCTATACTATTGGAGGGGAAGCTATACTATTGGAGGGGAAGCTATACTATTTGCGATTACATATTCAGTGTGAGTGTTTCAAAATATTTATCAAGGTCCTAAGATATTTGAGTCAAGGGTCATCCATAAAAAACCTCAAATAGAAAGAAATCTACATAGTATAGAGTATATACACTAGGTTCATTGGGCAAAGATTTATCGACAACTTTGGGCTGGCGTTTTGGTCACTTATTGGCACTTCTTAGCGCTTAAAGGCAAACCTAACAGCCTAAATAATGCTGATCTTTGATCCCTTATCCAAGCTGACCCACTTGGGCCACAAAGGCTCTCCACATTTTAAAAAATTATGTTCAGGGCCAAAAAGACCTAAGCTCAATGATTCTATAATAATAATACTAACTCTATCGATAGGACTAGAACTGTAACATTACAGTAGACTACATCACCTTTCAATATGAGGGGTCATCTTTCTATGTCACAAATATCAATTTTAAAAATATTAAGGGAGGGGAAATCATGAATTTGTGACCGTGTTATTGGGAATGTCTAAATTTTGTGATGATAGGCCAGATAGAGGAGATTCATGTAAAATGTCCCTTGGCTGTATGCTAATGACTAACTTATGAAGTTGACACCAGTAGTCATTGAAATGATATTAATGATGAGGTGTTTGGTTTTCCTAAAAATGTAATAATTACTATGACTATGATAAACAATGTCAGAATAGGCCTACATATTAACTTAAGTGGGCTACAATTCAATGTGACTACTGCTCTAACCAGTTATTATTGTGAAGATAAAAGTAAAAGTTTATTTTAATTACTATTTGGACTATTTACTTCTAATCTAATTCAATAATGGTAATGACTAAAGAAAGTCCTTATCATATGCGCTAATCTGAAGTATCAATAATAAAAAAATTAATATAATTTTTATTACGCCTTATGCAACTTACGCCCCATTAAACTTAAACTTAAAAACATCTTGTTTTTGCATCCATCTTCTTCTTATTTCTTAATATGTACTGTACAAAAAAAAAACACACACACACACTGAGAAAGATGACACAATCATTTGTTTATTACTGTGACTGTTAACTTCTGTTTTCACATTGTACTGTATCGTCTGTAGGCTACAGATTCCTGTCCTGAACTTTCCTAATTTTAAGTTAAGTCTGTCCCAAAGTACTTATTGTCACAATATTGTTATTGTAACACAATTATGACCAAGGCTTCATCGCAGCCTTGGCCTGTATCATACTGTATGAAAACTAGACCTACAACTACAACATATCAAGTTAATTGCATATTCTTAAAATTTATAATAATAACAGAGTTACAGTGTAGCATCATAATCAGTCAAAGAATCTCAGAACATTGGTGCATCTGCCACTGTGTAAGTGTATGAATGATGGGCCTTGGAGCCTAATGATAATCATAATGGACCAGTCACTAACTAAGGAAAAGCTATTGCGAGCATAGTTAAAATGGATTACTACCATTTTATGTATTGTATGGTATTCCCACAAGTAGGCCTAAAAAATAACACTAAGTTAAAGTTACAACTAAGACTAAGTTGTTAAATGTTTTAAAATATTGAATGATTTTTGGCCCATTAAAATATCGTAAATATTACTATTACTAATTGAATTGGGTCTAAAATTCAAAATAGCAATTGGCCTACATCAATTAAAACATGTTACTGAAATTGCAAACTTCGCCAAGTAGGGCCTACAAGTTGAGTAAATTATAAATTGCTTATTGATATATTGTCAACATGTTTAATTAAGCATAACAAAACACTCTTGATATATTAAGTTACACCCTCTCGAGTGGATAGTATTTTTTAGGAATAGGGCAAAGCAGGGCTGCCACTCAATTTTTTTAAATTTCCCAAGATTTTGTCAAAACATTTCCCAAGATTTCCCAAGATCATATAAAATATATAAGAGTTTTCTTTAAAAGTGGGTTTTCTATGTAATTATGTTATAATAGCTTGAATTAATGCCCCTGAAACACGTGGTACAGTAATTGACTGAAATTTATTTTAAAAGAGATTTTAAAAATATGTTTATCACATAAAAGAAAAAAACAATTTGATTTTTTTTTAAATAAATAATATTAATTTATAATCCAAAATATCAATATCCACTGGAGTTAGGCTACTAAATATTAACTCCAAATTTTCTGGTAAAAATATCATCTAGGCCTACATGTGTAATAGAAGTCCCTTTGAAGCAAAGCTCATAGGGCTAATCAACACAGATGTCTCTTTAAAAGGACAAAAGTTTCATCATCAAAAAATGTTTTTTCTTATTGTAAATTTGTTGATTAGTAATGGGGTTTTGGAAAACAATAAAGCAGAATTTAATAATAATAATTATTGTTAAAATGGATTGATATTATTATGAAGACAATAAGTGTTTTTTAAATTGTAAATTTAAATTATAATTAGACCTATAATAATTTGTTTTCAAACAAAATACTGTTTAAATGAACTGTTCAGTTATAATCCTACAATATATACTTTTAATATCTTAATTACATGTGTGTAAATGCACAAATATTTTTTTTCCAATTGATGAGAATTAGGCTGGATTTTTTACATATGCATCGCATCATAGCTTGAACACATTGTAGAAGTAACTGAAATTCATCAAATATTACTATCGCTTCTTGATTGAACATTATCGTTCACCCTTTGTCTTGTACTGTTTTTCATATGGTTACTAATGTTTAATAGCCTAATGATAAAGTTTCTCAGCCTACTGTCGTCCCCCCCCCCCCCCCAACAAAAAAAAATAATTCTATAATACTAATAGTTTATATTGATTTCCTTTGAGATTTTAAGATTTATGATCAGTTTATTTATTGTTGAGACTGTTCTATGCATATGGTGTACAAGGTCAATTTGATAGACATTCAACACCAGGATGTTATTTTTAATCTTCAACGTAAAAATGGAGAAAATTGAATTTCTTTAATTATTAACTTTTTAATACTTCACAATATTAACTTTAATTGTTATTTATTTATGAATGGTTTTAAAATGAAAACCTAAAAAGAATTAAAACAATAACTTTTTCCTTGTTACTTTAAAAATTATTTTGCTTTATTTTCACTTTAATTTTATCAATTATGTTTGCGTTTTTTCAAAATATGTAAAAAAATCTTCCGCCTATTAATATTTCCCAAGGTTTTGCCTGATTTTCAAAATTATTCCTCAGATTTTTAGTCAGGGCTGCCACTCACTATTTTAAAATTTCCCAAGATTACCCAAGATCATAAAAATATGTAAGAGTAATTTATTTTAAAAAAGGGTTTTCTATGTAATTAATGCAATTATAGCTTGAATTAATGCCCCTGAAACACATGGTACAGTAATTGACAGAAATTATTTTAAAAGACATTTTTAAAAAAAAGTTTATAATATTAAATAAATTATATTAATTTATAATCCGAAATATAAATGCAATAACCACTGGAGTTAGTCTACTAAAATATATTACCTCCAAATTCTCTGGTAAAAATATCATCTACAATACATCATACATGTGTAATAGACGTCACTTGGGAACACAGCTCACAGGGCTAATCAACACAGAATTCCTTTTACTTTTACGAGGGCAAAAGGTTCTTCAATGAACTTTTCATTTATAATCCTACAACTACAATTTATAATTTTAATATCTTAATTACCTGTGTGTCAATCCATAAATATTATTTCCAATTGGTGAAAACTAGGCTGGATTTTTTTACAGATACATGGCATCATAGTAGTAGTAGAAGTAATTGAAATTCATCCAGTTTTGCTATGGATTCTTGATTGAACACTATTGTTCACTCTTGGCTTTTACTGTTTTTCGCATGCAGTGTTTCTTTCAGAAATTTTCCTCCGAGGGGGCACTTTTGACGTTCGGGGGGGCAGTACCAGTTTTTCAGTGGCCAGAGGCGTAGCTAAGGGGTGGCAGATGGGACATATGTCCCCGGGCGCCAGACTAGCGGGGGCATCTAATGGGCATAGTGTTAATGGATGAAAATAATAGGTTTCAGAGTTTAGTGGGGGGGGGGGGAAGGGGGGGGGTGTAAAAATGAATCTTGTACCCTGTCATCAAAGACTTACGTCAGTGACGTAGCAGTGTGTGGGGCGAACATTTGGTCTTCCCAGTTGTCATTTTTTCTTTAGATAGAGCGGCGGGATTTTACGGACATCTGCAGAGTTTCTATCGAGAAAGGTAGCGTAGCAAAAAAGTTAACCCACCGAGGGTGGCGCTAACACTAGGCACGCCGCTGGGCAGTATATATCAGCACCAAATTTGGCTGTCATGGCAAGTAATTTTATCGGGAAGTAGGGCAGCAGAAAATGTGTGATTGTTTAACAATCAAAAGGTGCATTTTGGAGTATACATGATTCGAATGTTTTGATAAGACTTTCATTTGATCGGGGGAAATAATTTTTCAAGCGTCGGGGGAGGCATTATGGCGACCAGTGCCAGACACAAACTAAATTTCTTCTTCTTTTTCTGTCTATTAAGGGCCCACGATCAATTTATTGATCATTATGGCTCCTATGAATGTAGATGGGATTTGCAATGTTTCTGTGCCTGGTGTTGATGCGGATATTTCACTGGTAACAAGAGTTACCTAGTGAGGGTATCATGCACTGTATTCAATGTATCTTTAAGACAATGTGTGAAGGGGCATTTCAAACGTTCATATATTTACTGTTAGATGTCTCGTAGAAAAATGCTAAGAATACATCAGCATACACCAACTATATCTGGACTACAATTCAGGTTATGATAGCATAGACAGGAAATACATGAACGATGCTGTGCTGGAACTTGGAGTCCTTAAAAAACTTACACGACTCATACATATGACGATGGATAACTACAAAAGTAGAATCAAAGTACAAAGGGAGTACTTGAGGGAGTTCCAATCAATCTGGGCCTCAGACAAGGAAATCCGTGTATCATTTTCAACATCACTTTAGAAAAAAGCATTAGAAACATACGTGTGAGCACCTGAGAGGTGGTACAGAACAACCATAAGGAACTTTTTAAAGCCAGCCACTGCAATACCTGGCATACACAGACGATATAGCGCTACTTGGTAGAAACAGCATTGATGATATAATTAAAACTTTCAGGGAACTTGAAGATGTGACGGTCAAAGCTGGTCTTGATGTAAATAAAGCGAAGGCAATATTTATGATAATGTCAGGAAATACGCACTGATGACTTCATCAATATGAACATCTACGCCTTTGAGAGGGTAGCTACTTTCAAATATCTAGGGGTGACTATAAATAAGCAAGAGGAAATACAATCGGAGGTGCAAGAAAGAATAACAGCATGAAACCGTTCTTATTTCAATTTACAAAAGCTACTTCAAAGCAAAAATCTTGCTAATGGAACAAAGAAGGCAGTATACACCACTATCACAAGACCAGTAGTGAGACTTGGTTCCTACCAGAAAAGCAGAGAACCTGCTAAATATATGACCCGATGATAGACAATTTTGTTTTGGGAATCCGTACAAACTAAGAGCTATATCAATTGTACAAATACCCATCCATAGTCACAACAATATAAAAAAAGGCAGACTGCCCAAGGCAGGACACATTGAAAGGATGCCGGATTCTGGAGCAACAAAAACTATCTACAGGCAGAAACCTAGGGGCAGACGGCTCACCGGTCGACCAAGACTGAGATGGATTGACGATGTAGAGAAGTGCTTTCAAAGGTTGGGGTTCACACATGGAGGTGTAAAGCGATGGATCGATCCCAATGGAAGAATGGGGTGGAGCAGGCCAGGGCCCTAAATAGGATGAAGCGCCACTGATAACGATAATAACAGGACATCACTAACTCTTCCACCAGCACAATATTAAATAAATTCAGTCCAATTGGGAGCCCTTAGGGTATGTTTTTTATCGAGAGATACTCCTTAGCTTAGACTCGCCCCTTAAAACTTTATAGGCCCCGGAAATTTTTTGATAAAATCAAAATGCAAGAGCATTTTTTTTTTACATACTGTAGTTAAATTTAGTTTCGCATCATTAAACACTTAACTGTAGAGCAACGGGAGAGATGCTAGTTAAGATTTTAGGTGTCATTTGACCTAAGAGCCATCGTGTGAGGTCTGCAACCCACATAGCTGCATGGGGCCTCGTATATTTTAGGGGCTTAAAGTTGGGCTGTAATTACATTAAATTATCAACTTTTACTGCTAGGTAGGGAAGGAAAAAACCGAAAAGTAGCACGGGTGCCATAAAAAGTCAAGCGACGTCTCTGCTTGACTAAGTGTGGTATGCAAACATTTTTTTTTATTGAAAAGTAATGTATTTTTAAAGTTATTATTTTAAAATATTTTTGGGATCAACTACATAAAAATAATGAATTTACTACAAAATAGTTTTAAAATTAAGAAAAAAGAATTCCTTCCAAAAAAGGTATCCATCACAAAAAAGAAATGCTAAAATAGTTTTACATTTTGAACGAAAAAGAAAAACCAAAAACATACGTTTATTTCAAAATATTTCCAAGTTTCACCAAAGTCAAAAAGAAAAAAAGCTTTTCTGTACAAAAGGCTAAAGACTATATCTTTATGGGTTTTCAAAATTGGTATTTATTTATAAATCATATGTAACCGACATAATTGTTCAGAAGTCAAGAATTGTTTACAAAAGACTCATATATTTATTAATGTGTGATTTTTTTTCCGTATAAAATTAATGTTTCAATTCTCAATCTCAATATTCATTTGATTGAAATGTTAATATTAAGAAATTTAGACTACTATAATTTGCTTCAGATCATTACAACTTGCCTCTTCGATATTATACTTGAAAACAATTTTTTTACCAATTCCATATAATTTTTTTTAACTACTACCAAAAATGGCATTTACAAGATAATCGTAATACTCAAATTTTTTTTATTCGTTGTTTAAATATATATTATATTCTTTCTACTGGATTATCATCTTAAAATAATGTTTTTTAAATAGTTCAAACAGCTGGGGAAGATTGTTTCTTATTATTATATTAACAGAGAAAAGTCATTGGGGATTTAAAAAATAAAGACTATTTTTTAAAATCATTTTATTCTGTTCCCGAAACTGTGTTAAAAAATTAGAAACACTCGATTTAATAATTATGATGAAATGTCCACTATTTTGTATGTAACAGGTAAATTCCTAATTTTTTGTTTTAAAATTATTATTATTATTTTTTTTAAATTTTCATTTTATCTATGTCAGCATACATCTATGGAATCTACTACATTAAAATGTTTGCTAAAAATGATTTTTTAAAGCATGATACTATTTTTCAATATCATTTGAAAACAGATTGCACATGTTTATTTCTTAGCAAGAACTACCGGTATATTTAATTTACAGACTTTTATATCGATGAAAAGGTAGTTTAATATAGGGTTATTAAAAAGTCTTTCAACTTTTGCAGCTGCAAAATGAAATTAAATAAAAGATACCGATATCTGTGAATCAGAAAAAGTAAGATTTAGCTTATGATCAGGAGCGGCCAATTTTCAAAACAATGCCATATTTATAATCGATTTCTGCGAGCCTGTCTAAAGATTAACCTGAACGCTATGGATCATCGATCTATATCGAACAAAGCGATATTTTATTTGTTCCAATAATTGTAATCGATTAATGGCACACATTTCAATAACTTTTAAAAATTTTATAAAAATTAAATTTAGAGTAGTTTTTTTTTTTTTTTTGGTTATTTTTTCTTACACATTTTCCCCCGGGGGGCACTTGACTTGCTCCGGGGGGGGGCAGTGCCCCCCGGAGGTATGCCTGAAAGAAACACTGTTCGCATGGTTACTAATGTCTAATGGTCTAATGATAAATTTTCCGAGCCTACCGCCCCCCCCCCCCCAAAAAAAAACACTATGGACTATCGTTCACTCTTGGCTTGTACTGTTTTCGTATGGTTGCTAATGTCTAATGGCCTAATGATAAAGTTTCCGAGCCTACCGCCCCCACAAAAATTCTATAATAATCCATATTGATTTCATTTGAGATTTCAAGATTTATTATCAGTTCATTTGTTGTTGAGACTGTTCTATGCATAAGGTCAATTTCATAAACATTCAACACCTGGATGTAATTTTTAAATCTCCAACGTAAAAAGAAAAAAGGGAAAATTGAATTTCTTTAATTATTAACTTTTTAATATTTCATAATATTAACTTTAATTTCAAAAGATTTCGCCCGATTTACAAAATTATTCCCCAGATCCCAATGGGGGTAGTGAATTCCCAAGATCTTGGGAGATTTCCCAAGGTGTGGTAGCCCTAATTTAAAGTTAACTACCAATAGCCCAGCCAAGCAAATCAAACCGCTTTCAAAGACGCTGGCCAAGTATTGCTCCTTTCGTTTATTTCTCGGCACCAATTATAAAATCTACAGTCTACAGTACTGTTATAACCCTGTCTGCGGTAGCGTAGCCTTCCTCATGCTCAGATCTGGCTTAATCGCTATATATTATAATATAGACCTAATATAGATAGATGTATGATGATTCAGATGATAGTATCACTTTGTCAACTTTGTGGAAGGGGATCATGTCATAGTCTTAGTCTGAAAAATGATACTACTACTACTATTAATTATTGATACCAACTTCTTTTTTGTCAAGGCCAAAGTAATATGTGCAGTAAAAATAAAATCCAACTGCCAGCTCTAAATTTTATGTGTGCTAATTACTATGAATGAAATTATAAAGTAAAATTAATATAGTCTATAGTCATATAGTTATAGTCATAGTGACATAATATAGGCCTAAAATGTCTACTATAATTACCATAAGAATAGTTTTACTGCATACAAAGTGTGCATTAATTATAATAAAGAAAATGATTAGGCCTAGGCTTAAAGTATGACTATGACAGCTTAGGCTTAGGCCAATCTTTGTTTTGGAACATGGTCACGTGACCCCCCCCCCCCTTTTTTGTGTGGATATTCTGTTGGGAGAATGGCCTGAGTATTGTTTACACCTCGTTAACTTATAAAGGCATTAATATTCTTATGTACAATAAAATAATTTCATTGGGCATGTATAACTTAAATTAATTTACCGCCTAGGAATCACTATTTTTTACTATTTATTTTTTAACGCTATGCCATGCAGAATCAATATTTGAAACTACACAGAATCAGATGAAAACATAAGCCGCAATCCATAAAATAAAATATATACAAAGAAAGAAATATAAGTGTATTTATTATGTCAGAAAATCCGATTGGAGAGAATTTATGAGACAAGACGCAAAAAATAAATTTTGTTGGTACCCCAGCACACATTTTTTTGGCAACATAAGAGTGATTTCATGGACACCACATATTTTGAAAAGTAATTCTGTGCGAGCCATACATTATGTTTAAAACTAAAAATTCAAGTAAATGTTTGCAGGGTTACTATTTTTCTGTCTTTGAGTTCAGCAGAGTTTAGGTCATCACTTCTGATGCTGAGCTGCAGTAGACTTTAGCTCATTTGTAGAATGAAATATTGATATGCAATTAATATGTAGATCAAAGGAGTCTAAAGAGTTTTTTTATAATCAAACATTTGTCTGCGAGTCAGATGCAGCCATCAATAGAGCCACATCTGGCTCGCGAGCCATAGGTTCCCGATCCCTGGTCTTTAGCCTGGACCTCATTCACCCTTCTTAGCATGTCCTGTCACAAATTCAGGAAGTCAGGAATATTCACAGTTTAAATTATTTTAACAAATCTCGATGGTAGCACTGCAGTGTTTCCATCAATTTCCAATATACACAACATAATATATGATCACTGCATTTTGACATTCCTTGCAAAACTGAATATTTACAAACTGACTGAGTATTACTAACAGTAACGAATGGGTTTTCATACACACCTGACATAGTGATATTGCAATTATGGAAATAAAATTTTAAGCTTAGCGAGATCAAGGAATTATAACCATTGTCAGAAAATTTGATTATTACCATTGTTAGAAACTTTGATTATAACTGTTGTTAGGAAATTTGATTATAACCATTGTTAGAAAATTATTTGATTATAACCATTGTCAGAAAATGGGTGTGGTGAAAAATGTTTTTCTAAAAATGCACCTATTTTTCAATTTCTTTGATTTCTTTTATATTTGTTTTCATTCAAAAGTTTTAAATTATCAAGAACGCTAATGGTATTTTTTTTCTGAGATTTATAGACAGAACAAATGCATGCATACAAATCAGAATTCAAAGCTTTCGCATTTTGTTTGTTTTCAGATCTTAGACAATGGAGAAAATTGATTTTAAATTTATTTCAAGCCAAATCATAAAGGAAGAAGATGTCATCCTTATACCAGAGACAGAAATTGACTTTAGCGAACTACTAAAGAAAGAAATATATAATGATGTTAACCTAAAGTTAAAGCAAGACACAGACCCTGACTGTTTGGGAGTTCAACTGGGATGTTGTCAAGAGAAGGAACCAGAGATAACATTACTTGAAAATATACAGCATGCTCAAAATATAAGATCTTCATCAAACCTGGAACCTGGACGTTTACATGTAGCTGCCACTAAAGAACTGTATACTGTGAGAAGTCTATATGAATGTGGCACATGTAGTGCAGTTTTTGATGACATTTTTGTATCCGTAGCCAAACAACCTTGTCATGAATCGATGTCTTATAAATGTCAAATTTCTCACACAGCTTTAGCTAAAAGACAAAAGTTAGCTTTGCGTAAGAGGCAAAATCCTGAAGTTGGAGACATACAATATGAATGTGACATTTGTTCTGCTGCATTTGCTAAAAGATCACATTTAACTATACACAAAAGAAGACATACTGGAGACAAACCATACATTTGTGAAATTTGTTCTGGTGCCTTTTCTAGTAGAGGTAGTTTAACCATGCACAAAAAAAGACATACTGGAGAGAAACCCTTCAAATGTGACATTTGTCCTGTTGCTTTTGCTTCTAAACATGATTTAGCGGTGCATAAAAGAAGACATGCTGGAGATAAACCCTTCAAATGTGACATATGTTCTGCTTTATTTTTTACTAAAACTCAAATAGCTCTTCACATAAGAAAACATACTGGAGAGAGACCCTTTAAATGTGACTTATGTTCTGCTTTCTTTTTTACTAAATCTCAAATAACTTTTCACATAAGAAAACATACTGGAGAGAAAAGCTTTAAATGTGACTTTTGTTGTGCTGCTTTTGCTACTAAAAATGAGTTAGCTGTACACAAAAGAAGACATACTGGAGAGAAACCCTTTCAATGTGACATTTGCTCTGCTTTCTTTGTTACTCAATCTGAAATAGCCGTGCACAAAAGAAGACATACTGGAGAGAAACGCTTTAAATGTGACATTTGCTCTGTGTTCTTTGTTACTAACGCTGAAAAAGCTAATCACACAAGAGGACATAGTGTAGAGAAACCCTTTAAATGTGACATTTGTTCTGCTGCTTTTGCTTCTAAATCTTATTTAACAAAACATAAAAGAAGACATACTGGAGAGAAACCCAATAAATGTGACATTTGTTCTGCTGCTTTTTTTTCTAAATCTGATTTAACAAGGCACAAAAACATACATACTGGAGAAAAACCATACATATGTGACATTTGTTCTGCTGCTTTTGCTACTACATCTAATTTAGCTACACACAAAAGAAGACATACTGGATAGAAACCCTTTGAATGTGATATTTGTTCTGCTTTCTTTCTTACTAAATCTGAAAAACCTAATCACACAAGAAGAGTGGTGTTTTGCTGTGAAGTTTCACAGCACTAAATGGCTTAAAATTTCATTATCTTCTCTTATTAAGTATAGTTAAGCTGTTATTTACGTTAAATTTTCCTTTTGCACATTTTTAACTCATTAAATGTTAAAAATACAATGCTAAAATCTTGTTGTGGTTTATTGATAATTTAATAAGCAGTCATATATAGTTTATTCATTTTATTTTTAAAAAGGGGAAAAATACATTACTAGTCACTATCTTAATCGTATCATTATCACTTTTATCACACGCCACTTTTGCTACTGAATTTGAATCAAGGAAAATTGAAGCTTTTCATTTGCAAGTTTATGAAATTAATTTTTTTTTTTCTTTATTTGAGTTCAAAGAAAAAATTTAATTGATATTGTTTGAATACATTTGTGTAACATAAATGAAAATTTTAATTTTGCAATATTAACAACGCAATGAAATGCCAGATTGGTGTTCATTGTGAATATGAATTAAAATAGTACCGTTATAAGTATTAGTATTAAATTAAATACATGATCATTTATTGCAAATATATAGAATACATTAACTTTCAAATTCGGATAGAAGAATACTTAAAATAGTTCTTCAACTGTCATTCTAAATGTATTTCTAATTTATAATAATAATACATAAAGTTGAATATAAGTTACAAATGAGTATCATAAGTCAGATAGAATAATTTATTATATATATTAAATTTTATTTTAATCGTATGCTGTATTTAAATTTTTCCGATATCCGTAAAAATAATAGAATATCAGTATCATTGTTTTAAAAAATTCAAACGAAATTAAATCAATTTTAAACAAATTCTTTTAGCGTTATAAGTTAATAAATTTTATGGATACACTAGCTTATTATTATACATACTAGCTAGAACCCGGCATGCGTTGCCATGCCATTAAAAGAAGAGAGTGTTTGTGTTTTAATTACGTTTTTTAAGTAATTTTCAAATATAAAATATTTTAAGTTTTTTTCCATCTGGTGCGTACACAAATAATTTACAAGGATCTCTATATCTCCATCTATCTATCTACCTGACTATCTACCTACATATCTACTTACCTACCCACATACCTACCTATCCATTCATCCACCCACTGACCCACACTTCCATTTATCCACCCATCCATATATATATATATATATATATGCCTATCTATTTATCATCTATTTATCTGTTTATTTGTCTTTCTGTCTGTCTATCTGGTTCTGGTTCGGTACGTTGCTGCATCCATATACTGGCATATGTGCAACGGTTGGGGAAGCGATGTTGCCAATCTAACGGCTCCTAGCAGATGCCAGGGCGGCCTTGAAGCTTTCGATCGTTGTCGAGTTCACGGCGGTATTGTCCAGGTTGTCTATCTCTCTATCTAATAAAATCTCTATTTTGAAAATTAAATTTTCACGGTGTAAAATGATTGGGTTTGGATATTAATGGATGTAATTATGTAAATGTATTTACGTTTTGTTGATTAACATATGTTCATATGTAAAATGAGAATATAGCATCTATTTTTTACAACTGCAATTGCAATGTAATTGCATTGAAAGATATTGTCATCCAAGTAAAAATGTATAAACTCAATACCTACCCCCGATATGTATGTATCGAAGAAGGTTAATATTTAGCAAATTCATCCTGAGGCGTATGCATCGTATTATCCCCCCCCCTTTTTTTTACACACACAGAGTTTAAAAAAAATCATTTACTGGATTGTAACACTCTTACTTACGCAAGAATAATTTTATTGCATTTACTATGATTTGTTCTTATTTAGATGCTTGATACGTAGTTTTTCTTCACCAATTTAATTAAACGGCACATTCTTATTAAAATTATTTTTAAATGCAGAGTTTTTGCTACTTTATAAATTTCATCAAAGTTTATTTTTGGAATGAATAAAAAGTAAAAACTTATTAAATGTTAAAAATACAAAGCTAAATTTGTATTTAAGTTTAACAATTTAAAAAGCAATCAATGCTATTTATTAATTTTACTTTTAAGAAGGGGAATGTACATTATCAGTTTTGTCGCGCTCTTTTATTAAATCACAGAACTTTTAGCTTTGGCTAAATAGGCAATTTGCACTATGACGTCATTTGCGTGATTATTTAGAACTAATTAATTTTAATTTTATTTCGCACTATTGACAACGCACTAAAGAACGCACTAATAATGACTGATGTTTAGGTTTTCCCGATAAATGTGATTACTATGTTATTCTTTGATCATATTTTTTTAATTTAATTTATTTTTTATAACTTTCAAACGCATATAAATTGCTTAAGATAGTTCCTTGGTTGTTTCTTTAAATGTATTTGTAATTTATACTAATAATACTTAAACTTTTGCTAAAATAAAAGCGGAAATATACTTTTTTGCGCATGTAAATTTATGCGATTTCCGTAAAAATAATAGAAAATAACTATGATTGTGCGAACGTATCAAAATAATATCGCTTCGTAAGCTTTATGTCAGTATAGCCCATTCTTATACTTATACATATATTATGTGCACCGTACCAGTACTTGTTGCCTCCAGTGCAAAACAAAACTGAAATCTCAGCGTTGTTGACTTATGAAAAATTAAACGCTGATGTGAATGCCATGAAATAAACTAATGCTTGATTGCAGACATGAAATTTTGTCTCTGCTGTCTAAGACTAAGTTTTAAAAGCAGAAATATATAACCTAGAATAAGATTTAGAATGTGATCAAAGGGATCGTCCATTAATTACGTCAACAATTTTTACCCAATTTTTGACCCTCTCCCCTTGCCAAAAACTGTCCAACTTTCAATGATAAAAAACTTAAAAAGCCGACCAAATTTTGGTTCCCCCCCCCCCCCCCCCCCGAAAAAAACCCTGAAATGACACCCCTGATGGGCATAGTCTATAGTAGTAGTAGTAGTTGATTTATCATTTTCATCTTGCGGAACTGATATACAAGACAAGTCAACGTCATCCCAGGCCTGCGTCATCCTCATCTAACCATTCAGCACTTAACAATAGAAGCATTATAGATGTGAGCAATAATTACCATAATTTCTCTCTATCTCCTTGTAGCTACTCGCATTGGTCGAATCCCTTTTTGTTGAGGAACAGGTGCTAATTTCTTTTGCTCAGCATTGTCGGTGCTGTTGAACATGCTTTTTCAACATGACTTGTGATGCAAAATAGATGTTACAGATTTTGCAAATCATTTCAAGCATCGATGTTATTATTGTTACTCATTTTACTTTCCTATAATTCTCAAAATATCGTATTCTTATCCTAATCTATCAATATCATTTGTCTAGACTGCACGTGACACTTGAATCTTGTCCTTGTTCCATACCTGCAACATGATCGCAAACATACCGCCCTAGTCATTTGCGACAAACAGAATCTACAGGTGAAGAGAGGCCAACTTTTGACTTCTCTTGCACTGACAAAGTGTCACAACATTCCGACCAGCCACCTGAAGTGCACAGACAGACACACATTAAATAAACCTAAAAATGACATGACTATTTACGTTAATATTTTTTTTTCAAATAATGTAATAACCTGTCAATTTTTAAGATTAAAATTTGAATACAGAAAACATGATTTTCGACGTCAACTAATCTACCCCCTCCCTTTTTTCCTCCTTGTCAACTGTCAAACATTTCCAACTGGGGCCAACACCCACCCCCCACCAAATTTTGTTGACATAATTAATGGACGCCCCCAAAGACTTTGCTACCGGTAGCGGGACTACAAATGATTTAAAAAAAATTAATCTTGTAATCTTATGTGTACGTTTGAACAATAAAGTTTATATTTAGTAAAACCACTTACATTTCGTCATCCGGTATTAAGAATATTGATTAATATGGGGGGAAAAAAGCTGGGGGGGGGGGTCGTTTTAGTGAATTGACCATCTCAATGCCTTAATCCGGCCATGACTACATATTATATCTAGACATAAAGTCATAAATAAATAGTTATAACAAAAAATTTATAACTCATCCAAATTCTTAAATGTCATTTTTAGTTTTGATCTCGTACGGTATCTTAAGTTATAAATATAATATAATATAATTGACTAAATGCTCTCAAACCCAGAAGAACAAGGACAAACCCAGAAGTAAAATACAGCCATGACATGGTTTACGATAAATATATATTAAACATATTTAAGCTTTTAGTTTTAGTATTTCGATTGTCTAATGTTTATTTTTTATTATTTTTAATGTTTAACAGTAAATAAAAAAATAATAATAATAAAAAATGTACATATTTTTTAAAAAAACTGTAGAGAATTAGAATTAAAAATTGAAGCCAATATCAATAGTAATAGCAGATGAATAGGAGTCATCCATTGGATCTAAAACTGTACACATACATCGACTCTTCCACAGCCCCTTTCTACGCCATTGTACCCCGGCAGTCCGCCACCACCACACCCTTTCCTACGCCACTGTTAAAAATGAATTTCTGTAAAATTGTGGCTGGACGGCGTTACGGCAGAGGTATTGACATAGAACTCCTATCAATTCTGAAATTTGGCTGTAAATGTTTGCAGCAAGTAACGAATATTTATTTATTTCTGAAATGTTAAAACAATCTGACAATCTTCTTTGTATTATTTCATTTCCGACTTCAACTTCATTTTAATTGCCAGGAAATGTTGAAATCTATAGGGGCCTTCCTATAGCGCTTGCAATTAACTGGGTTTAGAGTTTAGACCAGGGCCTATGTGAGTGTATGATGATTAGCCCTTAGAAATAATGCACAATCTGGCAGTGCTTTTTACTTTTCATTATCAAAAAGCGGTTCCTAGTCACGTGATCATACCGAGCAAAAGATGGCTGACTTCTTTGCTAATGGATTGTTATTGACACCGTCCCCTTAAAATGGAAACACAACGTTATACATTAATTCGGAGACGTTTCCTTAATATATGATTATTAGATTTGCACGATATAAATGCACTAGAGGATGTTAATTAATTTATAATGGTTGTGGGCTGTTAATAATGCAGTCTTGACTTATTTGTGGTATTCTAATCGGATTCTAGAGTTCAGAAGCAGAGGGGCCAGGAGGTCCGAAGGGACTGCATTAAAAAAAAAAATATTTTGGTATGGCTCAGTTAACTTGATAACTTTTTTCTTTAATGTAACTTGTAACAGGGATATCAGCAATTTATTATATGCATTCCACACTAACAAATAATAATAAAGTTCATTTGAAAAAATCACGCTTCATGATCATTCCCAAAGGCTCGAAGCGCGGTACAAAAATAAACCTGGGAGATAATAACTAGCTGGAAAGGATGGTAGACAACTTCACCCCAAAAGGTGTTTGCGAAATAGATGAGTTTTTAAATTTGTTTTGAAGGACTCCAGCGTCTGGCTGTTTCTGAGAGCGTCGGGAAGGGTGTTCCAAATGGTTGGGTCAGCAAATGCGAACGTGCGCTTTCCGTAAGTCTCAAGGCGAACACGCTGTATCAAGAGTTTGCCACTATAGGATGAGCGGAGTTGTCTAGTGGATACATAAGGCGTCATGAGCGCTTGCAGATAGGACGGCGCCAGGTCATGCAAGCAGCGGTAGCACAGAGAGGCAATTTTGTTCTCTATGCGAGCGCGGACCGGCAGCCAATGCAGTTCTCTCAGAAGAGTTTTAGCATGGTCGAATTTACGTTTACGAAGAACAATTAGAGCCGCATTATTCTGTGCTTTTTTAATTTTATCCAGGAGCGTAGCTGGAAGACCCACCATGAGAGCATTGCAGTAGTCCATGCGTGATAGCACGAATGCAGACATCAGCCTCTTTGATGCATTCAACGTTAAGAAAGGTCTGATATGACTAATTCTGCGCAGCTCTAGAAAAATCGCCTTGCAAATCATGTTAATGTGATTTTCCATAGTTAGTGTTCTGTCTAAGTAGACACCCAGGTTTCGCACCTGATAACAAGACGAGACCAATTACTTTATTACTTGTTTTAAATTTAAAGTATTTAAAGCCTTATTATAAATTATTTTATTATTTATATCTTAAACTTCATTGAAATCATTCAATTCATTGTTTTCAAACTTTTAACTTTTGCTTTGTCTTTTAAAAAAAATGTTTTGTGCTTACACTGAAGTACTACTAGTACTAGTACTACACTTCAGCCTACAGTAGCCTACTTACAGTGTCTACAAACCGTGTACCCCTACTCAATTCATTCATACTGCGATACTGTCATACTCCTAGTTTCCTAGTAATTTGACAAGAGATAGTTCAGACAGAGACTTTGAGTTTGATTTGAGCATATCATTTTTTGGTTAACCTTCTCTTGTCAACAGGTCATTTGCCCTTAGAATTTAAGGTTAACTGTGGTTCGGTGCACCACTCATTTCAGTGTCTTTGCACTACTTTTTTTTCCCACGACTGCCATCTTTGTTGTGAGGGTGGCTGTGTAAAAAAAAGTATTTAAAAAACATGTCTACTAAAAGGAAGAGGGGAAAGGGGGGTGAATGTGTTGTTTCAACTTCTTACAGAAAGAAAGGAAAATAAGTAATTTCATCAGAATGTGTTATCTTCTTTATTAGAAAAACATTGAAATATAGACCTTTTTTTTATGACTAAACTTCCACATTAAATTCCCCTAACTTGAGCATATATTCAACCCTAAAATGCTTTGTCAGTATCCATAACTCAAACATAAATTCCACTGTAAATTCCCCCCCCCCCCCTGAAGTTTACCCCTAAATTCAGTACCCCCTTAATTTACTTTATTTACCCTTAAATTTAGTCCCTCCTAACTTAAGCATAAATATTAAAACCCAAATCTATGACCTAATGCCTAACATGAACCCTAAAACCATGTGTTTGTGTGCTACATTTACAAACTACTGTACCAGTAGACAAATACAATACAGGGATGAATCACAATGCCCCCTGAAAATTTATCTCTTGCCCAAATCAATTTGGAATTGTTATTAATCATGAAAAACAAATATTTCAACTGGATCAAGAGTAAGGGGCTATCTGCTGAATTATTTTTAGTTTTGTATTATTCATAAAATTACTAGAAATGCTATAGTTAATTGTGTTAACCATCCTAACTATGAGGCAAAGTCAATCAGACAAATTACCTAATTATTCAACACAACGTAAACATAAGTATAAGTAAGAGACTGAATAGTTATTATATTATGGCCATTTAATGCCTAAAATCTTGAAGAAATTATTGAGAAAAAATGGTATTTTCTGTCATTACCATTATCAGCAATATTTTTAATCATAAAAAAAATTAACTATTTACCTACTTGCTTTTCATGTTAACATTTTAAATTCCTACTTTCACATTAGGTTTATGTTAGTCAAATAGTGAGTGAAAGCTGATTATGGCATCCAGAAATTTAAAACCAAGTGCTGTTCAAGGCTTTGATTCAGCAAACATAAATGACGAAATGCAGTCAAGTACATTAAAGGTAAGACTGACTTTAAATGTATATGTCCCATTCAAGTAATCTAGTTATAAATTTGTTAACTTTTTGTCAAAACACATGATTTTTATATTTTTTTTTGGCAGAGACAACCAAGTCCAGACTGGAGTAAAGCAGACCTGCTGAGACTTCTCAGCTACTTCGAAGGAGAACTCCAAGCAAGAGATATAACTATTGCCACATTAAAAGTATATAATCAATGACAAAAAAGATGGTTATTTATCTACACTTAGAACCAACAAACAAAAAAAAAGCTCCATCGAAATGTCTTTGTATTTTTCTAATTTTAGCCACTGCTTTTTGTTATGGATAAAAAAAAGTTAATTAGAAACCACAAAATCATGGTAACATTAGAAATAAGTTAAAATTGTTTGAATGAGATAGTTAGTTGGTATTTCATGTATCTTTCAGGCTGAAAAGGCAAAACAGTTACTTTATCAAGCGAAATATGGCCGCTTTGGTCTAGGAGATCCATTTGTGGCACTTCAGAGAGACGCAGAAGGCAAAAATGATACAGGCTTTGATGAAGCAGCCATAAAGAGCATGTATGATAATCAGCTGGCCCAGTTAGAGAACCTGATAGCTACCCAAAGAAAGGCACAGTTGAAAATGAGGGAACAGTTGGGAAACTCTGAAAAAAGATTTCACAAGGTACTGTATTAAAATTAAAATAATGGCCTTAACGAAATAAAATAAAAATCTAATCAATTTTCTGAAATTTTACTTATATTTTATAAATGTTTGATCATTTGCAATTTCTTACACTTGAAAACATAATTTGTAAAACCTCACAGCATAGCATGCTATACATTAGTTTTAACAGCATAAGGAGATGTAATGTATTATTCATTGCTCCATGTGTATATTTATTTTCATGTATTCATAGTTTATGTGAAATAGATCATGTAAAAAATCAGATTTGTGTGCCTAATAAATTAATGATCACCTGTTTTATTGTTTAATTAGGTATGCACTGAACTTGAAGAAGAGAAACAAAAACATGCTCAAGACACAGCACAGGGTGATGATGTAACTTACATGCTAGAGAAGGAGAGAGAAAGACTCAAAGCTGAGGTATGTCCTGTTAAAAATTATTTTTTCATAGTGAGAATTTGTTGTTAAAGGTAAATGTATGTATTCTAAGATAAATATACTCTTTATTTAATCTATCCAAGTGTGCTGACATAATTTATGAATTCACAGATCCAGCATCATAAAATGTTCCAGTGTGCATCATTCAAAAAATAAAAATGTATTATGGTACATCCTAAGATTATTTCCATCCTGGTATATTAATTTATAATTAAAATATTAGCAGACGGAAGCAATCACTTCTAGGCAACGTAAGCTCTTTTTCCCATTGATTTTTATATTTTAAAATTTGCAGATTGATTTTGAGAAAAGCCAGAACAAAAAGTTGGAGAAAGATTTGAAAAAAACATTGTCAAGTTTAGAGGAAGAGAGGGCCAACGCAGCACGTCATAAGCAAGTGGCAATAATGCTTATAAAGGTATTTTAGTTTAAAATAAGCTTATTCCGTTATGCCTACTTTTTTTGTGTTCCTCTTCATAATATAGTAACTCAAAGAATGATTAAATCAAATAGTATCAAAGGATGTGGTTAATCAAAATGTAATATTACAAAATAATGTTGAGATCAAAACTACAAATGGATTTATTGTGCAATAACTAATCCATATCTTATTTTCTCAGGAACGCAAAAATTTAATTGAACGTATTGTTGCTGAAAACCAGTTACGGGATGAAATGGAATCTGCTCTGACAGATGGAAAATCAAAAATTCAAAACATGGCAGAAGGCTTGGCTCAAGAGAGTAAAAAGTCCTTGAAAATGGAAGCTGCTTTGGATAAGCAGAGCTCTAAATTTGATTCAGAGAGAGAGTCATTGCGGCACCGACTGCAGGAAGAAGAAAAACAAACAAATATATTGAGGGCAGAAGTCTCTCGACTTTCAAAACAGGTAGAACAATTACAAGTGCAGCTACGAAGCAGCACAACATCACCAAGCGGTATGCAGGCCAGATCAACTGTATCACCAGCCAGAGCAACAAACTCAGCATCTGGTAGGAACACAGGCATTCCTGGTGTTGTTACCGCATCTTCTGGGTCATCACCACAATCTGTAAGTCCCAGTCCTAATAATACTCCTCCCCAGGGTTACAGTTCTCAGTCATCAGCACCTTCTGCAGGGGGTGTTAGATCTGCATCAGGTTTGCACCCAGCTCATGGAACAAGTAAGCTTTACTCTGCACAATCTGGCAACAAACTACCTGACGGAGGAAGAATAGGCTCCAATTCTCCAGAAAAAGAAGTTATTTACAGGCCTGACATCTCATCTTCTGCTGGATCAGCACTACAAAGAGGACAGGGGCCAGGATCCATGCGAATTGGACCTGCAGGTGCACCTGGCATGGATAGAATGGAAGTGGATATAGGTACAGGTGCTCGAGTGGTCAATATTCCACCAGGGTCTGGTACAACAGTAACAACACATAGTGGTGGTAAAATTTCCTTTCATGTTGCAGGAGGAAGTTCACAAGTCTCTGTCCAACCGCAGGTGAGAAAACCTAGCTTTGGTCCTCAGGCATCATCACCGATTGGTCGTGGAGTTCCCCCACCAATACCCCCCAATAAACCAAACTTTGTTTCACCAGTTCCAGGAGGCACTAAACCATCCCCACCACCGAAAGTTTCTGTTGTGGGATCTAGTGTACTGATTCAAAGCCCTGGACAAGGTCTTCACACTGGTCACTATTCTAACACTCCTGGAAAAACACTAGGTCAGCAGCCACCGAGAGCTGTTCAAATTCCAGTAACTGTTGTTGGTGGTACCCCATCCACAGGAAATCAGCCCTCTCCTTCTGGATCCGTTGCTAGTGTCCGCACTCAAGTCAGAGAGACATCTCCATCAGCTGTCAGGAAAACTTCTCAGGTTTGTGTCAATGCCAAATGATTGCTTGCTCATAGAAATGTAGGACATACACAGCAAGACTTGAGGGTTTCCAAATGAATAATGACCTGCACTACTAACTTGCACATGCTCATTCAGCTGATCTCTCCACACCAGATACTAATCAAGCAAGCAGCTGTCCCATATCCAGTGTAGCACCCAACCACCACCTAACATACATCTAAGTGCAATATAACCCCCCCCCCCCCCAAAAAAAAAGAAACAGGGTCACTGTTTCAGTATGATAGATATCCACTGCATCATTGTTTTACTTTTACTTATGCAATCCTAGGATATGGTACGTTTTGATTCGTGCCAGTGGCAATGCCAGATCTGAATTTTCATGTTGTATTAGCCTCACTTTTTGTCCGATGTCCATTTTATATATATACTTTTATTTATTGATTTTTTTGTTTGTTTTTTGAATGATATATGAGAGTGTACAGCACTTTTTGTGTATCTTTTTTGTATGCATTACAAGACAGTGTTAAAAAGTATTAGCAGAAGTTTACAAACATTTATTGCATTTATTTTAGTCATTTTACACATTTTATATTTTATTGCGTTAAAAACAATATAAGCATGCTGCTTTCTTTTTATTTGAACAAAAGCATATAAGCATGGAGAATTTCGTGTTCACAAGATCAATGTCATTGTTTGGAAAATGTATACTGGTTTTAAAATAATTAAATATTCTTTACATGAATACCTTTAAGTCTCAAAGCACTACAAAAAGCTAAGAAGTTAATATTTCCCCAAATGTTGGATCTTTTAAACAAAAATTTGGATATGTTGAAATTGAGGAAATATTTTTTTCCTTCTCTGTGTATTTTTAAAATTGAATATCTAAGTGCAACAGTGATTTGAATACAATCCCAAAATGGAGAGCACATTGATCAAACTGCATGTAATATGATTCCTCTCAATACAATTTGAATGGTTTCAAGGGGTTCATTAATATTTTTAATTCATCTCATCATTTCCTTATGTTGGAAAGGTAAATCCTTGTTATACAAAATTAAGTGGTATTGTTTACCTAAAAAAACAAAACTGAAACATTAAAGAGCTTATACCAATTTATAATTTCTCTCTAAATTGTCTAGGGCATCATAAGAATTGGGAACCAGTGTTTTTTTAAATTTGTTAATTTCATATGTCTATAACATTGAAAAGAGAAAGTTTATTATTTGAAATCATTCACAATAATTAGTGAGCTTTCTATGTAGTGCATTTTCTATTGTTTAAATGTGACAAATGCTTTCAAATTATTATTTTTACTATGTTTTGGCATCATTGAAAACACAACAAAACCTGTTCATTTACTCTAGATGTGTAGCGATTTTTTTGGTCTGTGTGTCATATCTAACTGTATTTCAATTTTCAAAGAGATCTATATTGATTGACAGTCTGCATAGCTATAGTTCTCAGGGACATATATGTAATTTCATTCTAATTTTTCTCTTTGGTTGTGCTTGATATAATTGTTGTGGATTTAAAGATTTTGATAAGGATATGACTTTTTCCCATCATTTTAAGGTTTTCTTTGCTTTAAATTAATCCTATTTAAAAAATTAAATTTCACTATAGGTATGCATAATTGTGAGATTTTAAATTTCGACTTTAAATTACCTTAATTTAATTATATTTCCTGTTACAAAATTAACATTTAACAAATCAAAACAGTGCATTTTAACAATCCATATCTTGGAAAGTGGAATCTACTAATTTGTGCTTACATAAAGTTAACACTCAAATTAGTTGTTATAATTAAAAAAACAACAACAACCTATTAAATGTTATATTGTCTGCACTTATCTACCTATCCTTGCACTATTGTACTTTATTGTCATAGAATTTATTTTTGTTTTTGTTATTACTGTCAAAAAAAAAAAGCTAAATGTGCATCAATCTTGCATTTTCATTTAATTTCTCCTCCTTACTTTTATTTGATAAGTGTTGAAGTGTCAATATATTTGGTTATCTGCATGCTGCATGTGCTTGCTGTCTCCTTGCAGCCTCTTGTGGATAGTCCACCCTTAGAGCACCTTTCCACTACAGCCAATGTTGTCAGTCACCCCGAATCGAGCCACTCTCTAGAGTTTCTAGGCCCAGAAATGGCCAACTTACAGAAGCTCTTGGCCACAATGATGAGAGGTGAGCTTTCACATGTACATGCATGCTAGACAAGTAGCACCCTTTTAAAAATTTTATTTTTGCTTGTACTTTTTAGTTTGCTTGTTTGAACTACTAATTATGTTTTCCCCTCTTTGATTTGTTTAAGAATAAACACGAACATGTAAATAGGATGGTATTAGACTCAATTTAATACATATATTTAACAACCATTGGTACATATTTATTAAGTTGTGCTTACTCAATCTGAACATTTTTAAACATCCTGAGAACTATTTTGGAATATTTAAAAAAATGTATATATACTTAAGAGGAGCTACAAAAGCACAAACTCCTGGCAACAGGCTGTATTTGAGTGCTAAATTAATGCAAAGATAGCTAATGAAATCCACATTTTTTATATGCGCACATGTGCTGTTATTTGACCTACAATTTCAGTGTAAAAGTAATTATTATACGCTGAGAAGTTCATGTGAGAATCTCATAAATTGAGCAACCAATTGTTATTTTTATTTACTGAACCAGTGGTTCTCAACCTTCCTAATGCCGCGACCTTTTAAACACAGTTCCTGTGGCGACCCCTAACTACAAAATTATTATCGTTTCGGCTTCACAACTGTAAAGTATATGTGTTTTCCGATGGTCTTAGGTGACCCCTCTGAAGGGGTCGTTCGACCCACCAATGGGGTCGCGACCCACAGGTTGAGAACCGCTGTACTAAACTAACAGACTAATGTTAAGCCACTTGGTTGGTAACACAGATTTACTTAATTCTAACATTCTGAGAGGATCTCATATTTTGTTAGCTCCACATTCAACATGTGTTGTACCTGGAAATGGGAAGAATTCTGTTCTTGTTTACTTTAAATTCTTGACTAAATTGCCTTCTGTAATGTTTATGTAGACTGCGGTTGTTTTTGTTTTATATGAAACAACCGTTTGAGATGAGAAATATTTTTAAATCTGTGCAGATTGTTGCCGTTAAATTGATTTTAAAATGTATTGGTTTTCTATTTTATGTGCTTAGTATTTTGTGATTTGGTGGAAACTGGGGCTCTACTGGATGTTGGTAGGCCATTTGTCCCAACAGAATATCCCATAATTTGAAGGCATTAGCTCCGGCCAAATAGTTGTGCCAAAGTATTGACTAACAATATCAAAATGTATCAGGAAAATATCATTGTTAGCTCAAAGTATTTTAAATTTTTTTTATCTGATAGAAGATTTGCAAAAGGAGTTGTAATTTAAGTTGAAGTGAACTAGATGACTAGAAAGGACTTGCGGGATTGTCACAACCACTATGATTGGCCATCAAGGTCAGTGGATGGGGGGAAGATAAGGAACATGTAGTTAAGACATGATAAGAAAAGGAAAACTATAAATATCACAACACATGTTTTGATCAAAAGAAATTGGGACAGTATTTTTTGTGATCCTGCACCCAGTGAAGCCATTCAGACACCGTTTGTCTAATACTTTCCAGTTAGGAAACTGGGATAAAAAGTACCAGGAATTCGTAATTGATATTCCGAATATGAAAACTAATAATTGGTAACCTGTACCTGGCAGAGCCCTAGTGGAAAACAGGTTTCTTAAATAGCTTGCATAACTATATTTGACATAAGTTTGAATAGCTTTTGCAGTGCTGAGATATTATTATCCACATTTAAAAGTGAGGAGCTAACATTTGTTAGTTTAAACACATCAGCTACAAGTTTTATTGAAATAAGCAAAATGTATCATTCAGATTCTTAAAATTCTAAACAAAACTGAATTAAAGCAAAAAATTACCCTATAATCTAATGTTTGAACTTTGACGTTGAATGAAACTTGTAATTTTGGTGTTAAATAGATGATGAGCCGTATTTTCTTTCAAGGCCATGATGTTATGATATGACCAAATAGCCCGATAAAGCTGACCAATTGTCCCATGTTATATTATTTGCTCATCTCATCTATATATATAATTATATACCCATCATCAGAGTACATTATGCTGTACAAATCTATACGTTTTATACATACATTTTTTACAAAGATTTTTTGCATGCTGTACAATTGTTTCTGCTATTTTGATATACTCACTAATGTAGTCTCAGTTTCTAACAAAAGGTCTGATATTATTTTTAGAGGTTAGATTTTCTAGATTTAACTCAATGGTAATGGTCATTATTATGTTTTAAAATATTTAATAACTGCATCAAATAAAGCTTTTAAAATTCTTTCTGGGATCTGGATTATCTTATGTCTAAAGATATTGAAAACTTGAACAAAATTCAAATGCACTCCAGTCCCCTTTCCTATTGAAAAACTTTTAAATTGCATTTAAGCAGTAAGCACTAATGTTTTATAGAAATTTTTAAAAACAATTTTGGTTAAAGATTTAAAGAAAAGTGCTGCTATTCAAAATGTAAAATTTAATTGCATTCTTCTATTAAAAATTATTTTTTGATGAAAATAAGTGTGGTTTGTGTATGAATGCTTGATAACAGTAACAGCTTTTTAATAAATAATTTTTAAAAAATCCGCCCCTAACTTTGAAAAAAAACCAACAAAGCACCGAAGACAATTTTAGAATTAGCATGTCTTCTGCACTATTTAATATACAGAGTTAAGGAAGAATGTGGGCAGAAATAATAGAAGAACACCAGTATTGAAAGTTAATAAAACAAGATTTTTAGTCAACATGCCTGTCCCAGATAACAAATTTCATGGGTATTTATTTAAAAATTTAAGATTTTTAACATATGTCACAAATTATATTTCTCATAGGAATGTTTACATGGTAGTTCACATTTGTTGTCAATGTTACTGCCTCCCTGCTGATTGGTGTTCACAGACTGCTTTCTCTCACTGATGGTTCCATATCATGTTATCTACATTAGAGCCTACTCATCATAACATATTGTTGTATGACATTGCATAACCCAGTTTACATGGTTATCTATTTTTGTAGTGGAATTGTTTATTCTTCCTTTCCACTTGAGCCGCTTGTGTCTCCCCACTGATGCTTCAGCTCGTGTTAGATCAGAGAGAGCTTGTTCACACTTAGACCACTTTGAGTGACACTTTAGAGTTTCATAGTTTATTTGGTTTAGAAGCTTATAGCACACCACAACAGGTTTCAATGATCC
This sequence comes from Omphiscola glabra, assembly GCA_964017045.1. Taxonomy (NCBI): domain Eukaryota; kingdom Metazoa; phylum Mollusca; class Gastropoda; family Lymnaeidae; genus Omphiscola; species Omphiscola glabra. The sequence goes on from OZ024799.1 coordinate 31,371,449, forward strand.
AAGACATGAGTTAAAAACCACATGGCATATACATCATTGTGCGTGTGGAATTGGTGACATTGGGCTAGTTAGTCTATTACATTCTAGTAACTTTATCTCAAACATTCTTTTGGCAACTTGTTGTATAATATTAAGAGAACTTTGATTTTACTAGTAATGAGTATAGATCATTTTTAAGAGTAAGTTAATATAATAGCTGCATGTCAACTAACTTTAAAAGTTTTTATAATAAAAAGGCTCAGCACAATTTATTTTCACTCAGTAATGTAACTTTTTAAACCCTTTTCAAAGACTTGAAATATTTCTAATTCATATTTGTAAAGAAATATTATTTTTTGTGAATTCTTTGGTTGTTTTTATTGAGTAACATAGATTTTAAAAATCAACCAACTGTTCGGTTGTGTCACAATTTATTAAATTAACCAATATTTTGGCGTTATAAAAAAAGTTCTATATCTGTGACAAAAAAGTGTGCGGTTTGTGATCTTGAGAGATCCTTTAATAAAGTTTTAAAGAGAATTATAATTGATTATATGGCTTTTTGGCCCAGTGTAATTTTTTTTTTTTTTTTGTTTTTTTTGTTTTTTGTTTTTTGTTGTGTGTCTTTGGTGGTTGAATGGCTTTACCATTGGATATAACTCTTGTAAAGTATTTGTAATTATGTCAGAGTGCATATAAAACTTGATGTGGTGTGCTATGTTTTGTTCAAGGATGGATCTTCCACACTAATTGTCTCAACTACTTACTGATGGACACAAACATTAGACAATTATACATACATGACTTGTCTGTGCAATAAATTCATCCAAATAAAAAAAAACTCTTTTATTTTTATCTTTACATCCTTGTATGAGTCCATTTGTCTGATTACATATCATTTATCTTGTTCATTTAAGCCAAATCTTTTGCCATGAGGACTTGAGTTAAAATCTCCACTAAGCTTCATATTGGTTCAAATGGACCTTTGAAATAATTGGAGCACCAATAAGTTATCCAACCTCCCTGCTTGTGACCCATATAAAAATGTATATGTTTATTTATTAAAGCTCAGTTCACACAATCAAATTCCTTTCAAATTTTCTTTCATACATTTGATGGGATTTTTGAACGATGTCTTGTCACAACTTTCAAATTACTGTTTGATTTAATTCTCATTTTTGTCCAAAAAAAAGAAGCCACACACAAAATAGTGCATTCATACAAAAATTTGACGCAAAATTGAAGCTAATTTGAAAAGAATTTGATTGTGTGAACTGGCGCTAACTGCAAATATTTGCTTGGCTTAAAATTGTTCCAGGAAAGAAAAAAAAACATCCAAATGACTTAAGTATAACTTTCTTTCATTTCTTCCTGATTTTCAAAATTGTAATGATTGGTTTGTCTGTTTGTCTAGCGTGCAGTCCTGTGTTAGAAATAAATTTTACGTGGCTTGGGGAATTATAAATTATATCTTATAAGGATCAGGCATTAATGTCGTTGTTCTCCAGGTGTATGCATACCCCCCTTAAATGTCAGTTAACCCAGAAGGTGAATGGATATATCCCTTAGAGTTAGAGGAAACATAGATTTTTAACTTGGTTGGGTTGTAAATTGTTGAACGTTCAGTGACAGCTTTATGTTTCTATTTAAACTGATCTGCCTAGTAAAAATAAGACTGCACCTATTGGTACCCGGGTACCAGAAGTGAGAGGTTGGGATTAAAAAACGATTTAAAATATTAGTCAAAATGGACCCGGACACGAAGCGCTTCCATTCGCACCCGGGTACCGTTAGGCTCAATGCTATTCGGATGTCATTTGTGGTAGTTTATTTTAGTAAAACTGAAGAATTCAGATTTCAAACGTTTAGTACATTCAATTATCTTTCATTTGATACCTCATTTGGTCTTACAAACCCAACAATAATATTTTAAATCGTTTTTTAATCCCAACCTCTCACTTCTGGTACCCGTGTACCAATAGCCAATTTGTAAAAATAAAGGCCTCCCCGAAGTATTGATTTTGGGTGTGTGGTCAGTTGGTAAATTTAAAAAAATACAATATAAATTTGTATCCACTGAGACCACTGCACGACAAGCACTCCTCTGTGATTACAACCACTCAAGCACCCCCTTAAGTCAACTTGATTACCCTGTGATACGATTGATTTTCAATAATTTACTTGTGTGCAGATGTTTGTGGTATGTCTGGAGCAGTTTGTACAATCCTTGTTACTCTTTGCACTGATCTCCAAACTTTTAGGTTTGAAATGATCACAGGGAATAAGTTTGAAATTATTTGCTTTGTACATTTAGTGATGTTAAAAAATATTGTGAAGTTTTCGCTTTTCATTTGGTATGCATTGAACTGCATAAAGTAAGGCATTCAGCCACAGTTTGAGGACCCCACGATAAACAGATAATACATAATGAACATAAAAATCCAGTATTTGATGTAATATATGTTTTTTATTTCTCTCCACCCCCACCCCCCTGCTCCCCCTTTACATTGACCAATGACCTTAGGTGAAACCAGTGAGGGTAATTCACATGTGACCATGTCATCTGCCCCAGAGGCCAGCTCTTCTTCTCCTCTCTTACTGTCATCAGCTTCTCCCCACACTCCCATTTCACAACGCAACTCATCAAGTCCACCACCACCAAACATGAACAAAATCACACCATCGCAGCATGTCAAGGACTTGCAGGAGCAAAACAATAATACACTGAAGCTGATCCTTGACAAGCAAGAGATGAATGTCTCCACAACAGTTACAGCACAGCTTGGCACACCCATTAGTATACCTCTCCACATCTATGATGAGAGAACAACCAACACACCCAACACGTACATGAGTCATAACATATTATCCCCAACTGCTGTAAGCCCATCATTTTCAACAATGACCTCATCACCAAAAATCAACCAGCCTGCCGGGTCGATCATGCAGAGCCAAAATGTTCTCATCAATCCCCTCTCCCTGCCTACCACCGTCACCTCGCCATCACTTAGACGTAAAAGCATTCCATCCCGATCGAGGTCCAAATCCCCAACAAAAGCATTACTTCATCATTCTCGCTCCTCTTCATTGCACAAAGTCTCGGCCGCCCATGAGTCATCCATTCCCGGATCTCTTGGTTCTTCTGTCTTCCAACTTCTGACCTCACCTTCACCTTCGGATGATCGCCTGCCGGATGTACACCAAAAGTCAGCTCTTGGAGATGTCATTGCCTTGCACCAAATTTTGACAGCATCACCAACTGCAGTGAATCTGGCAATTAAAGATGGGACAACTCCACTGCACACTGCTGTTGAGAATGAGCAGGAAGGTCAGAGTTTAAAATACACAATATAATCAGAAATGAAACACAAAACTAAATTTCATTAGAGGCTATTTTTTTGGCATTATTTATAGCCCTAAAACATGATTTGCTGTTTAGAAAACATTTTTTGCTTACATGTGTTGTGTAATAGTAGAGGTAATATTAATCATGGGTAATTAACAAAATATAGTCAAGAGAGAATGAGGGCCTCTGGTCATGGTTCGATCAACTTCTTATTTTGTCCGAAAAATTTATTTTTCTTATTTTTATGTCATTGCCATTGGTTTTTATCCAGAATAGCAAACATTAAACTATCATCTTTTATGTGTCATAAAGAAACATGTGTGAATTTGCATTTTACTGTCATCTCCAACAGCTAGTTTAAAGGTACTGTTAAGTTACGGAGCCTCTCCAAACTGTTCCAGGGATGGTAACCTTACCCCACTGCATATAGCTGCCATGAAAGGATACCCAGGGTAAACAGTGTGCTCAATAACATGCTGAATCACTCATTATTTATACCTATGACTTATTGTATTTATAAATCAGAGATTGTTGACATTTTGTATCCTTATTTATACCTATGACTTATTGTATTTATAAATCAGAGATTGTTGACATTTTAGATCCTGGACCCATTTAATATAAGACCAAATTATTCAATTAATTTATTTCAGTATTTGTGTTCATTAAATATAATTATTGTGTTTATTTTAACTCCCTTCAGATGTTTGGGTCTGCTGCTGTCAGTTGGAGCTAAAGTTAATTTGGCCTCCGCCACCGATCAAACTCCCCTCCACCTTGCTGTAAAGGCAGGCCAACTGGACTGCTGTCAGATTCTTCTGAGATATGATGCCGATGTGTTGTCGACCGGCCAGGTCAGTAGAATACCAAGCTTCCTACTTAGGATTACTATTTCTAGGAGTCTATTATTATACTCATAGCTTTTATTTACTCCATTGTCATTTAGAGCTGTGTAAATAACAGCCATCATTGGGAGGTTTGGGGGGGGGGAGAGAAAGTATAAAACATTGATAAATGTAATGAGTGAACCTAGTTATGAGCTAAATACATGAGAATTATTCTTGGAAGATACAATTGTACAAAAACCTTCAAATCAGGCTGGGATTGCGGGCCATTGACCATAGGGAGGAGGCACCTTTAATGCACATATCTACATCATTTTTTTTATTCCAGCACGTCTCCTCAGTCTCCAGCATTTGATATCACACAACAGATAAAATATATTTTTGACACTTAAGTTAAAGACAGTAAAATATTCCAGGATTCCAACTCAGTAGCTCTACTATCTTTCATGACAATCAATACGAGAGCCTGAAAAATAAAATATTAACAATTAACATATGCTTGCAGCTATTTGTTGGAGAAAGAGTTTCCAAAATACAAGGTAGCAGGAAAAGCATGAGTGCATCTACCAACTAGTTAAAATCTTAGACATATCCTTCTCTATAGAAAAGCAGTCAGAAGAAAATAAGCTGTTTGTTGTTTTTAAGGATGGGCTGACCTCTATTCACTATGCTGTACAACACAACCACCCAGACATCCTGAAACTGTTGCTGGACAAGCTGGGCCTCCTTAATTCACCCAGAGATTCTGATGTGGGATATCAAATTGTTGGGATCACAGACAAGGATGGCTGGACTGTGGCTCATATGGCTGCATATCTTCCGAAACCAGTAAGTCTAGACCCCCAGTTAAAAAATGTGACATGCAGTCAACTGAGCATAACCTGAGACTGAGCTATACCTTAGTCAAAACATTTACGGGGAAAAAAAATGGTCATTGTCTATTAAGCATTTTATATGTATGTTTTTGGTTAGTGTTTAGCTGGTGAGTTTTATTACCAACAATTTTGTTTTATTGACAGAAATGCCATTAGATTTAGTTAACCTTCTTTATTTGAAGGCTTTAAATTAGTTTAAATAACTATTTATTAAAGCAGAAAGCTACATTTTTAGTAACTTCAACATTTGGAAATAACTTGACATTTAGTTAGACATTAGACTAACCACTTAATTTGTATCTCCTTTTTACTCCCAGCCACCACAAAGTTTTGCCAGTTAGGATAAAATATGTTCCCTTTCCTCCCTTGTTAACAGTAGTCAGTGAGTGAAATTGTCCTTTTCTTTATTTCTAGGACTGTTTAGCATTGTTAACTGAGAACTTGCCTTTAGACCTTGATGCCAAGGACAAGCTAGGCAGATCTGCCAGAGCTACAGCCTCAGCATCTTGCAGGGACACTCTTGCTCAACTAGGTAAATGTTTTTTTGCACAAGTGTTCTGGTTCTTTGCTAAAACGCTGATTAAATTACAAATGTAGGGGGCCTCTAACCTTTTCCAGTTAATGTAAATCTATAGTATCATCTGTTCTACAGGATGTGATCAAGAAAGTATTTTTAAAAAGAATATATTTGTAAAATTTTAATTAGGGTTTCAGACATCTTCAGAAGTCTTTACAAACCCTAGTTTAAAAAAAACAAACAATAATCAAGTAAGAGATAATAATTTGTTCCTAAATTTTAACAATTATATTCTAGGAAAGAAACTTGCCCTGCATTTATTTTGAATGAATAATCTTAATGTTTAAATTTGTTTCTTTTTATTTTCAGATCAACTAGTCTCACCAATGATGAAAGTTCAGGTAGAGCTGCGCTACATCCTAGAAACAAAAACCGTGTCCAATGTTCAGGTTGGGTTCATGGAGATTAGCCCCGGTATGGGCTGGAGAAACTTAGAACATAAACTCAGGGCTACCTTAGACGTTTATCTTGTGCAGCTAGACGCTGGTTTAAAAACCAGGAGAATCACACGTTTAGAAGTTGACTCTGACAAAGGATTCACTCTTGGACTCACTGTGGCTAATATCAAGCAATTTGAAATGGGTAGGTTCTCTAAGAAGATGTTTTCACTTCTTGGTAAAAGGTGATGTAAAAAATGACTGATCGGTTGATTTTAAAACTTCCCCATACTCTGAAAAAACTTTACCCCTTTTCCCAGCTAAACTTTATTGTAATAATCCTCTAACATTTCCTGTTAACAGTATTGATGCATTAAAGTTATAATCTTCTGATGTCTTTTTTATCTTAAAAAAAAAAAGACTTACTTGTGTTGATTTGATTAAATCACTTAATTAAGATACACCTACAGCAGATTGAAATTACTCTGAGACTTGCTTCAATAAAGTAGGAATTTTTCAGATGTCCTGTTTTGGTTAGCAATGAGCTATTTGTGTCCACTTGGAATCTCTTTCCAGGTTTTTACAAGTGGACTCCTGGCATGCAGACAGATACCGCACCTTATGCAATGCTGACCAACAATCAATTCAAAAGGATTACCATTATAGTTGATGGTGGGTTAGAAGGTGTTTTGCTCCTATTATTGTCTTTCTACTGTTTTAAGATGTGAACTCATTGTTAATGATTAAGCGAAATGCTATTTTTAAAAATAAAATAAACATTTTTAAAAATAAAATCTTTTGAGAGTTTTTTTTTTTAATACATCAAGTTTGGTTTTTTTGTAATCAGTAATCCATTTTTTTTAAAGTCTTGGCTGAAAACTTGGGTAGAATAGCTGGTTATTCCATTCCACTTAAACGGAGAGGGCAGAGTGTCAGGAAACATAAGAAGGAAGAAAATAAGTCATGATATTTGATATAGTAGGTCAAAATAGAATAGAGGCTACTATCTTCAGTAGTTTTTAAATTAAATGATTCTCTTAGTTTGAAGACACATAAAGAGCTGTGGAGGATAGTATTTTTTCTTCAAGCAGTTTGCACTTACCCTAATGTGATGGATGCTTTAGTGATGATTATGAAATAATATCATAGAAACGGTCACTTTAACCCTAAATTGATGGATGTTTTAGTGATGATTATGAAATAATATCATAGAAACGGTCACTTTAACCCTAAATATATGGATGCTTTAGTGATGATTATGAAATAATATCATAGAAAGGGTTACTTCAACCCCAGGGGACATTTCTTCTTCTTGGTATTCAAACAGCCATTAAAAATAATAAATCAACACCTTTGTTAAAATTCATTCTACGTGTAACTTTTGTTTTAGATGCTGGCAACATGAGTGAGCTGATTGCATTTGATGTCCTCCAACCTGTGTCAAACATCAATAATTATCTGCGTCTGGTAAGATTTTCTTAAGGGTAATAATGGGGGAGACTGCAATCAGGTTAGCAAAATAGGAAATTAGTAATTCACAGTAAGGTTAAACCTGAAAAAAGAAATGCAACGAAACAACGAAGGTGTCGGCAGGAAGCTTCATCAGCGAACAAACAGAAAAACGAATAAAATTAAAAAATATCAAAAGATTATAATATAGCTGATAAGTAGTGTCCAAGAGGGCAGCAAAAGATCACGCCTGGGAATCTATAAAGACTCTAATTTTATGTGATCAATCCTGAGAATCTATAAGGACTCTAATTTTATGTTAATCACTCCTGGGAATCTATAAAGACTCTAATTTTATGTGATCACTCCTGAGAATCTATAAGGACTCTAATTTTATGTGATCACGCCTGGGAATCTATAAAGACTCTAATTTTATGTGATCACTCCTGAGAATGTATAAAGTCCAATTTTTCTATCAGCTTGAACAATACAAGAGTGTGATATTCTATGGCCCTGCTGGTAGTGGGAAGTCTTACTTGGCCCAGAGGCTGGCTCAGAGTATTGCAGTAAGTAACTTTATTTGGCTGACATCAGTAATACTGTCTCAGAATACTTGCAAGATGATATTTTTAAACAGTATAACTTTTAATAGACACTCTTCATTTCATATGGCAGTAAGGGCAGTTCCCACTACTCTAACAATACTACTTTAAAGATTGCAGATTATTAACTCATTACTGTCTCAACAACCACTTCTCATATACATCTATGGGAGCACCATGTGATCACTCCTGGGAATGTATAATTCAATCATTCTATAAGATTACATTGCAGTGCTTGTAAAAAAAAAATGTCACTTACATTCAGGCCCAGGAGATGGCACTGGGAAGGAAGCCAGGCATATACCAGCTGTCCTTAGAGCCAGGATATTCATGGGCTAGTTTCCTAACCTTCCTCAAGCAAAAAAGTAAGATGTGTATAACATTTTCTACCTTTTTAAGTTCATTTATATGAAAAAAATTGTTCAGAAATTCTTTTTATAATATAGTTTTTCATTTTAAATTTCTCAAGCTGGTGCATAATTAATTATAACAACATGAAAATTAAAATATTATTTTATGTCACTGAGTTCTCTTATTAAAAATATAGATAAGATTGAGCTAAGCTGACCATAACGCCAAAGAAACCAAGAGATTTAAATATGTTCGGATTCTTAAAAACAATCATAGTTATTGTCTTATTTTAAATGCGCAAAAAATAGTATATATCTGCATTTATTTTAGTAAAAGTTTAAATATTATTATTATAAATTACAAATACATTTAAAGTATCAACTAAGGAAGTATTTTAAGCATTTTATATGACTTTGAAAAATATGAAGAAAAAAATTAAATAAAAAAATTACACCTAATCACATTTATCGGGAAAACCCTGACATCAATTATTTTTAGTGCATTTTTTAGTGCATTGTTAATATTTTAAATAAAATTAAAATTAATTTGTTCTAAATAATCATGCAAATGAGGCAAATTGCCTATTTAGCCAAAGCTAAAAGTTCTTTCATTTAATAACCTCATGTGACAAAACGGATAATGTATTTTCCCCTTCTTAAAAGTAAAATTAATACATATAATTGATTGCTTTTTAAATTGTTAATAAAACACACACTAAATGTTAACTTTGTATTTTTAACATTTAATAAATTTTTACTTTTTTAATTCCAAAAATATACTTTTATTAAATTTATAATGTAATAAAAACATATCCTTAAAATATACTTTTAATAAGAAAATGTCCTTTAGTCAGTCAGGGCAGCGAAACTCCATAGCCAAATAGCATTCACAAATGCACTCATCCTAATAAGAACAAAACCATATGAAGTGCAAAAAATGTGTGATAGCGTATGGATGGGACAACATTCCAGTGGAAGATTTTATTAAATCTTTGGGGGGGCTGGGTGTTTCGATACCTTCATTTTGCCCCAAGCAGCACAAGATACGTCTCAGAATAAAGAAATGAATTTGATAAATAATTAACCTTCTTAGATACATGCATAGCAGGGGTAGGAAATAGAATGTGTACATTTTTACGTGAAAGACAATATATTAAATGCTATGGTATTACATTTGTAAAAAAAGGGAAGTTACATTCTCTTTTTACAAATAAACGTATTTTTACCAGTAAAGAAAATCAATGTCATTAACAAAACATGAGTATATTTACATAAGTATACTCATGAGTATCAAAACTCAATCATTTTACACATTTGAAAATTTAATTTTGAAAAATGGAGATGGGTTAATATTTTTTTCTTCAAAAAATTCAAATATATTTTGCTTCTACTTTGCGAAAAGTAAAGTGGGTGTGTATTTTTATGAGATTAAAAACTTTTTTTAAAAAAAGATTCTTAAGTCTGTTATAGATTCTTCTTTAGATAAAAGAATTGTTTATTTTCCAATTTTCCGAAAATGTATAATTAAAAAAACAAAGCTGAAGTATTTTTGATGACGATATTAATATATCAAATTCCGTTAATGTAAAATATATTTATATCATATATAGATTTTGTGTTATAAATTTTAAGATTATGTTTTCAACAATTTATAGAGAAAAAAAGGTTGTAGTTCAGGGGCCCGAAAAAGGGTGGGTAGGCCCAACATTTAACAATTTAAAAACACATGCCATCTAAAGTATTTCTCTAGCGTAGAAATTTTCCTTCAATTAATTTTTTTAGTGACAATAATTCTATAATTAGTGATAATTTAGATTTGGTAATTTAAGGTCTATTTATAGGGAAAACAATGTAGTTTAGGAGTGTAAAAGTAGGTATATATAATAAAAATGTAAAAATATTTAAAATAATTAAAATATATCTTTAATCTATTAGGTTGTACATGTACTAAGTTTGATAAAAACCATTCCCATACCAAAAATCATTTGCTACAATCGCATAAATGATAAATCACGTACAATACATATAAATGCCAACAAAAATGCATATAAAGGTGTTTTTTAATTCCTATTCAATACAGAATGTAAGAGCTTTGCTCTACTCTCTCTGTTGCTCAGTTATATATTATTTCATCCTTCGTCAAATACTGACACGTCTTTGTATTGAACCTTACAACAGGCTGTGTAGTTCCTATTAACAGAGGCCATGAAAACATTGCTCCTATACTGGTACTGGACAACCTGGAAGCAGTAGATATTGCCCAAATGTTTGGGGAGCTGCTTGACGCCATGGAATACAGGGGAATTAAACATGCTTTCTTTCTCAGAGGTACAAGTCTATTCACTCAGCTTTAATACACAGTAAAATGCGTAATTTAATGGTTCCATTCAAAAGATCATTGTAAACAATTTAGATTTGATAAAGAATTTGATAGAGAAGTTCATACATTTAAAAATAATAAATTCTTTAAAAAAAGAACTTGGGAAAAAAAGGACAAGTGTTGGTAATTGAGTAGAGGTTTCCAACATCGTTTTAGTTATTTATTAGTTGTCCTCTTAAAAATCTTAAAATAATCAAAATCTTTTTTAGGATATTGCTTAATTTATAATGCACCCATTATTAGGTATGAGAATAAAGTGTAAAAAAACAACCAAAAACTGTTACATAGTATTTATCAAAAGCATAACATGTTTTATGTTCATAGGAAACGATCCTGTGGAAAATGGAATGCACTACTTGACAGATCAGTTTTACCTTATCGGTACAATGAATAAATCAAGGTAAGTTGAGTTTAACTGAACCATTAGTTTGATTATTGAATTTATCTTTTATATTCATTTCACAATTATGGCTTCTATCAATTGGCGCTTAAATTTTTTATATCCTGGTCCAGATCTTTGGGTGTGGATCTGTCAATCCTTCCACGATTTCGATGGGTCCAGTTTAGATTGGATACTGAACCGTTACGAGGATTGCTTGCCAGGCACTTTTTGCGAAGGATTTTCAACACATACCATGGTCAGCTGCCGCTCCCTGAAGATCCAGTTCTGCGATCAGTGGAGTGGATAGTCTGTGTCTGGCAGAGACTCAATGACAGCCTCAATAAACTCGGTCTGCTGGATGTTGTGCTGGGACCATGCATGTTCTTCAAGTGCCCGTTAGAGAAGCAGGATCACAAACTAATCCTTGAGTAAGTCTAGCAACTTTGTCTTTTTTTACATATAAATTATTTGAAGAATACTCTAAACCTTTTTTAACTCTGCAGTGGTCAAGAATTCTGAACCAATACAACTATATTACTTAGCTGTGCCAAAGAGTGAAAAGCCTCATGAAAACAAGATTTCCATTGACAAGTTATAGAAATTTGTGAAATTTAATTTTGTATTGTGGAAAAATATAATAAATGTTGTCCATTATGTTTAGGTTTTGTTCCAAGTGGCCTGAAAATAAAGCTATACTACTGACTAATTAATTACTACTATTATTATTATGTACGAAAAGGCTACTTGCACCTTGTTTAATCCTGAACTACCAATTTTTCCAGGTGGATGAAAACACTATGGAATCAACAGATTGCCCCAAGAGTCAGAGAGGCAGTTAAAAGAGGCACAGGATCTGAGTCACCCACTGATGGTCAGCAGAAAGTGGCCAACACAGCACTGTATGTTCTGATGCAGCGATCAGTAATGCTGGGCTGTCCACTTGTTGGCCTGGGTGAGATATCTTAACTTTGTTTGCTGAATCAAGCACCTGCTACCTAATGGCACTAACTGACCAATTACACTTTTAGGATTACACCAAATAGATCAATAACTATGCAGTATCAAAAACTTATCACATCTGAATGTCATCATGTTCCATATTCAACTCAAACTTTGGTTTAGTATCACAGACAAACTGTGCACACTCCTTAATCTCAACCCCTTGCAGTTTAAAGTGTTGATACTAATTTTGTTCTAATAATGAAACTAACAATTCCCCCCCCCCCCCTTTTTAATTTTTTTTTTTTTACTTTCTATGAGTTGCAGAATCTCTTCAAAATAGTACTTAACATCTGGTTCATTAATTATAGCTGTAAAATGTATTCATTGGCTGCTAAGAGTAGTCCCATGGCCGGGGTTTATATTTACCATGAGGCCGGGGTTTATATTTACCATGAAACTGCTGTAATCATGGTTAATTTAGTGCATAAAAATGGTTTTATTTATATTAATGATTTTTGAGCATTTAAATTTTAAAAAAATAAAAACATTGCTCATTAATTTATTACGACAGTGAAAGTTGTACAAACTTTGTTCCCATTAAAACAATGTATTTAAATGATTTGACACTTAAATTACAGCTCATAAGAAGTAGTTTTCTTCAAAAATTTCTTTTCTTATTAAAATTTAAAAGTTACATAATGATTCATTCTTTTCTATTTCAGAAAAAGAAAGTTACTTGAAAGGGTTCTCAGGTTCCAATGAACTATCCATTTCCCTAAAGCCAGGTGATAGATCAAGAGTTACATCCCTTACATCACCAACATCGCCGCGCAACAGTCTTTTGAAACATGACCCATCATCATCTCCGCAGAGCAGAAGGTGGAGAAGCGACGGTGACAGGTCACAAACAGCACTGGTGCCATCTTCTGCTCCTGAGGACAAAGGAAGAAATGGGTAAGGGAGAAATTTCATAACATTAATCAGGTCTGTGAAGAATATTTGAACACTACCATTGCACCAAGCCATATAATAGGGCTTATGGTGTTGTAAATTTAAGTTTCTCTCCTTGTGAGCCACTTCTCAGCCCAGCCTCCTTATGACTGAGCGATATGCAAAGAAGCAGGTTTATTGCTCTACAGTGGGGCTCGTACCCCTGCTGACATTTTTTAAATGTATTTTTTAAATAATTTGACATATGTCAGGACCTGATCAGATCAAATTGGTACCTTATGGTATGGCATATTTTAGCTTTAAAAAATTAATTTGATCTAGATTAATTTCATCACTTGTGAACAATAGTATTTACTTAAGAGTCTTTATCCATGTAATGATTAAAAAAAAAAATATAACACTTAAATCCACAGCAGAGAGGAAAGACGTCCTGATAACTCACTACTTGCCTCAAACATTAAGCGCCGCAGTCTGTCGGAGTCAAGTGTTAACAAAGCAGCTCAGCAAGAGCAGGAACAACGCCACATTGACAACACCCAAATCCCTTTCTCACACCATGCTAAGGTTGCTAAACTTGAGGTCAAATCCCCTAAATTTGTCACCATAGCATCTGCATTTCGAAGTCCAGTTTTAAATCATTTACAGCACCAACCGGACTTGGAGGAAACCCCACAGCCAGGCCCCACCGTCCACAAGACAGGGCGTGTCAGTCCACTTTTGTCTCTTGTAACCTCCAGCAGGAATACTGGCCCAAATATAAGTCCAAAGAAGTCCAGATCCTCAGAAAACATAACTACCAGTGGCATATATGGGGGCTCCAGCAAACCCAAATCTCCATTCTCATTTTCTTTGTCTACTCCAAGGTCAAGCTTGAGTTCTTTTAAATTTCTAGACAATGTCTCTTATGAAGGGGCTGACCGCACAATATTGACAGATCAGATGCCAGATTTTAGTGTTTTTGATCAAGTGCCCACCCCCACAGATGAAAGGAGCCAAGGTTTTGTGTTTGTAAAGCAAGCTGACTCCAAGGATACACATTCTGAGAAGGAGGATGATGTGTGGAGCAGGAGAACTCATTTGTTGGCTCCTGAACAAGTGGGAGATAATATCAGGAGAGAGAACTCAAGGCACAAAAGTGTTCCAAGCTGACATGAGGAATCTATTTAGGCAAACAGTTAAAAAATATTAAAATTTTATTCTGTTTTCTTTTAAGATTGATATATTTTATATTGTTTTAAAAGCGATTTCTGAAGAAGAAAATTTTACCAAGTGGCTTTTCTATTAGGAAATTCTTTGCCCAATTTATGAATGAAATTAAGTTTGAAACGACTCATATCTGGTAATACTAGATTGTTTATATTAATTACACAGTGATAAGAAACATTCATTGTCAGTTTGCTAATGTTGTTTAGATAGTCAGATCTATCCATTGACTTTGTTCCCAAAATGGCTTGGTGAAGGACTGATGTAACTTGAAATCATTAATCATAATATAGATCAGGCTGGGTTTATTTTATCCATTAAAATTAAAATAGAGTCACAGTCATTTGCTGTGTTCATTTGTATGACTTTTATTTCTCTACAAAACAAACAAAAAAATAGTTTAGGATAGAAAACATGTATATACTCGTTTTTTAACATGTTTGTTGTGATTGATGATTCTATTTGCTTACTCAGCAAGTTTTTAAAATTGAAAAATAAAGTGGATACTATTAAGACATTTTAAGAAGTCTTAAATTCGGAATGGAGCAATGGCTTAAACAAAGTTGACCTTCTAATGTTGGTTAAATTATTCACTTGGCCTAATTAAAGTTGCCAAGAAAAATATCAATTGAAAAACAAAATTGACTTAATGAAAATCACTAGCCTAGCATGAGCCTGAGAACTTTAAAAACAATAAATTTGAACAATCCTCAGTTTCTTTCATGCATTAAATCTTGATTCATATTTCTCATAGATTTGTGAAAAAAATTATAAAGCATTTCAACTTTCATTCAATAAATATAATCTTAAAGAACAAAGAAATGGCGATCTATATCTGCTTGACAATGATATATTATCAGATATAATAAAACATTGTACATATACAGACATGCATAAACAGGATTTAAAAAACAAATTTAGTTTACAAGAGAAATATCAGGGATTCCTAGTTATACAATCTAAATCCCACTCATAGGGATTTCCGGTGTAATTTATATTTTAAATCTGATTATAAAAATAAAATACCATGTTATATGTTTAAATATTTTAAAATGTGTATATATATATAAATATATATATGTCTTAACTTAAAAAGCAAACATTTATTTGTTGTTGAACAATTGAATAGTTTTAATTTTAAAATGTTACATGTGCAATTAATGCAAATCTGGATATTTATTTGTGTGAACAAATTTTACATGTATTTATTAGGACAAAGCCATATGAAACAAAAATTGAAAAGTTTTTTTAGATGTAGGGAAACCAATACTTTGTTTATAAAAATCTTTTCCTGAAACCACTAAGTAATAGTAAGGTCCAATTTTAAAAAAAAATTCACTTGCTATCTTTTGCACAACATAGTTATTTTAATTTTCTTTTACCTTCTTTATATTTACATATATTATATAGTAGTTAAAAAACATATATTACTAGAAAGTAGAAATTTTAAAAAGTATTTTTGTGTGTGATCATTTGTTTGAAAAACTTTATGTTATATGTTGTATAATCTCTTTCAAAATAATGAAATATACAAGAACTCAAACATTTTTTTTATTATTTACATGACATGAAAACCATTTGCGTAATTTTCTATATGATAGAAAGATCAGAATTTTGGTTTATGAGAATATGTAATTCTCTATAAAAAAGATATGTATAACTATTTAATTGAAATAGTTACTTTTTAAAAGAATGCAGAGCATAAAATGGCTAAAAACAATGAAAACAGTTTTTTTATGATCTTTGATTGGTAAAATTGAAAGATTCATTAAAATGTGTACTTTTAAATAATTAATGTATGAAAATAATAATAATAGGAAGTTGGTATATATATTATGGATTCTATGCAGTAGATATTTTAATTTTTAAAAAAAGTATTTTTTTTAGAATCTTGATTTCATATTTATAAATATTGGCATTTACAAGCCATATAGTTCTTGTTTTTATTTTGAAACAAAATGAAGAAACTGATCTAATTCGATATTTTTTCCCTCTGTAGCAAAGTATGTCTAGAAATTTGTTTAGCTTATTTTTATATTTTAAATGATTAGTTTTTTTTACATGTACTGATGTAGTTCATGTATTTCAATTTCGATGAAAGTAATCCTTACTAAATATTTAGAATTTGTGTGGATACTGACAATTGACTGTTTAAAATTGAAACTGAATTTTAATTTTGTTTGCACAGTTATTGCTATATTTCCTACAATGAAATAAATTTATTTTTAAATAGGCTTATTGAAGATTTTTTAATAGTTGTAAATTCTAGAGCAAAGGTCATATTCGATTCGGAGTGAAAAGATTTTGTCAAGTTAATTAATTTTTTTTTCTTTCTTTTAAAACTGTTTCATAAAACTATACATTTTTCTGAAGTTTCTGTGCCTTAAAGAATAGATTTTCTCAATTCAAATCACTCTGGTTTTTTATTATCTTCTCCAACATGTCTGATCTGAAAACATCAGTAATTATAAGAATTTATGTTAATTATGCAAATTTTTAGAAAACTCTGATTTTTTAAAATAACATTTTGCCATAACTGTGTCATATGTATAAAATATTATGCTGTTAATTAGTTCTGTGTATCATATAAATCCATGTTGCTTATTATGGATTCAGACTTTCTAAATAAAATAATAGATGCACATTCCAGTTTTTGCCTAACAATTATTTGACCCACTCCCTTATTTTTGTATAGGTACTGATTTAGTACTGAATCAAGTGAATTTATTTGTATTTATGTATTTAAAACTTCTGTTGAAGGACAATGCAGGCTGCATCAGATGACTGTCATTTTCATCAGAGTTAAAATCCTGTTACAAATCATCAAACCTAACTTTTTTATAGTGATACTTAAATCAAGTTGATGATCAGAATCAGGTCCTGAAAAAAGTGAATATTTGGTACGAGTGAAACATTTTAACACAATATTTAAGCAAATTTTCCCATAGAAACACTTTTAAATTGTTTTCTATACAATATTCAACCTTTGTGTGAGCTCATATTCTCTATTAATGAAATCTATGTACCTTGGTTAAGTTTTTAAAAAGATTTTATTTATCTTTAATTAAAAAGTTTAAAACAATCGGATGTATTTTTAAATAACGACTTGGCCTAGAGGAAAAATTAAACTGACATTAATTTCACAGTTTTTTTTCACTCCAGTATTAAAAATAACAATTGGAAAGTATTTTTGAAAATATAAAATCATTGTTAAATAGAATAATCATTTTTCATTTTTGTTGTTACTTAAGATTTAAAAATAATTAAAGAGCATTATTGAAAATAGTTAATTAAAAAATGATTTTATAATTAAGAAAATGAACACAAAGGCATAAGGGAATATAAAAAATTTATTTAATGATTCTCCATATTGACAGACTGCTTTTATAAAACCACTCACAAAACCTTCAATAAAAGATCAACAAAATGAAATTTAAACTGGAGTGAAATACATTTTGTTTACAGTTAAAAATTGATCTGGTCTGATTCTCATAATAATCTGTACAGGACTCAAGTCTTCAGAAGAATGTCAATACTCTATGCTGCCAGAATCTTCATTGAAATGTGTATGTCTTCATTTGTCCTGTTGAAAAGTATAAAACATTGAGTCCTATTACAAAAAAAAAATTTTAAATTTAAATTCATTTTAACTTAAACATTTATATTTAAATTTTCAGTGCCATTTAAATGTTTTCCTCATATAGCACTATTTATAGTGCAATATAGCAAAATAGCCTTTTTTTCCCCCAGAAATAGTAAAAAAATTCTCCCTTGCTTTTATAATGGTTCACTTTTTTTAAGACATATTTTTCCTGAACAGTGATTTGACATAAGTTTATTAATTAAAAAAAAAAAGTCAAATCCTTAATTAAGACTATCCAAAATCATCAATTCCACTTAGGTTCTTTTCTTCAGTAAACATGTTTGCATGACCACTGTCTCCTCTATCCTATCGCTAAAAGAGTTGCATTATACTTATACCAGAATTAATTTTAAAAAAACTCTCAATATAGCGACTGGCAAAATAAAAAACTAACAGAACTACTGTCACTCCTGTTTTAAATAGCACTGAGATGTCTAGATGTTTAATAATTTTTTAAACTTTCCCTTTTACAAATTTAGTTGTTAATTATAAATAAACCCTTTTGTTAAGAACAGAATATTAAATATTGTTTTCATTTCTTACATTGCAAGGTAATACATAGAAAACTGGTCAACTGAGTTGTTCACTCATTTTCTACTAATCCATTGTGATAGCAGATAGAACACAAAACTTTCCCTATGTAGAAACTGTTTTGGTTATGGATGCTTTCTTTTTAAGCAAGCCTGACATTAACTCACATCATTTAATCTGGCCCTCTTCTTGACTCTCATGTCTTCTTCTTCATCCAGCTTTTCTAACATCCTTTGCTTATATCTAAATAAAAAACAGAAATTGTGATTTCACTACCTGGGCGAGAAAAGAAATTAAGCCTACATTGCAGAAGAGAATACAATAAAATATCAATAAAAAAGAAATCCAATTTCTTTAAAAATATCTTTTTTAAATTGATTTGAATGATTATGATTAGAGGCTAGTGAATAAAAAAATATTGTGAAACTAGACCACAAGTAACAATCATTTATCATGTTTTTCCAAACAAAACCTCTCTACCAACATATCCCAACTACCACACCTGGAATAGGACAATTCTCCAAATTAGAAGAAAACATTCTTCAAAAGTACAGAACAGAAAAAGTGTGTGTTTATCCCCATTATTTGGGCACCCTTGAAATAAACTTCAAATACAAAGAAAAGTAGATTTGAAAAACATGTTTCTTTCTTGGAGTAAAAGAAAATATGATAAATAGTAATTTTTGGACCTCATTGAGGATTGCCCCAAGTTACTTGAGGAAGGGGGATTGCTATGAAAAGAAACAAAATTAATTGCAGATGGTTGAAGGTCTCCAGCAAAAGTACTTGTAGTTTAAGCAGCATTGCTTTTGACAACTTACACGTCACTGTCAGGATTGTTTTCTTGATTGCGACACTGATCCAGTTTCTTCTGCACAGCTTGTGCCTGTTCTCTGGGGACTGGCTCATAACCTTTAACAGTGAACTTGACCCCTGAACAACAAAAATCATGTTCATCTCATTACTTGACGAAATACAGATACACATCTATATAAAAAAATCTCTATTTAAAAAAAAAAGATAAATTATTTAAACCAAAATAAATATTTTGCAGTTACAATTTACATTCTGGCTGAAACGTCTGTCTTTTCTTTTGAGGCATGAACATATCTTGTCCCACTATTTATTTACATTTACATTACCAGCATTTTCTAAACAGAACAGTCAATGGTCAACTATAAGCAAGATATTTTAATGTGATTTTCAACAATTATAACAGAATCTATTGTTGTCAAACCTGTTTTTCTAGTGATGACACAGAACTTAAAATATCATTTTTAATAATAAGTAGGGTCAAAGCATTCAGGTAAACCCTGACAGATTGGGTAGAAAATGAGTTCCAACTATCCCTTTGAGGGAAAGAGGTCTTGATCTTATATAGCTATCTTTACCATAATTGGGGGTGAAAGTAAATTAGGGCATTTGTATTTGTAAAGGATAATTATGTGAAGAAACATATCTTGTTCCAAATTTTACTTGTATTTGTAATAAATATATATTTTTGTAGAAAATAAAAGAAAACACTTACTTCGGATTTGGTATATAGTTATCTCCATTTCTCTTGTTGTTGCTGTCTTTAACAAAACATCCTTTAAATACCTATGGAATTTTTTAAAATTTTTAAGTTTTTAAATTACCTACTTTATTGTTATTTCTAAAGATTATTTTAAAATTGCGTGACTCATGAAATAAAGTCATGAATGAAAATGTAATCAATTTTCATATATGGGAAATTGAGATAAACATTTAATTGATTAATTCCCATTATGATTATATCAGTGTTCATGTTCATAATATAATGTAGTTAAAAGAAGAAAATTATGCCAAATCAAGTATGTGTTCACGGGTGCATGTTAATATTTCCCCTCAACTGTTGCATTTTTAGTAGCATTTATGAAGTTTTCTAAGTATAAAAAATATGAATAATTGACTTTGTAATAGGAAAACAATTTCTCCTTGACAATAGTGACATAATTTGTAGAAACTTATATACCATATGGATTGATCTTACAGATATTTGTATAAGTATTTTCTTTACCTGTCTAGTGACACTCCTTCCTTAGCAGCCCCAAACATTAAAGATGTGAGTGCTATCTGAAATGTAAATAGACATGTTGGGACAAAAAATTCTACATGAGACTCATAAATAGTAATATACTTTATCAGGAAAATAAAATAAAACTGAAAGATAGCGTCTTTAAACGTTCATTTAATTTAGTCTAGGGCTTGAGTTTAGAAAATGTATACCCAAAAGAGATAATAGATTACCTGGGAAGGTGAAAATACCAAGCAAGCATCTGTCTGTAGGCTTCTTTCTATAAATTCCTCAGCAGGCCTCCTAATTCGTTCTAGATTTGGTATTTCTTTAAATCGAGTCTTTAATACAGAAATAAAAATGTGTATATTTTCCAGTTTTCTTTTTGAAATCTTAATTTTCTTTCCCTAATTTTAATTGATCTTTTAAACTAAATTTAGCAACCGGAAAATTGTGCAAACAATATCCAACAAATTTAAATGAAAATGAAGGAAAAATATCTTAAATATTTTACTTTAATATCTATAAGAAATCCTTCTAATGGGCGGAATGGATTGTGAACAGTCAGGTGATAATTGAGCTTAGACATCAAAGTCAATTCAAAACTAAGAATGGCATCAGCAAACTTCTCTCTGTCACCCCTCAAGTTGCGTACAAACTGGCCAATCGGAACATAAAATTCTTCCACTTTGCAAGCCAAGTAAACACAGGTGAGCCTAGGAGATTAAATAAGTTTTATGTAAATAAGAGAAACTATACTTTCATTGCTTTTTTTATTCACTTATAAATCTGCATTGGTTTTTAATTTTTCATGAAATTATTTTGATAAGATGAAATAAGTAAATACATCTTTATCATAACTATTAAATTATTATTTTTTTTTTAAGGTTTATCGGGCTTAAAATGGTGCATTAATTTTACCTACATGATATCTTTAGGGTGGTAATCCATGTTAGAATTGTGAACATAAAATCTTTTGAAAAATGCAAGTGATGTTCCCTGTGAGAAAGAATGATAAAACTTCCATTTATCTATTTATACAATTTTATGTTGATAATTAAAAAAATAAAAATCAGATACATTTTTATTTTTCAAGTAATATAAAAATCTTAAATTCAAAATATCAAACTCATGTGAATGTTGAAGAGTGCTATTTAACTTACTATAACACATTTAGGCATAGGTGGTGTAAATTCAGAGCAGAACTTGCAGAGGACAACTTCATACTGTCTGCTGAGTATTTTCTCTTCACTGGGAGTCAGAAAATATGCTTTGACTTCATCATCCTGAAAAGTACACAAAGAAAAATATACTCTAATGGAAGGGAAAAAAAGAAGACTTTAATAAAAAAAAAATAATAAAAAAATTCAATCAATGAATTACCAAACAATCAATGAAAGAGTTCTGACTTAAACATAAAATTTAAAAATCGTTGACAGGCTTTAAAAATGAATAACCAAAAAAACAAGTAATTTACCCAGATATAATTATTATATAGCAAAACATAAATAAATAATTTCCAAAGTTTATAAAGACATTGATTTAGTCAAGAAAGTACATTACTTACCGTTCGATTGCCTCTTCGAGTTCTGATATAAGCTTCATTAGCTTCCGTTCTGTGGAATGTAAGCTCAGTTTCCCCCTTAAAAAGCCAGTATTTTGACTGGCTACTTGTAGAAAACATCCCTTTCTTTGTCCAAGAGCAAAGAGCCTTGTTTAAATTAGTTTCTTTTAATTATAATATATTTGATTGGGTCTATTAGAATTGAGAATTACAAAAGTGCAAAAACTCTTGACTTTAACATCTCATAAACTTCATATTACAATAAGATTAAGATTTAGTGCTACATTAAAATGTCTTATTACTGACATGACTCTGCTGGTGCAGGATAAATGCTGTATGTCATGAGTAATATTACACCTAAATACTGTTACTAATAATATATAGGAGGCAGCCCTATACATACACCTATTTACTGATTTACATTTTTTAGTCGCAGTGTATAGTTATCTATTAATATTATGGCCCTGTTTTGGCCTTTCTTAATCTAGGCTAAGTTTTTGTCCAGAATCAGATCAAGCAGACTTTGTTGGTGAAAAAATGACATTGAACATTGATAAAAACTGTGACTAATTGAATTTGAATACAGTAATTGTGTTACTTCCACGGCAACGCAAAACTGTGAACTGCATTCAGCTTTGCTTTAACCCTCTGGAGACGTAAGGGCAGATCATCGGCCCAAGGTGCACTAGCGAGAAAGACAAAAGTCCGAGCCATCGGCCCGATAAATCGAGCCTCGTGAATGGCTGGCTTGGCGTTGTACCAGCCAATCAAATTTATTCTTTCGTATTCCTGCACATCCCCGGCATTGTAATGGCGGTGTTCTTTGATGGTGAACTAAATTTATTTGTGTGCAGGAAATATTTTTTTTGTGTGTAGTTACATCGAGAAATTTGAACATGTCTGACAGTGACTCTGATCAAACTGTGCTTAGTGATTTTGATATTCTAGCAGTGAATCTGACACTGCAACTGATGAAAACAATCAGGAAATTAATCAGACTTTCAAATTGAGGGTAATGCTAATGTTTTGAACTCTTGGTTTATTATTACTAGTATTAGGGGTCCTCAACTGGACAGAGATGACCACCATGAATTTTTATAGACACCATAGGTCCTATAAATAAGGCATAAGCACTCCATTTGAGTACTTTATTCTATTTTTTACACTAAATATCATTCAAATGTTTATGAGAGAGGCCAATAGATATAAAGACAACTTTCTTAGTAACATCTAGCTTAATGAAAAGGTCCCTAGGTCATAAATGGAAAAGGGGTGGGGCTGTTACAATGAGTGTCTGGAACAACTGAAAAATAGGTGGGGGGAGGGCTGGAAAAGGAGTAGAACCGTGTTCCAGAGGAGTCTGATGGGCCTCGTTTCCCAAAAACATAAGTGTTAGGAGTTAGGACTTATTCAGGTTTCATCCATAAAAAAATTCACACAATTTATATAAGTAAGTCATGTTTGTTTTAGGTTTTTAAAAAAATTACACGCATAAATTATGTAAATCAGGGTAGCTCATTTGCATAAATGTTGATATTTAAGTTTGATTCATAGAGATTGTATCAGTTCATTCAATTTCCTACAAGAATATAAATCGTTTTGGCTAATTACCTCATTTCATTAGGTTAGGTTTAGATTTAGGGTTCAGGTTAGGTTTAGGGATACATTTAGGAAACATTTGCATTATTTTTTAACGTTTTATTCTTAATTTTACGGGTCACGGCAATCAAGTTAGCAGCCATGGTAAAAAAACGCGGTACGATCTATTAGAATTTACCATAGTTTTACATATATTTTTAAAATGTTTTTGCAATGCGAGTGCTGAGTCGTAAAAAGTGCTCCATCTGTTTGGCACATACACCCAGAAAAGGCTCCGTCCTAAGACTAAGAGTAAGAGGGTTAACTTTGGTTTAATTTTAGTTTTTAACAAGCACAAAACTCACTCTTTGAAGTCAACTTGCTAACTGATAAACATTTAAAATTTAAAAAATAAACATTTCTGATCCACTCATTGAGTTCATCGCATCGCCATTCATCAATCAATCATATTCATAACTATATTCTTATCATGCCATATTCCATATCTCATCACTGACATCACTCATTGAAATTGCCTGGAAATTGTAAATGGCCTAAACTTAAACCTAATAATTGCAAATTAAAAAATATCTCTCCATGTTTGGAGAGGGCTTCAAATATTACATAGAAATTATTCAAACGCCAAATATATAATAGTACCAAATTATTTAGGTTCCCTCGAAATAATCAACTACTTTTTTCTGACTTTCTGTTCTGATTTCTCTATTCTACTTTTATATAATTGATAATTGTTTTATTTATTTCCGATTACATTCACATTTTATATTTCAACCAATTACCGAATCAAATAGTAATGTTTTGAAAAAAAAAATTGTAATTTTATATTCATGAAAACATGGGAATTTTAAGGAAAATTAATTTAGAAAATTTTGTAATATTTTCTCTTCCTTTTTATTATCTAAAAATGTATTGGGACCAATAATGGCTAATAGAGGTACCAGTAGCGTGCAATTACCTAAATAATTTCAGTTTTTTTACTATTTGAACCATAATAAATAAGGAAAATTGTCCACCTTGGTTATCTTTCAGATATCGTCAAATTGAGTCACCATTTAAAAAATAAGTTGGTGAAACAAAAACATAAAAAAATAATTTAAAAAGTACATTAGTATTATTAGCCTATGCCTATATTATATGCACTAATCAAAGTAATATGGGTGTTTCATGGTAAGTATCAGTAAATTGAAAATTTTTAAATATAGAATTTACCCTTACTTAAACTTTAACTTACTAAGACTAAGTAAAAGTAACTTAGTAAGTTACTTAAGTTACTACTTGACTACTTGTTGTAACTTACTAATTATCCTAATTACTAATATTATATTATATAAGTCTTCAATTAAGTCTTAGGCTACTACTACTACAACTTCTTAAGAAGAAGGTAAGACTAAAAATAAAAATGTCTTTAATCTCAGAAATCTCTCTTCAATCACCTTCAAATCAATTTTATTATTCAATTTGAATTAATTTTGAATCAATTGAATGATAGGCATAGTCTATAGAGTCTATAGTCATAGGCCAAATATTATTAATTATTAATATTATTATTATTTTTATTATTTAGGCTATATAATATATGATTTTATGGGCTACCGATTTTATTATTGTGATAAGGCATAGGACATGGCCATGGGCTATTTGTAAGCACTATCATCACTATTCAGACTATTCACTATTTCTATTTCATGCAGTATAATCATTATAATAATATAATTTTATAAGCTCTCCCCCATTGGTGCCCGCATAAATTTTATCAGTGGGGGGTCAAGAAACTTTGAACATTCTAATTCTAATCTTTTTCAGAATGCAAACATATAAATAAAATTGAAAGATTAAGAGCGTAGGCCTGTATATTAGGATAATAGTACTTTTTAAACAAAACAGTCATTTTGAAAAAAATATTCATTTCTTAACATAAATTAGTAAGCTACTTTTATTTAATTGATAATATAAACTATACAACTAATAATAGACTCACACATTTCTTGAAATTCTTTAATTTCAATTTTTGAAAAAGGAATTGAAGTCAGTGTTTATCCTTTCCAAATATTTAAATTACTTTCTGCATAAACTTAGCTTATTTTTTGTTCACACTTAAACAATATGCACTAAACAAATACAATCCTGAATGTTCACGGAAAATGTCACTTTATTTACAAATATGTTTTTGTACACTTACCAAATCAAGCTGTATGGCTTGTTGCCAGATTGTACAATTGATTGCATATCACCTTGAAATTCTCACTGAAAATGCGAATGCTTATATATTTTGCAGACCATCAAGTTTCACAGAACAATGTAGCATTAGGTATTAATGACCTTCGCTTTATGCTTTCTCAAAAAGATTTAATGAAAGCTTTGATTGTACCAATGGCATTGTGCATTTGAACAGCGGAATTCAAATCATTAACAGCCAGAATGAGATGATGCACAGAGCAGGGAACAAAAGCTGCATTTGGAAAAATCTTGCATAGTTTAGTCTGAACAACACTTTCCTTTTTTGTCATGACCAGACCACATTCATTGCAGTGATTTACAATAGCATTTGCAATGGCATATACAGTCATTTGCTTCATGAATTTTAAATCCAGTATCTACGTTTGTCTACAAGATGTACCGTCAACAGCAATTGTTCTGTTCCTCATATATCAGCCTGTTTTATCGGCTAATATTTAGAATCCTAAAGAAGTGTTTACTGATATTATAATTTGTTTTCTTTTTACTTCCTAAAAATATATCTATCAGTTGATTTTGGATCCCATGAGAAGTATAACGAGCATTATCAACGGAATCTGCCAATGTGTCTTCAGGTCTTTGTCACCAGCCTCCACTCTAAGCTGAAACAGATCATGAACATTTCCACCATCAATATTTTTGCCATGAAATGCGATATCATATGTTTTGCAAAAAATGATTGTGGATAATATTGGCAAAAAGCTTATTTCGAGTATCTAAAATCTTATTAGAAATAGACTTGTCTATCTAAATTAGGATATGTCAATCTGGATTCCTAATGATGCTCAAGAATGCTGTTGCATCCTTCTGAGTATATTTTTGCCACTCACTTTCCACATGATGACATTGATGTGGACACAGTTGTTAGGTTACAACATGTCTTACACTCATCATCATCAAAGGACTTCTTTTGTAATTTAGCTGGCTTCTCATCTCACATGGTACTTAACATTTGCTGCTGCTTAGGTGCATGTCTGTCCTTGTTATCCAGATTAATTTTACTGGGATTCATAAATCTAAGTGTCTATCCCTAGGTTTATCTTTGACTATAACTAGTACCACTGCGCCTATCACTTCAGAATGACCATCCACGAAACTCTGACTCTACTACCCGTGTCTTGAAAAACTCTTGTTGGATATTTCATTTCCCGCCGAGTGATTAGAAAACTCAACAAGAAAAATATTCCATGGTCATTGAATTGCTACCTCATTAAGGACAACATTATACCGATCAGATCCTTTACCCGTAACACCTATTCCATGTCTCTACCTGCTCATTAGCATCTATCACGTTGAGGTTTTTCTATCACTTGTAATTAATCTAATGCTACCCATGGTCACCGTGAAAATTCCACTTTTACCAGCTAACTACAAAACTCATTACTTGAACTCAGTCGTTATAACCATTCCCACACAGTCCACCTTGTGTCGCCCTGCCTCCCAAGCTATCATGTCTTCCCTGTACTATCATAAACTCTGCTGATGTCAGATTAACTACTCCCTAATCTATTGTACTATTGTCCGGTACGTATGCCCGTCGTTTCCTTTCTCATCCATGGTCATTTGTGACATATAAAAAGAAATATTTATTTTTATATATACTATTTTATATTCATAGACACAAAGTGCAAATATTAATATTTTTTTTTAGTATTAATTTTTTTTATGGAGGGGTCATGATATTCACCTTGACCCATACTGCGGGCGCCCATGTTCCCTCCCATTCAATGCCATTGGTATGAGTATGGCATGGCCATCGCGTCAGTATGCATTCCTAATCTTTTTTAAGTGATCAATCTTACTGTTAGTGTTAGGCTTAAAATTTGTAACCTCTAATCTAATAACAATAAAGGAAATTATTCTTAGGCAGGCAGTCCCCCGTATATGATTTATCCTCACAATGTAAAGAAGATTTTAGGCAGTTAAGTACTAATTTACTAAGCCTTTGCAGCATTCGCTCAATTACCTAAATTATCAGGCTTACTTAAGCCACCGGCTTACTCCAGACAGATTCGGATTAAAATAATTAAAATAGAAGTAATTTTAGACGTTAAATGTCTAAAGTTTTATAATTTCCAAAAGATTAGAAATGCAACACTTCCAATGATTTACTTTTAAGGCCTACTTTATTTTTAAATTCTGTTATTATTTCAAGTGTTTATACCTACCCTGTTCCTGAGGGGAGAAGTGGTTCTCAGGTTGTTGATGTGTTACATAAGCAAATTGAAACAATGGGAGGTACCAAGATGGGAAACTTTCATGTTGACTGTGAAAACTATCAATCTGTCATGCTTAATCGTAAGTTGACTTTTTAAAGTTTTCAATTCCAATATTAACTTTTTTTTAGGTTAGTAACATTTTTTGAACAAATATTCAAGCCTGTCTAGTTTTCAGTTTAAATATAAGGCAAAATAAGCCCACTTTCAATAAAAAAAGTTACTATTATGAAAAAAGTTTTATCGAGTATTTCTTAGTTATTTCTTTTGCAAAATTCAATTGCAAGATTTTAAACATTTTAATTTTATTATTTTCAGCTGCAAAAACTCTTCAAATTCTTCACAGCAGTGAATACCCAGCTTCATGTTTTGCCATTCTGGACTCAGGGATCACACTAGTAGCTGACACGCTCTTTGATGGACTGATGTCCAACTTAAAAAACTATTACCAGGCCAGGAAACAAAATAAAATGGAGTTTAAAGGACAGAGGTTTCAGCTTGCAGACTTTGTCATAAAAATAGGATCAGTTTCTCTGGCTGGAAGTTTTAAAGGTATTCTCGTTGAGGTATGATCACCATTTTAATAATTTGGTTTTATTTTGTTGATTTGATTATGATTTGCTTTAAGAAAAACTTTACTTCAAACTTTGAGAAAAAAATTAAGTCAACCCTTTTTTATTTCTTTAAAAATTATTGTACGGTACCGGTAAAAAATAAAATAAATTTAAAGTAATTATTAAGCTTTTAAAAAAATGCTCTGATGACAAAATTTGCACAGTAAACTGAAAATGTGTCTAAAGTCATTGGTAGTTACCCTGACATCAGGGTTGTGACATGAACACAGACAATACTGAATAAATATACCATTTTTGAAGATTAATAAAAATATGAAAATTTACTAACAAGATTAATATATATCATGTTTATTTAAATATATGGAAATGAATAGGTTTATTAAAATTGTAAAACTCCTTTGTGAGGAAAATTACATAAATTACAACTCTTAACTTCTAAAACTATATAAATTTAAAAAATAACTTTTTTAGGTTGAATACTGCCCATCAGTTGTGGCCTCAGAATGCTGGAATTTGTTGAAAGAACTTTTACATAGCCTGATAGGAAATATTGCAGAATCACCTCCACCTAGCTTGAAAGTAAAAATGGATGAAACATACACACCAGCAATGACGATGGCTCAGTACTTAGATCACTTCAACAACTTTCGAAAGGCTGCTGCAATGAGTCAGCCGCCAAGATGATTTTTCATATATAAATACATACCCATTGTCACCTATTATTGATTAGTTATATACATTAAGGGGGAGGGGACTATTAATAAATTTAAATCTTAATTTTACTCTAGTGGCTACAGGAAACTGCATAATTGATTTTTATGAGATATTTGGTTCAACAACCTTTTACTTCAATTTTAAAGTAAAAAAAATATCTTGACATCAAATAAAAAGCAGAATATTAAATAAAAATATGTCTTCACTTTCGTTAAAAATAATTCAGTTTATTATTGTTGGCAATAATTGCATTGATCATTTATAACCCATGTCGGTTATATTAAAAAAGAAAGGTTAACATGCTGCAACATTATTCATCTGTATATATTTTATGTAAAAGATGTAAATAATTCAATGTCCTTAAAATTTTGTATTAAATTACACAATTATTTCGAGCCGTCTGTAGATATTCCATTTATTTTCATCAGCAGATATTAAAAAATGCACATCTCTAGAAATGCCTGGCAAAAACTCTGTGAAAATCAAAAACATGGATGTAAAGCTCTTTCCAAAAGACTGTCATCTTCTATTTCAAAGGGCATGGTGACCTTCAGCTGTGGCTCAGCATCCATTGTACGTTGTATTGCCAGCTTAGCATTTTCATTTCCAGCCCAACATCGGCGAGAAACCTTTAGACACACAAAGATTTAAACAAATTAAATGTAATATTTAAAAAAACTACAATTGTTTACTTTATTCTTGTAAATATTTCTTTAAAAAAAGAAAGAAAAAAAAAGAAATCCTTGCACAATTTGATTAAAAATACAGTCTGTTTTGAAAGTAGGCAGTGCAATGCTCAAATGCTCTTTATCAAATGCAGTTACGTAAAATAATCATGTTTATGATGCTGTTTGAGAGGAAGTTTTCTTTTTTTTTTTGTTTTTTTTTTTTGTTCGTATACTATGTCTGCTTGTCAGCTGCATCTTGCTCATAGTGTTATATTATGACATGTGGAGTTATTTACAAGTACAAGTTTTAAAAACAAATTTGATTTGTTTCTTTAATTTTGGGGATTAAGAAATATAAAACACTAATTCTATTGTTAAATTCAACATTAATAATAAGCTTACACTTACACTACATGAACACAACCAAATTCTGTATAAAAGGTCAAGCAAATACTTTTCTATCTTAAATATGTTATACAATTTCAGCGTAAACAAACAAGTTATTAACTTATTCTACAGTGCAACAATTAGTAGCCCACTAGACTTCAGTAGTACCTGCTGGTGTGGGAATTCATCATCTGACATCAAACACCGATTAAATAGACTAATCAAGAATGCTAGAAATATCACACAAACTAAACATCTTTCACTTGGAGAATTATTTGAAAAAAAAAATATGCTGTTTTAAAACTTTAAAAAATTTGGATGATACATTCCAATCTCATTATCACAGCTACCTAAGATTAAGATCACATTCCAACCTCATTATCACAGCTACCTAAGATTAAGATCACATTCCAACCTCATTATCACAGCTACCTAAGATTAAGATCACATTCCAACCTCATTATCACAGCTACCTAAGATTAAGATCAGTTCAATCAGGGTGAATTTATCTCTCTTAAAGTTAGGACTGAAAGATATAAAAATTATTTTGTTCCCCAGTCTGTACAAATTTACCTGCATGCTTCCCCGGCGGTTACCAACTCTAAATGATCATTAATTAATTCATTATTGTCATTAAAGGTCATTGATGGCTGTTAGATTCTAGACGCTAGAGAAATACCTTCGATGTCTTGTGTTTAAATTGTCATAATTGTAAAATGTTGTTTTGGTTAAATATGTATTTATTGATGTGCTGAAATTGAATCTGTACAATATATTAAAAACATTTCCATTTCTTTGGGTCAATAAATGAATCATATCTGATTTAAAAAGTTAAGCTATATTTATAAATAAGGAGCAAGACCTTTTCCCTTACTAAAAAAATATTTAAAATATGATATTAAACATTTCAACAGCATTTTAAGGGACATTAATCTCACAAAAAAATTAAAGCTAACTAGATTTATATTTACAACAAGGGTTTTATGTAGAGAGCATGGCATCAGCAGCATGGCTGGTTCTAATATTTCTAATAATTTTTTAAAAGATTTTTAGACCATTTAGATCAGATCTGTATGTGCACACCAATATATCAAATTAAGATATCCATGAAACTATAACTTACTCCATTGCTTACATCCCAAGCTAACATGCTCTTGGCCCGACTTGCAGCATCCTGTGGCATAAAAGATGAAAAAGAAAACCAATTGACAGAAACATTTTTGTCATGTGTAACTGCGTGGTGGTGGGGCTGGTTTAAATTTATAAACAAGGAAATGCAGGTCTTGAGAACTATAGCTTTATGGAATAAACGTGAGCTACAATCATTTAGAACTGACAGTCAAATATAAAACACATGCAGCTGACTTCAAGTATCAGTTCACACCCCCTCATGGGTTTCATCACAAGCCTTATCACACACCGAGAAAATAACTTCGTCATGAGCTGTTCATCGGTCATCCGTGGGCCCCAGTTTTCAGTAGGTGTGAAAATGCGTCGGGTAAACAACAGCAACACAGGAGGCGCTGTCATATATTCTTTGGCCCATGTCAAAATATTATGGCTCACACAAATATTTCGCCTAGTCTAGGGTTAATGAGCGGTAGATCTCAGAGTGTGACAATATCTCTACTCTGATTGTCAGACGACCATTAGGATATCTCTGTTTCTCTGACTAGTCCAATTTATAATCTATCTTAGTCCAAGGCACGACACACTAAGTCCATTGGATAATACTCTGAGTTTATTAGCTTTATCACAAATAGCAAGTCATGTAACATCAACTCCAAATCCAGAGGTACGCAGCAATAATCACTAGTTCACAATACTTTCAAAAAACCACACACCCTCGTCCGCAAATATAATAGTCTCCCTTGATCCAAATAGTTATCTCTACGGACATGACAATTTTCTCCCAAAATCAACACACACACACACTGCCCTGTTTTCATGACCTTGACACACGCTCATTACCCATAGGTGGCACTTGCTACACATGAAATATCAAGTTATTAAAAAATCTTGAACATAAAATCTATATGTTCCTCTCTCTGTAGCAAGACTTACATCTGAGCCGTCAAGTACAAGACCAAAGCCACCATTGATTACTTCACCCCTAAAACAATAAAATGAAATCTAATTAGTTTCCATAAGTTATTATTAATTGTATATAATGCTTCCAATAAAACTTTGAAGAGATAAACTTAAATGGTAAATATTTTTAGTTATCGATACAAATTTCTAACAGCATGAATTTTCACTTTGTACAAGACCACATTTTTAGATGTTTCATTTTAATTTTTTGATGTTCTCTTGAAATCTCAATTTTCTGAGGAAATGATTCACATTAAACAGACTATCTCTAACAACATAACTCACCAACCCACACCTCCCCCATTGTGTATAGCCACCCATGTTGCCCCTCTGAAACTGTCGCCTATTACATTCTGAATGGCCATATCTGAAAAAAAAAATGTTATTAAAAAAGGTAATGCCAAAAAGTAACCTAATCATTTTGTTCTACTTTTACTGAAAGGGATTAATTTAAGTTTGTTTCTCAGCAATAATGTTTATGTAAATTTAAGTTTTGAAAAAAAACAAAACATAATGAGGTTAGAGTTTTATAGAATACAATTAAAGTACCAGCAATTATAAGAAGGTTGGATTGTGTTAAAGCCATGCAGAGAACACAAAATATTTGTTTATGTAACAAGTATTGTCAAGCTAAAACACTATGCATTGCTTCCACTCCAACTCCAAGCCTTCATCAATTCAAAACAGAAGTTCATGAATTTAATATTTTTACACTTGAATAGCTACCCTGTTGAATACATATGATTTCTCATTGGACTCAAATGGAGTCCTAAGAGAAGTGTTACTAAAGCTGTATGATGGAGATGATAATGCATGTCACTATCTTTACATTCATTTATTTTGCCTCACAATTATAAAAATGTGCACATGTGCCATATATCATTAAATAATAAATGAGTTTCAGCTCCTTGTATTCAAGGTTTTGGGAGGAGAGAGATCTGGAAAGTCATTTTTACTTGATGTCAAAAGGCTGGGTCCAAATGATGTCAAAAGGCTGGGTCCAAATGATGAGGACAAGTGGCAAAAATTTATTTTTTAAAAAATTAATTGGCAAAAAAAAAATTAAAAAAAATTAAGCCCTAACATTCAAGATCCTTTGTTTGCTAGGGATGAATTGATTTAAATTTAAATAAAAGAACACAAGCAGCTCATATTTCTTTGACTGCCACTGACCTGCACACAAGGCAGAACCATCATAAATATTTGATGTTTCCCTGTAAGGACTGTCAGTGCCACTGACATCATGATGGTCCCTACTAATAACCACAGGGCCCTGGGGAAACAAGCATTCTTGTCATTAAAGCTTGAATCTCCTCAGGTAGTTTTCTATCTCAATTTAGGGATTCAATTTCATCATCCTGATTCCACTGGAGTTGATGACAACTAATAATCTTTTTTTTCATATAAACTATAGCATTGTATTTGTATTGTGTTTTTCAACAAGTATGATTACGATTTCTTTATCAGATACACATATATCTATGTTCCTTTGCCATTCAGTTTCAGGCAGTGAAGATAAGATCAGAAGCTTTTATTGATCCAAATCTTAGTTTTTGCTTTTCCTTAAAATCAGTGGTTCTCAACCTTCTTAATGCCACGACCCTTTAATATAGTTCCCCGTGTTGTGGCGACCCCCAACCGTAAAATTATTTTCGCAGAGTTCTGTTTTGTTTGTCATGTTCTAATGTCTGTAGCCGATTTGTATTTGATTGGTTGTTTTGATCAGTGGGGGAGGAAAGCACCCCTTTAAATAAAAATTTATAATAATGGATTATGAGATAAAAAGTTAGCGGGGAAACAAAACAATGGAATGAATAGGTATGAATAATTTTTATGCACCTTTATAATTTATCTTTAGATTTTTGCATAGAAAATTTGGCCAAAGAGAGATACGGTTCTTCCCACCCTCCACCTGAAGTACCATTAGTTAGGCCTACTGTTTATATTTATATTAGCCCAATAATTTCATTGTTCATCTTATAATATATTAAAAATCCAATATTTTGACACGCAGGCCTAAAATATTTTACCTTGAGTAGCCCATCTGACACAGCCTTGTTAAAAGCTAAGGCAATGGCCGTGCGGCCTTCTTGATCAGAATAGAGGATTCTAGCTTGGGAGCCCACCACCTTGAGGAAGTAATCAAATAAATTTTCATACAATTTGAGTCCTGCTCTTCTTAAATACGAGCACCAGAATTAATTTGTTTTTGTGTAAAAATATAAGGCGACTAGTAAGAATAATTATGGAAATATTAAATTAACAGAATCTCTAGTGCTAAAAAAATGTGCATAGTTTTATGAAATTGCACCATCGGCTCATCACTTCTAGGGGGTAAACATGAAAAGAATATGAAGTCAATCAGCCTTTTACAATTCTATGGTTTCTCCACATCCCACCCACCACTATGGTAGGCATCTTCAATTAAGTGGAATGAGTTAGGTTAGTGTACTCCTCATGAGCATCATTCCATACCAAATGGAATCCATATAAATTTATGAAACTTTTACTGAATGATGGTATCTAACAATGCATTCAGCAACCCTCACAACACTTTAGTGACATGACTACTGAATGTAAAATTACCAGCTTATGTTCCCCTGCTTCTCTGATCCACTTCCCATTATCTTCATATTGTTGTCTGATAGGCTTGGGAACTATAATGTTAAATAAGATTAATATAACTACCGGTATAAAAAAAACATGTCTGTAATTCTTTAACATTAAAAAATAATAACTTCATTGCAACCGTGTAGCTGCTTGAATACTCTAAACTGCGATAGAAATGAGATAGGAAAAGTTATCAGTCATAAAGTAGATGTCAGTATTTTTTGCTTAAATGTGCTTTAAAATTAGCTTCCCTTATCTACTATGAATAGTTGAAAAACATTTTCTTCTTCTTAATTTTCAACAAAAGAATTCAGATTTCTTTATTTTCTTAAAAATAAAAAAAAATATTGCAAATGTTTTATACCATTTTTGACTGTTAGATCTTCAATGATGGAGGTAGCTATAGCATCAGTTTTCTCAAGATCACTTGGCTCAGCTGATGTACAAACCCACCTGTGAATGGGGATGGAAATTTAAATTATATACAATTGTGTTGAACTGTTAATACATTTAAACTTTGAAGAACACAATTCAATCAATAAAAAATGCATAAAATGTAATAAAAAAAAATAATTCTTAACATTAAACATTTTTTTGAACAAAGAGATCCATCTGGTTATATGTCAATGTTTAAAAAAAAAAAAGCAGCTCAAAATTCAGCATCTGACTCTCTATGTGAGACGAAGGTGTAGCTTTTTTAGTTACTCTGTCATCCATCTGTGAATTATGAGTTAAATCATGGAATCGCATTCTGGACTGCACTTAAAGAAAAAAAGCAATTGCAACCTGTCATCTGTTAAAGGGATACACCCTTTACACCTGAAAAATTGTAGTCATAAAATAAAAATACAACTACTCTACATGCATCATGATATCTTCTCACCTGAAAGGACCAAAGCCTAAGGAAAATATATCCCCCATGATATCTTGTACATATGAAGGATATTTGAATTTTGTGCCATTTAGTCCATCTGTCCTACCAACATCAGCCCCTAAATGTAAAACATGTTAATTTTCTTTTAGAATGTTAATCTCGTAAGGCTAGAAAATTTGATTTTTATTTGATCAAATTATATAATGATTTTATGTGGAGTATTTCTGTAAGTCAGACAGGTTCCATTTTAATATTTTTTTTTCTCCAGCCTACTGAAGCAGTCAACAGTTCTATGTTATTTAGCAAGGGGTTTAAGGAGTTATTCATGTGATAAAAATAGTTTTAGTTTTGTACACACGTTTTTACAGAGACCTTTGACACATTTTTTTACAGAGACCCTTGACACATGTTTTTACAGAGACCTTTGACACATGTTTTTACAGAGACCCTTGACACATGTTTTTACAGAGACCTTGACACGTTTGTACAGAGACCTTTAACACATGTTTTTACAGGGACCTTTGACACATGTTTTTACAGAGACCTGTGACACATGTTTTTACAGAGACCTTTGACACATGTTTTTACAGAGACCTTTGACACATGTTTTTAAAGAGACCTTTACACATTTTTACAGAGACATTTAACACATGTTTTTACAGAGACATTTGACACATGTTTTTACAGAGACCTTTTGAGGTTTCAACCAATGTAAAATGTTTGAGTGCAACCAAAAAAATAATAAATGTCATTGTATAATAATAATGATATGCATCATTCAAAAGTTGTTGAATGATAAAAGGGAAGTAAGTTTATGCAATATTAAATTAAGTCAATTAAAAGATCACCTGCTCTACTGGCCTCAAGAAGGAAAGCATTGCCATAGTCAAAGAAAAACAAGCCATGAGATGCTAGTCTGTTGATGGCTTTCACATGACGACAAAGGCTGTATACAAATAATATTATTAATGTCCCATTTTATGTCATATTTTCCTCTTCAAATCCTTTAAGTTCATTCTAATATTATTTTAATAATACAAAACACACTTTATTTTAATTTTCTTTTAAATACACAAGCATATCTTATAAATGCCATGGCAAAGGATATACATTACATTACTTTTTTACCCAAACAGTTCACAGCTCAGGCTAAAAGTATTTTACATTTCCAAACCATTTTAAAATTAAAGCATTAAAAAAAAAAATTCCCAATTTTTATATCTCCATATTTAGTACGAATAAAATTATATTTTTATAGTACAAGCCCAACCTTATTCTCACAGTAAATCCATTATACGAATATATGAATTTTATTTTTCACCTTTCTTGTACCAAAACTTTGAATTGCATAGGATCCTGGTGCATCAGATCTCTAGCCTCCTGATAGTTGATCTGTACTGGGTAGTAGCCACCCTGGAATGGATTATGACAAGAGGTCTGGTCAGATCCCAAATCAGCCAGAACTTCTCCCGTGGCTTCATACTCCATCACAAGACGTTCCCTGATTTGTAAGAAATAAAATCTAAATACTGGATTTAACTCATCTGATATATAACTATTACATAAAAAATTTACAGAACATTTATTAATTATTTTTTAAGTATATATATCTTCAACTATAAAGTTATTTTCTATTCCTTCTTTGTGATGCATCTAAAATTCATATTTTTAGGTAAAAAAAATTAACATAATTTATTTGTTATCATTAAAAAAAATGTGGTTGAAATATGATAGAATAGGACTATAAATGGTATTGAAACTGTAATTAATCTAATAATTACTTGTTATCTTTTGGCATTTATTGTAGTTAAATAATTGCCTTTACAAAAGACAAGCCTAAGGCATCATCAACATAGTTGCTGTAGGTTTGTGATAATAAAAATAACGTCAAGAGCAGGCCTGCACAACTCAAAATGTAAAGCGGCCATAATACTTTATGAAAAACTTGTGTGGGCCAAAAGAAAATAGGACAATGGGGAAAGCTATTAAGAAAATAATAAGAATAAAGACTATTTCGTTACTTCGCGGGCCACAAAGTGGATGCTGGCGGGCCGCATGTGGCCCATGGGCAGTATGTTGTGCAGGCCTGATCTAGAGAGATGTGTCTTAATTAACAGAAAATAATTACCAGACATCTACTATGTTGCCATGGTAGCCAATACTGAGAGGTTTCTTTCGGCGACGGGCATTCCTCAACAGTGCTATAAGATTGTCCAGGTTATCAACAAGTTCCATAACCCAGCCTTGCTGGTAGCGCTTAAGTAATGCCTCTTCACTTACCTAACAGTTATGAAGAATACATTTTTAATGTTCGAAATTCTGAGCAAATTTGAATCGATTCTGTAAGAATATACACAGATTTTTATGTAACACAGATAATTTTTGACTTAAATTAAGGTTTTTGGTACAATGGTTTTCCCTATCATCATGATGTGTCATGCGTTTTGTAGTAAAACTCCAATAACTTCATGGTCACAAAATGAAAAAATTTCTGGACCAATTCAGGAAGAGTTTTGTGCACTTATTGCTTAGCTGTAACTAATAGTTTTAGGTGGAGATTTAAAAAAAAATAATCCAAAAGAAAAGGTTTAATATTTTTTTAAAGTTCAAAAATGATTTTAAGTAGTTATTAGAAAAGATCTTAACATGCAAAGTACTCATAGAACACATCACTTTGGTCAGGCTAAGAGCTTTCAGAACTCACCTCAGCTATAACACCAACACATCCACAAATGACAGCAGCTTTAGCTTGGGCACCACTCATTCCACCCAGGCCAGAACTTACAAACACCTTGAAAATGCGTAAATCATTATTTAAATGTGTATTATTGATAAATAATAATTAAATCACAGTAGGCCAAGTACTATAGGAATTATGCATGTCTAATACAATACTATTTTTTAAAAATAGCTTTTCAAATAATGCATTACAACTGTTTAAACACATTTTTTAGATTAATTAGTGTTTTTAAAAAATCATTATTGAAATAACCCGCTTCTTAAACACATACAAATTATATTTAATTTTTTTCTTCATGAATATTTTGTACCCATGCTTCTTGAATATCCTAGAGTTTTAAGATAAAAGGTAATAAAAAAAAAAAAAAAAAAGAAAAAGAAAGAAATACAAAGTTGTTAATGCATGTTATCACAATTTTAGTTTTTGAAAATATTAGAACAAAGTAACCTTTCCAGCCAAATCATTTGTCTTAAGGTGTTTCCGTGCAGCATTGAGAATCGTCAGCTAAAAGAATTAAGAAATACATGTGCCTTTCTTTAATCTCCAGAAGGATTTCTTTTGATATGTTACACTAAAACAATGTTTAGCTATCTTAGTACTTCATAATAAAGGGTTTACGTTAATGGAAATTTAATACATTTTTTATCAGCATTTACCAGGTTTAAATGTTAAATATTCAGCTGGGCTATGAACAACTTTAGTTTTATCACATAATAAACCTACTGTGGTGCCATGGACGATGCCTTGGGGACCAATGTAACAGTAACTGCCCGCAGTCATCTGACCATACATGGTCACGCCCAGAGAAAATAACTTGTCATACATTTCTCGACTGGAATAGTTGGGGACCATCTGAAAATTAAATGAACATCTAGAACAGCGGCTCTCAACCAAGGGTCGCCTAAGACCATCTGAAAACACATATACTATACAGATGGGACGTAGAAACATAACGAATTTTAATACTGGGGGTCGCCACAACACGAGGGACTCTGTTAAAGGGTCGCGAGATTAATAGGGTTGAGAACCACTGATCTAGAACATGCTATCTTCCTTGTAAAATCAAGATTGAGAAAGAATATTGATTGATAACCATTGCCAAGATAATCAACGGACTAATTAACTCACCATGCCATTAGTGATGACCAGCCTGGGTGATGATGTCAAACTTGGGAATATGCCCATTGGATGACCTGAATACATTACTAACGTTTGGGTGTCTGTTAACTCTGACAAGTACTCCATTGTCAGCCAAAACTATCAAAATAATATGTGAATGAATGTCAAAAGAAAATTATGAAAGAGTTTAAACATGGTAGTTTAAATATTTTTCAATTTTATGGCATTTCTTTGTAAATCTTTGTATTCTGGATAAAATTTTGAATTTTTTTTTAATTTGAAGATTTACTCATGCCAGTTAGGCCCAGGTATGATTTCTTGCTGATTCTGTGTGGGCAAAAAGTAATAAAATAAAGCTATTTAGGGTTTACCTGAGCCCAACTTGAGAACACTTGACCATTGCCACCATAGGTTACCAGTTCATGAGGAAACTGGGCTATTCTGGGGTCAAGGTTGTTCATAATCATATGCATTATAGCAGCGGCAGCCTGGCATTTTGCTGGATACTCTGAAATAGGGTAGGCCCTGGAGATGAAATGTAAAAATTTAATTTTTATTGTATACTGAAAGTCAAAACCTTAATTAGGTTCAATGAAATATGGATCCGTCCTATAATGGGACTAATCTATGTTAATTTTTGTTTTTAAATGGAAACCTCTTTTCAATATAGAATAGAAGACCATTTATTATAATAATACTTGAGATTTAAATGATTGTTTCCCAACTAGTGGTGACTATTTTCAATGGGGGAGTGTGAAAATTATACATTTTTTAATGTTAAAAGTGGGTGGTGTTGATATGCCTACAGAAGGGTGGTGTTGATATGCCTACCCAAGGGCGGTGTTGATATGCATACCCAAGGGCAGTGTTGATATGCCTACACAAGGGTGGTATTGATATGCCTACTCAAGAGCAGTGTTGATATGCCTACCAAGGGCAGTGTTGATATGCCTACACAATGGTGGTGTTGATATGCCTACACAAGAGTGGTGTTGATATGCCTACACAAGGGAGGTGTTGATATGCCTACACAAGGGAGGTGTAGATATGCCTACACAAGGGAGGTGTTGATATGCCTACACAAGAGTGGTGTTGATATGCCTACACAAGAGTGGTGTTGATATGCCTACACAAGGCAGGTGTTGATATGCCTACACAAGGCAGGTGTTGATATGCCTACACAAGAGTGGTGTTGATATGCCTACACAAAAGTGGTGTTGATATGCCTACACAAGAGTGGTGTTGATATGCCTACACAAGGGAGGTGTTGATATGCCTACACAAGAGTGGTGTTGATATGCCTACACAAGAGTGGTGTTGATATGCCTACACAAGAGTGGTGTTGATATGCCTACACAAGGGAGGTGTTGATATGCCTACACAAGGGAGGTGTTGATATGCCTACACAAGAGTGGTGTTGATATGCCTACACATATTTATTTTATAATATAAAAACATCTGAGTATGATAAGTATACAGCTTGTGAGTTATTATAATTGAAAAGTTGATGTGAATCATTTGTGTGCTATGATAAGTGAACTATTTGTGTGCTATGATAAGTGAACTATTTGTGTGCTATGATAAGTGAACTATTTGTGTGCTATGATAAGTGAACAGTTTGTGTGCTATGATAAGTGAACAGTTTGTGTGCTATGATAAGTGAACAGTTTGTGTGCTATGATAAGTGAACAGTTTGTGTGCTATGATAAGTGAACTATTTGTGTGCTATGATAAGTGAACAGTTTGTGTGCTATGATAAGTGAACAGTTTGTGTGCTATGATAAGTGAACTATTTGTGTGCTATGATAAGTGAACAGTTTGTGTGCTATGATAAGTGAACAGTTTGTGTGCTATGATAAGTGAACAGTTTGTGTGCTATGATAAGTGAACTATTTGTGTGCTATGATAAGTGAACAGTTTGTGTGCTATGATAAGTGAACCATTTGTGTGCTATGATAAGTGAACAGTTTGTGTGCTATGATAAGTGAACAGTTTGTGTGCTATAATAAGTGAACAGTTTGTGTGATATGATAAAAAAACATTTTGTGTGCAATGATAAGTGAACAGTATGTGTGCTATAATAAAAGATCAGTTTTTGTGCTATGATAAGTGAACAGTTTGTGTGCTATGATAGGTTTTTATATTATCCTACTTCCTAACTTGTGAGTTATTATAATTGAAAAGTTGATGTGAACCATTTATATGCTATGGTAAATGAACAGTTTGTGTGCTATTTGTGTGCTGTGATAAGTGGACCATTTGTGTGCTGTGATAAGTGGACTATTTGTGTGCTATGATAAATGAACAGTTTGTGTGCTATGATAAAAGAACA
The DNA here is from genome assembly GCA_964017045.1 of Omphiscola glabra. Lineage (NCBI taxonomy): Eukaryota > Metazoa > Mollusca > Gastropoda > Lymnaeidae > Omphiscola > Omphiscola glabra. The sequence continues at coordinate 31,413,640 of OZ024799.1, forward strand.
TTTTGTGTGCAATGATAAGTGAACAGTATGTGTGCTATAATAAAAGATCAGTTTGTGTGCTATGATAGGTTTTTATATTATCCTACTTCCTAACTTGTGAGTTATTATAATTTAAAAGTTGATGTGAACCATTTATATGCTATGGTAAATGAACAGTTTGTGTGCTATGATAAGTGGACCATTTGTGTGCTGTGATAAGTGGACCATTTGTGTGCTATGATAAGTGAACAGTTTGTGTGCTATAATAAGTGAACAGTTTGTGTGCTATGATAAAAGAACATTTTGTGTGCAATGATAAGTGAACAGTATGTGTGCTATAATAAAAGATCAGTTTGTGTGCTATGATAAGTGAACAGTTTGTGTGCTATGATAGGTTTTTATATTATCCTACTTCCTAACTTGTGAGTTATTATAATTGAAAAGTTGATGTGAACCATTTATATGCTATGGTAAATGAACAGTTTGTGTGCTATGATAAGTGGACCATTTGTGTGCTGTGATAAGTGGACCATTTGTGTGCTATGATAAATGAACAGTTTGTGTGCTATGATAAATGAACATTTTGTGTGCAATGATAAGTGAACAGTTTGTGTGCTATAATAAAAGATCAGTTTCTGTGCTATGATAAGTGAACAGTTTGTATGCTATGATAAGTGAACAGTTTGTGTGCTATGATAGGTTTGTATATTATCCTACTTCCTAACTAAGGTGCTGGATACCTCATTTCTATAGTTGGCCTGAACCTGTACATGTAGATGTGGCCGTAGGTTCTCAGCTCGATGGCAAACTCTGTGGCCAACAGCTCATGATGCTTTGATGGGATATATCTCAGTGCATTTTGGACGGCCAACTATGCAAGGGAAAAAATAGTTTATTTCAGATAAGATATACCATTAATACTAAAGAATTTAGATATTTAAATCAAAATATCCCATCTTTCTTCACCGTAGCGATGACACAATTTTAATATTTTTATGTTTCCAAATGAAAGTTAAAGTTTTATAAGACAAATAGATGTAGGCCCTAGGTAAATAGCAAAAATAATTAGCTTCATATATAAAAACTATTTAAAAAAAAATTCTGCTTGTTATTTCAAGAAATTGCATTAATTATCGGACGGAATTTTCTTTTTCTGCTTATTTCATTGCCCTAAAATTACACTTACCAATGTTATTTATTTAGTTTTTATACAAGACATGAAATGATGTAAAAAAAACCTTAAAAGTAAAATAAATATCCCAGTTGAACGGTGGAGTAAGATATATATTTAAGATTTATTGAGTATTGTGAGTTGGCATGTAGGCTTATATTGTATACAAACTATAACCCGTCAGACAATGGGATGGCGGTCTCAATGCGTCAACTTCCCAACAACTAAAGTTACTTGATAAAAAACACATTCAAGTAACGCACTTTATAAGATTCCCAATTAGTGCTTAAACCCCACCTCCCGGTACAACTCGCCCCTGAACTATATTAATATTCTAATGTTAACAACCCTTCTCTTACACCTCAAAAATTATTACACATTAAAAGCACTTGCGGTATATTCAATAACCTCATTTAGCACAGATATCGGGCATTTTATTTTGTGCACTATTCAACATCTGACAGCGTTAGTTACATTAGTTGATTATTACATAGAGCAGGCCTGCACAACTCAAAATGTAAGGCGGGCCGTAATACTTAATGAAAAACTTGTGCGGGCCGAAAGAAAATAGGCCAGGGGGGAAGAGGGAGCTACGATACGAATAAAATATATTTCGTTACTTCGCGGGCCGCAAAGTGGGTACTGGCGGTCCGCATACGGCTCTCGTTCCTTATGTTGTGCAGGCCTGACATAGAGAATTATATATTTTGATGTCAGTGATGTTTATATACTAATCAAGCCCAAGTTTAATCTTTCATCTAAATAAAATAATTCGTTGAATAATTCACTTGTAAAATTATAGGAATGGTGTTCTCTTACTATGAACGTCTTAAATTACTGACATAAAAAAAAGTAAATATATTAAAATGATAGTAGTTTTCTCATTTGGTCGTGGGGAAATAACAATTTCATGTTCATTTTAGCACATGTTGCATATGATTATTACCTCCCTTTCCAATTCACCACTTCGTGGCTTAAGGCAATTTATGTTAAGTGCCCGCTTTCAAATTTAGGTATAGACGATATAGACGATATAGGCGATATAGACGATATAGACGATATAGACGATATAGTCGATATAGACGATATAGACGATGTAGACGATATAGACGATATAGACGATATAGGCGGCGGAAAATTCCAGCCAAATAAATCCCACAAAAAAAAATAAAAATAAAATAAAATAAAATTAACAAAAAAAAATGCTAAAATCTCGACGAAAAAACAGACACTTTTAGTCAAATGTTCCAGATTATCCAATTCTGGAACCAGGAAAAAAATTGGAGTTTATTTTTAAACTAGATTTTTAAAATCCAATTTCTTCAACAGATATATAGAATTTTAAATTTACAGGTTATGATATTAATATCCCTACTGTGATTTATTTGTATTTGAAAAAAATAATTAATGCGCCTTTGATTAGTTGAGCATTTGAAAATGACGATTCAGCTGCACCGAACAAGGAACAGGGAGGGTGCGGACCGTCCGAGGGCGGTACTTTTATCCTATAAAATGAGTGGTGGCAGAGAGAGAGAGAGAGAGATATAGATAGAGATAGAGAGAGAGAGAGAGAGAGAAGAATATTAGGGATTAAAAGACGCAACGCATAATTTTATTTTACCAGGAATTTTTAATTACTATTAGCAGACTTTAGGACTGTAAAAGTTTTGGCTAAATTATTCCTGGGCGCACGAAACTTCATTTAAAATGGATCAAGGGTAAAAATAAATTATATATTTGAAACTCAATGTTTGGAAGTTAGGACCCAGGAAAGGCAGACTTTTAAGGAAGGCAGACTTTTCAGGAAGGCAGACTTTTCAGGAAGGCAGAATTTTCAGGAAGGCAGACTTATCAGGAAAGTCAGACTTTTCAGGGAGGCAGACTTTTCAGGAAAGGCAGACTTTCAAAGCAGAATTTTCATACAGAGTAACTATATTTAAATGATTAAGTTTAAATGCAGCCAATTTAAGCATACATTTTATGAACACTAGTAGTCTAGGTTAAATCAATCGCTTTAATACTGAAATAATAATTTCAATCATTATAGCCATCTATGCATTGTACATATTTAGTAATAATTCATTGCAGTATGCCTGGGCTAGGACCAACTGTGTCGCGTAGGCTAAATACTTGACCATGTTGTAATATGACAAATATAAGATAAGGTAAGATACTTTTATTGATCCAAATAAACGGACATTTGTTTTCTTTTCATTCATCGAACATATTTTTTTTTAAATCTTGAAAATCCTTGTTTGTGTATGTTGTTGTTCCTTAAAATTAGTCTGTAGCAAGACTTTCGTGGAATAATAAACAAGACGAAATACACCATGGAGCAAACGACCCCTTCAAAGTTTTCATCGAATTTTTTAAAAGGCAAGCCGGCATCGACAGACGAAATTTTTGCCAGGGTGTTCCGTTTTATAGGAAAATAATTTCAGTAAACTTGCAGACAGTTGAAAGTAACTTTTTCTCCTCAGAAACTGATATAATGGCTTATGTTTGATTTTTGTTTAATAATCTGCCCTTACGTTCTTAGATCCTCGGTGAATTCAGCGCCACAACTCACTGGATAGCACTGCCAATACGTCACCCCCCCCCCCTTTTTTTTGGTCCAATAATCGGTGATGTGGAAAATATTAATTAAATATTTTTCACGCTCGTAAACATGACCCCCGTGGTGGCCCATCACCCCAAATAACCCTTATGATACGCCAGTGGTCGAAGTTCATTTATTTGTATTATCAGTTTTTTCGTGGCAAAGAGCGGCACTTTTTTTAGCCCACCTTAAACGTTTTGGCCCACCTTAAACGTGTTGGCCCACCAGTGTCTGTTTGTCTCAGCTACTCTACTGTTCAGCAGACATTATTGCAACAGAACTTTATGGCGAGTTATTCGTTTTCCAAGAAGAATACAGAAAAATCAAGGCCTAGATGTCTATTAGATCTATCTATGTCGAAAGAGCTTTGTTTCTCTTTTTCCAAATGTGTCTGTGACAATGTTGCGAGTGCTGAGAGAAACCTTTCCAAGCTCAAACTAATAAAAACATACAGTGGCGTAGAAAGAGGGAGCCATCCACCCTGGGCTGCACTTTTTATCTTAATCTAAAGGGGTGACATATTTATCCTGGAAGGGGGTGGCAAATATCGTGGCCCGCCCCTGGCGGTACTAAGCCTAGCTACGCCACTGAAAATATATGTACGTTTCACCATGTTTTACATCGTTTCTTTGGTTTAGTTACATTCTACAATGAAAGGAAGATTGCATAAATCTTTTAAAGACCGAAATAATTTAGAATTGTCTTTGTGAAAAACCAAGAAAAGAATTTTGTTCTTCTCTTGAAATAGATACTCTTACTGTTTTTAAAAACTTCAAAACTTTGTCATTTCAGGAGCTTTTGTGTCGGTAGCCTACTTATTTTAAAGTAGTCTGCAGAATTAAGAAAACCCTGTTAATCTTTAAATCAACAAATAAATATAAAATCTATACATGCCATTTTAACATATTTATTTTAAGAACAGAGTTGGGCTATCGGTACATGATTTTAAATATAATTACATATTTTCATCATTCGGATTTATGCTTCAAAATTAATAGAGCATTTAGTTTCGAAGAAAACTGAGAATTGTTCAAACTTGATGACCGATCAACATTCATGATTAGTGGTCGGAATTTTTTTGTTTTTTTCCTATAGCACAAAACTGCCTAAGTCCGGCACTGTTAAGTTCCAACCTTTTCTTCCTCACGTGTCAGGTCCTGCAGCCTGGTCGGGGCATGAGGTACTTGGGGATCTCGTGGATGCAGCTCAGGTAGAGGGTCCAAGGGCAGTCCAGCACAGAGCTCTTTTAATGTCGACATCCCTTTTTTGTTTTGTTTTTAAAACTAGAAACAAGAAACACAAAAACTGTACAGCACTAGTAGCACAAACCCTTTCAAACTTGTTTAGAACCGTGAACAAAAAAGCTGCCAAAACAACGTATGATCCCTTTTACAAGTCACACAGATGTAATTGATCGTTTACGAATGAATACAGATATTACGTCATGCTGTCATTTCTTTTTATCCCCATAATCGTATGACAAGGCATGAAAAATAAATCGAATTGAGCACAGTGGCGTAGGGAGGGGACGGCGAGAGCACTTCGACCCGGGCAGCACTTTTTCTTTATATGGAGAGGCGGCATTTTCGGTGAACTGCAGAGTTTCTTGGTGGAATTGTGGGGGCGTTACAAATCCTCGCTCGGCACAGGCGGCACGTAGCCTGGGTACGCCACAGTTTCTGCACAGAGATTTAACTTTCGACTTACTCAGAAATGTCGAAACGCGTTCATTTTAGACACTAACATAAACATTTTACTTTATGAACAACAGTCTTAGATTTTTCAGACTTAATTTTTTTTTTTTTTTTAAAGTTTCTTTTAGAGGCTTTGAAACGGAGCTGTAGCCGGGGTTTATAGCCCACAAAGCTGTAGCCCGGGGTTAATTGCCCCTAAAGCTGGAGCAGAGATCCACTTGGAAGTGGAGTTGGGCTTGGGGGAGCTCCAGGAGTTTTATGTAAATGGGCCGTCATCAACAATTTAAAAAAAATATTTTTAGTGACAATTACTGTCATTATACTGTCATCGTGGTCCCTTCTCTCTCGTACCATCTCTTCTTCTTCTTCTTCTTATTCTATATATTAAGGGCCCACGATCAATTTATTGATCATAATGGCTCCTAACATCTCTCTTCTACCATCTCTCTGCTAACATCTCTCTGCTACCATCTCTCTCCTACCATCTCTCTGCTATCTTATCTCTGCTACCATCTCTCTGTTACCATCTCTCTCTTACAAGTCTCAGCTAAAGATATTCTCGTTGGTTGCAGACATCTCAGTGGTCATGGAGTTCAGGGATAGACTTTTTGGGAAAATTTAACACCCAACTTTACCGGGAGCATAAAACCGTAAAGTGAATAATGTGGGGAGGGCACTCAAAATGTAACGTGACGGCTGTAGTGAATGTCAATACATTAAAGTTTGTAATAAATGTCTTAAGTTAAGCTTAAACAGGGTCATTTTCTATGTGACCACCTGTTTCTTTATTTAATAAAAAAAAATATAGCTATATATCGGTAAAAGAACATATTCAATATTAAAACTAAAACTAATCAAAATATCAACCAAACCTGAATTGTTTTGTGGATGAAAGATGGGCACTGAACAATGCGTTATCTTTGCTACAGTAAAAAACAATGAGGGGAAAAGTCGCTCCTGAAGCAACACCATCAGCTGATTACCAGAGGTCATTGGGGGTCATGGTCACGTTTACGTCGTCTGAATTTTTTTTCATCACTAACTTCTCGAGTTCTGAAATGTGAATCAAACATATGTATGTGATAAGACACGGAGATCCCACGTCAAATGAGTCCAAAAAAATATGTGTGGTACAGTGGTCCCCAAATCCTTGTCTCAGTGCTCCATGGAGGCACACAATAATTTATTAAAATATAACTATTGTGAACTTTACTCTAGTATATAATACTACCCAGATAGGTGCGTTTGTGCTAGCCACGATCGCACATATTGAAAAGTCCGCCTTGCCCTGGTGGTCGGCTCTGTTGAAGTGTTTGGAGACAAGACACTGCTTATCTTGTGTAATATTACGGAGGTGTTCAGTACACCTGTCAGAGAGTCGGCGTCATGTCTCCCCAATGTATGACATCTGGCAGCGGGTGCAAACAATAACGTAGATAACATTGCGGCTAGTGCAAAGGAAACCGCCGCGTATCTGAAAACTGCCCTCAGATTCACCAGCCGGGTGAATTTGGAGCACAAGCTTATCTAGACCTATGGCACATTATCCCCACATGGTATGAATGTCATGTCTCTATTCACTGTTTGAACCTAACTCCACCCCTCCACGTCACTACATATCGCAGTGGACTTACTTCTCCTCTTTTCTTTCCTTCTTCCCTATTTAACCTTTCTCCCACTTACTTTCTGTCACAAATCTTTTGCTGCCCTCTTGGACACTACTTCTCAGCTAAGTGCTATAATATTTTTTATATTTTTTAATATATTTTTTTTTCGTTTTTTCTGTTTGTTCGCTGATAAAGGGTAACTGCCGACACGTTCGTTGTTTTGTTGCGTTCCTTTTTTCAGGTTTAACTAGACTGTTTTACTAATTTCCTATTACAATAGGGAGCGGCCTGCTTACAATAGGGAGCGGCCTGCTTACAATAGGGAGCGGCCTATTCTTAGAACAATAATACTGCACAGGTATCTAGGTTTGCGTTTAACATATCGGATCATTAAATATATTGAACGCAGCGACATTTCATTTGCTCCAATATTTCATTAATTTTATTAAAAGAGCTATAAAAATGACAACTTACGAGTTGTTTGTTTGTTTGTTTGTTATAGATAATATATTCACTATATTTTTTAACACATTTTTCTTTGTTTAAAAAAATATTAGAATGAAGTAGCCCCAGGGATGTAAACAAAGTGTGCAATTCAGATAATATTTCAATGGAATTTTTTAAAAATTCACCGAGCTTTACTTTATAAATTGGTATAGCCTGTGTTTTGACCTAATTTTTGTTCAACGTAGAGAGCTGTAGCGTCCACCATATTTTATATGTTAAAATATGTACATGAGCCATGTCTTGGTGAAATATTATACATTTTATCTAATATGTAAATGTGAAAATGTGTCTTTAGTCTTTTTCGTTTTTGTTTGTACCGTATACATATAGATCTTGATCAAAGTTGACATACATAGTCGTTACACATACACTTCATTATCCAGAAGGAAATATTGACTAAGATTTTTTTTTTAATGAGCCATATAAATAAAATTAAAATAAATGGTTAAAGCTATACTAAACCTAGTACAAATGTACCTGAATATCTATATTGAAATACTGGAGTCTTTAAACTCATAATTTTCAACACTTTCGGGGCTGGTGTCCCTAATTTCATTTTCTATATATTAGGTGTACTTAGATAACAATACAGGGTTATACTTTCTACGCGAATTTATGAATGTAGGCCAAACTTCGTAGACAAGCCCTTTATAACAGGTAACGCCGGCCTTATGTTAACTTTCGCCCTGTGCGAAGCACCCGTTCAGTGCCCCCTTCCCTGTGCCTGTATGGCTCCGCTTTTTAACATGCACATTAAATTAGACTTAAGTTTTTATACGGTACGTTGTTCAATTTCCACACCCCCATTGGGGTTGTCCATAATCTGGTAAATACGGTATTAATATGTTAATTTTCACGCCCTTTCGGTTGGTCCCAATCCCAGTGTTAGTATCCAAATTCAGAATGCAACTTTCATTGCATGAAAACTCATTGTATAAAAAGCGATTGAACGAAAAGTTAGAATACCGTTTCTCGACCCCCGGACCCGAGGTTCACACTTCACTATAATAAACTAAAGGAACTTAAATATTTGGCCAAGGCGCCCCGTGTCATGGAACAGGTCGCACACCCTAAAGGCCGGCGTTATATCAGGGGTCTCAAAATCGCGATGTTTTCCTGCCTGATACCTGACAGTAAAGTTTAGTGTTAATGCGACCCGCGCGTTTTCTCAATTCTCATATCTATAATGTGACAATTCGCGACGGTTTCAGGCGAATCTCACCGACTAGTCTAATTCTGATTGTTTACTATGTTTGTATAGGTTTGGGCGTTGATTATAATGGTAAAAATCGTTTTAAACCGGACTAAACGTTTTTTATTTTATAGCATTTTATGAGACAAACATGGCCACAAACATGGCCAAAGTGCAGTTTTGAGAAAACGCGCTTCGAATATTGTATATACATATATCAAAAGTTTAAAAAGTTAGTTAGTGGGTAACGCACAACCATAATTGTGTAAATCGTTGTCAGTGGCGTAGCAAGCTTACAATACCGTTTTAGCGCCCCCCAATACCGTTTTAGCGCCCCCCCCCCTATTCGAAAACCATACAATATTATAGTAAAATATACCATTTGGCGCCCCTTTGTGAGTAGCGCCCGGGGCATGATGCCCCCCTTGCCCCCCCCCTCACTACGCCACTGATCGTTGTAATCTGACATAATACCAAAAGAATCCCCATTAAAATGGTTGCCATTCTTTACGAGTGGCGGGTGTGGGAAATTCCGAACGTGTCACCTGGGTCACTTTCAAATAAGGGTTAATCAAAAAGGCATTTTCTACGACTAAATTCTCAAAATTCATTCTCCCTACCATAGCATCTTTCTTCGAATCAATAATTCATAAATATTGCCTGCATACTCCTGCCTTCTGTTTGAACACGTGTTAGTTTTAAAATCGCTAGGCGAAACCGCCATATTTTTATTCTTATTGAATGTGTTTTTGTTTATTTACCAGAAGCTCATAATTGTCATAGAATTTATTAGGTGAATATTTATCATTTAGATCGTCAGGAAATTTGTTTTCTTTACTAAGGATATAATGCCGTTATCAATGATACGCAACATGACGTCCTGGTCAAGTTGAGTGTGGAGGTTAGGGGTGACGCAATATGACGCCCTTGTCTAGTTGTGTGTGGAGGTTAGGGGTGACGCAATATGACGTCCTGGTCTAGTTGAGTGTGGAGGTTAAGGGTGACGCGAAGCTCAATAGCCGAGTTTTAATGTCTTGTTGGCCTAATTTTTGGAACAAAATATCATAAGTATGTGCGGTGATTTGCTAGTGATTGAGCCAAAATTTACGTAGATTTAATTTGATGTAACTAAAACTAGAAAATTGTATTTTGATTTCAATATCAGCCGAACGGTCATTGTTACAAACGTTTTTTTTTTCAAAGCTAGCGCATAACTAACTTTGGTGACATAAGACTGAACCGCCGTGGAGGGTCACTAATTACATTGTTATTTTAAATTATCGAGCGCTAGATATTTCGTACGTCAGAAATTACGTCACAATTCGGGAATTCACTCCCTGACTATTGCAGCCCCATTTAATGTGTTTGTTTCTAAATCTCCCCCAAGAGCAAAGTCACGTGATACGTGAGTGTTACCGCGTGGAGGGGAAATATATTTTATGACACAGTGAAAACACATTTTTGTGTCACCCGACCCTAGTCACGTCTTTCTCAAAACCTGCTGTGAAGAGAAAGGTTGGCGATGAGCAGAGACAATTTCAGGAAAGGTGGGAGACAGACTACAGGGGCATTCCGACGTGCCATTTACGCACCGAGAAAGTTGCGGTGCACAAGGAGTACAACATCAAACGTCATTATTTAACCAGACATGCCGAGGAGTATGCAAACTACCAGGGAGATGAGAGAGAGAGGCCCGGGTCGCTAAACTTAAAACATCTCAAATGCGGCAGCAAGATTTTTTCAAGAAAGCAAACAAAGAAAGTGATGCAACAGTTGAAGCCAGTTACGTGGTGAGTGAGATGCTTGCTGAGGCGGAAAAGTCATTCAAAGAAGGCGAGTTCATCAAAAATTGCATGTTACAAGCAGAGGCGTAACAACGGCTCGGCATTGGGGCAGTTGTCAAGGACGCCGGCCTGCGCCTGTTCAAAAGTACGCCCCTAAATCTCTAATTTTTTAATTTTTATTATTTAAAAAATAAATTAGCCAAGGGCGCCAAAAGCCCAGTTACGCCCCTGGTTACAAGCTGCAAGTATGGTCTGTCAGCAAAATAAGAGTCGGTTTAGCAACATCAGGCTTTCAGCCAACACAGTGGCTGATGCGTATTGTTATCAATCTCTTTTTTAAGTGTATGGCTCGCTCTAAAACAGTACACAACAAAAGACGACACCAAATGATAAATACAATAACAAAGAATACGATACTCAAACCAGGGCCAATTACAATTAATAAGCTTTAATATTTTAATTATAAGGAATTACAAAATCAAAAGAAACATTATTAAAATTATTGACTTACTGTACTTGTACCGGTACGATGTTAAATAAAACACAATGTGCAAAAAAGGGTACAATGATAAAAGAAATCTACACACACATAGTAAACAAATCTCTGTCTCGCAGCAAAATAACACATGCTCCAAGTATCTCGTGATAAATGATCTGCTCCCTTTCACACCACCCGTCTCCACACCCTTTTATAGTCTATTCTACTCATTTTTCGAGAACGGCCTTACGCATTGTTTTCCTTTCCAGTTTTCTCAAGATTTTTCTACAATATTCGAATCATGAAACAGGCCATTTTTGTTAATTGTAGCAGAGGTCAACGGTAGACTTATTGTCTGCTAGAGTTCATGACGTAAACACACGTCGTCTACATAAATGCGCTTTGCCACATTTATGTGCTGTCGGGTCACATTTAGGATAAACTGTGTGAGAAAGGAAAACATTTCCATGCATACTCAGTCGCTCTTGACGAGGACACAAACGTTACTGACACTGCACATCTCGCAATCTATGTCAGTGGTGTTGATGATAATTTTGAAGTGATTAAAATGCATGGCCAGACCATGGCATCGCTTAGAAGATATTCTGCCAGCTGTGTGATGTCATTGTGGATGCCGTTTTACCGTGGAAAAAATGTTGCAGGATTAACAATCGACGAAGTGCCATCAATGACAGGGAAAATAAATGGAATCGTGACACATTGTCAAATAAAACTAAAAAAAGGAGGGTGTGGAAGAGACGGTGCCCTACACAGCATTATCCATCACAGGCCCTTTGCAGCAAATGCCTGAAGTTTTACAATGTGTAGTCTGAAACTGTGAAATGCATCAACATGTCTTTTGAAAAATATAATAGGTTTAAAATCAACAACTTTTCCCTTGTATTTTTCTTTAGTTTGAAGAGTTAGCTCCCCCCCCCCCCAACCCTTACCAACTACTGTAACAAATTTGATAGTCATTTTTGTGGCATCCGTCATTCACAATGTGACGATGGTGTAGACATCTCAAGTCGATCACCTCTCTCCGCGCATCTGGATAGCCCAAGGGAAGATCGCGTGAGGATGATACAGCTTGGTACAAGGAGTTGCGGGAATTAATTTAGTGTGCCAATGTTTCCATCTCATGGTTTGAATGGAGTCCCATCCACCCGCGGTGTCCGGTGACGTTTTTGCTTGTCTATGCTTTTGCTATGGATTGCCTTAGTTTAGACAGCTCGGCCAACCAGCAAGCATGATAGAATAACAGATTTTCGGTATGATTCTTACGATACATCGGTACCTTCTCTCCCATTCTTCACACGGCTCACAAACCACGATAGACATTTAACACCATGAATACTGTTATCTCACATCACTAATTTTAATCGAATAGACTGTTACACTGTTAGTGTTAGGGAATTTTCTTTTAGTGAAAACTTATTTTAAAAAACGATCTTTTTAAAAACAAAATAAATAAATATACAGGGCGGCCCAGAAAAAGTGAGAACATCTCGTAACAAAGGGTTATATAATTGAATTAATATATTGTTTTGTCATTTACAGTTGTAGGAAAATTATGACGCAAATCAGAAAACATGTTCAATATGCCCCCCTCCTCCCCCCCCCCCCTATTCCTTCTCCGCAACGACTTTTTGTAAGCGTTGGCGCTTCGTTTATGCTTCTGACAATAAAGCGAAGTTATCACATTCTTTTGGGCACACCCTGTAGACCTTAATCTATTATTACAATTAACTGTTTCGTAACTCAGTTGTAATTTTTTTTCCCCCCATTATTTTTGTGAAACGCTGAAAACAAACCCGATTTCTACACAGAGGGAAAAAAGGGCTTACTGATACGACAATCACAAAAAATAAACACACAGTTCGACAACGAAACACTTATTTATTTCTAATAAGGGAAGAAAAGTGAAGCAGAAAGTATGAGCTCATTTAAACATCCATCTACAAGAATCAAAATCAAAGTTTTGTAAAGGTAATCAAAAAATTTTTTATTATGCAATTACAACAAAATAAAGGTTTCGGTTAGGATATCAACAAATCAAAACAAAACATCCAGCCAATGTTTGTGTAAAAAGATGTTTTTATTTAGATTGTATCTCAAGCACATCCTTAAACAGCTGGTTAAATCAGATGGAACACATGGATGCCTCATGTAAGAAGTTCAGACACTAAACTTGGGAGCAGGATGGGGGGGAGAACCCAGTAATAATAATAGTAGTCTGAGAATCATCAGAAATCAATCATAGGGTGAAAATTAATGTAAAACATCTGAATTAAAAAAGGTAATAAAATATTAACAAAACAAAAACAACTTAAGTTTGCATAAAAAATGTTGTTGATCACTTCTAACGGGAAATTTTTTCTTAATTTAAAAAGTAGAAGACTAGTTAAAAAAATAATAATTAATGATTGAAGTGTTATTTAAAAAAGAAATGTATTTTTATCTCAGTTGTCCAACAATATTTTTGTGCTTTTAAATAATAATGTTGTTTCTTTTGTGTTAAAATAATTGTTTTGACTTTTTACAGTAGTCAGTAGTAAATTAAAATAATAGTAATCAAAATATATGCACTTAAAATAATTTTTCCCAGAACTCAATTTAAAAAAAAAGCCTACACAATTTAATGGAACTTTAATTATATCTTAGGTTTTAATTAAATCTAATTTACAATGATAAAAATACCTGAAAATAAAGTTTGAAACTGATTTGTTTCATTAAAGAGATAAAAATCGATTTTATGTTAAATGTTTTGGATCAGTGTAAAAACAATAGAATTTCAGAAATGAAAGCATAATTAGAATGAATTATCCATAATTAAACTAGAAGTAAAATAAACAGTAAATAGGAAATAAAGAAATCCAATTCACAATGCATTATTAGTAATAATTTTTTTTTCAAAACTTTGGCTTGTCCATTAGAAAAATGGGTAAGTAATTAATGAAAAGAAAACACGTGGCTTTAAAATATTTTGCAAAATTACAGGCAAAATTGTGGGCTTAAAACAGCATTCAGTGTCACCAAATAACTAGTACACATATTTGAAAACCTATAACATCCTGTTCCAAGTATCAAAATATTTACAAGTAAATATAAATATAATAAAAGAAGTGCATCTTATTATGAAAGAAATCGAAAAACACAGAATGGTAAAATTAAATCAGCTCCTAAAATCAACTGAGAAAGCTTATTCCTATCTACATGCTGTACAACTAATGCTAGCATCATAAACAGCAAAAACTTCATCTAGTTCTTACCAATGTCAAATCTAACTTTTAATTATTTTGTTACATTTGATTTACTATCTTTTTGCATTATGAAGCACAGTTGCAAGGTCTTAAGTTTATGAACTACGGAATAACACGCTAGATGTATTCACTAAACTGTAAGCCTACTACACACATTTCTGTAACGAGTTAAACTGATTTTAAAGGCAAAGAGATGTTATATATGCTTAAGTCCAATGTGGATGATCTGCCAACATAAGGTATTTTGGAACTTTAAAGAGATCTCAATTTGAAATGAAAGTTTTATTTCTGGCCACTGGAAGGCTGTTAATATGATCTTCATAGATTATAGACATACAGGTGTGCCTAGTTCTAAAATAGAGAATAAAGGCTGCGAAAATTTTCATCCGGGTACCAGAAGTGAGAGGTTGGGATTAAAAAACTATCTAAAATATTATTGTTGGGTTTGTAAGACAAAATTTGGTATCAAATGAAAGATAATTGAATGGATTATATGTTTGTAAACTGCGTGTCCGGGTCCATTTTGACTAAATGCCATTCGCATGTCATTTGTGGTAGTTTATTTAAGTTAAACTGAAGAATTAATTTTACAAACATATAGTCCCCTTCTGGTACCTGGGTACGAATAGACACTTTGGAGAATATAATGTGATCCATTGGCTAACAGGAATTTATGTGTCAAATTTGCAAAAATAGATTAGGTTTTTTAAAAAATAAATTCATATTAGCCTTACCCCCATTATGTTAAAAAAGTGAAATAAATGCATTTGGGGAAAAAGTGCTCAAAGTAAAGTATCAAGCTAAAAATATGTATTTAAATGCAGATGCTTCATCAAAAAAAAAAAAAGGGGGTGGGGGGGTGGGAAAAAAAATGGGAATTGAAAAGCTGAGACAACATTCAGGCATTTTCAATATCTCCACTGTTACATTGAAATGTGATTCTCAAACCACAAGATTAAAAGTGCTCGAAGGAAGTAATAAAAATGTAAAAAGAAACAAATTATAATAAGAGATTCTTTACTAGTTCTAGAGTGTGATTTAATAAAAATCTGGATTATGTAATCATTTGTAACTAATAAATCAATCATTTTAATTATCATTCTATTAAAAAACATGGATTTCAAATAACAAGCAATGTTTAAACCTTTCAAGAGCATTTAAATGCATTGGCATTGAGTGACTGTGTTACATGTCGATTAAAATATTATCATTAATTCAAAAAAATTATTTAGAATGTATATACAAGTTGAGTAAAAATTTAACATCACAATGCTGAAGTAATTTGAGAAGAAAAAAAAAAAGAACTGAACCACCATTACAGATGTCTTTCACCAACATTGTTCTGACCACAGGAGGGTGAGTGAAAGATAATAATATATATATCATGGTTACCATCTATATACATATTTGCAATATTGGATCATGTATCACAAAGTATTTATTCAATATTTAATAATGTTTGCAAAAAACTGTCGTTGCACATTTTGATTAATATGAGGAAGGAGAGAGGAAAACAAAGATATGACTCCTTAACTTCTCTTCTATTCTTGTGGCTAAATCAAGTGACAAGACTGAATAATTAAAGTACACATCATAATGGAATCTGTTGAAGCAATGCTGAACTGTGGTGTTCTTTAGGAATGAAAAAAGGTTTTGGGGCATATGAAAAATGAATACATGTAGTACTGATAATTTCATTAACATCAGACCTGTCCCATAACATTTTTATAGCTTTATTATAATGCATTTTTCTTAATTTCTTTTTTTTTTTTAGTGAATGGTTTCCTTGGGTCAACAAAAAATGCTGATAAGGATATTTGAAAATTATCACAAACATCAAAATGTCTTGCAGTGTTGTGAAATTCTCTTCAAGTGAACAGGAGGAAACTAGAGTTACCTTAATTATGTAGGTAAGAAAGGTTAGATATTTGTACCGACTAACCTTGAAGCTGCTATATTATTAGAAAGGTGAAGAAGTGTATTGTCCTTGTAAGATGCATGTGATAGAAAGGTAATAAAAAAATACATCCCAAAATAATGAACAGAAGGCTTTTCAATTCTCTAAAAGGATTCCATAAAGTATGTGTTATGGAAAAAGATGACATAAACTTTACAGAAACAATTGATACAACAACTCAAAATTAGTTGCCAGAGATATTAGAATTGTAAAATTTAACTTCTAGCATGTGCATCCCCCAAAACAATTGTTTGGCACTCTTATGAGAATAAAATTCTTTCAAGGTATACATGAGCTAAAGAACTAATTATAATGAACTAAATATAACACAGATGAAAAATGAGGTATATTGTGTTACAATAATGCCAATTTAATTTTGAAAGTTTTAATGAAAAATTCACATAGACACATATGAGTTTGGAGATCAGGTCTTGCTAAAACTTTTGTTATGAGGAAATGAACATTAACTTCAAATGGATGAGAGTGTTAAGGGTTACAAGGGATTTATTTAAGAGTACCCAGCAAAAGAAATTCTTAAAGTACTTGATTGTAAGGGGTTTTATACACTCAGGTTACACAGGCGTTTAATGAAATAGTAATTAACAGAGGTAAACTTTGGAGGAGAAAAATATGGTGCAAAACCATGCAGGCATTTAGTGTCTCTTGCCAGTTTAATGTTAAGGCAAAAAAAAGAGAAAAATTAGAAAGAAAATAAGTTAGCCTATATTGTAAATTACCAGAATATGTGGATAAGTTAAAATAGCATTGACAACAACATGCTTGTATGTGATGAATTGAAAAAGTGCATCTTTTCAAGGATTAATACTTTTATCAAAATAACAAACTGGAATTTATTTTTGAGATTTAAAAGAATTAACAATGTTTTAAAAAGGTTAGAATTTAAATTAGGGGAATATTTTTTTTTCTTCTAGAAAATGAGCAAGGTCATTAACTAAAATTTACAGTGGCTTTCAAAACAAAGGTTATTCGGAAATTAATGTTAGTGAACTAGCTGAGTTCTGCTGATCTCCCTTGTTTCATCAGTTAATCTGCAACAAATATTGCCTCTTTTTTATTTTAAATAAATAAGAACATCTTTATTGTTAAACTCCCCTTTAAAAGAGTAAACCTACTAAAAAGAGGGCAGCTTAACAGAAACATTAAAAAAAAAAAAATTGGAATTAAAGCTCTTTAGTTTAAAATTAAATGTTTATTACAGCAGAAGAGAAAATATGTTTTCTTTTCTTTTCATCAAGATAACTTATTTATAACTTTTTTATTGGCAAAATTACAAGAGGAAATATCTTATGGACCTGTTTGCGTTATATTAATCAAGAAAGAATTTGAATGATATTGGATTTTTAAAAAATGAACTTTTGAAAATGTAATTCAACCTGCAATTACATACGTCATGATCGTGAGTTAGTTCCCTTTGATATAATTTTAATAATTTTAAAATAATATTTTAAAATTTTTTTAGGCCTATATATTCCATAAAAAAAGTCAATGAAGATGAATGCAGTAATGTCTAAGATAATCCCCCATTATTATGCTTACAGTACTCAAAGTAGTTATAATTTTGTAACACTTTCAAATATAGCCTTGCATGCATCACAACACCTTTCATGTTATCTTCACTAAGAAGACCTTTGACTTGAAATTGGAAATGAAAATAGCGGCACACGTATTTTTAAAAATTCTTTTGCTTATTAAAAATATTTGCATAATAGCACATACCACTGAATTGGCGGATACGTGCATGACTCATTTCATGTATTTAGTACGGCAGTACGGCAAATCAAATATACTTGCTAAACCTTGCAAATTAGATTAAAAATCAATTAATATGTTTGGCAAGCACATACAGAAAATAATTGTGTCAGATTCAGGCAACTATAAAAAAAAATGGATTTAATTCTTATTTAAATTTGAGAAGTAAAAATGTCTAAACACAGAAGTGGACATTGTATACGAATTGCAAACAACATATCGCCCTATAACCTTTTATGACATGTATCACTTTATTCACACAAATCTTTAGAAGGAGTACTTTAATCATATAACATATAGCGCAATGAATATTAGGGCTTTTATTTAGAATTTTAAGCAATCAAAATGAGTTTACTTCATTTGTTAAAAAAGTAAAATGCAATATCTTTTACAAATCAGAAAAGCTAATTGAAATTATTATTCAACTGGTAAACAAATGATATTTCTGCCATTATAAGCAATGATTCACCTCAAGGCCAACCCTTTCCCACATTCGCTCTATCTTTAGATTTTTTTAAATGTTACCTTTTCAACCTATGTAGCATGTAGCAATAAATGTAGTGTGTAGCAATAAATGTAGTATGTAGCAATAAATGTAGTATGTAGCAAAAAAAAACAAACATTTACTTAAAATAAAATAGTTGCAGCTATAATTAGAAGCACTGTCATAACCTTATGGCTTAGACACAGGGGCCCAACCAAACTATTGATTTATTGTAATGTCCCTGTAAAATTCTGAGGAATAAGACGCTTCCTCATTATAAGACCTATTCTACTTTCCCTTTTTCAGCAATGTCCTTTTAGTTTTAGCCGTCTTCATACTGTCTTAATAAATTACGGCATAAATTAAACTTTAAAAAAAAAAATGTCTTATTTGTCTATTGGAAATTCTGTCAATTAAATAAATTATCCTGAGTATTCAACTATTGGTATCCAATTAAAAAAAAAAGTAATTAAATTACCAGAGTACAGAAAAAATGCAAGTTTTTCCTATTTCAAAATACATCTTTGTTTTTTTTTTGTAGAAAAGAAAAGAGTATTTTTGAAATGTTGTTCTATATGTGGCTGGACGTTTTAAAAATCCACAACTGTATTGGGCTGCCCCTCCCATTGGGCTGCCCCTCCTATTGGGCTGCCCCTCCCATCGGGCTGCCCCTCCTATTGTGCTGCCCCTCCCATCGGGCTGCCCCTCCTATTGGGCTGCCCCTCCCATCGGGCTGCCCCTCCTATTGTGCTGACCCTCCCATCGGGCTGCCCCTCCTATTGGGCTGCCCCTCCCATTGGGCTGCCCCTACAAAGGAATGACTGTCTTCAAATCAGTTTGGTTTTAACTAAGTCTCAAATTTCATCTAAAAAATTAATTTAATTAGACATATTTTATAACTTGTTTCTAAGCACAGACAAACAAAACGGTCAATGGCACAGCTAGAGGTAGTGCCACCCAGAGAGGTGAGGGTGTCAAGATTTGTAACGCCCCCCCCCCCTTCCCAAAGAAACTCTGCAGTTGGCTGAAAATGCTGCTTCTCGATATAATGAAAGATGTGCCAACCTACACCATTGCCCATTCTACCAACAACTACCATCGCTTTTGTGAGGGGTTTAAATTTTTTTCTCTCCTGAAGTCACTTAATTTTGATATCAGTTTACTAGCCATCGAAAATCTATAGTCTATCTACAATATATAAATGCAATATAATATAAGCTAGGCTACATCCTGCAATTCCATGAAGATTTTAACGATCAACAGATGCACGCTAAGTTAATAGTCTACCGATAAGTCACATTGTTTTGCAATTGATATGATAGTTGGTTATAGTTATAGTGTTAGGCCGCTACACACAATTAGTCAGATGACAAAACTAACGTAGCAATAAAATTAAATAAAGTGAGGTGGGGGTTGTGGGAGGAGCAATTTCTTAACATATACTTCCTCGAACTTTGACTTTAGTTAGGAGGCTAAGTAAAACTATTTTGATTCTTATAGATCGTAACTAATTAGCTATAATGTAGCCTCTTATAGGCACACATAATGACTCGGTAATAACTCTTTTAAGAGCACAAAAGATGTAAGAAAAATTCGTGTCTTAATCTTATAAAGATTTTTATCCTTAAAAAAATGAAAGGGAAATATTTGAACTACAATTTAAAGAATATTATGGATCTATATATAAAGAGAATTAAATGTATGAAAAAAAGTAGAAATTGCCGTAAATTCTCTATTATTCAATAAATTTAAATTGAAAAGTCATACGTGCATTTAGTATAATCTATAATCAAATTGGAATCTTTTAATTTTTTTTTATTAACTATTTTTTTGGAGGGAAGGTTTATACAGAAAGAAGCAACACATATCTCTGTTAAAAAACTTTCCAGGCATGAGCAGTGGTATTTAAGCCAGTCTCTTAAACAACAACACTATTAAGGTAAAATAAATTAGCTAAACCGGCACATCACACATCCCTACCAAACTGAAAATGGTCTTACTTAAAGAAAACATCCACCTCATTATGTGAACATTTAACCCATTTATCTTGTAACGTGCGCCCCACCCCTTTGATTCTAAGACTGCCACCAATTGGTTCCTGTAGGTCGGACACAGTGGTCAAATTAGACTGGATTCACCCTTGGCTCGGTCAACATGGTCAGAGGCGTAACTGGGATTTTGACGCCCTTGGCTAATTATTTTTTGGCGCCCTTGATAAATTTAAGAATTAGAGATTTAGCGGCGCCCTTTTGAACTGGCGCAGGCCGGCGCCCTTGGCAACTGCCCCAATGCCAAGCCGTTGTTACGCCACTGAACATGGTTCCCTAGATTTCTAGTGGCACTCTGCCAAGGATCAAAGCTGAACTCAGTGTTTTAATCAATTCAGCCATACGATGTACATGCTGGTAATTTTGCATTAGCATCCATTTCTGAATACCCTTACAAAGGATATTATCTGGTCATTAAGGGAAAAAAATCATAATCCAGCAAATGGTAATTACTTCACAAGCTGTTTTTTTTAAATCCACAAAACATAACTTGACATAAGGAGAAAAAAACAACCCGTCACCAATAAAAAAAACGAAACCAAGGGAATGGGGGGTCGGGATATGGTGGGTGTGTTGACTACACCCTCTTATCATTCATTTAGCAAGTGCGTACACTCAAATTATTTATAGCACGCGTGTACACACTTTACACTATTCCTTGAGATTGAACATTCTGTTGAGTAAAAAAATAATAACATAGTGCATCTCGTCCTTCAGCGGACAAGTCCAACGCGCAGGGTTATAACGTTGATATCCTTACAATGTCCCCTTTGTTGGTGGACGAAGGCAAGAACGAAGAGTGAGCAGCGACTGCATCCGGTACCGACTGCGAACTTCCAGTGGAATTCGGGCTCGAGACAAGAGCCGTGGTTACGTTGTGATGACTGGTGGAAGATGTCAACTTAGAGCTCATATTGGGCTCGCTACCGGACGTGACGCACGCATTTCTCAACCCACCGGTAAAGTTTGGATGCAGATTGGCGTAAATGTCTTGCGAGCTGTTAGATTTATTGTTACCAAGCCCGTTGTTCCCGCCTCGGTTGTGGTTAGTGTTGGAGAAGCCTTGGATCTCAAGGACGTTGACCCCGCTGGATCGGGAGTCTGTTTTGGAAGCAGGTGATAATCTCATTCTGACGTCATTCATCTCCTGGTGTTCAATGCTGTGCTTAGAATGATAAGACTGGGATCGTTTCTGAAAAAGAATTGACAAAAAAAAAAAAAGTAAGAACAAAAAATAAAATAAAAAGTGTAATATTTTGAAAGTTTTTTTTTTTTTTTTTTTTTTAATAGTAAAAACTTTATCGTGCTTACTCATGGATGAACTAGCCTGCCGAAATAAAGGCAGTCTCATAGTTGACCATCCCGATAATTAACAGAACTTTTGCTGTTAAGTGCAAAGCTTAAGAAAAACATCTCTTTGGGTCACCTGAGCTCACTGGGTTCACCAAATGTCAGGTAAAAAGTATCCGACTCAATGTCCGTGCTATGTTGATCTTAAAACACGCAAGTGAGGTTGAGATTCAATGCATAGCTCATTCATATAAAAGATAAAACCATAGTTTTATGGAATTGAGTTCTGATTGCATTGTATGATGACAACCCTGTCATTTGTATTATTGACACACCACCATGATGACAACCCTGTCATTAGTATTATTGACGCACCACCACGATGACAACCCTGTCATTAGTTTTATTAATACACCACCACGATGACAACCCTGTCATTAGTATTATTGACACACCACTATGATGACAACCCTACCATTAGTATTATTGACACACCACCACGATGACAACCCTGTCATTAGTATTATTGACACACCACCACGATGACAACCCTGTCATTAGTTTTATTAACACACCACCACAATGACAACCCTGTCATTAGTATTATTGACACACCACTATGATGACAACCCTACCATTAGTATTATTGACACACCACCACGATGACAACCCTGTCATTAGTATTATTGACACACCACCACGATGACAACCCTGTCATTAGTATTCTTGACGCACCACCACGATGACAACCCTGTCATTAGAATTATTGACACACCACCACGTTGACAACCCTGCCATTAGTATTATTGACGCACTACTACAGGTACGCCATTGATTTTGTTCCCCCGGTTCAACACTTTTGACCTATTTATGGAGATCACATGATAACTAATTTAACACCACACCTCTTGCCCACCAGTTACACGGCTGTTGTTTCTATAAAAGCACAATCTGATGCTGGTAGCTAGTTCCAAAGTACGTGTCAACTGAACGATTCATTTAAACACAGCTAGATAGGACTCCCATGACGTGGTGGTTGACTCACGCTCGCTAGAAAGAAGTCACACGTGATATTTTAGTATCCGGTTTTGGGATATTTTGGAACTGACATCATATTGTGTGCGAGTCATCTCTATAAAATATAGTAATCCACATTTAAACTTTTTTTTGTTTCTTGTCAGTGCTTAGGCATTCCTGGAATTCGAACTCTCATGGCACCCGTGGGCGTCCCATTCTCCAGCATTTGACTTCAAGCTAAAATGTATCTTATCCCTGTTTGTGGTGTTTGCTTATATTGCAAAAAACTTTTAATGGATATTTAAGGATGAAATGTGGTTAACCTCCAACGGAGAAACGTGCGGAAGACGATACACACAAGAACGGCTACTCACCTTTTCTTGCATGAGTTTAGATTTGGGGGAGAACTTTTTGCCGCAGCATCTGGATTTTCTCCCCTTTGAGACGATTGAAGGGTCGGGAGAAGGGGGTGGGGTCTCCGAGGGTTTGTTGGGGGCGTTGTTGAAGGTCATGTCCATCTCAACAAACTCACGATCCTGCGGGCACAAGAAAATGGTCAACGTGATTGTGTTGGATTTGGTTTGAGTGGAAAATCGGACAGTACCTACCATGTTGTAACGTGCTTTGTCTTAATTATACTGAAACATAAAAGCTTTTAGTTCAGAGAGTTTATATGGAACTTTTTCAAGTTTAAGCTCTTTAGAACTTGGTGGAAAGTGCTCCTCAGTGGCGTAGTTAGGGTTGGCGTCGCCCGGGGTGGGCCAAATTATTAGCCGCCCTCTTCCATGAAAAATATATGCAGTTGGCTGAATATGCCACCCCTCAATATAAAGAAAAAAGGGCAGACAGGAGCGGACCGCCCCCTCCACCCCCTTTCTACGCCACTGGTGCTTCTTATTGCATATAGTTATTTTTTTTATGCCACTTTCCTAATTGCATAATAATAATATGTAGAATATTGATTGAAAAGAGAGAAGCTAAACATTTTATTTTCAAATCTTTAAAATTTTTAGTTACCTTTTGAAGTTCCAAGAAAATTTCACACATTAAGCCTTTTATTGTTTTTATACCCAATTTTTGTTTATTCTTTGGTTAAAAAGTCATAGATTAAAATTTCAAACCTAGTTGTCTGAATAAAAATGTTCATAGTTCCTTGGTGTAATACTTAATTTTGAACATGTAACATGAAACGTTCACACAATACAATGTACAATGAGACGTTCACACAATACACTGTACAATGAGTCGTTCACACAATACACTGTACCACGAGACGTGCACACAATACACTGTACAATGAGTCGTTCACACAATACACTGTACCATGAGACGATCACACAATACACTGTACCATAAGACGTTCAAACAATACACTGTACCATAAGACGTTCACACAATACACTGCACCATGAGACGTTCACACAAAAAACTGTGCCATGAGACGTTCACACAGTACACTGTACCATGAGACGTTCACACAATACTGTACCAATCTTATTTTTTATTTAAAAACAACGTGTAGGTACATTACCGTAGTTTTCTCAAGGCAGGACAACAAATGGTGGTGCTGCATCTCGAAAATGTCCCCCTTGTTGTATTCGTCCATCTCCATCCCAGACTCGCGGGCCAGCAAGGCCTCCTCGGCCCGCTTCTTCGCACTGATGAACCCTGCGCTGCTCGCATTCTTGGCCATGTGGATTCTCGTCTCACGCGCTTTCTGCAAATCAAAAATAGTACCCTGATTTGAACAAAGTTGGAATGTACTTAACAAGAGCAGGGCACTCCCGGAGATTATCATAGCGCAACGGGTTATTCATGACGTCATTGGGTTAAAGGTTAAAAGGTTGTTTTGTTCATGACGTCATTGGGTTAAAGGTTAAAAGGTGGTTTTGCTTGTTTGAGGTGAAAAGTTAAGACGAAACATATCTAACAATTATGACAAGCAATAAATTAAAGGCTTGAAGATTGTTTTTATTGAAAAAAAGTGCTCCCATGCAGTTAACGGGTATCAGCAAATAAAAAAGCATGTCCAAAAAAAAAAAAAAAAAAAAAAAAAAGAGAAAAATGCTACCATTGAGAAAATAAATAAAATTAGAAATCGTGGGTAACAGTGCCCCGCTTCAGTTGTTTACCCCCCCCCCCCCCGACCCAAATCCTCCCATAATCGCTCATCAAATGTTTCACACATTCTTACGATAAGAATTACCGTGGAGAAATTGTTCCCCTATTGCAGTGTTTCCCAAACTTTCGACATCTGTGTACCCCTGTCTATAAGTTTTTTAACAATGAGCACCCTTTATTAAAAAAAATACTTACATATTCTTTATTAATAATTTTTTTTTAAAATAAATATTTTTTTTTTCCTTTGCAGGGTACCCTCTAAACTCTTCCTGTGCTCACAAGGGTACGCGAACCACACTTTGGGAAACACTGCCCTACTGATAGTTATTGTTTATTTAATCTATTTTTAAAAAAAAACAAAGAATGGATACTACATTGAATCACAACAAGTTGACAACAATCAGGATTGATCACTTCCATTAAAAAAGGGGGGTTACTTTACAAGAAAGCTCGCCACAGTGATCACTGATTACTTTCTCTTGCACAATGCATTTCTGCTTCGAACTTATTCGCTAACACTGTACAAAACACTGCTCGCCTGGAACAGTTTATTGGTTAAGAAAGTTTCTTATTAAAATAAGCTATTTCCGAGCATACTCTCCACGAGATCAGTTTGTATGTTTATCTGCGACACATTGTTTTGGGATAGCGTATCCTTAGACCAGCGGTTCTCAACCTGTGGGTCGTGATCCCTTTGGGGGTTGAATACCCATTTTCCCAGGGGTCGCCTAAGACGATCGAAAAACACATATACCCTACAGTTATGAAGTAGCAACGAAAATAATTTTGTGGTTGGGGGTCGCCACAGCGTGAGGAGCTGTATTAAAGGGTCGCGGCATTAGGAAAGTTGAGAACTACTACCTTAGACATATTTTTTTTTTGTTTTTGTTTTTTTTAACACGAGTCTGAGGGTTTGCATGCCCTGAAAGAATATCTGCCTTGCTGGGCAAACAAGTCCTCAAGCTCGGGGTGGCGGTGGTGGGGTGTTACGGAGGAAACCATTGATGCATTCGAATCTGCCCCGCCTGGAAATGACGCAGACACGTTATGACTGCGCCGCAGGGCCGCAATTTAAACTGCGGCACGCCTGATTAGACCAGAGAAGAGTGAATAGTACAGGCAGTTATAGCAGAACTATACAGTTTACAATTAGCTGCCGACAGCGATTCGGGCTCCAATACTTGGAACAAAATATGGAATCAAATATATATATATATATTAAAAGGTGGTTTGCTTGTTTGAGGTGAAAAGTTAAGACGAAACATATCTAACAATTATGACAAGCAATAAATTAAAGGCTTGAAGATTGTTTTTATTGAAAAAAAGTGCTCCCATGCAGTTAACGGGTATCGGCAAATAAAAAAGCATGTCCAAAAAAAAAAAGAGAATATATATATATATATTTGATTCCATATTTTGTTCCAAGTACATTTCAAGTACTCGCACGACAGCCCGTGAAAGCATTAGCACTGTTTGGAAAATCATTGCCGTTAAAGGAGCAAAATTTGATCTGAAATGGTTTCCAGGGGTAGCGGTCACGCACTACTCAGCTCCCCTAACCAGCTCCCCCGACCGCTTTCCTGCTTACAGTAACGAGTTGATGTGCGCACATTTTGACATAAGCACAAACTGTTTGATTTAGTTTGTTGTGAAGCTTTGAGTAAAAACAAGTTTAAATGGATGCGCTGAACAGTTTGACGCGAGATTACTGGGATGAGACCGAATGGTGTTATGTGGGATAACTGGGGTGAGACTGAATGGTGTTATGTTGTACTCGTGAGATTTCTGGGATGAGACCGAATGGTTTTATGTGGGATAACTGGGGTGAGACTGAATTGCGGTATGTGGGATTACTAGGATGAGACTGAATGGTGTTACGTGGGATAACTGGAATGAGACTGAATGGTGTAATGAGGGATAACTGGGATGAGACTGAATGGTGTTACGTGGGATAACTGGAATGAGACTGAATGGTGTTATGTGTGATAACTGGGATGAGGCGGAATGTTGTAACGAGGGATAACTGGGATGAGGCGGAATGTTGTAATGAGGGATAACTGGGATGAGACGGAATTGTGGTATGCAGTACTCAACTCAAACGATTCAATGGGTCTTTAAGGAATTTTGTGTTTTCAAAATTAATCACAATTTATTTTAGGAAAATTTCTTTACATATACATTATTGCTATTTAAAAACATAATTATTCATTATTTTTTTCACACTACTCACGCATTGAAAGAACACAAATGAAACAGATTAAAGTTTTAAAAAAAAAATAATTATGAATTAAATAATTTTTTAAAACTAAATTTAATAAATAATTTCTATACCTTATTAATACTTTCGATTTGCAAAAGATTGTCAATTGTCTTTTTTGTTATTTTATAGCGAGATAAAATATTAATTAAATTCATTTAAAAAATGCACCCCACCCCCTTTCCCCGATTGTTGAAAGAAGCCGCCAGTAATGAAACTTGAATCCAACGCTTAAGATCCCAACAGTTGACTATTTGCTGGTTGTAACTGGTCGTGCATACGTTCCTACTTCACTAAATATTGTGTCTAAGACACTTTACTACATATTGTGTCTAAGACACTTTACTACATATTGTGTCTAAGACACTTTACCATATATTGTGTCTAAGACACTTTACTACATATTGTGTCTAAGATACTATATAAACGAATACAAAGGCCCCCCCCCACCTCTGCGTGGTTAAAAATTAACAGAATAGGTTTTACGAAATAGGCTCCCTACTTTAACTCCGGGCTCCCTACTTTAACTCCGGCTCCCTACTTTAACTCCGGACTCCCTACTTTAACTCCGGGCTCCCAACTTTAACTCCGCGCTCCCTGCTGTAACTTCAAGCTCCCTACTTTAACTCCGGGCTCCCTACTGTAACTTCAAGCTCCTTACTTTAACTCCGGGCTCCCTACTTTAACTCCGGGCTCCCTACTTTAACTCCGGGCTCCCTACTTGAACCCCGGGCTTCCTACTTGAACTCCGGGCATCCAAAAAAGGGAGGGAGGGAAACGGTGTTTACGTGTGTGTGTTTTGGGAGGGGGGGGGAATCTCCCGTTGCCTTTAACTATGAATTTGTAAAAGTGCAAGGCAAGGGGAGGTTTGCAATTAGGGGTTACCTTCTCTTAGATGAGTCAACGTTTAAGGTTGACTGAGCCAACGTTTAAGGTTGAAGAGTCTAATTTGCCGTCTGGGTTGGTATACAACTACACAGATTGATCGCACATTGTTTATGATTCAACATACATTGTTCAGATTGGCTTACAACATTTTATGTTTGACTCGAATATATTTTTTTTATAAAAGAATTATTTGGATCATACGTGTTAACTACTTGAGTCCAATTTAAAAAAAAAAAATTATTATTGTTTTTTTTAGATGAAGTTCAATGTAAAAATAAAAGTTATGGGAACATTGAGAATTTGATGACAGCTAGTGTTAGTGCACAGCTGGCAGAATATCACAGTGCTTAATGTGATGCTATCCTGTTAAAGTCAATGTAATTTCGGAATGAGTCATGTAATGGCAGCAATTAATGATTGCCGTAACCGAAAGATGGCATGCTGCCCGGACAGCTTTAGGCCAACCGACGATGTAATCATTTCCCATTTGGTTGGCTTGCAAACCGCTCTGGAAAAGTGAGAATAAAGGGGGCGTCGCTGTAGACTCTAGGACCCCCGCCGAGGTAGATAATCGGAGCGACATGGAGTGTGGGTTGAAAGCTTAAGTACACCCTTGTTCAGCGGCGTAACTATCAAACCACGGTCCACACACAAAGGTTTTCTCTATGGGTCCTGCGCTCCAACAAGTACTCCGCAAGAGCTCAGCGTCGCAACACTTTAATTATTGCAATTAAAAGTTTAAAAATTAACATGTCAATGAGTTTAATAAGTTCAGAATTTAAAGAAATTCGATCACAATCCTTTTATTTTGCATGTTCATTTTTCATGTTAAGAATATTTCTGAATATCTCACAAAACTTTCCAATTATTTCACAAAACTTTCCAATTATCTCACAAGACTTTCCAATTATCTCACAAAACTTTCCAATTATCTCACAAGACTTTCCAATTATTTCACAAAACTTTCCAATTATTTCACAAGACTTTCCAATTATCTCACAAAACTTTCCAATTATCTCACAAGACTTTCCAATTATTTCACAAAACTTTCCAATTATTTCACAAGACTTTCCAATTATTTCACAAAACTTTCCAATTATCTCACAAGACTTTCCAATTATTTCACAAAACTTTCCAATTATCTCACAAGACTTTCCAATTATTTCACAAAACTTTCCAATTATTTCACAAAACTTTCCAATTATCTCACAAGATTTTCCAATTATCTCACAAGACTTTCCAATTATCTCACAAAACTTTCCAATTATCTCACAAGACTTTCCAATTATTTCACAAAACTTTCCAAATTATTTCACAAAACTTTCCAATTATTTCAGAAAACTTTCCAATTATCTCACAAGACTTTCCAATTATTTCACAAAACTTTCCATTTATCTCACTAAACTTTCCAATTATTGCACAAAACTTTCCAAATATCTCACAAAACTTTCCAAAATAACAGAGCCACGCGTCATTGGGGTATATTACGTGCTGGAACCATTTCTCACCAGTTTATAGTTTATCTATAAAATAAGTTTTTAGCCCACTAAAACAAACAGCTCACTCAACACATGAGTTGTTTGACTAGTTTACCACTCAACACATGAGTTGTTTGACTAGTTTACCACTCAACACATGAGTTGTTTGACTAGTTTACCACTCAACACATGAGTTGTTTGACTAGTTTACCAATGAGACTCAGCTCAACATTTCCCAATGCTTATGGTAGAGTCGACTAAATTATTTTGACGTGCGACCTCCTCGCATAATTATGGCATTTGGTTTAGACCACAATTTACCGCTTTAAATGAGATTAAATTTTTCTTTTGTGGAAATCCTGTGACCCCCCCCCCCCCCCACTTTTTTGTATTATTTGTTATTTGAACAACCCACAGTCTAACAAAAAAAAATACTTATTACCACTACAATAAAGAGTTTTTATTCTCTTGGTTTTAAAACTGAAAAATAAAATGTAAAAAAAGAAGAAGAAAAAAGAGAAAGAAAGAATTATCATTAGACGGTGATGTTCATCAGGCAGAAATGCTACGCAATCGATAAACAGTTATCTACTTCATCAGCGTTTCTCAAACTTTGTTTCTAGGTATTTAAAAAAAAAGATTGAAAGAGATTGAATGAATTTGTGTGTGGACACTTAAAAAAGTTACCTTTAAAAACTGTTTTAACATTACACTTTAACAAAATGTTTATATTTATTTTTTTACAATTAGATTTTTTTAAAGAGAGTAGTTCTTGCGGAAAGCTGTTAGACATAGTTGAGATTTTAGTTTGGCAAAAGCACGAAGCCGTGTCTTTGTGAATGTTCACTTGATGTCTAAAGAGTTAAGAGTTTGAGAAACGATGCAGATTTCAAGAACATAACACAAAAGCACTATACATAACGTGAGGTGAGCTCTATAAACAGATAGAGATTCTACGCTACCCTTGTATCGCTACTGCTACACAATGTCAGGGTTAATCATCCCAAGGCCAGGGTTTTTCATCAAGTTTTAAAATGCTACTTCTAAAAATATCATTTCATCTACACACACACACACATGTAGTAAAACTTAAGAATTAATTATTACAATTACACCGAATATCACCGAATGAAAAGGTTAAACAATATTTTTGGGTGTTTTTTGTTTCTTTCGTTTAAAACACAAAAAGATGAAACAAAATTATTTTGATTTTAATGTTAAAAAAATCATTAAATTATTTTTAAAAAAAAATGTTTTATTTAACCTTGTATTTTATGATAACTGAATTGATTTGTATGGTGAATTTTATTGATTGGTACGTGGACGTTAGTCATATTAATTGAAAAAAAAATAATTCTCAATTGAACGTTATTTAATTATGCCAATAATAAAATTACAATGATCGACTTGTTTAATATTAACAATTTTTACATTCACATGTGCACATGGGTGAGGGACTCAAACAACATTAAAATTAGAGACACTTCAATCAGCTTCTGATCGTTTGTGGTCCTGTACAAAGCAACACTTAACATGAGCTTCTTGTGCAGCAATACAAAGAATTATCTTAACATTTATGGATTAAAGTTTCTGATTAAATGGATTGTTTCTGATTAAATGGATTTGACTTTTTTTTTTTTAAAAGTAGTTGAAATACAATTTCACAGCAAGTTATTTTTTTTTTTATATTTTGAAAACAAGACCATTGGCTTTATCCTTTAAAAAATGGGTAACAGGGCTTAATCTATGGTCCCAGTGGCTGAATCTTCTAAAGAGACAGCAGTGTTCCATAATACAAAAATTGTATTAGCAATTTCAGATGCTTGTATGACGCGTGCTCGTGGAATCCTGCGCCCTTATTTACGATCCGCCACTGTTGGCTATAAGTCTCCTCAGAATTACGCCCCAATACTGCAGTCAAATAATCACGATTTAACTTGGCTTATCAAGTCACATTTTTGCGGCCCCCCCCCCCCAACTTTTACACTGAACTGACTCCCTCCCCTCCCACACCCAACCCTTATCGCCGATGTTATTACCCCTGTAAGCCACCCACAAATGGACTTTATGATATCCAATGAGAAAAAGTTACTCAAGGGTGAAATTGTTTTTTTTCTTGTTTTTGTTTTGGTCATGACAAACAGTGAGCAAAAACCAACTTGGCTATTCCGTCTGTTTTTCTTGGATAGTCCCCCAACACAATATATTAACCTCCTATTATTTTACACGTGTCTTCTTATGCCCTTGTCCCAACTCCCTCTTTAAAAGTGAACACACACAAAAAAGAGAGCATTACCCACTGACAAAAGTCAAACAAACGAAGTCTTTTTAAAAATGACGTTTTTTGTGTGTGTCTGATATTAAAACAGCAACCAACGCTTAGAAACGAAACAATTATGTGGATAAGATCTTAGGTTAACTCTGAGGAGAATTATAAATACCAGGGGCCGACGTGAATCTAAGTAATATATCTAACTTAATTTAAGGGCTGATTTTAAAAAAAACAACATAATCTAGATTGACACTAGATCTTAAAGTAGGCAATAACCAGAATGATATAAACTCAGTGCCGAAGACACAGTTCGAATGTAAAAACCCAAAGACCAGTTCTCGTCTCGACCGACGGGTCTCACAAAGACTAACCTTCTGCGCTTTTCGTTTGTCCGCCCTCTGGTTCTGGTGGTAGATCCGGCTGAAGTTAGACACGATGACGGGCACCGGAAGAGCAATGACCAGCACACCACTGAGGGAGCAGACTCCACCGACGATCTTACCCGTGATGGTGTCGGGTGTCATGTCACCGTAGCTGTGGAGAAGCAAGATATAAAACATTAGAGCTGATGACACAATGTGGCCACACAATTGTTCAGTGTATTGACTGCTAAGCCACACAGTTGTAAAACTGATTGCTCCCCAACAACAAAATAAGGTGCCCCCCCGCCCCAATGATATGCAGAGGAGAGGGAACTAACAAGAGAGAAGATACCAAGAGACTAATATAAAAAAAGAAGAGACTGATACCAAGAGACAGATATATTGAGACTGATATCAAGAGACAGCTACCAAGAGACATATATCAAGAGACAGATATCAAGAGACTGATATCAAGAGATATATATCAAGAGACTGATATCAAGAGACTGATATCAAGAGACATATATCAAGAGAGAGATATCAAGAGACTGATATCAAGAGACGTACCAAGAGACATATCAAGAGACGTACCAGGAGACATATCAAGAGACTGATACCAAGAGACATATCAAGAGACTGATACCAAGAGACATACCAAGAGACTGATACCAAGAGACATACCAAGAGACTGATACCAAGAGACATACCAAGAGACTGATACCAAGAGACAGATCTTTTATATAATTTGTAAATTCAGTTTTTTAAAAAAAGAAGATATTCTGATATTTGTATGTTAAATGAAAACTCCAATGTTTGCATCTTATCATAGGAAAGAACGGCTGGTCAGTACAAATGCAGAGGTTCAAAAGTTTGCATCTTATCATAGGAAAGAACGGCTGGTCAGTACAAATGCAGAGGTTCAAAAGTTTGCATCTTATCGTAGGAAAGAACGGCTGGTCAGTACAAATGCAGAGGTTCCAATGTTTGCTTCTTATCATAGGAAAGAACGGCTGGTTAAAACAAATGCATAGGTTCCAAAGTTTGCATCTTATCATAGGAAAGAACGGCTGGTCAGTACAAATGCAGAGGTTCCAAAGTTTGCATCTTATCAAAGGAAAGAACGGCTGGTCAGTACAAATGCAGAGGTTCAAAAGTTTGCATCTTATCATAGGAAAGAACGGCTGGTCAGTACAAATGCAGAGGTTCCAAACTTTGCATCTTATCATTGGAAAAAACGGCTGGTCAGTACAAATGCAGAGGTTCCAAAGTTTGCATCTTATCGTAGGAAAGAACGGCTGGTCAGTACAAATGCAGAGGTTCCAAAGTTTGCATCTTATCATAGGAAAGAACGGCTGGTCAGTACAAATGCAGAGTTTCCAAAGTTTGCATCTTATCATAGGAAAGAACGGCTGGTCAGTACAAATGCAGAGGTTCCAAAGTTTGCATCTTATCATAGGAAAGAGCGGCTGTTCAGTACAAATGCAGAGTTTCCAATGTTTGCATCTTATCATAGGAAAGAACGGCTGGTCAGTACAAATGCAGAGTTTCCAAAGTTTGCATCTTATCATAGGAAAGAACGGCTGGTCAGTACAAATGCAGAGGCTCAAAAGTTTGCATCTTATCGTAGGAAAGAACGGCTGGTCAGTACAAATGCAGAGGTTCCAAAGTTTGCATCTTATCATAGGAAAGAACGGCTGGTCAGTACAAATGCAGAGGTTCAAAAGTTTGCATCTTATCATAGGAAAGAACGGCTGGTCAGTACAAATGCAGAGGTTCCAAAGTTTGAATCTTATCATAGGAAAGAACGGCTGGTCAGTACTAATGCAGAGGTTCCAAAGTTTGCATCTTATCATAGGAAAGAACGGCTGGTCAGTACAAACGCAGAGGTTCCAAAGTTTGCATCTTATCATAGGAAAGAACGGCTGATCAGTACAAATGCAGAGTTTCCAATGTTTGCATATTATCATAGGAAAGAACGGCTGGTCAGTACAAATGCAGAGGTTCCAAAGTTTGCATCTTATCATAGGAAAGAACGGCTGGTTAAAACAAATGCATAGGTTCCAAAGTTTGCATCTTATCATAGGAAAGAACGACTGGTCAGTACAAATGCAGAGGTTCCAAAGGTTGCATCTTATCATAGGAAAGAATGGCTGGTCAGTACAAATGCAGAGGTTCCAAAGTTTGCATCTTATCATAGGAAAGAACGGCTGGTCAGTATAAATGCAGAGGTTCCAAAGTTTGCATCTTATCATAGGAAAGAACGACTGGTCAGTACAAATGCAGAGGTTCCAAAGGTTGCATCTTATCATAGGAAAGAACGGCTGGTCAGTACAAATGCAGAGGTTCCAAAGTTTGCATATTATAATAGAAAAGAACGGCTGGTCAGTAAAAATGCAGAGGTTCCAAAGTTTGCATCTTATAATAGAAAAGAACGGTTGGTCAGTAAAAATCCAGAGGTTCCGCCTGTTAGGACCAAAGAAGAGCCATTAAATGTGGAATATGGGCCCCATGAAAAGTTAAGTAGCCTACTATAGACGGAAAAATGTCGGAGAAATTTCCGGTTGTATGGATTATTCTTCTGCCAACGATTATTAACTGTGTACTTCACTGTGGTCATTATTAGTGTACATATTGAGATCCTCCATGTCAGAGTGTTCATTCGTTACAAGTACTACATTTTAAATGCCCAGATCTTTTTTCGATATCACCATTCACATAGATGCCTTCTTGTTTACCACCCTCCTTGTATACCACGCTCCTTGTTTGCCACGCTCCTTGTTCACCATGCTCCTTGTTCACCACCCTTGTTCACCACGCTCCTTGTTCACCATGCTCCTTGTTCACCATGCTCCTTGTTCACCACCCTTGTTCACCACGCTCCTTGTTCACCACGCTACTTGTTTACCACGCTGCTTGTTTACCACACTCCTTGTTTACCACGCTCCTTGTTTACCACGCTCCTTGTTTACCACGCTCCTTGTATACCACGCTCCTTGTTTACCACGCTCCTGTTTACCACGCTCCTTGTTTACCACGCTCATTGTTTACCACGCTCCTTGTTTACCACGCTCCTTGTTTACCACGCTCCTTGTTCACCAACGTTCTGCTAGAAACAATCTAGTCCAATGTAAGAATCCTGAAATAGTTTTAATTTCATATCTTCCTTTTGTGTCTCGATTCCTCGATGTATTCAGAAACGACTTTTCCCCACCCAGCCAGCCGATTCGTCTCTGTCCGGACTATTATCTCAGTTAATAATTCCACTTACATAATCGACCGTTTCCGTTTAAGAATATATATCCGGATACAATGGGGGATGGTATCGATCTGGGAACGTTTCTTGTCCTTCCCGGCATTCCCCAGTTTATGACATGGCAACGGGCGTGGTGCTCTTTTCTTCACTAGGCTGGGGGGGTGTCAGGGAGGGTCAAGGGTGTCAGGGAGGGGCAGGGGGAGTTAGGGAGGGTCAGGGGGAGTCAGGGAGGGTCAGGGGAAGTCAGGGCTACACACCTTCTAAAGAGAATGTGTTACTATAGAATAGAGAGAAAAAAGGAAGATGTTGGGTTTCTTTAAATCTTCAGTCCACTTAAAGGCATAGGATATGTGTGCAAAGAAGTGTATACATTGTTCTCCTCAAGTAAGCGCACATGATAAATAAAGACCTTTCGGTTCTCAACACAGAGCTACATTGGCATCATTGATAGAGCTACATTGTTAGAGCTACATTGGCTACATGGATGGAGCTACATTGGCTACATGGATGGAGCTACAATGGCTACAGCTATAATGGCTACATGAGATTCTCCAATGCATACGTTTTATATCCATCCATCTATCCACCTATCCATCTATCTATCTATACATCTATCCATCTATCCATCCATCTATCTATCTATCTATATATATATTAGTTTATCATCATCGGTTTTCTCTTTTCTCTTGTCGTCCGTTTAAATGTCCCGTCTTTTTATTTCAAGCCTAAACATATCTTGTTCCACAATTTCTTTCACGTAGCTTGAGCACAGTCCCTCCTATTGTATCCTTTACTATTACCAACAACAACAATATATATGGAGAGAGTAAAGAAAGTGAAGAAGTCTTAGTGTCACAGGGCGTGGATCTTCAAAAGATGGCGTCGTTTTTTTTTTTCCAATAGCGCAAAGACAGAATCGTGGAATAAATTGTACAACATTATACAAAAACTGGGACAAATGGGAAGGGGGGGGGGAATGACGATCAATGTTAACAAGTTACTTTCAGATAGAATTTTGTTGAGCAAATTTTTTCTTCTGATGATGTTTATTTATTATTTTTATTTTGTGCCACTTGAACGGATATAACTATAGGAGGAGAGCAGGAAGCAAGAGTCAAGGGATTGTGGGATTGTGAAGCAAGAGTCAAGGGATTGTGGGATTGTGACACAAGAGTCAAGGGATTGTGGGATTGTGAAGCAAGAGTCAAGGGATTGTGGGATTGTGAAGCAAGAGTCAAGGGATTGTGGGATTGTGACACAAGAGTCAAGGGATTGTGGGATTGTGAAGCAAGAGTCAAGGGATTGTGGGATTGTGAAGCAAGAGTCAAGGGATTGTGGGATTGTGACACAAGAGTCAAGGGATTGTGGGATTGTGAAGCAAGAGTCAAGGGATTGTGGGATTGTGACACAAGAGTCAAGGGATTGTGGGATTGTGAAGCAAGAGTCAAGGGATTGTGGGATTGTGACGCAAGAGTCAAGGGATTGTGGGATTGTGAAGCAAGAGTCAAGGGATTGTGGGATTGTGAAGCAAGAGTCAAGGGATTGTGGGATTGTGAAGCAAGAGTCAAGGGATTGTGGGATTGTGAAGCAAGAGTCAAGGGATTGTGGGATTGTGACACACGAGTCAAGGGATTGTGGGATTGTGAAGCAAGAGTCAAGGGATTGTGGGATTGTGAAGCAAGAGTTAAGGGATTGTGGGATTGTGAAGCAAGAGTAAAGGGATTGTGGGATTGTGACGCAAGAGTCAAGGGATTGTGGGATTGTGAAGCAAGGGTCAAGGGATTGTGGAATTGTGAAGCAAGAGTCAAGGGATTGTAGGATTGGGAAGCAAGAGTCAAGCGATTGTGAAACAAGAGTCAAGGGATTTTGGGATTGTGACATTCACGAGGTTCATGCGGCCAAAGCTAGACAGTGCAACGGTGCCGCCATCTTGGTTTCAGGTCTTCTGCTACTCATCGCTCTTATACCAGGACAGTGGGCGGCAAACTCGTTAGTCGAAAGAGCCAAAAATCATCAATAGGGTGATTAATTTTTTTTGTAGAAATGTCTTTTCAAGAATCGTCCTTTTTGGAGTCAAAACCGATTTGTGGCCAGCTGGCCGAGCCGCACTCAGGTCGCTAAAGAGCCGCGTTTTGCCGACCACAGTGCTAGGAGAATGCTTAGCATGACATCAGCATAAAATCGAATCGAAACAAAATCTAAAAAAACAAAAAACGTTAATACGTGAATAGAAACTCAAAGAAGCAGAGAGCAATACTGAGGGGGTGAGGCGTTGGAAGTATGAACTATATGTATAAACTATATGTATAAACTATATGTATAAACTATATGTATAAACTATATGTATAAACTATATGTATAAACTATATGTATAAACTATATGTATAAACTATATATATAAACTATATGTATAAACTATATGTATAAACTATATGTATAAACTATATGTATAAACTATATGTATAAACTATATGTATAAACTATATGTATAAACTATATGTATAAACTATATGTA
Source organism: Omphiscola glabra (assembly GCA_964017045.1). Lineage (NCBI taxonomy): Eukaryota > Metazoa > Mollusca > Gastropoda > Lymnaeidae > Omphiscola > Omphiscola glabra. The sequence continues at coordinate 31,451,626 of OZ024799.1, forward strand.
TAAACTATATGTATAAACTATATGTATAAACTATATGTATAAACTATATGTATAAACTATATGTATAAACTATATGTATAAACTATATGTATAAAATATATGTATAAACTATATGTATAAACTATATGTATAAACTATATGGGACAAAAGTATTCTCAAACTATGAGTATTTCATCCATATTGTGTTGTACTGATTAGTTGTGAGACCCATTGAGAACCACCCCAAAAATAGTCATAATTGCTAAATGATCTCTATTCCCTATTCACACATGATCTCTATTCACAAATGATTTCTATTCCCTATTCACACATGATCTCTATTCACAAATGATTTCTATTCCCTATTCACACATGATCTCTATTCACAAATGATTTCTATTCCCTATTCACACATGATCTCTATTCACAAATGATTTCTATTCTCTATTCGCACATGATCTCTATTCCCAAATGATTTCTATTCACTATTCACACATGATCTCTATTCATTATTCACAGATGATCTCTATTCACTATTCACACGTGATCTCTATTCCATATTAACTATTTTCTATTCACTATGCTCTTTTCACTAGTCTCTAGTCTCTAGTCACTATTGACAAATGATCTCTATTCACTATTCACACATGTTCTCTACTCATTATTCACACATGGTTTCTACTCACTATTCACACATGATCCGTATTTACTATTCACTGTTCACTATTCACAGAAAGTAACGAACGTGTTGATTCATTCGTGAACCTCATGTCATAAAAAGGCTGTCACCCTCTCTTGAGCGCCGGACTCTTACATTGTCCAAAGATGACTCTTAGAAAACCCCATTGAATTCTATGGTAACATCATCACCTCAGATAGCATTCTGCCTCAGACAACGGAGAGTTATCGATCAACGCGTGAGATACTAGACTCCTTTGTGGGCAAGGTCAACATTTTGTCGGCAGATTAGAGTTGGACAAAGCCGAGGCAACTACGGGATTAGTGAAACAAGGAGCAGACAAGTGAAGGGATTGGGTGTTGATCCGCCATGCCTATTGGAGCCAGTGCGGTGAGCAGCGAGGTGTGAAAGGTTCAAAAGTCTTTTCTGATTATCCCCGTGTGACCGCACCAGTTCGTCCGATTTGGGCACGAGAGATGGGGATGGGGATGGTGGGGAAGGAAGATTGTGCGGTGGGATATAATAGTACATGTGGCCGGATATAATAGTACATGTGGCGGGATATAATAGTACATGTAGCGGGATATAATAGTACATGTGGCGGGATATAATAGTACATGTGGCGGGATATAATAGTACATGTAGCGGGATATAATAGTACATGTGGCAGGATATCTGATGTTGGTATAAACTCTCTAGAACAGTGGCTCTCAACCTTCCTAATGCCGCGACCCTTTAATACAGTTCCTCATGTTGGGGCGACCCCAACAACAAAATTGTTTTGGTCGATACGTCACAACTGTGTCTTCCGATGGTCTTGGTCGACCCCTGTGAAAGGGTAGTTTGACCCACAAAGGGGTCGTGACCCACAGGTTGAGAGTCGCTGCTCTAGAACTAAACTGATGTTGGTATTAACGATCTAGAACAATTTTTAATGTATCGTGTTATTATTGTAATGGGGCTGTGCATGGCTTCAATCGGGTTTTAAACATAAATTGTAACTACAAATTAAATCTTTCAAAATGGACAACTCGAGAATTTATTTTATTATTACTATTAGTTGTCTTATATAGCGCGGTACCCCAGCCTAGGGCTAGGCTCACCATCAAACATGTAAAATAATAACTAATCTTACTTGCACTATGGGTCAAACTTTAGAAAATTCCGTTACAGCGCTTTCAAAGAAACTGTATCAACAAGAAACTGTATCAACAAGAAACTGTATCAACAAGAAACTGTATCAACAAGAAACTGTATCAACAAGAAACTGTATCAACAAGAAATTTATCAACAAGAAACTGTATCAACAAGAAACTGTATCAACAAGAAACTGTATCAACAAGAAACTTATCAACAAGAAACTGTATCAACAAGAAACTGTATCAACAAGAAACTGCATCAACAAGAAACTGTATCAACAAGAAATTTATCAACAAGAAACTGTATCAACAAGAAACTGTATCAACAAGAAACTTATCAACAAGAAACTTATCATCAAGAAATTGTATCAACAAGAAACTGTATCAACAAGAAACTGTGTCAACAAGACTTACACATTTATTCCATGTTAAACGGTTTATAAAAATGACTTTGAAGTTAGAATGTATTTAGATGGGTTAAATAAGCACCAATAAAGCAACATTGTCCTTCATCGAAAAGCTAAAAGACTAAGCAGGAAAATTATCACATTTTTGGAATCAGATGACTATATTTAGAACTTAAGATTAATTGCAAATATTAAGACAGATAACGATTTTTTTAAAAAGACCGCCCGTCTTTTCCTTTCTTGGCCGTGTGATTCATTGCGCCTTCCGACTTAAAGAAAGTTCCCCAACTCTTGAAAAGCCCGGAGATGTGAGCTGAAGATGTCGTTTGAGCTTCTCTCCATTGCATATCCCTTCCTTACAAACTCGGATAAAATCTCTTGGGAAATTTTTGGCTATATTAAAAACAAACTTCTTCTCTGAAAAAAACAACCAAAAAACAAAACAACTCACCCCCCATAAAACTTGGCCTGTGTTTGCTGATGTGGATCAATCATTTTAGGAAAGGTAGGGGTGGAGGGTGAGGAGGGAGGAAACCGGTTCGTGATATGCAATTTTTTTTAAAAAAGGGCGGACTTTCCATTATGTAGTTTTGTTTGAGGTTGAGGGTTGGTGGGGAGAAGTGGGGTACGGGGTGTGTTCTTAGCCAAGGGGCGTGGATTTTTAGTTTGAGAATTTTTTTCTCTTTGGCCCTCTTGATATAAAACTACTACAAATACTCTGTATCCCTACTGGCAATGCCCATGGATGTGGATACATCAATGACTAGTCTATTGGCTTTACAAATAAAGCGGATGATTTCTATTAATATAAAATATTATTTAAAAAAAAAATAATTATATAAACTTTCCTGCGAATTAAAGATCAAAGTCTGTTAAAAAATAATTGTATTGTTGATCATGAAACAAATGACGTAATGAACACCAGGCAGGAGGCATATGGGACCAACATAACACCAGTTGCGTTGCTTAATAACGACGTTTATGTGACCTAATAACGTGATCATGTGACCTAGTAGCGGGGTCATGTGACCTAATAACGCGGTCATGTGACCTAATAACGCGGTCATGTGGTAGAGTGCCAGTCATGTGATAGAGTGCCAGTCATGTGATAGAGTGCCAGTCATGTGATAGAGTGCCAGTCATGGGATAGAGTGCCAGTCATGTGATAGAGTACCAGTCATGTGATAGAGTGCCAGTCATGTGATCGAGTGCCAGTCATGGGATAGAGTGCCAGTCATGGGATAGAGTACCAGTCATGTGATAGAGTGCCAGTCATGTGATAGAGTGCCAGTCATGTGATAGAGTGCCAGTCATGGGATAGAGTGCCAGTCATGTGATAGAGTACCAGTCATGTGATAGAGTGCCAGTCATATGATCGAGTGCCAGTCATGTGATAGAGTGCCAGTCATGTGATAGAGTGCCAGTCATGTGATCGAGTGCCAGTCATGTGATAGAGTGCCAGTCATGTGATAGAGTACCAGTCATGTGATCGAGTGCCAGTCATGGGATAGAGTGCCAGTTATGTGATAGAACGCCATTTATGTAACTTCAATGGCTCATAGTAAGAACTTCAGAAAAATGGTTATTAAAAGATTTTCTTTCGTAGTGTCAAGATGGACGTTGTTTTTAAACGGGCATTTACTGATTATTAATTACTTTTGTTAAAAAACCCCATGATGCATTACAAATTTATGTCTCGAGTCAGAAGACCACATATTTCAGCCCTGCTGTCAGACGAGCTGTATCAGAGACCCTGAATCCTGAAGAGCTTTATGTGTTTTGTGTTACGATTTATTTACTGGGTTTCACGGGAAATTTATCCGAAACTAAAATGGTTTTAAACTGTGCACTGGCGGCGATCAGTGGACTGGAGAAATCGGCGCATGTTGATGAGCAAAACCAATTTGCGGATGGGTCTGTTCAGTTTTGTGGATGGCATATCTGAACCTCTAAGAGCACAGATGGGTAGGCAAAGGCGGTGAAAAGGTTTCAGTTCTGTGGAGGATTATTTGAGCCTCTTAGAGCACAGATGGGTAGGCAAAGGCGGTGAAAAGGTTGGTGGGGGTAGTGGTGAAAATTAAGTCCGGAGTTAAAATGTCAGTTAAAACATAGAAAGCAATGAATGTTGGTATATTCACTACACAAGACATTCTGTCATTCACATAGTCTATGGTACTTTAACCTCTACGAGATCACTGCGAGTGTTTCACCTAGCTATGGTACTTTAACCTCTAGACTTTCATGTCTTGGCATCTGCATTTTAACTTTGAGCAACCACGTAAAATTACTTCTGTGAAACCTGATAATAAAATAAAGGCGCCTCATATGCCATTACTGGGCCAACATTTAAACAGTTTGTTGTGATAATCACCGCCACGCTGGATTACGTTTTGTTAGTCTGCTAAAATCAAAACACCGCCTGCTCACGTACGCGCTTAGGGATTTTTTAAACAAAGCTCTCGGCTTGCGTGTTTCTTAAGTTTGATACGTACAGCTTTGATCAACGCCTCTGTTAGATCTGACATATTTGTTTAAATAAACCATGCTGTTCAATGGGAATCGTCTTTCAACCTTAACCTTCACATGCGCACAATCATTTGCGCACATTGCGCATATTTATTTTCATTCGACTGTGCAGTTGTGAATTGTGTAATACCATAGACCTTTGTTGGACCAACTACAGCACCGCCAACTACAGGTCCCACCAACTACAAGGCTGCAACTACAGTACTTCCAACTACATGACTGCCTGCTACAGGACTGCCAACTACATGTGCAAGACTTCAACTATAGGGCCTGCCAACTACAAGACTGCCAACTACATGACTGCCAACTACATGACTGCCTGCTACAGGACTGCCAACTACAAGACTGACAACTACAAGATTGTCAACTTCCCTACTGCAAGTACAGGGCCCGCCAACTACATGACTGCCTGCTACAGGACTGCCAACTACAAGACTTCAACTATAGGGCCCGCCAACTACAAGACTGCCAACTACATGACTGCCTGCTACAGGACTGCCATCTACAAGACTGCCAACTTCCCTACTGCAAGTACAGGGCCCGCCACCTACATGACTGCCTGCTACAGGACTGCCAACTACAAGACTTCAACTATAGGGCCCGCCAATTACATGACTGTCAACTACAGGACTGCCAACGACAGGACCGCCAACTACAAGACTGCCAACTTCCCTACTGCAAGTACAGGGCCCGCCAACTACATGACTGCCAACTACAAGACCGCCAACTACAGGTCCCGCCAATGACAGGACCGACAACTGCAGGACCGCCAACTACAGGTCCCGCCAACTACAGGACCGCCAACTACAAGACAGCAACTACAGGGTTCGCCAACTACAGGACTGCCAACTACAAGACTTCAACTATAGGTCCCGCCAACTACAGGACCGACAACTGCAGGACCGCCAACTACTGGACCGCCAACTACAGGAACGCCAACTACAGGACAGCCAACTACAGGACTGCCAACTACAAGGATTCAACTATAGGGCCCGCCAACTACAGGACCACCAACTACAGGACTGCCAACTTCCCTACTGCAAGTACAGGGCCCGCCAACTACATGACTGCCAACTACAAGACCGCCAACTACAGGTCCCGCCAATGACAGGACCGACAACTGCAGGACCGCCAACTACAGGTCCCGCCAACTACAGGACTGCCAACTACAAGACTTCAACTATAGGTCCCGCCAACTACAGGACCGACAACTGCAGGACCGCCAACTACTGGACCGCCAACTACAGGAACGCCAACTACAGGACCGCCAACTACAGGACTGCCAACTACAAGAATTCAACTATAGGGCCCGCCAACTACAGGACCACCAACTACAGGACTGCCAACTACAGGAACGCCAACTACAGGACTTCCAACTACAGGGCCGCCAACTACAGGACCGCCAACTACAGGACCACCAACTAAAGGAACGCAAACTGCAGGACTGCCAACTACAGCACCGCCAACTACAGGACTGCCAACTACAGGACTGCCAACTACAAGGCTGCAACTACAGGACTTCCAACTACAGGACCGCCAACTACAGGACCGTCAACTACAGGACTGACAACTACAGAACCGCCAACTACAGGACTGCAAACTACAGGACTGCCATCTACAGGACCGCCAACTACAGGACCACCAACTAGAGGACTGCCAACTACAGGACCGCCAACTACAGGACCGCCAACTATAGGATTGCCAACTACATGACCGCCAACTCCAGGACTGCCAACTACAAGACCGCCAACTACAAGACCGCAAACTATAGGACCCACCACCAACAGGACTGCCAACTACAGCACCGCCAACTACAGGACTGCCAACTACAGGGCTGACAACTACAGCACCACTAACTACAGGACCGCCAACTATAGGACTGCCAACTACAGGACCGCCAACTATAGGACCCACCAACAACAGGATCACCAACTACAGGACCGCCAAATATAGGACTGCCAAATATAGGACCGCCAAATATAGGACTGCCAAATATAGGACTGCCAACTATAGGACCCACCAACAACAGGACTGCCAACTATAGGACCGCCAAATATAGGACTGCCAACTACAGGACCGCCAACTACAAGGCTGCAACTACAGGACTGCCAACTACAGGACCGCCAACTACAGGACCACCAACTACAGGACTGCCAACTATAGGACTGCCAACTACAGGACTGCCAACTACAGGACCGCCAACTACAGGACTGCCAACTACAGGACTGCCAACTACAGCACCGCCAACTACAGGACTGCCAACTACAGGACCGCCAACTATAGGACCCACCAACAACAGGATCACCAACTACAGGACCGCCAAATATAGGACTGCCAAATATAGGACCGCCAAATATAGGACTGCCAAATATAGGACTGCCAACTATAGGACCCACCAATTACAGCACCGCCAACTACAGGATCGCCAACTACAGGACTGCCAACTATAGGACTGCCAACTATAGGACTGCCAACTACAGGAACGCCAACTACAGGACCGCCAACTACAGGACCACCAACTACAGGACTGCCAACTATAGGACTGCCAACTACAGGACTGCCAACTACAGGACCGCCAACTACAGGACTGCCAACTACAGGACTGCCAACTACAGGACTGCCAACTACAGGACTGCCAACTACAGGACCACCAACTACAGGACTGCCAACTACAGGACCGCCAACTACAGGACTGCCAACTACAGGACTGCCAACTACAGCACCGCCAACTATAGGACCGCCAACTATAGGACTGCCAATTACAGGACTGCCAACTATAGGACCCACCAACAACAGGACCACCAACTACAGGACCGACAACTACAGGACTGCCAACTACAGCACCGCCAACTATACGACCGCCAACTATAGGACTGCCAACTACAGGACTGCCAACTATAGGACCCACCAACAACAGGACCACCAACTACAGGACCGCCAACTATAGGACCACCATTTATAGGACCCACCAACAACAGGACTGCCAACTATTGGACCCACCAACAACAGGACCGCCAACTATAGGACCGCCAACTATAGGACTTACCAACAACAGGACTGCCAACTATAGGACCCACCAACAACAGGACCACCAACTACAGGACCGCCAACTATAGGACCGCCAACTATAGGACCCACCAACAACAGGACTGCCAACTATAGGACCGCCAACTACAGGACTGCCAACTATAGGACTGCCAACTATAGGACCCACCAACAACAGGACCGCCAACTACAGGACCGCCAACTACAGGACCGCCAACTACAGGACCGCCAACTATAGGACCCACCAACAACAGGACTACCAACTATAGGACCGCCAATTACAGGACCACTAACTATAGGACCCACCAACAACAGGAATGCTAACTACAAGAATGCCAACTACAGGACTGCCAACTACAGGACTGTCAACTACAGGACCGCCAACTACAGGACACCCCCCCCCCCCAACTAATTTTCTCTTTATCTTTGTAAATAACTAGTGTTGAGCAGGTCGTATTCAGCTCTTTCTTTTCTAGAGACCATAAAACAGTGTTTTGTTTATGTTGTTCTGAAGAGCTCCGCTCTTAACTTAACGACAATAAGGATATCCAGGACACCCAGGATGTAAACATTGAATTGCACTGGAATCCGGAACTGAACTACCAAAGCATGTTTTGTGCATGACAACTGAACTCGCACCGAGAAAATTGAGTGGAAGGCCCCCCCCCCCCCAAACCACACCCTTAACCCCCCAACCCACCCCCAACCCCCCCCCCCCCCCCCCCCAATCAGTGGAGTGTTTTTGAAACAACTATATATTCAGAAAATCATTTTCGCATTCCGTGGTTAAGGACTATTGTTATTTTTGTACAGTTGGAAAGTGAGATATAAAGAATTCATTCACTTACTTTCAATTGTCCTTAAATCAAACTATGATTTCTAACATTTAGAGCTTGTATTCGTGTCTCTCAATGTGCGTTGAACAAATATTTCTTTTTTTAAAAAAATGCCCTTTTTATATTTTCCTCCCATGCAATGTATTTTTATATGTCTCTGGATGGCCTAAATGTTCAATGTCACACCAGTTGTCTTATATAAACTATCGCAAGCTACAACATCCGTCTATATAAATGTGAAGTGTACAGATCGCCACCACTGTATAACCTTCCTTACATATAAATCTAAAGTGTACAGATCGCCACCACTGTATAACCCTCTTTACATATAAATCTGAAGTGTACAGATCGCCACTACTGTATAACCCTCTTTACATATAAATCTGAAGGTAATGACATCACCCCCATCCCCCTTCCTTTTTCTCCACCAAACACCGGTAACAAATTAATCAAACACTTTTTTTTCCTCCACTGTCGTACCGAATGACGTGCTTTATCCGCGTTGTCCTTAAGCGGACCGCAGTAATACATTTTAAAACCCACCGTCTAGTCGGGACGAGAAGGCATTAAGACGGGATTGAAATTTCCGAATTCCGTCCAGGAATGGTTGGTTAAACATGGGGTTTTGGTGCCGGGCAGCATGATCGATTTGGTGGAGTTAGGAGTTTTCAGAATTGGATTTTATCGCTGCTCGGATCGAATGTTAGTTTTTTCCGGCACCTCCACATAAATATAATTAAAGCATTTTATTTTAAATCGTGTAAAAAGCTGAGACGAGACAATTATTTGAATTAATGTAATAGCAACCTTGAACACTTTTTATAACTAGCAATAATGTTGTAAATACTGGTTTTTGTTTTTTGGGCAAATTGAAAAGTCATTGTAATATTGTTGTTACTAATGCTGTTATTTGTAAAAAGAACAGTCATAGTAATACATATATATTAATTGCAAACCGAAAAGTCATTGTAATTTTGTTGTTATTAGTACCCAGAAAAGTCATAATAATATTATTTTTATTTGTAAAGAGAAAACTGAGAAGTGTATTATTCAGTAGTCATTTTCCCCACGAAAGAGATACGTTTGCATTTTGCAATAGAATAAGCACGGATTTGGGAACATGACACAATCGAATAAGCACGGATTTGGGAACATTACACAATTTGTCACCAAGATTGTGTGGAGGCCATGATTTTTTTTTATTAAAGCCAAGATTGTGTGGAGGCAACACTGTATTGAAGCCATGGTTTTATTTAAGCCAGGGGTGTCAAACTCAATCGCTCGGTGGGCCAAAACTCAAATCACATGTAAGATTGCGGGCCAAAACTCAAATCACATGTAAGATTGCGGGCCGTACAGGATAAACATACAATGAGCGGAAAATTAATCTTATTTTAAATAATTTTTTAATAATTAAAAATCATTGGCGTGCCCATTTTCGTTCTTATGCCAGTTTGTCAGAGCTGGAGGTTTGGCACATTTTCTTGGCTACAAAAACAAGTGAGTTCGTTTATGTTGGGACTAACGCTCTGTGTCATTGAGATTCTCATGATGGACTGCAAGGGTTCATCAGTGAGATGACTCCTGTGTGATGTTCTGTGTCATTGAGATTCTCATAATGGGCTGCAAGTGTTCTCCAGTGAGATGACTCCTGTGTGATGTTCTGTGTCATTGAGATTCTCATAATGGGCTGCAAGTGTTCACCAGTGAGATGACTCCTGTGTGATGTTCTGTGTCATTGAGATTCTCATAATGGACTGCAAGAGTTCACCAGTGAGACGACTTCTGTGTGATGTTTTGTTAATCTTCATCACAGAAAACAGCTGCTCACACAGATATGTGCTACCCAACATTCTCAAGGTTCGAGACGCATGTAGACGAAGCTGGGGTATCTCTTCAGGAATGAAACGAGTGAACTGTGCAGGCCCAACAGTGTCGTACTTTGCCTGTAGTGTCCCATTACACTGCAGCACTATTATTTCCTTCTCAAAATTTACAGGTTCCGTTTCCACGTATATGACAAATGGGTTACGGAACAGCTAGAAATTACACTTATGTGCTTCAAAGTCACTAAAGCGCTGTGCGAACTCGGCGCGAAGTAAGCTAAGTTTTTCAGCAAAATGTGCATTGGGAAACAACGTAGCGTTGACTTGGATATAATTGTACGCCGGTCAAGACCTCCACGGGCCTGATATCATTGTTTGGAGGGCTGGATGTGGCCCGCGGGTCTTGAGTTTGACACATGTGATTTAAGCCATGATTTTGGGGAATTTGAGATTGTGTAGAAGCCATGATTTGTGGGAAACTAAATGGAGTGGAAGCCAAGATGGCGTGGAGGCTATGGCGCCTTTATAGATAGGAGCCATAACGATCAATCCATTGATCGCGGGCCCTCAAAACTTAGAAAAAGAAGAAGATAAATATGTCAAGAGCCCAACTCGAATCTTTACTCGGTGGTGTATCAAATTTAAGTGCCAAAAAGTGAAACTAGAAGGGGGCCATTATTTCCAGGCAGCACCGCGTCGTTTTCATTTCGTCTGATGGAGCAGCTTTTACTTGGTTGTTAATAGTTGTAGATAATAAGACCTCCCTCTGATATTCTGGAACACGAACTCGCTCACTAATTAATTTCATTCTTTTGACAAAATGCCGTAACGTGTTAATCCGCCTACGTTACCATAAACGTCTTTGGATTATCGTTACCATAAACGTCTTTGGATTATCGTTACCATAAACGTCTTTGGATTATCGTTACCATAAACGTCTTTGGATTATCGTTAACATAAACGTCTTTGGATTATCGTTACCATAAACGTCTTTGGATTATCGTTACAATAAACACCATTGACATTTCGTCGATACAAACGCGATGGCAACATCCAGTCAGTCTCTTACTGTGCCCCCAAACAATGGAATTCTCTTCCACTACACATCAGAAATATATCAACCATCACAGCCTTCAAAACTGCACTCAAAACACACCTCTTTAAACTTTACTATCCTGACTGATTCCCCCTCTGAAAGTTAAACGATGCTGCGGTGTGCCGTCCATGGCTTCACATGTAAATTGATATGGAATGGTTGGTTTTTAATGTATATTTTTTAAGTTCATTTTAATTTGTATGTACAGCGTGGTGAGCCCAGCCCTAGGCTGGGGTACCACGCTATAGAAAACTACCCATAATAATAATAATGAAAACATGGATTTCATAATTAATTTTTTCCGCTCCATGTTCAAAAGTCTCAATCTTGCAACTCTTATTACGTGTATCCCAAGTGAAAGTTCTGCAGGGTTTGCCTGCTTGCAAACAGCAAGGAGATATACAAAAAAGTGTTTTAGTTGATTGAAATTGTGCTCTTTACATATTGAAAGTAAGCCTCAATAAAGTAGTAGAAAAACTAGGTTGCAAAAAAAAAAAAAAAGATGATAACTTTTGTTATCAGTCTCCATGATCAAAATTGAGTTCCCCCTCGTTACCAAATGTAGGCCTATATTTAGCGCGTTAGATTACTCCATTTTCACCACAACCCATGTAACCATGACGTCAAATCAACACACTTGTTTATTTACTTCCGGTCACGCATAGCAACAGTAATGCGGAAACCATATAATAATGACGTCATTGGTGCGCCGATGCTGGGGCGATGTTTTCGCTAAGCCGTTCAAGGGGGAAGTCGGGAAGTACAGATGGGGGTCTAACATAAACATCGTTAGATTAACAGTGGTTCTGGGGGTCGGTGCGGGCGTTTTTCCTTTACACCGGGGCAGCCATTATCATACTAAACTCATCAAAAGAAGATCTATTGCCTCACAATGAAATAGTTTTTTAGTTTCCATTTTTTGTGTAAGGTAACTATTTGTGTGCGGCATTGTTGAGACTCAGCCGGTTTAAACCGGTTCGAACCAACCGGTAACAATTTAATTATTATTATTATTATTTTTAGTTTAGCAAACCATTTGTTAAAATAGCACTTGTAATGAGGGTTATCTCTAAGGTTGGAGTACATGGACAATGGACTACGATTAGTCACTTCCTTGTTTTGTCACGTGATACGTACCAGCCATTAGTAGGCTTTCTGCTACACATAACAACAGATAAACAGCTGATCAGCCATTATCATTAATTCTAAAGCAAAATGTTTGTCTCCATCAGCGCTTCCCCAGTGTTAATTAAAATTTTACTTTTCAAAATATTCTTGAATACACGCGTTTTTTTAAAAATGACATTCATAAATGTGACAATAATTATAATTCAGTTATGATTAAAGGAAGAAAGTTGTTTGAAGAAAAATTTGTGAGCGACTAGTGTGTTGCAGACAGCCTACCGGAAGTATTACTTGTTTTTACACGTATCACGTGACAAAACAATCGACTAATCGTAGTCCATTAAAATGGGAGCAGGAAGAGCAGTGGCGTAGGAAGGGGGATGCCGAGGGAGCCCCAGGGGGCACCTTTTCAATTTCATGGAGGGGTGGAATTCTCGGACAAATGCTGACTTTTCTTTTCGGGGAAATTGGCATAACAAAAACTTGAATCACCCCGGGCGGCACTTACCCTAGCTACGCCACTGAGGAAAAGTGCGGGAATATTAGTGTACATTTCTTGTCCTACCGAGCAATTCTTAAGGGCCGAGTAGAAACAAAACATACCGAAAAAACACGATTTTATTAATAAAAAATCATCAATATATTTCAACTATAAATAATTAACAACTTATTTCAACAGTTTTCCTCTCGCGTCTACTGCTTTAACGCTTTAGTGGTCTCACTGTCTTTGAAATGCTGCGCCTGTCACAGACAGTGGTCCATCACGCCACAAGACTTTGGTAATAACTATAATATAATGCCCTTATTTTATACAAGTATCTGCCTCTATCCTCATATTTCCACCTCTTTCCTACAGTTACGCAAGGGTCTGTCTGTCTGTCTGTCTGTTTCCTCATAATTGTGACGCGGTGCATCCTAATGGGAACGAAATACTCGGTCTGCGTCACGTGACATCCATTTTCAAATCAATAAGTGAACGGACAGTGCACAAAATACAACATAGGTTGTGGGTGTGTGGGTCAGTGTGTGTGTAAGGGAATGTGGTAAGCGGGAAATAATTGGTTTCCGTGTGTGACTTAGAGGTAGTGGTGAGTTAAACGGTTCGCGAGAGAGGGTCGAAGGGAGATGTGGTGGACAAGGAGATGGTGTGGTGGAGAGGAGATTGTGTGGTGGACAAGGAGATGGTGTGGTGGAGAGGAGATTGTGTGGTGGAAAAGGAGATGGTGTGGTGGACAATGAGATGGTGTGGTGGAGAGGAGATTGTGTGGTGGAGAGGAGATGGTGTCGTGGATTGGTTTATTGTTAAGTTGAGGGGCTGGGTTACAGAGGGTTAAAAGATTAATTTGTTTCCCATACAATAAATGTCAGCAAAAGCAAAGATTTTAAAGGGAGTTATCTGCAAAAGAGACTTAATTCCGCCCCTTTGAATTGTTCAGGCTCCCTGGACAGATGCTTTGTCCCCATGAGCCCTTTAAACTTTTAATTTGTATTCGAATACCTCCACTGAGTTTCGCATGTTTAAGTAATAGGGTAAATATTTATCATCAGGTTATGTAACTTTATATAAATAGATAGCATAAATAGATCTCATAAATATATATCATAAATAGATATCATAAATAGATATCATAATTAGATATCTTAAATAGATATCATAAATGGATATCATAGATAGATATAATAAATGGATATCATAAATAGATATCATAAATAGCTATCAAAAATAAATATCATAAATAGATATCATAAACAGACATCATAAATAGATATCATAAATAGATATCATAACTAGACATCATAAATAGATGTCACTCTGAGTAGACCACAATTTATCCAAATCCCCGACCTCACACCATTTTTTTACCCGGTAATAATTCTGATCTCCAATGACAGACCGCCTACAATCGTGACTCTGGTCCCCAGACATCCCTCGGGTCATCTTTCTCCAGGGATCAAGGCCTCGGCGAGTTTATCTTTACGACTCTCTCCTTTCAAACGTTCTCAGACTTTTCCTATGGGGAAAATGGTGTCTAATCACCATAGAACACCTGACTAGGGCAGGATCGATACCGGAATTTCCGTTATGGGGCGCGGGGTGTGGGGGGGGGGGAGGGAAGAGAGTGACAGAAACGCGTTTAAGTAACGCCTTAGGTGAGACTCAGGGAGGGCTGGCGTCTTCTCCTATGATAAAATCCGCTTTATGACCCGTGTTGGTTTTCCAAACATCACGTACGATTTCGTTACTGGGGACCCCCCCCCCCCCCCAATCACCCCTTCAGTCTAGCCTAAAATGTGCAGCTTTGTTATTTTGACGGCATATATTTGGTTCAATCACATCTTTGGGTGTGGGATTCTTGATGCCCCCTGAGTATTCATCATCATCATGTCCCTTAGTCCTTGGACCGTTGGGGCGCCACAGATGACATGAAAACTATCCTTCTCCATTCCTCTCGGTCTTCTGCACTACGCATAGCATCGCCTAGTTTTAATCCCGTCCACTCTTTGATGTTATCTTCCCATCTTTTTCTCTGTCTTCCTCTTCTTCTTCCTCCTCTAGTTGTGCCCTGCACGATTTCTTTGGCGAGCCCTTGTTTTCTGGTCACGTAGCCATACCACTTAAGTTTGCGCTTTTTTACAGTATTGAAAATGTCCAAATAAATTAGTACCCTACGCACAGTGCCGTAGCTATGGCAAGTGCCGCACGGGACAGGATAAGATTTTTTGCTACCCCCCCCCTCCACTTTCATTAAAAAAACGTTGCAAATGGCCGAAAATGCCTTCCCTAAATATTTCTTTCTTCTTCTCCTCTCCACGTTTATCAGGGAGACGTCGCGGGCGGTACGGATTACCGCAAGGTATGAGGCCTGCTGGGGGTTATGGTGGCGTATTCAAAAAGAAGTGCCATGTGTCCATTTATGGAAGAGGAAGTCATGATCGACATGTACGTTTTTCGATAATGAGAATCCCGCACGTTTTCTCAAGTGGGTGCTGTGTTCAGCCCTATAACTTCTACGCGGTGGGTGCTGTGTTCAGCCCCATCACGTCTACGCAGTGGGTGTTGTGTTCAGCCCTATCAAGTCTACGCAGTGGGCGCTGTGCTCAGCCCTATAACGTCTACGCAGTGGGTGCTGTGTTCAGCCCAATCAAGTCTACGCAGTGGGTGTTGTGTTCAGCCCTATCACGTCTACGCAGTGGGTGCTGTGTTCAGCCCTATCAAGTCTACGCAGTGGGTGCTGTGTTCAGCCCTATCAAGTCTACGAGAGACATCCTCCAAGCTGAAAATCATCCGTTTAAGGACACGGTTGTATTTTTCATCCAGATAAGCGTGCAGGGATGATGTATTGTGGTCATTTCAGGCTATAGTGTTCGAGGTTCAAGTTTTCTTTTTAGTACCGTTCGAGTACTTTTTCAGTACCGTTCGAGTACTTTTTCAGTACCGTTCGAGTACTTTTTCAGTACCGTTCGAGTAACTTTTTAGTACCGTTCGAGTAACTTTTTACTACCGTTCGAGTACCTTTTCAGTACCGTTCGAGTAACTTTTTAGTACCGTTCGAGTAACATTTTACTACCATTCGAGTAACTTTTCAGTACCGTTCGAGTACTTTTTCAGTACCGTTCGAGTAAATTTTCAGTACCGTTCGAGTAACTTTTTAGTACCGTTCGAGTAACTTTTTAGTACCGTTCGAGTAACTTTTTAGTACCGTTCGAGTAACGTTTTAGTACCGTTCGAGTGACTTTTTACTACCGTTCGAGTAACTTTTTAGTACCGTTCGAGTAAATTTTCAGTACCGTTCGAGTAACTTTTCAGTACCGTTCGAGTAACTTTTCAGTACCGTTCGAGTAACTTTTTAGTACCGTTCGAGTAACTTTTTAGTACCGTTCGAGTAACTTTTCAGTACCGTTCGAGTAACTTTTCAGTACCGTTCGAGTAACTTTTCAGTACCGTTCGAGGACCTTTTCAGTATCGTTCGAGTAACTTTTCAGTACCGTTCGAGTAACTTTTTAGTACCGTTCGAGTAACTTTTTAGTACCGTTCGAGTAACTTTTTAGTACCGTTCGAGTAACTTAAAAAAAAATGTCTCTCGGAATTGCTTCCCCCCCCCCCCCCCCACACACACACTTTTTTTTAACGAGGAGTAAGTTTTTACAAATTATTTGAAGGTTAAATTTTTTAATAGAACTTTCCAGCAAGTTCTGTATCGTTCATCGTAGTTATAAAGATTCAGAAAATGTCCATGGGATCTAAAAGTTTAGGGACATCTTAGTTCAGTTTTATAGATTTCTGTACTTTCCTGGGAGTTTCCCCCGGTATCGGTTAGTTGTGGCTTTAACAAAACTTTACTTCCAACTTTCTATGCTGAAATATATCATTAAGAAATGGCGTCAGCGGGCCGTCGAGCTCGCGCTCCTTATGCCCTCCCTGGCGCCCACCCACACATGCCAGCCGCCGGGTTTCCCCGACGTCAGGCCGTGCGGAGGAACGTCAGAGATCTCCCCGGGCGTGGAGCGCCCCCACCAGCAACCGCTCGATCGGGTTTACCGATGGAGGCCCTCCCCGCCCGGACATCTGGTCGACCGAAGACGCTGTGTTTCAAGCGTCCGCAGTCCACTTTCTTAGGAGTCGGGACGGTAAATTAACGTCCTAATATCTCCCCCCCCCACCCGTCCTGGGGAAGCATCGGACGCCCTCTAAGAGGGATTCTACAGTGGGTTTCCACCTCGCAACTAATTCGCGAAGTAGCTGGGACGAAACGGTTGCCTAGGAGCAGCTTTCTCAGGGCTGCATATTTAGAATCACCGGCCATAGGCTTCCACCACAGCCTATCGCCTCATATCCCTTAACGGCAACTTGTAATCATGATCCCTACCCTGTGTTTGCCTTTTCTTCCCCCCTGCGAAGTATCACAGGTGGCAGCCCTGTAGGAGCCGTTTATTCCAGCAACTACCATGCATACCCTTGTCTGCCACGCGGGAAACTTTTTATGCTAGAACGTTCGATATTTTAAATAAGTCTTTAATGATTATATAAATTGTCATTTTCATGTTTCTTATATGTCTATAAGTGTCTAGGATTGTCCTCACATGTTAGGGAATCAGAGTTTAAGATATTTGTGTTTTATGTGGTTATCAATGTCCCAAGGGCATCATTTGTTGCACACACAAAAAATGTCAGTCCATAATAGATGACATATTTTTAGTTAAAATATTAAACTGTCGTTGATTTATTATAAGCCCCTTAAGTAAAAAATAGTAAGTTTATGTTTCAGTTCTATTACTGACATCAGATCATCACACAGTAGAGCTACTGTGTCAAACTTGGCTCCGAGTAAATCTCTCAAAAGACAGTCACCTGCGTGATGACATGTATTAAGGCGAGCTGCTGACTAAACAAAAAGGAACCACATTCAGAACCAGTGATTAGCCATATAGTTGGTGCTTCGTGCACCACATTCAGAACCAGTGATTAGCCATATAGTTGGTGCTTCGTGCTCAGTGCCGCTTCTGTCCGATTGTTTGTCAGGTGCCGCACCAATCAGCCGTTATATGGCTCAACAGAACTTGAAAAAACAGGTACTTTCAGGTTATCTCGACCTCATCAAATTAATAATTAGATTTCGGGTTCAGGTTAGGGTGAGGGATAGATTTAGGGTTCAGGTTAGGGTGAGGGATAGATTTAGGGTTCAGGTTAGGGTGAGGGATAGATTTAGGGTTCAGGTTAGGGTGAGGGATAGATTTTGATGAGGTCGAGATAAACGGAAAGTACCAAAAACAATTGTCCATAGTTACTTTAGCGAAGTGTTTTTGATAGCGTGATTCACT
Source organism: Omphiscola glabra (assembly GCA_964017045.1). NCBI lineage: Eukaryota > Metazoa > Mollusca > Gastropoda > Lymnaeidae > Omphiscola > Omphiscola glabra. The sequence continues at coordinate 31,470,104 of OZ024799.1, forward strand.
TTATGAGATTTTTTTCCGAATACAAACCCGAGCAAAGCCGGGTTTGTTGACTAGTCTAGAAGAGTGAACACATTTATTCAACGTAAGCTTAGCAATGCAATGAAAATTATAAGCCTAACTTTGGATAATGCGGTATTGGTAAGAATCTCATTTAGTGTAGTTATGGTGAATTTTATTTTGTGAATTCAATGCTACCTTGTAGAGTTAGTGACATTGGTAGAAAGCGAAAAATTTATTTTGATGATACTTATATCGCTACCCTTGATTTTATATTATAGCAAACAGTTTAAAAAAACAAGAAGACATTTTAGAAACAGCTTTTGAGAATATTGCACAATGACCTATGTGCAACCATTCTTAGCACAATGACCTATGTGCAACCATTCTTAGCACAATGACCTATGTGCAACCATTCTTTCCACTTTTAATTGACTCCATTGACGTCACGAGCATTTTTATAACAACGTGTGTTTATATCGTTACATCTCAGGTATTAAAATAATCGATTTCCCCCAAAAATCTATTCCGAGCCTGAATCCTACAATAAGAGAAAAAAAATGATAATATAAAAATAGATAGTTTAAATCCATCTTGTCCTCGGACCGGGCACTGACAGCCTTCTGTCAACGCGTGACACATGGAATTTGAATGAAAACAGAGGATTGTGACGCAAACTTAAAACATCGTCGCGTTCATCACAACACGGAGCCCATTTATTATCTCCCCGTGTCCCGAAATGATGATAAAGCGATGCAAGGGGATTTTCGGCGATTCTACAGGTTTTCAGGGAGACATTCAGTTCCCCTTCCTGCTACAGATGACGCTCGGTCGCAAAGTATTTTTTAAGTGTGAAACTTCATCAAATAGGTGGGGGTGGGGGGTGGGGAAAGGGGGGGAGGGGGGAACCATTATTTAAAGCAATGCTTATTTTTATTGTTTTGTTTAGCTTGATTATTCTTCACAAGTTTATGTGCGACATGTTTCAGAGTTGTTTGTGGGGTGTGTGTGTGCGGTGTCAAGATATCACATCTGGCGTGCAGTGTCGATCTATCACATCTGGCGTTTTGTGTCAAGATATCACATCTGGCGTGCAATGTCAAGATATCACATCTGGCGTGCGGTGTCGATCTATCACATCTGGCGTTTTGTGTCAAGATATCACATCTGGCGTGCAATGTCAAGATATCACATCTGGCGTGCGGTGTCAAGATATCACATCTGGCGTGCGGTGTCAATCTATCACATCTGGCATTTTGTGTCAAGATATCACATCTGGCGTGCAGTGTCAAGATATCACATCTGGCGTGCGGTGGCAAGATATCACATCTGGCGTGCGGTGTCAATCTATCACATCTGGCATTTTGTGTCAAGATATCACATCTGGCGTGCAGTGTCAAGATATCACATCTGGCGTGCGGTGTCAAGATATCACATCTGGCGTGCGGTGTCAATCTATCACATCTGGCATTTTGTGTCAAGATATCACATCTGGCGTGCAGTGCCAAGATATCACATCTGGCGTGCGGTGGCAAGATATCACATCTGGCGTGCGGTGCCAAGATATCATATCTGGCGAGCGGTGGCAAAATATCACATCTGGCGTGCGGTGGCAAGATATCACATCTGGCGTTTTGTGGCAAGATATCACATCTGGCGTGCGGTGTCGAGGTGATCACATCTGGCGTGCGGTGTCAAGATATCACATCTGGCGTGCGGAGTCGTGTTTACGAAGGATGCCATTTAGATGGCGGGATGTCAAATAAGGTTGGATAGCGACGTTATTATTTCTATTGCAGTGTGTGTAACTGATAATCAGAGAGAGAGAGAGAGAGAGAGTAAGAGAGAGAGAGTGAGTGAGCGAGATATATTTAAAAATATATTTATATGCAAAATTCTAATCATTCCAGCTCTTTTGTCTCTTAAGATTTGAGTGGAACTCACTTGAACTGAGTAGCCGAGGCTTTCAATGAGAACAATATGTATACCACATGACTGGCTAGCCTCACTTCATCCGCATAATTGTATAATTTCTTGTCATTAAACAGATGTAGACCTATTGCTTAAACTTTTTGTAAATTAACAAAACTACTGAGACAACTGAAGTAAACTATAAAGTTAATTTAAACAATATATGAGCACATAAAATATCTTTGAAAAACTAAAAAAACACACAGAGCAAGCATATGAATTATGGCCCTTTAATTGGAAGCACCAACTTTTTCTTGGGGGGGGGGGCAGGGGGGGGGGGGCTCGCGGGCACCTTTGTTTTGTTCGGCTCACGCGCCGTAACCATTGTCCGATGCAAAGTTCTTACAGATGTCCACGTCGTCATGTGATCAAATGAATGCAGCTATGTTTGTTCGGTGAATGGTGACGAGATTGTAAGGTGTTGCTTAAGGGAGGATGTCCAGGAGTAACAACGTGAAGGCTTGCAGCTGATTACAACAGCTTTATGCCACACAGAATTGGTGAAAAAAGTTTGGGGAAAAGTTGGGGGAAAAGTTGGGAAAAAAGTTGGGGTAAAAGTTGGGGAAAAAGTTGGGGAAAAAGTTGCGGGAAAAAGTCCTACGTGCGGATGACACAAAGATGAGGGTTTCTGCGAGACCATAAAAAATTCTTAGCTCAATCCTTGCGTTTAGCCCTTACCGCATTCCTTGTAAAGTATAATGGAAATGGCTACAGCACCGGCTCTCAGCCTGTGGGTCGCGACCCCCTTGGGGGGGTCGAACGATCCTCACACAGGGGTAGCCTAAGACCATCGGAATTCACATATTTATGAAGTATCAACGAAAATAATTTTATTGTTGGGGGGGGGGGGGTGGTCACCACAACACGAGGAACTTTTTTAAAGTGTTTCGGCATTTAAAAAAAGTTGAGAACTACTGAGCTACAGAATAGCTGGAGTTTTTTTTTTGTCTGGACCGTGGTCATTGCTTATGGCATAACCATTCTGTCAGTGTGATGTTTATATGGGGTGGTGGTAAGAATATGCACATTGTAAAACTTGGTGAAGATCCTATTATACATGTGCATTTAAAGCGGTTTTGTAAAAGAGCTGAACACACGTAAGCCCCCGTGCTGTAGGAGCTTGAGAGTACGGAAACACACACATTAACACATATATGTTAGACATGACGAGTGTACATGAATGAACTTTAATGAAAATATACTCCTAAGTATAAAGGCACAAAAGTGAGGATCGAATGTAGAGTTTTAAACGAAGTGGCTATAGGTACACGGGTACCAGATTTGAGAGGTTGGGATTTAAAAACGATTAAAAATATTATTGTTGGGTTGGTAAGACCAAATGAGGTATCAAATGAAATATAATTGAATGTACTATACAATGGCGTACCGAGCTTAACTCGCGCCCGGGGCACAATACCGTTTTAGCGACCCCCCTATTCGAAAACCATCAATATTATATGTAAAATATACCATTTGGCGCCCTTTTGTAAGTAGCGCCCGGGGCAATATGCCTCCCCCTTGGCCCCCCGCCTTACGCCACTGGTACTATACGTTTGAAGTGTTAATTCTTCAGTTTTACTAAAATAAACTACCACAAATGACATCCGAATAGCATTGAGCTTAATGGTACCCGGGTGCGAATGGCGGCGCTGCGTGTCCGGGTCAATTTTTACTAATGCTATTCGGATGTCATTTGTAGTAACTTATTTTAGTTAAAATGAAGAATTAAGTTTACAAACGTATAGTAAATTCAATTATCTTTGATTTGATACCTCATTTTGTCTTACAAACCCAACAATAATATTTTAAATCGTTTTTTAATCACAACCTCTCAATTCTGGTACCCGTGTACCTATAGGTGCAGCCAGTTTTAAATGAAGGAATTAAAGAAGTTTTTACCATAAAAATGCTTATTACCGCATCTTCCCAAAAAAAGTAAAACAAATAACATTTATTTTATGAAATTAAATTCCCTGCATGTGTGCATTTTAAAAAAGACAAAGAAATTAATTTTTCCATCATTGAGTTATCCCAACCCACAAGGGGCCCCACTGGTGTAGAACAACACGATCGCTCACTTTCACCTACAAGAGTTTTTAAAATTTAAATAAGGTGTTATGCACTTGGCAGATTTCTGTGCGTCGATAGACAATTTAATCCGTGTTGCCGGGTAGATCTTCCTGCTCCAAATGGGCGGAGACCTTTCATCTGAGTGGCTCTCTCATTCTCTCGACACAAATTTGTAGAAACTCGTATTTCGCGCCGCTGGAGGAAGCTGTCCCCAAGTTGCCAATTTGCAACAACAATTATATTCTATTTCGGGTTTAGCAATGGCCGCCGGAAGTCTGCTAGAGACACGCCAGGTCCCTCGAGACCTTCATAAGGACGCGTGGAACATGTGGGCCTCTGTGTGTGGAACATGTGGGCCTCTGTGTTTGGAACATGTGGGCCTCTGTGTGTGGAACATGTGGGCCTCTGTGTGTGGAACATGTGGGCTTCTGTGTGTGGAACATGTGGGCCTCTGTGTGTGGAAAATGTGGGCCTCTGTGTGTGGAACATGTGGGCCTCTGTGTGTGGAACATGTGGGCCTCTGAGTGTGGATCATGTGGGCCTCTGTGTGTGGAACATGTGGGCCTCTGTGTGTGGAACACGTGGGCCTCTGTGTGTGGAAAATGTGGGCCTCTGTATTTGGACCAGTCTGATCGCTTCTTGGCAACATACTTGATAGCCAGGAGAATTGGACCCTCAGCACAGCACACACTTCAGTGACACTTCAGCTATGAAATTGTGATGTAGTCATTGCTGATGATTTGTAGGAGCGTGTTAAGGGGTGTAGGAACATGGTTTTTGGGGGTGTAGGAACATGGTTTTTGGGGGTGTAGGAACATGGTTTTTGGGGGTGTAGGAACATGGTTTTTGGGGGTATAGGAACATGGTTTTTGGGGGTGTAGGAACATGGTTTTTGGGGGTGTAGGAACATGGTTTTTGGGGGTATAGGAACATGGTTTTTGGGGGTGTAGGAACATGGTTTTTGGGTGTGTAGGAACATGGTTTTTGGGGGTGTAGGAACATGGTTTTTGGGGGTGTAGGAACATGGTTTTTGGGGGTGTAGGAACATGGTTTTTGGGGGTGTAGGAACATGGTTTTTGGGTGTGTAGGAACATGGTTTTTGGGGGTGTAGGAACATGGTTTTTGGGGGTGTAGGAACATGGTTTTTGGGGGTATAGGAACATGGTTTTTGGGGGTGTAGGAACATGGTTTTTGGGTGTGTAGGAACATGGTTTTTGGGGGTGTAGGAACATGGTTTTTGGGGGTGTAGGAACATGGTTTTTGGGGGTGTAGGAACATGGTTTTTGGGGGTGTAGGAACATGGTTTTTGGGGGTGTAGGAACATGGTTTTTGGGGGTATAGGAACATGGTTTTTGGGGGTGTAGGAACATGGTTTTTGGGGGTGTAGGAACATGGTTTTTGGGGGTATAGGAACATGGTTTTTGGGGGTGTAGGAACATGGTTTTTGGGTGTGTAGGAACATGGTTTTTGGGGGTGTAGGAACATGGTTTTTGGGGGTGTAGGAACATGGTTTTTGGGGGTGTAGGAACATGGTTTTTGGGGGTGTAGGAACATGGTTTTTGGGTGTGTAGGAACATGGTTTTTGGGGGTGTAGGAACATGGTTTTTGGGGGTGTAGGAACATGGTTTTTGGGGGTATAGGAACATGGTTTTTGGGGGTGTAGGAACATGGTTTTTGGGTGTGTAGGAACATGGTTTTTGGGGGTGTAGGAACATGGTTTTTGGGGGTGTAGGAACATGGTTTTTGGGGGTGTAGGAACATGGTTTTTGGGTGTGTAGGAACATGGTTTTTGGGGGTGTAGGAACATGGTTTTTGGGGGTGTAGGAACATGGTTTTTGGGGGTGTAGGAACATGGTTTTTGGGAGTGTAGGAACATGGTTTTTGGGGGTATAGGAACATGGTTTTTGGGGGTGTAGGAACATGGTTTTTGGGTGTGTAGGAACATGGTTTTTGGGGGTGTAGGAACATGGTTTTTGGGGGTGTAGGAACATGGTTTTTGGGGGTGTAGGAACATGGTTTTTGGGTGTGTAGGAACATGGTTTTTGGGGGTGTAGGAACATGGTTTTTGGGGGTGTAGGAACATGGTTTTTGGGGGTGTAGGAACATGGTTTTTGGGGGTGTAGGAACATGGTTTTTGGGGGTATAGGAACATGGTTTTTGGGGGTGTAGGAACATGGTTTTTGGGTGTGTAGGAACATGGTTTTTGGGGGTGTAGGAACATGGTTTTTGGGGGTGTAGGAACATGGTTTTTGGGGGTGTAGGAACATGGTTTTTGGGTGTGTAGGAACATGGTTTTTGGGGGTGTAGGAACATGGTTTTTGGGGGTGTAGGAACATGGTTTTTGGGGGTGTAGGAACATGGTTTTTGGGGTGTAGGAACATGGTTTTTGGGGGTATAGGAACATGGTTTTTGGGGGTGTAGGAACATGGTTTTTGGGTGTGTAGGAACATGGTTTTTGGGGGTGTAGGAACATGGTTTTTGGGGGTGTAGGAACATGGTTTTTGGGGGTGTAGGAACATGGTTTTTGGGTGTGTAGGAACATGGTTTTTGGGGGTGTAGGAACATGGTTTTTGGGTGTGTAGGAACATGGTTTTTGGGGGTGTAGGAACATGGTTTTTGGGGGTGTAGGAACATGGTTTTTGGGGGTATAGGAACATGGTTTTTGGGGGTGTAGGAACATGGTTTTTGGGTGTGTAGGAACATGGTTTTTGGGGGTGTAGGAACATGGTTTTTGGGGGTGTAGGAACATGGCTTTTGGGGGTGTAGGAACATGGTTTTTGGGGGTGTAGGAACATGGCTTTTGGGGGTGTAGGAACATGGTTTTTGGGGGTGTAGGAACATGGTTTTTGGGGGTGTAGGAACATGTTTTTGGGGGTGTAGGAACATGGCTTTTGAGGGTGTAGGAACATGGCTTTTGGTAGTGTAGGAACATGGTTTTTGGGGGTGTAGGAACATGGCTTTTGGGGGTGTAGGAACATGGTTTTTGGGGGTGTAGGAACATGGTTTTTGGGGGTGTAGGAACATGGTTTTTGGGGGTGTAGGAACATGGTTTTTGGGGGTGTAGGAACATGGTTTTTGGGGGTGTAGGAACATGGTTTTTGGGGGTGTAGGAACATGTTTTTGGGGGTGTAGGAACATGGCTTTTGAGGGTGTAGGAACATGGCTTTTGGGGGTGTAGGAACATGGTTTTTGGGGGTGTAGGAACATGTTTTTGGGGGTGTAGGAACATGGCTTTTGAGGGTGTAGGAACATGGCTTTTGGGGGTGTAGGAACATGGTTTTTGGGGGTGTAGGAACATGGCTTTTGGGGGTGTAGGAACATGGTTTTTGGGGGTGTAGGAACATGGTTTTTGGGGGTGTAGGAACATGGTTTTTGGGGGTGTAGGAACATGGTTTTTGGGGGTGTAGGAACATGGCTTTTGGGGGTGTAGGAACATGGTTTTTGGGGGTGTAGGAACATGGTTTTTGGGGGTGTAGGAACATGTTTTTGGGGGTGTAGGAACATGGCTTTTGAGGGTGTAGGAACATGGCTTTTGGGGGTGTAGGAACATGGTTTTTGGGGGTGTAGGAACATGGCTTTTGGGGGTGTAGGAACATGGCTTTTGGGGGTGTAGGAACATGGCTTTTGCGGTGTAGGAACATGGCTTTTGGGGTGTAGGAACATGGCTTTTGGGGTGTAGGAACATGGTTTTTGGGGGGGTGTAGGAACATGGTTTTTAAGGGTGTAGGAACATGGTTTTTAAGGGTGTAGGAACATGGTTTTTGGGGGTGTAGGAACATGGTTTTTGGGGGTGTAGGAACATGGTTTTTGGGGGTATAGGAACATGGTTTTTGGGGGTGTAGGAACATGGTTTTTGGGTGTGTAGGAACATGGTTTTGGGGATGTATGAACATGGTTTTTGGGGGTGTAGGAACATGGTTTTTGGGGTGTGTAGGAAAAATGGCTTTTGGGGTGTAAGAACATGGCTTTTGGGGTGTAGGAACATGGCTTTTGGGGGTGTAGGAACATGGTTTTTGGGGTTGTAGGAACATGGTTTTTGGGGTGTAGGAACATGGTTTTTGGGGGTGTAGGAACATGGCTTTTGGGGGTGTAGGAACATGGTTTTTGGGGGTGTAGGAACATGGCTTTTGGGGGTGTAGGAACATGGCTTTTGGGGGTGTAGGAACATGGTTTTTGGGGATGTAGGAACATGGTTTTTGGGGGTTTAGGAACATGGTTTTTGGGTGTGTAGGAACATGGTTTGGGGGTGTGTGAACATGGTTTTTGGGGGTGTAGGAACATGGTTTTTGGGGTGTGTAGGAAAAATGGCTTTTGGGGTGTAGGAACATGGCTTTTGGGGTGTAGTAACTTGTCTTTTGGGGTGTAGGAACATGGCTTTTGGGGGTGTAGGAACATTGTTTTTGGGGATGTAGGAACATGGTTTTTTGGGGTGTAGGAACATGGTTTTTGGGGATTGTAGGAACATGGTTTTTGGGGTGTTGGAACATGGTTTTTGGGGTGTAGGAACATGGCTTTTGGGGTGTAGGAACATTGCTTTTGTGGTGTAAAAACCTATCTTAGGTGTGTAAAACATGGCTTAGGCTAGTGGTTCTCAACCTTCCTAATGGCGCGACCCTTTAATACAGTTCCCCATGTTGTGGCGACCCCCAACCACAAAATTATTTTCGTTGCTACTTCATAACGGTAGAGCATATGTGTTTTCCGATGGTCGAAGGCGACCCACAGGTTGAGAACCGCTGGCTTAGGCGGTGTAAAACATGGCTTAGGGAAAGGAAACATGGCTTATGGGGTGTGGATTGAATGATTTTTTCGGAGGAGCTTAGGGATTTTTGAATGCAGGCAGTAGGATGTTTTAATCTAGCTGTAAGGGTGGGGTGGGGTCTAGTTAAAGGGCGATTCAACAGTGAAGATCCATGCAGTTTGAGGGAACATGCAGTTGGGGTAAAGGGGGGGGGGCAGAGATGAGGTTGCTGTTTGCTATTGTACATATAAAGACTTTAGGATTGAGTGTAAAGCCTAAAGAATCTCTAGTGTGCTTGGACGTTTCTGAATGTCTGATGCGGCATGTAGAAACTATGCTGTTTGGTTAAGTGTGAGTCTGTAGAACGATTTTGTGAACATTAGTTATATATACTGGGCTGGAATTAGACGTGGACCGTATCGGGCCGAGAAGTCGTATTGTAAATACCAACATCGGGGCATGGGACTTCAACAATTATAAAACGATCTCTTTTAAAGGTGTCAAATATCAGCAGTGTCCGTACGGTAAAAAGTGATTTTTAATTCCACAAAATCTGCATTTAAAATGAGTTCAAAAAAGTACAAGCATCGGTTCCGGCTCAAGGTATCAGCAACTCGGGTAGTAGCCCGGGGCGCCATTTGATTAGGGCGCATTCAACGATCTTCCAAAATAGGAAAAAAAGCATTGCGTGTGGGCGCCACGGAAGAAAAGTAGAAAGTGGAATAGGAAGATTTGCTGATCTAAAGGCTAGAACAATAATGTCATCGGTAGGCTAATTGTTGGTACTGTCCAAATACAGGTTAATAAATAGATATTAGTGTTTACTGTTTGTTAACAAACCCAACATAGGCAATAAACGCATTACCTAACCCCTAGTTTTTTCCTTGCAAAAATTTGTTATGATTATACTTAAAAGGGGCGCCTAAGTTAAGCTTAAGCCGAGGCGCCAGCAACCGTAGGGCCTGCCTGACAAGCATATATTTTTATTTCTCCACAACCCAAAATGCCCACAGAATGAGTGTTGCCCACCAGAACAGCTCCGCATGATACAACTGATCGTGCAGTGGCGGATCCATATTGATGAGGGCACCTGGCAAGTACTTCTTGACCATCCCTTTGTTGTCCCTCTTTCTTTATAGTCAAACGTAAATAGATATGCTATATAACTAGAATGCTTTATTAAAAAAAAAATTCTTCCATAAAAACTGCCCATAATTTTCTGCAGAGTTGTTGCTGACATTTTGTTTGAGTTCCTGATTTCCTTCTTGTTTTACCACCGCCTACGTTCCCCACTCATCCCATGCAAAAATACAAAAATTGAAAACACCCCACCCACCCAAAATATCCCCCCTCCCCCCATACACAGAAAACCTTTATTGAACACTTGACTTATCTCGCCTGGGTCCTGTTACACAATGCCCCCCCCTACACACACAGAAACCCTTACTGAACACCAGACATATCTCCCCCTGGGTCCTGTTACACAATGCCCCCCCCCCCCACACACACACAGAAACCCTTACTGAACACCAGACATGTCTCCCCCTGGGTCCTGTTACACAATGCTCCCCCCCACACACAAAGAAACCCTTACTGAACACCAGACATATCTCCCCCTGGGTCCTGTTACACAATGTCGCCAATCTACAAACCCCATGGGGCTTCTATCCACCTTCTAAACGTTGCCGGATTGTAGAAGAAATATCTCAGATTTATGTTGAGATCTTGTCTCGTCTGCTGACAGGAGCAGACGCGGCTTGATACAACCTGTTTCAATGGCACAAGGAGGTACAGTGGTTCTCAGCCTTTTTTTTAATAACATAAAAAGTTGCAGTGGTTCTCAACGTGTTATAATTAAAAAAAGAGGTACAGTGATTCTCAACTTGTCATAATACCATAACGGGGTATAGCGGCTCTCAACTTGTTATAATAGCATAACGAGGTACAGTGGTTCTCAAGTTGTTATAACACCATTAAAGGGTACAGTGATTATCAAATTGTTTTAATAAATGTTTTGGGGTACAGTGGTCCCCAACTTGTTTTAATAACATAACGAGGTACTGTGGTTCTCCGGTTGTTATAACAAAATTACGGGGGTTTGTTGCTCTAAACTTGTTTTATAACACAATGGTGTACAGTGTTTTTATTTGACATGTCATACTAATAAAAGTGTGGGAAATACCGATAGACGATACTGTTGGGTGCCGTCCATGGCTTGACATTTAAAATGTTATGGAATGTTTGGGCGAATACACATTTGTCTTGTTTTATTTAATTAATGTATGTTAATTTTTAAGTTCATGATTGTGTTTTTAAATTGTATGTACAGCGTGGTGAGCCCAGCCCTATGAGCAATTATAATATCGTTAGGTCACAACTGTCGTCAAATTTTAAATAAATAACTTTATCGGATACAATGGTTCTCAACTAGTTATACTAACCTTATGGGATCAGTTTTCCCCGAACGTGTTAAAAGACTATTTTGGCATTCATTGGTTCACAACATTATAAATATAGCTAAACGGAAATGTCTTTTCCGTATCTTATATGTCTTCAAGTTATTGTTTCTTTAACATGTACTTCAACGTGTCTTTAGTTTTCCTTTTGATGCATTCTTACACACTGTCAATGCCACTGTCAATGTCACTGTCAATTACACGTTCAATTTCACTGTCAATGCCACTGTCAAATGCCACTGTCAAATGCCACTGTCAATGACACTGTCAATGCCACTGTCAATGACAATGTCAAAGGACAGATCGCTTTCCTATCCCAATCGTTTTGAATTTCCATTTTTTTTCTGTCCCACAGAATCGTACATAACTCTAGATCATGGGTTCTCAAACTTTTTGTAATGTTTAAAACGGTCTGCTTAAAGTGCATGTACAACCAGATGCATGCGTTGTATTTCTGACTTGATATCTAGACATATATTTGTCTTTTTTGTTACACCACCGTGAAGCCCTTGTGTTGATGCAATGTACTGATAGAAGTACTCTTACCAATGTTTGAGAATTGGTGCCCAGAATATGAGGTGCTCAAACTTTGAGTACAGATGGGTGTGAATTTGTACTGAGATCAAGTATTAAATATATTTATTTCCAAATATTAATTTAGATTTTGAGCTAGGGCAAGCCCGAAAAAGAAGTGGTTGAAAGAAATGGTTGAAAGAAGTGGTTGAAAGAAGTGTTGAAAGAAGTGTTGAAACAAGTGTTGAAAGAAGTTTTGAAAGAAGTGTTGAAACAAGTGTTGAAAGAAGTTTTGAAAGAAGTGTTGAAACAAGTGTTGAAAGAAGTGTTGAAAGAAGTGTTGAAATAAGTGTTGAAAGAAGTTTTGAAAGAAGTGTTGAAACAAGTGTTGAAAGAAGTTTTGAAAGAAGTGTTGAAACAAGTGTTGAAAGAAGTTTTGAAAGAAGTGTTGAAACAAGTGTTGAAAGAAGTTTTGAAAGAAGTTTTGAAAGAAGTGTTGAAACAAGTGTTGAAAGAAGTTTTGAAAGAAGTTTTGAAAGAAGTGTTGAAAGAAGTTTTGAAAGAAGTTTTGAAAGAAGTGTTGAAAAAAGTTTTGAAAGAAGTTTTGAAAGAAGTGTTGAAAGAAGTGTTGAAAGAAGTGTTGAAAGAAGTGTTGAAAGAAGTGTTGAAAGAAGTGTTGAAAGAAGTGTTGAAAGAAGTGTTGAAAGAAGTGTTGAAAGAAGTGTTGAAAGAAGTGTTGAAAGAAGTGTTGAAAGAAGTGTTGAAAGAAGTGTTGAAAGAAGTGTTGAAAGAAGTGTTGAAAGAAGTGTTGAAAGAAGTGTTGAAAGAAGTTTTGAAAGAAGTGTTGAAAAAAGTTTTGAAAGAAGTTTTGAAAGAAGTGTTGAAAGAAGTGTTGAAAGAAGTGTTGAAAGAAGTGTTGAAAGAAGTGTTGAAAGAAGTGTTGAAAGAAGTGTTGAAAGAAGTGTTGAAAGAAGTGTTGAAAGAAGTGTTGAAAGAAGTGTTGAAAGAAGTGTTGAAAGAAGTGTTGAAAGAAGTGTTGAAAGAAGTGTTGAAAGAAGTGTTGAAAGAAGTGTTGAAAGAAGTGTTGAAAGAAGTGTTGAAAGAAGTGGTTGAAAGAAGTGGTTGAAAGAAGTGGTTGAAAAAGTGGGCGAAAAGAAGTGAAATTCACCCCCAAAATAAATATTTAGATAAATAAAATAATTCATAAATACAATTTTTTTTCCACGTGAAGTCTATTTAAGAATACATTTTAAAATATACAGGAACTAAGATTTTTTTACTTATTTTTTCAAATGAACTGAGAACAGTATAATATAATCCCCATCCAATGTCAATGAGATAACACTAGGGCAGCACTGGTGTAGAGCACTAGGGCAGCACTGGTGTAGAACACTAGGGCAGCACTGGTGTAGAACACTAGGGCAGCACTGGGGTAGAACACTAGGGCAGCACTGGTGTAGAACACTAGGGCAGCACTGGTGTAGAACACTAGGGCAGCACTGGTGTAGAACACTAGGGCAGCACTGGCGTAGAGCACTAAGGCAGCACTGGTGTAGAACACTAGGGCAGCACTGGTGTAGAACACTAGGGCAGCACTGGGGTAGAACACTAGGGCAGCACTGGCGTAGAGCACTAAGGCAGCACTGGTGTAGAACACTAGGGCAGCACTGGGGTAGAACACTAGGGCAGCACTGGGGTAGAACACTAGGGCAGCACTGGCGTAGAGCACTAAGGCAGCACTGGTGTAGAACACTAGGGCAGCACTGGTGTAGAACTCGCAATTAAAAAAAAGGTACCGTCTGGTAAAACGCCAAGGCAGTGATTGGACCTAACCGCACTAGTTGCTACTACGTCACGTGCTGGTTGACGCGCGGTGCACCCGAACAGCCGCGTGCATAAACAGATTAATCTTAGAAAAGGAAGTCGGTGGTGAATGGTTGGGGTGGCTGCGGGCGCAAGTGATCCATACGGGACTCTTCAAACCATGTAGCGTTAGCCCACTTTATTTGTAAGCTACAATTACTCTCGAAAGAAATCGACTTTGAGAAAAGGAGAAGAGGGGAACATTTTTTTTTTACACATTGCAAATTTGTTTTTGTGTGTGTGTGTCTTTTCTTGTTGTTGTTTTGTCCTTTTCTTTCAGCCGAATGAGGTACGCAGCAGAACACATAGAATGTCTCGTGAGATGTACATGAACCGGACACTAGGGTCAGTCAACAAGAGTTACTGAGAGCTTTAATTTGGAAACAATTACAAATGACCTTGGGGACAAAAATAGCTTGCTTGCAGTTTCAGGAAGATTAAAGTCTTCCAAACAATAGTTCTCTCACACTCCTTCCACGAATCGCCAATCCACTAACTGGCCTATCCAAGCAGTGGCGTAGCAAAGGGGGCAGATGTCCCCGGGCGCCTTGCTGGTAAAGGGCGCTAAAACCTGCTTTGATTGTATTTTATTAATGAAAATAATGGATGTAACAACGATGTTAATTGTAGCGTCGTGTTATGGTGATTATAATTAGTGTCTAATGTTGTACCGTCTTCTTCCTTTATATGCTTATCCAGCGTTCCTAATAATTATTGCGATAATTATTGTATTATTGAAAGCATGAGGCGAATTCCATGCCTCGCATCAACTTCTATATTTATTCACAGAAATTCGTCTCACAATATAAAATAAATCTCCTGACTGGAGTAAACATAATTGCCATCATCTTGTTAACTTCACGTATATGATAATCCACTCAGATTACAAGATACTTATTAAGATGCTATAAGATGTACATGAATCTTGGCAAGCGCCTTCACTACAAAAAAAATCCCGCCTGTTGACCATACAAAAATTCTATCACTTCTTGTACTTCCTGTCTGCTTGTACCTCTGCGCATGGCATATTAATATATAACTTCCTGTTCATACTAAATTACGAAACAATTTATTTGAGTTGAATAATTGAGCCCCCCCCCCCCCCAATGCCTGATTTTCTACTTGACAGAATTGCTAGAGCGTATCCGGTCTATAGAAGGATTGGCACTTCCCCCTTACCGCCTCTCACAATTTCAAATGATGTTTTATAAGAAATGAAAAAAAAATTGAATAAAATGCGCCTATCGATATAGGTGTGTGTTATACATCTTGTATGATTTAGGATCGAGTGCTACAAGTTAGAGGGCTTCCAGGTCAAGGAGGACTACCAGGTCGAGGGCAACCAGGTCGAGGAGGGCTACCAGGTCGAGGAGGGTACCAGGTCGAGGAGGGGTACCAGGTCGAGGAGGGGCACCAGGTCGAGGAGGGGTACCAGGTCGAGGAGGGCTACCAGGTAGAGGAGGGCTACCAGGTCGAGGAGGGCTACCAGGTCGAGGAGGGCTACCAGGTCGAGGGGGGCTACCAGGTCGAGGAGGGCTACCAGGTCGAGGGGGGCTACCAGGTCGAGGAGGGATACCAAGTCGTAGTAAGCGGAATGGAAACTTTTGTGCCGGATTGACTTTATAATTGAAGAATTTAGGCTATAGAGTCGTGATGCGGGCAATAGCTTCATGACTTCGTTATAGACTGGGGATGCGGGCAACAGCTTCATGACTTCGTTATAAACTCGGGATGCGGGCAATAGCTTCATGACTTCGAAGTTATAGACTCGGGATGCGGGCAACAGCTTCATGACTTCGTTATAGACTCGGGATGCGGGCAACAGCTTCATGACTTCGTTATAAACTCGGGATGCGGGCAACAGCTTCATGACTTCGTTGTTATTTGAATTTTGTTGTCTTAAATCTGGAAACGAAACAAAGCTCGCGTTTTGCCGCACTGAAGAAGCTGAGAACAGAAAATAGATTTAAACATTGAAAAGAACAACAACAAGTGGCATCTTGTTTCAGAGTATGACGTCACTGTAAACAAACACATCTCAGGCACTGAAAGATCGAATCAGAAAGAAAAGTCTAGAATGTAAAAAGAGAAGGAAATAAAGGTTGTTTTGGGGGTGGGGGGGTGGCGGAGGGGGGTGGGGGTGTGAACTTAGTTGTCGTTATATTTGGTTTTGAGGCCCTGTTGGTTGTGATTCCTTCCGGTTTGGTAAAGCTCATAAAATAGAGTTTGGGGTAGGGGGAAGTGGGGTGAGCCACCCCAAAGGCAAGGTTTTAATTAAAACGGCAGGTGGTAGACATATTAGCAGAACAAGTAAGACTGAGATGGGTGATATTGATGGGGCAGAGTGTAGTTGGAAAAGTAGAACTGATGGGAGACAATGATGGGGCAGAATGTAGTTGGAAAAGTAGGACTGATGGGTAAGAATGATGGGGCAGAGTGTAGCTGGAAAAGTAGGACTGATGGGAGACAATGATGGGGCAGAGTCGAGTTGGAAAAGTTCTAATTAATGAAATTTAAAACAGAAGAGATTGTTAAGATTGAAGAGATTGTTAAGATTGAAGAGACTGTTAGATTGAAGAGACTGTTAGATTGAAGAGACTGTTAAGATTGAAGAGACTGTTAAGATTGAAGACATTGTTAAGATTGAAGAGACTGTTAGATTGAAGAGAATGTTAGATTGACGAGACTGTTAAGATTGAAGAGACTGTTAAGATTGAAGACATTGTTAAGATTGAAGAGACTGTTAAGATTGAAGAGACTGTTACGATTGAAGAGACTGTTAGATTGAAGAGACTGTTAGATTGAAGAGACTGTTAAGATTGAAGAGAGTGTTAAGATTGAAGAGATTGTTAAGATTGAAGAGATTGTTAAGATTGAAGAGACTGTTAGATTGAAGAGTTTGTTAAGATTGAAGAGACTGTTAAGATTAAAGAGATTGTTAAGATTGAAGAGATTGTTAAGATTGAAGAGATTGTTAAGATGGAATAGATTGTTAAGATTGCAGAGATTGTTAAGATTGAAGAGATTGTTAAGATTGAAGAGATTGTTAAGATTGAAGAGATTGTTAAGATTGAAGAGATTGTTAAGATTGAAGAGATTGAAGCGGAGGGTCAACCAAAAAGAAATATTGTTATAAGAGATTCAGGTGGGTTGAATTGGAAAAGTTGAATTGTATGCATGTTACAATGTGGGGGTGTTGCTGTGGGGGTGTTGCTATAGGGTAAGTGATAGTGTTGCTTTAGGGTAAGTGGGGGTGTTGCTGTAGGGTAAGTGGGGGTGTTGCTGTAGGGTAAGCTGGGGTGTTGCTGCAGGGTAAGTGGGGGTGTTGCTGTAGGGTACGTGGGGGGTCTTGCTGTAGGGTAAGCTGGGGTGTTGCTGTAGGGTAAGTGGGGGTGTTGCTGTAGGGTACGTGGGGGTGCTGCTGTAGGGTAAGTGGGGGTGCTGCTGTAGGGTAAGTGGGGGTGTTGCTGTAAGGTAAGTGGGGGTGCTGCTGTGCGGTAAGTGGGGGTGTTGCTGTAGGGTAAGTGATAGTGTTGCTGTAGGGTAAGTGGGGCTGTTGCTGTAGGGTAAGTGGGGGTGTTGCTGTATGGTACATGGGGGTCTTGCTGTAGGGTAAGCTGGGGTGTTGCTGTAGGGTAAGTGGGGGGTTGCTGTAGGGTACGTGGGGTGCTGCTGTAGGGTAAGTGGGGGTGCAGCTGTAGGGTAAGTGGGGGTGCTGCAGTAGGGTAAGTGGGGGTGTTGCTGTAGGGTAAGTGGGGGTGTTGCTGTAGGGTAAGTGGGGGTGTTGCTGTAGGGTAAGTGGGGGTTGTTGCTGTAGGGTAAGTGGGGGTATTGCTGTGGGGTAAATGGGGAGTCGGGAATATAAAGAAAAGAGCAGAAAAGCCTGGGATAGAGCGGAGGACAAGGAGAGGGGTGGGGAGGTTCAAATTACAGAGCATGCAAGACTGGGATAAAATACACGAAACTTTTCATTTTTATTGGGGCAAACTATTGTGTACATTAATGTTCATGTTGGCATCCATTTTTTTTTTTTTTTTACAAATAATACTTCAATTGTACAAGTGTCCGACGAATTAACAAACGTTAATGACCGAACATAAACTATGATATGAAAACACATATGTCATAATATGACCGTACATAAGCCATGATATGACCGTACATAAGCCATGATATGCCTGTACATAAGCCACGATATGTCCGCACATAAGCCATGATATGACCGCACATAAGCCATGATATGACCGCATATAAGCCATGATATGACCGCATATAAGCCATGATATGACCGCACATAAGCCATGATATGACCGTACATAAGCCATGATATGACCGCATATAAGCCATGATATGACCGCATATAAGCCATGATATGACCGCATATAAGCCATGATATGACCGCACATAAGCCATGATATGACCGCATATAAGCCATGATATGACCGCATATAAGCCATGATATGACCGCACATAAGCCATGATATGACCGCACACAAGCCACGATATGATCGAACGGTTCGGAATCACAAATATTATAGATGGTAACGCAATTTTAAGACACCCCCACCCCCACCCCAATGCTGAGCCTCGTCGATTCCTGGATGCTTAAGCCCAAAGCCCATCTCTCATCAGAGCTAATAGTCGCTGTATTAAATTCACAGTAGGTCGACCTTGTCTAATTTGACTTGATAATCCAGAGGAAGCCGTAGACACATCCCACAAATCATGGGCTCGGTTATTGGGCATCTCGACCAAAGCTATGTCCGCGCGAACGGACACCTCCACCGAAAGCATAAATATTGGCCAAGAGAGAGGAGAGAGAGGGAGACAGGAGAGAGAGGGAGAGAGAAAGTCCCAGTTTCCGAGCTAGTTTTCCCCCAGAGAACATTGGATGACGTCAAAGAAGACGACTTTTTAATAATTCTTTTTAAAAATGTATTTTAAAAAAAAAAAAAGCAAGGGATCTCTTTGACTTTTTAAATAGCCGAAGATCAAATGAGTTGTGAGAATAGCGCGTTCAGGGGCAGGCAACTGTAAAACATTGATGATGGAGTGTTAGGAAATGAATAGAAATAAATGGGCAGGAGAGGAAAAGTGAGGTTTTTTGTGTGGTTGTTTTGGGGGGGGGGGGGCGTTAGCTTGGAAGACTGACTGGATGAGGATGGATAAATGGCCGCGGGGAACAAGGAAGGCGCCATAGCTTCTCTATGGAGACCGGAAAAGAACTTTTTCCCATGCATGTAGATATATGTATATATGGCTCACTACAGTGGAACCTAACAACAACTGCATCCCTCTGTTAACACGACATTGCATCCAGGGCCGACCCTAACAATTGCGGGGCCCTATGCGAAACGGATTGCGCGGGGCCCATTGTGGGTAGAGGATAAGGATAATAAGTGAAAATTAAGATTTTGTATTATAAAATAAATTCGTGGCGAGGCCTATGAAAGTGCAAGGCCCATTGCGGCCGCATAGGTTGCATTGGCCTAAGGCCGGCCCTGATTGCATCCCTCTGTTAACACGACATAGCATCCCTCTATTAACACGACATTGTATGGCATCCTTCCGTCTTCACGAGACGATGGAGTAGCTATATTGTTGTAGTCCTACACTTCGACGAGTGGCTCACTAGGCCAATCCTGGAATGACAATCTCGTCTGCATTTCACGCAGGAGAATGATGATTCCTGGTTAATTTTGGCCTTCCGTGCTGTTCTTTT
This sequence comes from Omphiscola glabra, assembly GCA_964017045.1. Taxonomy (NCBI): domain Eukaryota; kingdom Metazoa; phylum Mollusca; class Gastropoda; family Lymnaeidae; genus Omphiscola; species Omphiscola glabra. Next base: position 31,489,437 of record OZ024799.1, read on the forward strand.
TCTTGCAAGGGCTTCGTTCCGCACATCTTCTGCCTTTTTCACTCCTTCGTACACCGCCGTTCGCCAGCTGGAACGTTGTTCGGCAATGATCTCCCATTTGTTGACTTCAATGTTCGCTTCCTTCATGCTCTTTTTGCAAACGTCCATAAATCTCAGGCGAGGCCGTCCAATAAGTCTTGTCCCTTCTGCCAACTCTCCATACAACAGCATCTTTGGAATACGGCCTTCCTCCATTCTCCTTACATGGCCTAACCAGCGAAGGCGCTTCTTGCTAAGAGCGGAGAATATGCTACACATTTTGGAACGTTCCAAGACCTCTGTGTTAACACGACATTGCATCTCTCTATTAACACGACATTGCATCACTCTATAAACACGACATTGCACCCCTCTATTAACACGACATTGCACCCCTCTATTATATTAACACGACATTGCACCCCTCTATTATATTAACACGACATTGCACCCCTCTATTAACACGACATTGCACCCCTCTATTATATTAACACGACATTGCATCTCTCTATTAACACGACATTGCACCCCTCTATTAACACGACATTGCACCCCTCTATTATATTAACACGACATTGCACCCCTCTATTATATTAACACGACATTGCACCCCTCTATTATATTAACACGACATTGCATCCCTCTATAAACACGACATTGCATCCCTCTATTAACACGACAACTGCATCCCTCTATTAACACGACATTGCATCCCTCTATTAACACGACAACTGCATCCCTCTATTAACACGACAACTGCATCCCTCTATAAACACGACATTGCATCTATAACACGACAAGACGATAAAACGAGGTTGTGGCTCCCAAAATGTCTTATTATCATTCGGACATGATTTTTTAAAAATAGAATTACCTCTAAGGCGGTATAAAAATATTTTTAATATGTAAATTATGATACATTGTAGAGGTCAACAAGAAGTATGCTACGATTCTGTATACATATTTTTTGCTGTCAAATTGTGATGGTGATAGTTTAATATGAGCTTGGTGTGATGGTGATAGGTTAATATGAGCTTGGTGTGATGGTGATAGGTTAATATGAGCTTGGTGTGAGGGTGATAGGTTAATATGAGCTTGGTGTGAGGGTGATAGGTTAATATGAGCTTGGTGTGAGGGTGATAGGTTAATATGAGCTTGGTGTGATGGTGATAGGTTAATATGAGTTTGGTGTGATGGTGATAGGTTAATATGAGCTTGGTGTGATGGTGATAGGTTAATATGAGCTTGGTGTGATGGTGATAGGTTAATATGAGCTTGGTGTGATGGTGATAGGTTAATATGAGTTTTGTGTGATGGTGATAGGTTAATATGAGCTTGGTGTGATGGTGATAGGTTATTATGAGCTTGGTGTGATGGTGATAGGTTAATATGAGCTTGGTGTAATGGTGATAGGTTAATATGAGCTTGGTGTGATGGTGATAGGTTAATATGAGTTTGGTGTGATGGTGATAGGTTAATATGAGCTTTGTGTGATGGTGATAGGTTAATATGAGCTTGGTGTGATGGTGATAGGTTAATATGAGCTTGGTGTGATGGTGATAGGTTATTATGAGCTTGGTGTGATGGTGATAGGTTAATATGAGCTTGGTGTGATGGTGATAGGTTAATATGAGTTTGGTGTGATGGTGATAGGTTAATATGAGTTTGGTGTGATGGTGATAGGTTAATATGAGCTTGGTGTGATGGTGATAGGTTAATATGAGCTTGGTGTGATGGTGATAGGTTAATATGAGCTTGGTGTGAGGGTGATAGGTTAATATGAGCTTGGTGTGATGGTGATAGGTTAATATGAGCTTGGTGTGATGGTGATAGGTTAATATGAGCTTGGTGTGATGGTGATAGGTTAATATGAGCTTGGCTCGATCTTCATTTTTGTTTTCGCGTGGTCTTAAAGCGTCTCTCCGTGTGATAGTGCTGATACGATTGAGTGCCGTGTGATAGTGCTGATACGATTGAGTGCCGTGTGATAGTGTTGATACGATTGAGTGCCGTGTGATAGTGTTGATACGATTGAGTGCCGTGTGATAGTGTTGATACGATTGAGTGCCGTGTGATAGTGTTGATACGATTGAGTGCCGTGTGATAGTGTTGATACGATTGAGTGCCGTGTGATAGTGTTGATACGATTGAGTGCCGTGTGATAGTGTTGATACGATTGAGTGCCGTGTGATAGTGCTGATACGATTGAGTGCCGTGTGATAGTGTTGATACGATTGAGTGCCGTGTGATAGTGTTGATACGATTGAGTGCCGTGTGATAGTGTTGATACGATTGAGTGCCGTGTGATAGTGTTGATACGATTGAGTGCCGTGTGATAGTTTTGATACGATAGAGCGCCGAGACAAGAGAAGTTTCAGGATAAGATCTGGAGCGGAAGAAATACATCATTTCATCATTTTTTTTCCTAAAAAGTCATCATCAAGCTGGCATCCTTTATGACCCACCGCCTTGTTAGACATATTGTTATAACCCACCGCCTAGATAGACATATTGTTATAACCCACCGCCTGATAGACATATTGTTATAACCCACCGCCTGACAGACATATTGTTATAACCCACCGCCTGATAGACATATTGTTATAACCCACCGCCTTGATAGACATATTGTTATAACCCACCGCCTGATAGACATATTGTTATAACCCACGGAAAGAAATATTGTTATACCCACAGCCTAGATCAGTGGTTCTCAACCTTCCTAATGCCGCAACCCTTTATTACAGTTCTTCATGTAGTGCCGAACCCCAGCCATAAAATTATTTTCGTGGCTACTTCATAAATATGTGTTTTCCGAGGGTCTTAGGCGACCCCTGTGTAAGGGTCGTTCGACCCACAGGCTGAGAACCTTCTGGCCTAAATAGACATATTGTTATAACCCACCGCCACACAGGACAAGTAAGTGTGGATGAGATGTACAAAGTATAAATAATAATATAATTAGTCAAGTTAGTAGTGGAGCCAAGGGTATGGAGCTTCTCAGCTATCCCCCCAAAAAAAGAAAATATTATTGTCTCTGCTAAGCTGCCTTCCCCATGTACAATACTTGGCACACCCGTCAGTATGCCGACTCATTGACAGTTTACTTTTTGGTGACGGTTGTAGTTTGCAGTCAAAGAAAACAATATTCTCTCTGGACAAGGAAAAATGTCGTCATGGTTGAACATCCAACCACGGAAGGATCTTAGATCACAATGGAAATCCTTCAATTTAATTTTAAAAAAATGTAATTATTTTTTTTTCCACACAGGATAAAAATTCTCTTCTAAGCGGAGATTAGAAAACTGGCAACCGATCCCCTTCGTTGGATAATTTTTTATGAATTTAAATTATTTCATCCAGGTAATTGTATTTATGTTGATAACTTTACATAGCAAGACCAACAACAACTTTCTTTTCTTATTCTTCTTTTTCTTTCTCCGTTTATGTGTGTATTGTTGTTGTTGTTGTTTTTTGTTTTTGTTTTTAGTATTGAAAAGTTTATTTGATGAGTTTTCAATGAAACAATTTAAATTAAACAGGTCTGAAAACTGGAGGAGCATAACCGTGTTTTATATTTAAAATAGGAAAACACATTTCATCGATAGATTCCTTTGTTTAATGTCTTTAAGGCCAGCTAGAGAGGCAAGATTGTGAGGCCATTCGAAATAAGGCTCAGGCAAACGTAATGTGGGTACAACAATGTTCACGAAGTATAATCAAGTTTTTAACAGAGTGAATACTCCTAATAGAGATTTTTGAATCCATAAATAGAGGATTTGTTTGGACGTAGCTGATGTGCTGGCAGAAAGAGATCAAACGATCTTTGCAGGGAGTGTTAATGCGTAGTCATTGGCCACAGTGTCTTAGCCGTTTTTTTATTACCCGTCCAACAAAACAACAAAGTAAAGTTATTACAAACTCTTTTCGTTGACAGATCTTAGAATTTTATAAGGATTATTGAACGCATCGCACTGCTTCTTCCCTCTTCTCAAAGACTTTTTTTATGTAGTCTCCCTCTCTCTCTCTCTTTCTTTCTCTCTCTATCTCTCTTTCTCTCTCTCTCCCATTCTATCTCATTCTTAATCTCTCTCTCTCTTACTCTCTCTTTCTTACTCTCTCTTAATCTCTTACTCTCTCTCTTACTCTCTCTTTTACTCTCTCTCTTACTCTCTCTCTTCCTCTCTCTCTCTTACTATCACCCTTACACTCCCATTCTTGATCTCTCTCTCTTACTCTCTATTACCCTCTCTTATTCTCTCTTTCTCTCTATCTTGCTCTCTATCTTGCTCTCTATCTCTCTTTCTCTCTCTCTCTCTTACCACTATCTTTCTCTCTTGTCGTCAGACTCGAAGCCTTGTTGGATTTCCAAAAGCCGTTCCTTATGGGCACGTCACTTAGGTCAAGGTCACATCGACTTGGCCAAAACTAATCAAATTGCATGGTGTACAACATTAAGCCGGTCCGATGGTGCTAGAGATGCTACCCCACCACGCCCACCACTAACCAACCGCGATGTAGGTTTTTATGTTGATGGAACTGTCCTATCACTTCAAATTTTGTATATGTTCTGGGTAGATCGTCATCACAGTCCCGATGTAATCAACAGCCTAAAAGATCACAGATCGTCATCACAGTCCCGATGTAATCAACAGCCTAAAAGATCACAGATCCTTGTCACAGTCCCGATGTATCAACAACATACAAAGCCCATTACAGCAATAACATTAAAAACATAAGAGACAGTTCTTACGATCATGAATTGACCTCGCTATTCAGTGGCGAGATGACTTTCTCATAGAAAGAGATAGAGGGGTAGAGATACACAAGGGAAATAGGAGAGAGAGGTGGAGAGGGAGACAAACGGGGACAAAGCGAGATGGGGAGCGAGAGTGAGAGAAAATGTGGAAAGAAAAAGAAAGGGGGTGGAGAAGAGCGTGAGGAGGCGAGGTAAGAGGCGTGTAGGGTGAGTAAGAGAGAAGGAGAAAAGGTGAGAGAGGAAGAGAGAGTGAGAGATAAACAGGGATGAGAAGGCTAATCCACGGGTCAACCAGTTTGCCCAGGAAATTTGATTTGGTTAGGGTCCATCTTTTGCTCAAATAATGGTCCCGCGAGAACAAGGGATGCCGGCTCACGTCTGCTATGTGCTTGGTGTAAGCTAGAAGGGTGTGGGGTGGAGGTTAGGGTGGCGGGTGTGGATTATGTTTGTATACTTGTTTGTTGGCACCACGAGGCAGACATCGTCCATTGGCGAATGTGTACCGGTGAAGTAGACGAATACATGATGCTGAATAATGGAAGGAAAGTTTGAGAGTAAAACTATGTATCACTATGACCGAAATTATTTGATAGGGAAAATAGTTCATGGAGTATAAAAATGGAATCGCTTATAACACCTTATATAGTTTTTAATGTAACAAAAATATTTTTGCTTTATTTATTTAGGAGACTAGCAAATCTTCAGACTGCATGTTCCAGATTGCATTTTCCGACTGCATGTTTCCGAGTGCATGTTTCCAACTGCATGTTTCCGACTGTATATTTCAGACTGCATGTTTCAGACAGTCTCCAATCAATTTCTTTGACTCAAAATCAAAGCCTTCGGCCAAGAACTGAATGTTGCATACTAGAACAGAATGTTGCATACTAGAACTGAATGTTGCATACTAGAACTGAATGTTGCATACTAGAACTGAATGTTGCATACTAGAACTGAATGTTGCATACTAGAAATGAATGTTGCGGACTAGAACTGAATGTTGCATACTAGAACTGAATGTTGCAGACTAGAACTGAATGTTGCATACTAGAACTGAATGTTGCAGACTAGAACTGAATGTTGCATACTAGAACTGAATGTTGCAGACTAGAACTGAATGTTGCAGACTAGAACTGAATGTTGCATACTATTACTATAACTGAATGTTTCGTGAAATAATACTTGGCAGCAATTGTTCTGAATCACAGCCTGTAAATGTGTGCTTGGGTGGGTGGTATGTGGTGTGAGATATGGGCTCGGGTGTGTGGTGTGAGATGTGGGCTTAGATGTGTGGTGTGAGATGTGGGCTTGGATGTGTGGTGTGAGATGTGGGCTTGGATGTGTGGTGTGAGATGTGGGCTTGGGTGTGTGGTGTGAGATGTGGGCTCGGGTGTGTGGTGTGAGATGTAGGCTTGGATGTGTGGTGTGAGATATGGGCTCGGGTGTGTGGTGTGAGATGTAGGCTTGGATGTGTGGTGTGAGATGTGGGCTTGGATGTGTGGTGTGAGATGTGGGCTTGGGTGTGTGGTGTGAGATGTGGGCTTGGATGTGTGGTGTGAGATGTGGGCTTGGATGTGTGGTGTGAGATGTGGGCTTGGGTGTGTGGTGTGAGATGTGGGCTTGGATGTGTGGTGTGAGATGTGGGCTTGGGTGTGTGGTGTGAGATGTGGGCTCGGGTGTGTGGTGTGAGATGTAGGCTTGGATGTGTGGTGTGAGATATGGGCTCGGGTGTGTGGTGTGAGATGTAGGCTTGGATGTGTGGTGTGAGATGTGGGCTTGGATGTGTGGTGTGAGATGTGGGCTTGGGTGTGTGGTGTGAGATGTGGGATTGGGTGTGTGGTGTGAGATGTGGGCTTGGATGTGTGGTGTGAGATGTGGGCTTGGATGTGTGGTGTGAGATGTGGGCTTGGGTGTGGTGTGAGATGTGGGCTTGGATGTGTGGTGTGAGATGTGGGCTTGGGTGTGTGGTGTGAGATGTGGGCTTGGCTGTGTGGTGTGAGATATGGGCTCGGGTGTGTGGTGTGAGATGTGGGATTGGATGTGTGGTGTGAGATGTGGGCTTGGATGTGTGGTGTGAGATGTGGGCTTGGGTGTGTGGTGTGAGATGTGGGCTTGGATGTGTGGTGTGAGATGTGGGCTCGGGTGTGTGGTGTGAGATGTGGGCTCGGGTGTGTGGTGTGAGATGTGGGCTCGGGTGTGTGGTGTGAGATGTGGGCTTGGATGTGTGGTGTGAGATGTGGGCTCGGGTGTGTGGTGTGAGATGTGGGCTCGGGTGTGTGGTGTGAGATGTGGGCTTGGATGTGTGGTGTGAGATATGGGCTCGGGTGTGTGGTGTGAGATGTGGGCTTGGATGTGTGGTGTGAGATGTGGGCTTGGGTGGGTGTGATGTATAGTATTTTGGGAGAGGAGGGAGGTCGCTGCTTGAATCCAACTATACACGTCAGTGATTGATAGAGCAACAATTTATTTAGATCACATTAAATGTGTATGATGACATATTAAGCCACATGACTGTTAGAGACATTTATATCTACTGAATATCCAGCTGTGGTCAGCTCTTACTGCACAAACGAGTAGGTATGCCTAGTGGTCAGCTCTTACTGCACACACGAGTAGGTATGCCTAGGGGTCATCTCTTACTGCACTAACGAGTAGGTATGCCTAGTGGTCATCTCTTACTGCACTAACGAGTAGGTATGCCTAGTGGTCAGCTCTTACTGCACACACGAGTAGGTATGCCTAGTGGTCATCTCTTACTGCACACACGAGTAGGTATGCCTAGTGGTCATCTCTTACTGCACACACGAGTAGGTATGCCTAGTGGTCATCTCTTACTGCACTAACGAGTAGGTATGCCTAGTGGTCATCTCTTACTGCACTAACGAGTAGGTATGCCTAGTGGTCATCTCTTACTGCACTAACGAGTAGGTATGCCTAGTGGTCAGCTCTTACTGCACACACGAGTAGGTATGCCTAGTGGTCAGCTCTTACTGCACTAACGAGTAGGTATGTCTAGTGGTCAGCTCTTACTGCACACACGAGTAGGTATGCCTAGGGGTCATCTCTTACTGCACTAACGAGTAGGTATGCTCAGTGGTTATCTCTTACTGCACAAACGAGTAGGTATGCCTAGTGGTCATCTCTTACTGCACACACGAGTAGGTATGCCTAGTGGTCATCTCTTACTGCACTAACGAGTAGGTATGCCTAGTGGTCATCTCTTACTGCACAAACGAGTAGGTATGCCTAGTGGTCATCTCTTACTGCACTAACGAGTAGGTATGCCTAGTGGTCAGCTCTTACTGCACTAACGAGTAGGTATGCCTAGTGGTCATCTCTTACTGCACTAACGAGTAGGTATGCCTAGGGGTCAGCTCTTACTGCACACACGAGTAGGTATGCCTAGTGGTCATCTCTTACTGCACTAACGAGTAGGTATGCCTAGTGGTCAGCTCTTACTGCACACACGAGTAGGTATGCCTAGTGGTCATCTCTTACTGCACACACGAGTAGGTATGCCTAGTGGTCAGCTCTTACTGCACACACGAGTAGGTATGCCTAGGGGTCATCTCTTACTGCACTAACGAGTAGGTATGCTCAGTGGTTATCTCTTACTGCACTAACGAGTAGGTATGCCTAGTGGTCATCTCTTACTGCACTAACGAGTAGGTATGCCTAGGGGTCATCTCTTACTGCACTAACGAGTAGGTATGCTCAGTGGTTATCTCTTACTGCACACACGAGTAGGTATGCCTAGTGGTCATCTCTTACTGCACACACGAGTAGGTATGGTCAGTGGTTATCTCTTACTGCACACACGAGTAGGTATGCCTAGTGGTCATCTCTTACTGCACACACGAGTAGGTATGCCTAGTGGTCAGCTCTTACTGCACACACGAGTAGGTATGCCTAGTGGTCAGCTCTTACTGCACACACGAGTAGGTATGCCTAGTGGTCATCTCTTACTGCACACACGAGTAGGTATGCCTAGTGGTCATCTCTTACTGCACACACGAGTAGGTATGCCTAGTGGTCAGCTCTTACTGCACACACGAGTAGGTATGCCTAGTGGTCAGCTCTTACTGCACACACGAGTAGGTATGCCTAGTGGTCAGCTCTTACTGCACACACGAGTAGGTATGCCTAGTGGTCAGCTCTTACTGCACACACGAGTAGGTATGCCTAGGGGTCATCTCTTACTGCACTAACGAGTAGGTATGCCTAGTGGTCAGCTCTTACTGCACACACGAGTAGGTATGCCTAGTGGTCAGCTCTTACTGCACTAACGAGTAGGTATGCCTAGTGGTCATCTCTTACTGCACTAACGAGTAGGTATGTCTAGTTTTCAGCTCTTACTGCACACTCGAGTAGGTATGCCTAGGGGTCATCTCTTACTGCACTAACGAGTAGGTATGCTCAGTGGTTATCTCTTACTGCACAAACGAGTAGGTATGCCTAGTGGTCATCTCTTACTGCACACACGAGTAGGTATGCCTAGTGGTCATCTCTTACTGCACTAACGAGTAGGTATGTCTAGTGGTCTGCTCTTACTGCACACACGAGTAGGTATGCCTAGGGGTCATCTCTTACTGCACTAACGAGTAGGTATGCCTAGTGGTCATCTCTTACTGCACTAACGAGTAGGTATGCCTAGTGGTCAGCTCTTATTGCACACACGAGTAGGTATGCCTAGGGGTCATCGCTTACTGCACTAACGAGTAGGTATGCCTAGTGGTCATCTCTTACTGCACTAACGAGTAGGTATGCTCAGTGGTTATCTCTTACTGCACTAACGAGTAGGTATGCTTAGTGGTCAGCTCTTACTGCACTAACGAGTAGGTATGCCTAGTGTTCAGCGCTTACTGCACTAACCAGTAGATATGCTTAGTGCCAAATGTGCAGGTGTTAGTTTTCAGACGTCATACAGCATGCACTCAATTCAAATACTTAAAAAAACAACCTTATAACTCGATACTATTGTTTTTTTCAAGAAACACGCACACATATATAAGAAACAAATGCATGGAATCTTTCAAATTCTATACAGTGTCTACATTTACCACCATTACCAATTCATATAACATTTTATACCCCGATTGCCAACTTATTTATAAGCCCCAATGAACCAACGGATATATATATTTATATTCCCACCCTGATTACTAATGTATATGTATATATTACTAATACATACATATATATATATATATATATATATGTCTGTCTTCTAGTTTAAATAAAAACTTTATGGCCGATTTTGACAAAATCCAAACTATGTGTGAATTAGAGTGTTTTTTGGCTGCTAACATTCATATGTTGTTTGTCGGATAGTTTATTAAGTTAAATTCTGACCCCTTCCTCCCAAATTTTCCAGTATCACGTCACGTGTGGCTAGAATCACTTTTTACTTTAACAACCTACAGTAGATATGGCCAAACTCGCCACCACGGTTTCATGGTCAGTGTTAAATTGTATGTCTATTCAAGAGATATTTGAAAGAAATATTTCCTCTGCTCCCAAGACATTCATTTTTAATACGATCGAGTATTTTTTTTTCAGCAACTTTCCAAGCTTTACAATATTAAATAGAGAAGTAAAACAACAATTTACAAAATGTATGCCGCCAAACATTGGCGACGGCAATGAGTGAACTTCCCATCTACTAAAGTTACTTGATAAAACATGAACTCAAGTAACGCACATTTTGGAATCCCAATTTTTGCGACACCTCTTCCCCCCATGATGCATCAGTGCACACTTTTTATTTCACGCCCATGAACTATATTAAAGATTCTGGCGTCTTAATCATTTTTAAACCGAATATTTACACAATTTTAAAATTAAGACTATTTTATTTTCCGAAAATAAAATATTACGCACCAAACGCAGTTGCGTAATTTACAAAAAAAAATAATTAATTATTTAGTCTAATTAACGGGAATTATATTTTGAGTGCTATTGAACTCATTATTGAACCAGACTTTTGAAACATTTAGAACTATTTGTAATATACTCTCAATACCAAATACGCTGAATAGGAAGCAGTCCATAAGAAGCCGTCCACGAGTCACACCAGAAGCGTAATATTGTTAAGAGATATCAAACAATTATTTAAAAAATAAGTAAATGGTATCGATATACGATGTTCTGAAACTGAAATTGGCCGCACTGAAGAGAGAATGCCCCCAAGCTTGTTTGGGTCTCAGCTGGTGGGCTGAGTTGTTGAGCCAAAAGAAGGTATCGATTACGTTCTCTTGATCAGAGGCAGTGACGCTTGTTTTGTGTTTTGGTGATCTCCAAGGATTTGGGGGGGGGGGGGGGGGGAGATTTGCAGAGAGAACTAAGGACCAGAGTAGGACTCACTGACGGATGTGAGATCATCTTGATGTTTTCGTCTTTCGAGTTCAGAAATTTTTAGGCCTCCTGTAGTGGTGTTACTCGATACCTTCAGATTCTTTAATCCGGTTTTAGTTCTCGGAAACTGCTTGGGGTCGAAGTTAGGTATTTGGTTGAATAGATTGGAATTGGTGGAGGGTGGGGGTATTTGGTGGAAGAGATTTGTAATTGATGGAGGGGGTGGGTATTTGGTGGAAGTTTTGGATTTTTTGGGGAGGGGATGTGTATTTGGGGAGGGCGAGCATTTCCAAATCATTTTTTGGGGACAATTTTTAGTGAACATTGTGTTGAATTTTCTGTTTAAGTAGGAGGTGGATTTAGTCGAGTATAAAATGTTGCGTACTATTGTTGCGTACAGATTTTGCGTACTACTGTTGCGTAAAATTGTTGCTTACTATCGTTACGCGCGTTGTGATATCATTTGTGGTGAATGGGTTCCTCTGGATAGTTAGAACCACTGCTGAGTTCTTGTTATCAAGCTTTCGGGGGCGCATTACGTGTGTTATCCGTGACGTCATCTCTGTTGCCAAGGTAAATGTGTGTAGTTCTTCAACCAGCCAATGCGGAACCCTTGGAATTGAGACCATCCTTGTTGACTACCTGCTCTTATAACTTGATTTCCATTACGCTATCGTAACTTGTGTGTCCTAAAGATTTTCTATTACTATTATAAATATGATTTTTTTTTGTATACTGCTGTTTAATTTTTATGTTTGTTTGGATATCTTGCTTAGTTAATTTTTTTTAATAAGTTTTTTAAAAAAATGTATGAAATTCTTAGTTTTTGCGATCATGTCGAACGACCCTTACACAGGAGTCGTTAAGACCATCCGAAAACACATATTTATGAAGAAGCAATGAAAATGATTTTAGGGTTGGGGGGGGGGGGTCACCACAACACGAGGCGCTGTATTGCAGTGTCATAGTATTAGGAAGGTTGAGAACCACTGCAGTAGACGCTGCAATCCTAGTGTTTTATAATGCCCGGTCTTGTAATCTATAGTGGTTCCGTTCGGATTTATTTTGGAATAGAGCGTTTCCTACAACCACCGTTTACGTTATGATCATACCATTTGTAATCGACGCCACTGTTTGGGGAAGCCTTATCACGTGAAACGTTTTCGGTAAATATTTTCAGTCTATAGTGTATAAGCTCAGGGGTCGACAGGCTTTGGATATTCCTGATGCACAAGGCTTTGAAGACCAGCTCTCACCGCCTCCAGCAAGGACTCCATGCTACAGAGGTCTTCCGTGCGTGCTTACAAATCGTTCCGTGAGTAAGCTCTTTAGGACCCGCTCTTTGACAACAAGTGTGTCAGACAGGCGACCGCTAAACGGATAAGTGACCAAAAGTTTATTGATAAAACCACACCAGTAACAGAATACCAAGAAAGAGAGAGAAAAAAAAGAGGAAAATATTTTTTTTTCAAGACGAGTGGTGGGGTTAGCACGCTGTCTGAAGAAAAGGTCAATAAGTAATCGCTGAAAATGGGAAGTAACTGACATAGAAAATCGAAAACAACTGGATAAGGACAGGGACCGGAAGTGGTGGGATGATGGCAATGAGCCAATCGCGCTGGTCCTCCATATTTGACTGAGTCTGTAATGGTGTTAATTAAAATGTTTGCCATATTTTTTTCTCACGTTTGTCAGATTAAGTTTTCCTCGTTCGATTTGGTTAGACGCTCTTTGCCACAACAGGATCTACTGACAGTGCAACAACAAGATCTACTGACAGTGCGACAACAGGATCTACTGACCGTGCGACAACAGGATCCACTGACCGTGCGACAACAGGATATACTGACCGTGCGACAACAGGATCTACTGACCGTGCGACAACATGATCTACTGACAGCTGATTAAATATAAGGTGCACTTTGGTCAATTTGTACTAAAAAATTTATTGGAAATTTGTCTATCTTGTAATTTTAAAAAGTGAGTACTTAATTTAATCCCCCGTTTTTTTTTTTTTTACCATTCCAAGGTCCAAAACACACCATACCAATACTTCATTTACTTGATCGCATAGAGTCATAGGAGCAGTGGCATACGGAAGTGGTGAGGGCGCCGATGGGTGGTCTGCCACGAGGGGCATTTGGTTTTCTTGATGTGTAGTGGCGGAGTTTTAGGCCAGGAAGGGGAGAACAAATCTTGTTACGCACCTGGCGGCTTAAACCATAGCTACGCCTCTGCATACACGGTAAGAGAAAAGCAGCCTGGCATTTTTTTTTGCATTCAGAAAATGAAAAATACAATTATTTGAAAGAGACGTATATGAAAATATTGAAATCCCTTTGTCTTGATGACAATTTCCCCACCCAACTGTTCTTATGTGGTGGCGCCCAATATGCCTTATCTACAACAATCCAATATGCCTTATCTCCAACAATGCAGTATGCTTCCCCTCCAACAATCCAATATGCTCTTTCTCCAGCAATCTGAAATGCAATGCCTCCAGCAATCCAACATGCCCGACCTCCAATAATGCAACATTTCTGTTTCTTTTCACGCAAGATATAACAGCCCTGTACCGTGGCTGTACCACACTGCCTGGGGTGTTGACCTGCACTCACTTCTGTGTTGGGACATTCAGTCCGAGGGTACCCCCGGCTATTATTGGCGCGCATTGTAATTATGATGGCTTCGGAAAAAAGGTGTGGGCGATGGGGGTGTTAACTTTTAGACATTCGCTTTAAGAGAAAAATTTTGCGCGGGGGGGGGGGGGTGGTGTGGAATCAATGCTTGATAAGAAGAAAAATACCCAATGGCTTAAGAAAGGGGTTGCAAAGGGGGCGGGGGGCATTTTCGACCAACTGCAGAGTTTTTTTCGTGGAAGGAGGTGGCTCCATACCGAGCGTAGGGGTTATATTGAACTGGACGAGATGGTCACTCATGATGAGCTAAGTGTACATTTAAAGTAGATCAACATCAGTTGGGCGTGGTGAGGGGGGGGGTCATCAGCCAAGATAACACATTAAACTGTATAAAAACGAAAAGAAACTTCTGTCTATTCCAACAAGTTAAACTTCTGTCTATTCCAACAATTTAAGCTTCTGTCTACTCCAACAAGGTAAGGTTCTGTCTACTCCAACAAGTTAAACTTCTGTCTACTCCATTAAACATCCGTCTATTCCAACAAGTTAAGAGAAGGCGCTACAATAAATCGAGTTGTCCATTTCCAGACAGTAAGATGTATACACTAAAGAAAGCAACTGGCTGTCCACAAGTCACGGGTATGTATACGCCATGCTGTTGGTGATGTGCAATGTACTATTTATCATGACAAACGTGCTGGCGCACATGTCCAAAGTAGATAAAGAATTTTGACTACACGTTTTCCCATTGATGGATGATGTCATACGTTAGACCAGCGATTCTGAAACTGTGGGTCGCGACCCCTTTGGCGGCCGACCCAACCTTACACACCCAAGAACATCGGAAAACACATTTTTGGGAAGTAGCAAAGCAAATAATTTTCTGTTTGGGGTCACCACAACATGAAGAACTGTAAAAAAGGGTCTCGGCATTAGGAAGGTTGAGAAGCACTGCGTTAGAGGTTTCAAGACTTTTTTTTTGTCACCGAAGTTTTTCTGCGTCGACAATATCCCAAGAGCGCTATAATGTTAAATTGTAACAAGTGCATTGCGAAGGTGTCTTAAAAACCTTTATTGAACATATCGAAAAATAAGAGTGTAACAGCTCAAATGTGGACATACTAATTTATCTCGGATAATGTATTGTTTTTGGTAATTTTAATGTACAGGAAGTTAATTAGATTATGATGGATGTCATGCGCAGAAGTACAGCCGATTTTAGGCTCAGGCCATGATTCATTGTTTTCATCTTATAACATCGTGTGATTTACATGTGTGAAGCAATACGACAATATATATCATCTTTTCTCCAGTGTAGGAGACTTATTATTATTGTGCTCTGTGTCAAGTGATGAATAAAAGACAGTGATGATCAATCACGACGTTCTGCCTTGTGTTCATTGAAGATATGATGAGAGCGGTAAAAGTGATTAATTAAATCGAAGATAGCTACAAGTTAATTCATCCAGCCTACAAGTAAACTGTAACATCGGCATCACAAATAACGATGTTGTTGCAAAACTAGTAGTACAAGGGCGTGAAACGGCGTTACCTGAAGCAGTGGTTCCCAAACCGCTCACCTGGATCCTCATCTCCATCCGCCTATATAATCACTGGTCATCAGTAACATGGCAACGTAATGACGGTTTGTGTGCATTTATCATGCACCCCACTTCCTTTATGTACATATATCCTGGCACATCAAGATATTGACATTCTCACTATTAAACATCACATATGACTTTTTTTTTTACAAGCCATCCAGGTAAATTAATTACTGTAACAATATGGCCTAGTTACGACCACGACCTCTCAGTGTGTCATGTCACGCCGTGAACACAGGACCAATTGCAGGACATTACCGTTAACGTGTGATTCAACTCTCTATCTAGAAGGTTATTACCCTCACTCGTATCCTAGACTTGCGAGCCCGAACAGTTGTGGAAATAGCTGCTTAATTATTTGATTACAGATGTACGTAAAAGTGGTCGTAGTATTTCATCTACCACTGGGCTAGGTACGCTGCAAAGACGAGTCACCGCTGGGAGTCGTGGCTCCAGAGAACTAATTTTTCTGTAAAGGGCTTCTGAAAATTTACTTATGATGTGGAGTCTTTGAGTCGTATCTAGTTGCTAGAGTCAACGAGCCACAAGTGTGACATCGGTTTTTAAATGCCGGGATGATTAATTCAAGTGGGCGATGCATTTCAAGTTTATTTGAGCTAGTAAACTTGGTCTGAGCAATAAGAGATGAACATCCAGGAACGCCGGTCAGAAATCAGAAATGGTTAATCCTAACAAAACAATCTCAGTGTTCACGACAAGATAATCCAGTCACCACGCTTTCCAACTAATAATTATAACCGATTCTAAAGTAAGTGACAACGCTGTCATCGACTGTCTGGTTTTTTTTTTCGTTCAAAGCTAAAGTTTTACACTTAACCACACCACTCGGGCACACCACTCAGGCACACCAATCAGGCACACCGCTCAAAAACATCACTTGACATCACCACTCAGCCACAACACTCAGCTATACCACTCAGCCACACCACTCAGGCACACCACCCAACAACACCACTCAGTCATATCACTCAGGCATACCACTCAACAACACCACTCAGCCACATCACTCAACAACACCACTCAGCCACACTACTCAGCCACACATATCAACTACACCACTCAGGCACACCACAAAGCCACACCACTCAGGCACATCACTCAACAAAAACACTCAGGCACACCCTTCAGGCACACCCCTCAGGCACATCACTCAACAACACCACTAGGGCACACCACACAGCTACACATCTCAGGCACTTTACTCAACAACACCACTCAGCCACACCACTCAGGCACACCACTCAGGCACACCACTCAGCCACACCACTCAGCCACACCACTCAGCCACACCACTCAGCCACACCACTCAGCCACACCACTCAACAACACCACTCAGCCACACCACTCAGCCACACCACTCAGGCTCATCATTAAGCCACACTCCTGAGCCTGATTCCTCCCCCCCGGTCATCCCCCCACATATTCCCAATGTGTACCATTACACAACACAACATAACAGAGACGATGTACCTCAGACGCACCAGGTGACAACCTTCCTCGCCAGACTACACCACCGTTGCCAAAAGCCCATGTTCATCAGCCAAGACGTAGTCGAGACAATAATGGTTTAGTTCGCGACTCGACATCCGACAACATGTTTCCACCTTTAAAACTTTATTTCGACATCAACGCTGAGTTGTGAGGCCACATAAGTTGAAAAAAAAAATCCACCGAATGTAATCAGGGATTCTAAATATATCTTTAATTGCCCCCCCCCTCCCCATCAGTCGAAAACCAGTGTACCTCTAACTTTTAAGTTTTGCCGATGGATAACTTTCCTCGTGACCGGCACGAGATTTGTTCATTTTTTAAAATTATGTTTTTATGTAACCTAAATATGTCATACAATGTTTTGTATTTAACCTAATTATATCATACTATTAAATTTTACCTACATATTTTGTCATACAAAATTTTTATATTAACCCAAATATGTCGTAAAATATTTTGGTATTTAACCTAAATATGTCATACAATGTTTTTGTATTTAACCTAAATATGTCATACAATATTTTTGTATTTAACTAAATATGTCATACAATATTTTTGTATTTAACCTAAATATGTCATACAATACTTTTGTATGTAACCTAAATATGTCATACAATATTTAGTATTTAACCTAAATATGTCATATAATATTTTTGTATTTAACCTAAATATGTCATACAATATTTTTGTATTTAACCTACATATGTCACACCATATTTTTGTATTTAACCTAAATATGTCATATAATATTTTTGTATTTAACCTAAAAATGTCATACAATATTTTTCAATCCCGGATGAGCCAATGCGAGAGGTTTCTTTTAACTAACACTTAATTTATTGATAAACTTTATATTTTTTTGTGCTAAGGCGATGTAAATTTAATTACTTTTATCCAGTGTGTCGACTCATGTTGTGAGGTCCTTTGACCAACATTTTGGGAAGCACTGCCCTAGACGATTCCAATGCCACCACATACAAGTATTTAAGATCATCTATCCGACAACGACAGAGAGAATTTCTATTTCGATCTTCTCTCCACCCAGGAGATCCAGTCTCAGAAAGGTTCTACTTCCACCTTCTCTCCATCAATGAGGTCCAGTCTCAGAAAGGTTCTACTTCCACCTTCTCTCCACCCAGGAGATCCAGTCTCAGAAAGGTTCTACTTCCACCTTCTCTCCATCAATGAGATCCAGTCTCAGAAAGGTTCTACTTCCACCTTCTCTCCATCAATGAGGTCCAGTCTCAGAAAGGTTCTACTTCCACCTTCTCTCCATCAATGAGGTCCAGTCTCAGAAAGGTTCTACTTCCACCTTCTCTCCACCCAGGAGATTCAGTCTCAGAAAGGTTCTACTTCCACCTTCTCTCCATCAATGAGGTCCAGTCTCAGAAAGGTTCTACTTCCACCTTCTCTCCATCCAGGAGGTCAAGTCTCCGAAAAGTTCTACGTCCACCTTCTCTCCATCAATGAGATCCAGTCTCAGAAAGGTTCTACTTCCACCTTCTCTCCATCAATGAGATCCAGTCTCAGAAAGGCTCTACGTCCACCTTCTCTCCATCAATGAGATCCAGTCTCAGAAAGGTTCTACTTCCACCTTCTCTCCATCAATGAGATCCAGTCTCAGAAAGGCTCTACGTCCACCTTCTCTCCATCCAGGAGGTCAAGTCTCCGAAAAGTTCTACGTCCACCTTCTCTCCATCAATGAGATCCAGTCTCAGAAAGGTTCTACTTCCACCTTCTCTCCATCAATGAGATCCAGTCTCAGAAAGGCTCTACGTCCACCTTCTCTCCATCCAGGAGGTCAAGTCTCCGAAAAGTTCTACGTCCACCTTCTCTCCATCAATGAGATCCAGTCTTAGAAAAGGTCTACTTCCACCTTCTCTCCACCCAGGAGCTCCGGTGACAAACATGTGAAGGCAAGTGTACCGTCTTGGTAACACGGAGGACGCGTGCTTCTACTTGACTAAGCCATCGATCAGCTGAACGGGACGACGGGCATCCCACTTCAAGATTCAAATGTTTAATGGCACTGTTAGAAAAACTCCAACAACAACACCGTTGCTATACAGTGACATAAATGCCAACTTTCAGTTGTGTTTGTTGCAGTTCTCATTTGAAAGCGCATAGTCAGAATAAAATGTAATATATTTTTCTAAACATTAATTGTAGTCTAAACTTTAGAGTTTCACATTATCTTCAATAAAACTTAAAAAAAAAAAACAATAAAAAAGAAATTATGCCTAATTTCAAGAACTCATTTGTAGAAATTTCGCAAAATCCACTGTCGTTCTGACGATAAAAGCGTAGAGTACTTTCGATCGGAGGAGGTAGAGTTCTATGGATTGGAAGGGTATAGAGTACTTCCGATCGGAAGTGGTAGAGTACTTTCTATTGGAAGAGAGTTCTATCGATAGGAAGAAGTAGCGTACTTTTAATTGGAAGTGGTAGAGTACAATTTATTGGAAAAGTACTAAATTCAAATCTATCTATCATTCAGTCAGAATTTAAAAGTTTACTAAGTCTGTTTATCAGAATGAAGAGGCTCACGTAAGACTAATTTGCCTCGATATGAAGTTCAAATAAACCAGTTAGTATCGTAATGTAGTGTCGTAGCGTACTGTCGTAAGATACTCTCGTGAGGTACTGTCTTAATGTAGTGTAGAAAGTAAAGTTATAGGTACCGATATTAATTAAATTGAAACAAATGTTTACTTGCCAAGTGCATTAATTAATGTAAAACCAAGAGCCTCCCATAATCTGATTAGTAATATTATATTACTTAGAAGCTAATTAATTAGTTATCGATTTGAAGCGGCTCAATATATGCCGTCAGGAGTCGGTGCCATCAGGAGTTGGTGCCTTCAGGAGATGGTGCCTTGAGGAGTTGGTGCTTAAAAGGAGTTGGTGACTTCAGAAGGTGGTGCCTTCAGGAGTCGGAGCCTAAAAGGAGTTGGTGCCTTCAGGAGTCGGTGCCTTCAGGAGTTGATGTCTTCGGGAAATGGTGCCTTTAGAGGTTGGTCCCTTCAGGAGTTTTTTTTTTTGCTGATGCCTTTCATTTGGTAATAAGATGGGTTATGTAATAAGCCCAAAAGAGCTTGCGCTCAGGCCGTCATGCACAACCAACAGCCCAAAATGATTCAAGTGGAATTAAAGGGAAAATGATTTTTTCCATTCCGATAAGAGAGGGTGTGAACATAAATATAAAGTATATTTTTGTTTGAGAGCCACTGCCTCAATGTGGGGCATGTTTAAATTCTTCACTCTAATCTTTAAAAAAAAAAATTTTTTTTAGAGAATATAATTAAAACATATCACCCTCCCCCTTTAAACCGTAGTCATCACTGTTAGATTACCCCCTTTAAACCGTAGCCATCATTGTTAGATTACTCCCCTTTAAACCGTAGTCATCATTGTTAGATTACCCCCCTTTAAACCGTAGTCATCACTGTTAGATTACCCCCCTTTAAACCGTAGTCATCATTGTTAGATTACCCCCCTTTAAACCGTAGTCATCATTGTTAGATTACCCCCCTTTAAACCGTAGTCATCACTGTTAGATTACTCCCCTTTAAACCGTAGTCATCATTGTTAGATTACTCCCCTTTAAACCGTAGTCATCATTGTTAGATTACTCCCCTTTAAACCGTAGTCATCATTGTTAGATTACTCCCCTTTAAACCGTAGTCATCATTGTTAGATTACTCCCCTTTAAACCGTAGTCATCATTGTTAGATTACTCCCCTTTAAACCGTAGTCATCATTGTTAGATTACTCCCCTTTAAACCGTAGTCATCACTGTTAGATTACTCCCCTTTAAACCGTAGTCATCATTGTTAGATTACTCCTCTTTAAACCGTAGTCATCACTGTTAGATTACTCCCCTTTAAACCGTAGTCATCATTGTTAGATTACTCCCCTTTAAACCGTAGTCATCACTGTTAGATTACTCCCCTTTAAACCGTAGTCATCACTGTTAGATTACTCCCCTTTAAACCGTAGTCATCATTGTTAGATTACTCCCCTTTAAACCGTAGTCATCATTGTTAGATTACTCCTCTTTAAACCGTAGTCATCACTGTTAGATTACCCCCCCCCCTTTTTTAAACCGTAGTCATCACTGTTAGATTACCCCCCCCCCCCTTTTTAAACCGTAGTCATCACTGTTAGATTACCCGTATAGTTCTATAGGTCGTGTTAATGATGGTCTGATAGAATGAATTTTTTGAAAACTAAAAAACACGTGCAATCCTAGAGACCTCGATAATATGTAATGAATCTTTCCATCAGACCTCGATACTATGTAATGAATCTTTCCTTCAGACCTCGATACTATGTAATGAATCTTTCCTTCAGACCTCGATACTATGTATTGAATCTTTCCTTAAGACATCGATAACATGTATTGAATCTTTCCTTGAGACCTCAATACTATGCATTGAATCTTTCCTTCAGAACTCGATACCATGTACTGAATCTTTCCTTTAGACCTCGATACTATGTATTGAGTTTTCCTTAAGATCTCGATACTATGTACTAAGTATACCTTCAGACTACGATACTATGCTTTGAATTTTCCCTGAGACCTCGATACTATGTATTAGTATTTATTGAGTATCCTTCAGACCTCGATACTCTTGACTAAGTATACCTTCAGAACTCGACGCTATGTACTGAACATTCCTGCAGACCTCGATACTATGTACTGAGCATCTCTTAAGTCCAACATTTAATCCTACTTCTTTACAATGATTACTGTATAATCCATTGAACAAGCAGTAATTATGAATAGATAACTGGCTTCTTTTGTGATCAGTTTATTCAAGTTTAATCCTATGAATATTCAATTAGAGATATTCATATTTGGAACATTTTTTGATGAGCTCGTTTATTCGCTGCAGTGACTATTTCGGGAGGTTACGAAATAAGGATTAAAAATAGCTGGCGTATATCACAAGAAAAAGAAAACAAAAAGTTAGGATTAATTTAGGTAACGTTAGCTAATGTGAGCCCTGATGATAGTTCTAACAAGGTTCAGCTAATCTAGTATTAAATATTCATAGCGCACGACACATGGTGTCCCTTATACGGTATGCGCCAAAAAATTAACAGTACTGAAACTCCCGCATCTTGAACGCATGCGTGGGTTTGTCGACGTCTGATGGCGCCAGGCGCCACGTGTTCCCAGTCCTGAAGAGGAAGATGCTAAATGTTGGGCTGTTATAGATTGAAATTGGTCTCTCGACAGTGGTCCGTAATGGGAACCCTCGTAAGTCAGTGGTCCGTAATGGGAACCCTCATAAGACAGTGGTCCGTAATGGGAACCCTCATAAGACAGTGGTCCGTAATGGGAACCCTCGTAAGTCAGTGGTCCGTAATGGGAACCCTCGTAAGTCAGTGGTCCGTAATGGGAACCCTCATAAGTCAGTGGTCCGTAATGGGAACCCTCATAAGACAGTGGTCCGTAATGGGAACCCTCATAAGTCAGTGGTCCGTAATGGGAACCCTCATAAGTCAGTGGTCCGTAATGGGAACCCTCATAAGTCAGTGGTCCGTAATGGGAACCCTCATAAGTCAGTGGTCCGTAATGGGAACCCTCGTAAGTCAGTGGTCCGTAATGGGAACCCTCATAAGTCAGTGGTCCGTAATGGGAACCCTCATAAGTCAGTGGTCCGTAATGGGAACCCTCATAAGACAGTGGTCCGTAATGGGAACCCTCATAAGACAGTGGTCCGTAATGGGAACCCTCATAAGACAGTGGTCCGTAATGGGAACCCTCATAAGTCAGTGGTCCGTAATGGGAACCCTCATAAGACAGTGGTCCGTAATGGGAACAACTCATAAGACAGTGGTCCGTAATGGGAACCCTCATAAGTCAGTGGTCCGTAATGGGAACCCTCATAAGACAGTGGTCCGTAATGGGAACCCTCATAAGACAGTGGTCCGTAATGGGAACCCTCATAAGTCAGTGGTCCGTAATGGGAACCCTCATAAGACAGTGGTCCGTAATGGGAACCCTCATAAGACAGTGGTCCGTAATGGGAACCCTCATAAGACAGTGGTCCGTAATGGGAACCCTCATAAGTCAGTGGTCCGTAATGGGAACCCTCATAAGTCAGTGGTCCGTAATGGGAACCCTCATAAGACAGTGGTCCGTAATGGGAACCCTCATAAGTCAGTGGTCCGTTATAGGAAAAGAGCTTAAAAGATGGCAAAGGGATTCCAAAAAGATTTAAAAGGACGGCAGCACGTACCACAGTTGTGCTGTATATTCTTATTAAGTAAGCTTTCTTATAAAACCAAGGATAAGTGGGCCGAGTCAATGTAAAGATCTGTGATCTGGGTCTATGACAAGGATAAGTGGGCTAAGTCAATGTAAAGATAAGTGTTCTGCATGAGTCTCTACCAAGGATAAGTGGGCTGAGTCGATGTAGAGGTAGGTTTCTGAGTCTCTACCAAGGATAAGTGGGCTTAGTCGATGTAGAGGTAGGTTTCTGAGTCTCTACCAAGGATAAGTGGGCTGAGTCGATGTAGAGGTAGGTTTCTGAGTCTCTACCAAGGATAAGTGGGCTGAGTCGATGTAGAGGTAGGTTTCTGAGTCTCTACCAAGGATAAGTGGGCTGAGTCGACGTAGAGGTAGGTTTCTGAGTCTCTACCAAGGATAAGTGGGCTGAGTCGATGTAGAGGTAGGTTTCTGAGTCTCTACCAAGGATAAGTGGGCTGAGTCGATGTAGAGGTAGGTTTCTGAGTCTCTACCAAGGATAAGTGGGCTGAGTCGATGTAGAGGTAGGTTTCTGAGTCTCTACCAAGGATAAGTGGGCTGAGTCGATGTAGAGGTAGGTTTCTGAGTCTCTACCAAGGATAAGTGGGCTGAGTCGATGTAGAGGTAGGTTTCTGAGTCTCTACCAAGGATACGTGGGCTGAGTCGATGTAGAGGTAGGTTTCTGAGTCTCTACCAAGGATAAGTGGGCTGAGTCGATGTAGAGGTAGGTTTCTGAGTCTCTACCAAGGATAAGTGGGCTGAGTCTATGACAAGGATAAGTGGGCTGAATATGTCATAAATTAATAATTGAACAGAGTTACGGTTAACGTTCAATTCACGGATAACTAAGGTTAGGTGTTGTCCGATATATTGCCTAGAAATGCAACCTTTGGTCTAAATGAGCCAGTCTTTAACCTAGATACAAAAGGCTAATGCCTAGTAAGCTAGTTGTCATTAACAGATGGATATAAGCTAACAGGGTTCAAAGCCACCCATAGACAGGAAGATCTTTGCCTTCCACAGACTAGAAGGGCTTTGTCTTCCACATACTGGAAGATCATCTTCTTTCACAGACTGGAAGATCTTTGTCTTCCTCAGACTGGAAGATCTTTGTCTTCCTCAGACTGGAAGATCTTTGTCTTCCTCAGACTGGAAGATCTTTGTCTTCCTCAGACTGGAAGATCTTTAAATCCTGTATAATTGAGGCGGCCTGGTGGGTATTTGTTGGACATTTTTATCATTGTCGGGACAAAATTATTCTACGTTCGAGACAATCTGAGGTCAGAAATAAACCTTTCGCCATACAATTCTTTGATTCAGATTCTGTGGGTGTTTCAAGATAGGCTGGGTCAGACATCCGTCGGCCCGCCCCTTGTTATTTATAGATTTCATTCATTTGAGCCACATAAGCCGTCACCGCTCATCAAGCTTTCATGATTGTTGGACTGTCGCAATGGTGCAAGCTCTTCCAAGCTATTTTTAGCCTGCTCAGCGCGTTCCGCGGCCTGAATTATGCACGGCGAAGCAACAACGTTGAGCTCACTAATTAATAATCCCCAACACAGTTCTAAACAATGAAAAGCTATGTTGGTCGTTACAGGCCGCCCGTAAGATATTCCGTTGCCAGGGCGAAAATGAGCTATCTGTGACTTTAGAATTGGAAATGATTATTTGGTTGAGCGTGACTTTCAACCTTCTAGCAATTAGACTCAAAGCCAAAAGTGTTGTAGAGTTATTGCACTTATTTGATCGAAATCGAACCCTTTTATCGTGTCAACATGAAATTTGTTTCGTTTCTTGGCTTTAAAAAAATATTATTATTTTTTAACTGAACAAATAAAAGTCGAATGTGCATCTTTGACTCCAGTCAGATTTACTTTCAGCTTTGAACAAATCATAATTTTGTTAAAACCTGCAAGCAAGCTGGGATGAACGGTAATCATTTTAAGAAAACAAAACTTAAGAGAAGAAAATACATGTTTCAGAGTATTAGGATCTAGCCGTTTTTGTTACATGGACTCAATTGACATTCAGATGAAGGCCACAGACCCCCATCTTAGAATAGAGGTGTATCGTATCCGGAAATTTGATCGAAAGAAATTTCGTCGATGGAAAATTGATCGACGGAAATTTGATCGAACGGAAATTTGGTCGAATCGTTTTTTTAGTTTATACGTTAAAATTTTGCGTCAAATTTCTTTTTGAACGCATTATTTTGTTTTACTATATAGTATAGTGCGTTCAAAAAGAAATTTGACGAACATTTTAATGTCTGAACTGAAAAAAAGATTTCCGTTCGATCAAATTACCGTCGATCAATTTTCCGTCGATGAAATTTCTTTCGATCAAATTTCCGGTAACCATTTTTTATATTACAACATTTCAAACTTCACGCAGGTAACGCCACTCCCCCCGCCCCCCGGACACCTTTTTATGGACCACCAAGGGGGGGGGGGCCCGGGATCATTGTTTAAGCGCCTCTAGCTAGGTATAGTGTGTATTAAATATGACAGTAGTTGCTCTAGTTCGAGACATTTCTTTTTTCAACACCTCGCCAAAGTTACGGTAACAACATCTACACTACACCTGCTCGCTCAGGCCAAAGAAGAGAAAACAACTAAACAATATTCTTTTATGATCACGAGGCGTCGCTGCCAGACTCAAGGAGACACCTGGTCTGATCTGGTTGAATAGCGGTCTAGTGCAGTTTGTATGGCGCTTCAGTGCGAGCAGTGCAAAATTTGAGCATTGAAGGTGGCAAAAAAAAAAAGGGGGGGGGGGTCTACCGGCGGCCAGGGTGGCAAACTCCGCCACACAGGTGGTGGCGTTTGTTAGGATGAACAACCTTGGTGCGCTCCACTGGTTAGGGATGACATCATCGGGCAAACTGGTTGCCCAGAGAAAACCGATAGGAAAAGTAATGAAGGATTAAAACGTGAAGACGGAAGTACATAACATTGATGAGACTCCACGCTCTGATTAAGATGGCGGACCAGTGGAACTGTTGACTTGTTTATGTTATACCTAGCAACCCGAAAAGGGAAAGAATTGTTTAAAAAAAAAATATGCAGTGTTCCTTCGTCTATTCCCCTCCTCCCAAAGTATTTCACCTTACGTGAGTGATCTTGGATCTTCTCCCGGTTCAAATTATTTCTTCTGAGTCATTTGTATTGTCCCGGTTCAAATGATTTCTTCTGAGTCATGTGTATTGTGCCGGTTCAAACTGCTTGTCTCGATCCATGAATACTTTGCTGTTTAGTATGTTTTCCCCCATTTAAAAACTAACGTTTGACATCAACACTTTCATTGGACATTCTTTGTACCAAATATCAGACAAGAGAATTAATAATTTGGAAACTGTAAATTTTCTTGGCAATCTAGAGTTATTTAAACCATCTTAAATAAATTATTGAAGAAATTATACCCAGTGGGCTGACCTTATGTATATATTTCATAGGCTGACTTATGTATGTCTTTCATAGGCTGACTTTAATTAAGTGTGTCTTTCATAGCCTGATTTTATGTATGTCTTTCATAGCCTGAATTATGTATGTCTTTCATAGGCTGACTTATGTATGTCTTTCACAGGCTGACTTATGTATGTCTTTCACATGCTGACTTATGTAAGTCTTTCACAGGCTGACTTATGTATGTCTTTCACAGGCTGACTTATGTATGTCTTTCACAGGCTGACTCATGCATGTCTTTCACAGGCTGACTTATGTATGTCTTTCACAGGCTGACTTATGCATGTCTTTCACAGGCTGACTTATGCATGTCTTTCACAGGCTGACTTATGTATGTCTTTCACAGGCTGACTTATGTATGTCTTTCACAGGCTGACTTATGTATGTCTTTCATTTCATTCTTTGACCGGTCAAGATGGTTAGTGTAGTTTATTTTTTTTAATCAATTCAACATGCACGAAGTTGTACACCACGAGTCACGCAATCGTGTAATGTAATTATTTGTATTCATGAATGCACCATTTGCTATGTTCAATTTCATTCTGTTAGACAGACGATCATTGTGCTTTTCTTCAGCTCATCAACTTTGCATCGTGTTCGAAAACAATATACGAAGCCAGTTTTAACCAACCAATCATAACAACTCTACCACGCACTGAAATAAGCATAAACACTGGCATCGGCAAAAACACTGGCATCAGCATTAACACTGGCATCAGCATAAACACTGGCATCAGCAAAAACACTGGCATCAGCATGAACACTGGCATCAGCATAAACACTGGCATCAGCATAAACACTGGCATCAGCATAAACACTGGCATCAGCATAAAAACTGATATCGGTTTACACACTGAATTCATTACACACTGACTGCAGCAGAAACCGATATCAGAATACACACTGACATCAGCATACACACTGGCATCAGCATACCCACTGACATCAGCATACACACTGCCATCAGCACACAGTGACATCAGCATACACACTGACATCAGCACAGACTGACATTAGCACACACACTGACAATAGCACACACACTGACATCAGCATACACACTGACATCAGCATATACACTGCCATCAGCACACACTGACATCAGCACACACACTGACATCAGCACACTGACATCAGCACACACTGACATCAGCACACACACTGACATCAGCATACACACTGACATCAGCACACACTGACATCAGCACACACACTGACATCAGCACACACTGACATCAGCACGCACTGACATCAGCACACACACTGACATCAACATACACACTGACATCAGCATATAAACTGACATCAGCACATACTAACATCAGCATACACACTGACATCAGCACACACTGACATCAGCACACACTTAACAAGATAACGGGCAGTTCACAATCATAAGGCGCATACAAAATGCAGACTTGAATAATGCTTGTAATAAAATAATTTTCCATTCAAACGTGTGGGAACCTATGGAATAGAGAATTAATGAGAGAAAATGCTGAGGATCAAATAGACGGTAGGCAAAAGGAAAGTCGGGTCAAAGGTGAGAATGCCGCTCCATATGGCCCAGGTGAGACGCTTGGTGGTCGAGAGACATGGCCGTAAGCGAATACAACCAGCAAGGCTGTGGTATCGGAGTAGACACTTCGACTCCAAAAACTTTTCAACACTATATTTTCTGGCAGTGACTTTACGCTGTTGTATTCATTTAATTACGAGTGAAAAAAATGTCCTTAAAATGACGTCATCTATATTGACATAAACGGAATTTATTTCGGAGACAGTTTTTTTTTTTTTTTTTTTAAGGATGATGACTTCGACTCCAAATTTACCAAAAAAGATCCGACTCGAACTACATGACCCCGAATCCACAGACCCGCGCTGAACACATAGAAATATTTTGGGGAGCGTGTTTGGTGGGCTTCGGGTGCTTGTAAACAATGGTGCCTCAACATTATACACCAACGGCTGGGTCATTCGTGCCTTGTTGTTGGTACATTTGGTCTACAGTTCTCAGAGACAAGCGTCAGGTACAGACTCAGCTTCCACGTCTGCTGGTTTGGTTTTTTTTTAGGATAAGGGAAACTGTTCACAAGGTTATGCTGTACAGAAAGAAAAGGCGTTTTTGGGGGTGGGGTAGGTGGGTGTTGGAGGAGGTAATTAATAATAGAACTTTTGATTGCGCCATAAGCTATAAGTCTTGTCTAAGCTGTAAGTCTTGCCTAAGCTATAAGTCTTGCCTAAGCTACAAGTCTTGCCTAAGCTATAATTCTTGCCTAAGCTATAAGTCTTAGCATAATGCAAAGGTTAAAGTTTACTGCGTATTAATTAGGAACTGAAGAGTTATATATATATATATATATGTTGTTCACGTTTGGTCTTCATC
Organism: Omphiscola glabra; assembly: GCA_964017045.1. Taxonomy (NCBI): domain Eukaryota; kingdom Metazoa; phylum Mollusca; class Gastropoda; family Lymnaeidae; genus Omphiscola; species Omphiscola glabra. The sequence goes on from OZ024799.1 coordinate 31,518,435, forward strand.
TTTCTAGAATCAAGTGCAGCGAGTCTGCAACTGTGGTTCATCTAGCCATTGATGCATTACACTATTACTGTGTAAATCCCAAGCTTGTGGACTGGAGCTAAAGCCCCAGTGAAAACCATGACAAGCGAAAACGTCACAGAGAAGGCAGACTTTAAAATTTAAACCCGGAGATAGAGTCCCGTAGGCGGTATGGTATTGACACAATGAAAATTCTGACAAACCCTGCGATGTGGAACGCATTTAAGCACAGCCAGACACCAGAAACAACTGCATCTACTGCATCCTGGTCTATTTCCAGTCGTCCTGACTAAGTCTTGCCATTGGAGCAAATAGGCAATGACGAGAGAGAGTGAGGCTGACGAATTGAGCAGTCCTCACTCACTTTAAACAAAATACAGCTCAAGTCAAGGTCACTAATCGACGCCTTGGTTATCTTCGAATGCGAGAGAAGATCAATAATAATAACATTATTACGAAGAAAACAACAACAACCATACATTTATAAAAGGCGTTAAAACGTCGAAATATGCACACCGTCATGAATACGTATTATTCACTAACAGTTTAAGATGTGCAACAGTGTAAAAGTTTGAGGAGCCTTCCCATAAGATGTTGGAATCTGCAGAAATAACCGGAGAAATGGGTGGAAAATTATGTTCTTTGCATTCCACTGGATATATTTACATGGATCAAGTATTCCTTTTTTTTAAAAATAATAAAAATATATATTTTTTCTTTTAGGAACCGTTTCTTGGAACGAAAATCTTGCCTGGCAAGTTGATTTGTGTCATTCTTAAACCTTACAACACCCGCGAGTCAACGACCAGGTTTCCGGCTGTGGTATTACAGACCTGGTTCATACTGGAAATGACCAAAAAAAATTGTTCATCGTTATTTTCTTACATTGGATAACTCTTCCCCAGTGCAATACCTTCCCCTTACTCCTCCGCAGCACCCCCCTTTTTTATATCCCCCAACACTCTCTCCACCTCCACACTCACAATTAAACATATATTGACTCCTATATATATTTACTATTACTATTTTTAGAATCCCCGCTAATGGATATTGTCTCCTCATTTAATTTAGGATTCATTTCTACAAGCCGAGTCCCATGTCGACGTCAGAGCTACGTTTTATTGGACAACAAACTAAGAACAGAATTGTACAGCAAGGAACAGGCTTCAAGCCAGTAATTTATTGACAGATTCTAGTGCAGGGAGTCTCAAATTCTCAGTTTCTAAAACACAATTATAAAAATCAGAGCTGATTTAAATCTATTGGCTAGTATATAAAAACAACGCACGCAGCATATTTTCTTGACATACGTCTGCACAACGTTTTATTAAAAAAAAAGTTTACCCCCCCCCTCTTTACCAGTAACCATGGCAACAGCAGAGAGGTCGTTCTCAAAGCTTGAACACACCAAGATGTATCTACAGTGCATTACCGTATTGAAAGACGGGCAATCAAGTTGAGGCTATTATCAGTGTGGAAGATGAACAAGCAGTGGCAAAGAAGGTCCATCAACGTGTTAACTTTCGTTCAGATGTGCAGCTGAAAGATTTAGGAAAAGCAAGGCGAGTTGAGCTTTCAGCCATACATTGGTGTTTGATGAACACTAATGGGGATTTCAGGGCAATCATGCTCAGTTAAGAAACTGTTGGAGTTGGGGATTTCAGGGCAATCGTGCTCAGTTAAGAAACTGTTGGAGTTGGGGAATTCAGGACAAACGTGCTCAAAAGTGAAGAAACTGTTGGAGTTGGGGAATTCAGGACAATCGTGCTCAGTGAAGAAACTGTTGGAGTTGGGGATTTCAGGGCAATCGTGCTCAGTTAAGAAACTGTTGGAGTTGGGGATTTCAGGGCAATCGTGCTCAGCTAAGAAACTGTTGGAGTTGGGGATTTCAGGGCAATCGTGCTCAGTTAAGAAACTGTTGGAGTTGGGGATTTCAGGGCAATCGTGCTCAGTTAAGAAACTGTTGGAGTTGGGGATTTCAGGGCAATCGTGCTCAGTTAAGAAACTGTTGGAGTTGAGGAATTCAGGACAATCGTGCTCAGTTAAGAAACTGTTGGAGTTGGGGATTTCAGGGCAATCGTGCTCAGTTAAGAAACTGTTGGAGTTGGGGATTTCAGGGCAATCGTGCTCAGTTAAGAAACTGTTGGAGTTGGGGATTTCAGGGCAATCGTGCTCAGTTAAGAAACTGTTGGAGTTGGGGATTTCAGGGCAATCGTGCTCAGCTAAGAAACTGTTGGAGTTGGGGATTTCAGGGCAATCGTGCTCAGTTAAGAAACTGTTGGAGTTGGGGATTTCAGGGCAATCGTGCTCAGTTAAGAAACTGTTGGAGTTGGGGATTTCAGGGCAATCGTGCTCAGTTAAGAAACTGTTGGAGTTGGGGATTTCAGGGCAATCGTGCTCAGTTAAGAAACTGTTGGAGTTGGGGATTTCAGGGCAATCGTGCTCAGTTAAGAAACTGTTGGAGTTGGGGATTTCAGGGCAATCGTGCTCAGTTAAGAAACTGTTGGAGTTGGGGATTTCAGGGCAATCGTGCTCAGTTAAGAAACTGTTGGAGTTGGGGATTTCAGGGCAATCGTGCTCAGTTAAGAAACTGTTGGAGTTGGAGAATTCAGGACAATCATGCTCAGTTATGAAACTATTGGAGTTGGGGAATTCGGGACAATCATGCTCAGTGAAGAAACTGTTGGAGTTGGGGAATTCAGGACAATCATGCTCAGTGAAGAAACTGTTGGAGTTGGGGAATTCAGGACAATCATGCTCAGTTAAGAAACTGTTGGAGTTGGGGAATTCGGGACAATCATGCTCCATTAAGAAACTGTTGGAGTTGGGGAATTCAGGACAACCATGCTCAGTGAAGAAACTGTTGGAGTTGGGGAATTCATGGCAATCATGCTCAGTGAAGAAACTGTTGGAGTTGGGGAATTCAGGACAATCATGCTCAGTTAAGAAACTGTTGGAGTTGGGGAATTCAGGACAATCATGCTCAGTGAAGAAACTGTTGGAGTTGGGGAATTCAGGACAATCATGCTCAGTTAAGAAACTGTTGGAGTTGGGGAATTCAGGACAATCATGCTCAGTGAAGAAACTGTTGGAGTTGGGGAATTCAGGACAATCATGCTCAGTGAAGAAACTGTTGGAGTTGGGGAATTCAGGACAATCATGCTCAGTGAAGAAACTGTTGGAGTTGGGGAATTCAGGACAATCATGCTCAGTTAAGAAACTGTTGGAGTTTGGGATTTCAGGGCAATCGTGCTCAGTTAAGAAACTGTTGGAGTTGGGGAATTCGGGACAATCATGCTCAGTGAAGAAACTGTTGGAGTTGGGGAATTCGAAATCGTGCTCAGTTTAGAAACTGTTGGAGTTGGGGAATTCAGGACAATCATGCTCAGTGAAGAAACTGTTGGAGTTGGGGAATTCAGGACAATCATGCTCAGTGAAGAAACTGTTGGAGTTGGGGAATTCATGGCAATCATGCTCAGTTAAGAAACTGTTGGAGTTGGGGATTTCAGGGCAATCGTGCTCAGTTAAGAAACTGTTGGAGTTGGGGAATTCGGGACAATCATGCTCAGTGAAGAAACTGTTGGAGTTGGGGAATTCGGGACAATCGTGCTCAGTTAAGAAACTGTTGGAGTTGGGGAATTCAGGACAATCATGCTCAGTTAAGAAACTGTTGGAGTTGGGGAATTCAGGGCAATCGTGCTCAGTTAAGAAACTGTTGGAGTTGGGGAATTCAGGACAATCATGCTCAGTGAAGAAACTGTTGGAGTTGGGGATTTCAGGGCAATCGTGCTCAGTTAAGAAACTGTTGGAGTTGGGGAATTCAGGACAATCATGCTCAGTTAAGAAACTGTTGGAGTTGGGGATTTCAGGGCAATCGTGCTCAGTTTAGAAACTGTTGGAGTTGGGGAATTCAGGAAAATCATGCTCAGTGAAGAAACTGTTGGAGTTGGGGAATTCGGGACAATCGTGCTCAGTTAAGAAACTGCTGGAGTTGGGGAATTCGGGACAATCATGGTCAGTGAAGAAACTGTTGGAGTTGGGGAATTCAGGACAATCATGCTCAGTGAAGAAACTGTTGGAGTTGGGGAATTCATGGCAATCATGCTCAGTTAAAAAACTGTTGGAGTTGGGGATTTCAGGGCATACGTGCTCAGTTAAGAAACTGTTGGAGTTGGGGAATTCGGGACAATCATGCTCAGTGAAGAAACTGTTGGAGTTGGGGAATTCGAAATCGTGCTCAGTTTAGAAACTGTTGGAGTTGGGGAATTCAGGACAATCATGCTCAGTGAAGAAACTGTTGGAGTTGGGGAATTCAGGACAATCATGCTCAGTGAAGAAACTGTTGGAGTTGGGGAATTCATGGCAATCATGCTCAGTTAAGAAACTGTTGGAGTTGGGGATTTCAGGGCAATCGTGCTCAGTTAAGAAACTGTTGGAGTTGGGGAATTCGGGACAATCATGCTCAGTGAAGAAACTGTTGGAGTTGGGGAATTCGGGACAATCGTGCTCAGTTAAGAAACTGTTGGAGTTGGGGAATTCAGGACAATCATGCTCAGTTAAGAAACTGTTGGAGTTGGGGAATTCAGGGCAATCGTGCTCAGTTAAGAAACTGTTGGAGTTGGGGAATTCAGGACAATCATGCTCAGTGAAGAAACTGTTGGAGTTGGGGATTTCAGGGCAATCGTGCTCAGTTAAGAAACTGTTGGAGTTGGGGAATTCAGGACAATCATGCTCAGTTAAGAAACTGTTGGAGTTGGGGATTTCAGGGCAATCGTGCTCAGTTTAGAAACTGTTGGAGTTGGGGAATTCAGGAAAATCATGCTCCGTGAAGAAACTGTTGGAGTTGGGGAATTCGGGACAATCGTGCTCAGTTAAGAAACTGCTGGAGTTGGGGAATTCGGGACAATCATGCTCAGTGAAGAAACTGTTGGAGTTGTGGAATTCAGGACAATCATGCTCAGTGAAGAAACTGTTGGAGTTGGGGAATTCATGGCAATCATGCTCAGTTAAGAAACTGTTGGAGTTGGGGATTTCAGGGCATACGTGCTCAGTTAAGAAACTGTTGGAGTTGGGGAATTCGGGACAATCATGCTCAGTGAAGAAACTGTTGGAGTTGGGGAATTCGGGACAATCGTGCTCAGTTAAGAAACTGTTGGAGTTGGGGAATTCAGGACAATCATGCTCAGTGAAGAAACTGTTGGAGTTGGGGAATTCAGGACAATCATGCTCAGTGAAGAAACTGTTGGAGTTGGGGAATTCATGGCAATCATGCTCAGTTAAGAAACTGTTGGAGTTGGGGATTTCAGGGTAATCGTGCTCAGTTAAGAAACTGTTGGAGTTGGGGAATTCGGGACAATCATGCTCAGTGAAGAAACTGTTGGAGTTGGGGAATTCGGGACAATCGTGCTCAGTTAAGAAACTGTTGGAGTTGGGGAATTCAGGACAATCATGCTCAGTGAAGAAACTGTTGGAGTTGGGGAATTCAGGACAATCATGCTCAGTGAAGAAACTGTTGGAGTTGGGGAATTCATGGCAATCATGCTCAGTGAAGAAACTGTTGGAGTTGGGGAATTCAGGACAATCGTGCTCAGTGAAGAAACTGCTGGAGTTGGGGAATTCAGGACAATCGTGCTCAGTGAAGAAACTGTTGGAGTTGGGGAACCTGTATAGAAACCCAGCTGTCATGTGAGATGGTCACCCAACTGATTACGTTTTACATTTTTCGCATGTTTTTGTTGTACTTTGTTTTTTTGTTTGCCATCGAAATAAATGCTTTGTATGGGAAAAGTGGAATGCTCCTTTATTGCTCTTTATTAAGAATCACATTTATAAATTAAAAAGGATTTATTAATTTTTTTTTAGCTCTAGCTCAATCAGCAATATTCATGTTTGCGTTGGGTACAAACTTTGAAAGAACCCATACAGAGAACAGCGCATTAATCTCTCACACACACAAACAAGGCAGCTTGCAAACTTGTCGGAAAAATGAATTCATATTTTGGAAGCTCGAATCGATTTCATTTAAGCCAGCTGGGTGAAAAAAAAAGTTATTTAATCAGATACAGGAGGCTTTTCTTGGTATACTTTCCGATTTTGTTCTTTCATTGTAAGATTAATTGGCAGCAAAGCGTTAGTTTAGAGGCAGAATATTACTCGTGCTATCTCTTGGCGGAGTTCTTAGTAGCACTAAGATTTAATGACGACAAGAGATTGGAGTAATTACAATTCATGCCATTTCTAAATGAATTTTCTAAAGTCAAGTGGTACCAATGGGGTCGTTTTCTTGCCACAGTGCGTTGAAACATTGAACCAGCTGTGTCAGTTGTATCAGCTGTGTTAGTTGCGTCGGCTGTGTCAGTTGTGTCAGCTGTGTTAGTTGTGTCAGCTGTGTCAGTTTTGTCAGTTTTGTCAGCTGTGTTAGTTATGCTAGCTGTGTCAGTTGCATCAGCTGTGTCAGTTTTGTCAGCCGTGTTATTGTGTCAGCTGTATTAGTCGTGTCAGCTGTGTCAGTTGTGTCAGCTGTGTCAGTTGTGATGTCGTAATATTTTATTTAAAAAGAAAACTTGGAATGAGTTTCAGGAATAGTGTTTAGTGCGGCAATATTGTTGAAATTTCCGCCTTTTTCTGTTATTTTTTTCTAGATAACAAGATCATTAATAAATGAGACATAAATGAACTATTCCATATAAAGCAATAAACTTAAATAATGAAATAAACGTGTTTATAATGTTGATTATAAAAATGGTTATCGATCTGTAACAAAGTGATACGATGGAGACTCTTAACTGGCCGTAAAGAATGCAAAAGGGGGGGGGGGGGGAGTTCCTTAAGGGAAGATAAAAACTCGTCTTCTTCATGCCGTCCCCTTGGTATCTTAATCGTTTGATCTATCACCCTTGTTGCCTTGACTACAGCGTTGTTGACGCTCGCCGAGGACATGTCGGCTGGTTGTTAAGGACGCGGTTGTGACGTCCTCAAAAATAATTCCTTTTTTCTCGTTAATCTTGGCGTCAACAAGTACTTGATGCCACTAGTTCCCAATTAGGCTTGTTGTTATCATTATTTATAAGGTTAGTGAACTACTTAGACGTGAACCACTTTTCGACAGCGGTGGAACGGAAATACAATGTTTGGACACCGCATCAACAGGATACATTTTACAAAGGCTGCACCTATTGGTACACGGGTACCAGAATTGAGAGGTTGGGATTAAAAAACGATTTAAAATATTATAGTTGGGTTTGTAAGACCAAATGAGGTATCAAATGAAAGATAATTGAATGGACTATATGTTTGTAATCTTAATTCTTCAGTTTTACTAAAATAAACTACCACAAATGACATCCGAATAGCATTAGTCAAAATGGACCCGGACACGCAGCGCCGCCATTCGCACCCGGGGAGTGGTCTGACTTGGATATGGAAGTGGTCTGACATGGATACGGAAGAGGCCTTTTGAAAGTAAGTTGTTTCTTCAAGAAATGAAAGTTATAAGCGCGTGTGGTGAAAGTCATTGTCTAAAAATAGGAAATATATAAAACAGGAATGCAAAGTGTCAATTAAAAGAAGTTGAATTTTTTTTTTTGTTTTTTTTTTGTTTTTTTTTTTGAATTTTATCATTTTTTATCATACATCTGACCAAAACAAGACCAAAACACGACCAACTCACGACCAACTCACGACCAACTCACGACCAACTCACGACCACCTCACGACCACCTCACGACCACCTCACGACCACCTCACGACCACCTCACGACCACCTCACGACCACCTCACGACCACCTCACGACCACCTCACGACCACCTCACGACCACCTCACGACCACCTCACGACCACCTCACGACCACCTCACGACCACCTCACGACCACCTCACGACCACCTCACGACCACCTCACGACCACCTCACGACCACCTCACGACCACCTCACGACCACCTCACGACCACCTCACGACCACCTCACGACCACCTCACGACCACCTCACGACCACCTCACGACCACCTCACGACCACCTCACGACCACCTCACGACCACCTCACGACCACCTCACGACCACCTCACGACCACCTCACGACCACCTCACGACCACCTCACGACCACCTCACGACCACCTCACGACCACCTCACGACCACCTCACGACCACCTCACGACCACCTCACGACCACCTCACGACCACCTCACGACCACCTCACGACCACCTCACGACCACCTCACGACCACCTCACGACCACCTCACGACCACCTCACGACCACCTCACGACCACCTCACGACCACCTCACGACCACCTCACGACCACCTCACGACCACCTCACGACCACCTCACGACCACCTCACGACCACCTCACGACCACCTCACGACCACCTCACGACCACCTCACGACCACCTCACGACCAACTCACGACCAACTCACGACCAACTCACGACCAACTCACGACCAACTCACGACCAACTCACGACCAACTCACGACCAACTCACGACCAACTCACGACCAACTCACGACCAACTCACGACCAACTCACGACCAACTCACGACCAACTCACGACCAACTCACGACCAACTCACGACCAACTCACGACCAACTCACGACCAACTCACGACCAACTCACGACCAACTCACGACCAACTCACGACCAACTCACGACCAACTCACGACCAACTCACGACCAACTCACGACCAACTCACGACCAACTCACGACCAACTCACGACCAACTCACGACCAACTCACGACCAACTCACGACCAACTCACGACCAACTCACGACCAACTCACGACCAACTCAGTACGACTCAAGGCGCACGGGGTACGCTCCAGCTCTCATCGGCATTTTATGGGAACAATCCTAAAAGAATGACTCAATGACTTATTAGTTTTCCTTAATAAGAGAATCTTTTTGTTTTAAGTGCCATTGGTTAGTTTCCCATTGAAAAGATTGGTCGTTAACTCCTAAGACTAAGTCTTGGAGATTCTAGTTCTGATAAAAACTATAAAATAACTATAATAAAACTATAATATACGATACAAATAGCACATCTTTCTTTAATAGCAGTTAAGAACCAGATTTGAATAGCGTTTTTTTTAAAAAATTACCAACTAGAAGTTCTCGTGTTTTTCTGCAAGTTACCCAAACAACGGGGATGTTTGATTGCCCTTGTTACACTCATTACATTATTGCAGCTAGTCCAATTATTGCACTCATTAAACCTCGTCACATGAGCTGATAATATTCCCCCCTTGAGATTATCATTCCTAATCTGGATCTATTTTCAACCCCGGCACGTCCTTGACACGAACATTGACCTAAATATAGAACACTCATTGATATTTGAATTTAAAAAAAGGAGATCATTAAGCAGCTAACAATAAGCGTCAGGCAAGTTTTATTTGTTCCGATTCGCTACTTCGCCGCAGTATTTCACCCTCCTGGCCGCAATGCAGCCTTTTAGTTCAAGTTTTGTCATAAAGCTGACGGATGTATGGAGCAATAAGCTTTGAGGATAAGCGACCTCTTGACCTTCATGGAGAAGTAAGCGGAAGCAACCAGTTTTTTTTTTTGGGCCGTGTATGTGTAGGGTTGTTGGCTGCTGCTGACTGTTGGCAGTTGCTGACTGTTGGCTTTTGTGTATTGACTGTATTCGGTACAAACTTTTAGTGTGCACTGATAAAGATTAAGACACTAAAAACCACCACCACCAATAAAATTTGACATATTCATTCGTTGGAATATATTGTATGGAGTATCCAAAGTCGGTGTCATATCTTGAAAAGCGAATACAGCGAGATAAGTGGAATTGTTCGATTATGGAATGAACTGTTTTACTTCTAGCAGATGTTGGGAAAGGGAAAAAAACAGTTAAGTATCGATATCTGCACAATATGGTATCGATATATGTTAGTATCTATACCAGAATAGTGACGTATCGAGCACTGCATCATTGTATCGAGTTTAATTCTATGAGGTATCGATTTCTGCAAAAGGTGATATCGAGATATACTGCTTGGTATCGACGTCAGAAAAGAGAGCCAGAGGGGTGGGTACAGTTATTTGCCGTGTGATATCGAGATTCGCTCTATGTGGTATCCATATCTGAAAGAGTATGGTATCGATTTATGCACTTTTCGGAATCGTTTCGTTATATAACCAGGAAGCAGATACCGGAGAATTGCGCTCCGTGTTTCATGGGTGTTTGCTCTAGCTGGCTCAACGATTTAATGTGAGTGAATATTGGGCGCCTTTTGGCGGGACAAGTGGCGGGGGGGGGGGGGTAGCATGGGAGGCATGTGTACGGTGCAGAATGGGGCGGGCAGTTACAAGGTTTTATTGTCGACAAAACTAATCCGGAAAAGAAAAATTATTAAATTGTCATTTTCTGGACAATGATAAAGGGGATGGGGGAGTGGGTGGGGGGTGTAACGACCTGGTTTTAGAACATGGACAAGTTTCTGTATCAACTATATTTGTTTAAATAAAGATTAATAACATACATTTTCTAAGCTACTGTTCAATCGGAGTCCTTGTCATTTTGTGTGTCATAACAACTAACTGCGAATGGGCTGCAGAAGAAACCAATGCGTGGAGGCCAAGGTGGCGATTCTCAAGTTGATTGATAGAATACTTATATAGCGCTTGTATCCATGTTACTTTCGCATGCTCACAGCGCTCTTATGAAGTTTAAATGTTTCTTAAATGATTTTTTATAAGATTGAGGCAAACTGTTCCATAATTGTGGTGCTATCGTTTCAAAAGAGCGCACTCAGAATGACTCTTTTTCTGTGTCCATCCACACTGGGACCTCTCAGTAAGGACTGTGTTGAAGAGCGTAGGGTCTTTAAGGATAGTCCAGTGGGAAAAGGCTATCGATAATGGGATGGGGAGGGATGGTAGCGGTGGTTTAATGAAGTCAAAGGGCAATAATCAGGGTCATCAGATGGTAGCCTTAATGAAGTCAAAGGGCAATAATCAGGGTCATCAGATGGTAGCCTCTGTAAATTTTCAGTACTTTTGCTGCCCTCTAGGATACTAATTTTCAGCTAAGTGCTATTTTTTAAAATTTAATTGTTGTTTATTCGCTGACGAAGGCTTCCTGTCGACACGTACGTTCTTTTGTGTCGTTCCTTTTTCAGGTTTCACATAATTTGTTGTACTTAATTCCTTTTTTATGGTGGATATTAACAAGGGTTGGACAAAATGTGACTAAAACGCTTTTGGCTTACAGCCCGAACTATAATTTCTCATAGAAAAGTGTTGGAATAAGTCAGTGGTGTATAAATGTTATAGCCCTGCGTGTTGTCCCAATCTCGGCTCCCCCTGTAATTTGTAGGCTGTAGAATTATATCCACTTTGTTTTGATAACTGTCAACACCTATTGTATGAAGGGGGTCGTCGTCCAATCACAGCTTCTCTTGATCTTAGATTGTTCTGAATGGAGATGGGAAATTCTTGCTTGCTTTGCTAGACCAAAGTTTTGATTCTAGAAACGCCCTGTCCCCCTTCCCCTAGACCAGGGGTGGGCAAACTTTTTGTGCGGAGGGCCACATTGACAAAGGTAAAGCTATTGGAGGGCAGCATGTATATTATGTCCAATTTTTAAATATCGATAAACATTTCCCTATATTAAAATCGGTAGTTTCGCATTTTAGCATTACATGGCAAAGGTCAAGGACTGTTTAAAAAAATAGAAAATGATAAAGAAATTTGATCAAAAATGTTTTAAAAATCATAACGGTGCATGAAATTCTGTAAAATTCAACAAAATAACTTAAAAACAGTAATTTTTTAAATTTTCTAAATGCCTTCGAGGGCCACATAATATAAGTTGCCGGGCCGCATGCGGCCCGCGGGCCGTAGTTTGCCCACCCCTGCCCTAGACCATAAATAAGACTTTCAATTATTACCGGTAGACGTACCAGAGCTACACGAGACTCACAAGATTTTCAGTGTGTGTGTGTTTGGTGATTAATATTTTTACATTTCTTTTATTATACGCATTCACGAGCTGTAAGTTAAAAGAGTTTTGACAACTTTTTTTTTTTGTATAGATTTGAGGTGGTACTTTATATCACAGTTGTTAGTATAAATAAATTGCGTCTTGTGGTAAGGACCAGTTTTTGGGGTTCTCGATCTTTCTAAATTATATTTAATCAATAGTATCGTCTTTTTCTTGAGTACTGTTTGCTAATAAACCTTTAAAAAACCAGATTAAACTTTATTTTAAACTTTATATCGGTACATAACAATAACATTCTCCTGTTTTTCCTTCCCTCAATCAGCACAAGGTCACGCAAGGTCACCATAGACACGCAAAAACCAACCGACGAGGTTAATTGTTAGACCAATGAAGCTAATGCAATCTTAATCATGGAATATTTACTCGGTCAAATCTGAGCGAGGATTCTAAACAAATAATAAGATTGTCCACAGATAAGGGAGAGGAGGGTGGCAAGAACCCAATGTTGAAAACCTTTTGATGATAACGGCAGAGATTAATGAGACATTGCTACGTTTGTATGAAGATTCCTGGGCTACAGCTGTCTGTAGGGCTACATCTGATTCTGTCTAGGGCTACATGTGTATACGCCTACCGGTTATAGGGCTTCAGCTACTTATGTCGAAGGCCAAAGTTGGGGCTTATAGATCCAGGTTGCTGTGCGCAATTGATGAAACGGTTGACACTCACAGATTATGTTACCGGGCAATGGGATGTTGCTGTTGTAAGTTGATAAACAGGTATCACATTTAAAAAAAAATATTGAATCTTCAAGAGATTGTGTTTTTAAAATCGTATTTTTTTTTTGGAAATTAAATGTAAATTAAAATTAAATAATTAATTTGTAATTCAGTTAAATTTAATGACGGAGCTGGCCAATCAAATTTAGTGTCGGAGCTGGCCAATCTTATTTCGTGACATAGCTGGCCAATAAAATTTAGTGACAGAGCTGGCCAATCAAATTTAGTGTCGGAGCTGGCCAATCTAATTTAGTGACATAGCTGGCCAATCAAATTTAGTGTCGGAGCTTGCATATCAAATTTAGTGACAGAGCTGGCCAATCAAATTTAGTAACAGAGCTGGCCAATCAAATTCAGTGACAGAGCTGGCCAATCAAATTTAGTAACAGAGCTGGCCAATCAAATTTAGTAACAGAGCTGGCCAATCAAATTTAGTGACAGAGCTGGCCAATCAAATTTAGTAACAGAGCTGGCCAATCAAATTTAGTGACAGAGCTGGCCAATCTTCGGGCACCCAACTCTCTCTGTTCACTGATAACTTTAGACTACACCAATGCTTTTTCCATTCGAAGGCCGCCAGATCATCACCTCCAATAATTATAGAGTTAAAAAAAAGTAATCGTTTCTTAATGTGTGTTTATACCACTATCAGCCGGCAACTCATCACCGCGTGTCAAGCAGGCAAACAGTCAAGAGCTGCCTAATGATCCTCATTAATTTAGCAATGTCTTTTTTTTCAACTTCTCTTTTCTGAGCCTTGACATTTTTTTTTATAAGTGCCTTTTTTAAAAACGCAAGACGAGCAACATCATTATATTTATAACTGTGTGAGTGGTTAAAACATGGCTTAAATACTGGACGACGTTAATTTGATTTCGCTAAATTATGTTCTTGTTTTTTGTTTTTTTTTTCGCTAAATTATGTTGTTTTTTTTTGTTTTTTTTTTTTAATTTAAAAATTCTGTCCTACTTGAAATTGTTTTTAAAGGTTTGTTTATGAAATCGGGGGCTCATCACTTTTGTTCCAGCTAACGATATGAACAATTTTAAACCGGGGAAAGCTTCATCTCACTTTGATGTGGTTTCCTATCAGCGTCACTACTCGTTGTATCATCATACTAACTGGGTTGTTATCCCGTACAGTTCCAACATTAATAGAATCGATGCTTTGCACGCAGTGGCGGACCCAGAACAAACTTTTTAAAATAGGAAAAGGAAACACCCTCTTTGTTGTTGCATAAGATAAGTTAATAATTTCATTTTATGTTTATACATGCAAGTGAGGAAGGGTGGGAAGGACATGAAGCTTGGTGGGGAGGACACGTCGCTTGGTGTTTCTCCCTTAAATCAGGACAACGATTGTTATTATAATTTGACTCAAATATATGACGTAAAGGTGTTCCCACACTAATTTGGGAGCCATTTTCTTAAAGATTTGGGGACGTTTTTTGGCGATTTCTTCTTGGACATACTTTCTTTGAGTCCCTTACTTGGACATACTTTCATTGAGTCCCTTTCTTGGAAATAAATTCTTTGAGTCCCTTACTTGGACATACTTTCATTGAATCCCTTTCTTGGAAATAAATTCTTTGAGTCCCTTACTTGGACATACTTTCGTTGAGTCCCTTACTTGGACATACTTTCTTTGAGTCCCTTACTTGGACATACTTTCGTTGAGTCCCTTACTTGGACATACTTTCTTTGAGTCCCTTACTTGGACATACTTTCGTTGAGTCCCTTACTTGGACATACTTTCTTTGAGTCCCTTACTTGGACATACTTTCTTTGAGTCCCTTTCTTAAACATACTTTCTTTGAGTCCCTTACTTGGACATACTTTCTTTGAGTCCCTTACTTGGACATACTTTCTTTGAGTCCCTTACTTGGAAATAAATTCTTTGAGTCCCTTACTTGGACATACTTTCGTTGAGTCCCTTACTTGGACATACTTTCATTGAGTCCCTTTCTTGGAAATAAATTCTTTGAGTCCCTTACTTGGACATACTTTCATTGAGTCCCTTTCTTGGAAATAAATTCTTTGAGTCCCTTACTTGGACATACTTTCGTTGAGTCCCTTACTTGGACATACTTTCTTTGAGTCCCTTACTTGGACATACTTTCGTTGAGTCCCTTACTTGGACATACTTTCTTTGAGTCCCTTACTTGGACATACTTTCGTTGAGTCCCTTACTTGGACATACTTTCTTTGAGTCCCTTACTTGGACATACTTTCTTTGAGTCCCTTTCTTGGACATACTTTCTTTGAGTCCCTTACTTGGACATACTTTCTTTGAGTCCCTTACTTGGACATACTTTCTTTGAGTCCCTTACTTGGAAATAAATTCTTTGAGTCCCTTACTTGGACATACTTTCGTTGAGTCCCTTACTTGGACATACTTTCTTTGAGTCCCTTACTTGGACATACTTTCTTTGAGTCCCTTACTTGGACATACTTTCTTTGAGTCCCTTACTTGGAAATAAATTCTTTGAGTCCCTTACTTGGACATACTTTCGTTGAGTCCCTTACTTGGATGCACATTCCGGACAAAATTTCATGGACTTGGAGACACTTTCTCCGAGACATTCTCTTAGAGAACATTCTTTATTTAATGTTCGAAGTCCAGAATCAGGATGTCAGACATTTTTATAAATCCGATTTCTACTCCAACTCCGGAACATTTTGATGCACAGTACGCGTCCCACTTCCTTCGGTTCTACGGGGGATATTGTATTTCACCTCTACCGCTGGAAATCAATACTTACATTTTTACATGTGTAATGGATATCTCATGCCTGTGTAATCTCGTGTGGACTCACTTCAGCAGGAAATTGCATAGTTGAACAGGGCTATTTTAAATTGTTGGTCTGATTGGTATTTTAAGAAATATACACAGACAGGATAGAGGAAAACATGATGAAGGACGTTATAACAGAGAACCCAAGAAGCGTTCTGCAGCAATCATAGAGAGACAGGTAAACTTAGCTTGTGTAGGCGTGTAGTTGTCGGGAAACGGTAGACGCATTCAAATACGGAAGTGTCAAACGAAATTAAATCACTAATTATATTTGAGATTGGCTGGCCAAGACGGGAGATGCGGACATGCGTGGTTGTCAGGGATCGCTGGCCATGACGGGAGATGAGGACATGCGTGGTTGTCAGGCTCGGCTGGCCAAGACGGGAGATGAGGACATGCGTGGTTGTCAGGCTCGGCTGGCTAAGACGGGAGATGAGGACATGCGTGGTTGTCAGGGATCGCTGGCCATGACGGGAGATGAGGACATGCGTGGTTGTCAGGCTCGGCTGGCCAAGACGGGAGATGAGGACATGCGTGGTTGTCAGGCTCGGCTGGCTAAGACGGGAGATGAGGACATGCGTGGTAGTCAGGTGTGGCTGGCCAAGACGGGAGATGCGGTCATGCGTGGTTTTCAGGGATGTCTGGCCAAGACGGGAGAGGAGGACATGCGTGGTTGTCAGGCTCGGCTGGCCAAGACGGGAGATGCGGTCATGCGTGGTTGTCAGGGATGTCTGGCCAAGACGGGAGATGCGGTCATGCGTGGTTGTCAGGGGGTAACGACTGATTTAAACGGGTACGGGTATGTAGAATAGGCGGAGGCGTTTACATCTCTGTATGGTGTTTACATATTCATTGTTATGTTCCTGGCACCCATTGTTTATAGTCATTGTTACGTTCCTGGTGTACATTGTGCATAATCATTGTTATAGTTCTCGTTGCGACGACTCATATACATAAATAATTATTGGGCTCTGGCCGTGTCATTTATTTGTAAATTTTTTTTTGGGGTTGGGGGGGGGTCCTTTTTTATATCAAAATATTTACTATTAAGTCTTTTGTACGTTCAGTCATGGTCAAGCATATTTTGACAGCTCTAGACCTCCTATTTTGGACGTTTATTTCGGGTCATTATTTGGAACACGGCCATCTTTCTTTGGGTCTGCTAGGGCTTTGGATGAGCAACGTAGTTAGCGCATGCGTACACAAACGTGATACCCACATATCAACTCACAGGAGCAGTTTGCCAAATAACGGACATAATGATGTTTCCACTTTGTATTTTGTAACGCAATCTAAACCATTTTATTTAAAAGGTGTGATGACACCAAGGGATTATGCCTCTATCTTCAAATGATTGTGACGTCATTGGTCTTTCAGTCTTTTCCATGAAAAAAATACCTAGTAATTTAATCAATACATAATAATGTAATCAATACCTAGTAATGTAGCCAATACCTAGTAATGTAATCGATACCTAGTAATGTAATAAATACCTAGTAATGTAAAAAATACCTAGTAATGTAATCGATACCTAGTAATGTAATACATACCTAGTAATGTAAAAAATACCTAGTAATGTAATCGATACCTAGTAATGTAAAAAATACCTAGTAATGTAATCGATACCTAGTAATGTAAAAAATACCTAGTAATGTAATCAATACCTAGTAATGTAATATATACCTAGTAATGTAATAAATACCTAGTAATGTAATAAATACCTAGTAATGTAATCGATACCTAGTAATGTAATCGATACCTAGTAATGTAATAAATACCTAGTAATTTAATAAATACCTAGTAATGTAATCGATACCTAGTAATGTAATCGATACCTAGTAATGTAATAAATACCTAGTAATTTAATAAATACCTAGTAATGTAATCGATACCTAGTAATGTGACCAAGTCGAGAGTTAAGGAAAGTTCTGGTATTATAAACCTATTAACTTAGTCTAAATAGTAACCTTTAAAGCAAATAGGTCCTTAAACTTAATGTCAACTAACTTTATATTATGAACATATCAGTACAAATGCTCCATGACGTTATTTTCCGGAGTCGCAAGATATGCTCCGTTGTTCTCTTCAGTCCCGTTGGTTCACAATGAGCGTGTAAGTGGATGATACAGGATATGGATACTCAAAGCGGTGGGTAATGTTCTGAGCGTGTAGATGGATGATACAAGATACATACTGTAGGCGGTGGATAATGTTCTGAGCCATACAACAAAAGAATGCAACTAAGCCAAAAATGTAGGGGTCCATAAAGAGGATGAGGAGCAGCCGAACCCGATCCTTGCGGGTCGCGTGCGTGACAGCACACCCCAAAATGATCTGATCCCCGCAGATCAAACGAGCAGCGACGGTGCCGGTCAATACATGGACCACAGGAATCCCTGACTTTGACACGAGGAGATGGGGGAACGGGATGGTCTGTTATCAGTACCACGGAGCTACTCACCTTTCCAAATAGATGGAGACGGGATGGTCGAAGACCGTAGGTCTACCGTCGTCGTCCGGAGGACCCCTGCATTAAATAGTGTTTACAATGTAGAATGCACAATGATTGTGAAACCTTCATTTGTTGAAATTTTTATCGCACACGTAGGTGTAACATTGAAAATTTTCTATGTGTCTTTTATTTGAATAAGCTGACTTATGCTATGTGTAGACTTTGCAATATCAAAATTATTTTTATGTTTCACTGAGTAAGAAATTAAAAATAGAAAAAAAGGTTTAATCGGTAATTTCACGCTACTGGTCCCTCTGTCGCTCACCCTAACCCGAACCCTAAATCTATCATAAACAAAGGGAAGTGACTCCCAATAAGGGGACCACAGAAGCACATTAGCCGGTTTAATCGATTGGACTCAACAAGCTACAGATTAAATTCTCAAAGCAACATTCACGAAACAACGCTAAAAAAAAAAAGAAATAAATACAATAAATAAAGGAAGAATTAACTTTCAATTGTTTCATCGCCAACATTGTTACAAGTTAAAGCCTGTGATGCTCATGTAGACATGTCTTAACAGAAACAATTCAAGAAATCGGACCTTAAAAAACCTCAGTAACTTCTCTCTCTCTCCCAGACCACAGATTGAACAATCTCAAGAAATAAAAGGATTAGGATACTTTTGTTAACCATTAATTAAAAGAAATAAACTGAAGGAAAGAGATTCCCAAATTATTTATTTATTTCTTCACACCACTAGACTATTAGGAATGCCCGTTGATACCACTAGGCTGTTAGGAATGCCCGTTGATACCACTAGACTGTTAGGAATGCCCGTTGATACCACTAGGCTGTTAGGAATGCCCGTTGATACCACTAGACTGTTAGGAATGCCCGTTGATACCACTAGGCTGTTAGGAATGCCCGTTGATACCACTAGACTGTTAGGAATGCCCGTTGATACCACTAGACTGTTAGGAATGCCCGTTGATACCACTAGACTGTTAGGAATGCCCGTTGATACCACTAGACTGTTAGGAATGCCCGTTGATACCACTAGACTGTTAGGAATGCCCGTTGATACCACTAGACTGTTAGGAATGCCCGTTGATACCACTAGACTGTTAGGAATGCCCGTTGATACCACTAGACTGTTAGGAATGCCCGTTGATACCACTAGACTGTTAGGAATGCCCGTTGATACCACTAGACTGTTAGGAATGCCCGTTGATACCACTAGACTGTTAGGAATGCCCGTTGATACCACTAGACTGTTAGGAATGCCCGTTGATACCGATAGAGTGCCATGTTGGGAGCAATAGATTATTACTGAAGATAACAAGTGGGGCGGTGGCAAACGAAAACTTTGGGGCTAAGGACGAATATAGGCGCCCTCTTCTCGAAAGGATTATAGTAATATACCTATTTTGGAGGATTAAAAACGATCTTGACGCCCTCTAATGATGGCGCCCGTGGAGGATGCTTGCACTCCTCTCAACTTTTTTCCAGTTTAAACTTTTTACACTTTAGTTATGTTGGGAATTTCTTATCTTTGCGTATGGGTTAGCGGGACATGTGTAAGTGGGACATATGTAAGTGGGACATGTGTAAGTGGGGTATATGTAAGTGGGACCTATGTATGTGGGACAACTGTAAGTGGGACATGTGTAAGTGGGGCATAAGTAAGTGGGATATATGTAAGTGGCACATGTGTAAGTGAGACGAGTAACAAAATGTTTTCTTTGATGACTTTGATGCTATCTTGTAAGTCAACTTAGACGAAGAGATTAAAATACTCTGTACAATTCAAAGTTATCATTGAAAACATACATAGTCATGGTGCGTCATGGTGCGCAATTGAAAACATGCACAACGTCATGGTGCGTCATGGTGCGCCATGGTGCGTCATGGTGCGCCATGGTGCGTCATGGTGCGTCATGGTGCGTCATGGTGCGTGATAGTGCGCAATTTAAAACATATACAACGTCATGGTGCGTGATGGTGCGGAATTGAAAACATATGCAACGTCATGGTGCGCTATTGTGCGTCGTGAATAAAAATATTTTGGTCAAAACAAGAATTGATTTTATAATGACCATGAAAAACCTCTTTGCAGAAAAGTCTTTATCATTGCTATTTTCAATGGTGATTGGATTTTTATTTCATGTCACCAAATCAAAAATGTCCAATTGTTACGTACTGTTAACAGTATGGAGGATTTAATCTCGTATTTAATTAAATGGCTCGTTCTAAAACAGTACACAACAAAAGACGATACCATAGGTTAAATACTATAACAAAGAAAACGATACTTAAACCAGGGCTAAATACAATTAATAATTTTTATTAAGTTAATTATAAATTATAAAATCAAAATAAATATAATTGAAGCTATTGACTTACGGAATAATGACTGTCTTGTACCGGTACAATGTTGAAGAAAACACAATGTTGTTAAAAAGTAACAATTATGAAAAGGAATCTACACACACACAGTAAAATAACACACGCTCAAAATATCTCGTGATAAAAATGATAGTACACCTACAAAAATAACTCTCGTCCCCTTTTATAGTCTGTCCTACTGATCTTTCTAGAGAGGCCTTACACAATGTTTTCCTTTCCAGATATTTCTACATAATTCTACAGAATCCTAAGGATACAGACTATTAATTTTACTGAGTTGTAAACAAGGCCAAGAGAGACTAGTTTTAGCTAGCCACACCTTCAGTGCGGTTCCGAGCTTGGGGTCAGCTAGAGTTCATTCATGGGGAAAGATGAAGTAAACACGTCGTTTACATAACACAAATGTTCATACCTCAGTGTCAAGTCGAGATTGATGGCTGAAATTGTGTGTTTTGGCCGTAAAATACGCAGATAAATGCTCTGAAAAAAAATCCAACAGAAAACCGACCAAAAATTTTTAATTAATTAATTTAGTTTTTACATGTTTTTTCTTTTTTTATTATTTTTTTTTTTTTTTTGTATATTTAATTATTTTTTAAAATGATGGAATCCTCCTGCAGTTAGGAGATGTGATGTCTTTTGTTTTTAACAACAACAAATCTCCAAAGATCTCAGCTCGCAAAATTGTATGACATTCACAGAATTACAACTTTATATTGTTTTTCAGAGAATTATTTAAAAAAATTTGAATAAAATATAGCGGAAAGGTTTTATATATATATATATATATATATACATAAATTAAATTTTTATTATTAAACGCCCCCTCGTCAGCCGCCCCCCCCCCCCTTTACAACACACACACACCTATTTTTAACCTTGGATTTTTTTTGCCTGAATCCGCCACCGCATGCGAAATAATTAAATGATGTCTGTCAAGCATCAAACAACACACAAAAGCCCCGGCAGTGTCGTCAAATCAAGTTTAGCAATGCTCAACTCCCATTCTACGGCCATAACGGCCTCGAACGCGTTTACATTTTAAACAAGAAAAAAAAAAAACAAGGAACGAATGACACAAAAGCGTGGATTTGATAGTTGAACATGAACAAATTGTTATAAAATTGTTAATAATGGATGTCACAATCTCGTGTGAGCCGTTACGTCACCCATTGCATAGCAACGACCGCGTAGATTAGACTCGGTTTCGAGAGTTCTCCAATGTTCTAAAAACCAATCTATCACAGCGAAGTAAAAAAAAAAAGAAAACAGCGGTTCGAATACAGTTCAGGGACATCGACCCCATAAACAGCAGGACACCATTGACTTCCCCCAGCTCGAAAATTAATATGTTTTAATTTTTTTTTTCGTTGCATACTATACATGGATAGCAGATGTGATTATGTTCGAACACAATGAAAAAATAATAGACAATGGCGGGTATAAATAATATCGATTTGATGAGGGGGTTGGGGGAGAAGTTAATGTTACAGCGGACATCCTGTTTTAGCATGTTCGATTTTTACTTCATTTCCAAAATCTGCATATCAATAGATAAGCAAATCTTCACAAATATGAATAGGGGCATGTGTTACTCTGCATAGACAGGAATGGACGCTCTTTCAGTATGTAGCTTGAAATATTCTACGTCAGTGGTTCTCAACCTGTGAGTCGCGACCCCTTTGGGGGTCGAACGACCCTTTCACAGGGGTCGCCTAAGACCATTGGAAAACACGTACAATCTACAGTTATAAAGTAGCAACGAAAATAATTTTGTGGTTTGGGGTCGCCACAACATAAGGAACTGTATTAAAGGGTCGCGGCATTAGGAAGGTTGAGAACCACTGTTCTACGTGAATTTTTAAGATTATTTCTGATAATTTAAGGGGCGCTGGGTCACTAAAACGAGTTTCGCTCTTAAAGTACGCGGTTTTTTTTATTAATCCTTGGGACAACTTTGTTAATTCGTCACTGACAACAATAGTTGAGACATTTAAAATTTCAATTTACAACATAAAAAAAGCGCTATTTAAAAAAACAACAACTTTCTTCATCAATTAATTTAAAGTAATAATCTGAATGAACTATATTATACTCGAGGAGACCACCTGCGGGTTTTTTCAGTGTCGGTATCCCCAAACCCAGTTTTCTCTCCGGGGTACTAAGGCGATAACTAGGGGAGCACTGCAGTAATGAATTTTCTAAAAGCTCGGAGGAAATAAACAAAAGCACGGAACATTCCATTTATACGTGTGTGTGGGGTGCGGGTGGGGTTGAATTCCTAGCAACTTTTAGTCCCCCCACATTCCCTCTTTGATGTTTGAAATTATCAGATTGTTTTTTTTATATCGCTTTGTCACTTGGTTCTATTAGAACGAGGCGTGCTGCAGACGTCAGAGAAATATTTTGAACTGTTTAAGCTGATAGAGAGAGAGAGAGAGAGAGAGAGAGAGAGAGAGAGAGAGTGGGAAAGAATTGGGTCTGAGAGTTCCGGAAGTGCACTTGATTGAATCACCAAGGCTGTCTCTTAAAAGTCAAAGAGTTTCAAGAATAATTTAACTGAGAGACGCTGGACTGCTGGTGCCCGACTACTTGTCCCCGGACTGCTGGCGCCCGGACTTCTGGCGCCCGACTGCTGGCGCCCGACTGCTGGTGCCCGACTGCTGGTGCCCGACTGCTGGTGCCAGACTGCTGGTGCCCAACTGCTGGTGCTCGTCGTGTACGTTTAAGAGAACATGTGCAGATGTATTTGAAATGAGATTTTGAAAGGGAATTCGTAAATTTTCTAACATTATCGCATATTCCCTGACGATTTTGTTCTCTGCTTAAAGTGGCGCGCTGACTCTAAGTAAGAGCGTCCAATGGCGTTACATTGTATCACATCGTAAATATCCCGACTCCGACTTGAGTTTTAGCCTCCAACCTCTGACCTTTGAATTTACTTTCCAGATTCTTAAAGCATGACTTCAGTCACTTCAGAGAAAATCAACAATATCTCACACATTCTCCTCCCATGGACATCCGCCGTATAAATCCCCCCGTTCCTTTATAAATCCTACATTAAAATTAACTAGATTAATCTTATTGTCAAACATCTACATTTGATTACGAACCACAATTTTTACCAGACGTACCCCACCCCCATATAAAGCCCCTAAAAATGTCAGTCCTTACAATTCATTCCACACATGTTCCTATCAAGTTTCCAGTGTCAACAACCAAGTTTCTTCAAAGCTAAAGCCCACCACCCCCACCCCCAAACTTGTTCAACTAACCAGTAAATCAATGGCCTGTATTGATTTTTAGCATCCCCATTGATCGCTATCGACCATAGACCTCACCCACCGCCCCCCCCACACCTTTTCAGCGTTTTCACATTAATCTTTCATGACAAGATAATGATCCACAAACTGGAGTCCCATTGATGCTCTGAAGATAAGGCACTTTACATTCCAGACTTTGGGGATAAAAAAAAAAAAGCAATAATATAGATATTTCCTTTTTTCTCTTTTTAAAAAAGAAATAAACAAATTCGGTGAAAAAAGTATCTGACGTATTATATCATTAAAAATAATCCACGCTACTTAATAGTTTCTAGGTCAGGGTCGTGGTTGAAAGTCAGGGTCATGATTCAAAGTCGGGGTCATGATTCAAAGTCGGGGTCATGATTCAAAGTCGGGGTCATGATTCAAAGTCGGGGTCATGATTCAAAGTCGGGGTCATGATTCAAAGTCGGGGTCATGATTCAAAGTCGGGGTCATGATTCAAAGTCGGGGTCATGATTCAAAGTCGGGGTCATGATTCAAAGTCAGGGTCGGGGTTGAAAGTCAGGGTCATGATTCAAAGTCGGGGTCATGATTCAAAGTCGGGGTCATGATTCAAAGTCGGGGTTATGATTCAAAGTCACGGTTGTGGTTGAAAGTCAGGGTCATGATTCAAAGTCAGGGTCGTGGTTGAAAGTCAGGGTCATGATTCAAAGTCAGGGTCGTGGTTGAAAGTCAGGGTCATGATTCAAAGTCAGGGTCATGATTCAAAGTCAGGGTCGTGGTTGAAAGTCAGGGTCATGATTCAAAGTCGGGGTCATGATTCAAATTCGGGGTCATGATTCAAAGTCGGGGCCATGATTCAAAGTCAGGGTCGTGGTTGAAAGTCAGGGTCATGATTCAAAGTCGGGGTCATGATTCAAAGTCGGGGTCATGATTCAAAGTCGGGGTCATGATTCAAATTCGGGCTCATGATTCAAAGTCAGGGTCGTGGTTGAAAGTCAGGGTCATGATTCAAAGTCAGTGTCGTGGTTGAAAGTCAGGGTCATGATTCAAAGTCAGGGTCATGATTCAAAGTCAGGGTCGTGGTTGATAGTTAGGGTCATGATTCAAAGTCAGCGTCATGATTCAAAGTCAGGGTCATGATTCAAAGTCACGGTCGTGGTTGAAGGTCAGGGTCATGATTCAAAGTCAGTGTCATGATTCAAAGTCGGGGTCATGATTCAAAGTCGGGGTCTTGGTTGAAAGTCTGGGTCGTAGTTGAAAGTCCGGGGGTCGTGGAGGTGGGTTTTTCCAGAGACTTACAAATGTCCCGAGACGTCATCAAACTATTTTATTTTCAGTAACAAGACGGGGCCAAAGAGACCAGACATTGTTATCAGGGACGCTGGATCACTTGGTCTAGAACCCTCTATTTTATTATTATTATTTTTTTTTTATCGCAAGCTTCACACAGGAGTATAAAATCTATTGACGTGTGGCTTGCTGACAGAGTCAGGGTCTACTTTTGTCAGAACCATAAAAAAAGTAAATAGATTATGTCATATTTCGCTCTTTCGTTTTTCTGTGTCTCCCCCCCCCCCCCACCCCCTTATTTTCTGGGTGTTGTTATTGACCCTATCCGGAAATTTTTTGAAAGAAATTTCGTCGACGGAAAATTGATCGACGGAAGTTTGATCGAACGGAAGTAGATCGAACGGAAGTTTGATCGAACGGAAGTTTGGTGTAATTTATTTTTTGAACGCATTATTTTGTTTTACCATATAGTATAGTACGAAATTTTGATTGTGTGAACTGAAAAAACTGTCGACCAAACTTCCGTTCAATCAATTTTTCGTCGACGAAATTTATTTCAAACAAATTTCTGTTAACCGTTTATGACATAGATGTCAAAGGAAAAGAGCAGATGACAAGGTTAAGTGAAGAATGAGAAATGCATCGATTTTGCTTTTGTTTGTGTTTCCTGTGTTGGTGTTCCGGTTGTTGGCGTTCCGGTTGTTGGCGTTCCGGTGGTTGGTGTTCCGGATGTTGGTGTTCCGGATGTTGGTGTTCCGGTTGTTGGTGTTCCAGTTGTTGGTGTTCCGGTTGTTGGTGTTCCGGTGGTTGGTGTTCCGGTGGTTGGTGTTCCGGTGGTTGGTGTTCCGGTTGTTGGTGTTCTTGTTATTGGTGTTCCGGTTGTTGGTGTTCCGGTGGTTGGTGTTCCGGTTGTTGGTCTTCCGGTTGCTAGTGTTCCGGCTGTTCTCCTTTTAGTTGTAGGTGTTTCGTTGTCGAGGAAGGGAACATGGATTCTAATTTTTGTTGTCGGTAAAAAAAATTATTTTCATTTAGGATTACGATTTGAGAGTTCTGAATTTTCGTCTAGCCAACCCACAATTGCGTCTTTTGTAGCCACCTGGAACAACGTATCACATAAAACAGATTGAGATTCGCTGCAATCGAAGATTGAGAAATATTTTAAGAGTAACTGAAAGAAATGTAGTCGTAAAGACCGATACATCGAGGGAGAACAATAGCAGGTAAGTGGGTACGATAAATGGTTGAAGGGGTTTTCTATGTAGAAAGTTATCAAAGATTCTGTGCTTGAGTGAGTGCATGGGTGAAGATGTGGAAGAGAGATGGGCAGGGAGAGGGGAAAGCTAGAGGAGGAAAGAGAGAGAGAGAGATAGAAAGATAGAAAGAAAGAAGAAAATAGAAGAAACAGGAGACTCAAGAGAAAAGAAAAGAGAACGAGTGATTTTGAGAAAAGGTAGAGAAGGAAAGAGAGAGAGAGAGACATTGACACACAAAGAGAGAGAGAGAGTGGGGAGAGAGAGAGAGAGATGAAGTGAGGGAAAACAAAGTAAACAGCTAGTCTAAAAGCTTTCTTTCAAGTTGGTACTAGCTTTTCTCAGCCCTTGGATGTCCAACAATTTCATGCGAATGACGTCGCTATGACGTCTCTGTGACGTCTGATCCTTGTGGTCACTAGCTCGTCATACAAAACAGACCAATTAGAGTAAAAGGCAGATTGTCCTAACATGAACACACGGTCCACAAGACTGACACGCATTTCGGTGTACTCGCGGTGGAGGCCTTCAGGGACCACAGTTGTTTGGACACCTTTGTGTAGCGGTCTGGGGCTATGTGCGCTTGCCCCACCTTTGTGTAGGGGCCTGGGACCCTGCGTGTTTGCGATTCGCCCGTTGGCGCTGTGGGGAATTAGAGGAGTGTGCGGAAAGCTAGGTACATTCTAACATTTCTATAGAAAAGGTCATCCTACCCCGAGTATAAGTAGATCTAACCTCAGCTGGGTACTTGACTAAAGAGTTTTACCATACAAAGGGAACAGGAATCCTGAGGTACAACTAGACACTCATTGTACCGGTATAGAAATAGAGTATAAAGATCATGTGTAGAATAACAACAAAAAAAAAGAAACACTGACATTCATAGTGGAATTTATATTTAAATAACCTCAATTTTTCTTTGTTGTTAATTTAAAAAAAAAATTAAATGAATACAAAAAAAATGAAAACTACTTTCCTCTTAGTGCTACACGGTCACCCTTTTAAACATTACTTTTGTTAGTGCCCCTTTCATTGAAAATGACTTGAGAAGGTTTGTTCATTTGTTTGTTCATTTATTTGTTCATTTGTTTGTTCATTTGTTTGTTCATTTGTTTGTTCATTTGTTTGTTCATTTGTTTGTTCATTTGTTTGTTCATTTGTTTGTTCATTTGTAAATCGTCATGACTGAATTATTTTTTTGGAGCTCATAGTTTCCTGACATCCAATGAAAGGTGAAATGACGTCATCAATGACTTATTCATGGGTTGTAATTTGATGTATCTGAGATCGGACAACCCGCTATCTTTCATTTAGCTAACATTTTGATGTATTTGAGATCGGACAACGCGATATATTTCATTTAGCTACCATTTTGGCCCCGCTGGAGCGACTTCGACTAGAAGAAATTGGTGCTTTGAAACACATGAAAACGTTCGTGCAATACAATGGCATCTGAAGAAACAGAGATGATTGAAAGTGCCACCTGATTTGATATATCAATTTATTTTTGTTTTACTTTTTTTTTTACTGAGTGTATGAGCTTAAAAATAAAATGTAAATTAAGTGCCAAAAGGAAATGAACCGGAACAACACGACGTTCACATAATCGCACACATCACAGTTTCCCCAAGAGACACGCCCATGATTAAATCAATCTTTTTGTTGCATCGACGAAGCCATTTTTCCCCCGAAAAGTCTTAATCTGTATTTCGTCTAATCATGATTAAAGCCTAACATATTCTACATCACTGACACACATTGTGTCTCATTAATCACGCCCACAAACCTACGACTTGTTATGACACTGCATCGTCTCCACGAACAATGACGTGTCATAATCTCATCGCTGTGACGCAATGCTCACCTCAAACACTCCCCCCCCCCTCACACGCGCACAGACATATATCTGACCTCGACCAACTGGTCTATGTTTGGATACGCTTATCTGGGCTTCTCCCTCACGTACCCATAAATTCTACAAGTTCCTTGACAAGACTTTGCCCCGGCCGCGTTCAGACCATGCTCCGGTAATCCTCTTAACCGGTGCGGTGTTTAGAAATAGCCGGTTATCCCGAGATACCGGGAGTTACGTTTCGCACCGCCCCTCCCCCCCCCCCCCCCCGCCGACTTGTCAGCTCCAGTGAATCGATGACACAAGATCAAAAACCACAAAACAGGACCTGGTCATTCTTGTCGGGGACGCCCCCTTTACATCTCTGGAACTACAGGTATAGAAAAGCGATGTCTTCTTTTCTATACTACATTCAACGGAATGTTGTTCAGTGTGAGTAAAAAAAAAAAAAAAACAACGTTGTGCCGTTGGGTGTAATTAGTGTGCCGCCATGCACGAGTTTCTGTTCATATTTTATAAGTTCATTTTGTGGGTCAGTGGATTATTTAAACATTTTTTTTTTAAAGTTCAGGGCAGTTGTTGACCAATCTGTCAAAAATATAAATAGAATATTCTTTCATTTATTTCAAAAGACATGGCACATTCCTTACAATGTCTTCATGCTCGATTTACATAAAGTTCAGAGGCGTAACTAAAGGGGGCAGGGGGGCAGATGTCTCTGGGCGCCAGACTTGTTAGGGGCGCCAAAATGTGCTTTGATATTATTTTATTGATAATTATAATGGATTTGAGAGTTGAAAAAAGAAAGGTAGACTCGTTTAAAACGAATCTTGTTCCCCGGGCGCCAAACACTCTAGTTACGCCTCTGATAAAGTTGTATCATTACTTGGAATATACTTGTGTGTTTATTAGGCCTTCGGCTTCATATAAAGAAAATCAACCAAATAATCAGATTAGAAAAAATATATAATTAGTTGTAATCCCCCGGCTGCTAATATTGTCATTAATGATTTCACCTTATTAGATGACGTGCAAAGTCCCCCCCCCCCCCCAGGACACCGCCATTTCATCACTGGAACTATGCTGTTAACAAATGCTAGACAACGTGATATAGTTGGCGCGGTGTTAAAATAAATGTTATCAGCTGAACGAATCTGGTCGTTGCCCAACTGTATGCGCCCCCCCCCTCCATCCACACACACCTCCCACCCTTCCACCCATAATCCTTTAATTGCCTTCAGGTGGCCGCACTTTGAGATCCAGGGGAGATCAGCATCGCCCTCACCGTTCTCTGCAAGCCAGAAGCTGCACATTTCTTAGACTGTAAGCACCATCGGACAGAATGCTCCGTGAACCTCGCGGTGTTAGAGGGGGTGGGGGTTGTGGGTGGGGGAGTTGTGGGGGGTTGGGTTGGGGGAGTTGTGGGTGGGGGAGTTGTGGGGGGTTGGGGTGGGGGAGTTGTGGGGGGTTGGGGTGGGGGTTGGGGTGGGGGTTGGGTGGGGGGTTGTGGGTGGGGGAGTTGTGGGGGTTTGGGGTGGGAGACAGAGATCAAAGATGGAAACAAGATGGACGGTTGGGGTGGGACACAGAGATCAAAGATGGAAACAAGATGGACGGTTGAGGTGAGAGACAGAGATCAAAGATGGAAACAAGATGGACGGTTGGGGTGGGAGACAGGGATCAAAGATGGAAACAAGATGGAAGGTTGATGTGGGAGACAGAGATCAAAGATGGAAACAAGATGGACGGTTGGGGTGGGAGACAGAGATCAAAGATGGAAACAAGATGGAAGGTTGATGTGGGAGACAGAGATCAAAGATGGAAACAGGATGGACGGTTGATGTGGGAGACAGAGATCAAAGATGGAAACAAGATGGGCGGTTGGGGTGGGAGACAGAGATGAACATTTGAGGTGGGGAGACAGAGATCAAATATGGAAACAAGATGGGCGGTTGGGGTGGGAGACAGAGATGAACATTTGAGGTGGGGAGACAGAGATCAAATATGGAAACAAGATGGGCGGTTGGGGTGGGAGACTTAGATCAAAGATGGAAACAATATTTTTGTTTATTAATCGCAACAGCGTTTATTGAAAACATTTAATTGATTGAAAAATTATTTTTCTAACAGAGAAATAATATAATAAAGGGCATTGATTGTTGCTTTGCAAGCTAAAAATAAATTTGAGTTCCAAGAAATGGAATCTTTCACAAAATAAAGGGCGCTAAAGTTTAATTGTCTTGCTTATAAAATTTAGAAAGCCGTCTATGTTGAAAAGGAAAAAACCGTTGAGGTGGGAAGTAAATGTAATCTATCTTAATTAAACGAGCTACAGGAAGTTCTAATTTACTTAGCATACACCCTTGGTGTCTGCTCGAAGTACAACATCATATACAGGCACTTTATAACAGGATACAGGTCCTGGTAATAGGTGAGTGACGGGAGGGGGGCTCTGTTATCATTTTATGTAACTCTTTTAAAATGAGTCACTGACAGATGGTCATGGCTCTACTGAGAGATGGTAACGACTCTACTGAGATGGTAATGGCTCTATTGAGAGATGGTAATGGCTCTACTGAGAGACGGTAATGGCTCTACTGAAAGATGGTAATGGCTCTACTGAGAGACGGTAATGGCTCTACTAAGAGATGATAATGGCTCCACTGAGAGACGGTAATGGCTCTACTGAAAGATGATAATGGCTCTAATGAGAGATAAACATGGCTCGACTTTGAGATGGTTATGGCTCTACTTACAGATGGTAATGGCTCTACTGAGAGATGAGAAATGCTAATGAGAGATGATAATGTTTGATTTTTTTCTATCCCTACAGAAATATGCTTTCTTATAAATATGTGCATTGTGGGCGATAATATAGATTTTTTCGAACGCAAATGGTGTGTACATTAAAAACTGTATTTTATAATGTCTACTCAAATAAATAATTATATATATATATATATATATTTGTGTGTGTTTGTTGATGTTTTGTTGGGGGTTGGGGATGCAGTGGCGTAGCGAGCTTAACTCGCGCCCGGGGCACAACACATTTTTAGCGCCCCCCAATACCTTTTTAGCGCCCCCCCCCCTATTCGAAAACCATACAATATTATAGTAAAATATACCATTTGGCGCCCCTTTGTGAGTAGCGCCCGGGGCATGATGCCCCCCTTGCCCCCCTCACTACGCCACTGGGGGGGGGATGGGTGGATAAAACAATCGCAGTCATTTGAAACCAAGTCAGAAAGGAAAAAAAAAATAATTCGTACATAATAATATTCGTACAGAGGGAAAACACACAAAAAGCAGACCTTAAAGTCATTGTATTTCTGGTAAACTCTTGAGAACTTCAGAAAAACAGAAGAAAAAAGTTACGTCTTCAGAGACGTAAGTATCACTGGTTTTACTTTTCTTTTAAAATTTCTATGATGGAACTCTCTTCAACGAAACCTTCAGGTTTTTGGACAGGTAGAGATACTATGAAATTGTGTTACTTGTGCGAGAAATCCGTGGAGCAGTTTTTGGATATTTATATGTATATGTACCCTTGCAGTTACCTTGAGCGAGTCACACCCCCCACCCTTTCCGCTTCCCTCTGTAAGTGTGCCCCTGTGCAGACTCAGGTGCAACACCCCTATGCAAATTCAGGTGCAACGCACCCTTCCAAGTCTGAACTCCGAGCATTGGCTGAGGTCAGATCCTAGGAGTCCATCAATTATTCCCCAATCTGCAAACTCCATGTTAATCATGGCCTTGAACTGGTAATTTAGCCCGTTGAACATAGTCCAGAACCTGATCGTTCAGAGTGCATTCAGCTGAAACAGCTGTTGACCACTGACAACCTTCCCTTGCTGGCCTCCCGCGTCTCATCAGCTTGCTGCCCTCGACTCGGTGCAAGCAGTTCACGAGCCCCGAACAAGCTTTGCGTCATGTCCATGTAAACATTTTAGTGTCTGCCCCACACGTGGCCTTGGCTGCAGGTTTGTAAGCAAGAGATTGATAGGTCTTTAACCTTTCCCTCCCCTGAACTCCGCCATAAATCCCGTTGGTTCTTGACTTGATCGCACGAGCCATGAACCATCTCTGGCCAAACACAC
This sequence comes from Omphiscola glabra, assembly GCA_964017045.1. Classification (NCBI taxonomy): domain Eukaryota; kingdom Metazoa; phylum Mollusca; class Gastropoda; family Lymnaeidae; genus Omphiscola; species Omphiscola glabra. The sequence continues at coordinate 31,550,600 of OZ024799.1, forward strand.
CAGGGTTTTACAGTAACACGCCAGGGTTTACAGCCTACAAGTCTACAGGTTCTAATCACGGAGATAAGGCATCAAGAGTCGATTAACTGTGTTAAAAATGGACAGAGTCGATCATTTTCTACTAGACTGGTTTCTTTTATCTTATTCGAATGGGTGTGAGCCCTTGCAGGTACACTGAAGTTTTGTAGATAACATATCCTGTCATTTGAGACAAATCTTGTCATTTTAGTGACAAATTCTGTCACTGAGTGACAACGCCTGTCATTTGAGAGACTAATCCTGTCACTGAGTGACAAATCCTGTCATTTGAGAGACTAATCCTGTAAATGAGTGACAAATCCTGTCATTTGAGAGACAAATCCTGTCACTAAGTGACAACGCCTGTCACTTGAGAGACTAATCCTGTCACTGAGTGACAAATCCTGTCATTTGAGAGACTTATCCGTAAATGAGTAACAAATCCTGTCATTTGAGTGACAAATCCTGTCATCTGAGAGACAAATCATTTCATTTGAGAGACATTTCCTGTCACTGAGTGACAACGCCTGTCATTTGAGAGACTAATCCTGTCACTGAGTGACAACGCCTGTCATTTGAGAGACAAATCCTGTCACTGAGTGACAAAGCCTGTCGTTTAACGGCATTAGCCCCTTACAAGCAAATAAAAATGTTTTGGATATCTCGGGCAAACATGTTATAAGTACATGATACATTCTCTAAATTGTGATGGCGGACTCGGTGAATCATATTTTCACATCATAATATATTGAAAAGGTCGGAGATTCCTTTTATTACGTTGTAAAAGTGTATCCAATCTACATTAGAATAAGTGATTCCAGATCCAAATGTTGCATATAATTGAAAGCTCAATTGGAATTAAATACATGAAATTTGAAGAAGGAAATTCGAACGTCTTCGACTCCGAATCCTCAGCCTCGTGTGTGATGTGCTAACATCATTGCATCGCAAATAATTCAGGGATGTTAACACAGTACATCAAGTGCAAGAGCATCCAAGTGCTAAAGAAATGACGGACGTATGTGCACCAACTGTGTTGATCATCTGCAAAAGTTTCCAATCAAAGCAGATGGCCCACACGATTTATCTTCCAATGTGATGTGTATCCAATTATGGACAAGACCGTGGGTAAATAAAAGCATGTTGAAGAATCATCTATAAGAAGTGGATGGCTGTTATCTAGGCCTCTAATCTTTACGTTAAAGCTTTTATTTAGCCTTCTAATCTTTAAGACAAAGTGTTCTGTATATTACCTTCTAATCTCTAATTCTAAGCTGTTATCTAGCCTTCTAATCTCTAAACAAAGCTGTTATCTAGCCCTCTAATCTCTAAGACAAAGCTGTTATCTAGCCCTCTAATCTCTAAACAAAGCTGTTATCTAGCCCTCTAATCTCTAAACAAAGCTGTTATCTAGCCTTCTAATCTCTAAACAAAGCTGTTATCTAGCCTTCTAATCTCTAAACAAAGCTGTTATCTAGCCTTCTAATCTCTAATTCTAAGCTGTTATCTAGCCCTATAATCTCTAAACAAAGCTGTTATCTAGCCTTCTAATCTCTAAACAAAGCTGTTATCTAGCCCTCTAATCTCTAAACAAAGCTGTTATCTAGCCTTCTAATATCTAAACAAAGCTGTTATCTAGCCTTCTAATCTCTAAGACAAAGCTGTTATCTAGCCCTCTAATCTCTAAGACAAAGCTGGTATTTTGTTACGTAGAAAAGAAATGAGTTTTTTTTTTGCTATTTATAAAAAAAATTGAATTTTGAGTTTGGAAGAAAGCGTAATATTGAAAGAGTCTTCGTGTTACGGGATTCATATCTAGTCTATGTCAAAATGTATCCAAGGTCACGCTTAGTCCGAATTTTGAAGTTTCATGAGACTATCAGTTTCAAAAGTCTAACCTAAAGTCTGAGACATAATGTCGCTGCAGGCATAATGTTCCATCGAAATAATGTCGCGTGAAAGTAATGACAAACATAAATATTCTCGTGTGAATTGCTCCCCCCCCTTCCCTTTCTCCCCTCCCCCTACTTTCTCGTTGCGTGAACGGTGCTGGAGTCCTTAATGTTTCCACGGCTCATATTCGCAGGGAACTCAAAATTGATACTGACAAATTCAGAGCTGCACATTTTCTTCAAGCCCTAGGGAAAATCGATATCATCGGAGACCCCCACAAGTCACATCACATTTCGTGGCTCTCAAAAGCTGGTTAACATTCCCCCCTCCCCCCACACACTTCCTCGTCCACGCAAGGGTAACACTTTTTCCATTGCTGTAAACTGCCGTCAACAAACGGATTCTCAAATTTTTTGCGGGAACTCTTTTGTTTCTCTTTTAAAGGTTGAATTTCATTTACACAAATCTTTTATAAATATTTTTTTTTATATACCAATAAGAACTTAACACCTTCCAATATGTGCTCCGCCTTCATTCATCCTCCCACCATCCACCATGAAACCCTTTCCTTCCCATTCCTTTCTGAATCTTCCTCTCTGCCCCATCCCGCTATTGATCATTATCTTTCGTTAATGTCCTTTCGGGATTCGGCCCCAACCGAAACGTCCCCCTTTGATCCAAATTCACCCTTATCCGTTTTGCTAATTTCCCATTTTAATCCTATACACACTGTCCCTTGGCCCTAAATAGATTCCCGATTCATTTCTCCTAAGCGTCGTCTGTATCACTCAACCCTGTAGAGACTGTAGATCTACACGGAACCTTTCCCTTCATCACAAATGTCCTGCATTTTTAATGCGTGTTTAAGCAATCCCTTCCAATCCCTCCGGTTCCATAAAGGCCCAATCGTTATACCATGTGGTTTACGCAATCCATTCCATTCCATCCGGTTTCACAAAGGCACAATCGTTGTACCAAGTAGCTTACGCAATCCACTCCACTCCCTCCGGTTCCATAAAGGCACAATCGTTGTACCAAGTGGCTTATCCATCTAGTGTTATCCCGCTCCGAAACTGCACTTAAATATTTAAACCTTTAAACTTCGTACGTGAGACCTTCATATGTTTAATATATAAACATATGGACATAACATTTTAAAATGATTTGGTTTGGCATGTGTATGTGTAAGTGTATGTGTATTTCCGTAAGATGATGATGCCAGCGACTTGCTAAGAGCCACGGTCACCGATCTGACACATGTTACACAGCTTAATCATGTTGATCTTTTTTTAAAAATCTGTTTAAAATTAACTTTGTTTAACGTGGCTATTTATTAAAGACGTGTAGCGAAATTTAAACCGGAAACTAAAAGAAATTTGACAGGTTATCGTCAAGTAACAACCGTCCGACGTCAGTGTACTTCATAACAGCACAAACGCGAGGAATGAAGTAATTCCCCACTTTTCATATTTATTAAGGTAAAGGCTTGGTGATTTCTCTTTTATAGAACGCATGTGGTTGAATGGTGGTTTAAAACCACGAATTTCTTTCATCTTTCATCTTTATGACGTCATTCCGTCCATAAGTTCATACACCCATTTGCCATCATTTGCCTGACGTCATTCCGTATATAAGTTCATACACCCATTTGCCATCATTTGTCTGACGTCATTCCGTCCATAAGTTCATACACCCATTTGCCATCATTTGCCTGACGTCATTCCGTATATAAGTTCATACACCCATTTGCCATCATTTGTCTGACGTCATTCCGTCCATAAGTTCATACACCCATTTGTCTGACGTCATCCCGTCCATAAGTTCATACACCCATTTGCTATCATTTGTCTGACGTCATTCCGTCCATAAGTTCATACACCCATTTGCTATCATTTGTCTGACGTCATTCCGTCCATAAGTTCATACACCCATTTGCTATCATTTGTCTGACGTCATTCCGTCCATAAGTTCATACACCCATTTGCTATCATTTGTCGGGCATCCTCGGGGAGTTTAAGAATTAAAATTGTATTATTAGCCTGACGTGTTTCTGTGGTTTAACATTTCAAGGATTTGTTTCAAGTCGTTTCGTCAGTTTAAGCCTTCCATTTAGATACTCTTCTTGTTTCTGACGTCATTCCGTGAGCTTAACCCCCACCATTAACTGTGAGCTTAACCCCCACCATTAACTGTGAGCTTAATCCCCACCATTAACTGTGAGCTTAACCCCCACCATTAACTGATGGCTTAACCCCCACCATCAACTGTGAGCTTAACCCCCACCATTAACTGTGAGCTTAACACCTACCATTAACTGTGAGCTTAACCCCCACCATTAATTGTGAGCTTAACCCCCACCATTAACTGTGAGCTTAACCCCCCACCATTAGCTCCAATACTCCCATTATAGCAACATCAGACAGGTGATCATAAACAGAGCTGGCGTATTCATCATCCTCATTTACCCCCATCTTATAAACATTGGCATATTTACAGCTCGCAGATCCACAGCGTCCGCCAATTTTGTGGCTCCCCGAACAACTAAGTCTCGTGCCTTTGTTGATTAAGTTAAGCATCACGATTGATCATGATTTTGACTTTTACACGTAAGATTAAAAAGACATTAATGATCAAAACACATATCAACAAAATCAATAAAAGGGTTTACGATGTAACCAACTAGCAAATATACCCGGCGTTGCTTGGGTTTGCATTAAAAAAATATATATCATAAATTAGAAACGTTTATATGTAGGTGTTTAAAAAAAAAACATAAGCAAACTACTTTATAAGTACCGTTAAAGTCTTCGTGTGAAGAATGTGCGCAAAATTTGGTGTGGATGTTCCAGTGCCATCTCTTTGGGAAAAGTGTGCATATGAATCATGAAATGATTTAGGTATTAATTTATTAGGACATATCATCAAAAATAATAATTCTCTAGGTACGTATGTATGGCTGTAACGCCGCTTTCAATAGGCGCGCAAAATGAATGTGACAGAATTTCAGCACAAAGTTGTATTCTTATAAGTTGCGTTACTTGATTGCATGTTTTGTCAAGTACCTTTAATAGATGGAAAGTTCCTACATTGCAGCTGCCATTGTTTGGGGGATGATTTCTAGTATATTTTATAGGTTGAGAAATGTTTTTTTTTTTTTTTTTTTTACAAACGTTTCTATCCCCCCCCCCCCCAACCAAAAAAAAAACCAAAAATAAAAACCCCCTGAGAATAGAGGAAGGTAGACAAAGAAAATTTTGCACAATGCAAAAAGAAGATATAATAATGACCCAAAAACTCATCTCAAATCTTTTAATCTTTATTAAATATGCAGCATTAAAGGTAATATAAATTATTAAGAATTAAAGAAATAAGGATATACCAAAATATTTAAGAACCACTGATTTCAAACTCACTTTAGTGTTAGCACTTCAACGATAACTAACAACTACTTAGAGATCTAAGTAAGGGGGGGGGGGGGTGGTGTCTCAAAAATGCTTTAAGAACTCAAACGGGGGTTAGCAAAACTGCTTTAAGAACTCAAACGGGGGTTAGCAAAACTGCTTTAAGAACTCAAACGGGGGTTAGCAAAACTGCTCAGCGAGACAAAATAAAAGGCTAACAAAATAATTATAACAATAAATTAATTTGCAAGGGAACAATTCAGGCTCCATTACCTTGACATTGATATGACTAGCTTGAAATTAGGACGGCCTCGTTTTGATGCCGTTAGTAATAGGAGACCGGAACTGAAGTGGCTGTATTGTGATATTGGACTCGTCTTGAGCTCGACAAGGGTCGATGTAGCCTGGGGCTTTGGAATTAACAGGCGAGGAACATTTTTACCTGGATTTCAAATAAGAGCTTTGGGGGAAAAGGGGGTGGGTGGGGGTTAAGGTGCTCAACAGTTCTGAACAAGGTTAGGAAAGGTAAGTCTGGCTTTTTTTGTCTTAAGTCGATTCGGTAGTTGTGCTTTTTTCTTCGACAAGAGAGTTCATTATGAGCAAAAGAGACTTTATTGTGTCGTTATAGCCAGATGACATGGATCATTTCGGCTTACAACGAAATACGAAAAATGGTAGCGTTTGGGAGATCTGTTTCAGCGTAGACACGAATTTTGTTAGGTGTACGGGAAATGGACATACAAGGTGTGAAATGGACATAAAAGGTGTGAAATGGACATACAAGGTGTGAAATGGACATACAAGGTGTGAAATGGACATACACGGTGTGAAATTGAAATACTATGCGTGAAGTGGGAATATTTATAAGGTGTGAAATAAACATACATGCTGGTAATGGAGATACAAGGTGGGAAATGGGCACACAGGTTGGTAAATGGACATACAAGGTGGGGAAATAAACATGCAAGAAGATAATGAACCCACAATGTGGGAAATGGACTTGCGAGTTGCGCAATAAATATGCAAGGTGTTCACGACACACAAGGTGGGAAACGGGGATATAAAGTGGGAAATGGAGACACAATGTGGGAAATGGGCACATAAGGTGGGAATCCACAAGAGTTAAGAACTCGAAGTATTTTTATTCCTACAACTCTGGTACCGTGATGTCAATTTCTTTATCCTATTGTAAAAAAAGTAAATAGATACCATTAAAGAATAAAAGATTAAAAACATATTTTCATACAGTTTCTATCATCTAGATTCTAGATAGCTGCTCCATTGAAGAGATTGCTGTGAGCTAATTGAGAAAGGGGAAGACATGGACGAATTATAATATAAAGGCAAGGATGAATATTTTTACTAAATAATATAATTTTCTCTCTCTATATATAAATGTAACGTTGCCGAATTAATTCTTTATATTTCCTTATACGTAATACCTTATTTACAATGTACCCGATGAAATCAACATTAAAATTCATTGATAAGTTATTCCATGTTAACATATATTGTTTCCGTGGGTCTCCGGTTTTTGTTTTTATCCAATCAAAATATTAATATAGACTAATTAAATTTTTTTTGTATCTTGATTATACCACACACACACACACACACACACACACACACACACACACACACACACACACACACACACACACACACACATACATACATACACACACACGCACAGAAAGCTAACTTGCATGACAAACATATGCTGATAGGTCAGTGTGGACTGGTACGGGCAGCCGACATGCTATCCTAATAGATATATCCACAAAATGTTATCGTAAAGGCCTAATAGATCTGCTCGATATGCCATCGTCATCAAATAGATCTGCCCGATATGCCATCGTCATGAAATAGATCTGCCCGATATGCCATCGTCATCAAATAGATCTGCCCGATATGCCATCGTCATGAAATAGATATGCCCGATATGCCATCGTCATCAAATAGATCTGCCCGATATGCAATCGTCATCAAATAGATCTGCCCGATATGCCATCGTCATCTAATAGATCTGCCAACTTGCCTTCAGTACAAAATAGGTCCGGGTACACAAATAGCCTTCTTTTCAATATATCAATAAATATAAATATGAAAATCGGCGAATAGATCCCCGCCCCCCCTCCCCAAAAAGGGTGGGGTATGGGGTGGTGACAGATCCGCCACCTGGTTGAGGTAGAAACTAGAAGTGACAACCATAGTGAATAAGCGTACAAATGACGGCTAGTGTGCACCAGACCATGTGATCAGTGAAGCAGCGATAATGACCATTAATGTGGGTTGTGTCGGTTAGGATTAATTGAACAGGCTCCTATTTCAGTGGCCCAATAAATAAAAGATATTGATAACAACGAGAGCCGAGCAGGAGATACTTGACTTACACGAGCGAGTGTCCAACAGCGGAACGGATTAGGGAAGATCGGACGATGGGAGGAGAGGGGGGTCCATGAGGATAGATGTTCAGAGTTAAAGAGGGTCGTTTAATCGAACGTGTCGGGCCAGTCAGAGTTGGCCATGAGACGGTTTAACCACATGGTATGAATAGAGAGTCCGGTTAATAGATGATAGGTCTGACCTATATATTTAGTGGAAGTGGGGTGGGGGTAAGAGCTTTTATGACACAGGATTAAGAGTTTTTTTTTTATATTTAGAAACAGTAAATGAAATATTCCCGATTCTCGTTGACAAACTGACATTTTAAATTGTTCTATGCCACTGATGTTAAATGATAGCATGAGCCCTGGGGATGTTACAATGGGGACTGGTTCTTCTACGTTTGAAATTGTTAGTAAAGCAGCAGGTTGTTTATTTAGGAGAATGGAAATCTTTCCCTCACGCCATCTGCTGTAGCATCTGACGGACCGTCACGACCTATTGAAAGTATAGCTGTACTTTGGTTACCTATTTTTTTTTATTATTATTTTTTATTATTCTTTGCAGGAACCACAACACTTCTGACACCAATGTGACCTTTCTCTGTACTGATATTACTGTTACTATTATAGCTTACTAGCCGATATACCCGGCGTGGCCCGGGAATCCATTAGGACCCCGATCCCGGTGGCCTACAGATCCCATTGGGAACCTGTTCTCTGTAGGATCCCGTTCCATCTAGGGAGCCTGCTTTCTAATGTTATCCCATTTCACGATAAAATCTATTGAATAATGCCATAGATATAGCATTTTAAGAATATCAAACTTTCTGGAAAATTCTAGATTGGATTTATTAGTTTTACATCCACCGATATTTCTGTTCGGACAGTGAAGTGTATTGCTACCACCCTAGGCCTATATCCACCAATTGACATAGAACCTATAGTGTTGTCTAAGCCTATCGATATTTATATAGCTCATGTAAGGAAGAATGGATATTATGAGTTCAGTACCCTTCGGTATTTGAATATGGATAATCAAGTGCACGTGTACTAAGTTTGATCGATATCCATCCATTCACGTAGGAGTATTTGTTTGTATTTTTTTTTATATAGCTCATATAAGAAAAAAAACGAATTCGGGGCCCCCGGCCCCACACGAAACGTAATTAAAAGTTCTCAACCCCGTAAGAGTTCCTTCTGGATAAGGATGGATATATGTTCCAAGTTTGGTCAAGATCCATCAATCCGTGTAAAAGCCTTTGTGGAACAGACCCACAAACCCAGAAACAAACAAACAGATTTTCACTTTTATATATATATATGATCATGACCTCTGCGGATATTTTAGTGAAGATTTCAGCAGGATGGCCAGCAAAAATTGGTTTCAGGCTGGATTGCTTAAACTATACATAAAATGTGCGGTTAGCTAGATGTATTGCAATCCTTCCAGTGAATAATAGTTGTGGTTATAACCGATTTTTTTTGAACATGCAAGCACCACACTCAACGGCAGGCGTGCGGCCACCATATTGCATGTCAGCAATCAATTTTTGCACTCTCTAACCCAACTTTTTCACGAGGTGATGCGAACATTAACATTTTTTAAAAATGATACGTTCGAGGTTATATAAAGGTAATAGAGTTATATAAATAGCATTTACGCGAATATGCATTATGGAATGGTTTAGAAAATAATGTGATGAAATCATGATATAAAAAACTTTTAAACAAGAAACAATGAGGGAGAGAGTGAGCAGAAGATTTAGAAAGAGAGAGTAAGGGTTTGAGCAAGAGAGAAGGAGGGTGGGAGAATGATGGGGATAAATAGAGAGGCAGAGAAAGAAAGCGATAGAGATGACAGAGAGGGAGAGAGATATAAGGAGCGAGAGAAAGAGAGAGAACGAAAAGAGGGAGAAAAACGAGGTAAAGAAAGAGAGGAAGGGAAATGGAGAGATAAAGAGAGGGAGAAAAAAAAGAAAGATGGAGAGAGAAATAGACAGATGTAGAGAGAAGGAGAGAGAATGAGAGAGAATGAAAGTGAAGGAAAGAGAGAAGGGTAGAGAAGGAGAGATGGAGAGAATGAGAGAGGGAGAGGCAAGGAGAAAGAGGGAGTGAAATAGAGATGTGGAGAGAGAGGGAGAGATAAGAGAAAGAGGGAGGGAGAAGAGAGAGAGGGAGAGAGAGGGGGATAGAAAGATAGACAGAGAGGAGTCTGCTTATGTCAATATTAACTTTTGTAAGATTAACAAAGTTCAAATAGATTATCAGTAAAACTGTTTCAAGAATGATGGGCAGGTTAATGAGTGGAGTTCCATGTTTTTGGTATATAAATTAAGTATATATTTAAATAGTAATTAAGTGTCATGTTCCTTCGAGTCGTCTCTCACCACACTGGGCATTGGGCTCTATCGGCGGATTCTTATTGGAAATAATATTTACTCTTAGTCTTATGGTTATACTATAATGGTGCTACTTGAATGGTGCTACTTGAATGGTGCTACGGTTCAATGAACACTGGGCGCGCGGCCAGGTCATGTCCCCGGGCCTGTTTTCTAGCCAAGGTTAAAAATAAGGCTGGCAGTGTATCTCGTGTTCAGAAGCCCAGGTCACCTGACAAGTGTGACAGGTGGGGGGGGGGGGGGGGGTCAGACACACCTAAACGAGGATATCACGAGCCAGTGTGCGAATGTGTTGTGTGTGAGTGGAATATGTGCGGGATCAACACATAAAGAAATGTAAATTTTTTTTTTTAGAAGAAATCGATATCAATGATTCTCAAACCATATAACCTAGACTCAAATTAAATTAACTACTGTTACAAAGATTTTACAAAGGAAAAAAAAAAAAAATAAAAAAAAAAATGCCTGAAATTATCGTAACAAAAGAATATCGTTATGTTTGATTAATAATACACATGGAAGTGTTAATGGGGGGGGGGGTGAGATGGTGGGAAAAAGGGGGGGGGGGGGCTAAAGATATTGGGGGTAAAATATTATCTATCAGATATTAAGTTTTAAAAAAACTATGTTTATTCAATTTACACTGTCTTCCTATTGTGATGTTAGGGAATCAGGCCTTAATATTGTTCATAAACAGCTTAAATTACGGATTGCGCAATTATTTTTGTGTAGATATTGTGCATCTAAAGTTTGCGGTCTGACTCAGCGTGAGACAAAAATCAATCAAAACTGAAGTGGGATTTCGATATTCAGACAGTTTCAGAAACATTATGAGCGACACTGTATGACAGCTTTGTACCGAATACAACGACACTGTCTGAACGCTTTGTACCGGGTACAACGACACCGTCTGGATGCTACGCACGACGCAATCAAATAACTTTTGTTGATATGCACATTCTTTGTGTGTGTATCTCATGCTGAGTCTCATTAACCTAGAAACGAGCAAATATCTCCAAAATCTACATCGCTTCGAAAAGAATCGCGGTGCGGCACATGTTTGATGGTAAGACTTGAACTGTATGATGGTGGGAGCGCGTGTTTTATTGCATTCACCTTCTTTGAACTGGTCAGACATATTTCGGCCAGTTACACCAAACCCACACACCATTAACCCAACCCCTCTTAATCCATGAAACCAAGGGAACCATTCTGGTCAGAATTGTTACCAGTATTAGTGGTTTTCCATTGTCTTCCAGAATGTAGTTCAAAGGAGACTTTTGGTTGAAGACGGCGTCCGTCCGTTTATCGACGTCCAGACAGGGTATGCAAGGCTGCTAATAACCTGAAGTCGGACTCATTTCACAGCTACACTAATGAGGTATCACGTGACCAGACGGAAGTCGAATTAAACTCTTATTATTATTATGGGTAGTTTTCTATAGCGTGGTACCCCAGGCTAGGGCTGGGTTCACCACGCTGTACATACAAATTAAAATGAACTTTAAAAATATAAATTAAAAACCAACCATTCCATATCAATTTACATGTGAAGCCATGGACGGCACTCCGCAGCATCGTTTAACTTTCAGAGGGGGAATCAGTCAGGATAGTAAAGTTTAAAGAGGTGTGTTTTGAGTGCAGTTTTGAAGGCTGTGATGATTGATATATTTCTGATGTGTAGTGGAAGAGAATTCCATTGTTTGGGGGCACAGCAAGAGAAAGATCTTTCACCGTATGTTTTTGTGCGAGTCTTAGGGACAGAAAGAATACGCTCGTCTGCGGAGGAGCGAAGCTGTCGAAGGGGTGAATAGACAGAGAGAATTTTGGTTAGATAGGAAGGGCAGGAATTCGAGAAAAAGTTATGAGTATAGACCGAATGCGAACTGGATGTGCAGCCCACACACACACACACACACACGCGTGTGCACACACACACACACACACACACGCACATGGCTGACCACGTGCGAGGCTCAAGTGCGTCTGAGCAATGCTGGATCGGCCGTCTAAAACCATGATAGTGTTATATAAAAGAAGATTGCGTGTGATCATAAACAATAATAAATGAAGGACTGCGTTCAAGCTGCGCGAAGGGAATGGTAAAACAGCATATGTAAAAGTTGGAATCAAAAGACAGGAGATAAAAATAAGAACGTCTCGGCTGTAACCTTCTTCAGCGAACAGGACACGAAATAGGAACTATAGTTAAAAACTCAAATGCGCGTCATTGTTATTGCTGGAAGTATATTTCTCCAATCCACGATTACAGCATGTAAACGAATTTAAATATTATTACTGTAAAAATAGTATCTTAAGATCCGAACAAAAAAAGATTGTAAATACATCAAATATAAGAAATTAGAAAAGAAATACATCGAAATTGTGGGTCGTTATAGGAGCGTGTTTGATTAATTTTATAATATGCTGATATTGTGTCGAAAATCTGAATTGATTTGTTTTCCGTTCTAACGCTCTCTGGTGTGTTGGTACAGAAATCCAGTGCCGTGATGGATACATCTAATGTCCCTTTATGTTTATCTCTGTTGACATGGGATGAGACTGGGAAAAGATTACCCTATTCAATATCAAGATGATGTTCAGTGAACATATCTGATAATCTTCTCCCAGTTTCGCCTATATACCAGGGGCGGCATCTCCGGCACACAGTCGAATAGATTACATTTCGATTAACACATGCGAAGCCCTATTTCATAGTAAAAGTATCTTAATGGGGGCTAATGTTTTGTTTTATTTTGGAGTGTATAGGCACAGGTCCTATACAACGACCACTTGAGCATGGTTTAGTCCCAACGTAAGACGGGTCAGCTGGAAGGTGACTGTGATCCAGAAAAATGACCCAGATGTTCGTCCCGTCTGAAGACAATAAGCGGAGGGGATTTGAATACCCCGTTGGTGTCTGGTTCATCAAGAAGTATGTGTGTCGATTCTTTAAGAATATTTTTTTGGCAATTAAATTGTGAGGTTGGTGAGTTAGTATGAGTTTCCGATGGCTAGTTAGTATCAGTTATGAGTATGGTTATTAAAGGAGGTTTGGTCATTACAGGAGGTTAGGTTATTAAAGTAGGTTTGGACCAAAGGTGTGACCTGAATAAAAATGAGACTATCACCTTCGCATGCAAGAAGCACAAAACCGAAAAGTGGCGGGTCGGGTGTGGCCCCCCCTCCAAAAGTCACGGGACAGTTCTGCGCGTGATAGTCGGTATGGGATAGTCGGTACGTGATAGTCGGTATGTGATAGTCGGTATGTGATAGTCGGTATGTGATAGTCGGTATGTGATAGTCGGTATGTGATAGTCGTTATGTGATAGCCGGTATGTGATAATCGGTATGTGATAGTCGGTATGTGATAGTCGTTATGTGATAGCCGGTATGTGATAATCGGTGTGTGATAGTCGGTATGTGATAGCCGCTATGTGATAATCGGTATGTGATAGTCGGTATGTGATAGCCGCTATGTGATAGTCGGTATGTGATAGTTAGTGTTTCACAGATACAGGCTTAGAGGATTAACAATTTAGTTGATTACCATTCCGTCTTTAACAAGGTCAAATATGAAAGCTGTAACCTTGACCTATTGCGGCCAAATGTAGTACATTTAAAAACAATTTTTCCAAGAGTGATAAAAAAAAGTTTAAACTTGCCCTTAGAAAATGACTAGGAGATACATTTTAATATTATAAGGACACTTTGGCAAACAGTTTTTATTGTGATATTGCAGAGAACGAAAAATAAAATTTAAACATATCTTTTAGCCCCAAGAATCAATATAGCTCCAGAATTCCTAAAGTGTTCTCGTGCTTACACAGCAATGGAGCTTGTTGCCAAAACGTTGCACCTTATACAAGAGAAATAGCCAACCAATCGATGAAGCTAGCTGCCAAAACGCTGCACCTTATAAAAGACAAACAGCCAACGAACACATCGATGGAGGATTTCCTTTAGTAAACGGAAATTTTGGCCAAACCCAAGACCACACAGAGAACGAAAAGCTTGCCTTCTGGGCAGCGATCTCTTGCTTGTAGAAGAAGATGGGGCCGAGCGCTCCCGCTTAGTTCTTTTGTTGTACAGCGTAAGCAATGGGGTATAATTGCACACGACTTAGCAGCTATTTCTGGCGGGCTTCGCTTAATCGTCTTTCTACAGTTGTAAAGCTGCTGATGATAATGTTGGGTACTGGGTTAGGTGGGCAGGTAATAGGGTAGCTAGAAGTGGTAATATGGAAGTGTGATATCACGCTTGGGACATCCTTGGTGTTTTGGATCAAATATGAGGGTAATTCGCTTCAGCAATTCCAAATTGATCAATACTATTGGAACATTTAGTATACAGAGTTTCAATAGTATTGATCAATATAGAATTGTCGAAGCTATTTAGTATACGGAGTTGGCTCCACCGGGGCTCCGGTTGACAAGTCCGTGGTGGCTTGCCGATTAGGAGGCGCCGGCCACCGGACCTCCTTGGTGTTACCCGAAGAAACAAAACCACCATTTCGTTGTCCTGCGTGGTCAGACAAGGGCATGAATGGTACCTGCCGGGCTACCAACTGTGACGTTTTACAGTTGGAAGTTAAGGCAGAGACAGGGTAGGGATCATGATTACAAGTTGCCGTTAAGGGATATGAGGCGAGAGGCTCAGGTGGAAGTCTCTGGCCGATTCTGGAATCGCTGCCCTGAGAAAGTTGCCCCTAGGCAACCGTCTAGTCCCTATTTGCGATGTGGGTGGAAACCCACTGTAGAACCTTCTATAGGGCGTCCGATGCTTCCCCGGGATGGGTGGGGGAAGATATTAGGACTTAAATTTACCATCCGGACTCTTAGGAAAGTCGATCGTGTGCACTGTGTGTATGCGCAGTGTCGGACCGACCGGGTGTCCTTGGGTTGGGTCGGCCTCCAGCGGAACCCGATCGAGCGGAATCGGGTGTGGGCTGTCCTGGCAAAGGTAGATCTCCAACGTGCCGCTTCGCAGCCCCATCTTCGGGCCTGGGGGGGGTTGCTATGGGGTGGGCTTAAGGAGCTAATGATCGAAGCCTCGCTGATGCCATTACCTAATGTAATATTTCAGTACACGGCGTTGGAGACATATATATTACCTGAATTCCAACCTTCACCGAGAATATGTTCGCAAATTCCCGTAAGAGGTTGTGGAAACTTATGCGATAACTATTGTTTTTTAAAAGGACCATAAAATTACTTCTTGTCCACAGTGGTTGAAATTATCACGTTAACATAAATTTCCAAATCAATATTGTACCGGACAGAATTTATGATAAACTCCCCATGGGGTCACCTCGTCATGGTTTTAGGATCAGAATCCTATTATTAGATGTTTTAGACCTAGCTATTTAAAACGTTTGTTTAAAAAAATATATTTATCATAAAATAGATCGTTACGCCATTGACAAATTACAATATAACGTAAATAAAAGAAAATACTAACACTCACAAACCTAAAAAAGTTACAGATTCACAAAACTTATGTAACATGAAAGCTGTTCGTAAAATATTGTAAAACATTTTTTAAAAGACGCTCAACGTGGGGCTCGAACCCACGACCCTGAGATTAAGAGTATCATGCTCTACCGATTGAGCTAGCCTGGCACATGAATTCAAGCAGCAATTACAAAAAATTCATAATTTAGCTTTGCAGTCAAGTCTTGCAGTCCTAATAATTGTTGTTAGCCATTTTGGACAGAGCTTTCCAAACTTGAACTTTTCACGCCGTTCAGACATTTTCTCTACTGGTGCCTTATCGCGACATAGTAATTTTATTACAAAGTTTTAAAAAATAAACCCACTACAAGGATACAGACACTTTTAACTGAAGTGTAAAATAGATGTTTCTATTTTTTAAAAAAAGACTACAAGACATACGTATAAAGTATAAGGTCAAGGTCAAGGTGGATCACACTATTTTTGGCAAATTTAACCAACTTCTGCCCCCCCCCCCGTCACACATATCGCAACCCTACCCCCCCCCCCCACTTTTGCTTCTCTTCCTCTCAATGTAAGCTTCGCTTCACTTCAAAAATAGAAAAAAATAAATGATCTAAAAATTAACAACTCATTGAAATTCAATCTGAAACACACTACACTATTGAAATTAGACATTACTAAGTGACGTGTTCTTTCGGAAGACATCCAGCACACCAGATAGGGTGAGCGTGTCAGTTTAAGCTTTTGATAAGTATGATGAAAAAATATATATAAATGTGTGACGTCTCATATGATCTAACCCCCACCCCATCACAAAATGTTCTTAGGAATCACCCCCCACCCCTTTTTTTTCTTTTCCCCCGAACGTGACGCATATTACGGACGATCCCTGAAGGTCCTAAGTAGGGCAACACGACGTACTTTAAAGCGGGCCTGCACAACATTCGGCCCGCGGGCAACATGTGGCCCGCCAGCACCCACTTTGCGCACCGCGAAGTAAAGAAATATTCTTTATTCATATTATTTTCTTAATAGCTTCCCTCCTGACCTATTTTATTTCGGCCCGCACAAGTTTTTCATAAAGTAAAACGGCCCGCCTTACATTTTGAGTTGTGTAGGACTGCTTTAAAGTGTTAACTACTGTTAAATGTAATAATGTTTTAAACTCCACCCCTTCTGTCTACCTAAAAAAAAGAGTAAAAATTCTGGCGTGAATGTGAGGAGTTTCTGTGTCCCGGTCACCAGTCTACGCAAGACGAGACACAGCGAGATCAACTCAAACTCAAACCCTAGCTCTGAAAACACCACGCATCCCTTTTGGGTACAGTAGAGACGTGTCTAATGTTTAATATTTAATAACAACACGCAAATAGGAGTGTTATCTTTGACAAATCAGCTTCAGCTCTACTTGTTTGACTTACGCAGTTCTGTCGGCTTGATTTAAAGCTTAGCCCTCCCTGTGGCTAAACGAGCCGCTCGCTAACTTTATTGAATTTCGAAGCAAACCTTCGACAAACATATTCCAAATTTAGCTTGTGTCATTATCATTAAAATGTTACAGCGCGCGGTGGTTTTTTTTTGTTTTTTTTATTGTTCGTGCGCACGACCCTGCGCACACGCATCGATTACAGTAACTTCCCTTTCATCCACGTCCGATGGTCCCGAATGGTGCTGATAACCCGGCGCCGTCACACAAGTCCAGCGAGAGGAGGACAAGGGTAATATATTTACGAACGACACCCGAGTTGTTGTGGTTGTTTTGCGCACATCTTGTGCGTGTTGTATCGACTGAGACTGAGATACAATCGGAATCAATGCCTATAAGAAAAGAAAATATCACATTTTAAATAATTGATGAAATCTGTTAATTTAAACTTTAAAAAAAAAATTGTTCTGTGTTTCCAGTGCAATATTATTATCAGCAAGGGATGGCAAGTCTTGCGTCATGTCGATTAAGAAAGTCGCTTTCAGGTTATCTCCAAGCGAGATTAAAAAAAGAATTATTGAAATTTCAATTTTTACACTTATTTTTTAGTAACATCTGCGATTTGTAAAAAAAAATAAATCAATAAATCACGTATACCCAGGCAGGTTTGCATAGTCAATGAGCTATTTTTTATTTGTAAATTTTTTTTATATCAAAACTCGTAGATGTGATTGTTATTTTACTCTTCAATAATCTAACCAGTCCAACTTTTAAAAAAAATATTTTTTCTTTACAATTTTAAAAAGAGAAAAGAGTTCATACAATATTAGGTATAATAAATACTTTAAATTTAAAGCACATACAATCATGCGTTATAAGGAACATTTTCCTCCCAACCCATTCCATTGTAACGGGGCATTACTAATTACATCCAGAATGGCCCTACATGACGTTTGTGTTCTCACAAATTTATGACGTAAATAGCCTTCCTTTAAAAAAAAAGATATTAAAATGTAAGTGAGATTTTAAACGGGGTCACTTGTGTTAAAGACGTCACGAGATGTCGATATTCACGTGGGTACATGGCGGACAGTGGCGTATCGAGCTTAACTCGCGCCCGGGGCACAATACCTTTTTAGCGCCCCACAATACCTTTTTAGCGCCCCCCTATTCGAAAACCATACAATATTATAGTAAAATATACCATTTGGCATCCCTTTGTGAGTAGCGCCCGGGGCATGATGCCCCCCTTGCCCCCCCCCCTCACTACGCCACTGATCGCGGATGTTACGAGATGTCACGAGATGTCAATATTTATATTTGAAACATCGCAATGTTTCAACGTTGGCTGCCGCTCCACATTGCAATTTTTCGGATCGCGATTATCAGACATGAATTCTGCGCCGGGGACGCAAAACTCACAATCAATAGATTCAAAGAGGAAAGGATTCAAGTAAAATAAAGTCCCCTCTTATACAATTATCCCAACCTTGTGTAACATACACAAATAGAACATGTATATAAGATAATAATAATAATAACGTTTATTTGAAATTCACGCTTCATCCCCAAAGGCTCGAAGCGCGGTAAAAAGTGTGTTTTCATCTATATTTTACAACATTGAAATACAAAACGCAACATTACAAAAACTACATTCGAGCATACCCATACAAAGTCTTTCATCCCTTGCAACCACAAACCATAAGATGTATATAGCATGCATAGAGAATGCATGATTAGAATATCTATAGAACATGTTGGTTGAGTACGCCAGCATGCCAGCAACAAGAGCACAAACCAATAAACGATTCGTATGCATTCCCTGTAACGGAAGTTAACATGTGGCACGGTGCTCTTCTCTAGGTCCGCCTCTGAAGCTAAATAATCTTATTGCTGGAAAATAGTCCCGCCCGCAACTGTAGATATATAATCTTATAATTATTGTTGGAAGATAGAGCCGACCCAGAAGCTATACAATCTTTTTGCTAGGAGATAGTGCCAAAACTGAAGCTATGTATATCTTATTGCTATATAGGAGATAGAGCCGATACTAAAGCTATATAAATATATTAATGGGAGGTGATAGTCGGGACAAACTACTACTAAACTGTAATTTATTTTTCTCATTGTAAAGAACTCGTTCATATAATACTTTTCTCTATGGACAGCTGAGAAGCTCCGAAGCGATAGTAGAGGAGCAGGTTCCCTCCCACACACCCTCTGATCCACCCCTTTACAGAAACCACCCCTGATAATGCGTGAGTTTGTGATTGTTTCCAGATCCTGACATTAAGGCGAGGTTCACACAATAATGACTTTGACAAGGTGCTGACCTTCACACCAAATATCTTGTTTGTCGAACGTGGTGGTTAGGTCACACAGTCGCAGACGACATTTAAACACGTCTGCTGCGGTCGCAGGGGTTTTGTTTATAGGGTCTATATGTTGTTTATGGCAGGTCATCTTTAGGTCTAGTATGTTGTTATTTGCAGGTCATCTTTAGGTCTAGTGTGTTGCTATTTTTATGTCAGCTTTAGGTCTAATGTGTGTTGTTATTTGTAGATCATCTTTAGGTCTAGTGTGTTGCGATTTGTAGGTCATCTTTAGGTCTAGTGTGTTGCTATTTTTATGTCAGCTTTAGGTCTAGTGTGTGTTGTTATTTGTAGGTCATCTTTAGATCTAGTATGTTGCTATTTGTAGGTCATCTTTAGGTCTAGTGTGTTGCTATTTGTAGGTCAACTTTAGGTCTAGTGTGTGTTGTTTTTGTAGATCATATTTAGGTATAGTGTGTGTTGTTATTTGTAGGTCATCTTTAGGTCTAGTTTATGCCAGGTCGCCTGCAGGTTTAGTTTGTGATCTGTTGAATATCTTGTTTAGTCGTGTCTGCTAAAGAGGGGATCTAGCCGAAACGTACCAGTAATTGTCCTTTATCTTTATTTCAAGTCTAAACATCTCTTGCTACAATATTTATTTGTTGTTGATGACAGGTCATCTTAAGGTCCAGTTTGTTATTATTTATAGGTAGCCTTCAGGTCTAGTTTGTTACTGGTTAAGGTGTCTAAGCGCCAAGTAATTATAATAACTACAAAATCAAGTTTTCACTAACAATTTGGTTAAGACAGGACACAGCCACATACAGAAAAACCTACAAACAAACCTGCTTACTAAACATAGTCCGGTGTTTAAGTCTATCAGGTTGTTTAGTCTAGGACCGAGGTCGACAACTGGTTTGGATACACATGATGTCAAAAAGAATAGATCTTCATAAATAGGTCGCTTTCGGGAAATAGAAAATGTACGAATTCAACCTTTTGAAAATAAATGCGCCATCTTAGGATCGAGATCCTTTATTGTGCGAAATGGCGGCAGAGACCTCTAGGGGTCAAATATATTTATAACTAGTCAATATAGCCGGCGTGGCCCGGGATTTCATTAAAACCCCGATCCTGGTGGGATCTCGATCCGATTGGGACCCCGATCCCATTCCGACCCCGATCCCGAATGTAAGAAGTTCCGAACCCTTTAAGAGTTCCTTTCGGACAATGATGGATATATGTGTCACGTTTGGTGAAGATCCACGTGAAAGCCTTTGTGGAACAAACAAACAAACAAATCTTCACTTTTATATTTAAATATAAATGTTAAATGTGCTCGCGGCTTTGGGTTCAGCCAGCAGAGCAAGGGTTCTAACAAGCCAGTGAGCCTGGTCACTATGTTTACGTCAATCATTGCACATTACCTACTCTGACAACACGATGTTGTAGGTGACTTCGGTTAATAATGGTGGAATGTTAGGAAGATATGAAACCGCAAGGATAGATTCTTTCACGTAAAGTAAGAAAAATGGCGGCGCCCTTCCTTGCATTTATAGATACTTTGTCCTGGCATGGAGACATGCAGTAAACGCGTCCTGTAGACACCAGCAGCGGTCCTAATCACTGGGCAGCAGTAATAGGTAGCATCTGATAACATCAGTTGATAAGTGAACCACAGATTTTAGAACCGTTTCACCCATGAGTAAAGTGCAGGCCAGGATGCTATGCTCTGATTGCCAACAGACCCATTGCCCCCACCCCCCACACCATTTATACAATATCTTTTATTTCCGATGACACTTGAGCTTAACATGTTGCTTGATGCACTGTTGGCTCGTTCACCCCAGGTCTAAGACCACACAACACCCCACTAATGTACCCCCACTCACCCCACTCGTGTCTGTTGCCACAGCTGTACAGCATGACATGGCGCCCCCCCCCCCTACCACTCAAACACATGTCATACATTGATAGTGGATTCCATGCACGACCGTTAACACGTACGGAAAAAAGTGTGTGTGTGTGTGTGGGGGGGGGGGGGTAGAATTGAGAAAGAGATTGATAGAGAGAGGGAGATATTTAGAGACTGAGAGCGAGAGAATGAGAGAGATTGATATATATATAGATAGAGAGAGAGAGAAAAAGAGAGATGTGAGTGAGAGAGGAGAGGGATGCGAGTGAGAGAGGAGAGAGAGAGAGAGAGAGGGAGAGTGAGGGAGGTAGAAAAGAGAACGAGAGAGAGAGAGAGAGAGAGAGAGAAGAACGAGAGAGAGAGAGAGAGGGAGAGAGAGAGAGACAGAGACAGAAAGGAGAACGATAGAGAAACAAAGAGAAACTCATAAAGGTAAGGAGATATGGGGAAAAAAACCATAGAGGATCTGAATGTGGATGAAGTGGAGATCGAATGGGCATTTCTCACTCTAGGAAGTGTTTGAATTGTTAAACAGCCTTTTAAAAAAGTTTCACTTTGAACCCCAATGTACAATCAGGGGCTGGAACAAGCTTCCAAAAAGGAACAGTTGAGGCGACAACACTTGACTCATTTGCGTCTATTGCCTCAGGCCTTCCAACCCCTAGTGCATGATACCCTCACTCAGTTACTTTTGCAACTAGTGAAATATCCTCATCAACACCAGGCACAGAAACATTGCAAATTCACTCTACTTACATAGGAGCAAGAATTATCAATAAATTGATTATAGGCCCTTAATATATAGAAGAAGAAGTACAGCGATCTGAAAAATCGATTTTCTTTTAAAAAGATATACTTGTATTTTCTTAGATTTTCAACGTTGATAACTTCTCTTGTGTCTTGCATGGTGAAAATTACCAGTTAAATAATAAAGAGTGTAAGTGTTTGAGAAACTCATAGAAAATTATTGTAAAATAAAAAGATGAGAGATTATACAAGTTAAAGGAATGGAATACATAAAAAATGGCCAATAGGATGAAATAATGGGCGAATCCAGTAAGATAAATAAAATAATTTGATTTGTTAGTTTTGACGTTGCGATTAAAAATGTGGAAGCAAAAAAAAAACCTACGAAATAAGGAAATAATAAAGTGTTTGTTAATTACGAGTTACAAAATGTTATTTAAAGAAGTTAACCTAGTTAAAATCGTAACTATAATTCGTCTGCGCATGTTAAGGAGGGGAGGGGGTGTTGAGAAGGGATTCGGTGGGGCGTGTTGCCTTTAGAAAAAGAAATTTGATTTGTTTAAAGTGTATTAGTAGCGTTTCTAAGGATTAATTGTTTAGTCACGAGGCAGGTGGTTTGGTGGAAAATAACGTCATCTTGGTTCATAACAAGAGAGAAATGGTGATCAGAGAGAAAGAGAAGGACAGAGAGAGAGAGAGTTAGACACTGAATGTGTGTATAAGGGAGAAAGAGAGAGTTGAGAGAAAGAGAGAAAGAGCAAGAGAGAGAAAGTATTCAAGAGAAATGGAAATCATATATATAATATATAATGAGTGAGAATTGAAGAGGTGAGAATAATCCTATTTACACAATAGTCTGCATATATTTTCTGAAACGAAAAGGCGTCCGACGCCTGCTCAACCTTATTAGGAATAACTTCATGAGGATCAAAATCTGAAAGAAACAAAATATAAGGACCCACTGACCCCATCATATATTAAGTAATCGCCTAGTGCAGTGGTTCTCAACCTTCCTATGGCCGCGGCCCTTTAATACAGTTCATCGTGTTGTGGCAACCCCCCAACCACAAAGTTATTTTCGGTTATGCTTCATAACTATAGAGCATGTGTGTTTTCATGTGGTCTTAGGCGATCCCTGGTAAAGGGTCGCGCGACCCCCAAAGGGATCGCGACCCAAAGGTTGAGAACCACTGGCCTAGTGTATTGACGAGTTACATACTGTCGCATCTAGAAATGCCAAGGTAGCCGCCATCTTGATGAAAAAGGCAGTCCATATTCTTTCATTTTTGATATGACAAAAAGGGTTTTTCCCTCACCTGTTTTAATCGATGTTAATTTAGATGGTGCGAGTTTAGCCAGCTCTCAGCTTTGATTAGTTAAAAAGCCCCGGGCTATGTTTTTGTGAGGAAACACACACTCAGACCTGAAGATGACCTACAAATCGGTCCAAATGTAATGAATTTGAAAATCGCAATATTAATATGACACAGTACATGGGGGCGGGTATGGAATTGCCGATTCTAAAAATACGGAGACAGGGGGGTAGCTTATCTTGATATAAAATAGCCGGTATTTTTTTTTCAATGTAACATATCGCCGGACTTGGTATCAAAAATTCATATATTGTTTAAGCTTTCATTGGCTACCAACGAAGCTTATTTATGTTTGATAGCCAATTTATGAGGCATTTATAATGGACAAATTAGGCCTTGAATTTTTGTAATACTATTATAACCGGAAGTAAGCCATCATCAATACGGAATAAAGCGTTTTGAATTCCCGATTCTTAAAAAACAATACGGAAACAGGTGTATACCTCAAGCTCAATTACAACATAGTCTCTTTAAAACTGAAATGAAGAAAACAGTGCGTCAAACAAGCACTCCGTGACGTAAACAGAGCCATCTCCAATAGCTGCCCCGCTGTTAAACACTGGTCACCATGGAAACAAAACAATTAAAAAAACAAAAAAAAACAACGCCGCCCCGTTCGATTAACGGGCGTATGTTGAGTAGGCATGCTCAAAAAGCCCCTGTTGTAATGGCGCCCTCGGGCCACGCTCGGTACAGACTCTACGCACAGCTACCGAGGTCATATCTGTCAACTTCGTCATGCAAAAACTCGTGACGCCTAAAATGATGAAGTAAACATAAAGTTATCCAAGACAGGGTATTTCGAACATTATTCACAGCGGAATTCAAATGAGATAGAAAGACAGTTTCCAAAAAACAACAACAACGAATCTATCACACAAGAGCCTCTCAGTGTCTGAGGAGGTGTCAAGTCATGGGAACTCTCAGTGTCTGAGGAGGTGTCATGTCATGGGAACTCTCAGTGTCTGAGGAGGTGTCATGTCATGGGAACTCTCAGTTTCTGAGGAGGTGTCATGTCATGGGAACTCTCAGTGTCTGAGGAGGTGTCATGTCATGGGAACTCTCAGTTTCTGAGGAGGTGTCATGTCATGGGAACTCTCAGTGTCTGAGGAGGTGTCATGTCATGGGAACTCTCAGTGTCTGAGGAGGTGTCAAGTCATGGGAACTCTCAGTGTCTGAGGAGGTGTCAAGTCATGGGAACTCTCAGTGTCTGAGGCGATGTCAAGTCATGGGAACTCTCAGTGTCTGAGGCGATGTCAAGTCATGGGAACTCTCAGTGTCTGAGGGGATGTCAAGTCATGGGAACTCTCAGTGTCTGAGGAGGTGTCATGTCATGGGAACTCTCAGTGTCTGAGGAGGTGTCAAGTCATGGGTACTCTCAGTGTCTGAGGAGGTGTCAAGTCATGGGAACTCTCAGTGTCTGAGGAGGTGTCAAGTCATGGGAACTCTCAGTGTCTGAGGAGGTGTCATGTCATGGGAACTCTCAGTGTCTGAGGAGGTGTCAAGTCATGGGAACTCTCAGTGTCTGAGGAGGTGTCAAGTCATGGGAACTCTCAGTGTCTGAGGAGGTGTCATGTCATGGGAACTCTCAGTGTCTGAGGAGGTGTCATGTCATGGGAACTCTCAGTGTCTGAGGCGATGCAAAGTCATGGGAACTCTCAGTGTCTGAGGAGGTGTCAAGTCATGGGAACTCTCAGTGTCTGAGGGGATGTCAAGTCATGGGAACTCTCAGTGTCTGAGGGGATGTCAAGTCATGGGAACTCTCAGTGTCTGAGGGGATGTCAAGTCATGGGAACTCTCAGTGTCTGAGGAGGTGTCAAGTCATGGGAACTCTCAGTGTCTGAGGAGGTGTCATGTCATGGGAACTCTCAGTGTATGAGGAGGTGTCATGTCATGGGAACTCTCAGTGTCTGAGGCGATGCAAAGTCATGGGAACTCTCAGTGTCTGAGGAGGTGTCAAGTCATGGGAACTCTCAGTGTCTGAGGGGATGTCAAGTCATGGGAACTCTCAGTGTCTGAGGAGGGCTCATGTCATGGGAACTCTCAGTGTCTGAGGAGGTGTCATGTCATGGGAACTCTCAGTGTCTGAGGAGGTGTCAAGTCATGGGAACTCTCAGTGTCTGAGGAGGTGTCAAGTCATGGGAACTCTCAGTGTCTGAGGAGGTGTCAAGTCATGGGAACTCTCAGTGTCTGAGGAGGTGTCAAGTCATGGGAACTCTCAGTGTCTGAGGCGATGTCAAGTCATGGGAACTCTCAGTGTCTGAGGCGATGCAAAGTCATGGGAACTCTCAGTGTCTGAGGAGGTGTCATGTCATGGGAACTCTCAGTGTCTGAGGAGGTGTCAAGTCATGGGAACTCTCAGTGTCTGAGGGGATGTCATGTCATGGGAACTCTCAGTGTCTGAGGGGATGTCAAGTCATGGGAACTCTCAGTGTCTGAGGAGGTGTCAAGTCATGGGAACTCTCAGTGTCTGAGGAGGTGTCAAGTCATGGGAACTCTCAGTGTCTGAGGAGGTGTCAAGTCATGGGAACTCTCAGTGTCTGAGGAGGTGTCATGTCATGGGAACTCTCAAGGTCTGAGGAGGTGTCAAGTCATGGGAACTCTCAGTGTCTGAGGGGATGTCAAGTCATGGGAACTCTCAGTGTCTGAGGGGATGTCAAGTCATGGGAACTCTCAGTGTCTGAGGGGATGTCAAGTCATGGGAACTCTCAGTGTCTGAGGGGATGTCAAGTCATGGGAACTCTCAGAGTCTGAGGCGATGTCAAGTCATGGGAACTCTCAGTGTCTGAGGAGGTGTCAAGTCATGGGAACTCTCAGTGTCTGAGGCGATGTCAAGTCATGGGAACTCTCAGTGTCTGAGGAGGTGTCAAGTCATGGGAACTCTCAGTGTCTGAGGAGGTGTCAAGTCATGGGAACTCTCAGTGTCTGAGGCGATGTCAAGTCATGGGAACTCTCAGTGTCTGAGGGGATGTCTAGTCATGGGAACTCTCAGTGTCTGAGGAGGTGTCAAGTCATGGGAACTCTCAGTGTCTGAGGGGATGTCAAGTCATGGGAACTCTCAGTGTCTGAGGGGATGTCAAGTCATGGGAACTCTCAGTGTCTGAGGGGATGTCAAGTCATGGGAACTCTCAGTGTCTGAGGAGGTGTCAAGTCATGGGAACTCTCAGTGTCTGAGGGGATGTCAAGTCATGGGAACTCTCAGTGTCTGAGGGGATGTCAAGTCATGGGAACTCTCAGTGTCTGAGGCGATGCAAAGTCATGGGAACTCTCAGTGTCTGAGGGGATGTCAAGTCATGGGAACTCTCAGTGTCTGAGGGGATGTCAAGTCATGGGAACTCTCAGTGTCTGAGGCGATGTCAAGTCATGGGAACTCTCAGTGTCTGAGGGGATGTCAAGTCATGGGAACTCTCAGTGTCTGAGGGGATGTCAAGTCATGGGAACTCTCAGTGTCTGAGGGGATGTCAAGTCATGGGAACTCTCAGTGTCTGAGGGGATGTCAAGTCATGGGAACTCTCAATGTCTGAGGGGATGTCAAGTCATGGGAACTCTCAGTGTCTGAGGGGATGTCAAGTCATGGGAACTCTCAGTGTCTGAGGAGGTGTCATGTCATGGGAACTCTCAGTGTCTGAGGAGGTGTCAAGTCATGGGAACTCTCAGTGTCTGAGGAGGTGTCAAGTCATGGGAACTCTCAGTGTCTGAGGGGATGTCAAGTCATGGGAACTCTCAGTGTCTGAGGCGATGCAAAGTCATGGGAACTCTCAGTGTCTGAGGGGATGTCAGGTCATGGGAACTCTCAGTGTCTGAGGGGATGTCAAGTCATGGGAACTCTCAGTGTCTGAGGGGATGTCAAGTCATGGGAACTCTCAGTGTCTGAGGCGATGCTAAGTCATGGGAACTCTCAGTGTCTGAGGGGATGTCAAGTCATGGGAACTCTCAGTGTCTGAGGGGATGTCAAGTCATGGGAACTCTCAGTGTCTGAGGGGATGTCAAGTCATGGGAACTCTCAGTGTCTGAGGGGATGTCAAGTCATGGGAACTCTTAGTGTCTGAGGGGATGTCAAGTCATGGGAACTCTCAGTGTCTGAGGGGATGTCAAGTCATGGGAACTCTCAGTGTCTGAGGGGATGTCAAGTCATGGGAACTCTCAGTGTCTGAGGGGATGTCAAGTCATGGGAACTCTCAGTGTCTGAGGCGATGTCAAGTCATGGGAACTCTCAGTGTCTGAGGGGATGTCAAGTCATGGGAACTCTCAGTGTCTGAGGGGATGTCAAGTCATGGGAACTCTCAGTGTCTGAGGGGATGTCAAGTCATGGGAACTCTCAGTGTCTGAGGGGATGTCAAGTCATGGGAACTCTCAGTGTCTGAGGGGATGTCAAGTCATGGGAACTCTCAGTGTCTGAGGGGATGTCAAGTCATGGGAACTCTCAGTGTCTGAGGCGGTGTCAAGTCATTGGAACTCTCAGTGTCTGAGGAGGTGTCAAGTCATGGGAACTCTCAGTGTCTGAGGGGATGTCAAGTCATGGGAACTCTCAGTGTCTGAGGCGATGTCAAGTCATGGGAACTCTCAGTGTCTGAGGAGGTGTCAAGTCATGGGAACTCTCAGTGTCTGAGGGGATGTCAAGTCATGGGAACTCTCAGTGTCTGAGGAGGTGTCAAGTCATGGGAACTCTCAGTGTCTGAGGGGATGTCAAGTCATGGGAACTCTCAGTGTCTGAGGAGGTGTCAAGTCATGGGAACTCTCAGTGTCTGAGGAGGTGTCATGTCATGGGAACTCTCAGTGTCTGAGGAGGTGTCATGTCATGGGAACTCTCAGTGTCTGAGGGGATGCAAAGTCATGGGCTTGTCAGTGGCTGAGTCGATGTCAAGTCATGATCCTCTCAGTGCCTGAGTCGATGTCAAGTCATGGTCCTCTCAGTGGCTGAGGCGATGTCAAGTCATGGTCCTCTCAGTGGCTGAGTCGATGTCAAGTCATGGGAACTCTCAGTGTCTGAGGGGATGTCAAGTCATGGGAACTCTCAGTGTCTGAGGAGGTGTCATGTCATGGGAACTCTCAGTGTCTGAGGAGGTGTCAAGTCATGGGTACTCTCAGTGTCTGAGGAGGTGTCAAGTCATGGGAACTCTCAGTGTCTGAGGAGGTGTCAAGTCATGGGAACTCTCAGTGTCTGAGGAGGTGTCATGTCATGGGAACTCTCAGTGTCTGAGGAGGTGTCAAATCATGGGAACTCTCAGTGTCTGAGGAGGTGTCAAGTCATGGGAACTCTCAGTGTCTGAGGAGGTGTCATGTCATGGGAACTCTCAGTGTCTGAGGAGGTGTCATGTCATGGGAACTCTCAGTGTCTGAGGCGATGCAAAGTCATGGGAACTCTCAGTGTCTGAGGAGGTGTCAAGTCATGGGAACTCTCAGTGTCTGAGGGGATGTCAAGTCATGGGAACTCTCAGTGTCTGAGGGGATGTCAAGTCATGGGAACTCTCAGTGTCTGAGGCGATGTCAAGTCATGGGAACTCTCAGTGTCTGAGGAGGTGTCAAGTCATGGGAACTCTCAGTGTCTGAGGAGGTGTCATGTCATGGGAACTCTCAGTGTATGAGGAGGTGTCATGTCATGGGAACTCTCAGTGTCTGAGGCGATGCAAAGTCATGGGAACTCTCAGTGTCTGAGGAGGTGTCAAGTCATGGGAACTCTCAGTGTCTGAGGGGATGTCAAGTCATGGGAACTCTCAGTGTCTGAGGAGGTGTCATGTCATGGGAACTCTCAGTGTCTGAGGAGGTGTCATGTCATGGGAACTCTCAGTGTCTGAGGAGGTGTCAAGTCATGGGAACTCTCAGTGTCTGAGGAGGTGTCAAGTCATGGGAACTCTCAGTGTCTGAGGAGGTGTCAAGTCATGGGAACTCTCAGTGTCTGAGGAGGTGTCAAGTCATGGGAACTCTCAGTGTCTGAGGCGATGTCAAGTCATGGGAACTCTCAGTGTCTGAGGCGATGCAAAGTCATGGGAACTCTCAGTGTCTGAGGAGGTGTCATGTCATGGGAACTCTCAGTGTCTGAGGAGGTGTCAAGTCATGGGAACTCTCAGTGTCTGAGGGGATGTCATGTCATGGGAACTCTCAGTGTCTGAGGGGATGTCAAGTCATGGGAACTCTCAGTGTCTGAGGAGGTGTCAAGTCATGGGAACTCTCAGTGTCTGAGGAGGTGTCAAGTCATGGGAACTCTCAGTGTCTGAGGAGGTGTCAAGTCATGGGAACTCTCAGTGTCTGAGGAGGTGTCATGTCATGGGAACTCTCAAGGTCTGAGGAGGTGTCAAGTCATGGGAACTCTCAGTGTCTGAGGGGATGTCAAGTCATGGGAACTCTCAGTGTCTGAGGGGATGTCAAGTCATGGGAACTCTCAGTGTCTGAGGGGATGTCAAGTCATGGGAACTCTCAGTGTCTGAGGGGATGTCAAGTCATGGGAACTCTCAGAGTCTGAGGCGATGTCAAGTCATGGGAACTCTCAGTGTCTGAGGAGGTGTCAAGTCATGGGAACTCTCAGTGTCTGAGGCGATGTCAAGTCATGGGAACTCTCAGTGTCTGAGGAGGTGTCAAGTCATGGGAACTCTCAGTGTCTGAGGAGGTGTCAAGTCATGGGAACTCTTAGTGTCTGAGGCGATGTCAAGTCATGGGAACTCTCAGTGTCTGAGGGGATGTCTAGTCATGGGAACTCTCAGTGTCTGAGGAGGTGTCAAGTCATGGGAACTCTCAGTGTCTGAGGGGATGTCAAGTCATGGGAACTCTCAGTGTCTGAGGGGATGTCAAGTCATGGGAACTCTCAGTGTCTGAGGGGATGTCAAGTCATGGGAACTCTCAGTGTCTGAGGAGGTGTCAAGTCATGGGAACTCTCAGTGTCTGAGGGGATGTCAAGTCATGGGAACTCTCAGTGTCTGAGGGGATGTCAAGTCATGGGAACTCTCAGTGTCTGAGGCGATGCAAAGTCATGGGAACTCTCAGTGTCTGAGGGGATGTCAAGTCATGGGAACTCTCAGTGTCTGAGGGGATGTCAAGTCATGGGAACTCTCAGTGTCTGAGGCGATGTCAAGTCATGGGAACTCTCAGTGTCTGAGGGGATGTCAAGTCATGGGAACTCTCAGTGTCTGAGGGGATGTCAAGTCATGGGAACTCTCAGTGTCTGAGGGGATGTCAAGTCATGGGAACTCTCAGTGTCTGAGGGGATGTCAAGTCATGGGAACTCTCAGTGTCTGAGGGGATGTCAAGTCATGGGAACTCTCAGTGTCTGAGGGGATGTCAAGTCATGGGAACTCTCAGTGTCTGAGGAGGTGTCATGTCATGGGAACTCTCAGTGTCTGAGGAGGTGTCAAGTCATGGGAACTCTCAGTGTCTGAGGAGGTGTCAAGTCATGGGAACTCTCAGTGTCTGAGGGGATGTCAAGTCATGGGAACTCTCAGTGTCTGAGGCGATGCAAAGTCATGGGAACTCTCAGTGTCTGAGGGGATGTCAGGTCATGGGAACTCTCAGTGTCTGAGGGGATGTCAAGTCATGGGAACTCTCAGTGTCTGAGGGGATGTCAAGTCATGGGAACTCTCAGTGTCTGAGGCGATGCTAAGTCATGGGAACTCTCAGTGTCTGAGGGGATGTCAAGTCATGGGAACTCTCAGTGTCTGAGGGGATGTCAAGTCATGGGAACTCTCAGTGTCTGAGGGGATGTCAAGTCATGGGAACTCTCAGTGTCTGAGGGGATGTCAAGTCATGGGAACTCTCAGTGTCTGAGGGGATGTCAAGTCATGGGAACTCTCAGTGTCTGAGGGGATGTCAAGTCATGGGAACTCTCAGTGTCTGAGGGGATGTCAAGTCATGGGAACTCTCAGTGTCTGAGGGGATGTCAAGTCATGGGAACTCTCAGTGTCTGAGGCGATGTCAAGTCATGGGAACTCTCAGTGTCTGAGGGGATGTCAAGTCATGGGAACTCTCAGTGTCTGAGGGGATGTCAAGTCATGGGAACTCTCAGTGTCTGAGGGGATGTCAAGTCATGGGAACTCTCAGTGTCTGAGGGGATGTCAAGTCATGGGAACTCTCAGTGTCTGAGGGGATGTCAAGTCATGGGAACTCTCAGTGTCTGAGGGGATGTCAAGTCATGGGAACTCTCAGTGTCTGAGGCGGTGTCAAGTCATTGGAACTCTCAGTGTCTGAGGAGGTGTCAAGTCATGGGAACTCTCAGTGTCTGAGGGGATGTCAAGTCATGGGAACTCTCAGTGTCTGAGGCGATGTCAAGTCATGGGAACTCTCAGTGTCTGAGGAGGTGTCAAGTCATGGGAACTCTCAGTGTCTGAGGGGATGTCAAGTCATGGGAACTCTCAGTGTCTGAGGAGGTGTCAAGTCATGGGAACTCTCAGTGTCTGAGGGGATGTCAAGTCATGGGAACTCTCAGTGTCTGAGGAGGTGTCAAGTCATGGGAACTCTCAGTGTCTGAGGAGGTGTCATGTCATGGGAACTCTCAGTGTCTGAGGAGGTGTCATGTCATGGGAACTCTCAGTGTCTGAGGGGATGCAAAGTCATGGGCTTGTCAGTGGCTGAGTCGATGTCAAGTCATGATCCTCTCAGTGCCTGAGTCGATGTCAAGTCATGGTCCTCTCAGTGGCTGAGGCGATGTCAAGTCATGGTCCTCTCAGTGGCTGAGTCGATGTCAAGTCATGGTTCTCTCAGTGGCTGAGTCGATGTCAAGTCATGGTCCTCTCAGTGGCTGAGGCGATGTCAAGTCATGGTCCTCTCAGTGGACGGGTCGATGACAAGTCATGGTCCTCTCAGTGGCTGAGGCGATGTCAAGTCATGGTCCTCTCAGTGGCTGAGGCGATGTCAAGTCATGGTCCTCTGAGTGGCTGAGTCGATGTCAAGTCATGGTCCTCTCAGTGGCTGAGGCGATGTCAAGTCATGGTCCTCTCAGTGTCTGAGGCTATGGCAAGTTATGGGCCTCTCAGTGTCTGAGGCGATGTCAAGTCATGGGCCTCTTAGTGTCCGAGAGAGGCGATGTCAAGTCATGGTAAATAGATTCGATTTTGTTTGAGTTTTCGGCAACAGATAATTGATCGGAGTCTGAGATTGCCCTTATTTTAAAGATTTTCTATGTTTACTCGCATTTCATTTTAATCGAGTTTAAAAAAACAACAACAACAAAAAAACAACTGGACTAACTAGCAACCAGGCGGTGGGTGAGTTGTTGATAAGGATGTATCCAGAAGGATTTAATACTGGAAGTCGTAAACAGTCGCAATTCATATGGGAACAGATTTTTTACAACTCAAAGTAAATTAACACTATGCTGACACCACGTGACATTTGTAGCTAGACAGAACCAACCAGGTCATCAACACATTCACATTTTGATATATTATATTAAACAACCCTTAGAAAACAAGGTTTTTCGTATAAATCATTTCTAAAATGTAATGTCGCGCAATGGTGTGTGTGTGGGGGGGGGGGGGGGGCGGGGCTGAAAGCTTGTCAAAACATTCATACAAGTAACACTCTTTATAATTATTCCAATTATTGCCCCCCCCCCCCCACTTTTTTTTCCCCCGCTCAAGAATGGCAACCACACATTTTTTCACGCCCCTGGACTATATTAATATTCTAATGACCCACCTGATTTTACACCGCAGATTTATTTCAAAAACAAAATTTTAGAATTAGAAAAGATAATACTACGCACCAAACGAACTTGCTATATAAAAAAAAAAAAAAAAAAAAAAAGAATATCATTTAGCACAGTTATCGGGGATTTTATTTCGTGAAAACACTGGAGGTCATAGTTTCTTCATCTTCGCCTTAATAAGAGAAGAAACAGATTTTTGGAGGTGGGGTGGGGGGGGGGGCTGAAAATTCGATAGAATGTTTGTCATTCAGCAACAAGTTTCAGCTCGATAGAGTGACGGGAAGTGGGTCAATTAGTCGTCCGAAGATTTTGCAAGCCAGCCAGCCACGAACAAAGGCGAAGTTAATATAAAGGATTTTTTAAAAAGTTTATGCTATATTTTGTATTTGCTAACGTAACAAAAAAAAAACAACAAAAAAAACAAAGAAAACACCCACAAAAAAAATCCAACATCACAAGACAGCCAAGAAAAAATTGATTTAATTTTTGCGTTATTCTCTCTCCATGTTGGAGCCATGGCCCCTCCTGGAACTCGAACAATTAACGTCTAACGTTGCCAGCAGAAATAGGCTCTGGTACGCCAAGTGCCAACAGTTTTGGGGGTAAATGGCAGCGCTAATTTCAGACCTGACGTACACTGACCCCGATACAAGTTCGAAGGTTTGGTGAGGGGGGGGGGGTGTTTAGTTGTGTACCTGAATAAACAAACACCATGGCGGCAAGATAGACGTAAATATACCATGACACATTGCATCTTTTGGCACACTTGAATGTACCATGACACATAGGGTCTATTGACACAATTGAATACCATGACACATTGGGTATATTGACACACTTGAATATACCATGACACATTGGATGTATAGGACACACTTAAATATTCCATGACACATATGGTCTATTGACACACTTGAATATTCTATGACACATAGGGTCTATTGACAGCGACGAGGCCATGACAGGCAGTTCCGGCTCATACCAGCGAGAAGCCAGTATAGGAACTGCTCATTCCTACCAAAGACAATAAGGGACTGGAACAAGCTTCCAAAAGGAACAGTTGAGGCAACAACACTTGACTCATTTGCGTCTATTGCCTCAAGCCTTCCAACCCCTAGTGCATGCTACCCTCACACAGTTACTCTTGTAACCAGTGAAATATCCTCATCAACACCAGGCACAGAGACATTGCAAATCCCATCTACATTCATAGGAGCCACAATGATCAATAACTTGATCGTGGCCCCTTAATATATAGAAGAAGAAGAAATGAATACCATGACACAATGGGTGTATTGACACACTTGAATATACCATGACACATTGGATGTAAAGGACACACTTAAATATTCCATGACACATAGGGCTTATAGCAGAGACTTGGAAGTAATTTAATTTTGAACTTATTTATAGAAGATAATAATAAAATTTTTTAGAATAAACTCGGAAGAAATTTGTATTCATTTTTTCAACCAAACAGATATTTCTATGAACGTTTTAAATAAGCATGTCATCATTTACACAATATTCACGCACTCCCCCCAAAAAACCCTTAAACATGCACTCCAACACTACGTCAACCATGCACTCCAACACTACGCCCAACATGCATTTCAACACTACGTCCACAATGCACTCCAACACTACGTCCACCATGCACTCCAACATTACGTCCACCATGCAGTCCAACACTACGCCCAATATGCACTCCAACACTACGTCCACCATGCACTCCAACACTACGCCCACCATGCACTCCAACACTACGTCCACCATGCACTCCAACGCTACGTCCACCATGCACTCCAACACTACGTCCACCATGCACTCCAACACTACGCCCAACATGCACTCCAACACTACGTCCACCATGCACTCCAACACTACGTCCACCATGCACTCCAACACTACGTCCACCATGCACTCCAACACTACGTCCACCATGCACTCCAACACTACGCCCAACATGCACTCCAACACTACGTCCACCATGCACTCCAACACTACGCCCAACATGCACTCCAACACTACGTCCACCATGCAGTCCAACACTACGCCCAACATGCACTCCAACACTACGCCCAACATGCACTCCAACACTACGTCCAACATGCAGTCCAACACTACGTCCACCATGCACTCCAACACTACGTCCACCATGCAGTCCAACACTACGCCCAACATGCACTCCAACACTACGTCCACCATGCACTCCAACACTACGTCCACCATGCACTCCAACACTACGTCCAACATGCACTCCAACACTACGTCCACCATGCACTCCAACACTACGTCCACCATGCAGTCCAACACTACGTCCACCATGCACTCCAACACTACGTCCACCATGCACTCCAACACTACGTCCACAATGCACTCCAACACTACGTCCACCATGCAGTCCAACACTACGTCCACCATGCAGTCCAACACTACGTCCACCATGCAGTCCAACACTACGTCCACCATGCAGTCCAACACTACGCCCAACATGCACTCCAACACAACGTCCACCATGCACTCCAACACTACGTCCAACATGCACTCCAACACTACGTCCACCATGCACTCCAACACTACGTCCACCAT
Organism: Omphiscola glabra; assembly: GCA_964017045.1. Lineage (NCBI taxonomy): Eukaryota > Metazoa > Mollusca > Gastropoda > Lymnaeidae > Omphiscola > Omphiscola glabra. The sequence goes on from OZ024799.1 coordinate 31,586,153, forward strand.
GCAGTCCAACACTACGCCCAACATGCACTCCAACACTACGTCCACCATGCACTCCAACACTACGCCCACCATGCACTCTAACACTACGTCCACCATGCACTCCAACGCTACGTCCACCATGCACTCCAACACTACGTCCACCATGCACTCCAACACTACGCCCAACATGCACTCCAACACTACGTCCACCATGCACTCCAACACTACGTCCACCATGCACTCCAACACTACGTCCACCATGCACTCCAACACTACGTCCACCATGCACTCCAACACTACGCCCAACATGCACTCCAACACTACGTCCACCATGCACTCCAACACTACGCCCAACATGCACTCCAACACTACGTCCACCATGCAGTCCAACACTACGCCCAACATGCACTCCAACACTACGCCCAACATGCACTCCAACACTACGTCCAACATGCACTCCAACACTACGTCCACCATGCACTCCAACACTACGTCCACCATGCAGTCCAACACTACGCCCAACATGCACTCCAACACTACGTCCACCATGCACTCCAACACTACGTCCACCATGCACTCCAACACTACGTCCACCATGCACTCCAACACTACGTCCACCATGCACTCCAACACTACGTCCACCATGCAGTCCAACACTACGTCCACCATGCACTCCAACACTACGTCCACCATGCACTCCAACACTACGTCCACAATGCACTCCAACACTACGTCCACCATGCAGTCCAACACTACGTCCACCATGCAGTCCAACACTACGTCCACCATGCAGTCCAACACTACGTCCACCATGCAGTCCAACACTACGCCCAACATGCACTCCAACACTACGTCCACCATGCACTCCAACACTACGCCCAACATGCACTCCAACACTACGTCCACCATGCACTCCAACACTACGTCCACCATGCAGTCCAACACTACGTCCAACATGCACTCCAACACTACTACCAAACCCTCACAACCTTTACATCTCCCACACATTTGTTACCCCACCAAACCCTCTCAGCTCTTTACAACTCCCACACATTTGTTAGCTCACCAAACCCTCACAACCTTTACATCTCCCACACATTTGTTAGCTCACCAAACCCTAACAACCCTTGACATCTCCCGCACATTTACACACGCTTTACACTATTTGATAACGAGGCTGCATTTATTATAATGTTTGTCTCCACATCTTTCTAACATGTCGTCAGTGTAGAATAGAGTAGGAGTGCTTTTTGTGGACACCCTAGTCTTCCCTCTTTCCCGAGTGAAATGAACGTGCACTACAGCCAACGGAAAGGGGATTCCCTTGATAAACACATCCACGTCCAATAAGCCATAACCAGAGCACAGCTAATTGGATTGGGGGGGGATGAATTACAGTGTAGCTGAATAACGCCCTTAAGTTTAAAAAAAAATGTGTTCCCCTATTTCAAACGAGGCAGCCACGCCGAAGTCGGATCGTGATCTCCGGAGTAGGAGTTTATATATATATATATCCTTTTTTAATAGCCTTTTAACTGCTTTGGTCATATCTGAAAAGTATTACCACTCAAAACCCAGTATATAAAAAAAAAAGTATTAAAAAATGTCGCTATAATCCTTGTTTTAAATTTTGCCTCCTTCGAATAGCCTTCAAGTCGAAGTCTTATTTATAGAAGTAGAATGTTTGTAGAGTAAGAGATTATGCGGGCTGAGATACAAGCGACGACACTTGTTAGTGCACACTAAGTCTTTCAGATTATCCTATTTGCTTCTGTTTGCTGCAGCCTTGGAGTCGCAAACGCGATCGGTATAATGACAAGGTGATATCGTTGCAGAGGTCCCACAAAAGAAACTAATTTTAAGACATAATAGTGTCATCTCTACAGTGGGTCCCCGCACAACGAACGGCCCTCATCACGATCAATCTTCACTACGATGCCCCCCCCCCCCCAAAAAAAAAAAATGACTTGCATAACGAAAACTGCAAAAAAAAAATGAAACGCGAGGGTACAAATGGCGTCCTCTTGCTGACTCCGAGCAATTCTACAAGGGAAAGGGGGTCATTGGCATTATTTTGTGTTTTTGTTTGTTTCTAGCGTCTCGTTCTGTGTTTGCATGCTTGTTGCTATGTTTATACTGTGTTGTGCCTGTTTTTGTTTTAAAAACTGTTTCAAATTTATATATATTTTTTTGCATCAGTAACAAATTACAATTTTAAAATGGGGAATCACGATCCGCATAGCGAAATCCCAGCATAATGAACTCCCAGCATAGAAAACTGCCCGCATAGTGAACTCCCAGCATAGTGAACTCCTCGCGCAGCGAACTCCCCCGCAAAGTGAACTCTCCGCATAGTGAACTCCCCCACAAAGTGAACTCCCCGCATAGTAAACGCTATTCCTTTTCGGATTAGGTTCGTTCCTAAAAACAGTCTTACACCCTACGTGCCGACATTTAAACAATAGTCCTACAGATAGTCCTACACTATACCTGTGGCTCTTTCTTGCTCACCTTCGAAAAATGTCAACATTTTTACCGGAGTTCAATCGTCACGCATGACGTCACGCATAGCACAAGGTGATCGGCAGCGCTGTTTTTTTTCAGTCAGTACTAGTGATATAAAACATGTTGAGTAGGGGGAGAGCTGGCTGTGAAAATGAAAAGCCACACCAGCAGCGAAATAAAAATCTTAAAACTTTAGAGCCCCCACCACCCTACCCACTGTTTTTTTCTCTTCAAGAATTTAAGAACACAGTTCCTAGTGACATGTTCTGTCAGTGCACACGATGAGCAGTCATGTGACGTGTGTAAAAATAAAAGGTAGGGGGGTGGGGATACCGCCAGAGGCACCATGTCTGTCCCAAGTCGTGAAATATTCACTCCATCTCCAAACCCAATCAATACCTGGCACGTATTTTCTCCCGGCCCTGTAGACCAAACGATCACAGAAAGAGAACAATGAATAAGACCCCCCTCTCCCCAATCCCCATTTTTTCTGGCAGGGGGCCCATGTCGATAGCACTCCGAACCAAAGTCTTTGCCGATTTGATTAAGAGTCTAAAAGAAGACGCCCTAATGCTGCGGTAATGGTGATCTCCCTCGCCGGAGCCTCGGCCCCATTGGCGAGCATATATTGATGGAGACGAGATAATTTTTGTGGGGGTTGCAGTGTCGTGTGAGTGCACGCGTGTGGATGTGACAGCGTGTATGTTTGTGTGAGTGAGTGTGTGTGTTTGTGTGAGTGAGTGTGTGTGTTTGTGTGAGTGAGTGTGTGTGAGGATAGAGAGCTAGACAGGATGTTATGTAGAGTGCTATTTAGGGTATTCCTTGCATTGGGTAGAAACGCGATGCACAGTGGATATGGATGGGATATTCCAACACATAATGGATTCGAAATGTCAATGATGTTTTTATAGGGGATGAAGGATGGGGTGCCCTTTGTTAAGTGATTTATGAAGTGAGTCTTAGATTTAGGGGAATGTGATCTGACGTCAGTTATTTAGAGTTGCGAAGCTGACAATGAATCTGTTCATGAGGTATACACATATTGAAAGAGTAGTCTGTAGAAATGAAAGTACAAAACACACAGTTACGTTATGGGGACACCACTACCTTTAACTGTCACAAAGATGTCACAAATATGTCTCACAAAAATGTCACATATTAATAATGAAACGAAATCAGATATCACGTATTTTATTTTTAAAAATATAGGCCCCCCTGAATTTTTTTTATATTAAATATGCAGTTGAGATCCTTTATTTAAAGCCTATTTTGCTTGTTGCTGCCTGTTTGATTGTCTGGGGACCGCTGACTGTGTACAGTGACTTCAGTCGTGTACCTCAATAACTTGTTGCTGGAATTCGTTCATCATAGGAGACTTGCTGTCAGTGTACATGTTTCTCCAGTTATATTTAGCTTTCCTGAATGCGAAGCACATGTGCAGTCATGTAAGGTATGTTGGTGTATTATTGTGCTGCAGACGATGTCAGCTGCAGCAACGATGGCTGACAGGCGTCCCTGCATCTGATACAAGCTCACGTCGCTTAAAACTGCAAAGCGAACGACCTGGTCATATGAGCCTGATTTCTAACAACTTTCTCATAACTTGATCTGGGTGATGTGTGTGATGTATGATTGGCTAATTAAAATCAAATGCTCATATCCAGTGGCGTGGCTAGGGGGAGTGCCGCCAAGGTTTTAAGCCACCCGCTTCCACGAAAAAAAAAACTCTGCCGCTGGTCGAACACGTATCCGGAAATTTGATCGAAAGAAATTTCGTCGACGGAAAATTGATCGACGGAAATTTGATCGAACAGAAATTTGGAATCTATTTTTTAGTTTACACGTTAAAATTTTGGGTAAAATTTCTTTTTGAACGCATTATCTTGTTTTACTATATAATATATTGCGTTCGAATAGAAATTTGACGAAAATTTTAACGTGTGAACTGAAAAACATATTCGACCAAATTTCCGTTCGATCAAATTTCCGTCGATCAATTTTCCGTCGACGAAATTTCTTTCGATCAAATTTCCGGTAACCGGTCGAACATGCTGGCTTTCTGTACAAGGAAAAAATGTGCCGCCTGGTGGGGACAACCACCCTCACACCCCCTTCCTACGCCACTGCTTTTATATTATAAGTTCACTAAAAGTTACAGGTGTAACCTGTTATTACCAAGATTACAATTTTAAAGGTTGGTAATGGGGTGGGGGCTCTCAATTAAAAAAAAAATTCGTTTGGATACTTGATTTTATCATTTTTGTCAATATTTCCAAGAGTGAAATTTCAAATTCCGCGTCCAAATAAATTAATTAGAATTGTTTCGTTAAACCAGAGCGCACATAACAATAGCGATGAAGTGTTTAGTTCACAATTAAACACATTTACCGATACATTTTTTTTACAAAATTGAAATAATATTATTCCTCGCCGTTACCTCCAGTTTAGACTTAAGAACCATAAGACATCAATTATAATCCAATAGAAAGTGATGAATGTCACAAAAAAACTTCAAAGAAAGGATTTTATTTTCAATCCCCCCCCCCCCCCCCATTTTTTTTGGGACTCGCATTGAACATCTGAGTTTACGTTCATGTCTAGAACTCCCTGTAACACATGGAAGCTGAAACATTTTATTTGAACTTGATTTTTGGCTTCCAATGAATGGAAGCAGCTCATGAAGCGTAGCCGTGTTCAGAAAATGTATACGAAATGGAAAAAGAAAGAAGTTGAAGAAAATCGTCTTCTCCGGGAGTAATTTTTATGCACTTTTTGAAAAATACGAGGAGGGCAGCAGATTCAGCGCCCCTTCCGTCGGTGGGGCTCGTTTAATTCCACCCAATATGGTTTCTTCGTGGGTCGCCGTTCAAGAGATAAATTCTCGCTAAATCTTCAACAATGGTTTTCTTAATCTGAAAGAGGGGTGAGAAGTCATAGATTTAGAACCCCAATCCGCTGCTCGTGTTGAAGTAGACCAAAAAAAAAAAAAAATCACTCACTGCATCTTAGCTCACCCCACACGTGTTAATTATCAGAGATGTTTGCACACTGCAGACAACTCAGAGATGAGTACACATTAAATGCAAGATACATCTACAACCCTGTCCCGCCTTTTTGTAACAAGGGCAATTTTCGATGCAGGTGCAAACTCAGGCGCTACGATGTAGTTAGTCTCAGCCCACTACCAGAGTTACATCCCGTGGGTCTATTATGCAGTATACAGAGATGTGGATTCGACTCAAGATATATCGATTTCGTATATACATATTTAAAAAAAAAATTTAAGTCACAATTTAAATATTTGTATATGCGACCCGAATAATTCCATCTTTCCACTATTTTGAGGAGTGTGATTAAAGCAGGGGCGTGCCTGTAGGCTTGTAGGGTCGTAACTGGTAGGCTTGTAGGGGCGTAACTGGTAGGCTTGTAGGGGTGAGTGACAATTCTCATACCCTAAATACATTAAAAAAGATACTCCAAAAATACGTCAGCATATCAAACGAATTGAGCTTCACAAAAGCCTTTTAGGCGTTCCCTAAATTCATTTTGTAATAAATATATGAAATTGACATCTCTTGTAGGCACTTCAACTTCAAGTTACCATCGTTGACCATCTTGTAGGCACTTCAACTTCAAGTTACCATCGGTGACCATCTTGTAGGCGCTTCAACTTCAAGTTACCATCGGTGACCATCTTGTAGGCACTTCAGCTTCGAGTCACCATCGGTGACCATGTTGTAGGTACTAATTAAAATGTAGAGAAAGAAAAAAAAGTTCAGGATTTGACGCGTCTTGTTATAAATATGATACAACCCACAACCTACAACATACAACCCACAACCCACAACCTACAACCTACAACCTACAACCTACAACCCACAACCCACAACCTACAACACACAACCCACAACCTACAACCTACAACCCACAACCTACAACCCACAACCTACAACCCACAACCCACAACCTACAACCTACAACCTACAACCCACAACCTACAACCCACAACCCACAACCTACAACCCACAACCCACAACCTACAACCTACAACCCACAACCCACAACCTACAACCCACAACCCACAACCCCCAACCTACAACCTACAGTCAACTTATGCAAATGATACAAAAGAAACTGTAATGAACAAAATAAACGTATACCAATATACGTTGGAGGGTGAATATTAGTGACAATAAAGTCCTAGAGGCCAAAAGACTCAGAATCGAATACGTTGCCTTCCGATTACACACCATAGGTTGAAAGGAGAATATTTTTTTTTTTTAAATGGGTTTTAAAAAAAAAACCGAAGAAAAACACAAACGATTCTCACGTGGAATAAAAAAAGCCACCAACAACAAGCACCATCACTTATGGGGTCAACATGCTGAGCTGCGAGCATCTCGTGACGCATTAAACGATGGGGCTATACTGGGAAACATGAATGTCTTGATAGAATTAAATCAGAGGCCCTCCGCGTTCCCCAAAAGGTCAAGGTGACCCGAGTGAGTGTCACGCCGCCACAACCGGTATGAAATATTCATCCCGATGAACTCTCTCTCCCCCCCCCCCCCCCCACCAAAATTATTATTTTTTTGCATGGCCTCTGGAAAAAAGGTCACGGGGAAGGGGAGGGGGAAGTCCCCGAAAATCTGACGTTCTTATCACTTTGCCCGACAAGTGAGGCATGGGCTAATTGGTGATGGTAGTACTACCCGGTCGCACGAGGATCAGTGAAGGGTGTTTGTTTGTTTGCGTTTGACCCCCATGAGTAGGTCACATGACATAAAAAAGGTCAGTGGTGGTATTAAGGGGGGGGGGCTGGTTTTGAAACGGTAGGTGAATAAAGAAATGAAGTGTCTTGTCCAAAGTTTGAAGAGCCGGTGATGTTAAAGGGATAATCTTAGCCTAAACATACTGAAACAAATTATTGTTAGAAAATTATTTTTTTCAATGAAAACTTGGCTATGGCAGATTAACCTAGGGCATTGTACTTTGGTGTTGCGATTTTAATTCTTTTTTTTTAAAAATATTATTATATATTTCTTTTATATTTGTGGACCCACGATTAATTCATTGATCATTCTGGCTCCTGGTTTGACTTCAGAGTTTGTCTTCTCTGAGTTGAGTTGCCATCCAAGGCTAACGGGTCCCTTCCACCCGGATAGTTCTTCATTTCAAAATCTTGCGATACACCTAACAAGCCTTCACGGCACAAAGCTGTGTCGAGACGCACCTGACAAGCCTTCGCGACACAAAGCTGTGTCGAGACGCACCTGACAAGCCTTCGCGACACAAAGCTGTGTCGAGACGCACCTGACAAGCCTTAGCGACACAAAGCTGTGTCGAGACGCACCTGACAAGCCTTCGCGACACAAAGCTGTGTCGAGACGCACCTGACAAGCCTTCGCGACACAAAGCTGTGTCGAGACCCACCTGACAAGCCTTCGCGACACAAAGTTGTGCCAAGGCGCACCTTTTGGAAGATGCCGGGTAAGAGCATAATCTTAAGATGTAGATCTTCTTTTACTGTAAGCTCCTGTCATCGGGGGGGGGGGGGGGGCTGTTGATATGTTTCAAAAACCTGTCAGTAGTAGTGCAGGGATAAATTAATTTTAGTGAATGTATATTGTAGGTACACCATGAGCTGTGAAATTGATGAGTCCAACATTTTTTTATTTAAAAAAAACTGTTGTTTTATCATATTTGTTGACAACTGTTAAATATTTAACCTAAATAGGCCTGCTCCAGGTCCACGGCTCACTGCCCGGCTCACTGCCCGGCTCAGCGTTACAGGAATGGGCAAAGTTCGTATGGGGTGCCTCCGTTTATCTTACGTCCATACGGAGGACGCTTTTTAAATTTTTTTAAAACGCATAAATATATTGCGGGATAAAAAAAAACAACAACCCCAAACAATATCAAAACCTGGGAAATTTTAATGGGCAATTTTAATGGGCAATGGCTTTCGTGCCGCCAAGCTCTCCGCGATGCTCAGTTTTCGAAAGCGAAAGCGTGACTTCTCAACGAGAGCCCACAACATATGAAGGGGGTACTTGGGGTGGGGTGGGGAGAGGGCTGGAAGCTTTTTTAGCCGCCGCCTCCCAACACATAATCACGTTGATATCCGCTCGATTGAGCTTTGATTTTTATTTGAGCATAGCCGAGAAGAGAGAGAGAGATGACAAAATCCGCGCTGCTTTCATTTCAAATCACTCGCTGGCATAAGGCTGAGGGTAAGTCATATGGAAAATCCAAAGAGCGATACATCCATGATTATTTTAAAAAGATTAATCTTTTAAAAAAAATATATTTATGTGCGTCTTGAGAGATGGGATATGTCTTGAAAACTGACTTACTTACGTGGGAGGCATCTTTCGTTTCTATGACTCTTTAATATAACTTTAGCTTTATTTATGCTGTCCCAGTGGCTGCTGGTGTAATTATACACATACAAACTGGACAGAATAATAATTGCCATACATGTATAGCTCAATTTTTTAATGAGGCATTTACTTTTTTTTGTTTGAGCAAACTTGGGAAATATCCCGTAAAATGGTTGGGATTTCATGGAAAAAGAACTTCAATACGAAAAACTTCAATACGTTACCTAGCATAACGAAGGATCACCCTCTCATCACTGACCTGCAAAGTGTTTCAAAATGATACCAATCATGACACCAATTAAGACACCAATCATGACACCAATCATGATACCAATCATCTTGTTGCTGAAATACGGACGTAGATTGACACCATAAATTTTTTCCTTTATTTGTTAAAATTTTGTACGGTCTTTGGCCTTCCAAAAACAAAACAAAACCAACAACAATGTGGAGGTCATGGGTGAAACCTTTTAGAAGAGTGGAATCCATCTGGGAGAGTGCAGATTTATATTGACGAATTGAATCTATTGACGTAGAAGAGAAGTAGGTAGTACTGTTCTGTATAAAAACTAACATAGATGTCCTTGAAAACAGATGTGCATGTACACAGCGGCGGAACCGGAAAAATCTAGAGAAAAAACGGGTGGGTTGACAACACCATCTTTATATTTTTAAAAAAAAATCCTTTTCTTTTATTTACCAACCTGATTGCAGTCTCTCCCTTATTACCCTCTTATTTTAGTTATTTGAAACCTTTTTTCCCCCGCATTGATTGGAGTTCTTATATAGCGCTCATTCCATGCTATGATAGCATGCTCAAGCCTAGCCCCCCCCCCCCTTTTTCTTCCTAGGGGACCGAATTTCCGCGACACACCACAATTTGAAAAACAAAAAAAAACAGAAACAGTAGTTACTGTTATTTCATTTACCAGCATGTTAACCTTTTTTTTTAAAAAAAATAATTATTCTTTCTATTGGCGTGAGTTAACATGAGCTCGTAGACCTTTTATATCAACTAATATGACATGAAATATGTTTCACTTTTTAAGCGCATATATAGATACATCAGAAATGTGATGTAAATACTTTGAGGAAAGAAACTTCCTCGTCATTATTAGCTTCGCATTTTTTTTTTTTACACAACTGCTTCTGTCCAGTTTAAAGTGGTAATAAATAATACATTTTAACAAAAATGTGCATCTACAGATTTAACACTAAGGAACATTCGCACCCAACCCAACACTGGTGTCTGAGCTCTGTCTTATACCATTAAATGAGGCTGGATTCTCATTGTCTTCCCTATTGGCTGCGCCCTTGCAGACTCCCGCTATTCATTCCCCATAAAAGGTCATTTCCATTCTGGGGGGAAAAATGCACAAAGCGAAACCTCCCCCACACCCACTCCACCACGTGTATGTCGTTGTTATATATAGACACAGACATACACTTACACACATATTGGCATAGATTGGGAACACGACCTTCACAGACAGCCTGGGGGCCTACTGTTTTTGTAAATGTCAACACAAAGATCAGTCTATAGAATGAGTACAGACTGTTCTTTCGCTGTTTTTAAATGTCTGTGATATCAATTCAGACCATTCTTTCGCTCTTTTTAACAGTCTGTGATATCAATTCAGACTGTTCTTTCGCTGTTTTTAAATGTCTGTGATATCAATTCAGACTGTTCTTTCGCTGTTTTTAAATGTCTGTGATATCAATTCAGACCATTCTTTCGCTGTTTTTAACTGTCTGTGATATCAATTCAGACCATTCTTTCGCTGTTTTTAACAGTCTGTGATATCAATTCAGACTGTTCTTTCGCTGTTTTTAAATGTCTGTGATATCAATTCAGACTGTTCTTTCGCTGTTTTTAAATGTCTGTGATATCAATTCAGACCATTCTTTCGCTGTTTTTAACTGTCTGTGATATCAATTCAGACTGTTCTTTCGCTGTTTTTAAATGTCTGTGATATCAATTCAGACCGTTCTTTCGCTGTTTTTAACTGTCTGTGATATCAATTCAGACTGTTCTTTCGCTGTTTTTAAATGTCTGTGATATCAATTCAGACCGTTCTTTCGCTGTTTTTAACTGTCTGTGATATCAATTCAGACTATTCTTTCGCTGTTTTTAAATGTCTGTGATATCAATTCAGACTATTCTTTCGCTGTTTTTAACAGTCTGTGATATCAATTCAGACTGTTCTTTCGCTGTTTTTAAATGTCTGCGATATCAATTCAGACTGTTTTTTCTCTGTTTTTAAATGTCTGTGATATCAATTCAGACCGTTCTTTCGCTGATTTTAACTGTCTGTGATATCAATTGATTCGTTCATTCACACATCTTAGACAATGTTTTTCCTTTCTTTCGTTTCCTAGAATCCATATAACAACTGCACTCTAAATTAGGTTTAATAGTAGAACAAGGAGTGTGGAAATAGTAGAACAAGGTGTGTGGAAATAGTAGAACAAGGTGTGTGGAAGTTTGAATGAAACTCAAGGACAGTAAGAGAAGAACGCAGTCTTTACATTTATTATCCTTACATTTATTATCCTTACATTTATTATCCTTACATTTATTATCCTTACATTTATTATCATTACATTTTATTTTTTGATTTATTGAATCGAATTACCAGCCAAAGTTTTACTACAGCTAAAACACTACTTTTTTTTATACTATAGTTTCTTTTCTAGTTTCTCGGTTTATGTTAAATGTTTAACAAATCAGTCGTCACATACTGACGTCAGCGTAAATACTTCATACGTTACAATAAAAGGAACATTTTTTTTTCATGATTTCGCGTTCCTGTAACAGAGTAACACAGAAATAGTTACCGCTTTCTTTTGTTTTTCACAAGACTTGGAGGGTTCACATTGCACTGCTTGGTATTGTCAGGCGAGTCTTGGGGGGTTAACATTGCACTGCTTGGTATTGTCAGACGAGTCTTGGGGGGTTAACATTGCACTGCTTGGTATTGTCAGATATTTTAGTGCATTTTTGTTCTTTTGAGTTGACCGCTCCTTAAACGATATGTTCGTAGGACAAACTTTTTTTTTCATTTTTAGATTTCGGAGTAGTTGCGTACCATAAATAAATTTTGTCTGCGGTCGACATCCCAAAAGGGCACACCATAACATAGACACAAAGACATACATCATTTATAAATTGGTTACAATTCTTAAAAATATCGCCTGGTGGAGCGATCGCCCCTTTCTCCCCCTAGGCACGCCAATGTAATTAAAAAATATATATTGAACATCTTGTATTTTGATAGTTTTGGTTATGTTAATAATTAAATTAAATCACCCTAAGCCCCTACCCCCCCACACACAATCACACCCACAATAAAACATCAGAAAAAACAAAAATATCCAAAATCTAGTTTGACATGCACTTGTAACGTCTAGTTTGACATGCACTTGTAACGTCTAGTTTGACATGCACTTGTAACGTCTAGTTTGACATGCACTTGCAACGTCTAGTTTGACATGCACTTGTAACGTCTAGTTTGACATGCACTTGTAACGTCTAGTTTGACATGCACTTGTAACGTACTAAGTTACGGGAAAACCCCATTACACCGCAAGGTCTCGAGAACGTTGCGATGCTTCGCCAACCTGTCGGGTCTGCACATGCTGCATGATGTTTGCTTGGCGTGTGACACATTGCCGAATGCGGCATATGGCCAAGTGTACAACACACTAGCTGTACGACACATTAGCTATACCACTCACTAGCTGTACCATACACTAGCTGTACGACACACTAGATGTACGACATACTAGTTACACGGCATACTAGCTGTACGGCACAATAGCTGTACGACACACTAGCTGCTATCTTTCATTATGAATTATTGTAGAGCGCTATCCCCCCCCCCCCCAACCTAGATAAAATGCCATGTGGCCATTAGTTTGATTTTAATTGCTGAAAATAACATAAACTTATTATCACCTTTATAGACCTCCTACACGCCTTTATAGACCTGTTACACATTGCTGTTCATACCCAACCCAAACAATTCTCTTTATAGCCCACCTTCACATTTCTCTTCATAGCCAACTTACACATCTCTCTTTAGAGTCCACATTTCTCTTGACATTCCAACCACACATTTCTCTTGACATCCCACCCACACATTTCTTTTTACAGCCCATCTACACATTTCTCGACAGTATTTTCCAATCTAGATGAAGTAACAAAACTTCAAATACATCTCAATACACATCAAATAAAACAAAAAGTTGGTAATGAGGGAGATAAGTTCAAGGCGTGTCCATGAGGGAGATGAGTTAAAGGCGTGTCCATGAAGTTTAAGAATGGGATATGTGAAAGCATGAAGAACTACACAGATCTAATTGCTGCCAAGTTTTTCTGGTTAAACTGCCCAGAAGTTCGACTCAGGTCTATTCGCCCCAAAGTTCGACTCTGGTCTAGTTTCCCCAAAGTTTGACTCTAGTCTAGTTTCCCCAAAGTTTGACTCTGGTCTATTTTCCCCAAAGTTTGACTCTAGTCTAGTTTCCCCAAAGTTTGACTCTGGTCTAGTTTCCCCAAAGTTTGACTCTAGTCTAGTTTCCCCAAAGTTCGACTCTGGTCTAGTTTCCCCAAAGTTCGACTCTGGTCTAGTTTCCCCAAAGTTCGACTCTGGTCTAGTTTCCCCAAAGTTCGACTCTGGTCTAGTTTCCCCAAAGTTTGACTGTGGTCTTAATGACCCGAAGTTTGACTCTGGTCTATTTTCCCCAAAGTTTGACTCTAGTCTAGTTTCCCCAAAGTTCGACTCTGGTCCAATCGCCCCAAAGTTCCACTGTGGTCTTAATGCCCCGAAGTTTGACTCAGTGGCCTCACATACCTGGTAAATACCCGCAGAACTTGACGTGCATGGTCCGTTGTTGTTTCAAGTCTTGATCGTACGTGTGCATGGTCCGTCGTAGTTTCAAGTGCGCCGTAGCTTGATTGTACGTCGGACAATCGATACGCCGACCTTCCAACAAAACGCACCTCACCCCCGACATGACCCCACTGCCCGTGAGAGCAGATCTGCGGCATTCATTCATGATGAAATATTCAGGGATCGATCAACTGTTAAGCCCTGTTCAATACTCGCAGCAATCACTATCGATTCTTCCGCACACCAACTAGTAAAAGGAAGTTGGCCGTGAAAAGACACTATTCCAATGTTAAATAGTCGGCTCATTTCTCCTGACGCGCCCCCACCACCCTAGGGATCCAAAGGGCATGGTTTATTGGCACTGTCTACTTTCTGAACTCATCAGCGTGTCTACCTGGAGGCCAGTCCCCCGTCAGTGTTTTGTTGCGCTGTGTCGGCATTATCATTATGTTAATGTGTCTCAGGTTGAATGAGAAAGTTCAAAAAGCCTCTTGGCCAGTGGGTGTAAATGATAAGATTCTTCGAGTAGTGTTTAAGTTAGACGGGGTCTAAGTAGTGATTACCACGGGGGTATGAAGAGGTTGTAGGGGGGGGCCGTCAATCCCAGATTGCTCCTTGTTATATAGAGAGGGGCGCGGATTTTATGTCTGCTTCATGTGGGGGGGGGGCATTTTCTGGCTGCTTTATGGGAGAGGGGGCATTTTCTGTCTGTCTGCTTCATGGGAGAGGTGGCATTTTCTCTCTGCTTCATGGGTGAGGTGGCATTTTCTGTCTGTCTGCTTCATGGGAGATGTGGCATTTTCTCTCTGCTTCATGGGTGAGGTGGCATTTTCTGTCTGTCTGCTTCATGGGAGAGGTGTTAAACCATTTCCGGGGTGTTCCACATTCAGATGCACTTTGTCCTCTTCAGCTCCTCTTAAACCATTTTCGGGGTGTTCCACATTCAGATGCACTTTGTCCACTTCAGCTCCTCTTAAACCATTTCACAATTCTTCTCTCCATCCATCAGTCGCTTCACACAAAGCACGCCCGATGGGTTAAAAGATCAAAGAAAAATCCGATCCCCCATATTCCTGGAAACGGTCCGCGGTCATGGCATGTTGGGTTTAACCGGACCGCCACGACCGGAACACTCGTGCCAGGAAATTGATGATTATGGGACGTCAGTCAGACTCAGTTGGGCAAGGAGTCTGGGGAAGTGGGGGGGGGGGGGGGCTCAACAGGGTGAGAGTGTGTGTGTGTGTGGGGGGGGGGATATAAACGAGAGTGACTCTTGTCTTGGAATGTGTGATTTTAATACTGTTTCACCGGGTCAACCGGTTGCCGTGTGGCGTTGAGAGATATGTCATTCATCCTGTTAACTCTGGGAGTTAGGTGATGTTGACGTGCCCTAATTCTAGTCCTGTGGGTCGGGGTCGTGGTGTTGGCGTCGAAATTTATAGACGACGTTATACTGAATGCCCATAACTAGTGTAGCAAGAATGTATAAAAAATAAGAGGTTTAAAAAATGCCCTCTTGTTTCCTTATAATTCCCTCTATTTTATGTTTGTGCGGTGTAAAATAACATTATTTTTGCACTACACGTAAACGACATTTTCCTTTTAACAGCTGTACCAAACAGCCCGCTAACGCACTTATAAATTACCGTTACGCAGTTTTTGAGCCGAAAGGAAACTGAATTATTCCCACGCATGCGCGCCATCGTCGAAAAACAGGGTATACCCGCATTTCCGGGTTATATTAATTCGAGGGACTGGTGCAGACGTGCAGTGTTCATAAGTGCAGTGGTGAGATGTCCAGTGCTTAGAAGTGGAGTGGTCAGACGTGTAGTGGTTAGAAACGCAGTGGTCAGAAGCAGGGCCGACTCTAACAATTGCGGGGCCCTATGCAAAACGGATTGCGTGGGGCCCAGTCTGGGTAGGAATAAGGATAATAAGTGAAAATTAAGATTTTGTATTAGAAAATAAATTCGGGGCGGGGCCTATGAAAGTGCGGGGCCCTGGTCAGAAGTGCAGTGGTCAGAAGTGCACTTGTCAGAGGTGCAGTGTTTACGAGAGGACTCCATTCGTTAAATAATTTTACGTGATTTTCGTTTTAGTTACTTCTTTTTCGTAATATTTCTACTCTTATAAAGCAATATCCTCAGAATAGATGTGGAGTCAGTTGTATTGACAGAATAGATGTGGAGTCAGTTGTATTGACAGAATAGATGTGGAGTCAGTTGTATTGACAGAATAGATGTTGAGTCAGTTGTATTGACAGAATAGATGTGGAGTCAGTTGTATTGACAGAATAGATGTGGAGTCAGTTGTATTGACAGAATAGATGTGGAGTCAGTTGTATTGACAGAATAGATGTGGAGTCAGTTATATTGACAGAATAGATGTGGAGTCAGTTGTATTGACAGAATAGATGTGGAGTCAGTTGTATTGACAGAATAGATGTGGAGTCAGTTGTACTGACAGAATAGATGTGGAGTCAGTTGTATTGAGCATCTTTAATTATTTTTCTATTGACACATTATGAATTGACACATTGAGAACTTACACTTACACATTGAGAACTTACACATTAAGAACTGACACATTAAGAACTGACATATTAAGAATTGACACATTGACAACGGACACACTGAGAACTGACGCATTGAGAATTGATACATTGAGAATTGACACATTAAAAATTGACACATTGAGAATTGACACATGAGAACTGACACATTGAGAATTCACACATTGAGAAATGACCCATTAAGAATTGAAGCTCCGAAAGAATAGCGGACACGTTAGACATTGTGACTTTCAACGTGGTTACAAAGCAAAAGATCTTGGCTTCCGCGGGTGCCAGTCGGCACACGCCCTAGCTACATCACTGAAAATATGATTACTTTAGTACGGTATTTACAGTTGAACTATAACCCCCAGGGCGGAACTAAGTCGGACAAATAGCATACCTTCAGGAAGCGCCAAATCAGGAAATATATGTGTGTTTATGCATGTGTTAGGGATATCCCTGGGAGTCATTATCACTAAATTTGGCACTGACATATGCCCGCCCCATTTTTAAGGCCTGAAATACCCCCCCCCCCCCCAAAAAAAAGGATGAAATTGAAAGAAACACTGGTCATATGGCATGGCCGAACTTGGGCCCAAATGATGTTCCCAAAATTACCTGAATGGGATATTGGGGTGCAGAGGACCCCAGTGCATTACTTTGCTGATGGCACCCGTTGCTGTTAAAACGGCCCTGTCCATATTCCAAACCTACGCCCAATCGTACGGCCCAGCCTCGATTTTCTGTTTCGATAAAACTAAAAGTCCGTTACAAATCGATCATTTCCTGTGTTTATATTTTTTTGTCACCGTAACATCCAAATCTTGACATCTCTAGTCCATTTTGTCACTGTAACATACCAAACATGACATCTCTAGACCATTCCAAGGCAAATGTTGAGGTTACACTAGGGTTTGGAGGGCGGTGTCCATCGTTTGTGAATCGGTAACAGAATTCCGAATACTGTAAAACTGTTATAATGGCGATTGGTTGGTGTCTTGCTGTTCAGCATTGATCATCAAGATCGATATTCTCCACCCAATAACTTATTTTGTTTTTATATGTTTACAAAAATTTTGTTAAAAATCTTTAGGTTAAAGTTTCACACTTCCGGCACAACAAACAAACGCACTAACGCGCATGTGTACTCTCGAACCAGCACGTCGTTTGGGTTTTTATTTGCGATAGATTAGCACACGCGTTTTTGTTGTTTTTTTATTGTTTGGTTTTGTTTAAAAAACAAAAAGAGAATTGAACCACCTTTCCCCTTCCCCACTTGCAGGCTACGCTGCAGCAGACGATGGTTTAAAGATGGACTCTTCGCTCCTGCTGTCACGGTAAACAAGACCGAGGCAACAACGTCTGCCGAGGCTGCAACACAAATAAACAGCGGTGCTAAAATAGAGCGCAGCGCGCGAAAAATCAGGGCCGAGGACTCCTTACTCCAAACAAATGAGTGCCGAACGCCCCGAAATTGAATTACAGTGTATATCAATATCACTTAAGGCAGATTTATGTGCTACCTAAAAACAGATCTCCGAACTAGAAACAACAACGACACAAGCCGATCATCATTGGCGCCGATGTAGGTAATATTCAGTGCACTTTGACTAGGCATTATTGGATGCACTTTGATGAGTGGTTACATGTGTTAATGCACTTTGATGAGTGGTTACATGTGTTAATGCACTTTGACTAGGCATTATTGGATGCACTTTGATGAGTGGTTACATGTGTTAATGCACTTTGACTAGGCATTATTGGATGCACTTTGATGAGTGGTTACATGTGTTAATGCACTTTGATGAGTGGTTACATGTGTTAATGCACTTTGACTAGGCATTATTGGATGTGCTTTGATGAGCGGTACAATTTAAAGCTCGGTGCAGTGCACAAGGACAGTTTAATAACAGTCCCATTTTTAAACCTAGAGCCCTGGCTCCGCATTTGGATCGGGGGTAGCAAATTGGCGTAACTGTGAAACGAAGGGGGAAGTGACGTCACTAGCCGATGGAGTTAGAGGGCCAAACGTTCGCTGCGTTCTGCGTTTCTCATTGCTGAAATGAAAATTTATGACTACGACTTTGAAAAAGTAATGTCCTACAACCGGGCCCTCAACCCTTTATTCCCCCCCTCCAACCCCCCACCTCCCGACAGTCACGCCGGTTCGTGTAAAGCCGTAGGCTACAGCAACACAAGAGAGCCTGTGTACACGCGACCTGTTTGTATCTTGGATTAGAAGGGGCAACGTCGACCGGGTGTTAATGGGAGGAGAGGAGGTTTGGGGGGGGGGCGTGATATTCTACAGGTGAGATATCGAGTGGCACAGGTAAGTTGGGCGATGGCTTTGATGGCTGCGGTCTAGGGGCGCCAGCCGTTATCGGACAGAAGAGGTGAGAGGGGCCACAGAGGGGGAACATTTGTTTGAGATATTTAGCAGGATTGTCTAATGTCTTTGTTGGTGTTGACATTACAACGACGCTCACTAATAAAGAAATGTTAAAGGGTGCAAATTACACACTAGCATCGGTGGGTGAGTCACGAAAAAAAATTAAAAAATTTCACTGGTTCAAAGGAAATTATCACGGGATTTGTGGAAACAACAATGAAATTGTAATCGAATCTATTCTTCATAGATAGAACGTGCTTAGAAGGTAAGAGTGCTGAGTGTCCTACTGCTTCTACTATGATTTCGTTATTAACCCGGTTAAAAAAAAACTACAAAGAAGATTTGCTGTAGTGCAGTACGGTGCCCATCAGGCATCAAGGTAACTGTGACAAGGATAATAATGGATGAAGCGGTAAGTGGGTGGGTGGGGGGATAGCTTTAAAAACGAGGATTCAAATAAAATTATTTCAGCAGAGCTTGCTTGTTTTTCAGCAATCATCCGTCCGTGGCCATTGACTTCTATGTATGAACCGCATAGGGATAGGGTGTGTTTCTTTGTTGTGTTTTTTAAAATAATTCTGTTTCTGTAGTAACTCTATTTCTGGCATAATTGTATCTTGAAATTTTCTGTTTCTGGAACATACTGTATTTTGTGACCCACATGAAGGTTAAGAGAGTCCCAAAGTACAACGGTAAAAAAAAAAGTATGGCCATTCCTATCTCTAAATGCAGGTAGTTACATGTGTGATTGTTGGCATGGGTCTCACACACCCACACTTCACGAGTGAACATTGGAGGGGGACAACCCTTTACCTCACCCTGAGATACAAATGCCGGAGGAGAAGACGAGGGTTGATAAGGAGTCGTAGCGACAGGGTGAAACGGTTTCATTCCGTAGGACATGGCATAGTTAATGTTTTTCCTAAGCCGAGTCTTATATAAAAGACCTACATGATCGCATCCTGAACATTTTTTTTATTTGTACTAAATTCTTTGGTCAATTCTGAGTGTGGGCGTTCTCGCCCGAAGTTGAAGATTTCGATTAAGGTCAATGATGGGGATGATTCATCGGATCGTCATAGTAAAACGTTATTCTCAATGAAAATTGAAATTTTTTCATCTTTTTCGTGACGCTGGAGTCTTACAAACACAAACTCGGCGTTCCCAAACTTAAAAAAAAAATGTTTGAGCGAATTAAGAATTGGTGTCAATAACGAGCTCGTACAGATAGAGGCACATATGTAGGACCACACACACGCTCTATGCGACACACTTAGACTTGCATATAACGTCACATTTGCCCCGTGCGCGACATACTTGGCTATAACGACACACTTGCCCCGTGCGCGACATACTTGGCTATAACGACACACTTGCCCCGTGCGCGACATACTTGGCTATAACGACACACTTGCCCCGTGCGCGACATACTTGGCTATAACGACACACTTGCCCCGTGCGCGACATACTTGGCTATAACGACACACTTGCCCCGTGCGCGACATACTTGGCTATAACGACACACTTGCCCCGTGCGCGACATACTTGGCTATAACGACACACTTGCCCCGTGCGCGACATACTTGGCTATAACGACACACTTGCCCCGTGCGCGACACACTTGGCTATAACGACACACTTGCCCCGTGCGCGACATACTTGGCTATAACGACACACTTGCCCCGTGCGCGACACACTTGGCTATAACGACACACTTGCCCGGTGCGCGACACACTTGGCTATAACGACACACTATTGGATGAAAAAGTTACATTTGAACAATTACATAAATCGATTTGTAGTTTATTGTTGGGCGATGTACGCATTTTTTTTTTATATAAATGTCGAGGAGACGGGGCGAGAAAGGAGAGAAGGGGCAACGAGCGGGGGTGAAAGGAGAGAGAGAGAGGGAAAGGAGAGGGGGAGTGAAAGGAGATAGGGAGGGAAAGGAGAGGGGAGTGAAACGGGAGAGGAGGGAAAGGAGAGATGAGTTGTGGAAAGGAGAGGAGGAAAGGAGAGGGGGAAAGGAAAGGGCGGGGGAAGGAGGCGGGCGGGGGAAGGAGGCGGCCGGGGGGGGGGAGGAAGGAGATGGGGAGGCTGCAATTTTTTTGTTCTGTATTTTGAATTTACAAAATATATGTGGCTTATGTTTGATGTGTTTGATGTGTGGCTTATGTTCGATGTGTGTATGTTTACCTTATGTTTGATGTGTGTGTGTGTGTGTGTGTGGCTTATGTTTGATGTGTGTATGTGTGGCTTGTGTTTGATGTGTGTTCATATGTTTTTTTAAAAACTAGTTTACATGACTAGCGAGGTTGAAAATTTAATGACCGACCCGGCTGTCGATAACTCTAGTAACGCAACTGGCCATACCAGATTATACTTGACTCTGTTAAGTGCAGACATACAATTATTGTCGTGACCAAATTGGTTAGTCGCTATAGTGTCTCTCTGTGAAAGGGCTGCGACATGTGGTGCTCATTTTGTCTTAACGGTCGGACAGCAGAATCCGTGGGGTAAAATGGTTGGAACGTGTGTCAAAGAAGATCACATAATGAAACCAGACTGTCTTTTTGTTTTCCCAGTAAATAATAATATAAAGATAGTTTTTTTTGCCTCCACACTACCCGACATTTTTAACACCCAGACTTCCTGTCGGTCTCGTACATACTACCACACCATATCCCTCACCACCTTATTTCCGAGGTTATTCACCTGGCTACGAGGATACACCTCGCTCACCAGGTAAAAGACGCCATATATTTCAATCAAGTTCCGAATAGTATCATTTGAGCTCATGCCTCATTAGCCACGGCTGATTGGTTCAGTCCAACAAAATGTGGATATCGTCTCAATTTTTGAGGTCAAAAGTTGCTGGAATGGATTCGTGGAGCCGCAATCGGAGAAACTTGTGTTCGGAGTCGTAGTGATACTACTTAACGG
This sequence comes from Omphiscola glabra, assembly GCA_964017045.1. NCBI lineage: Eukaryota > Metazoa > Mollusca > Gastropoda > Lymnaeidae > Omphiscola > Omphiscola glabra. The sequence continues at coordinate 31,607,798 of OZ024799.1, forward strand.
ATTTTAAAGATTAAATTTACGGAACAATAATCTTTCGTTATTGGGTGGTTAGGGTAGGGGAGTGGGGGGGGGGGGGGGAATCAACTTTATTTCAGCCTCTTTCAAAACACTATTGACTACACCTATGGGATAGTTGTACTCCAATTTGCGTTTTTCATCTTTATAATCAGCAAATAACTTTACCAATCATCGCATGCATCATTATAATATTTATCCTAGATCCCTGATAAGATACGTAAAGATAAAGGTTTTTTTTACACTATTGTAACATTCAAAAACTGCGCACGCAAAAATAGGTCGTCTCCATTACAATATACTTTATAGAGTATCTCACATACCTCGCTTTGTAATGGGCTTTAAAAATAAATGTATGCGAAATGGCTTAATCGTTTATTCAGCGTGGGGGGGCTGGATTTGAAGCGTCTGGATAATTAGCGTAATTTCTAGGACAACGCTTACTAAACGTTATTCTACCCCGCACCACCTGTGAACAGCCCCCGGGTCAAGAGCTTTATACAACCTAGACAGACCAGTGGTGCTCAAACCCTTTTCTTAGAGGCGGAGCAAAATATATTTTATCATTCCAATTTTTCGATATTCTTAACTTTAAAATGTGGAACGGTGCACTTGGGCTTGCCGACCAATGTAGGCACGCATATAGACACTTTGGCTTGCCGACCAATGTAGGCACGCATACAGACACTTTGGCTTGCCGACCAATGTAGGCACACATACAGACACTTTGGCTTGCCGACCAATCTAGGCACGCATACAGACACTTTGGCTTGCCGACCAATGTAGGCACACATACAGAAACTTTGGCTTGCCGACCAATGTAGGCACGCATACAGACACTTTGGCTTTCCGACCAATGTAGGCACACATACAGACACTTTGGCTTGCCGACCAATGTAGGCACGCATACAGACACTTTGGCTTGCCGACCAATGTAGGCACGCATATAGACACTTTGGCTTGCCGACCAATGTAGGCACGCATACAGACACTTTGGCTTGCCGACCAATGTAGGCACACATACAGACACTTTGGCTTGCCGACCAATGTAGGCACGCATACAGACACTTTGGCTTGCCGACCAATGTAGGCACACATACAGACACTTTGGCTTTCCGACCAATGTAGGCACGCATACAGACACTTTGGCTTTCCGACCAATGTAGGCACGAATACAGACACTTTGGCTTTCCGACCAATGTAGGCACGCATACAGACACTTTGGCTTTCCGACCAATGTAGGCACGCATACAGACACTTTGGCTTTCCGACCAATGTAGGCACGCATACAGACACTTTGGCTTTCCGACCAATGTAGGCACGCATACAGACACTTTGGCTTGCCGACCAATGTAGGCACGCATATAGACACTTTGGCTTGCCGACCAATGTAGGCACACATTCAGACACTTTGGCTTGCCGACCAATGTAGGCACGCATACAGACACTTTGGCTTGCCGACCAATGTAGGCACGCATACAGACACTTTGGCTTGCCGACCAATGTAGGCACACATACATACACTTTGGCTTGCCGACCAATCTAGGCACGCATACAATCTAGGCACGCATACAGACACTTTGATACGAGGTGGCCCAGAAGTTATCGAAAACATTCACGCCAATGGTGCGCACGCCGCTGTTTTCTACCACATGCATATGTTAATTTGGTTAAATTTTTACAAATCTATTTCTCTCACTCACGAGGACACTTTGTTAGAGTTCATCTCTAGATCCTGGAACCTTAATATCTAACCAATGAAACATTTAGCAGTGTATAATCATATATTATACCCTGTATACAAAAGGTATAAATGTATAAATATCCAATTTTTCGATATTAAATAGTGTGTTACATAATGTAGAAATCCTCTGATGCGTTTTAAATGAATTTACGTAATAACGGTCAGTACGTTCTCTCTTCAGAGGCATAAGGCAGACAACATTGATCTTCAAGTGTTCAACGCAAGAATTTCGTCACATCCGGTTAATACCCTCCAACCAAAATGAGGTCAGCTGATCTGTTCCGGTTCTTACATCACGGGAGACAACAAGCACTCGCCACCCTCCTATCCCCTGGGCGGCATCCTTACTTCCACCAGCACCTTGGACCGCGCGGGGAGACGGTCGGAAATTTCAACGTGGCACAGTTTAAAATACCGCTGGGTGAAACTTTAAACATATATCGATTTCTTGTTCGGGGGGGGGGGGGGGGGGACCAGTTCATTCTGGGTACGAAATAATTATTTTTAACCCTTGTGGTTATTAGTGGAGACAGACCAAAGGAAGAGGTAGTGAGTGAGTGGCACTGTCTTAGCTTGAAGGCTTGGTTAACGGGGTATGTTGGTTTATGGGGTAGGTTGGTTTATGGGGTAGGTTGGTTTATAGGGTAGGTTGGTTTATGGGGTAGGTTGGTTTATGGGGTAGGTTGGTTTATGGGGTAGGCTGGTCTATAAGATAGAATGGTTTATACTTTATAGGGTATGTTGGTTTATAGGGTAGGTTGGTTTATATGGTAGGTTGGTTTATAGGGTAGGTTGGTTTATAGGGTAGGTTGGTTTATAGGTTAGGTTGATTTATTTGTATGCAGTGCTAGGGTTAGTGCCCCCCGGGACAGACCAAGGTTTTGCCGCCCCCTTTCACGAAAAAAAACCTCTGCAGTGTGCCGAAAATGACGATTTTCAAGATAGAGAAAAAGTTTCTGCCAGTGGTGCACCAACCTTTGAACTTTGGTTTATCAGAAAGATGTAATACTAATAATAATACTAATAATAATGCTAATAATTATACTATTAATAATAATAATAATAATACTAGTATTTACGTACAATCAAGGTTTATTAATGTGCATTCATTTGAACCGTGTAAGTCGCTGTCAGATTAACAAAAAAAAAAAAAAAATTAAAAAAAAATAAATAAATAAATAAAGAATAATTCGAATAAAACAATATCAACCACAGAGAAGTAAAAAGTGACATTAAAAAGTAACCATATTAAAAAGTAACCACTTTAAAAAGTAACCACATTAAAAGTAACCACATTAAAAAGTAGCCACATTAAAAAGTAACCACATTAAAATTAACCACATTAAAAGTAGCCTCATTAAAAAGTAACCACATTAAAATTAACCACATTAAAAGAAAACCACATTAAAAAGTAACACATTAAAAAGTAACCACATTAAAAGTAACCACATTAAAAAGTAACCACATTTAAAGTAACCACAGATTAAAAAAAAACATTAGTCAAATATGACCGCAATTATATATGAACATCTGGATATCATAACAAAAAAATAAAATATAGAAATTATGCACCGACACTCTGAAACTGAAGAACCCGTGTAATTGACCGGGAAAAATAACTTCTTCGGTGGTCAAGAGTGCGGATGTAATTTTGTTTAAGCGCACAGCCATAAGAAATTCAAACCCAGATGTGAAGAATGTTGTATAATTTGCATAGGCTCACTGGCATGAAACACGAGGACTTTAGCAACGTAACGGTCGTGAGTCACGGCTACTTAAGTCGAAAGACATAGATAGCCACACGCATACGTTTCTCTTTTTTTTTTTTTTTTTTTTTTGTGTGTGTGTGTGTGTGTGTAGATTCATGGTTTTAGAAATTGTATTATTTCAATAGCTCTCCGTAAACAAATAATAATTGTCTCCGAAAGAAATTTGATAGGGTATTTTAAAAAATGTTGTCAGTGAATCTGTTTTTTTTTAACAGATTCACTGACAACATTTTTAAAAAAAAAAAAAAAACAGATTCACTGACAACATTTTAAAAAAAAAAAAAAACAAAACAAAAAAAAAAAAAAAAAAAACAGATTCACTGACAACATTTTTAAAAAAAAAAAAAAAACAGATTCACTGACAACATTTTTAAAAAAAAAAAAAAAACAGATTCACTGACAACATTTAAAAAAAAAAAAAAAAAAACAGATTCACTGACAACATTTTAAAAAAAAAAAAAAAACAGATTCACTGACAACATTTTAAAAAAAAAAAAAAACAGATTCACTGACAACATTTAAAAAAAAAAAAAAAAAAAAAAAAAAAAAAAAAAAAAAATGTTGTCAGTGAATCTGTTTTTTTTTAAAAAAAGGAGTTGCCAGCCACGGGCCAGCCCTAGAGCAGGGCTGAGCCAACTTTTATCACGCGCGGCACAACATAATTGAAAACATGCAAAACATACACTTAATAACATGATGTTGTAAGCATTCACGTGTAAGGCTAAAAGGTATCAGAGTATACGGTATAGCTCTGCATAAACTCATTTTATTGGACATTTTCTGTTATAGACTTTGACTTCTTGGTTATTTTATTGGACATTTTCTGTTATAGACTTTGACTTCTTGGTCATTTTATTGGACATTTTCTGTTATAGACTTTGACTTCTTGGTCATTTTATTGGACATTTTCTGTTATAGACTTTGACTTCTTGGTCATTTGATATATTCAATGCTCTATTTTTATCAACATGGTTGAACTATACAGCCGTGCTAACTATATAATACACGTACTTTCATCCACTTGGACAAATTTTGCGAACCACACCTGGCACCAACTTGCGGCACACCAGTTGCGGAGCTGTTCGTTAGACATGAATCGTAAAGATCTTAAAACTTAAAGAAACGTGTATATATAATTTCTAAATGTTTTATTTTTGTTGGTACTCTTTATTCTTGTCTTTGAAATAGATCTCTGGCCTCCCGACCTGATGGTTTGTCTGGCCTCCCGACATGATGGTTTGTCTGACCTCCCGACGTCATGGTTTGTCTGGCCTCCCGACATGATGGTTTGTCTGACCTCCCGACGTCATGGTTTGTCTGGCCTCCCGACATGATGGTTTGTCTGACCTCCTGACATGATGGTTTGTATGACCTCCCGACGTCATGGTTTGTCTGGCCTCACGACATGAAGTTTGTCTGACCTCCCGACATGATGGTTTGAGTTGCCTCCCGACATGGTGGTTGAGTTTACGTAAACGAATTCAAGAGATTTCTTTACGAGGAGGCGAGTGGTCGCTCGTTAGACGGAGGAAACAGGATATCGAGAGTAAAGTGAGGGTTTTCTGAGACGTCCTATTTAATTAGAACGTCCAGGAAAATTATTTAAGAAAGCTGTGGTGGGGGATGTAAAAAATGGTGGGGGGGGGGGAGGGTGTGGGATGCTTGACTGAGTGGTTTGAAGAAGACAGAAAAATGCTTTAAATACAGTTGTTTGGATAAGTGGATTATGTTTTAAACAATTTTTTTTTGACAATCTTTTCATCTACATTATGGTTCTACAAAAAAAAAAAGAATTTTTTTTGCTAAGCAGATTTTTAAGAAAAAATCGAATTTGTCAAAGAACGATGGTATTCAAAAGAGACCCAAATTTGACATTAGCTTAAAACACTAACAACACCAACAACACTACCAACACCACCAACAACACCATAAACACTAACAACATCAAAAACACTAACTACACCAATAACACTAACAACACTAACAACACCAACACCAACAACACCAACAGCACCAACAACACTAACAACACCAACAACCCTAACAACAACAAAAAAAAATTAACAACACCAACAACACCAGCAACACTAACAAGACAAAAAGCACTAACTACACCAACAACACTAACAACATTTAAGATTATAGATATGAACGTTTTTCTGTTTTTAACACTATATTTTGCTTGTGGTGTGACTGCTTCCATTTCCATTTAGCGCGCAAAATATAATTCCCGAAAACTACGCTAAATGATTTTTTTGTCCAAAATAACGCAATTCTCTTTTCTTTTCGGAAAATGAAATCGTCTCAATTTTAGTAAGGTGTAAAAAATATTCGGTTTAAAAGTGGTAGGCACGTCAGAATATTTAATTTAGTTCATGGACGTGAAATAAAAAGTATTCAGTGACGTAGCAAAGATTGGGATTCTTAAATGTGCGTTAATTGAGTTCATCTTTTCTCAAGTAACTTTAGTAGATGGGAAGTTCGCGCATTGCTGTCGCCAATGTTTGGTGAGCTGTTACTAGTATTATGTAATTCGCCCTGCGACCACTTGTGCTCGGTCATATCTAAATTTCATAATTTGCCATTTTCAAAAACCTTTTTTGTTACGCCCTCTTCCCCGCCCCCACCCCACATCCACACACACTCAACGCGTTTCTGGATTAAAATATAATCTACCGATTTTTAACATCTCAATTTGTTTAAATTTAATCTTTGCTACACTCCACCAGCTTATGGTTGCCAGATTTTAACAGTATTGATATCGGCTGAGTTCGGTCACATTAGTCAAGCCGCTGAGCCGCACCGAACCACAAAAAAAAAACAAAAAAAAAAACAAAAACCTCTCCTAACATCCACCAGTCGATGGGGTGATCGGTGAATGGCCGGGGCTAATCTTTGATCAAGGGGGGGCTCCCGGCCGGCTTCACTGGCGATTATCTGGAACAAAGTCCGCGCACCGCGATCGTTTCCCCTCCTTTTTATCCTAGTGGCCTCCCATTTTTTCATTTTTAAACTAGATTGGTCAGTGCAGCAGCTCTTAAACTCGGCTCTAATTACTTCAGTGTAGGTTTATTTTTTTGTTGGAGTGGGGAGGGTGTGCGTGTGTGTGTGATTTTTTTTTTTTTTGGGGGGGGGGGGCTTGCTAACAAATATCAGTATTACGTTTATGACAGACACCAGACAGCAAACATTCTTTAAACACAACACAACACCAGCAACAGATATCCTACTCTGCAACTACGTGTTTAGTTAAAGCCTTTCAGACAAAGGAGGCCGTCCAATAGGTTACCAGCGACGGATCTTGGCCAGCAGTGTCGGTGGTTTTAAATAAAACAAGTGTATCAGCTGGTTTGCTGCGTTGCCGTGGCAACGCCGGTGGCCTCATAGCCTCGACACCAAAGTCGCGTTTACGGTTTACAGTTTAAAGGGAAACTGCTGGCGATGATCGTTTGTGACTTGGGTAAAACTCGTGGGTATTAGTTAATGACAGATTAGTTAGTAGGACGGTTCTCGTGTTCTTAATTCTATCTCTGTCCAAAAATATTATTTACGTAATTTATCTTTACTTGCCGGCTCAATTACTGCAGTAAATGTAGTCTTTATGTATAATAAAATAATGAAGGGTCTTAAAAGTCTTGGATACCAATCTGAAATGCAAACAAAGAGGGGGCACTGCCTCATGAACCTTAATTGGCCGAGCAGCTGAAATTGTTTTGGATGTCAACATTTCACTGACTGGGGATATCATTTAAATCCAATTCGATTAGACCAAACAGAGCGACTTTTAGAGTTTCAAGAAAAAAAAGACCATTTAATTGCGGGGCTGGCATGGCCGCCCTCCTTTTACAGTGGTGTTTTTTAAAAAGAAAACGTCAAATGGGTCAAACGACGTGCCAAAACTCACGTGATCTAACTCACAATACAGGACCAAATTACATTATCAGATCACGTGATCTAACTCACAATACAGGACCAAATTACATCATCAGATCACGTGATCTAACTCACAATACAGGACCAAATGACATTATCAGATCACGTGATCTAACTAACAATACAGGACCAAATTACATTATCAGATCACGTGATCTAACTCACAATACAGGACGAAATTACATCATTAGATCACGTGATCTAACTCACAATACAAAACCAACGTATATCTCCAGATCACGTGATCTTACATATAAATTATTATTTTAAAAGCCATTAACAAGCTGTGTTTATTGTCCTGGTAAAAAAAAGTTGTGGTGGGGGTGTGTGGTCCTGGCTGTAATTTAGGTTAAACTAACAATTTTACGTTTTTTTCCTTTCACTGGAGGGGTTAGGGGAAAGGGTACTAATATGCACATTTTTAGTTTGTGCTAATGTGCACATTTTTAGTTTACAGTTATCTTTCAACATCCCTTGCCGTCACAATTATCGTTATATCATTATTTCAGTGATGCTCTGTTTTATTTTAAACAAAAATTGAATACTACCAATACTAAGAGATCGCCAGCAAGAGTTCCATTGAAACTTTCAGAGCTTGCCAGGTGAGCACGCTATAGGGACATTTTCAGTTCATGTCTAACTTTCGGGAAACATGGCTCATGGTTTCATCTGGAATTGAAGTGAGACAAGGGACTCTTGGCGAGATGGTGTACGCAAACAAACACATGAAGTGAGACAAGGGACTCTTGGCGAGATGGTGTACACAAACAAACACATGACGTGAGACAAAGGACTCTTGGCGAGATGGTGTACACAAACAAACACACTCCCTTTGGCTTTAGTTTCGGTAGGACAAACTCTGTCTAAAACGTACCGATCTACGGTTGCATTGTAATGGCCTCGTTTTTTTGCACTCTTTCAATGCAACAGTTCTAGCAGCAGCAATTAGCTCCCAAACCCTCCCACCCCACTTTTTAAAATCTGGAACATCCCAATGTGAACTTTTGCGCTTGTATCTAGTTGAAAAATACTCTTCAACTGCAACAACGAGATGACGTCAGAGATGCCCTGGTGTTGAGAAGGGCCGAGGTAAGCTGAATACAATTACGAGCAGTGCGTTCATTAACATACGTTTTTACATTCGTAATGACAAGATAATGTTTGAAATCAGTTGACAAATCTGGCGGGTGTAATGAGATGTCAGACAGGTACGTTTGGATTTCTAAAGAAGGTCATTTCGGTGGGGTTGTTTTGGGGTGTTGCCAGGTATGTTCTATAATTATGTCCAGGTCGCTTAGGGATCTTTATTCCCACGAGACTTCACCACGTATAAGAGGGGCATTATTATAACGACTCTCTCCCTCTCTCTCTTTCTCTCTCTCTTTCTATCTGTCTGTCTGTCTCTGTCTCTCTCTCTGTCTCTCTCTCTATGTCTCTTTCCCTCTCTCTGTCTCTCTCTGTCTCCTCTCTGTCCCTCTCTCTGTCTCTCTCTCTGTCTCTCTCTGTCTCTCTCTCTCTGCCTCTCTCTCTCTCGCTCTCTGTCTCTCTCTCTCTCTCTCTCTAACTCTCTCATGCGACTGCGTGGTGTGAAAGTACATTCCTTTTATTTAGTGCTGTCACAGGTTGTAAACCACCATTGCGGCCATTCGGCTGAAAGCCACAATTCCAGTCATTGGGTTGAGCACCACAATTACAGTCATAGGTTGAGAACCACAATTCCAGTCATTAGGTTGAGAACCACAATTACAGTCATAGGTTGAGAACCACAGTGACATTCACAGGTTGAGAACAAAAAATTACAGTTTTAGGTTGAGAAACACAATTACAGTTACAGGCAGGTGACTACAATTACAGTCACAATTCGAAGACCTTTAGTAGAGCTGCCTTGGATACATAATCAAATTACGTGCGCCGGATAAACAACAAAACTCTGCACCGCTCGACAGTCTCGTCATCCCTTAAATAAAATCTGTGATATGGGTAATCTACCACCCCGAATTGTTAAAAAAGGCCCCTTATCTCCATCAGCTCCTACATTGATCAGAGTTTGGACCATTCTAAAGTCACACACAAAAGATATGAGTGATTACGTGTCGGAGTGAATAGTTTCTACTTTGAAAAGCTTTTTTCTCCAATGTCACTCCAATGTTTATTTCTAGCATCAAACATTTTCCTACGATTTTATGACGAGTTAAATTAACCCATTAATCCCAAGACATTTTGACAACTAAATTATCTTTGAACCACGGAAAAAAAAAACTTGAAGCATCCTTTGACCCTTTCGTCCGTAAGTGAGTCTAATAAGTGCGTCCGTATGTGCGTCTGTAACTGCGTCCGTGAATACATCTGTAAGTGCGTCATAAGTGTGTCCGTAAGTGCGTCTGTAAGTAAGTTCGTGAGTGCGTCTATAAGTGCGTCTGTAATTGCGTCTGAAAGTGCATCTGATTACGTCCGTAAGTGCGTCTGTAAGTGCACCTGTAAGTGCGTCCGTAAGTGAGTCTATACGTGTGTCTGTAAGTACGTCCGTATGTGCGTCTGTAAGTTCGGCCGTAAGTGCGACTGTAAGTACGACAGTTAGTGCGTCTGTAAGAACGTCTGTAAGTTCTTCCGTAAGTGCGTACGGAAGTACGTCTGTATGTGCGTCTGTAAGTGCGTCCGTAAGTACGTGTATAATTACGTCTTTAAATGCGCCCGTAAATGCGTCCGTAGGTGCGTACGTAAGTGCAGCCTTTGTTTTATTATTACGCAGACGTGCGAGTACGACACACCCTTGTGAATAAATAGCGCTCGTGACAAACCTCATCAGAGGAGCGTTTTCCATGAACACATTACCAGGATCGGGGGGGGGGGGGAAGGGGGGGCCCGCTTTGATTAAAACACAGCTGGATTATGGGCAGGCAATAAAGAACAACTTGTGAATTATGGAATTAATGAGGTCCATTAATGAGTGCAGGCCTTGGCTTATCATGTTCTGATCTTTTCATTACAATGCGGGAATGATTTGTTTGGTTTTTTTTGTTTTTGAAACTGCCATGCTATGGATACAAACGTTGCCAACGTTACATACATGACGGCATTACAGCGGATGAATCACGATATAAAACAACAGATAGAATTATTTGTAAAAAACAAACAACAAACGCCTGAAATAAAAACGTAAAATTGTCAAAATGTAAAATCCGAGTTGTCAATTTAAAGGCATCCAAAATAATATTTTGATAGCTTGAAAGTTTGCCGCGCTGAAGTAATTTGCTGTACTCAGTGGCGTAGCGAGCTTAACTCGCGCCCTGGGCACAATACCTTTTTAGCGCCCCCAATACCTTTTTAGCGCCCCCCTATTAAAAAACCATACAATATTATAGTAAAATATACCATTTGGCGCCCCTTTGTGAGTAGCGCCCGGGGCATGATGCCCCCCTTGCCCCCCCCCTCACTACGCCACTGGCTGTACTTATTATAAACCTGTTAGGAAGGACTGCCACCCAGCAGTGTCAACAAGTGACATTTTATTTTAACTTTCAAGATCTCAAATTGGAAAATCTTACCCCAAAGGAATGTTACAAAAACAAATTAACATTTGCAAAATGCTTCTTCCCCCCCCCCCCCCCGCACCCCCAATGGGTGGTTTTGTTTTAAAGTGCAAATTTTTCCACTTCCGCTTATAGTAGTTTAATATAAATGAAGGGCTAGACTTAACTTTGTTTTGTTAGGATAATTTGTATCCGTCAAAAAATCTAATCTTAAAAACTTGAAGATTAAATTAAAAAAATATGCTTTCGCTAATCTGTAGCTACCGTCAGTGGAACTCTTGTTTAACAATTTATTTAGATGCGCCGGCAAGGCTTGTGCAATTGTCTGTGATCTATTTACTCAACATTTTGTGCAATTGTCTGATCTGGGGTCAGTTTACCTAGTAAAATGAGCAATTGTGTGATCTATGATATGTTTACTAAACAATTTGATCAATTGTGTGATCTATGATTTGTTTACTAAACAGTTTGATCAATTGTGTGATCTATGATTTGTTTACTAAACAATTTGATGAATTGTGTGATCTATGATTTGTTTACTAAACAATTTGATCAATTGTGTGATCTATGATTTGTTTAATAAACAGTTGGATCAATTGTGTGATCTATGATTTGTTTACTAAACAATTTGATCAATTGTGTGATCTATGATTTGTTTACTAAACAGTTTGATAAATTGTGTGATCTATGATTTTTTTTACTAAACAATTTGATCAATTGTGTGATCTATGATTTGTTTACTAAACAGTTTGATCAATTGTGTGATCTATGATATGTTTACTAAACAATTTGATCAATTGTGTGATCTATGATTTGTTTACTAAACAATTTGATCAATTGTGTGATCTATGATATGTTTACTAAACAATTTGATCAATTGTGTAATCTATGATTTGTTTACTAAACAGTTTGATCAATTGTATGATCTATGATTTGTTTACTAAACAGTTTGATCAATTGTGTGACCTATTTATTTGAGCAGTTTCAGCAGTAGTGTAATTTGTTTACTGACCAGACAGTAGCGAAAGCAAATGTACCGAGCAGTAAGATCTGAAACCAAATGGATTTAGAACTCTGCAATAGATCATGACAGCTGCATTCTTAAGTATGGGAAAAAGTTTCTTCTGTTTCAAACATAGTTTGGGACAGAGATAGGAAAACCGCAATATTGGGATATTATTTCATCCAGTATAGTTTCAAAAGATTTCAGATATACAAAATCTCATTAAAATTTTAACACTGAAAATTGATGGAATGGAAACATAATAAATTATAAATACCCTCGAACGAATTCGAATTAGCTTCAAAAGTTTTTAAAGGAATTTAAAAAAAATCTAGTTAACAAGAGAAAGACACAGAGATACAATGGGGTAGATGGCGATAGTCTCAGATCTAACCAGCGTTCAAATGTAGGCATTTGCGATAAAGTAATTTACATTTTGTGAAGACAAAGTGGACGTACAAAAAATTAGCGTGTACTCACCCAAGAGTTGTCATGGTGACGATCGTGTACCAGAACGCGGCGGGGATGCTAGTAAAAGTCGTCCCCTCCACGCTCCTCTCGGCGTAGAACATGATGGTCGCAAATATGATGATAGCCATTGTCAACGAGAAGAGTAGGAAGCCCAGTTCGCTGGCGCACGACTTGAGCGTGTAGCCGAGGATCCGGAGTCCTTGCGAGTGGCGCGAGAACTTGAAGATGCGGAACACACGGAAGACCCTCAGCGTGACGAAGGCGCCGCTGACGTCATCGTTATCGGAAATGACGAGGCCGATGTAGTACGGGATGATGGCGACGACGTCGATGATGCTCATGACGCTCCGCATGAACTTGCACCGATCAGGGGCGGCGTACAGCCGGAGGAGGTACTCCGCTGTGAATATCATGACGCAAGCCGTGTCCAGGCAGAAGAACGCTATCTCGAACTTCTCCCCGCACGCCAGCTCCTTCCTCGCCCCCGGCACCTTCCCGCACGGCACCGTCTCGATGACGTTGGCGATGACGGAGACGGCGATGAAGAACCCGGTGACGTAGTAGAACACGAGGGCCACGGTCCCGATGTGGGGGTTCTCAAACGCCCGCCACATCTTCTCCCTCAGGCTGATCGCCGGATCGTAGTCCCCGTTCTCGCTCTTCTCGTCGTCGATGAGTCGCTCGCTGTTCTCGCGCTTCCGGTCCCGGTAATCTTCGTAGCAGCAGTCCCCGATGATATCCGGAAGTATGCCGAAGAAGGCCAGCTCCTCGTCGTAGGAGCTGATGCACTCGTGCTTCGGGTAGTGAAGGCGGCTGGTGCGGTAGTAATTGAGGATGTGCCGGAAGATGTCGGGATCGCGGTCGAAGAAGTACTCTTTGGACTCCTCGTCGTAGAAGAACTCCCGCTCGTTGGAGCCCAGCAGGGAGTCCGGGAATTTTTCCAGCGTCGTACGCCAAGTTTCGAACCGCCTCCCGCTCACGTTGATCTTCAGCTTCTCGTCCCCTCGCCGGGTCTCGGGTCGGACAGTAGGATTGGGGAGAGGGTGCTCTGATATGGGCACCCAGCCGATGGCCGAGGCCCTGGCAAACGGCAACCATGCGGCCACTGAAGCCATCACGCCACCACTGTTGCCTTTGGCGGAGAAGAGATCTGAATCCTCCCGGAAGACAATTTTGAAATCTTATGTTAGATACCCGACAGGAAAAGAATTTAAAGACGATTTATAGGGATTTTCCCGCTGTATGGACTTGTTTTCCAGCGCCTACATAGAATTTCAAATCTATGAAGGTTTATGTTGACTTTCTTATGTATTCTTGTGGCGAAATGCGCGAGAGAAGTTTTGCCTGTTTTACAGCGATCCTTGTATATATGTAAACTCGGAAATAGTGTTGACCCATTCAAGATAAATGGACGTGATCACGACTGGGGAATAATTATATGAAACAGCTGGAATGCTCGGTTGAAGAACCATAACTCTACACCACATGTAAATGAATCTTTCCAATATAAATAATCCGATAACACGATCTCAACCATCAGATTTATTATCGCCGGCACGCAACGATGACCGCGCACATGGCTAAGGAGACTTTCTGGTTTGAAATACTTCTCGTTTCTCAGAAATGTTCGTGTCGTGATGCCCGTAATGGTAAAAATCGTCGTGGATCGAGTCAGATCCAGAGATCGCAGAACAGCAGACAATATTTTGAGGGAATCGGAAACACCCGAGAGATACACCCCAACCGAGGACAAAGAGAGGACGCTTCCCTCATTTTCTGAGCTCCTGCAGCTGCCATGCTTTAGTCTGTAGAGGCCCGAAACCTATCACAACATTGTCGACAATGGTTTGACAGCATTACTCCCGCCAGGGTGTTTAAGTCAACTCTATGTCAGAGGGTGAGTTCAGACTAGGAAGATGTGGGCTCAGCAGCAGGCGGATCCTAATTGTGGTTGCGACGAGGGGCTCAATTTGTGTGAGCGGTCCACGTTGGCCTCACGTGTGGACATTATCATACCAGGGAAAAAGGTTTAAGTTTCACTGGATTGACGTTGGCCGTGTGACGTCTGGACGCCCCCAAGGTCATGTTAATCTGAGGAGTAAAGATGGTTATAATGACTGACAAATTATATGATACAGCTGGAAGGATAGGATGATGAAACATGACTCCACACCACAAAGAAATGAATAGTCCTATATAAAGTATTTGACAACACAATCTGAGCCACATACGGCCCAACACGGGTCTTTAATCTTGACCACAGGGTACGGATACCCTGATAACAAGTAAACTAATACGAAACCTTACACTGACCATCTTTCTGGAAAAAAAGTAAGACATAATGTATAATGACATACAAATGAGTTTATGTTGATTAAAACCAGGTATGAGGGACAGTTGAAAGGCCCTCTGTTTAAAACTTTGAGGACCTCTGATCTCAGCGATCAGATTTTATGTCCCCGACACACACGTATGAACACGCCCATGACTATAAATTAAAACTTTGTTATTTGACCTAATCCCCAAAGAGCCTAAAGCGTAAAGTTAATTAATTGTGTATTAACCGTAACCCACCAAGACTGTCCCTTGCCATATAGCGCCACACACGATGTGCCACGGCACATTGATGTGTCGCGAGACGATGCTAGGTGTGCCGCGGCAAAAATTCCCCCAAGAGAATGAAAAAGGCGTCAACACGCCATACTTTTGTTTAAACAAGGTGGACACCGCAATCTGGCCAATTTTTAAAGCTTAAATGTAGCGGTCACTTTAAGTGACCACACCAATGTGTC
The DNA here is from genome assembly GCA_964017045.1 of Omphiscola glabra. NCBI lineage: Eukaryota > Metazoa > Mollusca > Gastropoda > Lymnaeidae > Omphiscola > Omphiscola glabra. Next base: position 31,623,055 of record OZ024799.1, read on the forward strand.
TATAGCAGTCACTTTAAGTGACCACACCAATGTGTCTATAGCGGTCACTTTAAGTGACCACACCAATGTGTCTATAGCGGTCACTTTAAGTGACCACACCAATGTGTCTATAGCGGTCACTTTCAGTGATCATCCCAATGTGTCTATAGCAGTCACTGTAAAAGACCACCCCAGTGTGTCTAAAACGACAAGTAAGAAATTTAAACTTTTCTATGGCCTTTGACCCCATGTTCGTCCTGCTGTGGACCATGCTGCTACGCAGGTGACGGCTAATATAAAGGTTGATTTCTTACATGCGTCACAAGAAAATACGCAACAGTACAAATGACCCATTGTTGCATTTATCGAGAAGCTTTGCTGGTCAAGAATTGACCAAATGAACTAATGTGTCAACATCATAAACATATTTAAAGCACAAACCATAGATTCACGATAGTTAAAAATAACTATTTCATTGTGAAGACATGGTCACGATAGATTGTTACAATCTATTTATTATCACTTATTATTTCACATCAACATGTGTTGGCGATCCCGAGGTTAGGTTGGTGCTAAATTCTGGAAGTTTTAGTCTTGAGGTTAGGTGTATTCCGCTGTAGTCGAATCATGCCGGAAAAACACCAGATTGTGGAAGATGATCACAGGATGGCAAAAGTTGCATACATGGCTGACATGTTAAACTTAAACAACTGAATGAACTAAATAGAAAAAAAAACTACAAGGTTGAAATGTACATTGAGGAAAACTTTCTGATAAATGAAAACGGCTGCAAACAGAAACCCCGCGCTCTCTGGCAAACAGAGTGACGTCACGGGTCTTTAAAGATGTCCCAGCGAACCAACCCCACCGCTGTTGCAAACAAGCAAAGCGTTTCAGACTTGGCGCAACCACATCTAACATTGCTGCAACAACGTCTAGCATTGCTGCAACAACCTCTAACATTGCTGCAACAACGTCTAGCATTGCTGCAATAACATCTTCTAACATTGCTGCAACAACGTCTTCTAACATTGCTGCAACAACGTCTAGCATTGCTGCAACAACGTCTAGCATTGCTGCAACAACCTCTAACATTGCTGCAATAACGTCTAACATTGCTGCAACAACATCTTCTAACATTGCTGCAACAACGTCTAACATTGCTGCAACAACATTTAACATTGCTGCAAGAAACGTGTGATCAATACTTTGATACAGTATACACACTATAAGGTGACAAACAATTGAATCTGAAATCAATTCGCCTCATCCTCCCCAAAATTCTACAGAACAAGTCTCCCTTCAGGTTCAAGAGGAATTTATGGAATTGACGAATGCCGAGACACTCAAAATAAAATTCACATAAGTTCCATTAGATGTGTTCTGTGTTTTTCTCAGGGAAGAATATTCTAGAATTTCTAACGAGGCTATTGCATTTCTGCTACAATTTTCAACCACTTACAGGATTATGTTAACAAGATTTTTCTATGATTGTTTTAATTTTTAAAAAATATAAGTGTCCTTGATAGTTAACTTAAATCAGTTCTATCAGATATTGAGCCAGATATCAAACAACTATGTTCAAACGTCACATGAGTTGTCAAATGGAAAACACTGCTCCACCGCATTCATGTGTGGGACATGCAAAAGAGACTGCCACTCGAGGATCGGTCTCACTAGCCACACAAAGAGCTGCAACCAGAGAAGATAAATCTATCGTCTCTTGTAGACTGAAAGATGCCATACATACAGCTTTTTATATTTCCCGCTCTATTGACATAAAATTGAGCTAAACAATAAAACACTATCTTATGTTACATCACTTGGTATCTATTTTATATTAGATCACTTTGTGTCTGTTATATATTATATCTATTGGTATCTATTTTTATTACATCATTTGGTATCTATTTTTATTACATCACTTGGTATCTATTTTATGTTACATCACTTGGTATCTATTTTATATTAGATCACTTTGTGTCTGTTATATGTTATATCTATTGGTATCTAATTTTTATCACATCATTTGGTATCTACACAAGATCAACTGGTATATGTAAAGAACTTAAATAATTTTTGTCCACTATGTTTTTATTGTTGTGTGCCGAAGAAATCTTAGAACGGTCTAGGTGGGTGTTACAGGCGCCTCGTTTACTTTCATTCATCTCTTCTGGTGTATAGACTACGCTACCCCAAGGTCAGCAGCGCTATTAGGGTGTGTGTAGCTAAAAATAGTTTCCGTTGACCTCGATTACAACTAACTAAAATCTATCGTCTGCATTGTTATTAGAACTCAATAGAATTATGTAGAAATATCCAGAAAACGAATACAACGCGTAGTCCGTTCGAGAAGTATCTATGGAACAGACTATATATACGACTGGAGAGATTCTTGGCTATGATTTATCACGAAATATTTTTGCTATACGAGACAGAGATATGTTTTCTAGCGCTTGCTGTGTGTGTTAGTAGATTTCTTTTCATCATTGTACCTTTTTACAACATTGTATCTTTTTTCAACATTGTACCGGTACAAGCCAATCATTATTCTGTAAATCAGTAGCTTTAATTTTATTTCTTTTTGATTTTGTAATTTATTATTAACTTAATAAAATGTACTAATTGTAATTGGCCCTGGTTTGTGTATCGTATTCTTTGTTATTGTATTTAACATATGGTATCGTCTTTTGTTGTGTACCGTTTTAGAACGAGCCAAACACTTAAATAAGAGATTAATTTCTCCATACTGATAACAGTACGTAACAGTGGGAAATCTTGGAAAGGACTAGGTGGGAAATCTGGGAAAGGTGTAGGTGGGAAATATTGGAAAGGTCTGGGTGGGAAATCTGGGAAAGGTGTAGGTGGGAAATCTGGGAAAGGTCTAGGTGTGCAGTGAGTGAAAACATTTTGCTCAGCACTACTACAGCGTTAAATCATTTACTAAAAAGTTAGAGAAAAGAAATGTCTTAATTTTGAGTTGAATCAAACCCAATACCAGCGGTTCACATCGTCACCGTATGATGTTTAATAATAAATTCAACTATAGATCTACTCAAAATGTTTGGTATAGTCCATAAAAATAAGGAAAGAAGATCAAATAACTTGAGCTAGCCATGGAATTGACATCACCAATAATAATTCTCTAGGTATTTATGCAGGGCTACAACGCAGTTTTCAATCGGTGCGCAAAATAACATTCCAAAAAGTTAACAGTAATTTGGTCTCTTATATATTGCGTGGCTACTTGAATGTATATTTTGTCAAGTAACGCTAATGCATAAGAAGTTCATGCATTTCCGCAATCATAGTTTAGCAGCGTTTTTCTTAGTAATAAAACAATTAAATAAAGTATTTTATCCTTTCAAAGTTTCGTTATACTGCCAGACGAAAATAAATTTAGAACAAATTTATCAACAATTTTCAGAGCAGTGGTTCTCAACCTTCCTGATGCCGCGTCCCCATAATACAGTTCCTCATGTTGGGGTTGCCCCAAACCCTAAAATTAATTTTCGTTGCTACTTCATTATCATGTGTTTTCTAATGGTCTTTGGTAACCCCTGTGTAAGGGTCATTCGACCCCCCAAAGGGTTCACGACCCACAGGTTGAGAACCGCTGTTTTAGAGTGATACAGAAATATAAATAATGATAATCAAAATTTCGACCTAAAAATGTTTTCACGTTAGTCTCCGATATCACAAAAAGACGCCTACCTAACCGGAAGTGACGTACATAATCTTAAAGGTAAGGTCAACACTATAAGTTGATCCATATGAAAGGCAATGATAATGGGGAGAAAATATAAATATTAGTTGGTGCGCACCGGAAGAGTGGAAAGGGAGCGAAAGAATGCCATTGTGTAATGGAATACAGCAGGGTACCCGGATGTACGTTTGTAAATAATGCAACTAGGGAGCAGCCGCAAGAACGTGCCAACGGTTATATGCATGAGACATTGGCCTAAGGTGGTTAAATAAACATGTGTTGACTTTATTTTATTTAATTGGACGAAGTCAGAAATCATGGTAAAAAAACGGTCTTGGAGTGGCCATCGTTGGAGTAGCCATCCTTGGATTGACAGCCCTGGAGTCGATACCCTTGATGTGCCTATTTTTTAAGACCGGAAGTTAGGGTGTAGGACTATCTGGAGGCCTATTGTTTAAAGACCGGCAGGTAGGGTTTAGGACTGTCTGTAGGACTATTGTTTAAAGACCGGCAGGTAGTGTTTAGGACTGTCTGTAGGACTATTGTTTAAAGACCGCAATATATTGTAGACAATAGAAGCCCTTTTTGGCAACACTTGGAACAACCGGGTATTTTCTCGAAATACCCGGACACTGTAAACAAAACTGCCCTCGGTTAAGCTCTAGTAATAATCAAAGATAAAGACATTTTCAGCCCAGATGCACAATTTAAAAAAAAAAAAAAAGCTTTTTATGTCCAGAGACGGCAGGTAATATTTTGAGAGCCTTTTAAAGAAAAATCACAAATATAAAAAACGTAGAGTCGGGTTGTAAATATGCCCAGTAGGATACTGATGTCAGATTACAAATGTCGGTGTACAAATAAAGCGACAGGGAGCTAAAAAAGGGGGGGGGGATCACATTGTATAAACTAATCGGTGGTTAATTTATCTTGAAACAATCCGATCGATCATCACAAACATACACAAGATTGAGAAAACGTGTCGATCATTAGTATCCTTTGTATCCGTATGTCGCAGACGATTATTTGTAACAAAAGTAAACATCGCTAATTTTCTTAACAAATACTTAAAAAGTGGGTTAAGAAATGTACCCCTACACCTCTTTTAAAAAAATTTAGACGAACCCAAGTGGTTCATCGAAACAAATTTGATATTTAAAAGTTTAAAAAAATATCACACAATTCTTGAAAATGATTTGTATTTTTAAAACCGAGCATTAAATTCACATGGCAAGAATTAGGACATTCAAACAGTCCACATGCAGGAGTAGTTAAAAATTGATTAACTAGTTTATGAATAGTGCTTATTTAATTTCTTTGGAAATGTTTTTAATTCTTTTCAAATTTTTTTTTAACAGGATATGTATGACGTCATATATCATTATTCGAGTCTAAGCTCCCAAGATACAGTAGTTAAAATAATCATTGAAAACAATAATAATCCCCTTTCTGCCACTTTCCTACTGAGCTTTCACTGTCTTGTGGGGGCTGAGGAGGGGAGTGGGGAGTGTAAAGGTGAGGGGGGGGGTACATAAAAATAATTTTAAAAACATCTTAATGCAGCTCTTTTTCTTTTACCGCCACCAACACTTGTGTCAGAATGTGCTGGGAAGTGTGGGTGTTTGGGGTTGGAAACAAATAAGGGGGAGGGTGGCCTTGGTGCTGTTAATCGTGTGAACGTAAACCAGTGATGGAAGTTTCAAGAAAGCCTTTCTAAATATAGCAGCCCAATGTACGTCTTAACTCTCATTCTAAGCCCCCGCCCCCGCTCATGATGGCTGCAGGCACACAGAAACAGGTCATCATGATGGCTGCAGGCACCAGGAAACAGGTCATCATGATGGCTGCAGACACCCAGAAACAGGTCATCATGATTGCTGCAGGCACACAGAAACAGGTCATCATGATGGCTGCAGGCACCCAGAAAAAGGTCGTCATGATGGCTGCAGGCACACAGAAACAGGTCGTCATGATGGCTGCAGGCATCCAGAAACGGGTCATCATGATGGCTGGAGGCACACAGAAACAGGTCGTCATGATGGCTGCAGGCACCCAGAAAAAGGTCGTCATGATGGCTGCAGGCACACAGAAACAGGTCGTCATGATGGCTGCAGGCATCCAGAAACGGGTCATCATGATGGCTGGAGGCACACAGAAACAGGTCGTCATGATGGCTGCAGGCACACAGAAACAGGTCATCATGATGGCTGCAGGCACACAGAAACAGGTCATCATGATGGCTGCAGGCACACAGAAACAGGTCATCACGGTGGATGAACACACACACACAAAAGCTGAGAGAATCAAACTCATTAAAAAAAGCGGAAATGGGCATAACTTGTGGATGGGCTTGTGGGCATATTTCTCAATTGAATTTAAAAAAAAATATGAAAAGATACAAGATACATTAATTTATGGCGAAAGGATTATTACATTCAGACCAGAGTAACGCACAATTGGGGGGTGGGGGTTTCTTGTGCGCCATCTTTAGACATCGAGAGGGGGGTGGATGTGGGGGGTGAAGGTGGGGGATGAAGGTGGGGGTAGAAGGTGGGGTGTGAAGGTGGGGGGTGAAGGTGGGGTGAAGGTGGGGGTGGATGTGGGGTGGAGGTGGGGGTGGAGGTGGGGTGGAGGTGGGGTGGAGGTGGGGTGAAGGTGGGGGTGGAGATGGGGGTGAAGGTGGGGGATGAAGTGGGGGGTGAAGGTGGGGGGTGAAGGTGGGGGATGAAGGTGGGGGATGAAGGTGGGGGATGAAGGTGGGGGATGAAGGTGGGGGTGGATCTGGGGGTGAAGGTGGGGTGAAGGTGGGGGGTGAAGGTGGGGGTGAAGGTGCAATGGATGTGACTAAGTAGAACGATGCAATGGATGTGACTAAGTAGAACAATGCAATGAATGTGACTAAGTAGAGCGATGCAATGGATGTGACTAAGTAGAGCGCCCGTGGATGTGATTAAGGTGAGCGCCTGTGGATGTGACTAAGTTGAGCGCCCGTGGTTGTGACTAAGTAGAGCGCCCGTGGTTGTGACTAAGTAGAGCGCCCGTGGTTGTGACTAAGTAGAGCGCCCGTGGTTGTGACTAAGTTGAGCGCCCGTGGTTGTGACTAAGTAGAGCGCCCGTGGTTGTGACTAAGTAGAGCGCCCGTGGTTGTGACTAAGTAGAGCGCCCGTGGTTGTGATTAAGTAGAGCGCCCGTGGTTGTGACTAAGTAGAGCGCCCGTGGATGGGACTAAGTAGAGCGCCCGTGGATGTGACTAAGTGGAGCGCCCGTGGTTGTGACTAAGTAGAGCGCCCGTGGATGTGACTAAGTTGAGCGCCCGTGGTTGTGACTAAGTGGAGCGCCCGTGGATGTGACTAAGTAGAGCGCCCGTGGTTGTGACTAAGTAGAGCGCCCGTGGATGGGACTAAGTAGAGCGCCCGTTCAAAGGGAACATTAAAGTTTAAACTTGGAACCTGTGTGATCAAATAAACTCTGTTACAAATGTTTATTTAGAGATTAGATATAAACCTAAAAAAGCGTTTAATATATTTGCGCGCTGCTTGGATGATATTCGTGCACCAAATTGTATGCCGGTTGAAAAAAAAAATATTGTGTGAGAGGATCTAGGGAAAGACAAATGGCGCGAGGATCAGTGGTGTGAGTGAATCGAGCTGACAAAGGTAATTAAGATGTATGTCATATTTTAAATAATATCAAATCTCTGCAAAGCAGCTGACAATGAACCATTCTGTTATTTAGGCCTATCGTAAGGGTTGAACTTTTTGTTTGTTTGCTAGTAAGGACCTATTTTTACAAACTAAATCTGTTATAAGTAGATATTTTTAAAGCCACGTCTGTCACTATAGGCTAGTACAGTGGTTCTCAACCTTTCTAATGCACGACCCTTTAATAAAAATCCTCATGTTGTGGCGACCCCCAACCACAAAATCATCTTCGTTGATACTTCATAACTGTAGAGTATAAGTGTTTTCCAATGGTCTTAGGCGACCCCCGTGTACCCCCAAAGGGGTCGCGACCCACGGGTTGAGAACCGCTGTGCTAGTAGAAAAAGAGCAGCGAGCCGCTTCCACTCCTTCAAAGAATGTTCTGCTTCGAAAAGCGGGTTGCCAACCATTGGTGTATCGTAATGTGTTTCAAAACAATAGGCAAGTTCAAATTAAAGCCACTGAGTTTTAACATATGTCTGGTACGTTTGGCGCCCTCATCGGTCGTTTACACCTTTAGTGAAGTCATCTGTAAACTTTATCGCATTTAACAAGTTAAATAACGTGTTCAAGTAAACTAACGTGTTCAGGTAAACTAACGTGTTCAGGTAAACTAACGTGTTCAGGTAAACTAACGTGTTCAGGTAAACTAACGTGTTCAGGTAAACTAACGTGTTCAGGTAAACTAACGTGTTCAGGTAAACTAACGTGTTCAGGTAAACTAACGTGTTCAGGTAAACTAACGTGTTCAGGTAAACTAACGTTTTCAGGTAAACTAACGTTTTCAGGTAAACTAACGTTTTCAGGTAAACTAACGTGTTCAGGTAAACTAACGTGTTCAGGTAAACTAACGTGTTCAGGTAAACTAACGTGTTCAGGTAAACTAACGTGTTCAGGTAAACTAACGCGTTCAAGTAAACTAACGCGTTCAGGTAAACTAACGTGTTCAAGTAAACTAACGTGTTCATGTAAACGCAATCCTTCCTCATAGTAAGACCTAAACGAGAATCATTGTCTGAGAGCGACTTAAAAGATGCTAGCGTAAATTATATAGTTACTTTCTACAGTTGAACTTTCATATCAGCTAGCAAACTGTACGTAGTGCAATGTCTCCGTGCCGGGACAGTAAATGATTCCCCAGTGCCATAAATCGATGTGTGACCTGGTCGGAGATTAAGTGCAGAATGTCATATATAAACCGTCCACATTTACACCGGACACATGACTGCTGGTTCCTTGTAATCCCATCTGGTTGACTGCGTCGCTTCGCCCATGCTGTCTGGGAATGCACACACCCAGGGCCGGCCTTAGGCCACTGCAACCTATGCGGCCGCATTGGGCCCCGCTATTTCATAGGCACTGCCCCGAATTTATTTTCTAATTCAAAATCTTAATTTTCACTTATTATCCTAATTCATACCCAAACTGGGCCCCGCACAATCCGTTTCGCATAGGGCCCCGCAATTGTTAGGGTCGGCCCTGCACACAACTTCCTACCAAACTCTGGTTGACTACGTCGCTCCGCCCATGCTGTCTGGGAATGCACACGACATACTACCAAAAATTGATTTATTTCACGGACTGTTTGTTGTTCATTGAAGAAAACTCTTTTGCCAAGCAGAGAAGGCAAAAAGCGCCTGGATCAATATTCTTAATTGTATTGTATCAATGCATAGAAAAGTTCTTTGTTTTAATCAAAGGTCTTAAGTAGCCCAGTATAGCTAGCAGTGGCGTAACCCACAACAGTTATTTGATTTATAGGGCAACTGAAGAGGCTGCATCAGTTTATGGGGAAGGGGGAAGGATTTATTGGAGGAGTTCCATCAAATTAATTAGAAGGGGGGTCAATGAGGGGGCTACATTGGTTTTATGAGGAGGGGAGAGAGTTTCAATAAATGGTTTACATGAAATTTATTGTGGGGGACTGGGGGTTCAAAGGAGGGACTACATCGTTTATTGGGGAGTTACATTTTTAAATAAATTTATTTAATGCTTCTCGTAGATTTTGAAGTGTTGGGCAGTCCTGCTGAGGTCTATGTCCTGTTGTGGGCCATGTCCTGCTGAGGTCTATGTCCTGTTGTGGGCAATGTCCTGTTGAGGGCTATGTCCTGTTGTGGTCCATGTCCTGTTGTGGTTAATGTCCTGTTGTGGTCCATGTCCCGTTAAGGGCTATGTCATTGTTCTGGGACACGTCCTGTTGTGGTCCATGTCCCGTTGAAGGACATGTCCTGTTGAGGGCTATGTCCTGCTGTGTGACCTGACCTGCTGTGGGTCATGTCCCGCTGTAGGGAATGTTTTCATCTCATGTTCATGACAAAGACATGGTTTGTTCCGATTCGTTTCGTGTTTGTATACAAACATTGTCTGACCAGCGTGTTCATATAAAATCATTTTTGTCAGGCTAGCGTGTTTGTATACAACCATTGTCTGACTAGCGTGTTCGTATACAACCATTGTCTGACTAGATTGTTCGCACACAACCGTTATTTAACTGGCGTCTTGGAATACAACCATTGTCTGACCAGCGTGTTCGTATACAACCATTGTGTGACTAGATTTTCGCACACAACCGTTTTCTGACAAGGGTCTTGGAATACAGCCTTTGTCTGACCAGCGTGTTCGTATACAACCACTGTCTGACTAGATTTTCGCACACAACCGTTTTCTGACTAGCGTTTTCATATGCAACCATTTTCTGACCAGCGTTTTCTTATACAACCATTGTCTGACTAGCATGATCGTATACAACCATTGTCTGACCAGCGTGTTCGTATACAACCATTGTCTGACTAGCGTGTTCGTATACAACCATTGTCTGACTAGCATGATCGTATACAACCATTGTCTGACCAGCGTGTTCGTATACAACCATTGTCTGACTAGCGTGTTCGTATACAACCATTGTCTGACTAGCATGATCGTATACAACCATTGTCTGACCAGCGTGTTCGTATACAACTATTGTCTGACTAGCGTGTTCGTATAAAACCATTGTCTGACTAGCATGATCGTATACAACCATTGTCTGACCAGCGTGTTCGTATACAACCATTGTCTGACCAGCGTGTTCGTATACAACTATTGTCTGACTAGCGTGTTCGTATACAACAATTGTCTGACCAGCGTGTTCGTATACAACCATTATCTGACCAGCGTGTTCGTATACAACCATTGTCTGACTAGCTTGTTCGTATACAACCATTGTTTGACTCGCGTGTTCGTATACAACCATTGTCTGACCAGCATGTTCGTACACAACCATTGTTTGACTAGCGTGTTCGTATACAACCATTGTCTGACTAGCGTGTTCGTATACAACTAATTTTCGGACTAGCGTGTTCGTATACAACAATTGTCTGACTAGCGTGTTCGTATACAACAATTGTCTGACTAGCGTGTTCGTATACAACCATTGTCTGACCAGCGTGTTCGCACACAACCATTGTCTGACCAGCTTGTTCGTATACAACCATTGTCTGACTAGCTTGTTCGTATACATCCATTGTCTGACCAGCTTGTTCGTATACAACCATTGTCTGACCAGCTTGTTCGTATACAACCATTGTCTGACCAGCGTGTTCGCACACAACCATTGTCTGACTAGCGTGTTCGTATACAACCATTGTCTGACTAGCTTGTTCGTATACATCTATTGTCTGACCAGCGTGTTCGTACACAACCATTGTCTGACCAGCGTGTTCGTATACAACCATTGTCTGACCAGCGTGTTCGTACACAACCATTGTCTGACCAGCGTGTTCGTACACAACCATTGTCTGACCAGCGTGTTCGTACACAACCATTGTCTGAGAAGTGGATTTTCACGCAGTCTAAGTAAGGAATATAACACAGGGCTCTAAATAAGCACTACGCAAACGATCAAGTTGTATTACCAGAGAGAGATGCTTCTAAAAGGGCGAGCAAAGGGATAAGCATTTATAATTTATTTATAATTTATATTTTAGAAAAATTGAAAACATTTTTTCCCGCGCTCTGTTGTGTAAGTTCACTTTCCTGCTGTAGTTTTGATGAACGCTTCAACAGCAAAACTAAATTATTAGTATTTTTACAGAGGTTTTGTATAGCGCGGGGTTCCCCCAGCCTGGGGCAGGGCTCACGGAGCTTCATATAGAAATATTAGCAAACATAATAATGACATTTAAAAAAGTTGCATCCATTTATTTAATTAAAGAACAACAGCTTTATCCAAAAAATATGCATTCAAACAACTTTTAAGATAACTTTAAAGTATTTTTTTTACTTTACATTAAGTATTGACATAACTGTTTTGTATTTGTAGGAAGATAAACTTTATTTTATCTGTATTATATCTGTCTCGTGGTCAATGGTATTATTCTAAAATGTAAACCCCCATCCCCACCCCCACCCCCTATTGGTTGAGACATTAGATCATTTGCTCCCAACGACATCTCACATAATCAATGAAAGCTTATCTTCTGGCACTGTTTTGGGCCCGGTTCTATTTACATTGTATACCAGGCCACTGCTCCTCTTCCTTGGGAGGCATGCTGTTGAGAGCCAGTCATTTGCAGATGACACGCAGCTATACAAGTATACCCATACCTCTCTTGTCAATTCCGCTGTCCGAACTTTGCGGGTATACATTAATGATGACAAGTCATTGATGACAGTCAGCAAGTTGAAGCTTGATGATGACAGAACGAAGCACTCCTCATTCACAATCACAAATCATCCTCTACCTCAACTCTCCCTAACTCATTTCAAGTAGGTAATTCCGACATACAGTTTACATCCTCTGCTAGGAATCTTGGTTATATTCTTTCTAACAACATGGCTCTCGATAATTATATCTCTCACATTTGTCGTTCTGCATACACGGCTATCCGTCAGATCAGCTCCATCCGCTACTACCTCACAGATAGTGCAAGAAAAACACTATCTGTGCTCTTGTTCTCTCTCGTCTTGACTATTTCAACTCTCTCCAAAACACTTCATATAAAAACTACAAAAGGTTCAAAACTCTGCTGGTAGGCTAGTTCTAAAGTGGGGAAAAAAACCTGATCACGTCACTCCAGTACTCCACTCACTTCATTGACGCCCTATACAGGCACGCATTGATTACAAACTGTCTGTTCTCTTTCATAACATTTTCTCGAATTCCTGCCCTTCTTATCTAACCGAACTTCTTTCTGTCTATTCATCCCTTCAACAGCTTCGCTCCTCCGCAGATACGCGTATTCTGTCCGTTCCCAAGACACGCACTAAAACATACGACGAACGATCTTTCTCTGTCTTCGCCCCAAAACAATGGAATTCTCTGCCACTACACATCTGCAATATACCAACGACCCAGGCCTTCAAAACTGCACTCAAAGCACATCTCTTTAAACACTACTACCCCGGCTGAATACCCCCCCCCCCCCCCCGAACGATAAACGATGCTGCTGGCCGCCGTGCATGGCTTGACATGTAAAACTTCTGGGGTGTGTTGGGTGAATATGCATTTGTTTTTGTTTTGTTGTTATACAGCTGTTCTTTATTACATAAATGTTCTGGTTCTGGTTCGGTACGTTGCTGCATCGATATACTGGCATATGTGCAACGGTTATTTTATTTTAATGTCACGAATACGTTTACTAATATTTTTTATGTACAGCGCGGTGAGCCCAGTCGTAGACTGGGGTTCCGCGCTATGTAAGACCACTATTAATAATAATAATATCTTTGTGTTATAAAAAAGGGCAAATGAATAATGTTGAATTATTTAGTAATATTGTAGTTTATATATCGCATTTGGTCCCTTAAATATTGTCATGGCTCATGTTAGTTATAAAAAAAAAAAGAGTTTATTCACTTTAAAACAGTTTTCCGACCTTTGCCTTAGATCAGTGGTTCTCAACCTTTTTAATGCCGCGACCCTTTAATACAATTCCTCATGTTGCGGCGACCCCCACACAATTATTGTCGTTGATACTTTATAACTGTAGAGTGTATGTGTTTTCAGATGGTCTTAGGCGACCCCTGTGAAAGGGTCGTGCAAACCCCAAAGGGGGGTCGTGACCCTCAGGTTGAGAACCGCTGCCTTAGATGAACTTTGCTATATCAAGTACTCTATTTAAAAAAAAAAAATAATTGAATGTATGAAGAAATTATTGAACTGAAAGGACACACTGCAGTTTACTCAATTAACTTGATTCCTGTTCTTCCTCGGAGACCTTCTTGTATCAGTCCGGCTCAAATCAACTTCCTCCGTCCGGAATAAGGTCGGAATGACATTTTAAAACCCTTTACACACTACACACACTTGAAATCTACTGGAGACATGCGACAACGTCTAACACGGTTGACCTATATTTGACCAAAAGAAAAAAAAATCTAATGAAATAATAGAAAATAAAATAAGAGGGGGAAAAAACCTAATTCCAGACTAGATTGGATCGGTTCCGTTGCGTGCAGAAATGGAAAAGAACTGGATTAAATATAGAAGAGATGATTGCGTTTGCTGGGTGTGGAGAGGCGGGGTAAGGGTGGGGGCGGGTGATGGGTTTGTTAAGGGGGAAAGGGGGTAGGGGTGGTACGAGAATAAAGGCGCCCTGGATAAAACTTAGTAAAGTCGGGAGTTTTCTACGAAATTACAGACCTCCCTCAAGTTTTTTTTTTTGGGGGTGGGGGTGTGGTGAGGGGTGGGGTGCATCTTAAAACATGGTCACATGAGCAGTTGCCCGGAGCCTCGTGCTTATAGGTGACCTTACGCTTCTATGAGCACCAAGCGGCCCATGTATTGTATGAATAGTGAAAGAAATGCCTCTCGAACATCGTACATCGGAGCGCCGTGAGCATGCTACCATAGCATGGAATGAGCGCTATATAAGTACTCCAATCAATCAATCAAAGCTCTGTTGACAATTTTATTTGCAATTCGCTTTCAAAGTGCATAGAATAGCGCGATGACCAGTTTTTTTGTGTGTGTTTTTTGTTTGTTTCATTCTCAAATTAAAAGAAGTTCTGTTTGTGTTTGTTTACAGTTGGCCTAATAGCCTTAGAACAAAATGGTTGCGCTAAATCATCAAATAAAAAAATACAACTAAAAAAAAAAAAAAATAAGAAAAAACCAACAAAACAAACAACAGAAGTTTACGGTGGGAAATAGCCGTCATGTGGGCTTTCCAACCCGTGCTACTACAGGGGACCTCGACTATTTAAGGGGCCCTAAGTTTTGATCTGAAAAAAATTGTAACTATCATCTTTGAATGTATGGGTCATTAAACCGAAAAAGTGGTTTGGTTGGGGGGGGGGGGCCTTTCCAAAAAGTCACGTGACGACTCTGGGGTGTTTTTGGGGGGGGTGAATTAAAGTAAAATTAAAGAGTTGAACAATAGATGACGTCACACGTTTAATAATTATTAATTTATTTTTAAGAAAGTTATAATAGTTTGAAATTCCAATTAAAACTTTCAATTTACTAATTTGAGGAGGTTTTTTTTTTTGGGGGGGGGGAAATTTATACAGCTTCAATTTCCGTCGGGTATAAATCACCTTTTAATAAATAATATTTTGTATGTGTAAAAGTTGAATTTCACCCATATAGTAACTCATAACCAGAACCAACATTACAAGTTATTGACATGACTTAATATAACAGAGCCTATGATTACCTCTAACACAATAATACTTTAAAAATGGCATTGACTGGTCTTCTATTTCTCCTTCTTTGCCTTTTCAAAGCTCAATGGAGCATAGGCCATTTACAACTTATTTCATCGTTCAGGGGAGCACTAGGCCATTTACAATTTTTTTCAATGTTCAGGGGAGCACTAGGCCATTTACAATTTATTTCAACGTTCAGGGGAGCACTAGGCCATTTACAATTTATTTCAACGTTCAGTGGAGCGATAGACCATTAACAATTTATTTCAACGTTCAGAGTAGCACTAGGCCATTTACAATTTATTTCAACGTTCAGGGGAGCACTAGGCCATTTACAATTTATTTCAACGTTCAGGGGAGCACTAGGCCATTTACAATTTATTTCAACGTTCATGGGAGCACTAGACCATTAAAAATTTATTTCAACGTTCCTGGGAGCACTAGACCATTAACAATTTATTTCAACGTTCAGTGGAGCACAAGGCCATTTACAATTTATTTCAACGTTCAGGGGAGCATAGGCCATTAACAATTATCTCAACGTTCAGTGGTGCAATAGACCATTAAAAATGTATTTCAACGTTCAGTGGAGCAATAGGCCATTTGCAATTTATTTCAACGTTCAATGGAACAATAGACCATTAACAATTTATTTCGACGTTCAGTGGAGCATAGGCCACTGACAATTTCTTTGAACGTTCAGTGGAACATAAGGCCATTTACAATTTATTTCAACGTACAGCGGAGCATAGGCCGTTTACAATTTATTTTTAGGCCTTCCAGTCTTTTGCTATATTATCAAATGCTTTCCAACTATTCCAAACTGTACTACATCCATGTAGACGTCTTTTCGCCATTTGATTTTATGACCTATCCCTCTCATGGTATGACCTATCCCTCTCAGGGTATGACCTATCCATCTCATGGTATGACCTATCCCTCTCATGGTATGACCTGTCCATCTCATGGTATGACCTATCCATCTCATGGTATTAACTATCAATCTCATGATAATACCGATCCATCTCATGGTACGACCTATCCATCTCTTGGTATGACATACCAGCGCTTGTCATGTTATCAGACCTGTTAACCTTTACGCTTTCCTCGTAGTTTCATCTGTGGTATCTGCGTTTTAAGCCTAAGACTACGTTTTTAAGCCTAAGACTACGTTTTTAAGCCTAAGACTACGTTTTTAAGCCTAAGACTACGTTTTTAAGCCTAAGACTACGTTTTTAAGCCTAAGACTACGTTTTTAAGCCTAAGACTACGTTTTTACGCCTAAGACTACGTTTTTAAGCCTAAGACTACGACTCTAAGCCTAAGACTACGTTTTTAAACCTAATACTAAGTTTCTAAGCCTAAGACTACGTTTCTAAGCCTAAGACTACGGCACCATAACAACGATCCTAAAAAAATTACGGTTTCACGATTTTTTGTTGTTTTTTTGGTTTATTTTTAATTAAACAAATAAATAATTGGAGTGTTTTCAGTACAACGTTACCGCATTAGTGTGTGATAACACCGTAAGCAATCGAATAGGATTAACAGTGATTGGCCTTTGCAGTTTAACAGTTGAGTGGATTTCCTTAAACGATTTGTATTTTGAATGCAAACCAGCGACACCACTCCCCCCACCCCTCAAACCACCATCCACGCCAATTGACCAAACTACACTAAGTTTTTGAGAGCTGGAAAAAAACCATACTCTGACACTAACCCAGGGGTAAACAGGCTCGTGTAATATTTGGCATGTTTTAATAGGGTTTGACCTATCCATTTCCAGGTCCACCACACACCCCACGAATGAGGGTAATGACTTACTTTAAAACAGAGTTTTTTTTTTTTGAAACCACTCAAACAAAATAGCGCTGTAAAATATTACCACAGAATCTTTGACTTGTGTCATCCATTTTGTGGATTTAAAGTCCGCCAAGTGGATAGAGTTCAACATTTGCGACTCAAAACTCCGATGTAAAATAAATATGGCTGGTCTTATCCCGGTTTCCCAATATTGAGTTTACACTAACATTTCCCCCCCCCCCCCCAAAAGCGGAGAACTAATTTCCCCAGCAAATACGACCTGTGCAACAGATGGCAGTCTCGTTATTCAAAGCCACTATGGTAGAACTGGCGAGGTAGTTGAAAGTGGGGGAAAAAAAATGAAATTACATGGCAAGTAAATGAAAGGTTTCAGAGCTGAAGCAATGTTGGGAAAGGGGTGGGGTGGACCCCAAAGCCTGCCACGCGCGGTTTGTGGCGCGTGAAGCAAATAAACAATGGGAGAAATGATTTCAATGACGTGGACTGTTCTTGAACAGAAGATGGGTGGGGGGTGTGGGGTGGGGGTGGAGACCGATAGGCTTTGCTTCTTTGTGTCGAAATCTGGTAACCCACACGTGCTAAATCTAAAGTGTTTTCGATATTGAGTAATAATGACATGTTAGGTGAGTGCTGTAAACATTTCCTGGGCCACGTCGCAACGCTATCAGGGGCGTGTCCGAGGGTTGATGCACAACCCGCCGTTCTAACTGTGGGCGGGTTCAAAGTTCATGTATTCGCTATTGGTTAGATATCATTTGGTGGCTGGCTTCAGTTAAAAGCCTGGCCTGAGGGTGGCCTATCATGCTCGCAACAAATCATGTCAGTCCGTCCGTCCGTCCGTCCATCCAACAACCAACCAACCAACCAACCAACCAACCAACCGTCCGTCCGTCCGTCCGTCCATCCATCTATCCATCCATCCATCCATCCATCCATCCATCCATCCATCCATCCATCCATCCATCCATCCATCTATCTATCTATCTATCTATCTATCTATCTATCTATCTATCTATCTATCTATCTATCTATCTATCTATCTATCTATCTATCTCTTTATCTCTCTATCTATCTATCTCTCTATTTATCCATCAATGTCTCTATTTTTAATACTGTATGTATAAACCTAAATAAAGCCATATATTTTAATAAATACATCAACAACGAACTTATAATTATTGCGTTTCAAGCGGACAAATTTAACACAAACACACACATATAGTACATACACACACAATATACCATACACACACAAACACACACATACACAACATACCACACACATACACATTAGTGACATACACACACACACAATATACCACCCACAAACACACACACACACACAGACATACACACACAAAAAATACCACACATACACACACACATACACACACTCACAATATACCACACACACACACACACACTACACTCTTTCTCAAACTACTTTCAAAAGCCCCGTAAAACATATTTCTGAAACTCCTGTCACAAAGTACAGAACTGACCAAAGTACAGAACTTACCAAAGTACAGAACTGACCAAAGTACAGAACTGACCAAAGCTGTTTCAGATGAATCAAATAATAATTTTAAATAGAAAAGATGTGGATCTTAGTTATTCAAAATTAAACTGATTTTTTTTTTCTTTCAAAGAAGGATCTTTGCCGCTTATTGGATACTATTAATAATGTGTCAAAATGGAGGACCTCGTTGCTGTGAGTGTCTCGGCCCCGTGACTGCAATGGTCTCTGTCCCGTAGCTGTAATTGTCTCTGTCCCGTGGTGGCTGTAGTGGTCACTGTCCCGAGGCTGTAATGGTCTCTGTCCCGTAGCTGTAATGGTCTCTGTCCCGTAGCTGTAATGGTCTCTGTCCCGTAGCTGTAATGGTCTCTGTCCCGTAGCTGTAATGGTCTCTGTCCCGTAGCTGTGATGGTCTCTGCCCCGTGGCTGCAGTTAACCCCCGTGCGGTCTTGCACCAGTCCGCAGATGTTGATTTTCAAAAACAATAATCTCCGCTCAATAAAGAATTTATTCATACTATTAGCCTCCACACCAGATGTTTATCGCACTTCAGAAAAATAATTTGTCGAATTTTCATAATTTTAAAATCGCTCAGAAAGATTTTTTTTTTAAAGAAGAATGAAATCAATTTCCCCCTCGCTATCACGTTTCAGCTCTTCAACTAAAATGAGCAATGTCAACCCACCGTGAAGTCAACGTCATTGAAACAGCAGAGGTTTCGGGGCGGGGCGTAAATGCCACGTAGCAACAAGTGTCAAAGGTCAATAATGGAATGGAATACTGGGGAAAACATGTCTTTAAAACGTATGCAGAAAATAGGAGTGGATATCGGGACGCCAAAGATCTATATTTTAACTAAAACCGGGACACCTACAATTCCTATAAGAAAATTACGTCGCACTCTTTATGTTATCCCCCCCCCCCCTGTCCCTAATAATTCTACCCCAATTTTACTTTTAGCTGTGACGTCATAACTCCTGTCCGATGCAAATTTTCTTAATAGATTATTCAAACGTAACTTTAAAAAAAAAAAAAAAAAAAATTTAAAATAGAGCTAAAACTCCAGTCACATGACTTAAGAATACGCCAGAGTCACACAGCGGAGGTCATATATTGTCCGAATATTATACGTGCTCATTAATTAACAATTTCATTACATTATTTTGTTTTTCTGCTGCAATGTTTAAAAGTTGACCAGCAATCTGTAAGATTGTAACATTTTTATAGATGGGAAACAAATATTCTACCCTATAATAATCGTGCGTCTAATTACTTTTTGAACGCATTAGGTTTTACTGTACAGTATAATGACTTAAAAAAGCAATTTGGCGAAAATTTTAATGTATGAACTGAAAGAAAGATTCGACCAAATTTCCGTTCGATCAAATTTCCGTCGATCAATTTTCTGTCGACGAAATTTCTTTCGATCAAATTTCTGGTAAACTATAATCGTGGGATGGTAAACTCTGGCAAACTATTTTTGGAAAGCGCCGCTGGCAACGAATGACCTGGTGAGTTTTATTGATCGTCTGCACCAGCACGGCTACGTTTTGATCTTTAATATTTCAAGTGGACGCGAACACTGCGGACAGTATTGGGGGGGGGGGGGGGAGTTTAAAGGGGAAAATGGTGGTGTGGGTATAGATCTACTTCATGGACGGGATGCGAACTGCACTGTAGAAAAAAATATATAAAAATTTTTAACATTGTCACAGATTTTTTGTTTACAAAAAAGAAGAGTTTTGTGTTATTTTGTCATGTGTCTATCTCATTGGGACCACAAGATATTTTCATTTAAGATACGCCGCTGATCAACGACGCTTTTGGCATTCAAATATTTTTATTTAAAACCGGGCTTCACTTTAAACACTAGGCTGGTTGAATGATTCGCATGAAAGTGTTAAATGAAGGTTACCAATGGGTAAATGAAACCCAAGGGTAAATCAAACCGAGGGGTAAATGACAGCAAGGGCTAAATGAAACCAAGGGATAATTGAAACCAAGGGGTAAAGGAAATCAACGAGAAAATAAAACCAAGGGGTAAATGAAACCAGGGGTAAAGGAAACCAAGGGATACATGAAACCAAGTGGTAAATGAAACCAAGGGGAAATGAAACCAAGGGGTAAATGAAACCAAGGGGGAAATGAAAACAAGGGGTATATAAAACCAAGAGGCAAATGAAACCAAGGGGTAAATGAAACCAAGGGGTAAATGAAACCAAGGGGTATATAAAACCAAGAGGCAAATGATACCAAAGGGTAAATGAAACCAAGGGGAAATGAAACCAAGGGGTAAATGAAACCAAGGGGGAAATGAAAACAAGGGGTATATAAAACCAAGAGGCAAATGAAACCAAGGGGTAAATGAAACCAAGGGGTAAATGAAACCAAGGGGTATATAAAACCAAGAGGCAAATGATACCAAAGGGTAAATGAAACCTAGGGGTAAATGAAACCAAGGGGTAAATGAAACCAAGGGGTAAATGAAACCAAGGGGTATATAAAACCAAGAGGCAAATGATACCAAAGGGTAAATGAAACCTAGGGGTAAATGAAACCTAGGGGTAAATGAAACCAATCTATTGAAGTCAATGAACGTGGAAAGCTGAGTTTGTTTTATTGTTTATTCTATCTTGTTCCGATAAACATTTTTAAAGACCTAAGGGGAGACAAGTGTTACATTTTTTTTTCTTCTTGTTTTTTTTATGTGGTGTGGGGCGATATCGTGGAAAATAAAAATTACACTTGATTAAAATGTGTTTGGACATTCATGGTCTTCGTGTCAAGTAAGAGGTTAGGGGCATGGGTGGTGGTTAATTGCTTTATCTAAGGCAGCGGTTCTTAACCTGGGGGGTCGCGACCCCTTTCGGGGGTCGCGCGACCCTTTTCCAGGGGCTGCATAAGACAATCTGAAAGCACATATGCTCCACTGTTATGAAGTAGCAACGAAAATAATTTTGTGGCTGGGGGGTCACCACAACATGAGGAACTGTATTAAAGGATCGCGGCATTAGGAAGGTTGAGAACCACTGACCCAAACCTGGCACGGTAAATATTCATTTGATAGTTTAAAAGTCAAAGAGAAATCTCAAGGAGATTAAGACACAAACATTTTGAAAAAAAAATTAGTTTAAAAACTAAGCAAGGAAACCGTGGGGGGGGAGGGGGTCTCAGGTCGCACACAGACATATTTCGAAGTGACCCTCCCCCCCCCCCCCCAATAAGTGGGGCATTTATTATCCTTGTAAATGCTGTGACAATGGGTCATGAAATTCATATGGTTAGTCAATCAAAATTCACCATGACGACATTATTCATTGGACTTCAGGACTGCATAGTGACGTGCGCACAAGGAGAAGGTGTAATATTGATGTTCTAAGTAATTATGTGTAATATTGATGTTCTGAGTAATTATGTGTAATATTGATGTTCTGAGTAATGTGGTATAATATTGATGTTCTGAGTAATGTGGTAAAATATTAATGTTCTGAGTAATGTGGTATAATATTGATGTTCTGAGTAATGTGGTATAATATTGATGTTCTGAGTAATGTGGTATAATATTGATGTTCTGAGTAATGTGGTATAATATTGATGTTCTGAGTAATGTGGTATAATATTGATGTTCTGAGTAATGTGGTATAATATTGATGTTCTGAGTAATGTGGTGTAATATTGATGTTCTGAGTAATGGGGTATAATATTGATGTTCTGAGTAATGTGGTATAATATTGATGTTCTGAGTAATGTGGTATAATATTGATGTTCTGAGTAATGTGGTATAATATTGATGTTCTGAGTAATGGGGTGTAATATTGATGTTCTGAGTAATGGGGTATAATATTGATGTTCTGAGTAATGTGGTATAATATTGATGTTCTGAGTAATGTGGTATAATATTGATGTTCTGAGTAATGGGGTATAGTTTATTTATGGACATTGCTTGAATATTAAAATCTTGCACTTAAAGCCTAGCATTACAATACCATATTGTTCTTGTCAGTAGAGGGCGGTTTTAAGAGGGCGAATTTAAGAGGGCGGTTTTAAGAGGGCGAATTTAAGAGGGCGGTTTTAAGAGGGCGAATTTAAGAGAGCGGTTTTAAGAGGGCGAATTTAAGAGGGCGGTTTTAAGAGGGCGGTTTTAAGAGGGTTGTTTTAAGAGGGCGAATTTAAGAGGGCGTCAAAAAGGGGTGGGGGTGTGGAAGGACGCTATTAGTCCTACTACCGGCGCGACTATTTCCCTTACACCCCGAATGGATATCATCCAGGGCAGATGCACTAGTTTTCATCTTAGGGTGCGACTGCTTTTCCATGCTAAGGGTTATTTTATATTGAAGGAAAACAACTGAGAAATATCATCATAGATTATTGATTAGTTCAAATCGATGATTGTAAAAAAAATTAATTATAATAATAATAAAAAACTTACATTAATTTTAATAAAAACTTGTTAACTAAAAAAAAAAGAAATATTATAATAAAATCACCAGATTCACTTTGATTTCTTTATGTTCATTCTAGCCACGGTTCGATTTGATGGTGTTCATTCTAGCCACGGTTCGATTTGTTGATGTTCATTCTAGCCACGGTTCACACTGTCAAATTTGAAATTATTTGACGTCAGCTATCATGCCAGCTGTTGACTTTACTGCCACGTAGTAGAGTTTTATTAGGGGAACCCGACACCCAGAGAAATATAGTTAAAAGTTCTTATGGAACCCGAGGGTCAACCCAAAATTTATTTCATGATTTCATAAGAAACTTAAATAATAATTAGAATATCTGCCTGCACAATTTCTTCTTTTTTATAATAGCATGAAATGTAATACTGCTAATTTTTTGCACATCTTAAGGCTATGCATTTTCCGTTTTGGATTTATTGCAGTAACCAATACAACTAAAGTCATGTTTGCGTTGGGCGTCGATTTGAAGTCCAATGCCGAGCGAGAATTGAAATGTGACTTGCTACTGAGGTAATCGGGCGTCTTTGATATTCAGGATTTTACAAGCCCTTTCATCCGACGATTACTACGGCAGCACGTTTATCATGTAATGCATAAATTTAGTTAATTTAAAAATGTGGGTAAAGTATAATGTAGTTAATTTATTAATTTAGTAATGTATAAATTTGAGCAAAACTAATACTTTTCACTTGTTGCACTTTTTTTCCAATTATATTTCAAGTATCTGACTGGAATCTATATTTAAAATCGATAATATAAATTTATATATAAATATATATACGTTGATAACACTCAGATGGATCTAATCCATATTTAAAAAGAAAACAAAACAAAAACATGACCGAAGACGCAATCTTTGTTGTGATTGTCGCGAGGACAGGAGACTCAGGGTAAACTGACACAATCTCTACACTCTCTACGATCTCTACGATCTGAGAATCGAACGTGGTCGCATTTCCTCTGATATCGATACAAGTCAACACATTCTTCTAGCACCTGGAATATTTTTAATGTTAGAATTTACTTAGCCCGACAATTTTATCCGAAAATTAAGAGAGAAAGTTCAATTAGTGACGATATAATCTGAAGTCAGATCGGCTGATGAATTTTCCGACGAAATGGCCTTGGCCTTGGTCTTAACCTTTAGCCGGTTATTTTAGGTCTTTGTGTAGAACAAGCGCGAATAGAAAAAACTATAAAAAAAACAACTACAGACTTACTACACAGTACCATTTAATGTACAGCACCACTTAGTGTACAGTACCACTTAGTGTACAGCACCACTTAGTGTACAGCACCACTTAGTGTAAAGCACCACTTAATGTACAGCACCACTTAATGTACAGCCCCACTTGTTGTACAGCCCCACTTGATGTACAGCACCACTTAGTGTACAGTAACACTTAGTGTACAGTACCACTTGATGTACAGTACCACTTAATGTACAGTACCACTTAATGTACAGTAACTCTTAATGTACAGTACCACTTAATGTACATCTCCACTTATTGTACAGCACCACTTAATGTACAGCACCACTTAAAGTACATCACCATTTATTGTACAGTACTCATAACAGATCGAGTATTAAGTGTATCATGTTATTTTTTGGTTGAGTGTGTGTGTGTGTTTGTAGTTGGTGAGGGTGAGTGCGAGCTTTGGCAGGGCACAAGAGGCGATAAATGAACAGGTGAGTAGGAGAGAAATAGTCGTACAGGTAACTATTGTCTGTGTAAGTGTGTCGTGCGTCTTGTAACACTTTCTTGTTGTGTACGTCCGTGTACCTTGGTAGAAGGCAAGGGGAAGTCTGCAATTAGCTGATGGATTGTTTACAGGAGTGCGCCAAGGGCAGATGGAGGGGAGGGGTAGAGAAGAGGGTGGTGTTGGTGGAGAGTTGGGTGGTGTTGGTAGAGAGGTGTGTAGTGTTGGTGGAGGAAGAGTGGAGTCAGTAGAGA
The DNA here is from genome assembly GCA_964017045.1 of Omphiscola glabra. NCBI lineage: Eukaryota > Metazoa > Mollusca > Gastropoda > Lymnaeidae > Omphiscola > Omphiscola glabra. The sequence continues at coordinate 31,647,828 of OZ024799.1, forward strand.
GGTGGGGTTGTATTGGTGGAGAGGTGTGTGGTGTTGGTGGAGAGGTGGGTGGTATTCGTGGAGAGATGGGTGGTGTTGGTAGAGAGGTGGGGTTGTGTTGGTGGAGAGGTGTTGTATTGGTGGAGAGGTGTTGTATTGGTGGAGAGGTGGGTTGTATTCGTGGAGAGATGGGTGGTGTTGGTAGAGAGGTGGGGTTGTGTCGGTAGAGAGATGGCTGGATATGGACGATGTGGACGATAAGGACGCAAAGGTGGAGGGCAAATTAAATAACCTGATCTCAAACAAGAACTACCATTAAATGACTGAGCGTAACAAGTAATACCATGAAATGGCCTGATCTTCACAAGTACTACCATGAAATGGTCTGATCTCCACAAGTACTACCATGAAATGGCCTGATCTCCACAAGTACTACCATGAAATGGTCTAATCTCCACAAGTACAACCAAGAAATGGCCTAATCTCCACAAGTATTACCATGAAATGGTCTGATCTCCACAAGTACTACCATGAAATGGCCTGATCTCCACAAGTACTACCATGAAATGGTCTAATCTCCACAAGTACAACCAAGAAATGGCATAATCCCCACAAGTATTACCATGAAATGGTCTGATCTCCACAAGTACTACCATGAAATGGCCTAATCTCCACAAGTACTACCATGAAATGGCCTAATCTCCACAAGTACTACCATGAAATGGCCTAATCTCCACAAGTACTACCATGAAATGGCCTAATCTCCATAAGTACTACAATGAAATGACCTAATCTCCACAAGTACTACCATGAAATGGCCTGATCTCCACAAGTACTACCATGAAATGGCCTAATCTCCACAAGTACTACCATGAAATGACCTAATCTCCACAAGAACTACCACGAAATGGCCTAATTTCCACAAGTACAACCAAGAAATGGCATAATCTCCACAAGTACTACCATGAAATTGTCTGATCTCCACAAGGTTTACCATGAAATGTTCTGATCTCCACAAGTACTACCATGGAATGGCCTGATCTCCACAAGTACTATCATGAAATGGCCTGATCTCCACAAGTACCAACGACATGGCCTGACAAAGACCAATGGTAATGGCTCGCTCACCATAACATGTCAACAGTAACAGCTTTAACGGATGGACCATGCATCACACACGCTACAATTAGTGGATGTTTGGTGGTATGGTGTGCTTGGTGCTATGGTGTGTTTGGTGGTATGGTGTGCTTGGTGGTATGGTGTGCTTGGTGGTATGGTGTGTTTGGTGCTATGGTGTGTTTGGTGCTATGGTGTGTTGGTGGCATGGTGTGTCTGGTGCTATGGTGTGTTGGTGGTATGGTGTGCTTGGTGGTATGGTGTGTTGTGGTATGGTGTGTTTGGTGCTATGGTGTGTTGGTGGTATGATGTGTTTGGTGCTATGGTGTGTTGGTGGTATGGTGTGTTTGGTGATATGTTGTGTTGGTGGTATGGTGTGCTTGGTGCTATGGTGTGCTTGGTGCTATGGTGTGTTGTGGTATGGTGTGTTTGGTGCTATGGTGTGTTGGTGCTATGGTGTGTTTGGTGCTATGGTGTGTTGGTGGTATGGTGTGATTGGTGCTATGGTGTGTTGTTTAATGGTGTGTTTGGTGCTATGGTGTGTTGGTGGTATGGTGTGTTTGGTGCTATGGTGTGTTGGTGGTATGGTGTGTTTGGTGCTATGGTGTGTTAGTGGTATGGTGTGATTGGTGCTTTGGTGTGTTTGGTGCTATGGTGTGTTGTTTAATGGTGTGTTTGGTGCTATGGTGTGTTGATGGTATGGTGTGTTGATGGTATGGTGTGTTTAGTGCTATGGTGTGTTGGTGGTATGGTGTGCTTGGTGCTATGGTGTGATTGGTGCTATGGTGTGCTTGGTGCTATGGTGTGTTTGGTGCTATGGTGTGTTTGGTGGTATGGTGTGTTTGGTGCTATGGTGTGTTTGGTGGTATGGTGTGCTTGGTGCTATGGTGTTTGGTGGTATGGTGTGTTTAGTGGTATGTTGATACTCGCTAGTACGCTTGTTCCATTATTTACAGTGCTATTTATAAAAGGCCCAAGCTAATGAGTTCGGAGCTAACTAAACTGTATCTTAGAGTCTCTACGCCTTGTATATTTCTTATCTTATAGTCTCTACACTGTGTATTTCTTATCTTAGAGTCTCTAAGCTGTGTATTTCTTATCTTAGAGTCTCTAAGCTGTTTATATTTATTATCTTAGAGTCTCTAAGCTGTTTATATTTATTATCTTAGAGTGTAACAGTTTATCATCAAGTTTCGCTCTATTCTTTGTTCACTACAGAGATGATGGTAAAAAAACAACAACAACAACCGTTAAACAAAATGATATTGACAACTTCATATTATAAGTTGAGACAGCGCCGTCTCCCAATCTTGACCCGGAAGTACTGGATTCCTAGCGTGAGTTATCGTTCGTGAAGCTACCGAATAAAGGGCGAAAGTTATCCCAGGGCCTATTGCCATTTACCGTTGTTTATACTTGATCTGTCGTCACATGAAGGTACATAGCAATTGGTTAAATGTTTTTGAAAAAAGATGGGGAAGATAAGAGTCATTTTTTGTTTACATTCGATTTTGAAGAACAGAATGAAACATCAAGAAAAAGACATTACTCCAATAATTTGGTTCACTGCGTTTTTTTTTTTTTTTTTTTTTTTTTTTGGGGGGGGGGGGGGGGGGAGGGTTTGTGTGCTGTTCACTTTGCGCTCTGTCTTTGTTGCGGTCCACTGTTATTTAGGGTGCACTGGGCGCTCTGCCTTCGTTTAGATTGATTCGTTCATCAAGCTTCTGGTCTTGTCAAAAGGTATTAGCAGAACATTTTTGTCAACGTCATCAATCTCCCCCTTGACATTTGATGTAGATTCTCCACACGCATCATTACGAATGGCTGGCTTCCCAACGTGAAGTTAACAAGACGGTGGTTTGGAGAAGCTAGTCTGTAACTGACTATTCCATGTAACATAATGCGATGCAACTTTTGCAAGTTATTGTAGAGCATTTTCTTAAGACATGTAGTTAAAAGTCAACTGTGTTTGGCGCCATCGATGCCACAGTTGGAGAGGCGGAAGTAAATGAAACTCTTATTATTTCAAATTTACCAAGAATTAAAAAAAAAATTAAAAAATTCCTGATATCTCGTATTCGCTGCAAACGTGAAATTTGTGCGCCGTTTAGAGTATGAATTGGGGGGGGGGGTGGTTGACTTTACATCTTTTAAAATTAGGTTGATCCTAAATTTACCAATTTTTAAAATCAAATTTATAACATGCGTACGCCTAATAAAAACATAGATATTTGCAGACATACATGGGGGGTTAAAATCAACATCTACAGTCAGATACATAGACATAGAAATAGATCTCTAGGTTTTAGATCACAGTATGTGAACAATCGAGGAGACAAACAGAACTAGAAAGCATCTTAATGGCGGGTTTAGTCGAATTCTTATATGAGCCTAAAACGAAATAGTCATTAAAACCAGTTAGGAAGACGTAAAATGTTCACTTACAACTCATACATAGGCCTTGGACACAAGCTGGCGAATAGACTAAATTTGTATTCGAATGCGTTCATGATTGGTAGTCGAATGCGTCCAGGTGATTCCGAATCAATAGAATGTTGGCATGCGTGTGGGTCTGTCCGTCTGTTTGTGTGTTAGTCAACTAGCGCTCGTGTACATCTGTGCGAGTTTCAGCTAATTGTGCATGGCACTGCCTGGCCCCTGCTGCCACGAGTCTGCATCATCGGGTCGGACAGGATGACACCCGTCTGTCATGACGCTCAACCTTCGAACCCATAATAGGACCCATTTATAGATTTGTGTCTGCAACCGTTGTTATATGTTTCATTCGGAGACAGCCCCAATATCATTTGATGTACTATAGTGAGATACTATAATAGATATTTGCATTAATGTCAAGACAGGTTTGCCTGCTTAAAAGCTTTGACCGAAACAATCAATGGTTTGAGAGAGGAGTGTTAAAATACTAGTGGCCTTTTAAAAAACAAAGATTAAGTTCAATAACAAGAAATCGATCTCTCAAAGACGATAACGTGTCTGATAATGGGTCTCAAACGTTTGGCAAAGATTGTCTTGTGGGGCTTTCAAAATTCATTGACATTTATTAGTTTTTGTTACACTGGCCTGTTGTAGGAGATAGGAGTTTGGCTTTAATGCTTTATTTTTCTGAATGAATCTATATAAGGAGTGAATGAAATATATATAAGGAGGGAATGAAATACATGTATACAAGAAATGAATGAATCTATATAAAGAGCGAATGAACTTGCATAAAGCGTGAATGAATCTATATAAAGATCGTTTGGCCTGGTTTAGATGACTGAAATGCAACACATTTCATTATCATGTTAATGCTAAAAAATAGATGCCGTTCACATGCTTCATAAATTGGACACACATCGTGCTATTTAGAGCATGGAGTGGCCTGCAAGGGTACGTTGTTCATGTAAGCAACACAAAAAGGCCATCTGATGAAACTTGGTATATACTAGAAAATAAAAAGATAATAAGCGGATTTGTACGCATTTCAGTTGTGAATTTAGCCTACGCGTGGATGACGCGACTACAAGTCATGTGCCCTCCTCCCCCCCCCCCCCAAACCTGAACCTCTCGTAAAACAATTTCAATTATATCAATTTTTTAAGTTTGTTGAAGTACACACATAAATATAGGCAGGATTTTGTTTTCTGGATCCGCCGTCGGAAATATCGTTGGCAGCCGTCGGAAATATCGTTGGCAGCCGTCGGAAATATCGTTGGCAGCCGTTGGATGTATCGTTGGCAGCCGTCGGAAATATCGTTGGCAGCCGTCGGAAATATCGTTGGCAGCCGTCGGAAATATCGTTGGCAGCCGTCGGAAATATCGTTGACATCATAAATCAAGTGTCGGTTCTAAAAGGCATGCTTTTAAACACGTGCATTTTTATAGATATGCAAGTATCGATCTACATGAATATCAGCGATGCCGAGCTCACCACTCCACGGGGGATACAAGGCGGATCATAACATCGGCAGGCTCGTCTTACAAGACTTATAGAAAGCAACCCCGAGGCGAAGTTTTGCCTCGCTCATTATGGTTTAGTTGGGGATCGATACGACTTTAATCAGCATAGACGTTAGGGCGATATGGGGACTTTGTGAATGGGGTGTAATCTTTGTGAATGGGGTGTAATCTTTGTGAATGGGGTGTAATCTTTGTGAATGGGGTGTAATCTTTGTGAATGGGGTGTAATCTTTGTGAATGAGTCGATTGGCCTTACTAGCTTCTAGATGAGTACTTCGTTCTGACCCGACTGGATGGAAATTGTGGTGTGAACTAAAGAGATTATTGAAGTGACATGGTGAATGCAGATGTATAAGACGAGATAGATATTGAAGGACAGAGAGAGAGAGAGAGAGAAAGAGAGAGAGAGAGGGAGAGAAAGAGAGAGAATGCGATTTGGAGATAAGGAGATTGGGGGCGAAGGAAAGCGAAAGAAAGGGAGAGCGAAAGAAAGAGAATGAAAATGTGAGGGAAACAAAAACGTTACGTGGGCGAAGAGAATGGAAGGAGGGATGGAGGAGAGGGACATACAAAAAGGAAAGAAAGGAGGTAACGGAGGAACAAGAGGAAGAAGAAGTTGAAGGAGAAATGTAAATAGAATGAATAATGTTTCCAGCGAGTTCCAAATTATTAGGGATTTTCTTTTCTTCTTTTTTTTTCCTCCCTTTTTTTTTTTTTGGTCTTCTTTTTCATCTTATGCTCAGTTTTACATGATTTTCGTCAAATTTCTTTTTGAACTCATTATGCTGTAACACCAGATTTGACGACCATTTCATCGTGTGAACTGAGAATAAAAACAAGAATCCATCTGACTCTTTGTTGACCAGAGTTAGCTTTTATAGGGTCTGGATGAGAAATAATCTGACAAAAACACAAAATACAGCGCAAGTCAAGGCTAATGAAGTAAAAGCCGTTATCATCTTTGCATGCGATGAATGAATAATATCTTATATAAATTTCGCTTCTGGTGTGGCTACTTCCTTTTCACAACCGCCCCCCCCCCCCCCACTTTTCCTCAACATGTTTTATATTTATAGTACTAAGTGAAAAAAAAAAGCAGGGATCCTCATGCGTGATGGTAGAGCTCAAGTTAAAAGGTTTATTTTTTTTTTGGGGGGGGGGGGGGGGGTTGCGACTATTATATTAATCAATAAAGTGCCATGGGTATGGTGTAGGACTGTCTGTAGGACTGTCTGTAGGACTGTCTGTAGGACTGTCTGTAGGACTGTCTGTAGGACTGTCGGGATTGTGCGCAGGACTATCTTTAGGCCTCTATGTAGGACTGTCGGGATTGTGCGCAGGACTATCTTTAGGCCTCTATGTAGGACTGTCGGGATTGTGCGCAGGACTATCTTTAGGCCTCTATGTAGGACTGTCGGGATTGTGCGCAGGACTATCTTTAGGCCTCTATGTAGGACTGTCGGGATTGTGCGCAGGACTATCTTTAGGCCTCTATGTAGGACTGTCGGGATTGTGCGCAGGACTATCTTTAGACCTCTATGTAGGACTGTCTGTTGGCCTATAGTTTGAAGGCCGGAATAAATTATAGAATTATGAGAAGTGAACCCTTTTTTGTAACACTTGGACCAACCGGGTGCGTTCTCAAAATACCCGGACCCGGTGTAAAAGCTGTAACCGGTTCAGTCCTGGTACATTTTATTCTGCACAGACTTTCTTTGCGTAATTAGATTCTGAGAAACTGTAAATTATAATACTACCTTATAGTGCGCTTTAACTCGTCTTGGGTAGAAAGTCTTCTTAAAATGTTGTTATTTTTTATCTCCCATTTTTTCTTTTTACAAATGTAATCTTTAAACTATCGACGCAAGTCGAATTATTCACTTTTTAAAACATCGAATGCGTACAAAAATCCCGTTTGAGGGGAATTAACTCTTTACCTAGAAATACAACTTTAAAAAGGCCAGATCTGAACTTACCCACCCACACGTTCACTCAGCCTCAAGGCAGACACAACCTCGAAGCTGACGCGGGCAACTACGACATTCTATATTTATCTATAAATATATATAAAATAATTACACAATGTTTAGTGAGTCGAAAGTACCCTACCCCCAAAACGTTACAAAAAATTAAAATCATGATGTTATGTAAACATATCTATGCCCACCTCTGTTTGATAAATAACCACGCCATCCCACACCACATTTTTCCTCCATTGCGCACGTCCAAAAGACACATCAATCTAAGTTCTTTTCTTTGTTTGTTTTAAAACTTATATGACATGCAGGTCATGACATCGCAAATCAATGATGCTACATGTAACTAACATGAAGGCGTGTACTGAACATTGTAATGTCGGTAAACCGACAAGTGTTGAGAAATTTCTGTCGAATTCACTCACTGAAAATAGATGCGTGCTCTATTTTCCTCGCGCACAAAATTCTAAGATGAGAGTACGTCATATCGCACTGTTTCACAAATATAACCAGGAAGCTCTTGTCAATAGGGGTTGCCGAGATGTGATTGGTACTCACTATGCAAGACTTTGAATGTCGATTCTGTGATTAGTTACACAAGTTTAATGCATCACCCTCGCTGCCCTTACGACGCGTCTAAGCCAACGTGCGACACGCTAATTGTCGACGCGGCCAGTGCAAAATCTGTCGTGTTGCACAGCACTTAATCTATGCGACTCAAGTTTCATGCACCGCACTCATTTGTCGGCATGCCAACGATCTGTGCACATAATCGTAACATAATGTGGCGTGCACTGACTTTGTAACTTAGATAAATATGAAGTGAGGTGAAGTTTATGTCTGCCTGCCCAATATATTCTTCTATATCTCCACAAGACGTCTCGAAGGACATCCATTGACATTTATTGGTTGGTTAAGCACATGACAGCATCATTTAGAATTTTCAAATTTTTTTTTTTACATTAACAGCTCCCAAAAAAACTATATTGTTTGCTATCAGGCTATTATTAGAACAGTTAGAAAATATTATCAATTTGAATAATTTTTTGGAATCATACACTATACATTAAAAATCGGTTCTCAACCTTTGGATCGAGACCCCTTTGGGGGTCGAACGACTCTTTCACGGGGGTCGCCTAGGACCATTGGGAAAACACATATACCCTACAGTAATGAAGTAGCAACGAAAATAATTTTGTGGTTGGGGGTCGCCATAACATGAGGAAATATATGAAAGGGTCGTGGCATTAGAAAGGCTGAGAACCACTGCATTAAAAGAATGCTTTAATCTTATTTAAAAAAATTAGGTACTTTGTAGAGGGAACTGCTCCTAGGCAAACCTCATTCTTTCCCAGCTACCGTATGAGTTAGTCACATCGCAGAAAACTACGTAAACCCTATTAGGGGGCGTCTATAAAACACCTACGCGTCCCCCATGGGGGGAAGGGGGCACATAGGGACGTAAAAAGAGCCACCCACCCCAGCCCTAGAAAGTCCGCCCCGGTTACCGCGTGAAAGCAACACCACGACCAGCCAGGCGTTCCTTCTCTGTTACCGCCTCACTCGCATAGTCAATCAAATGGATGGGTGTATGAGACTGTCTCACGTGCGGAAAGTTCTCGGCGTGACGCTTCGCGGCCCGACTAGAATAAAGACTACTTGTTGGGGAGTAGTTGATGGCCAGTTGAGTTTAGCGGAGGGTGCGTTGGGGAAGTAGTTAATGGCCAGTTGAGTTTAGCGGAGGGTGCGTTGGGGGAGTAGTTAATGGTCAGTTGAGTTTAGCGGAGGGTGCGTTGGGGGAGTAGTTAATGGTCAGTTGAGTTTAGCGGAGGGTGCGTTGGGGAAGTAGTTAATGGTCAGTTGAGTTTAGCGGAGGGTGCGTTAGGGGAGTAGTTAATGGCCAGTTGAGTTTAGCGGAGGGTGCGTTGGGGGAGTAGTTAATGGCCAGTTGAGTTTAGCGGAGGGTGCTTTGGGGAAGTAGTTGATGGCCAGTTGAGTTTAGCTGAGGGTGCGTTGGGGAAGTAGTTGATGGCCAGTTGAGTTTAGCGGAGGGTGCGTTGGGGAAGTAGTTGATGGCCAGTTGAGTTTAGCGGAGGCTGCGTTGGGGAAGTAGTTGATGGCCAGTTGAGTTTAGCGGAGGGTGCGTTGGGGAAGTAGTTGATGGCCAGTTGATTTTAGCGGAGGGTGCGTTGGGGAAGTAGTTGAGGGCCAGTTGAGTTTAGCGGAGGGTGCGTTGTGGAAGTAGTTGAGGGCCAGTTTAGTTTAGCGGAGGGTGCGTTGGGGAAGTAGTTGATGGCCAGTTGAGTTTAGCTGAGGGTGCGTTGGGGAAGTAGTTGATGGCCAGTTGAGTTTAGCGGAGGTTGCGTTGGGGAAGTAGTTGATGGCCAGTTGAGTTTAGAGGAGGGTACTTTGGGGAAGTAGTTGATGGCCAGTTAAGTTTAGCGGAGGGTGCGTTGGGGAAGTAGTTGATGGCCAGTTGAGTTTAGAGGAGGGTGCGTTGGGGAAGTAGTTGATGGCCAGTTGAGTTTAGAGGAGGGTGCGTTGGGAAAGTAGTTGATGGCCAGTTGAGTTTAGAGGAGGGTACGTTGGGGAAGTAGTTGATGGCCAGTTGAGTTTAGAGGAGGGTGCGTTGGGGGAGACTTCATGAGCTTGGGCTCGATAGTTTAATGTTTCTCTAAAGTACATAAGGTTCTTTGTAGGTCAGTGCCTTGTATGTTAGTGCCTTGTAGGTCAGTGATTTGTAGGTCAGTGCCTTGTAGGTTAGTGCCTTGTAGGTTAGTGACTTGTAGGTCAGTGATTTGTAGGTCAGTGCCTTGTAGGTTAGTGCCTTGTAGGTTAGTGCCTTGTAGGTAAGTGCCTTGTAGTTAAATGATTTGTAGGTCAGTGCCTTGTAGGTTAGTGCCTTGTAGGTTAGTGCCTTGTAGGTCAGTGATTTGTAGGTCAGTGCCTTGTAGGTTAGTGCCTTGTAGGTTAGTGCCTTGTAGGTCAGTGATTTGTAGGTCAGTGCCTTGTAGGTTAGTGCCTTGTAGGTTAGTGCCTTGTAGGTCAGTGATTTGTAGGTCAGTGCCTTGTAGGTTAGTGCATTGTAGGTTAGTGCCTTGTAGGTAAGTGCCTTGTAGGTTAGTGCCTTGTAGGTCAGTGATTTGTAGGTCAGTGCCTTGTAGGTTAGTGCCTTGTAGGTTAGTGCCTTGTAGGTCAGTGATTTGTAGGTCAGTGCCTTGTAGGTTAGTGCCTTGTAGGTTAGTGCCTTGTAGGTAAGTGCCTTGTAGGTTAGTGCCTTGTAGGTAAGTGCCTTGTAGGTTAGTCCTTGTAGGTAAGTGCCTTGTAGGTTAGTGCCTTGTAGGTCAGTGATTTGTAGGTCAGTGATTTGTAGGTCAGTGTTTTGTTGGTCAGTGATTTGTAGGTCAGTGATTTGTAGGTCAGTGATTTGTAGGTCAGTGGTTTGTAGGTCAGTGTTTTGTAGGTCAGTGATATTTCCAACTCACGTTTATGTTCACAAACAATCATTATTTGTTTTTACAGATTTAACTCACAATAGATATTAAGAATCTTATCTTGACTCTCGACTGTCTCTTATTAGTCTTATTACATTCTCAACAGGCATTTTTGTTTTTTTTGGTTGAGTGGCTCTTCATTGAGTGGTAGTTATGAGGATTTACACAAACCTAGCCATTTTAACGTTCTTGACATTTGCCTTGTAACAATAATATTACGATAACGCAAATATCAATGAACAATGCTTTTACAATAGTGTAATAACATTACGCGGATGTGTTGTTGCAGCTGTAAAAGCAAATGTAGTGGTCGTAGTTACAAATGTAGTGGTCGTAGTTACAAATGTAGTGGTCGTAGTTACAAATGTAGTGGTCGTAGTTACAAATGTAGTGGTCGTAGTTACAAATGTAGTGGTCGTAGTTACAAATGTAGTGGTCGTAGTTACAAATGTAGTGGTCGTAGTTACAAATGTAGTGGTCGTAGTTACAAATGTAGTGGTCGTAGTTACAAATGTAGTGGTCGTAGTTACAAATGTAGTGTTCGTAGTTACAAATGTAGTGGTCGTAGTTACAAATGTAGTGGTCGTAGTTACAAATGTAGTGGTCGTAGTTACAAATGTAGTGGTCGTAGTTATAAAGGTAGTTTTCATGTGCGTGTGTGTGTGTTTCTTTTATGATTGCACTGCTACAGAGATTTGCCGGTACGAAGAAGATTTATGATAACTTCTGTAGATCCACAAAGGGTTTCTAGAAGAAGAAAAAACACCAAACTAGAATAAGAAAAAAAACACTTACAGGGTTGACTTTATTTTGATCGTCCTGTAAAATTTGAAACTACGTTAGCAGGAAAGATGCATTGGAAGACGAAGGCAGTGAAAAGAAATTGCGTTCTTTTACTACTGAATGTCACGGATGTAATGTGTTTTTAGAATACTGAATGTCACGGACGTAATGTGTTTTTAGAATACTGAATGTCCCGGACGTAATGTGTTTTTAGAATACTGAATGTCACGGACGTAATGTGTTTTTAGAATACTGAATGTCCCGGACGTAATGTGTTTTTAGAATACTGAATGTCACGGACGTAATGCGATCTGGGGATGTTTCTTTTTTTTTTGAATCAATGTACAGAAATTAATGTGTTGTCATTGGCAGCGAGTCCATGGGCCAAGTTTCAGCTCGATAGGATGACGGAAAGTGGGTCAATTAGCCTTCCGAAGAATTTTTTCAGAAAGAAACACACCAACAAAGGCGAAGTTAATATAATTATCTGGTGGATGGGGCGAGGCTGAATATCTTACACAACTTGCATTGAAGTAACGCCCTTTAAAAGAATATTATATTAATGCTCACGCTCCCCCCTTCCTCCCCCCCCCTTTTTTCCCCTTGTTTGTTTTTTCTTCAAAACTCGCAATCGCATTTTTTGTCACTCCTTTGAACTAAATAAATATTCTAATGTCCCACCCGCTTTTTATACGGCAGATTTATTTCCCCAAATATTTTCTGAAAAACAAAAGAAAATATAACGCACCAAACGCAACTGCGATATTTTTAAGAATCTCATTTAGCGCAATTATCGGGACTTTTATTTCGTGAAATCAGGGGCATAAGGTGGCGTTAAAACTAATTTTTTGGGAAATGGGGGTTGGGGTGGGGTAATGAAAATTCGACAGTAGACAGAACGTGTAGTCATCTATGTGCCAAGTTTCAGCTCGATAGGATGACGCGAAGTGGTTAATTAGCCTTCCGAAGATTTTGCCGAAATAAAAAAAAAAAAAAATGGAAGAAACACACGAACAAACGCGAAGTTAATATAAAGGATTTAAAAAGAGGGGGGGGGGGTAACTATCTTCTATATTTCTTCTTTAAAACTACAATAAGAAATGGCCCAAGTTAATTTCACGTCTATGAGAAATACAGAGAAACATTTAAAATATTTATGTGTAAGCAACAGTAAGTATTCGTCTTTTAATGGTCGTGTGCCGAGCAACTCTGGGAACGGTCCAGGTGTGCTGCGAGGAGAATAAAGGTTGCGAGACACTGTTCAATACCAATAATCGATAATTTCTTTAAATCTCTATAACACGATTCCCATTACCTTCAGTGCTTCCTAGCGGCTGTCATCTTGTGATAAAAGAGGACGATAACAATTGATTCCCTTAAGATAACTGTTCGTTATCGGCACGACGAGGCAGTCCAACAATCAAGTGTTCAGGGACAAGTAAGTATCAATGACATGTACCCACATGTCAATGTCCCACAAGTCATGTCCCACATGTCAATGTCCCACAAGTTGATATCCCACAAGTCAAGTCGCACAAGTCATGTTCCACATGTCAATTTCCCACATGTCAATGTCACACATGTCAATGTCCGACATGTCAATGTCCCACAAGGCAATGTCCCACAAGTCATGTCCAACTAGTTAAGTCCCACAAGTCATGTCTCACAAGTCATGTCCCACAAGTCATGTCCCACAAGTCATGTCCCACAAGTCATGTCCAACAAGTCATGTCCCACAAGTCATGTCCAACAAGTCATGTCCCACAAGTCATGTCCCACAAGTCATGTCCCACATGTCAATCACCCGCACAAGATCTACACACCTGCACAGCCAATAATGGTTTATTGATTGGAAACCCAAGTCGTATCCCCAGATGTATCTCTGCGGTCATCTGGCCATGGAAACATAATCACGCTATTGATACGACCTGCCTCGGGTGGGTAGAAGTGGTGAGCCGTAGAAGGGGGTGGGGAGGTTAGGAAACTGTGGGTTGATATCTTGATTTGTGAACATTTCGGTGAGAGCTGCAATGTGGTAACACAGTTTGGTAGAGCACTAGAGGTGAAAGATGGGCTTATGTCGGTTCTTGGATTGGTAGAGCACTAAAGATTAAAGATGGGCTTAAGTGGTTCTTGGTTTGGTAGAGCACTAGAGGTGAAAGATGGGCTTATGTGGCTCTTGGATTGGAAGATCACTAGAGATCAACGATGGGCTTATGTGGCTCTTGGATTGGAAGATCACTAGAGATCAAAGATGGGCTTATGTGGCTCTTGGATTGGTAGAGCACTAGAGATTAAAGATGGGCTTATGTGGCTCTTGGATTGGTAGAGCACTAAAGATTAAAGATGGGCTTATGTGTCTCTTGGATTGGTGGATCACTAGAGATTAAAGATGGGCTTATGTGGCTCTTGGATTGGTGGATCACTAGAGATTAAAGATAGGCTTATGTGGCTCTTGGATTGGTAGAGCACTAAAGATTAAAGATGGGCTTATGTGGCTCTTGGATTGGTAGAGCACTAAAGATTAAAGATGGGCTTATGTGGCTCTTGGATTGGTGGATCACTAGAGATTAAAGATAGGCTTATGTGGCTCTTGGATTGGTGGATCACTAGAGATTAAAGATGGGCTTATGTGGCTCTTGGATTGGTGGATCACTAGAGATTAAAGATGGGCTTATGTGGCTCTTGGATTGGTGGATCACTAGAGATTAAAGATGGGCTTATGTGGTTCTTGGATTGGTGGATTTTGGTGGAATTTAAATATTTATATTGGGAGAGCCCAAGCAGAAATTAAATTTGGGATTACGTGGGTAATAGTGTTATAATGACGTTAGTAAAAGTGTTTTAATGTCATGGTGCTCAGTGGTGTGGCACTGTACATGGTGCTCAGTGGCGTGGCACTGACATGGTGCTCAGTGGTGTGGCACTGACATGGTGCTCAGAAGTGTGGCACTGTACATGGTGCTCAGTGGCGTGCAGTGTTTCTTTCAGAAATTTTCCCCCGAGGGGGCACTTTTGACACTCGGGGGGGGGCAGTGCCAGTTTTTCAGTGGCCAGAGGCGTACTAAGGGGTGGCAGATGGGACATATGTCCCCGGGCGCCAGACTAGCGGGGGCGTCTAATGGGCTATAGTGTTAATGGATGAAAATAATAGGTTTCAGAGTTTAGCCGGGGGGGGGGGGTGTAAAAATGAATCTTGTCCCCTGTCATCAAAGACTCACGTCAGTGACGTAGAAGTGGGGAGGGGGGCGAACATTTGGTCTTCCCAGGTGTCATTTTTTCTTTAGATAGAGCGGCGGGATTTTCGGACATCTGCAGAGTTTCTATCGAGAAAGGTAGCGTAGCAAAAAAGTTAACCCACCTAGGGTGGCGCTAACACTAGGCACGCCGCTGGGCAGTGTATATATCAGCACCAAATTTGGCTGACATGGCAAGTAATTTTTATCGGGAAGTAGGGCAGCAGAAAATGTGTGATTGTTTAACAATCAAAAGGTGCATTTTGGAGTATACATGATTCGAATGTTTTGATAAGACTTTCATTTGATCGGGGGAAATAATTTTTCAAGCGTCAGGGGAGGCATTATGGCGACCAGTGCCAGACACAAACTAAATTCATTTTGGTTGTGGTGTGCCGAAGAAAATCATTTGACACAAGATTAGATTCAACCCGGTAGTCACATTGATCGACATCAATGGAAAAAAAAGGAAGGGGGGTAGCAGAAGAGTTTGAGCAAAAGTGAGGGCAGGGTTCACCTTAATTTAAAAATAATTTTAAATTCAAAATGCAGTGATGCATTGTGGTGCAAATTTTTCTTCTTCTTTTTCTGTCTATTAAGGGCCCACGATCAATTTATTGATCATTATGGCTCCTATGAATGTAGATGGGATTTGCAATGTTTCTGTGACTGGTGTTGATGCGGATATTTCACTGGTAACAAGAGTTACCTAGTGAGGGTATCATGCACTGTATTCAATGTATCTTTAAGACAATGTGTGAAGGAGCATTTCAAACGTTCATATATTTACTGTTAGATGTCTCGTAGAAAATGCTAAGAATACATCAACATACACCAACTATATGTGGACTATAAATCAGGTTATGATAGCATAGACAGGAAATACATAAACGATGCTGTGCTGGAACTTGGAGTCCTTAACAAACTTACCCGACTCATACATATGACGATGGATAACTACAAAAGTAGAATCAAAGTACAGAGGGAGTACTTGAGGGAGTTCCCAATCAATCTGGGCCTCAGACAAGGAAATCCGTGTATCATTTTCAACATCACTTAAGAAAAAAGCACTAGAAACATACGGGTGAGCATCTGAGAGTTGTTACAGAACAACCATAAGGAACTTTATAAAGCCAGCCACTGCAATACCTGGCCTACACAGACGATATAGCGCTACTTGGTAGAAACAGCATTGATGATATAATTAAAACTTTTAGGGAACTTGAAGATGTGACGGTCAAAGCTGGTCTTGATGTAAATAAAGCGAAGGCAATATTTATGATAATGTCAGGAAATACGCACTGATGACTTCATCAATATGAACATCTACGCCTTTGAGAGGGAAGGTACTTTCAAATATCTAGGGGTGACTATAAATAAGCAAGAGGAAATAAAATCGGATGTACAAGAAAGAATAACAGCATGAAACCGTTCTTATTTCAATTTATAAAAGCTACTTCAAAACAAAAATCTCGATAAGGGAACAAAAAAGGAAGTATACACCACTGTCACAAGACCAGTAGTGAGACTTGGTTCCTACCAGAAAAGCAGAGAACCTGCTAAATATATGACCCGATGATAGACAATTTTGTTTTGGAAATCCGTAAAAACTAAGAGCTATATCAATTGTACAAATACCCATCCATAGTCACAACAATATAGAAAAAAGGCAGACTGCCCTAGGCAGGACACATTGAAAGGATGCCGGATTCTGGAGCAACAAAAACGATCTACAGGCAGAAACCTAGGGGCAGACGGCTCACCGGTCGACCAAGACTGAGATGGATTGACGATGTAGAGAAGGGCTTACAAAGGTTGGGGTTCGCACATGGAGGTGTAAAGCGATGGATCGATCCCAATGGAAGAATGGTGTGGAGCAGGCCAGGGCCCTAAATGGGATGAAGCGCCACTGATGTAAACATTTCTGACATTTGGGTGGGAAGCGCTAGAAATAACGATAATAACAGGACATCACTAACTCTTCCACCAGCACAATATTAAATAAATTCAGCCCAATTGGGATCCCTTAGGGTATGTTTTTTATCGAGAGATACTCCTTAGCTTAGACTCGCACCTTAAAACTTTATAGGCCCCGGAAATTTTTTGATAAATTTAAAATGCAAGAATGCATTTTTTTTTAAAATACCGTAGTTAAATTTAGTTATTTAGTTTCGCATCATTAAACACTTAACTGTAGAGCAACGGGAGAGATGCTAGTTAAGATTTTATGTGTCATTTGACATAAGAGCCATCGTACAAGCGACGTCTCTGCATGACTAAGTGTGGTATGCAAACATTTTTTTAAAATTGAAAAGTAATGTATTTTTAAAGTTATTATTTTAAAATATTTTTGGGATCAACTACATAAAAATAATGAATTTACTACAAAATATTTGTAAAATTAAGAAAAAATACTTCCTTCCAAAAAAGGTATCCATCCCAAAAAAGAAATGCTAAAATAGTTTTACATTTTGAACGAAAAAGAAAAACCAAAAACATACGTTTATTTCAAAATATTTCCAAGTTTCACCAAAGTCAAAAAGAAAAAAAGCTTCTCTGTACAAAAGGCTATAGAATATATCTTTATGGGTTTTCAAAATTGGTATTTATTTATAAATCATATGTAACCGATATAATTTTTTAGAAGTCAAGAATTGTTTACAAAAGGCTCATATATTTATTAATGTGTGATTATTTTTCGTATAAATTATTAAAGTTTCAATTCTCAATATTCAGTTGATTTAAATGTTAATTAAGAAATTTAGACTACTATAATTTGCTTTAGATCATTACAACTTGCCTCTTCGATATTATACTTGAAAACAATTTTTTTACCAATTCCATATAATTTTTTTTTAACTACTACCAAAAATGGCATTTACAAGATAATCGAAATACTCAAAAAAAAAAATTATTCGTTGTTTAAATATATATTATATTCTTTCTACTGGATTATCATCTTAAAATATTTTTTTTAAATAGTTCAAACAGCTGGGGAATATTGTTTATTATTATTATATTAACAGAGAAAAGTCATTGGGGATTTAATAAATAAAGACTTTTTTAAAAAATCATTTTACTCTGTTCCCGAAACTGTGTTAAAAAATTAGAAACACTCGATTTAATAATTATGATGAAATGTCCACTATTTGTATGTAACCGCTAAATTCCTAATTTTTTGTTTTAAAATTATTATTATTATTATTTTTAAATTTTCATTTTATCTATGTCAGCATACATCTATGGAATCTACTACATTAAAAAGTTTGCTAAAATGATTTTTTAAAGCATGATGCTATGATACAATATAATTTAAAAACAGATTGCATATATTTTTTTATTAGCAAGAACTATATTTAAAAAGTATTTCAACTTTTGCAGCTGCAAAATGTAATTAATAAAAGATACCGATATTTGCGAATCAGAAAAAGTAAGATTTAGCTTATGATCAGGAGCGGCCAATTGTCAAAACAATACCATATTTATAATCGATTTCTGCGAGCCTGTACCAAGATTAACCTGAACGCTATGGATCATCAATATATATCGAACAAAGCGATATTTTATTTGTTCCAATAATTGTTATCGATTAAAGGCACACATTTCAATAACTTTTAAAAATTTTATAAAAATTAAATTTAGAGTATTTTTTTTTTAAATTATGTTTTCTTACACATTTCCCCCCGGGGGGCACTTGACTTGCTCCTGGGGGTATTGCCCCCCCCGGAGGTATGCCTGAAAGAAACACTGGTGGCGTGGCACACTACATGGTGCTCAGTGGCGTGGCACTGACATGGTGCTCAGAGGTGTGGCAAGGGTTTTTGAAAAAAAACTCTGAAGTCGGTCAAAAATCTTGCCCCTTAATATATATATGTGTCACCCAGGACGGACCGCTCCACCCCACCCTCCCTACTGATCGTCCTCGTTCTTTAGTTAAACTTTCACTGGATAATCATTTGTTGCTTCAACCTCTACAAACAATCATGTAGTTTAACCCCCCTACAAACAAACATGTATTTTAACCTCTACATAAAATCATGTATTTTAACCTCTACAAACATGTATTTTAACCTCTACAAGCAATCATGTTTTTTATTTTCAATTTGTTGACATTTCAGCTGTGAAAAAAAATTCATACTCGGAAATATACGATACTTCCTGCTAATATCGATTCGAGAGTTTAAAAAAAAAGACATTAGCACTGTGTGACCAAGTTACATATTAAGTATCGGATCGCATGCTATCAATACAGATCATAGGTTGTCACAATAACATTTGAAAATAGAAGGGAGCAAGGGAAATAGAAAGCTAGAGATACAGAGAGATGGAATGAGAGAGAGAGAGAGAGAACGATTGAGATACGGAGAGGCGGAGAGATGGAATGAGAGAGAGAGAGAGAGAAAGATTGAGATACAGAGAGGCGGAGAGATGGAATGAGAGAGAGGGATAAATACTGAGATACAGAGAGGCGCAGAGACGGGGTGAGTGAGAGAGGGAAAGATTGAGATACAGAGAGTAGGAGAGATAGGGTGAGAAAGAGAGCAAGAGAGAGCGTAAGTGAGAGAGAAAGATTGAGATAGAGAGAGGAGGAGACGTTGGGTCAGAGAGAGAGAGAGAGAGAGAGAGAAGGATTGTGACACAGGTAGGCGGAGAGATGGGATGAGAGGGAATGAGAGAGAGAGAGATTGAGAGAAGTAGACAAAAAGAGAGAAAGAGATTAATAGAGAGAGATTGAGATACAGAGGGGCGGGGAGATGGGATGTGAGATAGAGAGAGCGAGAGTGGGAAAGAAATGGAGGAAGAGACAAGAAGAGAAAGAGAGAGCGACAGAGGTGGCAAAGAAAGGCGGAGTTGATGAAAGATCGGTTCGGGTAACGGGTAAGTGGTTTGCCGATCACTGGTTTTTCTATCTGATGAATCCGTTGGTGGAAAGTGCTTAAGGGAGCAGGGCCGGCCTTAGACCACTGCGACCGCCCCGCACTTTATTTTCTAATACAAAATCTTAATGTTCACTTTTTATCCTTATCCCTACCCAGACTGGGCCCCGCGCAATCCGTATCGCATAGGGCCCCGCAATTGTTAGGGCCGGCCCTGTAAGGGAGGCTCTCCAGATTCACCTCTGACTCAAGGTCATCTCCTTCCTAAACATTTAAGTCACTATCACAAGAAAGGCTTACACTTAAGTCCCTATCACAAGAAAAGTCTTACACTTAAGCCGCTATCACAAGAAAGTCTTACACTTAAGTCACTATCACCAGAAAGTCTTACACTTAAGTCACTATCACAAGAAAGTCTTACACTTAAGTCACTATCACAAGAAAGTCTTACACTTAAGTCACTATAACAAGAAAGTCTTACACTTAAGTCACTTTCACAAGAAAAAATTTCACTTAAGCCACTATCACACGAAAGTCTTACACTTAAGTCACTATCACCAGAAAGTCTTACACTTAAGTCACTATCACAAGAAAATCTTACACTTAAGTCACTATCACAAGAATGTCTTCTTGTTTTTCTTTGACACTGTCTCTTAAAACTCTGATACCTTCACTTGGGTTATTTGTGATCTTCTTGCCGCTATTTTCTTGTCAGTTCAGGTAACTGTTATCTACTTAGTACTCGACGTTAACACCCATCATTGAAGCGTAAACCCCTAGGTACAAGAAGACAACACGTGATCTACGTTAGATCCATGAAATTAATATATATACATATATAAAAGTGCTACAATTAATTCATCCCTTTAACTAAGACAGCGGTTCTCAACCTGTGGGTCGCGACCCCTTTACAGGGATCGCCTAAGACCATCGGAAAACACATATACCCTACAGTTATGAAGTAGCTACGAAAATAATTTTGTGGTTGGGGGGTCGCGACGGTATGAGGAACTGCATTAAAGGGGTCGCGGCATTAGGAAGGTTGAGAACCACTGAACTAAGCGTTGAAGATTTAGTACATGTTTATGCGCATATGCCTGCGGGTGGATCACATGATGGTGTCATATGATACTATGAAATAAAGCTTTGACAGCCAGGTCAATCCCTTAAGTCAAATAATGTTAGCCCCTGAGGACGATGCACTAAACCCAAAAAAAAAAAAAAAAAAAAGAGAAAACTATTCTAACGCAGTTTGCCAGAAGAGGGTCCTCAGAAGACATGCAGGAGAGCGCGGGGCCCATACTATTCAAGTTTAAGAATCTTCAAAGAAAGACTTTGCAGTCACACGTGACAGAGACCATTTGGTGAACTACTTGTTACCGAGTTGAGATTTGGTTTAAATCACTACAAAATGTCATTAACTCTTGACATTTAATGGACTGCGCTGATTTGAATAATATAATCAAACCTCGGGTCAGTGTTAGAACTATACTAAATTTCGCAAACAAAAACTTATAACGGCTAGCATAGAATGGTGTTAGTAGAGGCCCCGGCTAGCATTAAATGGTATTAGTAGTGGCCTCAGCTAGCATTTAAATGGTATTAGTAGAGGCCTCAGCTAGCATTAAATGGTATTAGTAGAGGCCTCAGCTAGCATTAAATGGTATTAGTAGAGGCCTCAGCTAGCATTAAATGGTATTAGTAGAGGCCTCAGCTAGCATTCAATGGTATTAGTAGTGGCCTCAGCTAGCATTAAATGGTATTAGTAGAGGCCTCAGCTAGCATTCAATGGTAGTGGTAGATCAGTTAGATTTAAAATACACCAGGAGTCCATCCTCCCACCAAAATAAAAAACAATACTTTTTTAAAATCTTAAAAAAATATACTTCAAGTTCGAATGATTGTTATCTCTACAATCAAAATGGTCGACTTTCTACTTTTGAAATACCTCATCTATAACCGACGGACTGTTGACTTGACTATTGACCGGACTGTTTACCAGACTATTGACCGGACTGTTGACCAGACTATTGACCGGACTGTTGACCAGACTATTGACCGCACTATTGACCGGACTATTTACCAGACTGTTGACCAGACTATTGACCAGACAGTTTACCAGACTGTTTACCAGACTATTGACCGGACTTTTGACTGGACTATTGACCGCAATGTTGACCAGACTATTGACCGGACTGTTGACCAGACTATTGACTGCACTGTTGACCACACTATTGACCGGACTGTTTACCAGACTATTGACCGGACTGTTGACCGGACTGTTGACCGTTGTACAAATGAATGGACATTTCTAAATCTTATTCTAGTCAGCTTTTAGTTCCAGAAAACGTTTCATTCAGGCCATATTTTTCAATTGATGATTCAGCTAGTTATTCTATACATAAATAGAGAGGGGGGAGTGGGCAAGGAGAGAGATAGAGAGGGAAAGAGAGGGAGAGGGAGACAGAGAGTGGGGAGAGAGACAGAGAGAGACAGAGGGATAGTGACAGAGAGAGAAAGCGTGACGGTGAGAGAATGATAGTGATAGAGAAAGAGAGGGAGTGAGAGAGAGAGAGGGAGGAGACAGAGAGAGAGAGAGAGAGTGGCAGAGAAAGGAAGGCATGGAGAGAGTGACCGAGAGAGACAGACAGAGAGTGACAGAGAGAGAGTGACAGAGAGTGACAGAGAGTGACAGAGAGTGACAGAGAGATAGTCAGAGAGAGACAGATAGAGAGAGAGACAGAGTGAGTCAAAGAGAGAGTGACAGAGAGAGTCAGAGAGACAGAGAGAGACAGGGAGAGTGACAGAGAGAGAGAGAGAGAGTGACAGAGAGACATAGAGAGAAAGAGAAGAGAGTATAGATCCATATTTGTACGTGCGTCCAACTCTGCTTTTCAATAATTTGAACTATTAAAATCATATTCTCAGACTTTTGCTCCCACTCTTTATGTTTCCGTCACCTCTCATGCACGGGGTCAAAGGTCAAATGAGCTGACTGACACCCCGAGCTGATTGGCACCCCGAGCTGACTGACGACCCGAGCCTACTGACCCTCCGAGCTGACTGACCCCCCGAGTTGACTGACCCCCGAGCTGACTGACACCCCGAGTTCACTGACACCCTGAGCTCACTGACACCCCTACCTGACTGACACCCCGAGCTGACTGACACCCGGACCTGACTGACACCCCGAGCTCACTGACACCCCGAGCTGACTGACACCCCGAGTTGACTGACATCCCGACCTGACTGACACCCCGATCTGACTGACACCCCGAGCTGACTGACACCCCGACCTGACTGACACCCCGACCTGACTGACACCCCCGAGCTGACTGACACCCCGAGCTGACTGACACCCCGAGCTGACTGACACCCCCGAGCTGACTGGCACCCCGAGCTGACTGACACCCCGAGCCTACTGACCCTTCGAGCTGACTGACCCCCCGAGTTGACTGACCCCCCGAGCTGACTGCACCCCGAGCTGACTGACACCCCGAGCTCACTGACACCCCGACCTGACTGACACCCCGACCTGACTGACACCCCGAGCTCACTGACATCCCGAGCTGACTGACACCCCGAGCTGACTGACATCCCGAGCTGACTGACACCCCGAGCTGACTGACACCCCGAGCCGTCTCACAGCTGCTGATGCCTGGAAACCCTTTTTTAACAGCACGGAAAAAAAAGAAGAAAAAAAGAAACTGACAAAAATGTTGACATGCAGAGCATTCATGTAAATTTATGGGAGTGTGGCCCTTGTTTTGAACCGCCCAGTGATAAGAATTAGGTGAGCTGATTGCCGCCGTTGCCTGTGCAAAGAGTTGAACATATGTATTGGTCTTAAGCTGATAATCAGGGCGCAAAGTTCATTTAGATAAGTGATGGATTGATCTCTGTCAGCTGTGCCAAGCCCGGGCAAATGCTGTCTGTAAAAAAAAAAAAGGAATTAGGTTGCGGGGGAGGGGGGGTGTAACTGTCCTGGCTGGCGGGGGGTGTATGTTGTACAAAGTAGACGTCAGTGGACTGCGAGTTTATTGATCAAGTTTAGAATTTTGTTGAACGAGTTATAACTAGCAACGATATTTGGGTATTTGAGGTATCGATAGGACAGAGATTTTGGTTATATGATATTGCTCCCATTTTCAGTTGTTTGAGATCGGTCCCACCAGCTCCCACCACCCCCCATCAGGCTCCATCACGCCCCACCAGGCCCCACCAGCTCCCACCACCCCCCATCAGGCCCCATCTTATGTAAATTTATCGAAGTCTATGTAGTGCACAGAGAATAATGTTTGCGCTCGTGGCAGAAGAGTTGACGATTCAATGTTCTGGTACGCCATACTCCTCTTTTTTGACGTATTCCTGGCTTGTATGCTGTGCTCCCCAAGTATGCCGCACTCCCAAGTATGC
This sequence comes from Omphiscola glabra, assembly GCA_964017045.1. Lineage (NCBI taxonomy): Eukaryota > Metazoa > Mollusca > Gastropoda > Lymnaeidae > Omphiscola > Omphiscola glabra. The sequence continues at coordinate 31,671,665 of OZ024799.1, forward strand.
CGTACTCTACCTTGTTGTACTCCCCTTGTTGTGCTCCCGCCTGTTGTACTCCTCTTTGCTGTACTCCCCCGTGTTGTACTCCCGCTTGTTGTAATCCCCTTTGCTGTACTACCCCGTGTTGTACTCCCCCTTGTTGTACTCCCCTTTGTATGCCGTACTCATTCAGTCGTTAATTTTTTTGAGGGGGGGGGGGGGGGCTTATTGTGTACGGTTTTTGTTTCCTTATTTATCCCTACTTGTGGTCAATTTAATTCACATAATTAGCCGACATAGAGAAGTCAACAATCAACAATATACAGAAGCCAACCAGCAACAACATACAGAAGCCAACCAGAAACAACATACAGAAGCCAACCAGCAACAACATACAGAAGCCAACCAGAAATCACATACATATGCCAACCGGCAATATCATACATATGCCAACCACATACATATGCCAACCAGAAACAACATACATATGCCAACCAGCAACAACGTACATGTGCCAACCAGAAACAACATACATATGCCAACCAGCAACAACATACGCATGCAAAGATAGAAATTAGAAAGCACATCCCCCCGACCACTATACATAAAATTTACCCCACCCCCTTTTTCTCCCTCAAAAAAATTACCAAAAAGGAAACGAATATCACATTTTGATACATTGAGTCATTACAGCTTGAACCCCCGACTACTGTTAAACATATTTAGCACAGTGTGATTACAACCATAGCTTTATTCTAAAAGTTCAGAATCTCTAAAAAAAACCCAAACAAATGCTGTCTTTATATGTTAAAGAAAAAATAATATGAAAGTCATAGAAAATTTTAACAAAACAAGAACACGGGTGAGTTAAGAACACGACTATAATAAATATAAGGACATTCTACAATCTACAACAGCAGCTACAATCTGCAACAACAGCTACAATCTACAACAACAGCTGCAATCTACAACAACAGCATACAATCTACAACAGCAGCATGACAGCGACAAACCAGAACTTTGAAACAACCCAACCTGTAGTATCGATCATGCACTGTCGCATGTAAATAAAACATTACAGAAGGTGTATTGGAGGAACCATTTAAAACAGATGATCGAAGAATTATTGATTTCTTGTCATCCACTCAGCTCCTGGCGTGTCATGGTCAATGAGTGACCTTGACCAATGTGCTCTTATATTTGTATTATTATTTTTTTTAAATAAAAGGATGATTGGACGCCATTTTCTGGCAGCGGAATAACCGTGCATTACATTTTTTGGTGCTAGTTACATGCTAAAGCACGCATCCTTATGGACACATTGTATAGTTTATTATAAATTGCTAGTTCCGGTCTTTTCGAAAACTGGCATGCGCAGAAAACATTACTGACTTGTGTATTATATCTATCCATATTCTAAATGCGGAAAAAACAACAGAAGTGTTCCTATGCGAATGGCTGGCATTATTAAACACAAAGATGGAATGAAAGCCATTACAATACAACACATCATCTTACTGTGATGGAAAGAATGGCCATTATAACACAATACAACATCTTGAGTCTAAAGTTAGGGCGAAAACCAACACAAAAGGTCATTGACTCTATCATTATAATTTGTGTACTTGGTTGACCTACAATGCCGATATATACATCGTTACATTTTTTAAACGGTTGCTAAAACTGCTGGAGGCCTCTACGGAACAACGAGGAGATCATCAATTCATAACATTGACCTCTTTCTGTATTTACAAATGACCTAATCGGGACATTGAAAGCTTGCAAACTGATCAAGTCAGGTAGAAAAAAATAATTGGTTTTGGAGCTCTTCGTGATGGTTTCCAGATCTTTCTCAATTTGCACCGATTCTGTCTCAGTGAGGACAAGTATTGAAAACAGAACATAAATATGTATGCAGTTAAGTCTGCGGGAAAAAAACCAAAAACAAAAAAAGAACTACCGTTAATAGACCTAATTAGCAAGATGGGCTCGGCTCATTACTTATGTATTACATAAAGACAGCCCGGTCTACGCTCGCCTTAGTGAATCTAACATGTCACAAAGAGATTAAAATAAAACAAACGTACGGAAAAACTTAAGGAAGTTAAACAATTTCCTAAACACAAAGTTTTTCCCATAAATCTTTTATAGAAGGTACCATCGAGCCATGGGTACTGGGGCTGAAAGTTTGACCAAATATTATGCATACAAGTAAAGCTCTTTATAAGACTCCAAAGTGGCCCCCACCAAAGCTCACAACCGCACCTTTTTATTTCAAGCCCATGAGCTATATTAATAATCTAATGACCCACCCGCTTTTACACAGATTAATTTCACCAACTACTTCAGAAAAAAAACAATAGAAAATATTACGCACCAAATGCACTTGCGATTTAAAAAAAACAAAAAACAAAAAGAATCTCATAAAGCGCGGTAATCGGGAAAGTTTTTATCTGCCCCTTGACAACAGGAAAAACGGATTATTGGGGGTTGGGGCTGAACATTTGATAGAAGGTGTTGTCATCGCCACGACGAGTCTATGTGGCAGTTTTAGCTCGATAGCTTGACGGGTAGTGGATGAATTAGCCGCCCGAAGATTTTGCCACCCAACCAGTCACAAACAAAATCAAAGTTAATATAAACGTTTTTAAAAAGACCAACTAATTTCATAATAGGAACAAAACTCTCATTAGATTAAAGCTGTACAGACAGCATAATAGGAACAAAACTCTAGTTAGATTGGAGCTGTACAGACAGCATAATAGGAACAAAACTCTAGTTAGATTGGAGCTGTACAGACAGCATAATAGGAACAAAACTCTAGTTAGATTGGAGCTGTACAGACAGCATAATAGGAACAAAACTCTAGTTAGATTGGAGCTGTACAGACAGCATAATAGGAACAAAACTCTAGTTAGATTGGAGCTGTACAGACAGCATAATAGGAACAAAACTCTAGTTAGATTGGAGCTGTACAGACAGATCTAGCTGTGAGCGACATAATGGCATCTTCACAACTTGATTTTTAGTTTTGGACCTTCCTGTTTTGAAAGAGAGTTGGGTTGAAAGGGTGAAGTAGGTCAAACAGATTTTTAAAAAGTAGACCTGCTAAGTACAGGCAGGTTTATGTTATTTTTGACGTAGACGAAGCCGAGTAAAAATTATAAGGTTTGAATGCAACCTGGGAGACCTTGTGAGTGCTGGGACCTTGTTAGTGCTGGGACCTTGTTAGTGCTGGGACCTTTTGAGTGCTGGGAGATAGTGTGAGTGCTGCGGGACCTTGTGAGTGATGGGGACCTTGTGAGTGCTGGGACCTTGTGAGTGATGGGACCTTGTGAGTGATGGGACCTTGTAAGTGATGGGACCTTGTGAGTGATGAGAGATAGTGTGAGTGCTGGGACCTTGTGAGTGCTGGGGGACCGTGTGAATGCTGGGAGATAGTGTGAGTGCTGGCACCTTGTGAGTGCTGGGGGACCTTGTGAGTGCTGGGAGATAGTGTGAGTGCTGGGGGACCTTGTGAGTGCTGGGGGACCTTGTGAGTGCTGGGACCTTGTGAGTGCTGGGACCTTGTGAGTGCTGGGACCTTGTGAGTGCTGGGACCTTGTGAGTGCTGGGACCTTGTGAATGCTGGGACCTTGTGAGTGCTGGGACCTTGTGAGTGCTGGGGGACCGTGTGAATGCTGGGAGATAGTGTGAGTGCTGGGACCTTGTGAGTGCTGGGGGACCTTGTGATTGCTGGGAGATAGTGTGAGTGCTGGGACCTTGTGAGTGCTGGGGTACCTTGTGAGTGCTGGGAGATAGTGTGAGTGCTGGGGGACCTTGTGAGTGCTGGGACCTTGTGAGTGCTGGGACCTTGTGAGTGCTGGGGGACCGTGTGAATGCTGGGAGATAGTGTGAGTGCTGGGACCTTGTGAGTGCTGGGGGACCGTGTGAATGCTGGGAGATAGTGTGAGTGCTGGGACCTTGTGAGTGCTGGGACCTTGTGAGTGCTGGGGGACCTTGTGAGTGCTTTGACCTTGTGAGTGCTGGGACCTTGTGAGTGCTGGGACCTTGTGAGTGCTGGGACCTTGTGAGTGCTGGGACCTTGTGAGTGCTGGGACCTTGTGAGTGCTGGGACCTTGTGAGTGCTGGGACCTTGTGAGTGCTGGGGGACCGTGTGAATGCTGGGAGATAGTGTGAGTGCTGGGACCTTGTGAGTGCTGGGACCTTGTGAGTGCTGGGACCTTGTGAGTGATGGGGGGCCTCGTAAGTGCTGGGAGATAGTGTGATTGCTGGGAGTCCTTGTGATTGCTGGTGGACCTTGTGATTGCTGGGGGACCTTGTGAGTGCTGTCATACCAATGAAAAATCCTCGCGTTTAAATACATTTTTTTCAGAAATATTTTCCGAAATGAATACCGATTTTTCAACCCCCCCCCCCCCAAACTCCCCTCAAAAAAATGTATCAAATAGGTAAGATCGTTATCAAGATTTGTCTCAGAGGTGTCATGACAGAGTGAAGGAGTTGAAACCCCACCCCCACCTCAAACATTTAGGAGCGTTAAACAATTGACATGAATTATGATCATATGGTATAGAATGACGCCTTTTCTCTAGCCTAATTTAATGACACCCTCTATCTTGCCTGTTGAATGAAGCCCTCCAACCAGCCTTGTTGAATGAAGCCCTCCCTCTAGCCTTGTTTAATGACACCCTCTATCTTGCCTGTTGAATGAAGCCCTCCCTCTAGCCTTGTTTAATGACACCCTCTATCTTGCCTGTTGAATGAAGCCCTCCCTCTAGCCTTGTTTAATGACACCCTCTATCTTTCCTGTTGAATGAAGCCCTCCAACCAGCCTTGTTGAATGAAGCCCTCCCTCTAGCCTTGTTTAATGACACCCTCTATCTTGCCTGTTGAATGAAGCCCTCCAACCAGCCTTGTTGAATGATGCCCTCCCTCTAGCCTGGTTTAATGACGCCCTCCATCTAGCCTGTTTTAATGACACCCTCCATCTAGCCTGGTTTAATGACGCCTTACATCTTGGCTGTTTAATGACACCCCCCCCCCACTCTAGCCTAACTTCCAAGTTCAGTCCGATCATGTTGTGTAACGTTTTGTTTCAACCACGAATCAGTTACGTGTGTAACTTACACCAGCGAATGGTCAGAGCTCATCCGGGGAGTTTATTGATCTGATGGTCTAGGCTGTGACGTCACGACGTGGACACTTGCCTGTGCATATATCTATTTTACAGCAAAATCCCCATAGTTTCAGACGGCAGTAACTTTAATCTCAAATGTATGTATGCGTCATTTCAAAACCGTGAATGTCGGAGCGGGCCAGGTGCTGATTATCAGATCGGTATTTTCAACCGTCAGTAGTCAGACTAACCTGTTGAATCGCATTTTATAATGCATTATATCGTAAAGTATAGAATATATAGAAGAAGTATACAAAATATCTAAGCAGAAATAATTAAATCGGTTAAAAACAAAATGATATATGCATGTACTTACTTAACGCTCTCACTTTCACTACGACTAAACTACGTACCGTTAGTGCAACCAACAAGTACAACACACAGCAAATGCCACGCACACTCCAACACCTTGCTCACGCTTCGACGAGTACGACAAATTACGGCTACACACAATATCTTACCAGGTGCGGAAAACCACACGCGTTAAAAACACACTTCAGGTAATTCGATCGAATTCCTCCTTCAGAATTTATCAAAATATAAATCTCCAAAAAATGAAACACAAGAGACCACCTTACGATCCTCCAGTGGTTGCAGTGGGGCACGGGGCTGTTTCCGCTCCGCTGAATCCGTGGAGCAGCATATAATCCAAGCGTTGGGAGAAGATCTCACCCCCCCAAACTCACACCGCGGTGTAGTGCTCAGCGAAGATCCACCAGCGAATCATGAAACTTTGAACACTTCCACGGCGCGGCATCAGCGTGTCACAAACATATCCGTCGACACTAACAAGGGATGGATGCCACTCTAGTGCATCCAATATCTTTACAGGAATATCCTGATATTCTTATGTGGATATTTGGAACAGGTGGTTGGGGGCTGAGTGGGATTATGCAGGGGTGAAAAAAAACTATTTGAAAAGGGGGGGGGGGAACAAATTAACAAACGCCCCGGCTCCCAACAGACAGTTGTAAAAACCGGTGTCTGTATAAAGAACAAGACCGAAGTCGCAACCGAAACTGTGTTAGAAAACTCCAGGCGCGGCCAGAAGCAGCCCGCTCACTCTCTCTGTATGCGCTCACACCGGCACGCATGCCTCGGCGCGAACGTTCTAAATCCAGCCATACCGACGAGAACATAAAACCGCCTGTGGCCGTGGAACGGGGGACAAACGGTGGAGGTCGGTGAAGGGGTGGAGGAGAGGGGAGGGGGCAGGGATAAGGTGTCACAGTGGTGGTTGAGGAGGTAGGCGTCGGACGAGTTGTTGGGGAGGAGGAGGGGGGTTGGTGGTGGTGCGGGGTGCGGGGTGAAGCTGGTGACAGCACGAGGGTCGAAATACAACGAGAATGGCCATTAATTAGCAATGTGCTTACATAATCAATGGAAAAACATATAGTCTAGTGCGTGGCGCTCGTCTCCGGTACTGACAGCTAATGATTATACCTGCATGCTCGTCTTTTGAGGATTATAACAAGTACACACACATGTTGATGATTATAACCAAGTGCAAAGTCCTGTTGATTTTTATATCCGACTTCACACCTCTGTTGATGATTATTTTTAATTTCACACCCCTGTTGATAATTATACACACGTTCCCTCACATGGGATGAGATTGCGACTAAATTTAGAAATACAAAATAATCAATAAAATCCGTGTGTAGATTTAAACCTGAGACGAACATTATGATAGACGAGATCTCATGTGATAAACGAGGTCTCAGGTGATAGACGAGGTCTCAGGTGATAGACGAGGTCTCAGGTGATAGACGAGATCTTATGTGAAAAACGAGATCTCAGGTGATAGACGAGATCTCAGGTGATAAACGAGGTCTCAGGTGATAGACGAGGTCTCAGGTGATAGACGAGGTCTCAGGTGATAGACGAGGTCTCAGGTGATAGACGAGATCTTATGTGAAAAACGAGATCTCAGGTGATAGACGAGATCTCAGGTGATAGACGAGGTCTCAGGTGATTGACGAGGTCCCAGGTGATAGACGAGATCTCAGGTGTAGACGAGGTCTTAGATGATAAACGAGATCTCAGGTGATAGACGAGGTCTCAGGTGATAGACGAGATCTCAGGTGATAGACGAGATCTCAGGTGATAGACGAGATCTCAGGTGACAGACGAGATTTCAGGTGATAGACCAGAGCTCAGGTGATAGACGAGATCTCAGGTGATAGAAGAGGTCTCGGGTGATAGACGAGGTCTCAGGAAATAGACGAGGTCTCAGGTGATAGACGAGGTCTCAGGTGAAAGACGAGGTCTCAGGTGATAGACGAGGTCTCAGTTGATAGACGGGGTCTCATATGATAAACGAGGTCTCAGGTGATAGACGAGGTCTCAGGTGAAAGACGAGGTCTCAGGTGATAGACGAGGTCTCAGTTGATAGACGGGGTCTCATATGATAAACGAGGTCTCATGTGATAGACGAGGTCTCAGGTGATAGACGAGGTTTCATGTGATAAACGAGGTCTCATGTGATAGACGAGGTCTCAGGTGATAGACGAGGTCTCAGGTGATAGACGAGGTCTCAGGTGATAGATCTAATTTTTTTATAAGAGTAAAAAGGAACAACATACTTACAATTTGAATGAACCCTATTACCAGCGAGAGGTGGATTGGGAGGATACACTCCTGAATCGCGTTTGAGAATGGATTTGATTCCTGGCACGATAAAATTTTTATTTTCACCATTCTCTAACTTTAAAAAAATATTTTTACGGATTTTATTCTTAAATGATATCGTATGAAAATTACATCACATGTGGCAATAATTTTTCTTATAAAAAAGTATATAGAAATGTAATGTCGTACTTTCTGAAAAATGTATGTATGTATGTATGTATGTATGTATGTATGTATGTATGTATGTATGTATGTATGTATGTATGTATGTATGTATATATGTATGTATGTATGTATGTATGTATGTATGTATGTATGTATGTATGTATGTATGTATGTATTACGGTTTGAAAATATTTCTATAAAGCTCATATAAAAAAAGTAACATAGGGCCCCTGGATCAAAACAGAATGTTTCAAGATCGTTATAATAATTCAGAAACCTTTGCGGGCATGCGCACAACTCAACAATATTTATCGAAATGGCATAGATGGTTTAGGAGCGCATACGGATTTATTTTGTTACATAGCTCATTTAAAAAGAAAACCTTAATCAAAACGGAATATTTTAAAAGGGTTGTATTATTTCAGAAAACCTTTGGTGGTGCGCACATCATCCCACCAAAATTTCATTGCATTCGCATAAATGGTATAGAAGCGCATACGGAAATTATTTTTACAACGCTCATATAAGAAAAAAAACGAATTTAAGGCCAACGGCCAAAAACGGAATATTATAAAAGTGTCCTAATGACTCACAAACATGCGAGGGCTTGTGGATAACAACTTTCCAATGTTTTATTGAAATCGCATTAACGGTATAGGGGCGCATACGGGACATACATACATACATTTATATTTATATATTATATATATATATTACAAAAAATTTTTTTCGAAACAATGAAAATCCAACTCTGATGTTAAAGACTAACAATGTGGGAAAAGCTTATTAAATAATAGAGACAGGAACAGATTTGAGTGATTGCGTTTAAATTCACATGACATCACATCCCATTACATCCCATCCCATCCCATTACATCCCATCACATCCCATCACATCCCATCCCATTACATCCCATCACATTCCATCACATCCCCTCCCATCACATCCCATCCCATCACATCCTATCACATCCCATCCCATTACATCACATCACATCCCATCACATCCCATCCCATCACTTCCCATCCCATCCCATCACATCCCATCCCATCACATCACATCCCATCACATCACATCCCATCCCATCACATCCCATCACATCCCATCCCATCACATCACATCCCATCACATCCCATCACATCCAATCACATCACATCCCATCCCATCACATCACATCACATCCCATTACATCACATCCCATCCCATCACATCCCATCACATCACATCACATCTCATTGCATCACATCCCATCACATCATTCCCAACGATTGGATTATGCGTTCATGTAAACAATTTAAACAATGTGCCGCTAAGGTAATTAGATTTAGATACATTTGAAAGCTTTTTATCTTAAAAAAACAAAATTATTTTGTATTTGTGTTATAATATGCTCTGGATATTTTCACGGTCAGACGAGCCATGAATATTTGAGTTAAAGACAACAGATTCTCCGTAACCTTTTGCTACACTGTTTGTCATTGGATTTTTTTGTTATGAAGTGAAAATTAATGAAGAAAATGGCGGCCTTCACTCTTTTCTTCAATAATTAGCAATTCTCCTTCATCGGAGTCTCAAATTTTAGTTAGTGTCGGAGTAGAAATCTTTTATGTGACTTCGAATACATCATTATAATGCACTGAGAAGACGGTATTGGAGAAATCATTTATGTGACTTCGAATACATCATTATAATGCATCGAGAAGACTGTATTGGAGAAATCATTTATGTGACTTCGAAACATCATTATAATGCATCGAGAAGACTGTAATCGAGCAATCATTTATGTGACTTCGAATACATCATTATAATGCATCGAGAAGACTGTAATCGAGCAATCATTTATGTGACTTCGAATACATCATTATAATGCATCGAGAAGACTGTAATCGAGCAATCATTTATGTGACTTCGAATACATCATTATAATGCATCGAGAAGACTGTAATGGAGCAATCATTTATGTGACTTCGAATACATCATTATAATGCATCGAGAAGACTGTAATCGAGCAATCATTTATGTGACTTCGAATACATCATTATAATGCATCGAGAAGACTGTAATCGAGCAATCATTTATGTGACTTCGAATACATCATTATAATGCATCGAGAAGACTGTAATCGAGCAATCATTTATGTGACTTCGAATACATCATTATAATGCATCGAGAAGACTGTAATCGAGCAATCATTTATGTGACTTCGAATACATCATTATAATGCATCGAGAAGACTGTAATCGAGCAATCACTCGCAATTAAACAAATCAAAATAACACCTACGACAATGACGTGTTTCATAACGCAGTCCCTTGATTTAAGGCTCTGTACATTAATCAGAATCGAATTTGCCAGAAATCTAATAATGCTCCAAGATAGACTCTAAGCAATTTATAAGATAAATATACTTATACTAGCTACAACCCGCCCAACACTGGCAGTATCCCTGCTTGAATTTCCCATCTACCTAAGTTACTAGACGAAACGTTCATTCAAGTAACGCACATTATAAAATTCTCAGTTAGTGCTACCTCACCCCCCGCCCCCCCCAGTACGCCAACCACCCCCCCCCCCCTTAACTATACATTTTTACACCACCGATTTATTACACCAACTATTTCCTTAAAACAAAAGACAATCTTACACGCCTAGTGCACTGGCTGTATTTTTTATGAAACTCAATTGGCGCAGTTTTCGGGAATTTTATTTTGCGCACTATTGAACACAGCGTTGGTGACATTAATTGTAACATTGAAAATTGTGTATTTTGATGTTTAATACATTTTGTTGCTTATTTGAAGAGAAACTACCGCGTGTTTGTTAAAGGGAATTAAGCTGTTATTGTATGTGTCGGGTTCCTAAATATCTATAAATAAATACACATCTCCTACGTCCTGAAAATTGTTTACCTCCTATTAATAAAAGATAGATAATATTAAAAGTATAACGAAAAAAAAAAGATTGCCTGTCAAGACATTTTGAAGACCCTTAAAGGAAAAGTGGAAGACCTCCTGAAGAGCCACAGATTGGCTCATGTCAACGTTGCCATAATAGAAATCAATAATGGCACGAGTCCCCTCCCTCCTGTCTCAGCCTTGGAGTTTGTGGGAGACCGTGTACAACTGAAGGAGGGGGGGGGGGGGGGAAACGTTTCACTACTTGGATGACATTTCGCAATGAGGCGACATTTCGGGTCCGGTTCTGTAGCTAACTGGGTTTTCTGTTAGCTGGTCCACGGTAAAAGTCCTACTGGCATGGGTCCACGGTAAAAGTCCTACTGGCATGGGTCCACGGTAAAAGTTCTACTGGCATGGGTCCACTGTAAAAAGTCCTACTGGCATGGGTCCACTGTAAAAGTCCTACTGGCATGCTGAATATACCAACACACTCAGCTAAGTTGACTATGAAGCATGAATATTGGCTGAATTTTCAATATAACTTCAACATTTAAAAAATATATATACATATATATATATATAAATTTAAAATTAGTGCGTTCAACCCAGAGGCGTAGCTATTATATTTTGCGCCCGGAAACAAACTATAAAATTACCCCCCCCCCCCCAAACCAACCCTACCGTTTAATCACATTTTTCTATTACATTGAATAAGGAAACCAATTAAATTTTAATAAAACTTTGTATTTAAATAAGCAAATTTATAGAAATTATAGTACATGACCCCCTCAGTCACATGACCCACTCAGTCACATGACCCACTCAGTCACACGACCCACTCAGTCACATGACCCACTCAGTCACATGACCCACTCAGTCACATGACCCACTCAGTCACATGACCCACTCAGTCACATGACCCACTCAGTCACATGACCCACTCAGTCACATGACTCACTCAGTCACATGACCCACTCAGTCACTAGACAGGTTTACATAGTCTTCAAAAGATTGATTTTTTTTTATTTCACCGTCGCAAACTTGTCAATTACGCAATCAAATCTGTTTTTTTGCAACTTTTCTCTTTCAACGCTAAGACGATCCTGTCCCATTGACGCACGCAAATGCAGACAAAATAAGTGGGCTATCAGATCACACGTCTGTTTAGCCGCTGCACCGATCTTGTGACCGATTTATTACCCGTGTTTATTTAATATAATGTAACGTGATAAGCCTCACCTTGGCGCCCTTATAACTTGGCGCCCGGGGACATGTGTACCCCCTGCACCCCCTCGCTACGCCTCTGTGTTCAATCCAAAGGGGAAAGTGAAAAACTGCATGTTTAGAGCATGTAATGATGAAAGATGGGTTAAACATAACACTAACAGCACATAGCCCTAACCCATAAACATAAGACACATGATAACAGAGCTACGATATTAACACATAAACATAGCACACATGATAACACAGCTACGATATTAACACATAAACATAGCACACATGATAACAGAGCTACGATATTAACACATAAACATAGCACACATGATAACAGAGCTACGATATTAACACATAAACATAGCACACATGATAACAGAGCTACGATATTAACACATAAACATAGCACACATGATAACAGAGCTACGATATTAACACATAAACATAGCACACACGATAACAGAGCTACGATATTAACACATAAATATAGCACACACGATAACAGAGCTACGATATTAACACATAAACATAGCACACATTATAACAGAGCTACGATATTAACACATAAACATAGCACACATGATAACACAGCTACGATATTAACACATAAACATAGCACACACGATAACAGAGCTACGATATTAACACATAAACATAGCACACATGATAACAGAGCTACGATATTAACACATAAACATAGCACACACGATAACAGATCTACGATATTAACACATAAACATAGCACACATGATAACAGAGCTACGCTTTAAGCAGTGAGTGTTGCTGGTTGAATGTCGGTAGTAGTTCTTAGTGCCTTCCAATGATGTACGCATATTATGTTAATATATTCTTATATCATTAATGGCGGTACCATTTTAGCCAGAGGCATAGCTAGAGTGTTTGTGGAGCCGGCAGTCACGATGTATTGTTACCACACCCCGACCCCTCACTTTTTTTTTTCAACTCTGAAACCCATTTTAAAACCAACAAAATATCATGAACGCCCATAATGGCACAAACACTAGGCTGGTGCCCTTAGGACATTTGTCCCCCAACGCCCATAATGGCACAACCACGAGGCTGGTGCCCTTAGACATTTGTCCCCCAACGCCCATAATGGCACAACCACTAGGCTGGTGGCCTTAGACCTTTGTCCCCCAACGCCCATAATGGCACAACCACGAGGCTGGTGCCCTTAGACATTTGTCCCCCAACGCCCATAATGGCACAACCACTAGGCTGGTGGCCTTAGACCTTTGTCCCCCTCTACTCCCTTACCCACGCCTCTGATCATAGACGTCCTTCCGTTCCGAGTCCTTAAATACTTATTAAATTACATTACTATTATTGAACTTTATGCAAAAAACCTGGACGTGATCCTTAATGAAACAAATACCTATAGTGTTTGGAGTTTCATTTAGCTTACATTATTTAGCTTAGTACTAATTGCTCGAATGTCTCTCTTATTATTTATGTAATTCAGGGGCGGACAAGGATGTCTGGTTCGAATAATTGATTTGAATGTCATGAAATCAACGAAAACAGAAGCAAACCCTTATCCCTGGCGTAGGAATGGGGGGGGGGGGGGGGGTTTGGGGTTGGCACGTCACTATTTTTTCAGGGAGTTGGAATTTGAATCCACTTCACATCATTTATTTGGCTTATTTGTATGTGTGTGTTTTATTATTATTGTGAATTAGGGGGGTGACAAAGTCAAGAATCGCCATGGGCGTCACACAATCTAGCTACTCCACTGGCCCCAATCATATAATATTTTTCTAAAATAATGTTTACGTTTGTTTTAGAGTGATGAGCCATGAAGATGTCTGCTCGCTTTAAGCCGTGAAAGTCAGAGTGATGAGCCATGAAGATGTCTGCTCGCTTTAAGCCGTGAAAGTCAGAGTGATGAGCCATGAAAATGTCTGCTCTCTTTAAGCCGTGAAAGTCAGAGTGATGAGCCATGAAGATGTCTGCTCGCTTTAAGCCGTGAAAGTCAGAGTGATGAGCCATGAAGATGTCTGTTCGCTTTAAGCCGTGAAAGTCAGAGTGATGAGCCATGAAGATGTCTGCTCTCTTTAAGCCATGAAAGTCAGAGTGATGAGCCATGAAGATGTCTGCTCTCTTTAAGCCGTGAAAGTCAGAGTGATGAGCCATGAAGATGTCTGCTCTCTTTAAGCCGTGAAAAAGTTTTTTTTTTTTTAAGTTAAAGTTATTTTAAAAATTGTTACATCAGCATTTTTTGAACTAACGAATCGTAGGTGATATTGAAAATGATAACAATCACCTCATGACCTCGAAATGCCAGTGTGTGGATGGTATGCCTGGAGTCGTTGTAATCTTATGTCAAGCACAACTCCGCGGCAATGGTAAGTATGTTCTTTTCTACTTCCCCTCTTAACAAGTCTAAACGTTTAAAGGGCCATAGGCGATTTATCAAAACCCTCAAGGAAGCCTCGATATGATCATTTGTGGGCAGGAACACCCTCAAGGAAGCCTCGATATGATCCTATGTGGGCAGGAAAACCCTCAAGGAAGCCTCGATATGATCCTATGTGGGCAGGAAAACCCTCAAGGAAGCCTCGATATGATCCTATGTGGGCAGGAAAACCCTCAAGGAAGCCTCGATATGATCCTACGTGGGCAGGAAAACCCTCAAGGAAGCCTCGATATGATCCTATGTGGGCATGGGGTTGGGCACCACTGCGTTAATCCGCTTGAATGTTTTTGAATCAAGTGCAGTGAAACGTGTTGGTGGGACCACTGCGATGTTGATTTTTAATGATTTTGTTGCAAGGATTTTGTCAGCATTTGGGGGGACCACTGCGATTTTGAATGTAAATGACTGTTTTGTAGGTATTTTGACATTATTTGAGGGGACCACTGCTATGTGGACTTCGAATGACTTTTTTTTGCAAGTATTTTGACAGCAGTTGAGGGGACCACTGAGATATTGACTTTCAATGTGTTTGTGGCAAGTCCGCTGGGATTAAGCCAAGACATGAGCAAAAAAGCCCCAGGTTTTTGGCTGATGGTGCGCTGCTTAGCTGTACAGTTGACCTTTTTGGCACCGCAGACTATCTCCTCATCACCACCACCATCATCATATTGTGCAGGTAATTACGGGAATTCGGTAACTGAAGGACGCGGAGAGATCCGGACGGCGCGTATGAAGCCAAAAATATGTAATCACTGGAATAGATCACAGAGCAGTGTAAAGATGTAAATAATAGTTCGAATAATTCTCTTTGAACGCACCGTGTTGTAACACAAAATAGTGCGCTCTAAAAAATATTTCTTGAAAATTTGACGATTCTTTCATCATGTGAACTGATCGTTAAGGTTTTCATGTTAGAATACAGGTTGTACCACATCGACGTCACTTGAAATAACGCACGGTTTCTAGTTCAAGTAATGATGTAATTTTTGAAAGTCGACATTTTCTTTCGGTAATTTTCTGTTTGATTCTAGTTTTCCAGGGAAATTGGGAGAATCATTCTTGGTGTTTCAATTAATTGAAGATACATTGTGAACGTCCAAAACATCGATTTTATTATTTAACTTTTAAAATTGCGCTTTTATTTGTCAACCATCAAACACATGTATTAATCATCAATTTTTGTATCATGCTCCAACCAGGGCAAGTCCTACGGTTGGTGGCGCCCCGGGCAGGCTTACCTTTCACGCCCCTTTTGATTATAATCCTATACTTTTTTTTGAAAGAAAAAACAACTAAGTTTTAGGTAATGAGTATATTACCTGAGTTGTTGTTATTACCTAAGTTGTTGTTATTACCTAAGTTGTTGTTATTACCTAAGTTGTTGTTATTACCTAAGTTGTTGTTATTACCTAAGTTGTTGTTATTACCTAAGTTGTTGTTATTACCTAAGTTGTTGTTATTACCTAAGTTGTTGTTATTACCTAAGTTGTTGTTATTACCTAAGTTGTTGTTATTACCTAAGTTGTTGTTATTACCTAAGTTGTTTTTATTACCTAAGTTGTTGTTATTACCTAAGTTGTTGTTATTACCTAAGTTGTTGTTATTACCTAAGTTGTTGTTATTACCTAAGTTGTTGTTATTACCTAAGTTGTTGTTATTACCTAAGTTGTTATTATTACCTAAGTTGTTGTTATTACCTAAGTTGTTGTTATTACCTAAGTTGTTGTTATTACCTAAGTTGTTGTTATTACCTAAGTTGTTATTATTACCTAAGTTGTTGTTATTACCTAAGTTGTTGTTATTACCTAAGTTGTTGTTATTTTAAATCAGAAAAAAAAACTATTTTTCTCTTAAATTGCATTTGTACAGTATGAACAATTAGTCTACAGTGGGCAGTATGAACAATTAGTCTACCGTGGGCAGTATGAACAAATAGTCTACCGTGGGCAGTATGAACAATTAGTCTACAGTGGGCAGTATGAACAATTAGTCTACCGTGGGCAGTATGAACAAATAGTCTACAGTGGGCAGTATGAACAATTAGTCTACAGTGGGCAGTATGAACAATTAGTCTACCGTGGGCAGTATGAACAATTAGTCTACCGTGGGCAGTATGAACAATTAGTCTACCGTGGGCAGTATGAACAATTAGTCTACAGTGGGCAGTATGAACAATTAGTCTACCGTGGGCAGTATGAACAATTAGTCTACAGTGGGCAGTATGAAAAATTAGTCTACAGTGGGCAGTATGAACAATTAGTCTACCGTGAGCAGTATGAACAATTAGTCTACAGTGGGCAGTATGAACAATTAGTCTACAGTGGGCAGTATGAACAATTAGTCTACCGTGGGCAGTATGAACAATTAGTCTACAGTGGGCAGTATGAAAAATTAGTCTACAGTGGGCAGTATGAACAATTAGTCTACCGTGAGCAGTATGAACAATTAGTCTCCCGTGAGCAGTATGAACAATTAGTCTACAGTGGGCAGTATGAACAATTAGTCTACCGATGACATTTATTCCTATCCTTTAGATCAGCAAATCTTTTTTATTCCATGACGCCCACATGCAGTGCTTTTTCCTGTTTCGGAAGATCGTTGATGACGCCCTCAGCTCATGGCGCCCGAGCAACTTCCCGAGTTGCCGGTACCTTGAGCCGCCCGTGGTTCAAATGTTTGAGGCATTCACCATTGACTTGAACCACGTTGTAATATTTCCCATTTTCAAATATATATCTTTATTTTTTTAACTGCGATTTTATGCTGGTTACAGGGCCCACTCTATTACATTTACTGGCTCCAATCAGTGTCACGCATGCACACTGACCGTTGACTGTCTATTGTTACGTGATTCATTATCCTGCTGGCCATCAACTTGTAACAGACACTCTCTTCCGACAAGCATTTAACGCGGCAAGTTCCGGCTATTTGCGACACTGGCCTGGCGAAGGGAAGCTCCTGTAACTGAACCTGCTAACAATGGGGGCTCGTCTATGCCATTTCTTATCTTTCATTTCTCCATTTCGTGACATTTCCGCGTTGATGAGGACATTTGTATGAACCCAAGCATACAAACTTCGTGTAACCACTACTTTAATCTTTTCAACATCAGGGGAGTTGAGAAAATATTGCCCTCGCAAATACCATTTTACGGTAAAATGACAGTCCAAAAATTAACCATGGTGACATCAATTTGTAGCCATTTTAAGAAAGCATGAAGGCCTCAAAGTAAACATGTTTAAATGGAAATAGTCTCTTCAAATTAAAATGCCGAGTCTAAAATCTTTAAGTTTTTTTTTTTATTTGTTCATACTGCCCACGGTAGATTAATTGTTTATACTGTACAAATGCAAGTGCTTCTTTCTTTCCGTCTGCGCGTGTGCCAATTCTTCGGACGGCTAATTTGACACCCTTTCCGTCAACTGATCGAGCTGAAACTTGGCACATAGACTTGTCGCCAATAACAACACATTTTATCAAATGAAATAATTGGTGAAATAAATCTGCGGTGTAAAAGCGGGTGGGTCATTGGAATATTAATTTGCGGTGTAAAAGCGGGTGGGTCATTAGAATATTACTCTGGGGTGTAAAAGCTGGTGTGTCATTATAATATAAATCTGCGGTGTAAAAGCGGGTGGGTCATTAGAATATTAATCTGCGGTGTAAAAGCGGGTGGGTCATTAGAATATTAATCTGCGGTGTAAAAGCGGGTGGGCCATTAGAATATAAATCTGCGGTGTAAAAGCGGGTGGGTCATTAGAATATTAATCTGCGGTGTAAAAGCGGGTGGGCCATTAGAATATTAATCTGCGGTGTAAAAAAAATTGAAATGCTTTGAAAGGGTTTACACGAAAAACATTGTTTTTATTGGTTTTTTAATTCAGTACCAAATCATGTACAGATTATTGTGTATACTTTTCCTTTGTTCGGGTTGCTGTTTGAAAAGTCAACCACATGTGGTTGTGTCAGAGACGACAATGCTGCGTTAAAATATTCTGTATTAATGTAAGCGACATTAATCAGTAGTTTTCATGAATATGTATGTGTGTGTGTGCGCGCGAGTGTGCAGTATTGCGCGCTTGAGTGCGTCCACGTGTGTGTGTGTGTGTGTATGTGTGTGAGTGATAAATACGTCACAAACAGCAAATAAAGTCATACGACATCTGGATCAGTAACACGTTTTGTTAAGTCCATGAGGCGCAAACTCTTGTTTCATTACTCTAAATTACGGTAAAGAGTGTATGTGTTTGTTGGGGGAGATGTATGTGTTACAGTGTTTTAAAGGCTGAAGAAGATTTGTCCTCCTCTTAGTGGAGTCACGTGCACAAAAAGGACCATGGCTGCTGACTGTTATGCTTCAAATTTCAAGGGATATCCCCCGTTCACTGTCGCTCTCAGACCCACCACACTGACCTCATCTACTGACAGATTCTTCTGGTACACAAACGGGACAGGAAGTAGTGAATATAACATGGTAACGGAAGTACGTAGGGCGGATGTTCGGACGTCAGCGGGGATCTATAAGTTCATGATGACAATGTTTCAGTATTACAAAAGAAAACAGGTTTCCTTGTATGTAATTTATTATTACTGTGGCTGTATGTCTTTGTATGTAATGTATTATTACTGTGGTTATATGTCTTTTTTATGTAATGTACCATTTGTGTGCATATGTCTTTGTTTGTTGTTTTTTTGTGCATTGGGCGTTTTCGGATACGAAAAAGTCCTTTTTTTTTTTACAGTGCCAGGAAATAGAATTTTATTTTAAATCGGGGAGAGTTACAAGGTTGATTAGTTGTGCGCTTGACTTGATAGCTGAGAAGCTGAAATCTCCGAGTTGGAGTTGAACCTAGCCATATCTGTTATTTTTAGTTAGTATTCAAAATGCTAAGAACCTGAAATATTTACTGACCCAATAGAAAACCGAGACAGCAAACAGCCCCAGCATGTACACCTCTGCTACCTTGACGTGTGTGGTAGTAATAAGGTTTGTCACCTCTAAGAACGGAAAACGTCACAGTACACTACGTAATGTTACTATTTTTAGACACGTTGTTCGTAAAGTACGGCTAAAATTGATGCATTTCATTGTTGGTAAAATCTTCCGTTAAATATAGTTGATATGATATTATTCATACTTTTTTAACTACATGCATGGGCATCAATCCCCGCCACCTGCAAATGGTGGAAGCCAACACCCCCCCCCCCCCATGGCCTTTGTCAATTCTATGGGTCATGTATTGATGTTTAATTCGAGAGTTGATTATAAATAAAGACTATAGACCTATCAGTAATACACAAATTTACGACTAAAAGATTATTAAGGAATAAACAATGATAGCCTATTGATCAGAAACGATTACCACTTTGCTAAGAGATCAATAAATTTTCACATTTTTAAGGAAATTAAATGATCAGAATCAGTGATTGTTCAATAAAGTGATCAGAATCAGTGATTGTTCAATCAAGTGATCACGATTCAATGATTGTTCAATCAAGTGATCAGAATCAATGATTGTTCAATAAAGTGATCAGAATCAGTGATTGTTCAATAAAGTGATCAGAATCAGTGATTGTTCAATCAAGTGATCACGATTCAATGATTGTTCAATCAAGTGATCAGAATCAATGATTGTTCAATAAAGTGATCAGAATCAATGATTGTTCAATAAAGTGATCAGAATCAGTGATTGTTCAATAAAGTGATCAGAATCAGTGATTGTTCAATAAAGTGATCAGAATCAGTGATTGTTCAATAAAGTGATCAGAATCAGTGATTGTTCAATAAAGTGAAATCTGCCGGGGCATTTTTGTTATTCTCTTTAGTTTTAATTTCTGGTCACATGGCTCTCTGGCTGTGTGGTCAAAAATGTGCCTAAATCCCCAGCATTACCCTGTCACCAGCAGAAACAATGGCCTTGGGGTGCCAACATTGGTCAATTTTTTTTTGGTTTCGTCCCATTCCATTTATCGAGTATTTAATTTTTAATACTTCCTTTCAAATATTTATTTTGTTTTCTGGAACATTGGAAAGCCCAATTCAGATATGAATCAACTACTTCCCCCCCCCCGACCCTCACCCCACAATGTATACGCCCCGGGCTGTATGTCTCCTTCTAAAACGATCAGGGTATGCGGACACCTGAGGTCACCAGAGGTTTCGAACACTTTTTTGGTCAAAGCAAGTTCATGTCAGCGATCGTCAAAGTCGATGCAATCAAATGGACAAAACCTTACAGTTAACAAAATTCCAGATGCGTCTGTTAAAGTATGAGAACCTCTGGTCTAGACTCTTCCAAAGGGAAGGCAACTTCCCGAGAGTCCAAGTCTGGAATTGAAAACCACAAGTGCATAAACCTAGCGATAAATTCTCTGTCAGTCTGGGAGGAAGTGCGCCTCTTTTTTGTATCCTCTTCACCCATAAAATGGATTTAAATATACTTCTGATCCATTTATCCCACACTTCTGATCTAACATCCATTTATCCCACGCTTCTGATCTAACATCCATTTATCCCACACTTCTGATCTAACATCCATTTATCCCACACTTCTGATCTAACATCCATTTATCCCACACTTTAACATCCATTTATTCCACACTCCTAATTAAACATACTTTTCATCCAATAACATCTAACTATACTTTTCATCTCAAACTTGTGATATAACCATCTTTTTTACCCCACACCTCTGACCTCACCATTCTTTTCATACCACACTTCCGATGTAACCATGACTTTATCCCATGCTTATGACCTAACCATGGCATTATCCCAAGCTTATGACCTAACCATGGCATTATCCCAAGCTTATGACCTAACCATGGCATTATCCCAAGCTTATGACCTAACCATGGCATTATCCCAAACTTATGACCTAACCATCTCTTTATCCCACACATGTGTCCCACAGTCCTTGCTCGGGCGAAAAATGAATTAACGGGAAATTGCTCAATGACTCGCTCTCTCTCTCTGCTATAAATAGATGACCTACTCACAGAGCTTGAGTTCGAGTGGGGACTCATCATGTAGCGAACAAATGTAATTAATAGCCATAAACGAGGGACATCAACTTTAACATTCAGGTCACAGCACTGGCGGCCACCACTAGAGGGGGGGGGGTGAAAGGCGTTATAGCAAATTCACCCATAGCTGTTTTAAAAGATGCAATGGAAGATACATAGTCGGGGGACGAGAGAGACATATGGATAGATAGACGGGGGACGAGAGAGACATATGGATAGATAGACGGGGGACGAGAGAGACATATGGAGATAGACGGGGGACGAGAGAGACATATGGATAGATAGACGGGGGACGAGAGAGACATATGGAGATAGACGGGGGACGAGGGAGACATATGGATAGATAGACGGGGGACGAGAGAGACATATGGAGATAGACGGGGGACGAGAGAGACATATGGATGGATAGAGAAACAGAGAAATAAATAGTCCTTTGGGGTATTCCAATCTATGACAATCGTACATCCCTGTTCACTAATCTAAGATCAGACTGTGCCTCAGAGACAGCTCTTAGTGAAACTAAAGATTTGCCAGTTGCATCATTTCTTTTTTGTGTGGGGTCTGTTTTAAACCTCTTTCATTCTGCCATGAACTGTGTTTTAGAGATGCCCCGATTAGAAAATTAGCCGATTGCCGATTACCAGTACTAGATATTAGGTTCTGATCATACCTAGATATTAGGTTCTGATCACATCTAGATATTAGGTTCTGATCATACCTAGATATTAGGTTCTGATCATACCTAGATATTAGGTTCTGATCACACTCTACTCTTTAGAAGCAACATTTTAATCATTTCCCATTGCTTCTTTAATTTAACATTTTAATCAATAATATCTAATCTCTTAATCAAAGATTTAAATCAATAATCTCTACTCTTTTAATACAAGATTTAAATCAATAATCTCTACTCTTTTAATACAAGATTTAAATCAATAATCTCTACTCTTTTAATACAAGATTTAAATCAATAGTTTCCACTATTTCAATCAAGCATTTAATATATTTTCTGCATTTATTTAAATCAGCATCAGAGATTTAACTATAATAACCCCTTAATCCCTGTAATCCAGATTTTAAATCAATACTCTCTATTGTTGGAGACCAATAGTTAACTTAACACTCTATACAACTATATAATCCATATCTAACTCAAATCTCTCCACCTTTTCCCATTTCACGTTAAACGCAGAACTCGCAATTCCTTTGATCTGCCCCCCCCCCCAAATCATTCCAGCATTCTCTCATCCCTCTCTCCAGTCAACTCCTCCGTCCATCCCTTCCCTCCATCCTCCCATCTCCATTGCCATTATTGGCCAAGTAAACACTGCGCTCGCACGTGCGTTATCTCCTAGCGACATCACGTGTCTGTCCGCGAGGTGCCGTCTGGGATGTGTACGTCCATAAAACGCTGTTCTTGTGACCCCCCTCCTTTTTCACCTCACAACCTCCTTAGACCCCCTTTCCTCAGACATCGAGCACACTATCGAGGTCTTTTTTTTCCAATCAATCGCTAGACCCTCTTTGCAACGCGCTGTACATTTTTTAAAGACCATTTTTTTTTCCAATCGCTAAAAATACACTTTGAAATATGAGCCACTATGTGAGTTCTATTATTCAAAAAAAAAAAAAAAGAAAGCCAAGGTCACAGACAACTTTAAAAAGACTATATAAAACTAATAGATTGTCAGCAAAGACATTTTTTCAGCAAACAATTTAAACAAGAAAATT
This sequence comes from Omphiscola glabra, assembly GCA_964017045.1. NCBI lineage: Eukaryota > Metazoa > Mollusca > Gastropoda > Lymnaeidae > Omphiscola > Omphiscola glabra. Next base: position 31,694,923 of record OZ024799.1, read on the forward strand.
CATCTATAGAAGGAACTTTGCTCGTAGTGTTGGAAGGAGCGTCTAGTTTTTAAACAAAATAGACACTTAAAAGCTAGAATCGAGGAGATTGAAAAGTTTTGTTTTCTTTAACACAGTACATTTAAATTTACCTTAGGAAGAGTAGCGTAGCGACACGTTGTGCCACTTTGAGTTTGCGCCCCACCCACCCTACCGAGAACACTACATATAAATAAGACATTACAGTGTTCTATTGGCAGAGGGAAAACTTATTTGGAAATAACGTGGTGTTTTGTTTCACGTTTTCTTCGTCTTCTTCATTATTGTCACCGTACTACATATTGTCAGCGTACTACATATTGTCAGCGTACTACATATTGTCACCGTACTACATATTGTCACCGTACTACATATTGTCAGCGTACTACATATTGTCACCGTACTACATATTTTCACCGTACTACATATTGTCACCGTACTACATATTGTCACCGTACTACATATTGTCACCGTACTACATATTGTCACCGCACTACATATTCAATCTTTTAAGCCCCCGGGGCACAAAGGGCCCGAGCCTAGGTGTACTACAATCACCATCTATTGACAATGAATAGACAGCTATCTGTCCCTATGTTGACTGTATACAGGGCCTCAAGCGCCTTAATCCGTTTCAATTGCAACATAACAAGGAAAAACTACAGGGCAAATACAAGTTAGTGCCCAAAGCCATATTTGCAGTGGTGCATTTCCATTTTGGTCTTATAGTGAATGCACCACTCCAAATATGGCTTTGGGCACTAACTTGTATTTGCACTGTAATTTTACCAAAAACTGTTAGCGCAGTTTATTGTTAGTCTAAATTCAATTAATATATAATATTTTAATTATTATATCAGTGTTTCTATTTTTATGCCATATCGTTATTTTGTAACACAAGAGACATGGTCTCATTTTGTTCTTATTATAACAGTACCGGTGCAGCATGTAGCAGTATAACTTTGTGCTATCTTCATGTTGGGTGGAATCATTTGAGAGGCGACAAATGATAGATGTATCTGACGAGTGGAGGCAGCTAAATTAAGAGATCGTGTCCTGAGCTTGTGCTATAGGGCACTGCAATCGTCTGAAGAAGCTGAGGTTTTTGCCCATGTTAATCTTTTTCGCCTAGAAATTAGACAAATTGTCTCAGATACATACGTTCCCCCCCCCCCCCCCCACACAAATTCGCAACGCTACGCAGCCGCGTTCCCGATCTACAAGTTCTGCTTTATTTTCAGTTACCGGCTGATGCAATTCCCGTAAAAATTTCTTAATTTCTTCAACTCGCCAGGTCTTAAATGCTGTTTTCGCCATGTGAGCAGCCATCTTTGTTGATGTGAGCAGCCACTGTTATGTTACAGATGGTGTCTTGATGTGGCAGTGACTGTTATGTTACAGATGATGTCTTGATGTGGCAGTGACTGTTATGTTACAGATGGTGTCTTGCTGTGGCAGTGATTGTTATGTTACAGACTAAGCTGACCGCTATCCATAAATGAAAAACAACAGGGGAAACGGTTATACTGTATTCACAGTTCCTTGTATTAAATGGTTGCTTATCCTGAGTCCTAACTTTAGCGCGCCTAGACATTCTGAAGCATGCTTGTTTGCTGTTTTGGTGGAGGCCTGTATTACTGCAGCTGTCCCCTTGCCGGTATTACTGCAGCTGTCCCCTTGTCCTGTATGCTGCAGCTGTCACTTTGGCCTGTATTACTGCAGCTGTCACCTTGGCCTGTATTACTGCAGCTGTCCCCTTGCCTGTATTACTGCAGCTGTCACCTTGTCCTGTATTGCTGCAGCTGTCACTTTGGCCTTTATTACTGCAGCTGTCACCTTGACCTGTATTACTGCAGCTGCCACTTTGGCCTGTATTACTGCAGCTGTCACTTTGGCCTGTATTACTGCAGCTGTCACTTAGGTCGATATTACTGCAGTTGTCACTTTAGCCTATTGTACTGCAGCTATCACTTAGGCCTTTATTAATCCAGCTGACACTTAGGACAACATTATACCAGCTGTCTCACAGGCCTATATTATACCAGCTATCACATAGGTCCATATTATTCTAGCTGTCCCTTAGGCCTATATTATACCAAATGTCGTATGGGTCTATATTATTCCAGCAGTATCTGGCCTGCACTGAACTTGTTATTTCATCTCACCGTCCGCTATTACAAAGATAATATCTCTCCAATTCTACCCTTTGATTAATATTCCCTCTTTTTTGTTTTAGACTTCGCTCCATGTTTAGACCTATAAGAAATATTTACATTTAGCTGTATAATGTATAGGATTGACCTAATTAGAGATCCAATATCTCATACTAGTGAGTAGTAAATTATAGTAAAATCAAACAATGCTTTGCGTCATTTGCGTCAGATGTGCCGCTTACCTTATATATATATATATATTAAGCATTGCCGCGGACCGCCACCCCTTCCTACGCCACTGCTTACGCCCCCAGACCGCCACCCCTTCCTACACCACTGCTATCGACACCCCCCTCCCCACGGACCGCCACTAATTATTTATTTTAATTCAGGCAAGCGCCTGGATTTAAGCAATCGTTTTAAAGATCAGCTTACTACTATCTAGCCTATATCATTAAAATCGAATTTATTTTTTTGGAAAGTAATTTCTTACCATCCCACACCCCACTTTTTAAAATCTCATGAGCTACAGACAAATAAAGCAACAATGATAACAGAAGGATGGGTTGGGGGGGGGGAAGGGAGGGGGGAGAGAGCAAGGACACCGAATGACCGTTACTCTAATAATGGACGAAGAGTTACGGGCGCTCACGGATGAGCACGTGACTTCTAACGTGTTCGGACTATTATGCCATATGACTTTCGACCGTACCAATCCCCTTCCCGGCGCCTCCGACCCCCACGCCCCCCACTTCCACCCCAACACCCAACCATGACTATCAAGGCAGAGGAAGCGTTCTTTCTTGAGCCTCGTTTCTGTCAATGAAAACTCGCAAGTTAATACAACGCACGAGTCACGGGCAATCATTTAAACACACCCGATTAATCCGATGTGTTGACAGTTGAATAGGCAATGACAGATTTATTATACAAATAATATACCATCCATCCCGGTACGCCATCCCGACACACGCTTTGCCATCCCGACACACTCTTTGCCATCCTGATACACTCTTTCCCATCCCGACACACGCTTTGCCATCCCGATACACTCTTTGCCATCCCGATACACTCTTTGCCATCCCGATACACTCTTTGCCATCCAGATACACTCTTTGCCATCCCCATGCACTCTTTGCCATCCAGATACACTCCTTGCCATCACGATACACTCTTTGCCATCCCGATACACTCTTTCCCATCCCGATACACTCTTTGCCATCCCGATACACTCTTTGTCAGTTGATAAACCATTCATGAATGTAAATACTATCTTTCACTATAAAGTAGTTTAAGAAAATTTTAGAGAAACAGTAAAATCTAAATAATAAGATAAGTCACTGTCTTATATGGTCAAAATCATGAACACCTGTCCATCTCTCACGAGCAACAGGGGGTGGGGGCAGTGTTACACCAGTGCTGTCATTGTATATCTCAGAAAGGAATAACAGTAACTGTATTGAAATGTCGCTCTTTTGTTTGTGTCCCTTATTTAAAACACAACAAACCTATCACTTGGACTTCCTCATCATCGTGTCCCTTAGTCTTTTGACCGTCTCCGTCTTCTGCACTACGCATAGCGTCGCCCAGTTTAAGCCCCGTCCACTCTTTGATGTTATCTTCCCATCTTTTTTGTCGCCTTCCTCTTCTTCTCCCTCCTCTAGTTGTGCCCTGCATGATTTCTTTGGCGAGCCCTTATTTTCTTATCACGTGGCCATACCATTCAATTTTGCGTTGTTTTGTTTTTTTACAGGACTTTGACTTGAATGTTGTAAAATATAGCTGAAGCTAACTGATCGAGAAATCAATTCATAATGTATTATGCCAACAAACTACGTGTCTGTAAAATACAAACCAGGAAGAACTTCTCAAGATGCAATGGTCTAGATTTATTCCGAAACGTCTATGGTCTCAATTTATTTCTTGTCGGAAAATGATCAATTTAAAAAAAAAAATTTTTTTTGTTCATGCGGATCGGGTCAAAACTCACTCATCAAGTGACCATGGTCTAACGATTATCCTCTTTCGACCACTGTCTCAATTTTATTCATCATGTGACCAAAGTCACAATTTCGTCCTCCCCGAAACTAAAAACCCACAGTTCCATACGCTGCAGATGTTTAACAAATAGCTACACTAATTGCTAGATAAATAGTTTTATTTGAGAAAACGGTCGATTAGGCTGTATAAATAATAAATGTTGGGGTTTTGAAACGGTAGTTATGGCACAAAGGGGAGAAATGTTCAAAGCTAGAGCTTGGAAGATGAATATGAGAACGTGTAGCACTAGAGATGTATGTGTATCTATGTGTGTGTGTGTGTTTGTGTGAGTGTGTTTCGCTATGAGCAGCGGCATATCTAGCGATAGTTTCGCTCGAGAAAGGTCAACAGTTTTACCATCCACTTCCACAAAGCAACTGCATTTGGCCGAAAATACCGCACCTCCATATTTAGAAATAATGTACCGCCCGGGGCGTACCTCCCCCTACGCACCCCACTGCCTACGCCACTGGTTGGGATGGGAGGCTAGTTGCGTTCTTTGACTGACAGAGTCATTGTAGAGAACAAGAATGTTGGAGAACAAACAGTTGCTTGTAAAATCCATGGTTGAGCCTTACAAACAAAAAACAAAACAAAACACTCGTAATTTTAACTTTTGACATCATTATATTTAGTGACCTTACGACACTATGCTTGAATATCAAGTTTAATTCAGTCAGTCAATTGATATCATTATATTTAGTGACCTTACGACACTATGCTTGCATATCAAGTTTAATTCAGTCAGTCAATTTATATCATTATATTTAGTGACCTTACGACACTATGCTTGCATATCAAGCTTAATTCCGTCAGTCAATTGACATCATTATATTTAGTGACCTTACGACACTATGCTTGCATAACAATCTTAATTCAGTCAGTCAATTGATATCATTATATTTAGTGACCTTATGACACTATGCTTGCATATCAAGTTTAATACCGTCAGTCAAATGATTTCATTATATTTAGTGACCTTACGACACTATGCTTGCATATCAAGTTTAATTCAGTCAGTCAATTTATATCATTATATTTAGTGACCTTACGACACTATGCTTGCATATCAAGCTTAATTCCGTCAGTCAATTGACATCATTATATTTAGTGACCTTACGACACTATGCTTGCATATCAAGCTTAATTCCGTCAGTCAATTGACATCATTATATTTAGTGACCTTACGACACTATGCTTGCATATCAATCTTAATTCAGTCAGTCAATTGATATCATTATATTTAGTGACCTTATGACACTATGCTTGCATATCAAGTTTAATTCCGTCAGTCCAATGATATCATTATATTTAGTGACCTTACGACACTATGCTTGCATATCAAGTTTAATTCCGTCAGTCAATTGACATCATTATATTTAGTGACCTTATGACACTATGCTTGCATATCAAGTTTAATTCTGTCAGTCAATTGACATCATTATATTTAGTGACCTTATGACACTATGCTTGCATATCAAGCTTAATTCCGTCAGTCTATTGATATCATTATATTTAGTTACCTTATGACACTATGCTTGCATATCAAGCTTAATTCAGTCAGTCAATTGATATCATTATATTTAGTGACCTTATGACACTATGCTTGCATATCAAGTTTAATTCCGTCAGTCAAATGATATCATTATATTTAGTGACCTTACGACACTATGCTTGCATATCAAGTTTAATTCCGTCAGTCAATTGATATCATTATATTTAGTGACCTTATGACACTATGCTTGCATATCAAGTTTAATTCAGTCAGTCAATTGATATCATTATATTTAGTGACCTTACGACACTATGCTTGCATATCAAGTTTAATTCCGTCAGTCAATTGATATCATTATATTTAGTGACCTTACGACACTATGCTTGCATATCAAGCTTAATTCAGTCAGTCAATTGATATCTGAATACTTTAATTTACAGTTTCTCAGAGTGAAATATAAAGAGTATAGAAGATAAATTCGGTTTGAGGTTTTTTTTTTTTTTGGGGGGGGGGGGGGGAAGAGACAAGGACAAACCTTCAAGAAATAAAAAGACAAGTGACAATGAATTCGAGATGATTAACTGTCATCTGTAATCCAGGGACAATATCATCTTGAGCTTACCAGAAGTGATTTTTACAATGTACGCCATAGTGAGTTGGTCGACCATTCAGTGACTTGGTAGAAAATTGAGTGATTTATAAGAGCAGCCCCCCCCCTTCCCCCCGGGGGGGACTCTAGCCGGCATGCCCGTCCCTAAAATGGCATGTCGATAAACAGGCGTTTGCCACAAACCCCTTGAAACGTTACCCGGGGTACAGGATCACCGTATAGGGGACCTGCGCTTAAAGGCAAAGGTAACGCACGGAAACTGCGTTAGAAAGAGCAGAACGGCATGGTTTCCTACCAAGTGCAGTTGAAAATAATACAGAAGCATGTCGGGACATGATTACAGTTGCCGTATGGATATGAGGTGAGGGAACGTGGCGACCCTCACCGATGATTCTAAATATGTTGTCTTTGAGGGTACTGCTCCTAGGTGACCTCTTTTCTCTCTCAGCTGCGGTGTGAATTAGTGACACCGCAGAAAATCACGTTAAACACATTAAAGGGCGTCTGTAAAACAACTGCATGTCTTCCCGGGGTGGGAGGGGGGGGACATTAGAGACGTAAAATATATCCACCCCAGCCCAAGCAAGTCCGGCCCGGTTGCGTTTCTTCTCTGGTGCCGCCTCACGCGCATAGTGAATCGAGCGGAAGGATGGGTGAGGCTGTCTCAGGGGCGGAAAGCCCCCGGCGTGCCGCTTAGCGGCCTGACCGGAATAGAGACCACTGGGGGATTGGTTGATTGCCGGTTGGGAGTGGCGGGGTGCGCTGGGGAAGACTTAATGAGCGTCGGCTCGATAGTTTGCTGATTTTCTTAAGTAGATTAGATTAGAATAGAAGACTAGGGCCGTGCATATGGGGAGGCGAAACTACAACAAAAAAAAAAATTCCCGCCAAAATATAACAATATTGCATCTTCGGGCACCAGCACGTGCTAACTCGACACCGAGGCTTACGGTAATCCTGTATTCAGCTCACCGGTAATCCTGATTAAACGCCCGTCAAACAATCACCGAGTCTAAGCAAACCCAGCCCCGCAGACTCAGACTTTGTGCAGGTTAATGAGACGGCAAGAGATTCAATAAAAGATATCAATGCCGGTGAAACTTGTTTTACTTCCAGCACCTCCCCACCCCCGTCCCCGTCCTGCGTCCCCCTCCTCCCCTCGCTTCTATTTCTGACACCAGCTACTTCTTCTCCGTCTTCTCCCCCTTTTTATGTTTCGCCAAAGCAAATATTTCTAGTTGGTCCACCGGAGCTGAAAATCTATGTTCTCCGATTTCTGTTATAACAAACACCGGTGAACGGTGGTTCTCACGCCAGGGTGAAACGGATACACATTAAGATGTTCCTGTGTTTATTTAGTCATCAGGCGTTTGGATCCTACAACTCTAACAGTTTTCATTTTGATTTTTTTTTTAAATAATTATAAAAATAATTATAAACGATTGTAAAACCAATAACCCTTAAGCATGTCAGTATGTTCCATAAGTATAAACAATGAGATATTGCTTGTCTGAAATCTTTACTTTGACTTTGCTGAGTACTCAGATCAATATCAGCTAATTAATTATAGTCTTTATAAGTTAGAAAGCTTATGCGAGTTTCCTATAGTCGCAAACATCGTTAATGTTGAGTCTGAGCTGTCTGGAAACTTTCAAAATGTTCGATAGGGAATTGCTTTTTGATTATTTGTTCTCATCAGTGATTATTTGTTCTCATTAGTGATTATTTGCTGTTATCAGTGATTATTTGTTCTCATCAGTGATTATTTGTTCTCATCAGTGATTATTTGTTCTCGTCAGTGATTATTTGTTCTCATCAGATCACATTGTTAATTCCTTTCTTATTATGGGCAATGGATTTTCGTTTTACGAAAGGTGTTTGAAATATAAACGTTTCACGTATGTCTTTAGCATTTGTGTGCAGGACAACTGTCCAACATAAATGTGGAGACGACGACTCGAGATATAAAGAATACACAGCATCGTTCGTGCATGAATCGATGTGAAATAAATATGAAATAAATATCAAATAAATATCAAATAAATATTAAATAAATATCAAATAAATATCAAATAAATATCAAATAAATATCAAATAAATATGAAATAAATATCAAATAAATATCAAATAAATAGCAAATAAATAGCAAATAAATATCAAATAAATATCAAATAAATATCAAATAAATATCAAATAAATATCAAATAAATATCAAATTAATCATATTCAAAACTTGATCCTATTTCCCGCTGAACCTCAAATTTAAAAAGAAAACAACACACACACGTAATTTCTTACTCCCGAGAACATGACAATGTGATGTATCATAATGGATCTTCCACAGACTTTGCTGGAGTTGATTGCATGATACAATGTAACTGTAAGCACACATATTATTTTATTGAAAGATACAAAGCGCATTATCTGATTGAATGATACAACGTGTCAGCACATGCATTCTCTGATTGAATGATACAACGTGTAAGCACATGCATTCTCTGATTGAATGATACAATGTAAGCACATGCATTCTCTGATTGAATGATACAATGTAAGCACATGCATTCTCTGATTGAATGATACAACGTGTAAGCACATGCATTCTCTGTTTGAATGATATAATGTAAGCACATGCATTCTCTGATTGAATGATACAACGTGTAAGCACATGCATTCTCTGATTGAATGATACAACGTGTACGCACATGCATTCTCTGACTGAATGATACAACATATCAACACGCATTCTTTGATTGAATGATACGGTGTAAGAACACGCGTTCTAAGTAACTTACAGGCCAATAATGCATAAGTGTGAACTCAAAAGTTTGAGAATAAAATCCTGGTGCGTGGGGGGGGGGGGGGGGGGTACCAAAGCTGTGATCGTAGACCGCAGTAAATCTGATTGTACTTTAAGCTCTGTAACGGTAATTGTAGAGTTATTTTGAGATATTTGCTTGAAATAGCGATGTAATTTGAAACACAGACAGCCTGGCAACGGCAGTGTCGGATACAGCGATGGGAAGTGGGAAAATAACCCCGCCCCATTCCATCTCCCCACCCTCCCCCAACTCCTTTTCCTTCGTAGATTACAAGTTGCTGCAGAGCAAAGTATTATTAAAAGAAATTAACGCTTTTGGATATTTTGATCTATACAAATGGCGGCCATGAATTCAAAATGAACCACATTCCAACTAATAACAGGCTTTACTCAAGACGTGAATTTTAGAGTTACTGAGGTTATGATAGAGTGGAACATAACGTGGTGTTGCATGATCCACCAGGTCGCTCTCTCTCTCTCTCTCTCTCTCTCTCTCTCTCTCTCTCTCTCTCGTTCTCTTTCTCTCTCTCTAACTCTTTGTCTCCCTCATTCTCTCTCTCTCTTTCTCTCCCTCTCTCGTTCTCTTTCTCTCTCACTCTCAGTATCTCTCTGTCTCTCTTTCACTCTCTCTTTCTCTATCACTCTTTATCTTAGGTCTCGGCAGTAACAGCACCATTTACACCAAAGTGATGACGACAACACACATAAATGGGATACCACTGCTTATTCCGAGACGAGAACAGCTCCTTCTCTCCACCCTGCTCTCTTTAACCATTCTGTATGTCAGGCCAAAGCTTGGAAGAATGTCATAACATCTGAATGAACAGAGGAAGAATGTCATAACATCTGAATGAACAGAGGAAGAATGTCATAACATCTGAATGAACAGAGGAAGAATGTCATAACATCTGGATGAACAGAGGAAGAATGTAATAACATCTGAATGAACAGAGGAAGAATGTCATAACATCTGGATGAACGGATGAAAATGTCATAACATCTGGATGAACAGAGGTAGAATGTCATAACATCTGAATGAACTGAGGAAGGATGTCATAACATCTGAATGAACAGAGGAAGAATGTCATAACATCTGCATGAACAGAGGAAGAATGTCATAACATCTGGATGAACGGATGAAAATGTCATAACATCTGGATGAACAGAAGAAGAATGTCATAACATCTGAATGAACAGAGGAAGGATGTCATAACATCTGAATGAACAGAGGAAGAATGTCATAACATCTGGATGAACAGAGGTAGAATGTCATAACATCTGAATGAACTGAGGAAGGATGTCATAACATCTGAATGAACAGAGGAAGAATGTCATAACATCTGGATGAACGGATGAAAATGTCATAACATCTGGATGAACAGAAGAAGAATGTCATAACATCTGAATGAACAGAGGAAGGATGTCATAACATCTGAATGAACAGAGGAAGAATGTCATAACATCTGGATGAACAGAGGTAGAATGTCATAACATCTGAATGAACTGAGGAAGGATGTCATAACATCTGAATGAACAGAGGAAGAATGTCATAACATCTGAATGAACAGAGGAAGAATGTCATAACATCTGGATGAACGGAGGAAGAATGTCATAACATCCGGATGAACAGAGGAAGAATGTCATAACATCTGGATGAACAGGAAGAATGTCATAACATTTGGATGAACAGAGGAAGAATGTCATAACAAATGGATGAACAGAGGAAGAATGTCATAACATCTGGGTGAACGGAGGAAGAATGTCATAATATCCGAAAGAACAGAGGAAGAATGTCATAACATCTGGATGAACAAGTAGAATGTCATAACATTTGGATGAACAGAGGAAGAATGTCATAACATCTAGATGAACAGATGAAGGATGTCATAACATCTGGATGAACAGAGGAAGAATGTCATAACATCTGGATAAACGGAGGAAGAACGTCATAACATCTGGATGAACAGAGGAAGAATGTCATAACATATGGATGAACGGAGGGGCGAGGAACATCTTTTATTCTTAAACTGTTTTATTTAATTTTTAAAGTGCTCTCGAAGCGCAATCGTGTGTTGTCTTTACGTGCCTCTCTCTCTCCCCCCCCCCCCCCCCCCCCCCGTAGCAACGGTCCTGTCATTTTTTTAATGAAGCTAGGACTTTTAATTGTTTGAAACGTTCAATGTTTATTGGGGGGTGGGGAGAAGAGGGTTGGGGGGTCATCTCAAGACTCCGATTGCCGTAAAATAGCGAACGACTTAAAATGAGGGTAAATTAATCCAGTTACCCGACTAAGGGTATTTAATATTTCTGTCGAATGTTACGACTATTGCCATCAAATGTCAAGACAATTGTCATCAATTGTAACGACTATTACCATCAAATGTAACGACTATTACCATCAAATGTAACGACTATTACCATCAAATGTCACGACTATTACCATCAAATGTCACGACTATTACCATCAAATGTCACGACTATTGCAATCAAATGTAGCGACTATTGCCATCAAATGTAGCGACTATTGCCATCAATTGTAACGACTATTGCCATCAATTGTAACGACTATTGTCATCAATTGTAACGACTATTGTCATCAATTGTAACGACTATTGCCATCAAATGTAGCGACTATTACCATCAAATGTAGCGACTATTGCCATCAAATGTAGCGACTATTGCCTTCAAATATGTTATTAGTTCTGGTCAATTAATTGGGGATTTGTCTTTCTCTGGGGGAAATTCGGAAATTACGATTTAAAGCAAAAAAACCGTTCGATCTTAGATGAACGACGCCGACACGAGGAACTTTTCTTACAGCAAGCCACCAAATAGTACCTGAGTACAGCCAGCCACCACATAGTACCTGGGTACAGTCGTCCACCACGTAGTACCTGGGTACAGCCAGCCACCACATAGTACCTCGGTACAGCCAGCCACCACATAGTACCTCGTTACAGCCAGCCACCACACAGTAGCTCGGTACAGCTAGCCACCACACAGTATCTCGGTACAGCCAGCCACCATAAAGTACCTGGGTACAGCCAGCCACCACACAGCAGCTCGGTACAGTCAGCCACCACACAGTAGCTCGGTACAGCCAGCCACCACATAGTACCTCGGTACAGCTAGCCACCACATAGTATCTCGTTACAGCCAGCCACCACACAGTAGCTCGGTACAGCCAGCCACCACACAGTATCTCGGTACAGCCAGCCACCATAAAGTACATGGGTACAGCCAGCCACCACACAGTAGCTCGGTACAGCCAGCCACCACACAGTAGCTCGCTACAGCCAGCCACCATAAAGTACCTGGGTACAGCCACCCACCACACAGTAGCTCGGTACAGCCAGCCACCACACAGTAGCTCGGTACAGCCAGCCACCACACAGTAGCTCAGTACAGCCAGCCACCACACAGTAGCTCAGTACAGCCAGCCACCATAAAGTACCTGGGTACAGCCAGCCACCACACAGTATCTCGGTACAGCCAGCCACCATAAAGTACCTGGGTACAGCCAGCCACCACACAGTATCTCGGTACAGCCAGCCACCATAAAGTACCTGGTACAGCCAGCCACCACACAGTAGCTCGGTACAGCCAGCCACCACACAGTAGCTCGGTACAGCCAGCCACCATAAAGTACCTGGGTACAGCCAGCCACCACACAGTAGCTCGGTACAGCCAGCCACCACACAGTATCTCGGTACAGCCAGCCACCATAAAGTACCTGAGTACAGTCAGCCGCCTTAAACCGACAGTGCCCCGAGGTGCACATTTTTCTGACAGAATATTAAAATGGCGCCCCCCCCCCTTCTGATGGCCAAAGCTTGCAGTATCGATCCGCAAAAAGCGGGTTATTATGGTATCCACGCTTCAATACCCCCACACCCCCGCTTTAATTTAAATACATTTGATGCCTTTGGGTAAAGTAGAATGTATCGAAGCATCTGCTCCAAAGATACCGCTAGTGTGTCTCGCACTAGACAGGATGTGTTAAACATTGAAAAACTTGGGGTTTTTTTTGGGTTGGTGGTAATGGAGAGGTTTGGGAGCCGGGTTTGGGGGTTGAGTGCCGGGTTTGGGGGTTGGGTGCGGGTTGGGGGGGGGGAAGGATGATATAACACTTTAATGTACAACTTTCAGTTTTCGGAACACCCTCTATTCTCGGAATATCATTCTCGGAACGAATGTTATTATAATGTCTATTATAATGTCACGCAGCGTTTTATTGTAAGTGAACTAAATTGCATGCAGTGTTGAAGCCTGACGTGTAAAGTCGTATTAAAGGGACACTTTTTATTTGAATGCAGTAGGGTTATGTTTAAAATGTCTCCTTTTATGTCAGCATAATCACTTGCTCAATCGTATATTGTTTTAAACGTGCTCAATCATATATCGTTTTAACTGGGCTCAATCATAGATTGTTTTAACTAATACTTTTGAGGACGTTTCGTTTCTTCCATTTAGAGCTATTGCTTAGCTGTGCTTTGCGTGAAAGTAATGATTTGTTAATATTAAAAAACACATGTATTTCAATTACAGCGTCACGTGACCAGTGCAGCGTCATGTGACTAATTACAGCGTCACGTGACCAGTACAGCGTCATGTCTAACACCATGTCTCTCGATAATCATATATCCCACATTTGTCGCTCTGCATTCACCGGTATCCGTCAGATCAGCTCCATCAGCCACTACCTCACAATTAGTGCAACAAAAACCCTAATCTGTGCTCTTGTTCTCTCTCGTCTTGACTACTGCAACTCTCTTCTGTCAGGCTCACAAAAACACTTCTTAGAAAAATTGCAAAAGGTTCAAAACTCAGCAGCTAGGCTAGTTCTAAAGTCAAAAAAATATGATCACGTCACACCACTACTTCATTCACTTCATTGGCTACCTGTACAAGCACGGATTGATTACAAACTCTCTGTTCTCTGCCACAACTTTTTCTCGAATTCTTGCCTTTCCCATGTAACCGAACTTCTCTCTGTCTATTCACCTCTTCCACGGCCTTAGCTCCTCTGCAGACGGGCGTATTGTTTCTGTCCCCAAGACTCGCACAAAAACATACGGTGAACGATCTTTCTCTTTCTGTGCCCCCAAACAATGGAATTCTCTTCCAATACACATCCGCAATATACCAACCATTACAGCCTTCAAAACTGCCCTCAAACTAATCTCTTTAAACTCTACTATCCTGACTGATTCCCCCCTCCCCTGACCGATAGACGATACTGCTGGTTGCCGTCCATGGCTTGACATTTAAAACGTTATGGAATGGTTGGCGCGAATACACATTTGTTTTGTTTTATTTAATTAATTATGTTAATTTTTAGGTTTATGATTATATTTGTTAAATTGTATGTACAGCGTGGTGAGCCCAGCCCTATGCTGGGGTACCACACTTTATAAAACTACTACTACTACTAATAATAATAATAATGATAATGTCACCAGTACAGCTTTGTGTGATTTTCAATTCTTCATTTATGATTAGTGCAAAATATTCTAAGTCCACGTTTCATCCAATGTCCAGGTGTCCCCCTATGTCAAGGTATGATCCTATATCCATGTGTTATCCAATTTCCAGGATTCATCCTATGTCACGATGTCATCAAATGTCATGGTTTCATCCTATGTCTAGCTGTTTTCCTTTTGTTGTCATATGAATTTCAACTCACGTCTTTAAAGGTTCTGCCTACTTCACCCTTCACTCGATCACATGTACAGGTGTCGTGACCTTGACCTCCATCCCACCCCCACACGTCGTATTTTCAAATAACTTTGCCATTTTCGTGTATCAAACTGCTCTTGAAATCTGAAGACATGACAGTGTTGTCACAACCACTGACACTACTGACGCGTCACATTGGACACACGAGCACAGATTAATGGCATGTTAACATGTCAGGATTTTTTAAGGATAAATTAAATCTAGTTTTTGTGTTATATCAGGTTGTGCGCATTTGTGTGCAGTTATGTGAATTTATTGCAGTTGTGTGCAGTTGTGTGCTGTTATGTGCATTTATTGCAGTTGTGTGTATTTGTGTGCATTTATTGCAGTTGTGTGCAGTTATGTGCATTTATTGCAAGTGTGTGCATTTAGTGCAGTTGTGTGCATTTGCGTGCATTTGTGTGCAGTTATGTGCATTTATTGCAGTTGTGTGCAGTTGTGTGCATTTAGTGCAGTTGTGTGCAGTTTTGTGGATTTGTGTGTAGTTGTGTGCAGTTTCTCTCTGCGATGCTTTGATATCAAGATAATGTTACTTTCTTTTTCATTTTTTTGGGGGGGGGTGGGGGGGAACATTCTGACCACCGTGTTTATGTTTAGTTTCGTGTGTTCCTGTTTTGTGTGTGTGAATGTGTGTGCAGCACCGTCTCAAAGCATGACCCAGGGTCCAACTTTTTAGGAGACTCACTCTTTTGGAGACATCATACTTTACATATTGTTAATGAATTTTGAAAAAATTTGGCATTTTAAATTGATTTAAAAGTCAAAGGTCAGCACGTTTCCCAATGTTAACCTACTATATTATCGGCACATTCCAAAATTAATATTATAAATGCGAACTAAATGTTGGATATTTCTTAAAGGGGAATAACTCTCGTCAACAAGTTTTTACCACACGTAAATCGAAAAAGGAAAGTAATAATTTTTGTTTTCAATAATGTATGACTATGATGTTAGTCCCGAGCGCCGTCTTAAGGCATGGGCACACTGCCCACTTGCCCAGGGTATTACGCCTCTAGTTGGCCTCATGCTCGAGGATCCTAATGCCTCTAGGGGGCCTCTCGGAGGCATCACGCCTCTAGGGAACCTCGCGCTTCTCGTGACATCATGCTGCCAATATTATTAGTGAATATTGACATATTTTTCGCAATGTGTACATCTTTTCAAATGAAAGAAGTGGCAAGACCGTTTCTCCAGTTTATTTAAACAAGTTTTGCGATTGTCACATCAATTCAAATTTTTTTTGTACCCGCTTTAGAACAAGTTTCTTTTCATAAATTCTCGATTTGAAAATACCATTTAATCAATTTCTTGATGGGGGGGGGGGGGGGGGGGGGGGAGGAGGAGGAGGAGGAATAAATCAAACGATTCTTACAAAAGTCACAAAACTTTCATTATTTAGTCATTTAAATGCAGAAGGTTGTAATTGTAAGAAATTCCAAATAAACTTTTTAAGTTACAGCATTTGTTTGGAAATTCCCGCTGTCTCATTTTCCTTCAGATAAATCACACATTAACAAATATATGACGTCTTTTAGAAATATTTCCTTTCTTCTTCTTTTTTTTTTTTTAATACATTTAGATACAATTTATTTTTAAATGTTACCAGTTTTAAATAGCCATGTAAAATATATAGACCTTTTATACTAAACAGTATTTTTCTCATTTTTTGTAAGTGTACATTTTGGGAAAACCAACCAAAGTTTTTAATTCAATCGACAATTATAACTGAATAAATCGTTTGTCAATTTTTTTTAGTGATTAACTGTTTTGAACTGATACATTTTAATCTGTTAAAAAAAAGAAACAAAAAACCCTAGGTCGTAATGCTCTTTATAACATTCCTTGAAAAGTCATCTACAGGCAGCCGTTCCGTGGAAAAGTGGTGCCCAGGGCGCACAAGTAAGACTATTTTTCCACCCGTGTATATGTGACGTACATGGGATTTTATTGTTAAATTAACGATTAAAGGCCTATCTTACGACGATCCCGCCCACCCCATGGGGGATATTGTCGCCAAGGGTGATAGGCCATGTAACCCCACCCCATTTCGCACGGCCCTGATTACATAGAAGGCTAGGGATCTCAGTGCATTTATTTGTCCTCCGGTGCTGTAAAGACAGCCCTGTGTGAGTGTGTGTGTGTGTTTTTCTGTTGCTTAGTTTGGTCTAAGATGTTTCGGTGCTAGAGTCTCTACCACCATCCATCCGTTCCAGGCGGTGCTTTAAATTATAGAGATGTCTACAGTTTCAAGATCCGTGGATATTACAGGGTGGCACGGTGCACCAGGAAGCATCATATTATATTTATAGCCTCCCGGACGGATGTGGAGACAGATGTGGAGGCTGAGTTCCAAATGTCGTGGTTTATCACACTAGGTTCACGGCCTGTCTATCCGCCGGCAACCGACACCTGAATTTTAAATTAAAATAAAAACGTAAGACTTAGAAGATAATGGTTCATCTTAAATGTCCAGAGGCTTAAAATATTGATTGGTGTACACACCTATGCTTATATGTGATAAGAGGGAAAGCACATTTAACAAATCAACGATAAAAATGTATATCTTTGTTCTGAAACCCATCGGGAAAATATACGGACCAACAAAGGAGGAATATGTACGGAGAATGCGAAGCAACCAGCAACTGTACCGGCTATATCAAGATCCCAAGCTAGAAGCAGAAACAGTAAAGGGCAGGAGCTACGCTGGGCGGGACACGTAGAAATGACAGATGAGGTAATAGGGCGGACCACACAGAACCCAAAAAAATAGGGCTGAAAGGCAGACCTAGGCTTAGATGGATGGGTTATGTGGAAAAAAGATCTACAGCAGTTGGGAATCCAAGCACGAGGAGAACGAAAAGCATCGGTTAGGTCTAAGTGGAAAGGATGTTGTGAGGCAGGTCAAAGTCCTACATGGGCTGTATCGCAAGAAAGGTGGATAAGTGTTCTGAAACACATGGGTAGTGCTTAGAAATGTAAGCTGGAAAAAGGAATATATCTACCTTTCAATATAAATATCATATACTTAAAAGTGAAAAGACTTTTTTAAAATGGAATCCCCCCCCCCCCCCCCTTTTTTTTTTCCCCTCGAAAATGTTACTTTTTTTTTTATACATGTTTGAATCGCAGAAACAATGGGAAAATTTTTTTAATACCTTTACGAGTGTAGTTTATTAAATTAAAACATCATGGTAGGTTTGAATTCCCAAAGCTGTATTGTAGTGGAGTTTTATTTTTTATTTTTTAAAATATTTTTGTAGCTAAAAGGTTTAGTAAACAGGCCGATTGATGAATGTAAGGGCCGGCTACTGTGTTTAATAAACAACCGATTGATGAATGTAAGGGCCGGCTACTGTAATAAACAACCGATTGATGAATGTAAGGGCCGGCTACTGTGTTTAATAAACAACCGATTGATGAATGTAAGGGCCGGCTACTGTGTTTAATAAACAACCGATTGATGAAAGTACGAGCCGGCTACTGTGTTTAATAAACAACCGATTGATGAAAGTAAGGGCCGGCTACTGTGTTTAATAAAAAACCGATTGATGAATGTAAGGACCGGCTACTGTGTTTAATAAACTACCGATTTATGAATGTAAGGGCCGGCTACTGTGTTTAATAAACAACCGATTTATGAATGTAAGGGACGGCTACTGTGTTTAATAAACTACCGATTTATGAATGTAAGGGCCGGCTACTGTGTTTAATAAACAACCGATTTATGAATGTAAGGGACGGCTACTGTGTTAGGTTTTCTTTTCCTCACCAAGATTATTAAATGAGCTGAAAAATTAACTGTTTAACAAGTTTAAAATATATTAATTTTTTTTTGGGGGGGAGGGGGCAGAGAACATGCTCGCAATGTAACAAGTCTATGAACGTTATAGTTTTGTTGGGAGGAGGGGAAGGGGAGAGAACATGCTCGCAATGTAACAAGTCTATGAACGTTATAGTTTTGTTGGGAGGGGGGGAGGGGGAGAGAACATGCTCGCAATGTAATAAGTCTATGAACGTTATAGTTTTGTTGGGAGGGGGGAGGGGGAAGAGAACATGCTCGCAATATAACAAGTCTATGAACGTTATAGTTTTGTTGGGAGGAGGGGAGGGGGCAGAGAACATGCTCGCAATGTAATAAGTCTATGAACGTTATAGTTTTGGTGGTGAGGGGGGAGGGGGGAGAGAACATGCTCGCAATGTAACAAGTCTATGAACGTTATAGTTTTGTTGCGAGGGGGGGAGGGAGGGAGGGGGGGAATCATTTAAAAATTATTTTTAAATGGTCAAACAGCGATTGTTTTGACAAAAGTACCTCATTGGGTCTAGGTTTTCCCAACCTGTGGTAGTGGAATCCCAAGTGGGTCCAAGATGGAATTTCAAGGAGGGAGATTGATGATTGCGAAGGAAGAGGTTTATAAGAATAAGGGAGCAATGGATGTATACGTCTACTCCAATAACTGTTGACTTTATGTAATCGGTGATCATTTAAATTTCAACATTGTACTGCTCTTCTTTGTTTTCATTTTATTTATTTATTTATTTTTCCACTTTAAAATGCGTGGTTACTTTTAAAGGGTTGATAGACCGTCAGACTGTTCGTCACACTGTTCGACAGAAAGTTCGTCAGACAGTTCTTCGGACAGTGCGTCAGACAGTACGTCGGGGTGCGAGGTCTAAAAGAATAATTTGAAAGATTATATTTCCATTAAAATTCACAGAAGCGGTCTGTAATTGAGGCTGATGAATAATAATTGCGTGGCGAAGCAGTGAGCTGGAACGGACTAAAACAAGAGTAGTTGACGTCAGAAGGGCGTCATCACCAAGCGCGCTCAAGTGTGTTTAAATGGGGGAATGCTAAATAACTGTGACATAAATCGGCATTCTCAACCTGGGCCATATGGCCCCACAGAATATTTATTGGGCCCCACGATAACTTCGAGGAAAAGAAAGAATTTGTGTCTGTATAAAGAGAAGTGTTTCGTAGGAAGAACAAGGGAGTGGGGCCACCTATAGGTAAACAACAGGGAATAGGGTCCACGGGGGGGGGGGGGGGGTAAAGACAATTATAACGTCGCCATGAGAAAAAAAAGCTTGAGAAACACTGCAGAAGATGACGCTATAAATACCCGCGCGAACGTTGTTGTTTTTGAAAAACCGAGAACCATCGAGACAAAACATGGTGTCCTTGATCTTAAGTGTATCCAACATCGGTAGCATCGGTAGCATCAGTAGCATTAGTAACATTAGTAGCATCGGTAGCATCGGTAGCATCAGTAGCATTAGTAACATTAGTAGCATCGGTAGCATCAGTAGCATTAGTAACATTAGTAGCATCGGTAGCATCGTTAGCATCGGTAGCATCAGTAGCATCAGTAACATTAGTAGCATCGGTAGCATCAGTAGCATCGGTAGCATCGGTAGCATCAGTAACATTAGTAGCATCGGTAGCATCAGTAGCATCGGTAGCATCAGTAGCATTAGTAACATTAGTAGCATCGGTAGCATCGGTAGCATCGGTAGCATCAGTAGCATTAGTAACATTAGTAGCATTGGTAGCATCGGTAGCATCGGTAGCATCGGTAGCATCAGTAGGATCAGTAGCTTCAATAGCAAGATCTGCTAAGGAACGTCTCCTTAAAGAGAGATATAAACAAAGCAAAATGCCAACAAACAAACTCTAGATCGATATCTGGCGATCTGTTTTACATTAGCCGAGTTGAACAAAAGCACGTCGCCACTTGTGTTGTGTCTTCAAGATATTTTTATCCATTCCAAAACGTGGCAGCCGCCATTCGCCTATGTAAAATCAATACCCGACTCGGTGTTGCTTTACTCAATGGAAAGTGGTGAAAGAAGCCAGCATTTCAGATCATTTGTGCATGGCATTGAGACAAAGTAGTCGGTACCGTATTTTCGCGTATGTAAGACGCGTCTTATACAAAGTTTTACGTACCCCACACCCAGGGTGCGTCATATATATGGGTACATCTTATGTAAAGTATTTTTTTACACAAATCGTCAAAACCCGCGGTAATGAAGCTTAGTTTACATCCGACGGGTGGTGAAACATTTCACAAATTGTCATTTATGATAAAGGAAAGGAAACCACTGGGACATAAATTGCAGATGCAGGGCCAGATTAACCATTAGGCAAACAAGGCACGTGCCTTGAGCACCAAGCGTTTGGGGGCACCACAAGTCCTCAAGAAAAATTATTTTGAACAAATTTAAGTCCAGAAACAACTGAAAATGCTATGAAAATGAAGAAATACATTATAATAAAAATTCACATTCAAGTTTGGTACAATCTTGAATGCTTAAAAATTAAGCGCATAATAACACCAGGTGTAGATTATAAGTCAACTTTGACCCGTAATCGTAAACGAACGACTGCGGTCATTGATGGTGATGCCCCTGAGGTATCTCTGAATGCCATAGACAAATTTCGTATATCTGCATTCTACGCTATTGTTGACAAACTTGAGACAGAAATGAGTAGACCAGGACAAGTATATAATGATGTAGCAGTTCGATTTTCTTGTTTGGTCGATGTATCCCTATCACAAACATCTCAGTGTTGTGAAGAGCTAATAAATACTTATCCTAAAGATCTGAACAATAATTTATATACTGAACTACAACAGTTTCATTCATATATTCGCCACAAGTTTCCTGCATCAAAATCGGAAAACAACATGTTCAATCATGGAGAATTATACAAAGTAATAGTTAGAGACAACATCGAGTGTGCCTTTCCAAATGTTGAAATCGCCTTGCGCATATTTTGAACATTAATGGTTACTAACTGTTCAATTGAGCGCTCTTTTTCTCAGTTGAAACGTACAAAAAATCCAAATAGATCAACAATGAAACAAGAAAGGCTCGATTCCTTATCTCTGCTTATGATCGAGGCAGATGTGTTGCGCAAAATTAACTTTGACAGTATCCTCAAAGACTTTGCTAGATGTAAATCTAGAAGAAAAAAATACTTTAAAATGTAAATGACAATAAATTTTTGATTTTTTCATCTAATAAAAAATAAAGTATTTTTGTCTATTATTATTTCAAAATGTATTAAGTATTAATTTAAATACAGAAATACTTAATTGTAGGTTTGATATAAGTGATAGTAGTGCAAACTACAAACATATTTGTTAACAACTGTTTTCTTTGCATACTATTGAACATACCAGCGGTCACGGTCAGTGAAAGGTCAGGGGCCCCGGGCAGAAGGGGGCACCTTTGTGGGTTTGTGCCTTGGGCACTAAAAAGGCTTAATCAAGCCCCGGGCAGAAGAGGGCACCCATGTGGGTTTGTGCCTTGGGCACTAAAAAGGCCTAATCCGGCCCTGGGCAGATGGAGGCACCCATGTGGGTTTGTGCCTTGGGCACTAAAAAGGCCTAATCCGGCCCTGGGCAGATGGCTAGGCGGCGTGCGTTTATATGAAATTTTTGTTTACACAAATCGTCAAAACCCGCGTCTTATAGGAGACTGCAACTTTCCTTGTCACCCAGAGTTATCGTTCATACCGGGGAGTACAAAGAACGTACAAAGATGGCTGCTCACATCAACACAGATGGCTGCTCACATGGCGAAAACAGCATTTGAGACCTGGCGAGTTGAGGAGATTAAGAAATATTTACGCGAATTGCATCAGCCGGTATCTGGAAATAAAGCAGAATCTGTAGATCGGGCACGCGGCTGTGTAGCGTTGCGAATTTGTGGGGGGGGGAAAAACATATGTATCTGAGACATTTTTCTAATTGCTAGGCGAAAAAGATTAACAAGGGCAAAAACCCCTGCTTTTTCAGGAAGTTGCAGTCCCCTATATTTATGGGTGCGTCTTACATACGGGTGCGTCTTATAATTAGGTGCGGCTTTTATGCGCGAAAATACGGTAATTATACCAGTAATTTCGTTAAGAGACAAAGAAAACATACATTTTGTAACAATAATTTAGTTTCGGGTCAAAGTAACTAGAAATTATGTAACAATAATTTAGTTTAGAGATAAAGAAACGAGAGAGTGTGTAACAATACTATCTAATAACGCCTGACATTGTCTTGAGCTGCTCCAATGGACCTTCATTAAGACCAATGATCAGATGATGGAAACACATTTAGATTTCTTTCTTTAGGGGGGAAAAAAAATTAGAATTCGACTTTGATCTCCAGCTCCATCATAAAAGAAATAAATAATTCCACAGATGATGACCTTAGGCATTGACCATCGATAACAAAGTTCGCAAAAGATGTAGGCGCGCTTGCAGGATTAGATTCCCTTCTGATTCGTCCTGGTTTGCTGATAACGTTTCTGACGACAGCGCTTCTTGAACCAATTCTGGAGTCCCACAGTCGATTGAAAGAGATGGCACAGCTCACGAGAGGGGCGGGAGCTCAGGAGGGGCCCGTCCGATAAGGAACATTAAATGATCACGAATAACTGGAGGCCCCGTCTAAATACTTTAGAAAGTATTTAGGTTAAATTCTTTAAGATTTCCCATTTAAAATGGTCACGAAACTTCAAAGATGTCAATATTTTCAATTATTAAAATCGTGCACCAGCGATTTTGAGTGGTGTTACGTGAATTGTTACGTTAGTAAGGGTACGATTTAATCTTCTATTTAAATATTCTAAGCTGATATCACTCCACTCACACCATGGGCTCCCGCAGAAAATTTTCTAGGGGGAGGGCAAAATATTGTCGGGGGGGGGGGGGAATACTTTCTCTTTATTTTCTGTGTACTTTAATAAATTTTTTGTCTATAATATTTGTCTACAATTTTTTTAAATCAATCAATCCAGGGGGGGGGGGGGCAAGTGCCCCACCTTGCCACTACTTGCGGGCGCCCTTGACTCACACTAACATTCAATGGCCCTCTTTCACTCGCACACTTCTAGGAAGATATATAAATACTTTCCTTCTATAAATCGTAAAAGACAGGTGGTTCAGCCCATGAATAATGAATACACACCTGATATTACCTAATATAACAACGGGAAAAACAACTAAGTCTACTGTTTAATTCTCATGACTAAGCACTCTTGTTGGTTAGGGCTGGCGTTGAACTGTGCATGTTGATATGTTATGTCTGTCCATGAACTGTGCATGTTTATATGTTACGTCTGTCCATGAACTGTGCATGTTGATATGTTATGTCTGTCCATGAACTGTGCATGTTGATATGTTATGTCTGTCCATGAACTGTGCATGTTGATATGTTATGTCTGTCCATGAACTGTGCATGTTGATGTTAAGTCTGTCCATGAACTGTGCATGTTGATGTGATGTATGTCCATGAACTGTGCATGATGATATGTTACGTCTGTCCATGAACTGTGCATGTTGATATGTTATGTCTGTCCATGAACTGTGCATGTTGATATGTTACGTCTGTCCATGAACTGTGCATGTTGATATGTTATGTCTGTCCATGAACTGTGCATGTTGATATGTTATGTCTGTCCATGAACTGTGCATGTTGATGTTAAGACTGTCCATGAACTGTGCATGTTGATGTGATGTATGTCCATGAACTGTGCATGTTGATGTTTTTTTGAGTCAGCGAATTGTCTGCCAATGATACGTCTTTCGACGAAATGTCCGTCGATTACATACTTTTGTCGATTAAGTAGATTTGTCGATGAGGAGGCGTCAATGAAATGTCTGTCGATGAGGAGGCGTCAATGAAGTGTCTGTCGATGAGGAGGTGTCAATGAAGTGTCTGTCGATAAGGAGGCGTCAATGAAGTGTCTGTCGATAAGGAGGCGTCAATGAAGTGTCTGTCGATGAGGAGGTGTCAATGAAGTGTCTGTCGATAAGGAGGCGTCAATGAAGTGTCTGTCGATGAGGAGGCGTCATGAAGTATGTCGATAAGGAGGCGTCAATGAAGTGTCTGTCGATGAGGAGGTGTCAATGAAGTGTCTGTCGATGAGCAGGCGTCATGAAGTATGTCGATAAGGAGAAGTCAATGAAGTGTGTCGATAAGGAGGCGTCAATGAAGTGTGTCGATGAGGAGGCGTCAATGAAAGGTGTCGATGAGGAGGCGTCAATGAAGTGTCTGTCGATGAGGAGGCGTCAATGAAAGGTGTCAATGAGGAGGCGTCAATGAAGTGTCTTTCGATGAGGAGGCGTCAATGAAGTGTCTGTCGATAAGGAGGCGTCAATGAAGTGTCTGTCGATGAGGAGGCGTCAATGAAAGGTGTCGATGAGGAGGCGTCAATGAAGTGTCTGTCGATGAGGAGGCGTCAATTAAGTGTCTGTCGATAAGGAGGCGTCAATGAAGTGTCTGTCGATGAGGAGGCGTCAATGAAAGGTGTCGATGAGGAGGCGTCAATGAAGTGTGTCGATAAGGAGGCGTCAATGAAGTGTGTCGATGAGGAGGCGTCAATGAAGTATGTCGATAAGGAGGCGTCAATGAAGTGTGTCGATAAGGAGGCGTCAATGAAGTGTGTCGATGAGGAGGCGTCAATGAAGTATGTCGATAAGGAGGCGTCAATGAAAGGTGTCGATGAAGAGGCGTCAATGAAGTGTCTGTTGATGAGGAGGCGTCGATGAAAGGTGTCGATGAGGAGGCGTCAATGAAGTGTCTGTCGATGAGGAGGCGTCAATTAAGTGTCTGTCGATAAGGAGGCGTCAATGAAGTGTCTGTCGATGAGGAGGCGTCAATGAAAGGTGTCGATGAGGAGGCGTCAATGAAGTGTGTCGATAAGGAGGCGTCAATGAAGTGTGTCGATGAGGAGGCGTCAATGAAGTATGTCGATAAGGAGGCGTCAATGAAGTGTGTCGATAAGGAGGCGTCAATGAAGTGTGTCGATGAGGAGGCGTCAATGAAGTGTCTGTCGATGAGGAGGCGGCAATGAAGTGT
This sequence comes from Omphiscola glabra, assembly GCA_964017045.1. Taxonomy (NCBI): domain Eukaryota; kingdom Metazoa; phylum Mollusca; class Gastropoda; family Lymnaeidae; genus Omphiscola; species Omphiscola glabra. The sequence goes on from OZ024799.1 coordinate 31,720,667, forward strand.
CTGTCGATGGTGTGTTAGTCGCTGACCTGTCATGTGACCTTAGCGTCTAGACCAATACCAAGGCACAACAAAAAATAAATGTATGCTCACCAATCAGGAATAATATAAGACCAAAAATACACCTGGGTCACGCCAAGGGCTGTTATCGTATTATAGACCCGACTGATCTTCACTGATTGCCAATCACCAAGACAATTTCTAATGCTTATCGTTGGGGTCAAGTTGGGGGGTGGGGGGGGGGGCGTCAAGTATTCGTACACTGTGCTCATTGATCTGAGGGGGGGGGGGTCTTGTAAGGACATTCATACATCCTCACCGTCTTATCGTGGAGCCCAAGGGGGACGGCCAGGAATAACTGTCACTCTATTTTGACTCCCTTTTTATTAAGAGCTCCATGAACATGTGTGATTGTGGCTTGGGTTCTTGTTGAGGTTTTAACGTCCAGGCAACATGTTTGCTGGACATTTGTATAAACAGATTCCAAAGATAAGCACCGTTCCACCCAGCCTATGTATGGTATATGCCCGGCACAGCATGCACTTAATATATGACAAGCAACCCGTACATATAATATATGACCAGAACACTATATGCACATAATCCTTGACCGGCACAGCATGCTCAAAATATATGACAAGCAACCCGTACATATTATATATGACCAGAACACTATGCACATAATCTATGCCCGGCACAGCGTGCACTTAATAGATGACTAGCAAGCCGCACATATAATATAAGACCGGCCCACCCTAAATTTAGCATTTGATCGACAGCCCCCCCCCCCCCACCCGGGCCAATATTTGCAAGATACATAACAAATCCCTATGTAACTTACCATACCCACTACACGTATTATACTTTTGTCATGTTACTCCAACAGCGAGCCAAGATAACTATCAGTGTGTTACATATTACCAGATTACAAGTGACTACGACTGACTAATAGGATTTTGTTACGTACCGTTATGAGGTTTTTGTAACTTTATAATTCTTTCAGATTTAGCTCGTTGCATGCCACTCAATGAGAAAAGGGTTTGTGTTTTAATTAAGTTTCAAAGTAATTTTTAAATAGAAAATATTCATTTGTTTTTTTCCGTCTAGTGCGTACACAAATAAATTAGAAATGGATAAGCTAATTCAGAAACCATTGGTGCGCACAACAACTTACCAAAGTTTTATCGCAATCAGATGAATGGTATAGGAACGCATACGAAAATTATATTTAGCTCATAAAAGGGGGAAAAAAAGAATTTAGGTCCCCGGTCCCAAAACGGAATATTGTAAAATGTGTATAATAATTCTGAAACATTTGCATTTTTTTACAATTCACACAAATTTCATCACTTTGGATTGATGGTATAGAAGCACATATGGGATATACTTATATATGTATAGATAAAGTTTACCGAATTAAGATAGCTTTTTTGCAATTGTTCAAGGATGATCTGTCTGTCTCTATGTCATTCTGTCTGTCTCCCTATCTGTCTGTCTCTCTGTCTCTCTGTCTGTCTCTCTTTCTCTCTGTATGTATCTCTGTTTCTCTGCCGGTCTATATGTCTCTCTGTCTGTCTGTCTCTCTGTCTCTATGTTTGTCTCTCAAGCTGTCTCTCAGTCTGTCTCACTGTCAGTCTCTGTCTATCTCTCTGTCATTATGTCTGTCTGTCTGTCTGTTTCTCTGTCTTTCTCTCTGTCTGTCTCTCTGTCTGTCTCTCTGTCTACATCTCTGTCTGTCTGTTTGTCTCTCTGACTGTCTCTCTTTCTGTCTCTCCTTCTGTCTCTCTGTCTGTCTGACTGCCTGTCTGTTTGTCTGTCTGTTTATCTATCTATCTACCTATCTATCTATCATCTACATATCTACCTATTTACCATCTACATGCCTGCCTGCCTACCTACCTAACTGCCCATCTACCTACCTACCTACCTACCAAACCTATCTATCTATCTACCAATCCAGCTACTATCTACAGACCTGTTTACCCTCAAAATCTTACAATCGTACAATTTCATCACAAAATCGTTCAATACACTATCTTAATAGTAAAAAAACCACTCAGTATATATAATATATACACATCAAAATCGTACATTGTACGCCAAAATCGTAAGAGTAAACAGGTCTGTATCTATCTACCCATCTATCTACCTATCTATCTATCTATCTATCTATCTATCTATCTATCTATCTATCTATCTATCTATCTATCTATCTATCTATCTATCTATCTATCTATCTATCTATCTATCTATATATCTATCTGTCTATCTATCTATCTATCTACCTATCTCCCTACCTACCTACCTACATATCTATCTACCTACTTACCTACCTAACAACCTACCTGCCTACCTACCTTTCTACCTACCTATCTATCCATTCATCCATCCATTCATCCTCTCACCCACCCACCCTTCCATCCATCCATCCGTCTAGCTAACTTTTATCTACATCTCTATCTATCTATCATCTATCTGTGTATTCGTCTGTCTGTCTGTCTGTCTTTATATCTCTTTATCTAATAAAATCTCTATTTTTAAAATTAAATTTAAACTTGTGTAAAGTGATTGGGTTTTGATATCCCTGGGGATAATTATGAAAATATTTTTATGTTTGGTTAAGGTCATTGATTTTCTTAATTGGTTAACATATGTTCATATGTAAAATGAGAATATAGCTTCTTTTTTTTACAACTGAAATGTCATTGGATTGAAAGATATTGTCATCCAAGTAAAAATGCATGAACTCAATTTCCTACCATCGATATAAATGTATCGAAGAAGGTTAATTATTGATCAAATTTATTCTGAGGTTTATCTTGTGCTGCACTGGGCAAAATGAATATATAGTGTATAGTGGGCTACACAGAGTTTTAAAAAAATAAATAAATCATCCACTGGATTGTAGCCCCCTTAATGACGCAGAAGATTTTTTTTGCATTTAATATGCTTATTTCTTATCTAGATCAGTGATAAGTGCATTAAAAATGCTATTTGGCTATTTCGTTTTGCTACACCAATTTAATTAAAAGACATATTCTTATTAAAATTATTTTTAAATGTAGAGTTTTTACTACTTTATAAATTTCATAAAAGTTTATTTTTGGAATGAATAAAAAGTACAAACTTATTAAATGTTAAAAATACAAAGCTACATTAGTATTTAAGTCTAGCAATTTAAAAAGCAATCAATGCTATTTATTAATTTTACTTATAAGAAGGGAAATGTACATTATCAGTTTTGTCACGCTCTTTTATTAAATCAGAGAACTTTTAGCTTTGGCTAAATAGACAATTCGCACTATGACGTCATTTGCGTGATTATTTAGAACTAATTAATTTTAATTTTATTTCGCCTTATTGACAACGCGCTAAAGAACGTACTAACAATAACTGATGTTTAGGTTTTCCCGATAAATGTGATTACTGTGTATTTCTTTGATCCTATTTTTTCTATATAATTTTTTTTTCATAACTTTTAAACGCATATAAAATGCTTAAGATAGTTCCTTAGTTGTTTCTTTATATGTATTTGTAATTTATAATACTTAAAATTTTGCTAAAATAAAAGCGGACATATAATATTTTTTGCGCATGTAAATTTATTCGATTTCCGTAAAATAATAGAAAATAACTATGTTTGTTTTTAAGAGTCCGAACGTATCAAAATATTTTCAGCTCTTTGGCGTTATGTCCCTATAGCTTATTCTTATATTAAAAAAATATAATATAATGCACATTTGTCGTATTGTCCTCTCGGATGCTACATTGCAACTTATCTGGAAAAAAGTTATAGTGGTTTGAAATTCAAAATGAAATTCAAAGATCAATCAACTGACTTTTTGAAGTTCGTTTATTAACTATGTGGATAACCACCATTGAGATTTCATTGAAAAAAATAGAAGGCAAATTAATATTTGGTATTGTAAAAAAAAAGATTTGCACAACACACCTTCGTCAAGCAGAGTTGTCAACTCGACTTTTCGAGAACCCTTTTGCCACATTTGGGTTTTTGTCCCCCCCCCCACCGTGCATTGCAAGATGATTGAAGCCCTAAAATATACGAGGCACGCTGCAGTGGTATAGGGATTGCTGAGCTCACACGATGTTTCTAAAGTTAAGTGACACATCGCTCTCCCTTTCACGATACAAATGGTGCAGCTCTCTAAAAAAGCCGCACCACCATATAAAGAAAAAGTGAGGCATGGGGTGAATAAACTCATCCTCCTCATTTCTTTGCAGCTGGAAAGAGCATAGCTAGAGTGTTTTTAGCGTCAGGGAACTTGATTTATTTTAACCCCCCTCCCCCCCCCCCCCCAATTTACTCTGAAACTAATTATTTATCCATTAATACAATCACAGCCCATTTTGGGTCCCCCTCTAGTCTGGCGCTCCGGGACGTAAGTCCCATCTTTCACACAGTACGTACGCCTGTGGCTACTGCCCACTAACACAACCCCCCCCCCCCTTTTACACCAAAATCTAAAATGCCCCCACCCCAGGGGGAAAATGTCTGAAAGAAACACTGCACTCGACGGTTTCAGATTTAAATGTAAATCATTTCATTTTTGGAAGGAAATGGTAGCTGAGAATGTACAGCTTGAAATTAAAATAATGCAATTCAATATTTGTTTTGTGTCCGCCAGTTCAAGCAGTAGCAAATAGAGTCATGAAATATTTGCCCTACTCCTTACCTCCCGTTCTGAAATATTTTGCCGCTAATCATCTATTCCGGGAACTATTGTTCTACTGGCGAGTTGCCAAGAGAGGCCTCTCTGACTGGTGCGTAAAGAAAGCCTTTCCATCATCATAGCAGCCATTTACTTGCTGCTGGTCCCAAGTAGCCTATAGATCATCTATTTCCTTCTACATAAACCAGGAAATACATGCTAATGCGATCATTTTCATCCTTCCGACCTCCCCCCCCCCCAACCACCCCCACATATTTTCGACTGAGCAGAGAGAGAAAAATGTCATGGTGGGGTTAGGAAAAGTGGGAGAGGGGGGTGCTAACGGGGCACGGCATGTAATAATCCTGCATTTCGAGTTTGTAAAATAACAATTATCCGTGAACCTGCCATCAGCAACACGGGGACTTCAACCTGCACGGAGGCATTCTGTATAACAGTGGTTACCAATGTGGTGGCGTGGACCCCCCCATAGGATCGCTCACTAGCTTAGAAGCAAAGGCGTACCGAGGACGCATGATACCCAGGGCAAGAATTAAAATTGCGCACCTGTCAATTTGAAAAAAAAAACTACTTTTAAAAATTTAAGATTTTTCCCACATAGAATGCAACGATAGAGCAATTACGCTACTTAGTACTCAGCATCTTAAATTATTCAATTCACGTGCTTTCAAACGAAACTATAAAAAAAAAGTGTACTAAAAAGCAACACAAAACGTTTTGTCCGGTTAGCTGAATAGAGCCCCTCTTTAAGTGGTTCACGTGTCGGATCTTGTCAGATCCACGATGCGCCTCAAATGGAATCAAATGCGCCTCGTACACTTTTTTGTAGGCCTATAAATATTATGTAACTATTTTAAGGTATTTTCAATATTTTTAAGGAAAAAATGGTGCTAAGAATGTTTACGAATATTTGGAGAGCTTTGGCTCTCTGGTGACACATTTTCTGAATATATTTTTTTCAATCCCATGATTAACGCATATAACACTTTGTTCTACTGGATGAGACATCGAAAAGTAACACTTTGTTGTACTGGATGAGACATCGAAAAATAACACTTTGTTGTACTGGATGAGACATCGAAAAATAACACTTTGTTGTACTGATGAGACCTCGAAAAGTAACCTTTTGTTGTACTGGATGAGACATAAAAAAACTAACACTCTGTTGTACTTGATGAGGCATCAAAAAAGTAACACTTTGTTGTACTGGATGAGACATCGAAAAGTAACACTTGACCAATGGTTTTCACTGTCCACCTCCTCCTGCTGTACCAGTCCTATACAGAATCATATGTAATCTATAGCAGGGGGCGCCAAACTTCTCAATCACGTGGACCAGTTCACTTTCCCTCGCGTCATGGGGGCCAGTTCATTGACCCTCAGACACCGTTTGGGGCCGCACTAACGATTAAAGAAGGCCTGAAAGAATTCCTATGCACACTGCACATACAGTATTTGTAGTGTTAAGAAAAGAGAATCAACTAAACCAAAATTGAAAACGGACAGCATGTTTAATCGCCATAAAGTTATTGGTATTTCAATGGCAAGCTTGTGCCTGCTTTTATCTAAATGCCGCGACCCTTTTAACACAGTTCCTCATGTTGCGGTGACCCCAACCATAAATTTATTATTAGTTGTTCCTCCATAACTGTGGAGCAAACGTGTTTTCCGATGGTCCCGGTGAAAGGGTCGATCGACACCCAAATGGGTCGCGACCCAAAGGTTGAGAACTGCTGATCTAAAAAGATGGTTACTGTCTGGTTCTCTATTGGTCACCTCTGCTCAGGTACCCGAGTGAAGATCAGGCGGGTCGGGTTAAGGACCCCTGTCGTGCCTGATTGGGCCGGCGGGCATACTTTGAGGATCCATGGCATACAGTAACACTTGCATATAAGATACATTTTATTTTAAATATCCAAACAAATGGAAATTGGTTGAGATGAACTTGTACTTTTAAATTTTCAGCATATTAAATAACAATTGCTGACAAAAGACCAACATATTCTGGTCAGCTAACTTGATTAAATTAGAGTAAAGTCACTTTCCTTGAGGGAAGCCGGCTGTTTTGCGGTCTGCTTCTCATTTTAGGTATGATTGTCTATGAAATGGGTTAACCTGTGTAGGTGTAACTCAATGCTGCCCGTAATCTCCTAATGAAGCTACTGTAGCAACCCTCAAAATATCATATTTCAAACGACATATTTAGAGGTAGCGCCCATTAATGCTATATTCTAAACATATTTAGTGGTAGCACCCGTTAATACTATATTCTAACCACATATTTAGAGGTAGCATCCATTAATATTATATTTGAACTACATATTTAGAGGTAGCACCCATTACTACTATATTTTAATCACATGTTTAGGGGTAGCAATCATTAAATCTATATTTTAATCACATGTTTAGAGGTAGCAATCATTAATACTATATTTGAACCACATATTTAGAGGTTACAACCATTAATACTTTATATTTCAACCACATATTTAGAGGTAGCAACCATATTTTGAATACACAACATGTGCGACCTCCTTAAATTTAGTAATTTGTAAATTTATTTCAAAGTTCATTTCAGTGGCTCTGGCTTGCTCTACACATTTCAGCGGCTCTGGCTTGCTCTACACATTTCAGCGGCTCTGGCTTGCTCTACACATTTCAGCGGCTCTGGCTTGCTCTACACATTTCAGCGGCTCTAGCTTGCTCTACACATTTCAGTGGCTCTGGCTTGCTCTACACATTTCAGTGGCTCTGACTTGCTTTACACATTTCAGTGGCTCTGGCATGCTGTACACATTTCAGTGGCTCTGGGTCTTGATACTTCCGTCATGCGATGTCATTTAATGAGTGGTAAATAAATGCCTTCTATGGTAGGTGTAGTAGTGTCACCTTAACCATATGCCATGTCGGCAAAATTACACTCTCAAACACCCACATGCACTCACCTTTTATGCGAAGATATATATAGAGAGAGTCCTTCTCCAGACCCTTGCCAAAGGAGCTCGATCCTGTTAAGTACTTTTGCTGAGACTTATGTAAATTTTCTTTCAAGACCTTACTTAATGAAGCTTTCAACTTTGTTAATAATTTCTTGAGTTTTATCCACAGAAATGACTTTGTTGCCAGAGCCCAACAATCCACTGCCAATGACTGTGAATGTTTGAATTGTTTAAGTCCATCGCCACACCCTTGCCAGAGGAGCTGCATTCTGCAGCATGGGATCCCCGTGGATTAAATTTAATAACCTTCTAGGAACTTTTATGACTTGTCTTTTTATTTTTCCTATAAGGGGGCGTCCATTAATTACGTCAACAAAATAGGGGTGTGGGGGTGTTGGAAATGTTTGACAGTTGTTGACAAGGTGGAGGGGTTTAAATTAGTTGACGTCAACAATCATGTTTTTTCCTATTAAAATTTTAATCTTAAAAATTGGCTGGTTCTTACATTATTTTCAACAATTTAATAAGTGCAAAATGCTATTTTTTACGCTTTTAAAAATAGAGTTATTTAATGTGTGTCTGTCTGTGCACTGCAGATGGCTTGTCAGAATGTTAGCAGACTTTGTTAGTGCAAGAGAAGTCAAATGTTGGCATCTCTTCACCTGTCATTTTTCTCTGTATCCGCTCCATATATTGATGAACACATCATTGTACACGGTGTTCAATTTTTAAAAAACCCAACTCATCGGTGTTCTATAATAACTATAACAACGCTAAAAGCATGAGAGAGCTTATGGCAATTATTGAACTAGACCAACTCAGAGACAGAGAGAGGTTATGGCAATTATTGAACTAGACCAACTGAGAGATAGAGAGAGGTTATGGCAATTATTGAACTAGACCAACTGAGAGACAGAGAGAGCTTATGGCAATTATTGAACTAGACCAACTCAGAGACAGAGAGAGGTTATGGCAATTATTGAACTAGACCAACTGAGAGACAGAGAGAGGTTATGGCAATTATTGAACTAGACCAACTGAGAGACAGAGAGAGGTTATGGCAATTATTGAACTAGACCAACTGAGAGACAGAGAGAGGTTATGGCAATTATTGAACTAGACCAACTCAGAGACAGAGAGAGGTTATGGCAATTATTGAACTAGACCAACTGAGAGACAGAGAGAGCTTATGGCAATTATTGAACTAGACCAACTCAGAGACAGAGAGAGGTTATGGCAATTATTGAACTAGACCAACTGAGAAACAGAGAGAGGTTATGGCAATTATTGAACTAGACCAACTGAGAGACAGAGAGAGGTTATGGCAATTATTGAACTAGACCAACTGAGAGACAGAGAGAGGTTATGGCAATTATTGAACTAGACCAACTGAAAGACAGAGAGAGGTTATGGCAATTATTGAACTAGACCAACTGAGAGACAGAGAGAGGTTATTGCAATTATTGAACTAGACCAACTGAGAGACAGAGAGAGGTTATGGCAATTATTGAACTAGACCAACTGAGAGACAGAGAGAGGTTATGGCAATTATTGAACTAGACCAACTGAGAGACAGAGAGAGGTTATGGCAATTATTGAACTAGACCAACTGAGAGACAGAGAGAGGTTATGGCAATTATTGAACTAGACCAACTGAGAGACAGAGAGAGGTTATGGCAATTATTGAACTAGACCAACTCAGAGACAGAGAGAGGTTATGGCAATTATTGAACTAGACCAACTGAGAGACAGAGAGAGGTTATGGCAATTATTGAACTAGACCAACTGAGAGACAGAGAGAGGTTATGGCAATTATTGAACTAGACCAACTCAGAGACAGAGAGAGTTTATGGCAATTATTGAACTAGACCAACTCAGAGACAGAGAGAGGTTATGGCAATTATTGAACTAGACCAACTGAGAGACAGAGAGAGGTTATGGCAATTATTGAACTAGACCAACTGAGAGACAGAGAGAGGTTATGGCAATTATTGAACTAGACCAACTGAGAGACAGAGAGAGGTTATGGCAATTATTGAACTAGACCAACTCAGAGACAGAGAGAGGTTATGGCAATTATTGAACTAGACCAACTGAGAGACAGAGAGAGGTTATGGCAATTATTGAACTAGACCAACTGAGAGACAGAGAGAGGTTATGGCAATTATAGAACTAGACCAACTGAGAGACAGAGAGAGGTTATGGCAATTATTGAACTAGACCAACTGAGAGACAGAGAGAGGTTATGGCAATTATTGAACTAGACCAACTCAGAGACAGAGAGAGTTTATGGCAATTATTGAACTAGACCAACTCAGAGACAGAGAGAGCTTATGGCAATTATTGAACTAGACCAACTCAGAGACAGAGAGAGGTTATGGCAATTATTGAACTAGACCAACTCAGAGACAGAGAGAGGTTATGGCAATTATTGAACTAGACCAACTCAGAGACAGAGAGAGGTTATGGCAATTATTGAACTAGACCAACTCAGAGACAGAGAGAGGTTATGGAAATTATTGAACTAGACCAACTCAGAGACAGAGAGAGGTTATGGCAATTATTGAACTAGACCAACTGAGAGACAGAGAGAGGTTATGGCAATTATTGAACTAGACCAACTGAGAGACAGAGAGAGGTTATGGCAATTATTGAACTAGACCAACTGAGAGACAGAGAGAGGTTATGGCAATTATTGAACTAGACCAACTGAGAGACAGAGAGAGGTTATGGCAATTATTGAACTAGACCAACTCAGAGACAGAGAGAGGTTATGGCAATTATTGAACTAAACCAACTGAGAGACAGAGAGAGGTTATGGCAATTATTGAACTAGACCAACTGAGAGACAGAGAGAGGTTATGGCAATTATTGAACTAGACCAACTGAGAGACAGAGAGAGGTTATGGCAATTATTGAACTAGACCAACTGAGAGACAGAGAGAGGTTATGGCAATTATTGAACTAGACCAACTCAGAGACAGAGAGAGTTTATGGCAATTATTGAACTAGACCAACTCAGAGACAGAGAGAGCTTATGGCAATTATTGAACTAGACCAACTCAGAGACAGAGAGAGGTTATGGCAATTATTGAACTAGACCAACTCAGAGACAGAGATAGGTTATGGCAATTATTGAACTAGACCAACTCAGAGACAGAGAGAGGTTATGGCAATTATTGAACTAGACCAACTCAGAGACAGAGAGAGGTTATGGAAATTATTGAACTAGACCAACTCAGAGACAGAGAGAGTTTATGGCAATTATTGAACTAGACCAACTCAGAGACAGAGAGAGCTTATGGCAATTATTGAACTAGACCAACTCAGAGACAGAAAGAGGTTATGGCAATTATTGAACTAGACCAACTCAGAGACAGAGAGAGTTTATGGCAATTATTGAACTAGACCAACTCAGAGACAGAGAGAAGTTATGGCAATTATTGAACTAAACCAACTTAGAGACAGAGAGAGTTTATGGAAATTATTGAACTAGACCAACTCAGAGACAGAGAGAGTTTATGGCAATTATTGAACTAGACCAACTCAGAGACAGAGAGAAGTTATGGCAATTATTGAACTAGACCAACTCAGAGACAGAGAGAGGTTATGGCAATTATTGAACTAGACCAACTCGGAGACAGAGAGAGTTTATGGCAATTATTGAACTAGACCAACTCAGAGACAGAGAGAGCTTATGGCAATTATTGAACTAGACCAACTCAGAGACAGAGAGAGTTTATGGCAATTATTGAACTAGACCAACTCAGAGACAGAGAGAAGTTATGGCAATTATTGAACTAGACCAACTTAGAGACAGAGAGTTTATGGAAATTATTGAACTAGACCAACTCAGAGACAGAGAGAGTTTATGGCAATTATTGAACTAGACCAACTCAGAGACAGAGAGAGCTTATGGCAATTATTGAACTAGACCAACTCAGAGACAGAAAGAGGTTATGGCAATTATTGAACTAGACCAACTCAGAGACAGAGAGAGTTTATGGCAATTATTGAACTAGACCAACTCAGAGACAGAGAGAAGTTATGGCAATTATTGAACTAAACCAACTTAGAGACAGAGAGAGTTTATGGAAATTATTGAACTAGACCAACTCAGAGACAGAGAGAGTTTATGGCAATTATTGAACTAGACCAACTCAGAGACAGAGAGAAGTTATGGCAATTATTGAACTAGACCAACTCAGAGACAGAGAGAGGTTATGGCAATTATTGAACTAGACCAACTCGGAGACAGAGAGAGTTTATGGCAATTATTGAACTAGACCAACTCAGAGACAGAGAGAGCTTATGGCAATTATTGAACTAGACCAACTCAGAGACAGAGAGAGTTTATGGCAATTATTGAACTAGACCAACTCAGAGAGAAGTTATGGCAATTATTGAACTAGACCAACTTAGAGACAGGGAGTTTATGGAAATTATTGAACTAGACCAACTCAGAGACAGAGAGAGGTTGTGGAAATTATTGAACTATACCTAATCAAGAGACAGAGAGTTTATGGCAACTATTGAACTAGACCAACTGAGAGACAGAGAGAGAGGATATGGCAACTATTGAACTAGACCAACTGAGAGACAGAGAGGATATGGCAACTATTGAACTAGACCAACTGAGAGACAGAGAGAGAGGATATGGCAACTATTGAACTAGACCAATTGAGAGACAGAGAGAGAGGATATGGCAACTATTGAACTAGACCAACTGAGAGACAGAGAGAGAGGATATGGCAACTATTGAACTAGACCAACTGAGAGACAGAGAGAGAGGATATGGCAACTATTGAACTAGACCAACTGAGAGACAGAGAGAGAAGATATGGCAACTATTGAACTAGACCAACTGAGAGACAGAGAGAGAGGATATGGCAACTATTGAACTAGACCAACTGAGAGACAGAGAGAGAGGATATGGCAACTATTGAACTAGACCAACTGAGAGACAGAGAGAGAGGATATGGCAACTATTGAACTAAACCAACTGAGAGACAGAGAGGATATGGCAACTATTGAACTAGACCAACTGAGAGACAGAGAGGATATGGCAACTATTGAACTAGACCAACTGAGAGACAGAGAGGATATGGCAACTATTGAACTAGACCAACTGAGAGACAGAGAGAGAGGATATGGCAACTATTGAACTAGACCAACTGAGAGACGGAGAGAGAGGATATGGCAACTATTGAACTAGACCAACTGAGAGACAGAGAGGATATGGCAACTATTGAACTAGACCAACTGAGAGACAGAGAGAGAGGATATGGCAACTATTGAACTAGACCAACTGAGAGACAGACAGAGAGGTTATGGCAACTATTGAACTAGACCAACTGAGAGACAGACAGAGAGGTTATGGCAACTATTGAACTAGACCAACTGAGAGACAGAGAGAGAGGATATGGCAACTATTGAACTAGACCAACTGAGAGACAGAGAGAGAGGATATGGCAACTATTGAACTAGACCAACTGAGAGACAGAGAGAGAGGATATGGCAACTATTTAACTAGACCAACTGAGAGACAGAGAGAGAGGATATGGCAACTATTGAACTAGACCAACTGAGAGACAGAGAGAGAGGATATGGCAACTATTGAACTAGACCAACTGAGAGACAGACAGAGAGGATATGGCAACTATTGAACTAGACCAACTGAGAGACAGAGAGAGAGGATATGGCAACTATTGAACTAGACCAACTGAGAGACAGAGAGGATATGGCAACTATTGAACTAGACCAACTGAGAGACAGAGAGGATATGGCAACTATTGAACTAGACCAACTGAGAGACAGAGAGGATATGGCAACTATTGAACTAGACCAACTGAGAGACAGAGAGAGAGGATATGGCAACTATTGAACTAGACCAACTGAGAGACGGAGAGAGAGGATATGGCAACTATTGAACTAGACCAACTGAGAGACAGAGAGGATATGGCAACTATTGAACTAGACCAACTGAGAGACAGAGAGGATATGGCAACTATTGAACTAGACCAACTGAGAGACAGAGAGGATATGGCAACTATTGAACTAGACCAACTGAGAGACAGAGAGAGAGGATATGGCAACTATTGAACTAGACCAACTGAGAGACAGAGAGGATATGGCAACTATTGAACTAGACCAACTGAGAGACAGAGAGAGGATATGGCAACTATTGAACTAGACCAACTGAGAGACAGAGAGGATATGGCAACTATTGAACTAGACCAACTGAGAGACAGAGAGAGAGGATATGGCAACTATTGAACTAGACCAACTGAGAGACAGAGAGAGAGGATATGGCAACTATTGAACTAGACCAACTGAGAGACAGAGAGAGGATATGGCAACTATTGAACTAGACCAACTGAGAGACAGACAGAGAGGTTATGGAAACTATTGAACTAGACCAACTGAGAGACAGAGAGAGAGGATATGGCAACTATTGAACTAGACCAACTGAGAGACAGAGAGAGAGGATATGGCAACTATTGAACTAGACCAACTGAGAGACAGAGAGAGGATATGGCAACTATTGAACTAGACCAACTCAGAGACAGAGAGAGAGGTTATGGCAACTATTGAACTAGACCAACTGAGAGACAGAGAGGATATGGCAACTATTGAACTAGACCAACTCAGAGACAGAGAGAGAGGTTATGGCAACTATTGAACTAGACCAACTGAGAGACAGAGAGGATATGGCAACTATTGAACTAGACCAACTCAGAGACAGAGAGAGAGGTTATGGCAACTATTGAACTAGACCAACTGAGAGACAGAGAGGATATGGCAACTATTGAACTAGACCAACTCAGAGACAGAGAGAGAGGTTATGGCAACTATTGAACTAGACCAACTGAGAGACAGAGAGGATATGGCAACTATTGAACTAGACCAACTCAGAGACAGAGAGAGAGGTTATGGCAACTATTGAACTAGACCAACTGAGAGACAGAGAGGATATGGCAACTATTGAACTAGACCAACTGAGAGACAGAGAGAGAGGTTATGGCAACTATTGAACTAGACCAACTGAGAGACAGAGAGAGAGGATATGGCAACTATTGAACTAGACCAACTGAGAGACAGAGAGTTTATGGCAACTATTGAACTAGACCAACTGAGAGACAGAGAGGATATGGCAACTATTGAACTAGACCAACTGAGAGACAGAGAGAGAGGTTATGGCAACTATTGAACTAGACCAACTGAGAGACAGAGAGAGAGGATATGGCAACTATTGAACTAGACCAACTCAGAGACAGAGAGGATATGGCAACTATTGAACTAGACCAACTGAGAGACAGAGAGGATATGGCAACTATTGAACTAGACCAACTGAGAGACAGAGAGGATATGGCAACTATTGAACTAGACCAACTCAGAGACAGAGAGGATATGGCAACTATTGAACTAGACCAACTGAGAGACAGAGAGGATATGGCAACTATTGAACTAGACCAACTGAGAGACAGAGAGGATATGGCAACTATTGAACTAGACCAACTGAGAGACAGAGAGGATATGGCAACTATTGAACTAGACCAACTGAGAGACAGAGAGGATATGGCAACTATTGAACTAGACCAACTGAGAGACAGAGAGGATATGGCAACTATTGAACTAGACCAACTGAGAGACAGAGAGGATATGGCAACTATTGAACTAGACCAACTGAGAGACAGAGAGAGGATATGGCAACTATTGAACTAGACCAACTGAGAGACAGAGAGAGGATATGGCAACTATTGAACTAGACCAACTGAGAGACAGAGAGAGAGGATATGGCAACTATTGAACTAGACCAACTGAGAGACAGAGAGAGGATATGGCAACTATTGAACTAGACCAACTGAGAGACAGAGAGAGAGGATATGGCAACTATTGAACTAGACCAACTCAGAGACAGAGAGAGAGGATATGGCAACTATTGAACTAGACCAACTGAGAGACAGAGAGGATATGGCAACTATTGAACTAGACCAACTGAGAGACAGAGAGGATATGGCAACTATTGAACTAGACCAACTGAGAGACAGAGAGGATATGGCAACTATTGAACTAGACCAACTGAGAGACAGAGAGAGAGAGGATATGGCAACTATTGAACTAGACCAACTCAGAGACAGAGAGGATATGGCAACTATTGAACTAGACCAACTGAGAGACAGAGAGAGAGGATATGGCAACTATTGAACTAGACCAACTCAGAGACAGAGAGGATATGGCAACTATTGAACTAGACCAACTCAGAGACAGAGAGTTTATGGCAACTATTGAACTAGACCAACTCAGAGACAGAGAGTTTATGGCAACTATTGAACTAGACCAACTCACAGACAGAGAGGATATGGCAACTATTGAACTAGACCAACTCAGAGACAGAGAGGATATGGCAACTATTGAACTAGACCAACTCACAGACAGAGAGGATATGGCAACTATTGAACTAGACCAACTCAGAGACAGAGAGGATATGGCAACTATTGAACTAGACCAACTCAGAGACAGAGAGGATATGGCAACTATTGAACTAGACCAACTCAGAGACAGAGAGGATATGGCAACTATTGAACTAGACCAAATGAGAGACAGAGAGAGAGGATATGGCAACTATTGAACTAGACCAACTCAGAGACAGAGAGAGAGGATATGGCAACTATTGAACTAGACCAACTGAGAGACAGAGAGGATATGGCAACTATTGAACTAGACCAACTGAGAGACAGAGAGGATATGGCAACTATTGAACTAGACCAACTGAGAGACAGAGAGGATATGGCAACTATTGAACTAGACCAACTGAGAGACAGAGAGAGAGGATATGGCAACTATTGAACTAGACCAACTCAGAGACAGAGAGGATATGGCAACTATTGAACTAGACCAACTGAGAGACAGAGAGAGAGGATATGGCAACTATTGAACTAGACCAACTCAGAGACAGAGAGGATATGGCAACTATTGAACTAGACCAACTCAGAGACAGAGAGTTTATGGCAACTATTGAACTAGACCAACTCAGAGACAGAGAGTTTATGGCAACTATTGAACTAGACCAACTCACAGACAGAGAGGATATGGCAACTATTGAACTAGACCAACTCAGAGACAGAGAGGATATGGCAACTATTGAACTAGACCAACTCAGAGACAGAGAGGTTATGGCAACTATTGAACTAGACCAACTCAGAGACAGAGAGGTTATGGCAACTATTGAACTAGACCAACTCAGAGACAGAGAGAGGATATGGCAACTATTGAACTAGACCAACTGAGAGACAGAGAGAGGATATGGCAACTATTGAACTAGACCAACTCAGAGACAGAGAGAGGATATGGCAACTATTGAACTAGACCAACTCAGAGACAGAGAGAGGATATGGCAACTATTGAACTAGACCAACTCAGAGACAGAGAGAGGATATGGCAACTATTGAACTAGACCAACTCAGAGACAGAGAGGATATGGCAACTATTGAACTAGACCAACTCAGAGACAGAGAGAGGTTATGGCAACTATTGAACTAGACCAACTCAGAGACAGAGAGGATATGGCAACTATTGAACTAGACCAACTCAGAGACAGAGAGAGGATATGGCAACTATTGAACTAGACCAACTCAGAGACAGAGAGGATATGGCAACTATTGAACTAGACCAACTCAGAGACAGAGAGAGGATATGGCAACTATTGAACTAGACCAACTCAGAGACAGAGAGAGGTTATGGCAACTATTGAACTAGACCAACTCAGAGACAGAGAGAGAGGATATGGCAACTATTGAACTAGACCAACTCAGAGACAGAGAGGATATGGCAACTATTGAACTAGACCAACTCAGAGACAGAGAGAGGATATGGCAACTATTGAACTAGACCAACTCAGAGACAGAGAGGATATGGCAACTATTGAACTAGACCAACTCAGAGACAGAGAGGATATGGCAACTATTGAACTAGACCAACTCAGAGACAGAGAGGATATGGCAACTATTGAACTAGACCAACTCAGAGACAGAGAGAGGATATGGCAACTATTGAACTAGACCAACTCAGAGACAGAGAGAGGTTATGGCAACTATTGAACTAGACCAACTCAGAGACAGAGAGGATATGGCAACTATTGAACTAGACCAACTCAGAGACAGAGAGAGGATATGGCAACTATTGAACTAGACCAACTCAGAGACAGAGAGAGGATATGGCAACTATTGAACTAGACCAACTCAGAGACAGAGAGAGGATATGGCAACTATTGAACTAGACCAACTCAGAGACAGAGAGCTTATGGCAACTATTGAACTAGACCAACTCAGAGACAGAGAGAGGATATGGCAACTATTGAACTAGACCAACTCAGAGACAGAGAGAGGATATGGCAACTATTGCTCACCGGTCAAGATGTCCACCAACCGCACCAGCTACTAGAGCGACACCTTTCCACTATTCACTAACGGCATAATCGATCTCAAACAGGCGATCGATCTCAAGGTGGGCGATATAGTGCTCCAAAGGGGACAAGCAACCTGTTTACCTGGGAGTACACTGCATCAAAAGTTACAAATGTATAATTGTGTACAAGATCTCTGCTCCCAAGCTCAACCTCTTAAAAATTTTCATAAAATGATCACAAGTAAAATTTCCACACATGTAGCCAAACCAAATCCATGCCTTATTAAAAGTTCAAGTTTGAAACGTTAGAAATGAGGTGACCCTATAAATAAGTCAGAAAAACACCATTTTTACCATGATTCAAATCCAGTTGAAGTGTTAGGTAACTTGCTTAAGATACAATAAACTATAAATACATTTTACACACATATCTATCTATCTATATATATATATATATATATATATATATATATATATATAAATTCTAAGAAATAAAGCTTTCCATTTATACCAAGTACGATGTGGTTGGGCGATTGTGAGTGCGTGAATTGATGAGTGCATTGATCGCTTTCATTCTGAACCCTAGATCAGATCACCGGCGATTAAGGCAATATCAGATATGTTTGGAGCTGTTCAATCCAAGGGTCTACTATCAGCAAGTGAAGAGGAGTTATTGATGTCTGTTCCAAAATTAACTTCTTTCTATGATGAGTCATCAATATGTGAACTTTTAAGAGAAATACCAAGGAGTAGAAGACGCCGAAATCTGTCTAATCTGTCTCTACTCTCAATTGAAAGTGATACAGTGAAGAATATTGATTACGATCGAGTCATTTACAGGTTTGCAGCTTTGAAGAATAGGAAAGGAAAATTTTTAATAAATTAAATTTTATGAAAAATAACCATAACTTAACGTTGTAATAGTTCTTAAATACGTTTAGCTTCTTTAGCTCAAGAAGAAATCCATCGAAGAAGTCGGGGTGATGGGGGGGGGGGGGGTGACACCATAAGTTTACCGCACCGGGTGACACCAAGCCTTGCTACGTCAGTGTATATATGTTACGGCCAAAGCCCGAAGTTCGGCCATTTCCCACATTGGCCGAGGCGTGTGGCCAATGTCCGATGTACTGGAAATTGTTGTGTATATGCTACTTTGGCCGGCCACTTTCCGAAGTGCCGTGAAATCCTTGGCCAATATTCGATGTGCTGACGCAAGACTAATAACAATGCGAACAGATTCTGTGTAGTCTGTGAAAAAGAGTGTCATTCTTGTGGATCCTGAGGCAACGATGTCCACGCAATTTGTGGAATAATTAATGACGCAGAAGGATGCAAAATTCCCACCAGCAAAAGTTGGAGATAATGTACGCATCCGTATAGCAGATGTTGATAGAGGTCGCGGTGATCCACGAAGCGTCCAGATGTTGACAGAGGTCGCGGTGAGACGATATTGGTCATTTCTCGATTTGGCCGGCCAGTTCCCGATTTGGCCGATTTCGGGCTTTGGCTGTAACATATAAATATATAAACCCCAAAATTACCATCCGGGGCGTCACCACTGCTTAAAGCATAAAACCGCAAGCCATTACTTTCGGGTGCGGCCTTATAAAATGATTAGGTGAGCACCGGTGAGACCCAATTATCGTACAAGCAATTACCTAAAATTCGATCATAATTCTATAAATGTGATTACTTCCATAATATTCTCACACACGATGCTCGTCTCGGTCTTCGAATCGGCTTGACTAACCAAATACACATGAATTAGTTCTTTATACAATGCTTGTGAATCTAATTAATTGCGTTATGTTGATCGCTCGTCATGCATAGAGCCGTGAGTTATCAAAGCACGATCTAATTTACTTAAATAATTAGGCATTGTAAATATTTATTTCTGAGGTTAATATGAATGTCACGGATATCATTATGAAATGTGTGAACCACGGATGGCATACAATTGATAGAGTTAATGTTCCATATTTCTCGGACGTAGTAACGCAGAGTATTGGGACATATAAAGACTGACCAATCAGAGTGCTAGATCGGGTCATGTGGGAGTTTTAGAGTTAGGCAGCGATGATTTTTTTACAAAATGGGATTGTAGATCAAGATTTTTTAAATACAATTTTGAAATGAAAGGAGATGTTCTGAATATATTTTACGAAATTCTGGGCATGGTGATTTATTTGCTTATCTATTTCTGTGAAGTCATATTGATATATTATATTCTTCTTTTGAATATTATTGTGAACGTTTGAATTAAATTAGTCACTGATTGAACCCGCAACATCTTGACTATTATTTATTACAATAACTATATATATATATATAAATGAATGAATATATGTATCTTTGTATGTATGTCTCGTATGCGCTCCTACACCATTCATGAGATTGCGACAAAACTTTGGTTAGTTGTGGTCCACATATCCGAAAACGCTAAAACTTTGGTGAATTGTTGCGAGCAGGCCCGCAAAGGTTTCTAAATTATTACAACCGTTTTAAAATATTCCGTTTGGAGCCTGGGGCCCCATGTTCGTTTTTTCTAATATGAGCTATATAAATATAATTTCAAACTGTATGCGCTACTACAACATTCATGTCATTGCGACAAAACTTTGTTGAGTTGTTGTCCATATCTCGCGCATTTTACTGAATCATTACAACACTTTTAAAATATTGTTTTTTTTCTTGTACGAGTGGTGTAAAAATAATTTCCGTCTGCGCTCGTATACCATTCATCTGAATGCGATAAAACTTTAGTAAGATGTATATATATATATATATATATATATATATATATATATATATATATATATATATACTACCAAACAATGGCATGCGCGAGCTTTCCATCATTACTTGGCAAAACATTGAATTCAAGTATTCTTTATAAGAATCCAAATTAGTGCTGGCGCCCCCCCCCCCACCCCAAAGCTACGCCACCGCACAATTTCTTCACGCCCCTGAACTGCATTAATATTCTAATATCCCACCCATCTATTTCACCACATATTTATGACTTCATATTTACGATGAGACGATTTCCGTAAAACAAAAGAAATTATTACGCAGCAAACTAACTGGCGTTATTTTTAAAGAATCCTTCGGTACCTTCCTCGACTCAAGTACCGTGATGAAACTCTTACTCAAAATTTAATGAGATCAATATATCTATATTTATTCGTGGTACATAGTTTTACATATCTCTAAAACCCTCAAGATTTATGATGCTCTGAACCTTAAAATGTATAATATATGTGGAGTTTTTTTTATAGTGAACTTACAAACGGAAATGTCAAAAACAAAAACACATTACGTCTTTACGAATTTAATTAGCCTACGACGTCAAATGTTTTCTGCACGTGTTATTTACAATGAATATTTTTTAACAAAGAAACATCTACTCACTGTAGACCAGTGGGGTGCGCGTACCCTAGGGGGTACGGGAACAGTTTGGTGGGAGTACGGGCTGCAAAGGAAAATAATAAATATTTGTTATTGTTATTGTAGTATAAGCATTTTTTTTTAACGAAGGTTACTAAGTGTTACAAAAATTAAAGGACAGGGTTACACAAATGTCGAAAGTTAGGGAATCACTGCACTAGACAATATGGATTACAAGTGTCATGTTCTTAAAATATCTTTACAAAGTATAGTAGCTGATAAATTTTGAACTAGGTATAAGTTAACAAATGTCAGTTACTATATAATGAAAGGGCATGGGGAAAAAAAAGGGGGGGGGGGTAGAAATTGATAAGATTTATACTGGAATTTTTTTTTCCAATACAGATTTTAAATGTATTTAAAGATGTGTTTGAATGAGATGTTTTACGATCTTCCTGTAATATCATGGCATAGAATTTGAGATACCATGTGTAATACAATCTATTTGGGATTAGATATGAAATACAATCTATTCGTGATTAGACATGAAATACAATCTATTCGTGATTACATATGAAAAATAAATCTACTCGTTATTAGATATAACATACAATCTTTTCGGGATTAGATATGAAACACAATCTATTTGTGATAAGATATTAGATAAAAATTATTGCCAAATTTTATGTGTTCAGTTTTCATTGAGAACTGAAATTTTTTAGTTGGTGACTTTGGCGATATGTTTACTTCTAGTCAATGATTTCCTTAATTGAACAAAAAGAAATACCGTTGAAAAAATATGTAGTGCTATTTACCATACACATTTGACATAAATATGTGTCAATGTTTATTTAGATACTTAACTAACAATGGATAGTTCCTGACACTAACCTAATCTAAGTAGGTATTAGATTGTTGTATGCATAGCTGTGGCTTCGAAAAAGCGGGAGTGTGATTCAAAGAGATTTTATACCGATGCGAGATGTGGATGATTTTTATTATAAGTGGCTCTAAGAACTAAAGGTTGGATCTTTACGTTACAGATTGGATTCTTGAATTAAAGGTTGCATTCTAAGAATTATAGTTTGGATTATTATTCAAGGTGTCATGATTCTAAGCATTCAAAGATGGGTTTTATTGTTTTTAGAGATTTGATTCTTTCATATAGAAGCTGGATTCTTGTGACTGGATTCTTGTGACTGGATTCTTGTGACTGGATTCTTGTGACTGGATTCTTGTGATTGGATTCTTATACCCGCCGTTACAAACTTATGCCCTTGTTTCGCATCACGGTAATGTATCTAGCACATTATACACTCACGAGCGAAAAACCTTCATTGGATGGTATGAGACCGCCAGCACTTTGTGTCTGATTCGATCAAAGAGAGTGGCCTTGAGCACAGTGTACGCCAACATCCACAGCGGACTAAAAGCTCTCAGGGGAACTGTGCTGGAAACAGATAAACATCGTCATCCTTCTCTATTAGTGCTTCCCGAAAGCTTGTCCGCTGGGTTAAGAGCCCTGACACCCCTTGGAGATTGGATCGTTTCACGAACGTTCCCTTGCACTTCAGCGGTTACTACTTTTATAGCGCACCCATTTTTACCAGTTCTTTTCAGGAAAATTCAAGACAAGTACCGGCATGGAATGGGTACAAAACATATGACCCGCTCGTTAAGAATATTTTGTTTCATATTATTGTAGGAATTTTAACGTGGCCATAAGAAGGTCAGTCAGAAACGATAAGGTACTGAGAGTGTGGTTTTGATGGTGGAAAACCTAAGATTCGTGTGGTTGGAATAATTTCCATTGTGGTTGAAATTATTTTCATTGTGGTTGAAATTATTTCCATTGTGGCTGGAAAGATTGCCATTGGGGTTGTAATTATTTCCATTGTGGTTGGAATTATTTCCATTGTGTTTGGTTCATCAACTATCGCCCATCTATGAATGTTACATCTATCACCCATCTATAAATGTTGCATTTATCGCCCGTCTATGAATGTTGCATCTATCTCTGTTCTATATTATTTCACTGTTCA
This sequence comes from Omphiscola glabra, assembly GCA_964017045.1. Lineage (NCBI taxonomy): Eukaryota > Metazoa > Mollusca > Gastropoda > Lymnaeidae > Omphiscola > Omphiscola glabra. The sequence goes on from OZ024799.1 coordinate 31,744,130, forward strand.
TCATTTAAAGATGTCCACAAACAATGTGATGACCTCTAAGAACTGCGGCCTGTCCACCATCCATCAAGACGTAAACCCCCTTATCCCTAAGGGATCCCAAAGAGCTGGCCACATCCCGGGGTCAAATGATCGACCGCAACATCGTTCATTGCTCCCCGTCGTGACAACCGTGTGCTGCTGTTTCAGCTCTAGCATTGAAAGGCTTTCAACATCTTTTAGGGGAGAATGAAGTCTTATTAAAAGCGGTGGCTCAAATTCTATTGCGGTGGCGATGAATTCTTATAGAAGTGGGGCTGAAATTTTACACAGGTGGGCTGAAGTCTTATTGAGGTGGGGCTGAAGTCTTATTGAGGTAGTGCTGAAGTCTTATTGAGGTGGGGCTGAAGTCTTATTGAGGTACTGCTGAAGTCTTATTGAGGTGGGGCTGAAGTCTTATTGAGGAGGGGCTTAAGTCTTATTGAGGTAGTGCTGAAGTCTTATTGAGGTGGGGCTGAAGTATAAACCGTGGCTTTCGGTCTCCACCAGACTCTTAGACTGTCACTCTATCTGACTGTCGTCCAGCTATCTGATTTTCATTATTGTTCGTAGTCTTGCTGTCATCGTATGATATATGACTAATCATATACGCGAACACTGCTCACAGCTGCAGGATGACCTACTTCTTCTAATCATTCCAAAAAGAAAATAGCAGTTAGGCTTAGGCAAAGATAATTAGTTTTGTGAAAAAAAATATCTAAGGGAATGGTAATATTTATTATATTCGTTTTAATTTTTTTTTATCTGCACCACCCACCATAGTGACACGTTCGCAGTTATTTAGTGCAGCAGGGAAGCTGTATGCAACCGACTGTGCGATAATGTGCAGAAACATGTATCTGAACTACAGCCTTCGTTTGCTTGCCTTCAGTTACTAACCAATCAACGATGAACCAACAACCATTCAGCGAGTAGAGGTTTGTAATGATTATTTTTCAGATTACGGATCACTTACTAATAATTAAAATACTAGCTATAGCCCGCCAAACAAAGGCGGTCGCAATGCGGGAACGTCCTATCTACTAAAAGTTATTTGACAAAAATATGCATTCAAATAAAAACACTTTATAAGATTCGCAATTATGGTACACCCCATACCCGTCACTCGATACGTCACCGCCTCTGAACTATATAAATATTCTAATGTTCCACCCCCTTTTACAGGGCAGATTTATGACACCAATAACTATTGGTTATTGCCAAACATTGGCGGCGGTACTGCGTAAACTTCCCATCCACTAAAATTACTTACTTGAACTCAAGTAACTCCTTTATACGAATCCCAATTAGTGCTTACTCCACCCCCTCCAGGTTAGCCACTGTATACTTCTTTCATACCCATGGATTATCTTAATATACACATGTCACTCTCCCTTTTTAACGCAGATTTAAAACACCACGTTTTTCAGGACAAAAAAAAAATAGTGCGTGCACCAAACGCACTTGCTGTATTTTTAAGAATCTCGTTTAGTGCAGTTATCGGGAATTTTATTTTGTGATGTCAGAGCCATCTGGTAGCCAGAGGAAAGGGGCTTCAGGGACCTGGGAGCATAGGCGTAACTGGGCTTTTTGCGCCCTTGGCTAATTTATTTTTTAAATCATAAAAATTTAAAAATTAGAGATTTAGCGGCGCCCTTTTGAACAGGCGCAGGCCGGCGCCCTTGGCAACTGCCCCAATGCCAAGCCGTTGTTACGCCTCTGCCTGGGAGAGCCTATGAGGAAACTCAGGGGCTCGACCGGGGACAAGAAGTGTGATCCACGAGGATCAGAGGTACTAAAGTGGTCACATTTGGGGAACTGACTGAGGGGGGAGAAAGACTAAGAATCTGCCCCGGAGGAAAGCCACCTAAAGTAGGACCCCTGTGAATCTGGGTGGAACACCGGCCATAAGTGCTAACGCTCGATGCTGCCTTGCTACTATCCATCGGTAGCATCAGTGACATTGCTGCATAGAGAATTGTGTATTTTTGATTGTCGATAATGTTGAATTTTTTTTAATTGCAGCTTTGTTTCACGAAATAGTTTTTCAAGCTTTCGATGGCTTTTATATCTTTTTGTTTCGGCTTCGGTTTAGGCCGAAAGTGATTTTAAACTTTCGGTTTCGGTTTCGGCCAAAACCAGAAACTCGCATTCGGTCGGTCTCTACTGGTGTTTGAAATGTTGACATTCGGAAAACTGTCAACACTAACTGTTATTATATAAAGAACCTTGTTTGGGGGGCTTGATGTAAACCCCCCCCCCCCCTCCCCAAAAAAAAAAAAAAAAACATGATTCTCCAAATAAGCTTTAGACAACCAGCTGTACAGCAACGTCTCATTTTTATAAAGAACAGTATGTAAGTGTGCATATAATTGTAACAACTGAAACGGAACCAGTGGCCTGCATAATTTAGATCTAATAAATCATGATTTTCGGTATCACACATTAACAAATAAATGACCAGTCTAAATGGTAGCACAACGTTACAGTGTATGTTGGCCAAGTATGTTGGCCAAGTATGTTGGCCAAGTATGTCGGCCAAGTATGTTGGCCAAGTATGTTGGCTAAGTATGTCGGCCAAGTATGTTGGCCAAGTATGTTGGCTAAGTATGTTTGCCAATTATGTTGGCCAAGTATGTTGGCTAAGTATGTCGGCCAAGTATGTTGGCCAAGTATGTCGGCCAAGTATGTTGGCTAAGTATGTTGGCTAAGTATGTTGGCTAAGTATGTTGGCTAAGTATGTTTTCAAAGTATTTTGGCTAAGTATATTGGCCAATTATGTTGGCTAAGTATGTTGGCTAAGTATATTGGCCAAGTATGTTGGCTAAGTATGTTGGCTAAGTATGTTAGCCAAGTATGTTGGCCAAGTATGTTGGCTAAGTATGTTGGCCAAGTATGTTGGCCAAGTATGTTGGCTATGTATGTTGGCCAAGTATACTCATGACAAATGAAAGGACGTAATGAGTCACCCCATTATTACGTATGCAGAAATGTCCGTTCTCCTGGTCCCTCTCTACATAAATGAAGTTAATCTTTTTGAAATGATGACAGCAGCTGGTCAATTATTTCTGTTGTGATCAGCGTTAGTGGGTAGCCGTTGCCGACACATCTCACTTTTCTCACCCTAACCCACAGTGCATCACTTTATAACGCCTTAAATCACCCTACATCACCTTACCTCACCTGACCCCCACCTCACCTTAAATAGGCATACCTCGCCTACCTGACCTAACCTCCCCTAACTCACATCAACTCACCTTTCCCCCACTCTACATTGATGTAATTACGTCACGTTGCCTCACAATCTTTATATTACGTTACATTGATCTCACCACACCTCACCTCACCACACCACTCCTCACCTCACCACACCACACCACACCTCACCACACCTCACCTCACCGCACCACACCTCACCACACCACGCCTCACCTTACTTCACCAAAAACCAACAGCGCGGAAGCCACATATCCCAACCACATTGTTCAGAAGCCACACATCACAGCCACATTGTTAAGAGACCACACATCACAACCACGTTGTTAAGAGACCACATATCCCAACCACATTGTTCAGAAGCCACACATCACAACCACGTTGTTAAGAGATCACACATCACAACTACATTGTTCAGTCATAGTACAGTGTATACTAGAATTCTAGTGGAAAGAACTATCTGACGCCAGTTCTTCTATCATAACGTCACCTTAAGACGCCAAAATGGGGAAAACAAGCGCGAATTTCTAGGCGTGAAAACAATGCTTAGTCCTACTTCACATAATGCTTAGTCCTACTTCACATAATGCTTAGTCCTACTTCACATAATGTTAGTCCTACTTCACATAATGCTTAGTCCCACTTCACATAATGTTAGTCCTACTTCACATAATGCTTAGTCCTACTTCACATAATGGGATTTAGTCTAGAGGGACCTGGACACGCAGCACCGCCATTCACACCCGGGTCCCATTAGACTCAGTGCATTCGGATGTCATTTGTGGTACTTTATTTTAGTTAAACTGAAGAAGTAAGTTTATAAACGTATAGTTCATTCAGTTATCTTTCATTTGATACAAAATTTTGTCTTACAAACCCAACGATAATATTTTTAATAGCTTTTTTAAAATCCAAACCTCTCACTTCTGGTACCCGGGTGCGAATAGTCGCAGCCTTTCTTTAACATATTATCATATCATATATCATCATATATATATATATAAAAGTGAAAATTTGTTTTTTTGTTTGTGGGTCTGTTCCACAAAGGCTTTTACACGGATTGATGGATCTTGACCAAACTTGGCAGATATATCCATCATTATCCAGAAGGAACTCTTAAGGGGTTGAGAACTTTTAATAACATTTCGTTTGGGGCCGGGGGCCCCGAATTCGTTTTTTTCTTATATGAGCTATATAAAAAAATTACAAACAAATACTCCTATGTGAATGGATGGATATCGATCAAACTTAGTACACATACACTTGATTATCCATATTCAAATATCGTAGGGTACTGAACTCATAATATCCATTATTCTGGGGCCGGGGGCCCCGTTTCATTTTTCCTTATATGCGCTATATAAATATCGATAGGCTTAATACTCCTACATGAATGGATGGATCTTGACCAAACTTAGTACACATACACTTGATTATCCATACTCAAATATCGAAGGGTACTGAACTCATAATATCCATTCTTCTGGGGCCGGGGGCCCCATTTCCTTTTTCTTTATATGAGCTATATAAATATCGATAGGGCTAATACTCCTACATGAATGGATGGATCTTGACCAAACTTAGTACACATACACTTGATTATCCATACTCAAATACTACAGGGTACTGAACTCATACTATCCATTCCTCTGGGGCTGGGGGCCCCATTTCATTTTTCCCTATATAAGTTATATAAATATTAATATGCTTAGACAACAGTATAGGCTCTATATGAATTGATGGATATAAGCCTAGGGTGAGCGCAATACACATCACTGTTCGTACTGAAATATCGTGGATTTAAAACTAATGATATCCAATCTAGAACTTTCCAGAAAGTTCGATAAATTTAAAACGCTATATCTATGGCATTTTTCATTAGATCTTATTGGGAAAAAATTTAAATTTTAACTTCATAACTTACCTGAATGATTTTTATTGGGCCCCATCGCAGTCTAAACTAATTCGGTACAATTATGGAATGGGCCCCCGGGGCCCCTCTTTTAACTTAAATGTACTTTAGTTATAGAAATGCATTTAGTTGTATAATTTTTCGTATTCGCAGAATAATTTCTTAGAAAAGACCATTTTTACACAGTTCGAGGAGGGTAATACATTCAATCTAGAATGTTCCAGAAAGTTCTATAGGTTACTAGGCTTAATACTCCTAGATTAATGGATGAATCTTGACCAAATTTGGCACATATATCCATCATTATCCGGAAAGGACTCTAAATGGGTTATGAACTTTCTATCACATGCCGTTTGGGGCTGGGGGCCCCGAATTCGTTTTTTTCTTATATGAGCTATATAATTAAAATTTCTGACAAATACTCATGCATGAATAGATGGATCTTGACCAAAATTAGTAGACATACACTTTATTGTCCATACTCAAATACCAAAGGCAACTGAACTTATAATATCCATTTCTCTTGGGCCGGGGGCCCCAATTAATTTTTGCGTATGTAACCTATCTATAAATAACAATAGGCATAGACCGGTGCGCACCGGTATCGGGATCCGACAACTATCGTTATCCCACTGATATCGAGATACCACCAGGATCTTTATACCGACGGGATTGGGATCATACCGGAATAGGGATCCAGTGGGATAAAATCCCACCGGGAAACGGTATGCTAACGGGAGCGGGATACCGACATGATTGGGAGCCCACCGTGATCGGAATAATTATAAGGTTGTATACTGTAGAAGTTCTTTCGTTCCGAATGCTATCCCGGCAAATTTGCCGGGTATATCCGCTAGTATATATATAAAAGTGAAAATTTGTTTGTGGGTTTGTTTGTGGGTCTGTTCCACAAAGGCTTTTACACGGATTGATGGATCTTGACCAAACTTGGCACATGTATCCATCATTATCCAGAAGGAACTCTTAAGGGGTTGAGAACTTTTAATTACATTTCGTGTGGGGCCGGGGGCCCTGAATTCGTTTTTTCCTTATATGAGCTATATAAAAAATCTTCAAACAAATACTTCTACGTGAATGGATGGATATCGATCAAACTTAGTACACGTACACATGATTATCCATATTCAAATACCCAAGGGTACTGAACTCATAATATCCATTCTTCTGGGGCCGGGGGCCCCATTTCATTTTTCCTTATATGAGCTATATAAATATCGATAGGGCTAATACTCCTACATGAATGGATGGATCTTGACCAAACTTAGTAAACATACACTTGATTATCCATACTCAAATACTACAGGGTACTGAACTCATAATATCCATTCCTCTGGGGCCGGGGGCCCCCATTTCATTTTCGGTATATAAGCTATATAAATATTAATATGCTTAGACAGCAGTATAGGTTCTATATGAATTGATGGATATAAGCCTAGGGTGAGCGCAATACACATCACTGTCCGTACTGAAATATCGGTGGATTTAAAACTAATTTTATCCAATTTAGAATTTTACAGAAAGCTCGATAACCTTAAAACACTATATCTATGGTATTATTCAATAGATTTAAATGAAACAATTTTAAATTTTAACTTCATATCTTACCTGAATGATTTTTATAGGGCCCCATCTCAGGCGAAACTAATTCGGTACGATTATAGAATGGGCCCCCGGGGTCCATCTTTTAACTTAAATGTACTACAGTTATAGAAATGCATTAAGTTGTATAATTTTTCGTATTCTAAGAATAATTACTTAGAAAAGACAGTTTTCCCGACTGTTATCGGGATCCCATCGGTATCGGGATCCCACCGGTATCGTTATTCCACTGGTATCAAGATACCAACGGGATCGAAATACTGACGGGATTGGAATCATACCAGAATCGGGATCCAGAGGGATCGAAATCCCACCGGGAAACGGTATACTAACGGGAGCGAGATACCGATGGGATTGGGAGCCCACCGGGATCGGAATAATTATAAGGCTGTAGACTGTAGAAGTTCCTTCTTTCCGAATGCTATCCCGGCAAAATGCCGGATATATCCGCTAGTATTACGTTAAAACCAATCATCCTCCATTGGTCTAAGTGTAATATATTGCACCATAGTCTTTTTTAAGAATCCCATTACCTTCACAAGCTCACATGTATCAGACTTTTCACGTGGTTTGGTAATGAGCTGTTTCGTAACAAAAATAATTTAGAATATGAGCTGTTTCGTAACAAAAATAATTTAGAATATGAGCTGTTTCGTAACAAAAATAATTTAGAATATGAGCTGTTTCGTAACAAAAATAATTTAGAATATGAGCTGTTTCGTAACAAAAATAATTTAGAATATGAGCTGTTTCGTAACAAAAATAATTTAGAATTCCCAGGACAAATAAAATTTGTCAGAAACCTGGTTACAAAAGCATCAAGTAACAAAATGGTAAAAGTCCAGATTGGTCTTGAACAAACAAAGGGCGCAAACTTGAGACGGGCTTACGGCAAGGGTAGTCGGTCTTCGATTTACTGATAATCTCCAACGCAAAGGAAATATTTGAAAAGGAAACTTTAGTAATTGTGACTTCAAACAAAACGTTTGAGCGAATCAACGGGACGACATTTGGCGATTAAGGCAATGTGGTAGAATTCTTGCACACAGACAGGGGTACTTGAATTGTTTTTGTATTGTGAACTCAAATAGACTCTTGTTGTTTGTGATATGACATGGCGACATTTGAACAGGCTGTTGGATAGATGCGCAGTTGGACAGAAAGACAGATGAAGTGATTCGGTGCAAAGTTTTAGATGTATATGCAGAGATGCAGAACCACAGTCCCAGGGAGTTACACAGATAGACAGAAAGACAGATGAAGTGATTCGGTGCAAAGTTTTAGATGTATATGCAGAGATGCAGAACCACAGTCCCAGGGAGTTACACAGATAGACAGAAAGACAGATGAAGTGATTCGGTGCAAAGTTTTAGATGTAGATGCAGAGATGCAGAACCACAGTCCCAGGGAGTTACACAGAGAGACAAGCAGACAGACAGTGAAACAGACAAAAATACATATAGATTGACAGTCCGTAAGACAGGCAAATAGGAAAAAAGGCAGACTGACGGAGCTGGGGGCGTGCACTGGATCGTTGGTACAACTTACAGTGGAAGAAACTGTTGTCAGTTCATTCAGTGACTGTGATATTGACCGAGTACAATTAAGTTCCTGTGTCTGTCTCAACCTTAAGTTCCTGTGTATGTCTCAACCTTAAGTTCCTGTTTCTGTCTCAACTCTAAGTTCCTGTGTCTGTCTCAACTTTAAGTTCCTGTGTCTGTCTCGACATTAAGTTCCTGTGTCTGTCTCAACATTAAGTTCCTGTGTCTGTCTCAACATTAAGTTCCTGTGTCTGTCTGTCTCAACGTTGAAGGGATTTCTTTGAATTTTCTCTTTTATAAAAATATATTTATTAGAAACGAAACAATATTAGTATAATTTGTTTCATTCTAAAATAAAAAGTTTAAGACTACTTCACAGCTGTGTGCGCGGGAGTGATGGGGGTTTGGGTTGGGGGGGAGGCAGTGATATGACGCTAGATTAAAGGATATTGAACTGAAAATATATAAACAGCTGGGGGTTGAGGAAGGTCATGTGATATTTGTAAGATTGTACAAATGTACGAATAGCATTTCATATTTACGCGTTTCATTGAAGTCGGAGAAAATCAGGGGTTCTTTGCGTGCGCGCGTGCGTGTGTGTGTGTGTAAGTCTTCTGTAGCAAAGATGGTTCTCACAACGTATGTGACGTGGTCAGTAGAAGGTTGCCGGAATAACGAATGTTTGACATCATTGGGCGTGTTCTTCCACACGTATCTTTAATAGCCAGCTAGTCTCACTCCTAAGCGGAAATCTCAGTCTGATTCCACATTTAAAGCATCGATTACAGCTATCATTTTTCCCCGGATTTATCAATACCACGGTGTATTAAAAATGCAACATTTTCTGGTGGGAATTGTTAAAAAATAATAATAAAATTTAAAGAGATTGAACTAAAATAAAAATGGAATATGTCATATAATACAGCTTTGTCCCTTCACGGAATTTGTAAATGTATCAATCGATTTGACAGTCTGGACTCTACAATTTGAGTCAAAGTGTGCTCTAACTCTACAATTTGAGTCAAAGTGTGCACTAGATCATGGCAGCGTTCCTCACAATTAAACATGATTAAATAATTCAATTTCTGCTCTTAAGTGTGTTTTTCAGCCCAAAAAAAGATTACAGTGCTGGGTGACGTCATGAGCCGAGATGGAGTCGGTCAAAACCTCAGCATAAATGTCTACGACTCCGCATCCCAGGTATTAGGTGGCCGCTTTAAGGTCCATGACAACCTTATCGTCTACGCGCCTTCTCACTCCGGATATGTCCAGTACTAGCAGCAACGTTAACTGCAAAAGCAGTCTGTTACAACAGCCCGTATCGATAGCAGGTAACGGCATTCTCTAACAGCAGCAGGTGACAGCAGCAGGTATCAGCTGCAGGTAACAGCAGCAGGTAACACCAGCAGGTAACAGCAGCGGGTAACAGCAGCAGGTAACAGCAGCGGGTAACAGCAGCGGGTAACAGCAGCAGGTAACAGCAGCGGGTAACAGTAGCAGGTAGCAACAGCAGGTAATAGCAGCAGGTAACAGCAGCATGAAACAGCAGGAAACAGCAGCAGGTAATAGCAGCAGGAAACAGCAGCAGGTAACAGCAGCAGGTAACAGCAGCAGGTAGCAGCAGCAGGAAACAGCAGCAGGTAACAGCAGCAGGAAACAGCAGCAGGTAGCAGCAGCAGGAAACAGCAGCAGGTAACAGCAGCAAGTAACAGCAACAGGCAAAATCAAGCCTGTAAAGCCTGCTCTAGGACGTCGACAGTCCTGTTTGACTCGCCGATCTATATTTAGCAAGAATGAAAAACTACTCTCTAATAAATCGCTCCTATCTTGAACTCTTTGACACGGAACAAATATTGGATTTAGTAGGCTAACGGTCTCAGCACTGCTTCCTTTTCTCTTTTACTAGTAAGCGAAGTCATATTGACGGAGAAGGTAAATTTGATTTACAATACAAATGGATCCTCTAAATCGAACTGATTTTGAGAACAAAAATAAAGATAAAGATCGATAGCTTTTTAAATTCAATTTTCTTTTTTTTTTTTTTTTCAAATTAAACTCAAATGGGCAAGAGGATCTTTTGTGAAGGAAGATAGAATGTGTGATGGCGTGCTTGAAAAAAAAAATTATGGACTTTTTTTGTTGTTGCAATTAGGTGACACCAGTACTTCACTTCTGATTGATTACTTTTGAAAGGTTCAACTGACATCTTCAAACTGCGGTTTTTCTCAACATGGCTCAAACGTCTATTCCAGTGGAGGTCTAGTGGAGGGACGTCCACGGTGAAGTCTGGACAAAAAAAAAAGCACAAACCTGATTTCTATTCATTTCGTCTTAACCAGGATTCAAACTTTGCAGTCTCTCTGCCATCTCTCTGCCCTCTCCCTGCCCTCTCTCTGCCATATTTACAAGATGTCGTGGGTTTCCCCTGCGGCACACACGCACACGAACACAAACACAGACACATGCAATTGTGTCATAAAGTTTATTTCTCTAACGTTGAGAATGAGCTTACTCTGAAAACAAACGAATGTGTACACTATAGTTTAAGTATTGCTTAATTGTATTTCTTTTTCGCAGAAATGAGATCCTTTTTGCAACTAATTTGTATCTGCTTCCCATGTTTTTGTATTTTGAAACCTTGAATTATTGAAGAAAACTTTACAATTTATTAAAAATCATAGTTATGGATGTGTCTACAGAAACTTTCTTATTTATTCTTTTTTTTTCAAAAAAACAAAAAAAAATTAATGAAGAAAACAAAATGTAATTGTTATGCCTATTTACATATCAAAGGCAAGCCGTTCACGCGGAGAGTGTAGAAATGTTTTTCTTACAATCTAATTAAACTTCACTATTATTAAAAAAAATAATTGTATTTCTCTTTCCCCCCACCCTTTTTTCCCACTCGTGTCAAGGGACACAATTCATTCTAAATGTTTTGAAAGATATGCTTTTTCAAATTAATCTCCCTTCGAAACACACCAAAATGCTGATGTTAGATACTGCCACAAATCTACGAGGTAGGTCCTAGTCCTGCTCGCTGACAAGCATTACAATTCGGTAATCGGTCTCGTTGTGAGATAATCGTGGATGGCAGGTATCGATTCCACCTTCTGCTTTAAGTTTTGAAGATTGGGATACAGGGTGATGTTAGTCATATCTTCTATTACCGAGAACACCGCGATGTCAGCCGCTGAAATCTGGGGGGGAGAAAGATTGAACACAGAATTTTGATTGTGTTTTTATCTTCATACTATAAATGACCCGCCAGACATCTACTAAAGTTACTTCACAAGATATGCATTCAAGTAACTCACTTTATAATCATCCCAATTATTACCAACATCTGGGAATTTATTTTGCGCGCCTATGTAGCCTATACATTCCTAGAGAATTATTATTTTTGATAATCACCATGCAAATAATAATAATAATAATAAATCATTTGATAGTATGCAATTGGTAATGTCGAAATATTTACAAAGATATCCGCGGGTGTCTCTCCCTATACCCCAATAAATCATACAGTGGGGCATCCATTCCCAGAAGGACGAAGGTGGTAATGATCACCATCACCACCTCCCCCCTTTCCCTAACATCTCTTTAAAGTTTTAAAGTTATTATTTAATATTACCACAAGCGTCAGTAAATAAATACATGTAGGGACAGCATTAGATTACATCATGCTGGATATAATGTCTCATTATCAATGATAACATTGTAAATTAAATCTTTAAGCTGTACACATTACTTTTATCGTCTTTTAATAAATAATATATGTTAATTAATATAATGACCCATCCCCATTATTTGGATAACTCTTGGATCTGCCTACAACATGCCTGCAGCTCTAACAAGGGCAGTGCGAAAGGGTGGGTGCCTAAAACGACACTCCCCCCCCCCCCCCCCGGCCCAAGAATCGTCTTTAGTTATGACCTTTAAAGTAAATGAAGGGCCGAGTAGAAAAAGTACTTAAGTTACAATTTTCCAAAAATGAGTTAAGACAGGCATTATATTTGATGACTTCCCCTGAATCATTCATGTAAATATAATGCATGAAAAATGTCCATAAGCGTTTGATTCAGAGTCACCTCCAGCAGATTTTATTGTACCTAAATAAGAATTTAAAAATTTTAAACTCATTTTTCTCAAAACTTCAAAAATACACTTAAGTACTTTTTCTACTCTGCCCTTCAAATATAACAATAAATGCCATGTATTCCACAATGACAAAGGGCGCCAAAATCGCTTTACTTCTGGTCCGCCCTGGGTGGCTCTTTTTTCTTTGTATTGGTGGGTGCAATTTCAGGTTTCGACCCGGTGGCCGCTTTTCCTTGGTACGGCTCTAAAGGAATCACCACCCCACACCTCCCCCCCCCCACCCTCCACGTCTTCTTCAACTAACACTAAAGCTACCCATCTCCTCACTACCAAACAACCTATGTCTCAACTATTACATTTTAATCCCAGGTCTTTACGAAAAAAAAGCTTCAGTTTCTATCGCCCCTTCCCCATCCACCATCCACCATCCCCAACACAAGTTAATTTACCGAGCCGGTGAAAAATCCCGATCCATTTTCCTTCAATAGCCTCTCCAGTGACGTCAGCATAGCCGGAATGTGGACTTGTCCCAGGCTGGCTGTCAGCGTGAGCTGCAAGATGAAACGGTTCGAATAGGTTAATGCCAGGCTTGAAACGTCCACAAGAAACTTGACGATAAACACGGCTCAATTGCACGTCACGGGGAATGAAGGCTGCGATTTCATGAACTAAAATTGTGTTTCAAGACAGTCTTAAGGCGTGTAGTGTTGGCACGACGAAACATCATTTGCTCCTACACGTGGTATTGGGCATTTTTAAAAAATTTTAAAGGGTCTGTAATGGGTTGGCAGCGCGTCTAACTCATACTTTACAGATTTATTTTAATTCGTTCGGCTTTGTCTCCAGCTAATGGCCAAGTGGAATTAGGCTGGTCTTGCCAGCAAGTCGCACCTAATGAAGGAGGAGGTAACCCTGGAGGAAAACATCTCGATCCCAGAAGTCGCAAGGCAGCAGTCTCAAATAGGTGTCTGTTTAAAACTTTATGTCCAAAAGGTCACACTTATTTTGCGCGTGACCATGCACTCATACACGTACACACAAACATACACACACATAACGCGTGCGCACACACACCAGAGCCATCGCGTGGGGACTGCAACGCCTCCCATATACTAGAACCTCTGATATTTAAGTGGCCCTAATTTTTGATGTGGGAAAAAAAATTAAACTTGACCTATAATCGCTGCATGCAAGAGGCGAAAACCAAGAAAGTGGCAAGTGCCTCCAAAAGTCATGAGACGGCTCTGGCAAAAACACGTTTAATATCTTAAGAAACTGTTATTACTAAAATACTCAAGATGAATATAATTACATTGTCAATGAGCTCGGTAGCATACATGGTCGAATCTTAAATAAAGTGACACGAAATTCGTCCACAATATGGTTTGTCATTTCTCAGAGCGGAAAACGTCATAGCGTTACTATTTTTAGAAATGCCGGACAAATATTTGTTATAACATGGCAGCTAAAGTGTGTTTCAGCGTATCGTTCGGACGATCCTTGTTTCTAGAGTCCATGTTACATGTGCCGTACGCGCAATGAAGTCCCATTTCACAAGATAGCAGCAAAAAATGTGTAAAATATAGTTGCAAACAAGTTTGATTAAGTTAAGGGCCACTTCGCTAACATAGTAGTACTGAACAGTGTTGACATTTTGTCCGACCCGAGTACACGGATGATTAAAACAGTTCTATTAATAGATTTCCGTCATTAAATGGCAAGCCCTATTAAATGCTATTAATACATTACATCGTTTTCATGATTCTTTCATGTTTGCGTGTGAGTGGTGAGTGTTGAGCCGACTCAGAAGCCAGCGGCAGAGGATTCCGGCACCTAGACTCCGCGTCTGTAGACCAGTGGCGTAGCGAGCTTAACTCGCGCCCGGGGCACAATACCTTTTTAGCGCCCCCAATACCCTTTTAGCGCCCCGCCCTATTCGAAAACCATAAAATATTATAGTAAAATATACCATTTGGCGCCCCTTTGTGAGTAGCACCCGGGCATGATGCCCCCCTTGCCCCCCCTCACTACGCCACTGCTATAGACAAACTATGTTTGACGCATCTCTATTTTGGCGTTTCCCCACCGTCATAACCATGGCCTTCACCTTAGTCGCAGGATCCTGATGGTAGAAAGCCTCCACGTACGCTCGCCAGTAGTCCAGGATCAGCTCGAGGATCTGATCTATCTGGAGTCGTTCGATGTTGTTGCTTCCATACAGACCTGAGGCGGATAGATAAATGGGTGGTCAGGGTGTGGAAAATAACATGGTGCACTTTATCAAAAGAAATATTCGTCTGGTTACATGTCAGGGATCGTATTATTATTATATGCAATTCAGGAATACTAGATAGATGATATTCAGAACAAGTGGGGCATACCAGTCTCATACTTGAGCCCCAAAAGTGATGAAGATTTTACGAAGATAAATCGAAGGGTGTAAGAGAAATGTTGAGCGCGATTACTTAGAAGAGAAAGAAAATTTAAACAAAATAAAAAATGCAAAGTGCAATCAAACAAATGGCATCATTTTTTTTTTTAAAATTATATTTTTTAGACCAGGGATTCTTAACCTGTGGTCCGCGTATCCTTTGCGAGTCCATAGAAAACGAAGTATCAGGGTGTTCGTGAGCTGCACTGCCTTTGTAGTTTTATTATTTTCATTTTAATATATTCATCAAATAAAAAGAGTTTCCCTTGACCTAAACAGGTTAAGCAGCTCTGAAATCTTTTTCTTCTATATATTGAGGGCACACGACCAATGTATTGATCATTCTGGCTCCTATGTTTCAGGGGGGTTCGCGATGTTACTGTGCGTGGTTTTGAAGGGGATACTCCACTGGTTGCAATGACTACTCGGCAATGGTATTATGAAGTGGGGGTTGGAAGACAGGAGGCAATAGACGCAAATGTGTCAAGTGTAGTCGCCTCAACTGTTGCTTGTTCCAGTCCCTGCTTGTCTTTGGCAGGAATGAGCAGTTCCAATATGAGTTCTTGATTTTATGAGCCGGAACTGCCTGTCATGGCCTCGTCGCTGTCTAGGGGGGTGAGGGACGAGTTTCTGTTACATGCTTGAGCAGTGGGCCAGCCCATTTTTTATCTTGTACATCATGAAGAGCCTGGAGAGTCGTCGTCGTTCCTCCATTAGTGACCAGCCCAATGCCTCCAGCATTCTACCAACAATTGTGATGTTTATGTAGCGGTTCAGGACAAAGCGTGCTACCCGTCACTTGACCTCCACCAACCTGTCCATCACTACCTTAATTACTATTTGAAGCTAAAAGCCGGATACTGAAGGATTCAATTTACTCCATAATAGTCATCCACGCTAAATATGTTTATTTTTTTAAACAATAAGATACATTCTCTTTGTGGATGAAAGAATCGGTAACTTTGCCATGATGATCGGTAACTTTGCCATGATGATCGGTAACTTTGCCATGATGATCGGTAACTTTGCCATGATGATCGGTAACTTTGCCATGATGATCGGTAACTTTGCCATAATGATCGGTAACTTTGGCATGATGATCGGTAACTTTGCCATGATAATCGGTAACTTTGCCATGATGATCGGTAACTTTGCCATGATGATCGGTAACTTTGCCATGATGATCGGTAACTTTGCCATGATGATCGGTAACTTTGCCATGATGATCGGTAACTTTGCCATGATGATCGGTAACTTTGCCATGATGATCGGTAACTTTGCCATGATGATCGGTAACTTTGCCATGATGATCGGTAACTTTGCCATGATGATGAAGACAAATCCCTGACCCTAAGAGCGTATTCCAACCATCGTCACAACAACGTTCAGGTGAGCAGAAAGACGTATTTCCACATCGACAAATAAGGGCAGGAAAGACCAGGACCCTGAAAACAGCATTAACCACAAACACAGACACGAACACAGACACAGAGTTTACTAACCATAAATTGATTGCTTGATGTTCGAAGCCATTAAAAGAATGCCTTAATCTAACTAGGGCACGCTGAAATAATTTTCAAAAATAATTTTTGTTTAGAACCCCTGCAAAAAATGAGACAGCGGGATGCGCACCAAAACAAATGAATGCTGTCCTAAGATGTCCGTGTTGGTGAGAAGTAACAGAAGTGAGACACGACTCACCACTTCGTAACAACAGTACTTGGAGTCCTGTTGAAGATGATAGGGATGTCGGTGGAAACTGGTGATATTGTCAAGTTAAAAGCCTGTTGACTCTGACGGTACTGTAAAACTTGGGTCTGTTGAGACTGGTTGTACTGTAAAACTTAGGTCAGTTGAAACTGGTTGTACTGTAAAACTTAGGTCAGTTGAAACTGGTTGTACTGTAAAACTTAGGTCAGTTGAAACTGGTTGTACTGTAAAGCTTAGGTGTGTTGAGACTGGTTGTACTGTAAAACTTAGGTCTGTTGAGACTGGTTGTACTGTAAAACTTAGGTCAGTTGAGACTGGTTGTACTGTAAAACTTAGGTCTGTTGAGACTGGTTGTACTGTAAAACTTAGGTCAGTTGAGACTGGTTGT
Source organism: Omphiscola glabra (assembly GCA_964017045.1). Lineage (NCBI taxonomy): Eukaryota > Metazoa > Mollusca > Gastropoda > Lymnaeidae > Omphiscola > Omphiscola glabra. Next base: position 31,761,064 of record OZ024799.1, read on the forward strand.
ACTGTAAAACTTAGGTCTGTTGAGACTGGTTGTACTGTAAAGCTTAGGTCTGTTGAAACTGGTTGTACTGTAAAACTTAGGTCAGTTGAAACTGGTTGTACTGTAAAACTTAGGTCAGTTGAAACTGGTTGTACTGTAAAACTTAGGTCAGTTGAAACTGGTTGTACTGTAAAACGTAGGTCTGTTGAAATTGGTTATACTGTAAAACGTAGGTCTGTTGAAACTGGTTGTACTGTAAAACGTAGGTCTATTGAAAATGGTTGTACTGTAAAACTTAGGTCTGTTGAAACTGGTTATACTATAAAACGTAGGTCTGTTGAAACTGGTTATACTGTAAAACTTAGGTCTGTTGTGATTGCTTGTACTGTAAAACTTAGGTCTGTTGAAACTGCTAAAACTGTTACTCTTCTGTCTTTTGAAATGTGTAGAACTGCACATCATTAAGGCCTTACGGTGATACACTTAATTAGATTGAAATATAGCTATAACTTATTAATTGGCCACCAGTGCCTGCTGCTTTGGGAATAATTATTTCCTGTCTTTGTGACTGAAACCTTTGAGCACGGATCTCTCTCTCTTTCTTTCTCTATCTCTCTTTCCCTCTATCTCTCACTCTCTCTCTCCCTCCCCCTCCCTCTCCCTCCCTCTCTCTCCCTCCCTCCCTCCTTCCCTCCCTCCTTCCCTCTCTCTCTCCCTCCCTCCCTCTCTCTCTCTCTCCATTTATCTCTCACTAAGTTGTGGGTTGCTTTTGTGGATTGAACAGTACAAGAAAATGATATCCATTTATACTCAACCGATCAACATTGAACAAATGGATTGTCTTATTAATTTTTTTTTTTTTTTAAATTGTCAAAAATTTAATGGTTTAAGTTAAGAACAGTCAGGACACTTGCCATTTTCTTTAGCTAAGTAGGTCAATATGGCCGTACTCTGCGTGTACTTCCTTCCGTCATCAAGTTGCAGGACCGGCATCTGATTGTTAGGCATTTCTAGTCAGACAAAAATACAATATAAGCAGGGGCGTAGTAAGGGGTTAGAACGTGGGGGGGGCGGTCCATCTAGAGCGGGACTTTAAAAAAAATACATATGGAGGGGTGTCATGTTCGACTATGTGGTGATATTTGTTTTCGATGCGGGGGGGGGGGGGGTGAAAACATCTGGCCCGCCGCCGACGTCACTTACCCTAGCTACGCCACTGAATATACGAGTGTTCCTCCATTTATGTTGTATAGAAAAGAACTAATAGCATTAATAACTTTAGCGGCTGACATTGCTCATGCGACTAGGAGTCAAGGAGTATGGATGGTAACACAAATTATATCCAGAAAGCCCCGGTGTCAACACACTATCGATAATTACAGCTTGCCTAACAACACTCTAATATTTGCGCACCTCTTCAATGTACAGACTGGGTCTTAGAAGAAAGTCTTTAGCTGACAGACGGCACATGGCGACTTCATTAGCGTAATTGTCTACACAGCTACGTAATGAAGTTTGTGGCCACAGAAAGCTCACAACTAAACGTGGGGGATTGTGGAGCTTAGAATTCAGATTATCGCCAGCCTCACCAATGACGTAGGGCGTGAGCTGGGTAATTTGGCACAAAATGGAACTGCCAGTCAGGGTCTATTTTCGAAATTCCTTCAAGACTTAATGATAAAAGACTAACAAACAAAAAAGTATACAAATCCTTGCGTTTTTTAAAATATAAATTATTTGTAAATGAGTGTGCCTGGAAAACAAGGGAGTGGGGTGGGGGTGGGTGGGTGTTTTGTGTGCCAAACCAAGGGAAAGAAATTATAGAAATATCAGTCTGTAAATGTTTGTTTTTCAATTAATTTATATATGTCTAATTTGACCGAATTTGATTGACTCTGTCTATATCTAAAAATAGGCACTGGGAGAGTTCAATAACTGGTACAGGCAATAGTTTCACCAAGGTTGTTTGAGTAAAAGCAACCACTGCTGCTCTAGTTAAAGTTTAACAGTTGCTGCTCCAGTGACAGTTCAACCGCTGCTGCTCTAGTGACAGTTCAACCGTTGCTGTTCTAGTGACAGTTCAGCCTCTGCTGTTCTAGTGACAGTTCAACCGCTGCTGTTCTATTGACAGTTCAACCTCTGCTGTTCTAGTGACAGCTCAACCGTTGCTGCTCTAGTGACAGTTCAGCCGTTGCTGTTCTTGTTGCAACTGAACTGTCCACCATAATAATTATAAATGAAATCAAACTTGTTTGTTCTGTTTTTAAAGTAGTTTAAAGCTCAAACAACTGCATGTTGAAATAAAAATCCTTAGAAAATCATCTTCCGGTTGGTAGAGCTTAAAGACGCAGTCATTGTGCTTTACGGGGGGATCTAAAGACATGTGTGAGTCAAGCTGTTAGATATCTTACCAGCCCTCACCCCCAAAGATGGACATGACTATTCTTTCCCCTTATATTTTCCGAAACGGATATTGAATCGCCTTTGACCTTTAGTAATCATGCCCCAATGCATGAATCAGTATCCTAAATAATCTGAAATAAGTGAATTTTTCATAGAAATATGTGAAACTAACAATCACTTTATTTGTGTTTTGAATAATAATTGTATTTTTTAAATTGATTTTGGACCCCTGTGGGGTCAAGCATCGTGCTGTTCTATTGGCAACGTTACAGTCGAACACAATAAACAACAACCTGCTTTTAGTGTCTTCCATTCCTCCTGTGTTACCCGAATGTCCTCGAACTCTTTTCCCGCCAGTTTGAGCAGCAGTCGAATCATCTCCCCTCGTCCCCGGAAGTTGAAGTAGAAGAGCTTCATGGCTCCTCATTGGTGACACATTCGGGACGATGTTTTACTGGTAGAATGCTCAAGACATTACACGTGCCACTCTGTGTTTACATAGAAGTAAACCATTTAATAAACAAGCTTTTTAAAATACAATGTAACCACCCCCCCCCCCCCCGGGAAAAAGCTGTATTCATAAAAAGAAAAGGCGATATGAATTTGTAGATTTCATAAAGGCAACAAAAGACAATCGTTAGGGAGAATAAAATATTTAAAATCATAATTTTAAACAATGAGTCTGTCCCAAGTCTCATTTGAGTGTTTCATAAAGCATCACACTTTTAATAGTAATATTTACAATTACATAGAATGATTACGGGTGCCATAGATGTCCCAATTATAGTTATTTTCTTTTCTTCTTTAGACCTGTTCGGTATTCTACTTCAAAATAAATATTTTTTTGTGTGTGATCATCATGAGTGAGGGGCGGTAAATATCAATGACCCTCACTCTCCCCCCCCCCCCCCCCCCACCCCCAGACGTCACAAACTCTTAGCTGTAAAACAGAATAAGATTTGATAAGGACATTTTGAACAGTTTATTTTTTAAAAGGGGGGAGGGGGGCGGCATTTATAGTAAATTCTTTTGGAGTCGAGTTGTGCATCCCAGCATTAAATAGTAGTCCCATAGTTCACTCTACCCCATTAACGTCTATGTTGTAGCCTGTCAAAAAGCCGTGAAGGGGGGGGGGGGTGGCTGTATTTACACAGATTTATTATACAGACTTGACAGTGCCTGCGCTCGCTGAGGGTTGTCACATAAAGTACATAGATAATATCTTGTACAACCAAACTTCATAGTGCCGTTCTGCCACCGTCTAAACAAAACAAAAACAACAAAAAAAAGGATGTTTTGGCCTTAGCACAGTATCCCACAATACCCCACTTAAACCCGTTTTTAAAGAAGAAAAAAAGTTTCTTTTCTCCATTAATCATTCGCTCCGTGTATCATATTTTCTGATAAGATTAAAGTTACAAGTAGATTTATGGGGCACGTCACTTAATCTTGAAGTACCTACAGTTTATCAATATCTTTACCTGGAACCCATCATGTTATTTGATGTCGCCCGTTGAACTGCATGAGAGGATTTTTTTCTAGTTCATTTCCACTCGAAAAAATTCTTCCTAATTCATTTTTACGAATGCTATATTTTACTTTCTGTCATACTTGAATTTTGCTTCTTTTAAAAAAAAAGAAATCTTTATTATTTAATAATTCTTTTGCTTCTTTCCCAACTTTAAACGGAGAATATGTTGAATTTTTTTATGTAAATGTGTGAATCAATCCATCAATATATCATGATTTTGACAGGTACTTATTTTATTGGAACAAAAGTAGGCCTAGACATGACAAAAAAAAATAACATTGAAGTCATGTGTCGAAAATTGCTCTCTCTCTCTCTCTCTCTCTCTCTCTCTCTCTCTCTGTCCCTCTCTGTCTGTCTCTCTAAGTCTGTTTCTCTCTGTCTGTATCTCTAAGTCTCTCTCTCTCTCTATTTTTTTCTCTCTCTCTCTCTCTCTCTAAGTCTGCCCCTCTCTGTCTCTGAAGAGGGCGCACAAAAGTCACACGCAAGCTCTGATATTAGTATTAGCATTGTTATTACTAAGAACATAAACGGCTATTTGGAAAAGCGGTGCCAAGCGTAAATTGTTACCGATATATTAATGAATTTATTAACACGGTAAAAAAATTTAGGCTTGACACATCTTTTCCAATTGGCCGTTTATGCACGCTAATAATAAAAATGCAAATATTAATATCAGAGCTTTGGTGTTACTTTTGTGGGCCCCCTTATAGCTTTGCGGTTTTTGCTTATTAGCTACTCAAAGCAATTTAAAAGAAATTCCAAATAACTTTTTATTCCCACAATCGAGCATTGGGCCCTTAAAGTACACGAGGGGCCCCTGCAGCCGCAGCTCCTGGGGGGGCCCATGCCTCTGCTCTGATTAATATTAATTAAACGAAACTAATACAAGCAACATAGATAGACAGCCATTCATCCATTCAACCGTTCTAATGATGAAACCCCACAGTTCTTTCTTGGAGATAGATGAGAATTTAATGAATTTTAAAGTGATTGATTGGCTATTCCAAGGTTTGGCTGATGAATGCATTATACCAGTGGTTCTCAACCTCCCTAATGCCGCGACCCTTTAAGACAGTTCCTCAGGTTGTTGTGACCCCCCCTTCCCAACCATAAAATTATTTTCGTTGCTACTTCATAAATGTCTTAGACGACCCCTGTGTAAGGGTAATTTCTACCCCCCGCCCCCAAAGGGGTCACGACTCACATGTTGAGAACCGCTGAATTATTCAAAACGAAAGTTTCACTACATAACTACCAGGTAAAAATAAATCTTTTATTTAATGAAATGTTTCTTAATATTTTATTGTAAAAAAGAATCGACAACTTACCCTTGTTAGGACTCAGTTGGTTTAACTTAAAGTGAATGCTTCCACTGCAATGTATCGCACTGCTCTGACAAAGTGTCAGAAATATAGGCCAACGTACACCTATCAAAATATGGTGTCACAAACAGCACAGTCCAGTCGTATTAAATATACAGTGAATAAAGGCATTTTTTTATATTCAGGGCTTTTTTAAAAATGTACACACAAGTTTGGGTTTTGGGAAAGGGGGGGGGGGCGTTAAAGCGAGAAAGAGAGATTGAGACGGGACACGTGGATTCTAAACCTGTGGCCCAATGACCCCTTGGAGTCCGTGAAAAGGTGTCAGAGAGCTCCGTGAGCTACTTTTCCTATGTCAGCTCACTATTATAATAATTAAATGGAATATGGAAGTTAAAACTTTATTCTAAGAAAGGGTCCGTGACCCTCCGCTGACTGGGAAACGGGTCTATAGAATTAACTATAGAATTAAAAAAGGGTTAAGACGCCCAGTGCTAACAGTCACGTAGCCTACTTTAAAGGGATGGGGTGGGGCGCAGGAACAAAACTTTCTCCGATTCGAATTGTCCCGTAAGCTGCCGTATGGGGGTGGGGTTGTTGTGGTCTTAAAATGCAAGATGCAAACTACAAGAATACACGACTTGAGAAATTGAGGGGTCAGACAGAATTTTTTTTTCTTTCTGTATACACAATAATGTATGGTTGAGCACACTGTCTTGGCCCTGGCCAAAGTGTCTAAACTGATTGCCAAATAGAACTTTTATTTTTAAAGCCATGCCACTGTGTCAAAAATTGCTCTCGCTGTCTTTCTCTCTATCTCTGTCTCTCGCTCCCTCTCTCTAAATCTTTCTCTCTATAAGTCTCTTTTTCTAAGTCTCCCTCTTTGTAAGTCTCTCTCTCTCTCTCTAAGTATGTCTCTGTCTTTAAGTATGTCGCTGTCTCGTTAAGTCTTTCTCTCTATGTCTGTCTCTCTCTCTCTTTAAGTCTTTCTCTCCAAGTCTGTCTCTCTCTCTCTCTAAGTCTTTCTCTATATGTATGTCTGTCTCTCTCTAAGTCTTTCTCTCTCTGTCTGTCTCTCTCTTCATCCCTGGCTTTAAATATAACATTCAAAAATGTGACAAAAACAAAATTTTGTTGTCAATTACTTCATTAATTTATTGGCAAATGTTAATAATTATTGCACGAAATGATCAGTGATATAATGAAACATTTTACAAGAGAGAGTATCTTAGTTAGGTTTTTATAACTATCAATCATGTGACATATCAGCAACAGTGGTCCTCAAATAAGATTGTGGCATGCATTTTCAAAGTTCTGTCTATAAACACCAAGCGTTGATATTTAAAGGAAATAATAAATGTTTCTGTGTCTCAAATGCGGGGTTTTGGTATCTTATGGAAGTGTGACGTGTTCCTATGGAAGTGTGACGTGTTCCAGGCATTGCTTGTTTTCATTTCACAAATTTGGGGAATACCGAAAGACTTCTTGACAGCTGATTTCAGCTTTTATAGCGCTTAAAAGGTTATGGACACTTTTTGTTAATAATAATATTTGAATTGGGACCGCCATTCCTACTAAAGGGACATAAATGTATAATTGTACTCTGTTGGTCCACCATTCAAGATTTGGTGCATCTAAAACTATGATTTTGCCTGGACACAAAACGGACAGCTCAACGTGGTGAATCAAGAAAAATAAGAAATGCGGATCACCAGATTTTTATATGAGTACAGCCTTGACGAATGGACAATGAGGCACTTGACCTAGGCTAATATAGCGCCCCTCCCCCTCCAATCCAGCTATTTAACCTGAATTCAACAGTGCCATAAGCCTGTGATAAAGGTCACTAGACCAAGGTCTTTTTTCCTCTATGCACTTGTCACAGATATATAACATTTGCTATAATTTACTCGTAATCAATGAAAAAATGGTAACAACTTGAACTTGTCTTATGGTACGGTAGTAAGTTGGCGACAAATACCTTTGGAGAATGAAGACCCCCTCTCCCACCACCCCCATCGAGCCTCGTGTTATTTCTAATCTAAACCAAATGAACACGTCATCCTTCAAATTACACGAGGTCTTCCTTCACAAATACACTCAGTTGTTCCCGCTACTATGATTAGGTCTTCACCTTACTGCACAAGGTTTCATACAGCAGTTCACACATGTAGCACACTGGTAAGCCTGTAAATGATTATTCTATGAGCTTTACAGCAAACAAGGATAAAGAAAGTCAACTCCCCATAAAGAAAGTCAACTCCCCATAAGTGCCAGATCCACCCTGTGTTTAAATGGGGATGACTGTTCTCACACACAGAACGATGACGTAACCAGGGAAAGAACATTTTTGAGGACTATAAGACATACAGAATGAGTACAGATTCTTTTAAATCAGTGCTCCACAACCGGTGTGCCGCAAGACTATGCTAGGTGTGCCGTGGAAAGATTCCTCCAAGATTATGAAAAACGCTTTGATCACACGCTGGTACTGTGTAACACTTCTACTAGGTATTAATTGCAGGATGTTAAAAATTTCTTCTGAGAAGAACAAAAAAATACGCCCCATCCCATGAAGGATAAGGCACCCATAATTCTTTGATATGATCAGTTGAAAAATCCCAAACACACGTTTATTATCCTGCCACACATATTTTGAATACATTTCTCATAATGCCTTTGTTTACTCTTGGCACTGATATAACTTTGGTAACTTTACCAAACATAAATGTCATATCTAAGTTCTGTCCATTTATTTGTAGCAAAATAATTTTAATTGTTTATTTGATTAATTATAAAATTACCTCTTTAAGCTTGATACCACTGTTACCACTAGTTATAATATAAGTGAAAAGGCAGTTTAAAAAATATGTTCCTTATATTTTTGTTCTTATATATATATGGGCTTACAAAGTGAAAACTATTTTATTTTATAATACTTGATGTAAAATGTTTAAATTGTGGTGTGCCACAGAAATCTAGGAAGTGTCTACGTGTGCTACAGAAATCGGGGAAGTGTCTAGGTGTGCAATGAGGGAAAAAAGGTTGCGGAGCACTGCTTTAAATAACAACTTTAAGGGCACAAATAAACTTATCATTACTAACACATTTAAAAGACATTTTAATTTAATATATACATGTAAATAAACTATTAAATTTTCTTGTATAATATTCATAAAAATTAACACATTTCTTAAATCTGCCTGTATCTTACAAGCTAAACAAAGCTAAGACTTAAAGCATAACGTTATTCTCATAAGATTTTGTATGCAGAAAAATGATAAATGAAGGAAGCTTACAATTCCATAAATGTACAATGATATTTGGGTTCTCATTTGTTTTGACCTGATAAGCTTGGCATGTATCAGCCTAACTGATTTTTTAAAGTCATCACCTAGATCCTCCCCCCCCCCCACCTTTTTGCCAGACAATGCAAAGAAAGTACCCGTATGACTGCAACACTACACTTTCGGTACTCTTTTTTATTGCAGTACTTGGAGAACAATGTCCCAAGGTGAAATGATCTCATTGTAATCCATTGACTAACTCAAGTTTGCTGTCACCCACTTAGTCACTTGTTTGCTGTCACCCATTTAGTCACTTGTTTGCTGTCACCCACTTAGTCACTTGTTTGCTGTCACACACTTAGTCACTAGTTTGCTGTCATCCCCTTAGTCACTTGTTGGCTGTCATCCCCTTAGTCACTTGTTTGCTGTCATCCCCTTAGTCACTTGTTTGCTGTCATCCCCTTAGTCGGTTGTTTGCTGTCATCCACTTAGTCACTTGTTTGCTGTCATCCCCTTAGTCACTTGTTTGCTGTCATCCCCTTAGTCACTTGTTTGCTGTCACCCACTTAGTCACTTGTTTGCTGTCACCCACTTAGTCACTTGTTTGCTGTCATCCACTTAGTCACTTCTTTGCTGTCACCCACTTAGTCACTTGTTTGCTGTCATCCCCTTAGTCACTTGTTTGCTGTCACCCACTTAGTCACTTGTTTGCTGTCACCCACTTAGTCACTTGTTTGCTGTCACCCACTTAGTCACTTGTTTGCTGCCATCCACTTAGTCACTTGTTTGCTGTCACCCACTTAGTCACTTGTTTGCTGTCACCCACTTAGTCACTTGTTTGTTAGACAGAAACCAATGCTAACCAATCAAAGTCCTAACAAACATTCATGTAAACTAATCCTTAGCTTCTATAGGAAATATATCACAAAAATTACAAATGATGATCATCTCTCTCATCTTTCATTCACTGCTTGTTCACACCTTACTGTACCATAATCTCTCTCATCTTTCATTCACTGCTTGTTCACACCTTACTGTACCATAATCTCTCTCATCTTTCATTCACTGCTTGTTCACACCTTACTGTACCATAATCTCTCTCATCTTTCATTCACTGCTTGTTCACACCTTACTGTACCATAATCTCTCTCATCTTTCATTCACTGCTTGTTCACACCTTATTGTACCATAATCTCTCTCATCTTTCATTCACTGCTTGTTCACACCTTATTGTACCATAATCTCTCTCATCTTTCATTCACTGCTTGTTCACACCTTATTGTACCATAATCTCTCTCATCTTTCATTCACTGCTTGTTCACACCTTATTGTACCATAATCTCTCTCATCTTTCATTCACTGCTTGTTCACACCTTACTGTACCATAATCTCTCTCATCTTTCATTCACTGCTTGTTCACACCTTACTGTACCATAATCTCTCTCATCTTTCATTCACTGCTTGTTCACACCTTATTGTACCATAATCTCTCTCATCTTTCATTCACTGCTTGTTCACACCTTACTGTACCATAATCTCTCTCATCTTTCATTCACTGCTTGTTCACACCTTACTGTACCATAATCTCTCTCATCTTTCATTCACTGCTTGTTCACACCTTACTGTACTATAATCTCTCTCATCTTTCATTCACTGCTTGTTCACACCTTACTGTACCATAATCTCTCTCATCTTTCATTCACTGCTTGTTCACACCTTACTGTACTATAATCTCTCTCATCTTTCATTCACTGCTTGTTCACACCTTACTGTACTATAATCTCTCTCATCTTTCATTCACTGCTTGTTCACACCTTACTGTACTATAATCTCTCTCATCTTTCATTCACTGCTTGTTCACACCTTACTGTACTATAATCTCTCTCATCTTTCATTCACTGCTTGTTCACACCTTACTGTACCATAATCTCTCTCATCTTTCATTCACTGCTTGTTCACACCTTACTGTACTATAATCTCTCTCATCTTTCATTCACTGCTTGTTCACACCTTACTGTACCATAATCTCTCTCATCTTTCATTCACTGCTTGTTCACACCTTACTGTACTATAATCTCTCTCATCTTTCATTCACTGCTTGTTCACACCTTACTGTACTATAATCTCTCTCATCTTTCATTCACTGCTTGTTCACACCTTACTGTACTATAATCTCTCTCATCTTTCATTCACTGCTTGTTCACACCTTACTGTACTATAATCTCTCTCATCTTTCATTCACTGCTTGTTCACACCTTACTGTACTATAATCTCTCTCATCATTTATCGCTAATTGTTGATGACTGTGCCCTAATTCAAAATTTTCAACCAAAAAAACCAGACAATAGCATAATGTATGATAAAGTCAACAAAAATGGATTTGTATCAAGTGAGGAAGTGTGTACCAAATGAGGAAATATCCATGGCACTTTTGGATTGAGACAAGTCACAGCCATTCATGAGTGCTGTTTGCACAAATATATGGCGCATTGCTCTAACAAGTGGCAAGGGGAGAACATTCTAAGGGGAGAACATTCTAGGAGCAGCTACTCCCTATTTGGCTTCATAAAACCTAGACAATTGCATGAATTAGCAGTGGAAAATTTTCTCCTGTTTTCATGACATCTAATTATATTAATTATGTTTATTGAATCACCAATAACATACAGACAAAACGACAATAAAGACCATTAAAGGTCAATTAAATGATGGCCTTATTTGAAAACCTGATGAAATCTAAGAACAAAATCCTCCCACCAATCCCACCCAAAAATATATTTTTTTTTAAACTTTATAATAACACTTTTCATAGCATGCCACTTTAATAAAAACTAAAAAGTATTCAGTTAGTTGGGTTTTGTTTGATAAAGAATAAAATGTGCCCAGATAGTTGAGAACCTGTTTGGCGCCATAGTAATTGACAATTCTATTTAATATGTAAACAAAATAAGGCAATTTCAGAAACAGCAAATATTGCTTTGGGTAGTTGGCAATTTTAGAAAAAAAATCCATGGATTTTAAAGCAAGGCCATGAAAGTGTAGGAATTGAACGTAGAGAAAAAAACAAAATTAACTGAATCAGAACAAGAGACAACTGTTCCGATTAATCTGTAGCTCCAGAATACAAACATCAAAAAATGGACATAAAAATGTTTTGAGATAAATTTCAATGTCTGAAATTTGACCAGATAAACACCTTTTTTATTTAGGAAAAGCTACTTATTACTTCCGCCCAAGAGCAATATGGATAAGAATCTATCCATCATCACTGCTGACCAGAGATGTCACCAGTATGTTAACTCTATCGTAACAACACTTTGATAGACTATCTAGCATACACCTAACATGCTGTGTTAGGCTCATTACAGAAGCTTACCTTGTCCCACATGGGTTCCAAATAATGTCTGCTTATTTTAACCCCAAGGCCATTATTTATATGTACAAGACACAATAATGACAATCAAATACAGAGAGGTGACATGCTGAGCAAAAAAAACAACCAAATCTTTGTACTCCACAATAAAGTTGAGAAAACCCTCCATTGATGACACTCTACATACTTTCACCAAATTAACCATTGTCCCTTCACGTAGTTCTGTTAACTCAACATCAATAACAGCAAACATCCTACGTGGAACATGGTAGTTATACCATCCGAGATTTCCAATACAGAGGCACTATATGTTTGAACAAACTAAAATGGCACATGTCAAGTAATCAAACAAAAAGACAAAACGAATATTCTCCCTAGATATTCCATGAAACATTCTGGACAGGAATATTTGACGCCACACTGTTGAGTAGCTTCATGGTTCTAGACAGCCTTCAAGCGGCGGCACCCTGGATTGATACAGTGGTGGTTTACATCAATGTCTATACGGCTCCAATAAACTGTGCACATTTACAGAGGTCATTTAATCAAGAGGAGCAATTCATTAACTATACATGTTATGACATAATTTTAGTTAGGTCTACTGCTGATAACCAGAAGTCATTAATTCATTAACTATACATGTTATGAAGTAATTATTAGTTAGGTCTACTGCTGATAACCAGAAGTCTCAATCTTCTTGGTTCTCTCACAAAAGATGCCTGGGGTGCAAGCTGTAAACAAATTTCCAGAACCATTATTGAGATTACCAGGTGCCAATCAAAATTGTGTTTTTTGAAAATAAAAATATTTATTTAACATATTCTAGTGAAATTATTCTTTGTTCCATACCAACATTACAAATACAGGCAAGAATTTTACTGATGACCATTGAAACAAAAGGCAATGATGACTAAGGCTAACAATGACACCTCCTTTGACACTGAACCCAAACAAGTGAGCCAATTATTGCATAGCCAAAGCTAGCCCACTAGAATCACACAAATAAATTACAGTGAGGAAATCACATAATATATACTCTCTAAAAGCAAAATGTAAATAATGTAAACAAATCTGAATGTCTTTTGATAAATAATAACTGACAATTTTATATTTAAATATCCAGAAGTAAGAAAATCATGTCAAAATAAATTCATTGTGATAACTTTGTTGAGTATTTTACATTTGATCAAATGAGACGAAACAAACTGAAGCTCTTCACACAATGTCATTCATCAAAACATCTACACAATCCCCAACCACTAATGCTAATACTCACTTGACATATGTCATAGAACAAGTTTGTGCGCTGCCGTTTATCTACTGGAATTGAATTATACACATAAAAATTGTTGACTGAATTTGTCATTTTTTAAATACAAACATGGAATACCCCTATATTACAATGAAGTATTTCAGTATAAACGAGATTTTTCTAAAAAATGTTTCCTTATTGCTTACTTTGATCAAGAGCTGTGTTGAATTATTTATGGGCAGGGTCAGAGATTAACAGCAGTTATTGAAACGTGGCCCAATTTCATACAAAACTGAGCAGCACTCTTAAAGGAAAACTTGAGATGACACCTTATCCTTGTTATTTTGTAAAGTCTATTCATGGTGTGCTGCATGTGTTGTCAAAAGCATGACCTATCTGACCTCACATCACTGATAGGAATATAGCTTGTTTCTGACGTAAGTGCCAGAATCGGATTTTCAAACATTGTTTATGACAAGGAAGCGGCGGTTGTAATCTTTACCTGGGACACTTTCAAAGTCACATTGTGACAAGGGGTTCCAAATAATAACAACAACTCTTTAAAAGAGTCTCACCAAAAAAGGTTGTGCACCACAGTCCTACACTTCTTAAATAACTTCATCTGACAAAACTGTCAGTAGGTCAGAATGTAAGGCAGAGTAACACAATGATGTCTGCGCAACTTTCAATGATGCACCACCAGTAACAAACAACCATCCCAATCTCTAAATCATACGGGAGAAATCAAATCGCCTCAGCATGAGACTTGACTCTATAGTAGAGCTTAGTCAAACAAGACCCAAACGAATATATATTTTCCAAGAACAATGTGATAGAGAAATTATAAACAAAAAAACAACAGTAACCAACAACCTTGAACCCTGACCTAACCCCATCTGTTACCTACACAAATATCACAAACTGAAATCTTCGTTCCCTGCCAGAAAACTACCTTCGGTATCACACTCCATGGCCTGAGACTTGGAAACAATCTCAAAGTTGTCATCGGAGGTCACGCTGCTCTCTCTCTCGCTGCTGCCGACCAGATGGTTGTTTGGCGGGGGTAAGTTGACGGTGGATGCCAGGGATAATGAATTTGGTGGCGTCGCTTCCTTAAAGCGGACGGGCTTCGGGACGTCTGCCGCAGTTTGCTGCGCAGACAACTTGCTGAGTCTGACAACTTCCTGGGACATAAACTCAAGATCCTACAGTGAAAAAGAAAGTGCAGGAAAAACGATGCAATAATTTTTAAATGAGTGCAACTTTTATGGTAAACAATTGTTGTAGCAGAACAAAGTTAATAAGACAGGAAAATTTGTTTAATTCCTGAAAACAGGACACAACCATGTTTTTTTAAATATATTCATAAACAACCCGTAAAAACAAAGTTTTGAGTATAAATCCTTTAAAAAATGTAATATCGGGGGGGGGGGGGGGGGGGGGGGACTGAAAATTTGACAAAAGTTGAATAAATATAAGAATCCAAATTAATGATCCCCCCACAACCCCCAACCGCACACTATTTCTTAGCTATTTGTCAAAACCCACACTCACACTACTAACCAAATCTTTATCTAAAAGTTAGTGACCCTTTATAAAAGCATTGTCACAAATTCCTGATACACACCCTTTCCTGTGGATGGTCTTATAGTTAAGCCGCTCGCTACCGCTCACTTTTCCACACCACTGAAGTATATTAATATTCTAATGACCCACCCGCTTTTACACCACAGATTTATATCATCAACTATTTCAGAAAAACAAAAACAAAATTTTACGCACTAAAAGTACTTGTGATTTTTTGTTTGTTTAAACAACTCATTTAGAGCAAATTATCTGGAATTTTATTTTAAATCAGTGTCGTCATATTTTCTTCATCTTCCAATCAGTGTCATCATATTCTCTTCATCTTCCCCTTGAAAAAAAAGGAAAAACTGATAATGGGGGTGGGGGTTGAAAATTTGAAAGATTGTGCTGTCATCAGCTATGAGTCTGTGTGCCAAATTTCAGCTTGATAGGTTGATGGGAAGTGGGTCAATTAGCAGTCAGAAGATTTTGTCAGCAATGAACAAAAGCAAAGTTAATATATAAAAAAATTTTAAAGAACCGCAAGTCTCTCTTTTAATGGTTTCTATCAAGAAGATGATGTCCCCTTGTCACGAATTGGTTCGCGTATCTCCGTTGTCTAGGGGTATTTGGAGCTTTGCACACTGTACACAGTACACAAAGACTTGACACAAGAGTTTTTCCAGTTATTAATTATAAACTTTATTAATTACATACTGCAATTTAAGCCAACACCAGAGCCGAATACTTAAATCGATTCCGCTAACAAGCTTAGCCAAAGAAAAGGAAATTAGTAAAACACAGTAAGGTTAAACCTGATAAAAGGAACGCAACAAAACAACGAACGTGTCGGCAGGAAGCCTTCATCAGCGAACAAACAGAAAAACGAATAAAATTAAAAAATGTATCAAAAAATATAATGTAGCACTTAGCTCAGCTGTAGTATCCAAGAGGGCAGCAAAAGATTAGTAGCAGAAAATAAGTGGGAGAAAGGTTAAATAGGGAAGAGGGAAAGAAAAGAGGAGAAGTAAGTCCACTGCGATAGGTCGTGACGTGGAGGGGCGGAGCTAGGTTCAAACAGTGAATAGAGACATGACATTCGTGCCATGTGGGGACAAGGTGTCAAACAGTGAATAGAGACATGACATTCATGCCATGTGGGGACAAGGTGTCATAGGTCAAAATAAGCTTCTTTTAGCCAAAGAACCCCATTTAATAACCGGCCTCTGGTAAAAAAAACAAACTACACACTCATCCCCAATACAGTCAGTGTCTTTCTCCCTCACCCTCCCCTGCTCTACTGACCACCTGCACACTACCATACAAGCCCCTTTACCTTTAGTATACCTACGCTTATACTTATAGTCCACCTTGAACCTAACAGACTCTCAGGGACTCAAACACCTTGACACCCTCTAGTGTCCAAACATAGGGCTTCATGCTTCTGACATGAGTATCATTTACCAACATCCTTATTTCCCAGATCCCTTTCCAGTCCTATATGCAAGCTAAGATAGCAAGATATTTTTTAGCAACAGCAATGCACTTTTGAGCTCACCTGCTGTAAATGCATATTTTTAGTCAGTGTCTCCTCCAACATGCTCTGTAGCTTCTTGTTCATGTCCTGCGTGTGTTGTGTATGCTCACTGTTCTTGTTCACAAGGTCCATCACTTTTTTCAGGCTCAGCTTGTCATCATGAGAGTTGCTGGCCCTTGGACCTGGGCAGCCATTGCAAAATGTAAATTATCCAAATCATAATTAAATCAAAAAAATGTGGATCTTCACCAGTTTCTTAACCCTTTGAACCCTCGATCCCGCTTTATCGGTCTGCGCCTTAAAAATCCACAACCCGCCAGACCGATATTTCGGTCTCCAATACCTTACCATAGATCGACAGTCCGTATGTAAAATGTGCTATAAATACTGAGTTCATGGTTTATCACATGACTTGGGAAAGGTCACAGTAATGGCCGCGCCCATGGTTGCATTGTTTTTGTTGTTTTAGTAATGTTTTTCGATGTATAGAAGTGGCGAAAATGCAATAATTACTTTTCTCAGGGACACAAACTAGAGTAGTTTTATGATAATGTAAATAATTTAGATAATATTTATTTGAAAAAGGAGTGAAATAAGTAAATAGACAATGATAGTGACGATCGATTGACTACAACTTCTAGTTCTAGTGCTATCGATGTGTTGTTAGGGAATAAACTAAACAAGGTCTACCCCCTAGTTCTAGCCTTGGCTTTTATGAAAAATCAGGGCCGTATAAATGACCTTTTACCATGACATTTTACAACATTTCTAAGATAATTTTATTTCTGTGATACATTTTATAATACTAATGGACTACTAACAGACACATTTAGATTGAAATAAATAAAATTTATTTAATTGTATAATCATTTGATTTTGTTTGTGTGTCAGTGTGTGGACATTTTTTCCCAGGAGCCCAGGGGATTGGGGATTTTAGGCCCAGGAGCCAAGGGTTCAAAGGGTTAATTTTAAAATACTGACAGAAAAATTCTGTAAAATTGAAAACATTGGTCATACCCAGAGATTTTGGACTTGTAAGCTTTTTAACATTAAAACAATTTAACATCAAAACATCTTATATCAAGATTATAATGGTTGTACCTGTGCGACTCTGCATGACGTAGTGCTCAATGATGGATGCCTTGCTCAGAATATCTTCTGCCATGCATGCATTGCTTGTCTCCAGATGGCTGACCTGGGATGGGATGGACAGAAACTGCATTTTAAGCAAACGGGTCATTGGTCTGGTCATTTTTGGTTATGATGAATAAAATGTAGGGACCCTCATCTCTTTGGGAGGAAAAAAGTGTGGTAAAAGGGGGGGGGGGGGGGGGGGGATCAGGAGCAATACATCCAGCAGCTGGTCATTTTCATAAATAATTGAGATTTTCCTTAAGTAGATCTTAATGCTGTATGTGTACTCTCCCCCTTTAGTAGCTGTATGTGTACTCTCCCCCTTTAGTAGCTGTATGTGTACTCTCCCCTTTAGTAGCTGTATGTGTACTCTCCCCCTTTAGTAGCTGTATGTGTACTCTCCCCTTTAGTAGCTGTATGTGTACTCTTCCCCTTTAGTAGCTGTGTGTGTACTCTTCCCCTTTAGTAGCTGTGTGTGTACTCTTCCCCTTTAGTAGCTGTGTGTTTATGATTATTGCATCAGTCATCTGCATAAATCACTGCCTATGATTTATTTCAGACAATTTCGTATGTATTTTTTCATTTTTTTGTATTTAAAAAATCTTTTTCTTTTCTTTAAATGAAACCATAACAACATAAGAAACGATGACTTTGAAACCATTCTTCTCTAATTAACATCTAAAAATATAGTGATTTTAAATTGAGCTTAGATTTGAGAAGTTTAACTTTGTAATTGAGCTCTCAATGAAATAGTTTTTGACTCACCTTTTCCTCCAAAGACCATTTCTCTTGCTGTAGTAACCCAACCCTCTTTAACAGATCATTGTACTCGTCCCCAACACTCGTCTCACTGTGGTGGCTGGTGTTGGCAGATGTGGGCGACTGAGGAATCGAGCAACTCTTTATATATTTTACAAAACTGATGGACAATTTTTAGGGCTATACCGGTCGGACTTTTCCCAGTGAGTACCGCCTCCGGGAATTTACTACTTTGCTACACAGTTCCAAATCAGATTAAAAAAAGGAAAAGTGTACAAGAGATAACTAAGGGTGTAAAGTACTTCTCAGGCCTGTTGGATTCACCATTGCCAACAAAACCTAAACCATCGTTTCTCTTGAGATGAACAGATGCCAAATTTTTTTTAAAACCAAGAATTATCCCTCCGCACCCTTTTTCATTTCTGAGAGTGTTCTTCAGATTGCTTCCGCCTGTTTAGATTCAAAACGATCTTGTAATTTTACATTTGCTGATGATTTTTTTAAAAAAAAGAGTCCAACGCATTAGTCTGTAAACAAATTTCATATCTAGCTGTCCAATCTTTACATTTGGCAAAGTAATTCTCAGATATGAAGTATTCAGCTGAGTGGTAGAGCCCTAGAAATTAATTTTCGATCTTTATTCTTTCAGTAACAGAAAAGAATAGTATAACTCATTAGAAATAAAGTATTACAAAAGCTCATTTGAGAAAATATTGCTTTTTATTCCATCATTGCTTCTCATCTCACCTGAGGTCCACTTGCTACTGAATCTTTTCCCAGTCCACTTGCACCAGCTCCCCAGGATGACAGTGAGCTGGAAACAATACAAAATACCTGTTACTTTAGCAGTCCGTTCAGCTTCAAGCAGCAAATTCTATACATCATCTACAGGTACATGCTACAGTAGAAGTAAATGACACTATTGACAAGTGGGATTAAATGACTTCACCTGACAAGATGCCATTATCTTAAAGTGACAGCACTATTGACAGGTGGGATTAAATGACTTCACCTGACAAGATGCCATTATCTTAAAGTGACAGCACTATTGACAGGTGGGATTAAATGACTTCACCTGACAAGATGCCATTATCTTAAAGTGACAGCACTATTGACAGGTGGGATTAAATAGAGAGAGATTAGAAGGCATCTTAATTCCAACTTGTCTTTTTAAGCATTCCAACTAACAGTGTTTTTAAGAAAATGGCAAAGCTTACCTTGTCTCTAGAATATCACTGTCAGGTGTTCTAAAAAGGTCTTCCATATCTGTGTAAGGAGGATAAATATCGACAAATCAAAATTGCTTACTTTGTTGATTTACATCCAATCATTCATCAGCATTTAATGAGCTCAAAATAAAACCCTGCTATCATATTATAATAACACACAAAATAACTTTTAATTATTTAATGTACATGGTCAAATATTTACTTTTGCTGGTGTCTTCTGATAAAACTTCTTGTAGTTTTGCCTGAAGTTTATCACCTCTTTTTCTCTCAGCATGAAGTTGACGTTTTAAATCTTTAATCTGCAAAAAGAAAATGCCGATTTCAAGTCAAAATAAATAAAGTACTTAGCAGAAATGTAAAAATATTGAACTGCAACATTTAAAAAATTTTAAAAACTTACTTCACCAGAAATGTCAAAATTAATAATTTAAATAAATAAACGTATACAAAAATTACTCAGAGGATTCAATATTTATCTTGAAGCTAACAGCGTACAAAAAAATATCATTGGTGCGACATGCAAATAAAAATTTCTTAAGCTTTCTGGCATCTTTTGATATATGCACTATTGAGGCCTTTGGGATGGAAACAATTGATAAACCTGCACTACCAGTGAAATATAGTAAAAACAGAAATGTCTTATCTTACCATAGTGATTCCTTTCTTTTCATGCAACTTTTTGTCATCCTCAGAATCCTTGATATCCTAATTTCAAATGACAAGACATATTGAGATTATTCAAAAACTCAAAATAAGAACAAAATAATCAACAGCCATCACGAGCCATGACCTGTGTGGTGTTTCAGTCATATTTAAAAACTTGAGTCTCTAAGTGGCCCCCAGATTAATCTCAAAATTTATCTTCCAGGGGGTGGAGTGATGGGGAGGGTGAGAAGATAGTTGATGATATCCACCCCCCCCCCCCTTATGGAACCCATGTTTGGGATGAAATTTTAAATTCGAAACTCAGTAGTTGTGCTTGGGAGGGGGGGGTGGCTGTTATGGTATACATTAGCATATAGTCGTACTTTAAGCTTGAGGTTGTCAAAATGGACATTTGCGTTTGACTGGCAGATAGTTTGCACCCTTAATTTGGGGGGTTGCCTGTCCCTTCTTTAACTTGAACATAACCAATATTTGTTAAACAAATGTCAAAACAATGTTTCCACAAGAATACGAAAATTGCAATGAAATCGCCATAAACTACATAGTCTTTAATATACACCGAGAAAAACTGACACATGGAAGGGGCCTGGTCTACTGTTACACTGCAGTGGACTCCATAATATAGATGCATGTGATGTCGAATGATTAGGTCGCACCCCTGATTTCTACCTAAAACTGAGTATGTACAGAAGCCTGTCACAAAGTATGACCTTGGATTGACATGATTGTCTGACTGTACCTGCTTTAACTGATTGATTTTATTGTTCATCCCCTCCAGCTCCTCCTTCAGCACAGTTTCTCTTTGCCTCCAGTCTTCTTCCATCTTCCCTCTCTCCTCCAAGAATGTATTCATGGCTTCCTTGTGTCTTGTGATTAGTTCTTCAATATGTGCTGCATGCTGTGTAGTCAGTGACTCTTTCTCCTCATCAAAGGATGTTATGGTTGTTGATAGCTGCTCCTGTGACAATTATATACACAGACAACATGTTAATGGTATCACATTCAACTTAAGCTGCTGAAAGATTTAGACTAAGAAATAATCTAAAAGGTTAATAGAGGCTATCTAACAAAGTAAATCTAAAGCTTACAAGAGGCTATATCCCAAAGACAGAATCTAAAACGTACAAGAGGCTATGCCACAAAGACAGAATCTAACAGGTACAAGAGGCTATGCCACAAAGACAGAATCTAACAGGTACAATGGGATTTCTATATGTTCTTAAAATGATATCATTAACCATAAATAAACTTTTGTCTTTAAATTTTAATTTAGATTGCCATATGGACTAACATGCTGATTATATTTATAAAGAATTTTGTACAGATTTTTGTAATATTTAAATTTTTTAAAATTAATTAAAATTTCTAATTATTACAGATGATAGTATTCTAAAAACCGTATTTTTTATCTTTCCCTCAAATAACATAGTAACTTAAGCCATTTTAACAACGGCACTTTCTAATAAATAATGTCTCCCTGTGATAACATACCTCCACCTCATTGAGTCTCCTTTCCAGCCAGCCTTTAGCATCTTCCAAGGAATGGTTCTTCCTGTTTATTTCCTCCACCATAGCCACCTGCCTGTGTAGCTCACTCAGCTTCCTCTGAGAACAAACATAAACACCTCTTTCTTTTAAATACATGTGTTAAATACATGTGAAAGTTCAGGGTAAATTTTTAGAAAGGTTTGTTGTCATAAAAAGTAGATTTACAGACATAAAAGTAACATTACATGTTTAGATCATGTGTTTTTATTTAGTTCGGAAACATGACATTTTATCTTGAGAATCATGAACTCGCTAAACTTCCCACAACAAAGTCACAGGGGCCCAAATTCATAAACTATATCTTAACCTTGTCTAGAACTTTATAAATGCTTAAACCTTTCAGCCCACATTTGATTTCGAGCAGGAAGAGAAAGATGTACAATTTAATGAACATCTCTAGCATTAGAAAAGTAAAACAGGATATCATGTGACATCAACAGAGGTTATCATGTGACATCTACAGAGGTTATCATGTGACATCGACAAAGGTTATCATGTGACATTGACAGAGGTTATCATGTGACATCTACAGAGGTTATCATGTGACATCAACAAAGGTTATCGTGTGACATCAACAGAGGTTATCATGTGACATCTACAGAGGTTATCATGTGACATCGACAGATTTGCTGGTGCCTGTCTCTTGGTTTCCTCAAACTCTATTCAATTAATTTTGTGGACTCACAGATTTTTCCTCAATCTCACTTTGCAGTTTGCCATTTTCTGCAGTGTGCTTGGCTTCCATTGCTGCCAGATTTTGACGATGTGAGTCATACTCGTTCTGATACTTGATGGCAAGCTCATCCAGTAGAGACTTTCGTTTCTCAGCAACCTTTAGTAATTTTTAAAATAATTGATATTTGTAATTAGGGGCTTATAACAGAAGCTCTATCCTAAAAAAAAATTAATTTGGATTCTATTATGGTACCATGTTAAATGTATTAAAGATGACTATTTAAATACAACTTACAAAAACAGAACAAAAGCAATCAACTTTGAGAAACACATTTCACTTTATAAAATTGTTTTTAGTTAAATTGCCAGCCATGTCAATTCCATTGATTAAAACTCGTACAAAAAACAATTTAGTTTTGCTCTTTATGGCCCTGACAACTGCACTGGCAAGCATATTGAGGAAGGGCAGACAGGTACTGATGATAAGAGTTAAATGAAGAAATTAAAAGGCAGATACCTTGCTGACTTCCTGCATTGACAAAATTTGTGTATCTCTTTCTGCCTGAGCCTCCTGCATTTGACTGACAGCATCTTCTGCCACTCGACGGCTCTCCTTAGAAATGAAGCCATCAATGAAATTAGTAGCAGCCCAACAAATAAATGGTTTACCACAGAGAAATAAAATCACTAATCAATGCAACCCTCAGGTCTTTAAGGTGAAGCGCACCACC
This sequence comes from Omphiscola glabra, assembly GCA_964017045.1. Lineage (NCBI taxonomy): Eukaryota > Metazoa > Mollusca > Gastropoda > Lymnaeidae > Omphiscola > Omphiscola glabra. The sequence goes on from OZ024799.1 coordinate 31,784,056, forward strand.
AGGCGTATAATTTTAATGTACAGTAAAACACTTTATTTCTCAAGCTCTTGGTATTCCGATGCCTATTTAAATCTGCCTCAGTTGATTATACCTGGAGTTGTGCATAGAGATCATCCCTATCTTTCGTTGTTCTTGACAAGTTGTCTCTTAGAACAGTAATTTCGGCCAAATATTTACCGCTCTGTTCTTGCAGCTGATGACTGGCAACTATTCCAGATGTGTCAACCTATGCAAAAATATGAATTGATGATTTCAGGCCATATAAAAACATTGCATTTTTAAATATACATGATTTTTTTTTTTTTTTTTGTTCAGTAAAGTAATGCATTAGAATATTTTTTTAAAGCATTATACTTGTCATAAAAAAATATGCCCTTAATGTGATCTCTAAGCATCATTATACTGTGTTTACCTGGGTTTGTAGATGTGCTAAATGTTGTTTGAGTTCTTCTATCTGTTTGTCTTTTGCAACATGCAGAGTCTCAATTTCCTAGCAAGAAAAATGTATTAAGGAAATCTGTGAATCTGTCATCAAAAGAAACGGGACACATGCAATCAAAAAACTTCTGACGTTTACTAAGCACTACTGGTATTGAGAACTTTTATTAAAAATCACTGTGAACTGTAGCAAAAAAAAAAACAGTATAAAAAATTTCTTGCAAAGTTTACCTTTTTCCCTCGCTCTATCTCAACCTGAAGTTTAGCAATTTGATCCTTGTAGTACTTCTGGTCCCTATCCCTTGCTGCCTGGCTCTCCTCCAGTTTAGCACTATGCAAAGAGTCAAAACTAATTCTTCACTTTAACATTGAAAATGAATTCAGGACTAGGATCATTATTTTTGTCTGATGAATGTGCAAAATATTTCTACTAAATTAAGATTAATGTATAATTAATTTGTTTCTTCAATTAATAACTTTACACTAAAGCATACTAATCTGTCATTACTGGTGCGTACTTTGTTTCTTTGAACAGCGTTTCCTTCTCGGCATGAAGCTGCAAATAGCTGAAATATTGAAAAGCTATGTTTAAAGTTAGGGGAGGATACTTCTGAAATGATCTCAGATCATGAATGCTTTTCACACATTTTGAATAGAATAAAACAATTATTATTTTGCACAATTATTTGAAAGCAATAAAGAGTTGTAATTATATTTAAAATAGCTATACTTTTTTGATTAACTTTAACATAAGTATGTAACAGTATTGAGGTTAAGACATAAAGAAATGTGTAAAAATTATTATCAAAACAAGTTTTTTTAATACTGATTAACCCACACATCTACCATATACTGCTACCATGTACTGCTGCCATATACTGCTACCATGTACTGCTGCCATATACTGCTACCATGTACTGCTGCCATATACTGCTACCATGTACTGCTGCCATATACTGCTACCATGTACTGCTGCCATGTACTGCTGCCATGTACTGCTACCACGTACTGCTGCCATATACTGCTACCATGTACTGCTGCCATATACTGCTGCCATATACTGCCACCATGTACTGCTGCCATATACTGCTACCATGTCTCTACCAGTTTAAGTAGGTGCACTAAAAAGAAGCAAAGCTCTTTTGTTTACCTCTCTTGCTTTTTCTTGAGTTTATCTGCTGCCTGCAATGCAACAAAACAAATTTGCTTTCACTAACTAGAAGAATGAAAGGCAGCTTTTTAAAAAGATAATTATATTTTTTTTTTGTCTGCATGAAATAGAAAACAAAAACATACTGGTACAAATAATGTTGAGAAAATAATTAAATTTCAACAGTCAAATTATTTGGAAATTCTGTGTCATTATAACATTTTCACCTATGTGGTCAGACCTTAGAAATATTTTGATAACTCAAGATATTATAACTTGTCCATGATTTCTTTTGAGATTTATTTTCCAGTATTCATAAAGCTCCAAAACTATTTAGTAACTCATTTCCTCTGCACACACTTATTCAAGGCAGTTGTTGTCAATTGATGTGTGGAAATGCATTGGTGTTATATGAAAGTCTAAAGATGTTTCATAAGATTTTGATATGATATAATAAAATCCATTTGAATGAAAGTTTTTTTGGTCATTTTACCTACAATGTATAGGGTTATTAAACAATCTAATCTTAAAACACCATATGTAGCACTTAGCTTAGAAGTAGTGTCCAAGAGGACAGCAAAAGATTTGTGGATTTTTCCATTGAAATATTTAACAAATCTTTTGCTGCCCTCTTGGACACTACTTCTAAGCTAAGTGTTACATTATATTTTTTTTATACATTTTTTTATTTTATTTGTTTTTCTGTTTGTTTGCTGATGAAGGCTTCCTGCCGACACGTTCGTTATTTTGTTGCATTCCTTTTATCAGGTTTAACCTTTCTGTGTTTTACTAATTTCCTACACAATATTACTTTGATATTTCTAAAAACCAGTTGTGTAGTATAATCCGAGTTTGATGACCTGTTAAAGCAAACCCCTGATAACACTAAACAAGGTTTAACAACTCACCTTTTCTACTTCATCTTGGAAGCCTGCTATTTGTTCTTGGCTTTCTTTCTGCAAAGATTTAAACAATACAGAGTTTGAATTAAACTTCAACTCCAATTAATTGACTACATTGCAAAACATTGTTATTTATTCATTTGGCTCGATTGTTTAAAAAATTGTTTTATTTACAAAAGATCTTTAAATAAACCAGTTTACACATTTTTACTTTGATACCTTTCTCTGTTCCAGCTGTGTTTTAAGTAGATGTTTTTCTTCTCGTTCTGTGTCCAGTTCAAGGCACAATTCTGTATTTTCCATTGAAATATTTAACAATAAATTTGAAGAATTCAAATTATACAACAGTGTTTGAGAGCAATGATTTAATATTTCTACAGGCTTCCACTTATTAGTCACTTCTGAATATACTATCAAAAGGATCATACCATTACATCGTTATCTTTCTTTTTTTTTTAAATGTTAACCATTCTAAACAATAACAGACCTGTTTACCCACAAACTCTTAAAATCTTACAATATCATCACAAAATCGTTCAATACATTATCTTAATGGTAAAAAAAAAAACATACAGTATATATAATTTATACACTTCAAAATCGTACATTGTACCCCAAAATCGTAAGAGTAAACAGGTCTGCAATAAGATGACTATGCCTTTGGTCAAAAGATTCATACAAATTAATTATTAAATCATAAAACCAACTTTTATTGACTTCCCTTTGATCTGAGGGTGGTGAGCTTGGAACTGTAGACAGAGAAGAAATAAAAATATATAGCTAAAGATGAACAATGCAATGTAAGTGTATATAGCTCAAGATGAAGGGAACAATATGAATGGGATGGACCACTGGGTTCAGTTAAAATGAATCCAGCACATCAAAAATGTTAACTTTTAAGTGATGATAGCAGAAAGAACCAAAAAAAGAAAAACCCAGTGAAACAAGTTTATTATTTGCCGGACAAAACTTTTTGCTCAATGTTATGAGTAGCATAAATTAGCTGTTAAAAACACTAAGAGTTGATGAATTTTTGACCCCACTTAATGATTAATATGGCCTATCATCTTACCATATTATTTCAAGTACAAGCCTGCTTCTAGTTTTAAGCAGCGCACTTTCAAAGTTTGGCTTAGATATAGATGGCTATTTTAAAATAATTTTACTGCTAGTTACAGTCCAGCAATGGCGGAAACAATGCTGTAAATTCCCATCTACTAAAGTTACTTGACAAAACATGCATTCAAGAATGCCAGTTAATTTTGTCATGCACCTTTTTCTAATGTCCCACCCCATTTACACTGAAGATTTATTACATCATATTTCAATTGAGACTATGTCCACATAACAAACGAAAATATTACACACCAAACGCACTAGCAGTATTTTTAAGAATCTTATTTTAGTGTGGTTGTCTGGAATTTTACTTTTCAAGCTAATTCAACTAACCATTAATCCATACTTTCATACATTGAAAATTATATTTATTTATTTTTGCAACATCCTTGTTGTAAGCTTCACCCACAGTTTAAAGACTTAGATAAGGGTAAAATATGCTGCATGCGCTCAACACAATCATAATATTAAATGTTCTGTTTGTCACCCAAAGGAGATATGCTGCTGATCAAGAGAGTTTAAAATTTCACAATTTAAATCTAAAATACTTGTTTAAATTTAAGGCTGAAAAAGCCAAAGGGCAATGAACATATATTTGTAATCTGATTACAAACCTGGTTTTCTTAATCCTTCCCCATCTTTTGCCCCATCAGTGTTGTCCTCCCTAAAAAATAAAAAAAAAACATTTGACTCTTACAAAGAGATATAAATGACATCACAAAACTGTTATGCACACATTAATGTATGTCCATTTGTCTAGTATACATGCAGAGTATATGCTTATATTATTTACTTTTAAAGGTTTGATGGAAAATGCATAACAAGATTTTAATTAATGGGCTAAATTAATGATTTGGAACATAGAGAAAGTTACATAAAATAGTTCTGTCATATAAATTACCATCAATTTATGTTCGTTGTTAAAAGTTAGTTAATATTTAAACTTTTATGGAAGTAGAATGTAACAACTACAATGTTATAATATTTTCTTAACGATTGACTGGAGACATTTTTAAAAAAATAAAGAGAATTAAGCTTGACGGAATTAATGACAAGATAGCTTGTGAACTAGGATGAAGATTGTATTCCTCTCTTCATTCTAACTGTCGTAGTACATGACAATATAATTGGTCAATATTAATTGCTGCCCCCCCCCATGAACAAAAATAAAGGGACTAAAAAGTTGCCACATACCCTTGGTGTGCAGAATTATTTGTTTGAGACCTGTCTGACTCAAGATGTTGTCCTTCATCTTTTGATAGTACTGCTTTGTCTACTTTGTCTTGTAGAGCTACATACAAATAGACGGATAATGTTTGACTATACGCCACCAAGTAATGCTATATTTTTAATACATTCAGAAATGGAAAGATAGATATAAATTTTGTGCATTGTAATACATAAATTGTCATGTTGTCTTTAAGAATAAACTTACATAGTCCTTCACCTTAAAACAATCTAATTAACTGTATTTCACCTTGATATTGCACAGATGAATACACAATATAGTTGTAAGAGTAAACACATTTTCACCCTCTATTTTATCAGTTTCAGAGAGTCCCATCTAATATTTGATTTCAAAAGACTACAATCCAATATTAACCAATCTTTAAAAGTATCTAAAATATAATTCCATGGCAAAAAATGTATGCTGTCGTCATAATATTCCATGTCTAAATACTTCCACATAGTTGTCTAGGTAAGTAACACTAGTTACAAGCACACAATTATATGAGTCTCTTAAATAAATTAAGAACAATTAAAGCTCTATACAATTACCACATTAAAAAATTGTTAATGTAAGATAAATGTGCTTCTTCATTTCTATTAAAGATGAGATTTTAAATATTTGAAGATCAAATCATAAATGACGGACAACAATTGAAATGAACAACCTGGCCCTTTGTGTTTTGCAGACTTTATAGACAAAATTAAATTGGCATGGGGGGCCTCTTTAAATTTAAAGTAGTGCGATTATGAGGCTCTATGTCACTTGAGATTACAGATGCATTGTAAGTTCAAACCAACCATTTAGATTCTTCTGAAGAGCCAAGTTTTCAGCTTGAAGTCTTATGAGCTCATCACTTGCCCCCTGCACAGTTTCTTCAGGTGCATATATGACACCAGACTTCAAGTTGTCTATTTCTTTCTTAAGTTCTTCATTGCTAGAGACCAACTGTCAAAACAATATAGCGTATCAAATTACTTTGATTCAATAAATTGATAGTTTGATATTACATTTCTTTCGATATTGTGTTATTAATGCTCGCTTCACAGTCTCAAACAAAAAAACAAAACAAAAACAGGAAGATTGTAAACAAAGTTAAATTCAATAAATGTTGTTTTTTTTTCTCCTTCTTCAAAGTATGATCAAATTGCATGAGCCAAGTTTTACATCAAGACAGAAAGGTTTATAACTGACTGCATTTTTTAGCTTTTGGCTTCTATTGTGAATATCTGAGATCTGAATCTCTTTATATACCCGCTCTAAGTTTAACTAACCTTTGCTTATCAGTGAGTTTTTGTCACAGGAATACAAGTTTTACAAGTAAATCAAGAGACTGTTAGAGGAGGATGGCTGCTGTAGTTTAACCCTTTGAACCCGCGATCCCGCTTTATCGGTCTGCGCCTAAAAAATCCACAACCCGCCAGACCGATATTTCGGTCTCCCATACCTTATCATAAATCGATAGTCTGTATGTAAAATGTGTTGTAAATACTGTTCGAAAGGTCACAGTCATGGCCGCGCCCATGACTGCATTGTTTTTGTTATGTTTTAGTAATGTTTTTCGATGTATAGAGGTGACGAAAAATTACTTTTCTAAAGGACGCAAACTAGAGAAGTTTTATGATAATGTAAATAATGCAGAGGAATATTATTTTCTTTTGAAAATTGATTCAAATAGATAATGATAGTGCCGATCGATTGACTTCAACTTCTCTAGTGCTATTGATGTGTGCTTTGGGAATAAAATAAACAAGGTCTACCCCCTAGTTCTAGCCTAGGCTTTTATGAAAAATCAAGGCCGTATAAATGACCTTTTACTATGCCATTTTACAACATTTCTAAGACAATTTTATTTCTGTGATACATTTTAAAATACTAATGGACTACTAACAGACACATTTGATTTTGTTTGCCTGTGTGTCAGTGTGTGGACATTTTCTTCAGGAGCCCAGGGGCATGGGTATTTTAGGCCCAGGAGCCAAGGGTTCAAAGGGTTAAGGTAGCATGCCTTGACTGCAAATCAGATTCACATAAGCTTTTATGCTTACATATCATTTACCTTTCCTATAGGTTATAGTAAACTACATCAAATAACAAATTTAATTTGGGTAGGGTACTTCAAATAAATGATAAAGAAGTTTAAAAAATAACTTTCAATAAACTACAGTTTAACGTTCATATAACAAAGTTCAGTTAGAGCAATTCTTGAACTTACTAAGCTCAGCTCTTCCATAAGAGTCTGGTTCTGAAGTCTGAACTCCTCCTCTTGGCTGAGCAGCTTCCTCTGTAAGGAATCTGACTCCTGGATAAGAAGCTCCACATCCTAGAATAGTTAAGATATTTAGGATAGGATTTAAAGTTAAATATCTCTAAAATTATAACAATTTGTGAAGTATATTGTGCTATGATACATTTTTTTAACATAGAACCTTGGATGAAATATTGAATATTATGTAATTTTTTCAGCTTCTTTTTTTAAACTAAATACAACTTACCTTAGCTTTTTTACTTTTACTGATTGCCTGAAATATAAAAATAATACTTTCATTTATAATAAACATTTTTTTTAAATTGTTATTTTGCTTATAATTAATATCCATATTTCATATTGCCTGATTTGTAATGACTTTTAAAGCAGTTACCTGTTTAGCTTTACCAAGCTCTTTATCTAGTATCTCTAACTTTTCATTTGCATCTGACAAATCTGGAGGAACAAAAGTACATGATAAAAATGTATGATGATAATTCCTGAGTGGATCTTTCTTGTCTGCCCCATCACTTACTGCCTTTCCCATCATGCACCTAATCCCGTACACACCAAAGCATACAAAAGGACATCAACTTTGACTCAATCAGTGATTGTCCTATAAAGGACCTGGCAGTAATATTTCACTTTGAGGTTCAACAGTATTTTACATGTGCAACTTGGTTGTGTTGCCCCAGCTAGTGTATATATATATATATATATATAAAACTTGGTAAATTTCTGAAAAACTGTAATAGAATTGTTATGATAGTAACTGGTCTTTTTTAAATGATTTAAAAACTTTCCTTCAATAATAAACATTTTTAAAGAAAAAAGAAAGAAATGACTTTACCAGATAGAATGAAAGCATATCACCTTACCTCTCTCAATTCTTTTATTTTTTCCCTCAAGTTCATAATTTGTTGTCCTCAGCTCAATCAATTGCAGCTAAATATGAGAAAGATCATTTTTTTAACTTAATAAAAATGTTTTTAACCCCAGATGACTAGTATTAGGTATCAATTAGATTCAATTTATATGAAGTTCTTAAGCAGGTTCAGTTAAGCAAATAGTATGAAAATCAACAATATTCTTTTATCACAATTTTTAAAACAATTAAGTATTTAATAGCATATTACTTTCTAACATTTTTTTAATGGCCATCGATAAGGTGAGCATAGAAAAAATATGTGTACATAGTGCAAGAGAGCTAGTTTTTGGCATCCAGGGCTCCTCTGGATTTTGTTTCCTCTCACTCACAAAACCCACAAGTTGTAATATGCATAGCATTCACATCAGACATGCAATATCTTATATGTGATATGCAGTGAGCAAATATGCCCCCCACGCACCAACCAAAAAAAAAAATGAATTGTGCTTTCTCCTGCACCTCCCTCCTCTTACTCCTATGCCAGTAACTAGAGGAGGCCTAAACTATATAAGCTACTGTGGTAAATTCAGACAATCCAGGGCAAAACTGTTTTGAGCACCGCATTTACTATGTCCCTTGCCATATATCACATTTGGGAGAGCCCATTTCAGTTTTCCCATCATGGAATGTCTAAAACACCCGATACCAGTGGCTTAGGAAAGGGGTGGTCTGCCCCGGGCAGCACTTTTTTCTTTATATGAAGGGCAAGCATTTTCAGCCCACTGATTAAAAGCTATACCCACCAAGGTGACACCTGAGTAGAGGCATAGCAACATGGTTAGGAGCCTGTTGGCAATAATCATTTTTAACACACACACACCCCCCCCCCCTTCTTTTTTAGCTCTGAAACTGAAACCCATTAATTGTATCAACAAAATACCCTCTAACCCATTTTGCGCCGCTAAATAGTCTGCCACTCTGAACCTCTTGAAAAATATGTGCCTGTGGCTGTATACTCAGGTAGGCTTTCTTACTTTCTATCATAATATGATAAAAATCATGTCTAATTTCAAGCGACATTTCAACATAATTTCCTGCGAAGTGGATGCGTACACCGCGGCGGTGTACCTAGCAAAACCATGGACCTTTGCCTGTGTACACCGCGGCGGTGTATCTAGCAAAACCATGTCCCTATGCCTGCGTACACCGCGGCAAAAATATAGCATTGACCTTGTTTTAAGATACGGAAGTTGGGTGTGAACTTGTGTGGTCTTGTGGTAGAGTAGACACTAAGTAATCTTATATTATGTGATTTACTAGATGCGGATCGAATTTTACTTTTTTTTTTTCTTCTTCATTTTAATTAGAAGAATATTATATATTTCATTTATTATGTTCATTTGTAACAGTAGTTTTATTAGAATTTTAAAAATATTTTGTAGCAACTGAAATATTTTAATAAGTATATGTTGAATTTGAAAATAATAAGAAATGAGAAACAAATAGAAAGTATGAGTATGATATATAGAATATAGGCATTATAGTATAAATTATAGGTCCATCCATTTACGCACTATGGACATGGAAGAAGGAGGGCGTTGTTGATTTTTTTGATATTTTGCATACTGCTGCGGTTGTCGGAGGGGAGATGTGTATTTTTCCTTTCGCATGATGATAAATTGAAGCTAACCAGCTCCTTCTTCTGACATTATAATTATACCCAGTTCACTTGATACTTGGCTCCTCTACTTCTACCTAATGTGCCGCAGATCCAATGTCTTGTTGCGTGCTATAACAGTGATGAGTGTTCAAGTGCGCCTAGCAGGCAGCAGTGAAATCTCTCGCACATTTTTTAAATGTTTTCTTCAAATTATGTTCCTGGATAGTTGGATATTTTTGGATCTGAAAGTTTCTTGGACTGTTTAGAAGCTGAACTTTTTCACTCAAAACAAACTCAGTTGTTTAACAGTGTGTAATTTCTTGACAGGACATTTTAGGACATCGGAGCGCCGTGAGCATGTTAACATATAGCATGGAAATGAGCACTTTATAAGTACTCAAATAAATCAATCAAAGAAAGTACATTTAATAATTATCTTCAATTTCTCACACTCAAATACATCTATTAAAGCCAATTTTAACCTAAACATCTGTGTGTGTGCACAGGTTAGGAAAATGCGTTTCACTTACGAAGAGGCCAGATATGAACAATAAAATACTAAGAAATGCTTGCTCTTTACAAAAGTGTGGAACTTACCCAAATATCTTCCTCCCAACCCCCAAAATACCAAAAAAAATATGTATATTAACCATTTTAAAAAAAAAAATTACAGTTTTACAGGAACGTTGACGTTGTTCCCTTGCGTTCATGCTGGGCTCAAGCCCATGCGTACAATAAAAGTATCAGTTCTACTTTTATTTAATCTTGCAGGTATTAAATAATTTTTAAATAAATAGTTTTTAAGAGTTTAACCTTAATTTTACAAGAACCACATGCATATATATAGTTAAAGACTGGCAAAGACCAAGGTTTTGCTGCTTTTACCACCGCGGTGTACGCAGGCCAAAGACCATGGTTTTGCTAGGTACACCGCCACGGTGTACGCAGGCCAAAGTCCATGGTTTTGCTAGGTACACCACCGCGGTGTACGTAGTGCCGGCCAATTTCCTGGGGAGAGGAGACCCACAAACCCCTCCCCCATTTTCAATACAAAAATTAGAAACAAAATAATATTTTGGGGAGGGCAGACTGAGAGAAGTACATTGACATTGTATGATTATTAAACGGAATCTAGAAAGACTTGACTTTGTCGACTTTGACTAAAATTTTTAATTTCAAAATCAATTGATTAGCCTACTTTGAATTAGACACCAGTATTTCAGATTTTGTATTGTCTGCCACAGAAGGCATTTATTCTTTTAACTTTTAATCATCCAACTATTTAAGTACTAAAATTATAAAAGAAGTAAAAAAAAAAGTGAACAGAAGATCCAAACAATAAATAGTCATTCATAGGGCATCCCAACTTATTTATCGTCCTTTAATATTGAATTACCTTACTTTTGTGTTTTGAAATTAATGTGTACAAATAATTTGTAAAATTTTTAAAAGGTACACATATTTAATTTATTAAGTCTAGCTTTAAAATATACCTGCATACGGTGGAACTCTCCTTCTGATAGAGAAGGCGATGCAGCCATTTTGTTTGTTATTAAACTCTCAAAAAAGAAATTCAAGCTAAGTTTCAAAATAAACAATCTAAAAAGCAAAAATATAAATAATGAATCTTAATTAATCATAAATAAAAAATGGTTTGAAATATAAATATTTTGTTAAAAACTGTTTTTTGTGTGTTTTATTTTAATTTTTATTGTGAACAGTTGCTTAAAGATTAGTTAACACTTTAAAGATGGCAGCCCCCAAGATAACACAGGCGGATGATTGTTTTGAAAATGTTAATCAAATTATTGTTGAAAAATGTGATAAAAACGAGGAACATTTAACAAAATTATCTTCACAGCTCCTCTATCCTGAAAAATTTTCCGATTGTAAGAATATTTACGTTTTCATAATTGTCATCTCATATCACATGCCCAAAATTTAATTAATAGGCGACTGGACTGTACATTGTAAGTTGTAGTGTTTCTTTCTGAACTCAGACTAATAAATTTGGTAAATTTTTAGAAAGATAGCCGCGTCTTTTACCATGGCCGCCATCTTGGTTGCCCCGACCCGCGAACTTTTACGTGTTCACGGGTTGGGACAACCAAGATGACGGCCGTGGAAAAATAAAATAACTCATGTGTTTTGCTAAAATTACGAATTAAAAGTTTTTAAAAATGAAAAAATGATCTAAATCTATCCCTCACCCTAACCTGAACCCTAAATTCCTCCCTAACAGGGTTTTGACCCTCTCCCTAACAGGGTTTTGACCCTCTCCCTAACAGGGTTTTGACCCTCTCCCTAACAGAGTTTTGACCCTCTCCCTAACAGGGTTTTGACCCTCTCCCTAACAGGGTTTTGACCCTCTCCCTAACAGGGTTTTGACCCTATCGGAACCAGCGTTTTGACCCTATCGCCTTAGCCTAACGTGGCGCTGGGTTTTGACCCTGAAAAGTAGGAAAGTTTAAAAAAAACAAAGAAAAGTGGCCAAAATTAATTATAAAATATAGAAGTAATGAAAACCCAACTTACATTTTCATGGAATACACTTTTACTAGGTATTTTGAAAGTCACTCGCGCATCGCTTCTGCGCACTCGAAAAATTACGGAAAAACTTTTGTGGCCATTTAATAGTCGCCTTTACGGTGACCTCGGATTTATGTGTTTTACGTCACAGTTTACTAATTATAACTTCATTTTGTCATCGATTACGTTTACTGTTTGTCTTCCGGTGACGCTCATACAATTTACCCAATGATGGGAACCCCCGTTTTTTTTTCTGAGTCACTTTTTGACTCTCGGTAAGCTATAAATGTCTTAAATACTTCTTTGGAGCATTCATACATGATTGAAACCCAAAGACTCATGTGTATCATCTAATTTGGATTGCTTATAACTTTGAAATAGTCAATTATCCTAGCTCAATTGAATGTTACAGCACTCCACAGAAAATGGTCAACCTTCATCACCGGGAGAAAAAAAAATGGCGACCGATTTTTTGTCTTCACCGGGCTGATAGACGCGGCTCTAAATAACATTTAATAATAGTTAAATCCTTTTGTAATCTTTAAACATCTGAATAAATCTAAGTAAATATATAAAACATACTTTAAAAAATCATAGAATTGGATAAGATAATACAAATAAATTGAAATTATGAATATTAAACTGATGGGAACTTGCTTTTTAATTAAAATAATAGAAATGCGAGAACTACCGGTGTCGGTGTCGTAGTCTAAGTCTACTTGCTTATTTAAGCTTAATTATTTTTACACTTAATGAACCAATACTATTCTGTTACTACAAATGCACTTAAAGGAGAAATTTAAGTAATATTTTAAAATTAAATAAGGTATTTAATCATAAATTTTAAATTATTCTTAAGTACTTGTAATGACATGACATAGAATTAGGAAAAAAAATGTCTAATTATAATTAATAATAATAATAAAATAAAAAAGAAACAAGTTTTAATTAATAGAAAATTTAAATTATTTAAAAGAAATTGTGTAGTGTAAATTCAGGATTATGATTTAATATGATAAGATGTTTTTCTAGGCTAATTTCAGATACAAGAGAAAATTTTCTATTGTAGAACTCGGAATTTCTTTGAATGTAGAGAAAAAATTATTTTGATTAATTTTTATTTATAATTACATTTGATTTTAGAGAAAAAAGACTACTTACCTTTTTATAAATATAAGAAGTGATTTAAAATTGAACACAAGCATATAATTCGTTCAAATTCAACAAACAAGTACCGGTAATTATTTTTTTTTTGAGCAATGGTTTTTCCAATTTTTCTGTTCACATTTTGCTTAACATACCCTCAAATAATTTGTTTCAAAATACAAAGTCTTGATGTTATTTAAAAGCTTTGTTGTTCATTGTGTTTAATATTGCATTGAGAATGTTTCCGGAAAATATGGTAGCATTATCTTGTAAAATAAAAAAGTTTTGGGCAAATAAGTCAGAAATTTGGTAAGTCGGTCACACGTTTTTGTAGTAAAATACAAAGATAAAGAAGGGGGTTAAAAAATTCACTAAAAAATTCATAACTTCAATTCTATAAAAGATAGAAAGATGAAATTGGTATTTTTGCAAAGCTTATAGCTAGCCCTTCAATATGATATATCATTTATGACAATATGACAATATTGAAAATTTTTGTCAAAGTACCTACTTTTACACACTTTATTTCAGGTTCCAACGAAAAGAATATCCAAAAATTAATGAAACAGGAATAAAACACGTGTGGTCATCATGGCAGACGACATAAAATACTAAATCAGCCAACCAATCAAATTTTATCATTATATTTAATCAACCAATAAAAATTTAATTAAAAAACATGCCATCGTAATTTAAGGAAAATATAACTCTAATTAAAGAAAATAAGGGGAGTGAATCCACACAAATGACGTCACGGCTACGCTTGTAAAAATCAGCCCATAAATTTGATTAGATTATTTGGACTTCATGACTCATATATGAATATTATGAAAATATTGACATGAGATTAAGTATCACATGCAGGGGCGTCTGCAAGTATTAAAACATAAATAAACATTATAGGCATAGTCATGTCATAGGCCAAAAAAAAAATATTTTTGAATAATCTCAGGATTTGATAATAATTAAACACCAATACCATGACTGTAGCTGACTTGACTCATACTCCGGCCCGTAGATAAATTTATCAAGTCCAATGTATAAGGGGTATAAAGGGTGGTTGGAATCAAGTTGGCTTCCACCACTCAGATGCTCCTAATTATAGGTATTATAAAAAGTTGAATGGTGTGTTGTTGGCTGAAATGGCATTGGCAAACACTTCAGTTCAGTAACAGAGGATAATTGTACCTGTCAAAATATGGGATTTGGAAATATATATAATAAACCATGTAGGCACTTCGGTAAGATCCGGGAATTGCCAAAAACCGGGTATTGTGATTTCGTTGTCAAAATGGCGACCTCCACTTTTTAATTTACAGACAGTCACATTGTTTATGACTTTACTACTATTTGTAGCCCAGTATGTAAATTCTAATTCCGCCCACAACTTGGAGTAGACATGTTGTTTTATGAGTAGACACTTTAGTCCTCAAAATAATTTTGAGGCTTCACTTTGATAATTGAAGGTAAAATAATGCTAATTTGACTAATTCATATTTTTTTTGTAGTAAGGTTTTTATGTTTGAATTTCAGGGACTTTATAGATCATGGCATTAATTACAACATATCCAAGTTGTGTAAGGTTAGGCCCAGAGGTTTGGTCATAAATTAACTCGGCAATTTTAGTCACATGTGTCCCAAAATTACCTATTATCGTTAATATTCGTTGCTATAGTAAACAACCTGATTAACTCTGGAAATCCAGCCTATTACCCCATAATAACTCATTTAAAAACAAAAACAAATAAGTTAATAACACTAATACATATTTTTAATGTACTTTAAAGCTTTTATTGAGAGATATTAGGTTAAATAAGCCTTTTTATTACAATTAATAGTTAATTATTAGTTTTATATACTGAGACTGGTATATATATTTTAAATATGTATATAATATATAGAGGCCTAGAATATATTACTATTATAAGTGTAGGCCTAGCTCTGCCCTAGTAATTATTTATAGGACCCATTATTCATATATCATGTAATTGTAATGACATATTATGATGATTCTTAAGGCATAAATTAAGTAAAAATGTACAAAAAATATTCACTTACCTTTGATGTTGAAATATCCTATATTTAATCACACTATTCCAAAAGAGAATTATTATATAATCCTCAGTATTCTCAAAGAAAAAACACACTTTCTGCCACAATAATCCAAGAAATACATAAGATGTTACTTAAAATTATCATAAAATACTGTAATTACCTCAACCAAATGACTATAACTTATTTTAAATTCTATCAACAGCCAAAGTTGATTCAAACAATACATGTTGAATTGTGAAACAACTTTACTAACATAAAATAAATGACATTCTATTTTTTGTCATATTCAAACATTCATATGATATGGGACTAAAATACATTATATAGAAAAATGGTAAAATAAAAAGTGTAATCGTCAATTTTAACTTAATGAAACAAATAATCCCTTTATTATTAGTTTATACTTATAAATTTTAAACAATTCCACAGAAAATTTGAAATTAATATCTAAAGAATATTATTATTATTAGGATTTTTGGGAATTAAAAAAAAAAAATATTTATACATAATTAATTAATTAATTACAAATAAGTGACGAGTCAGCATAATTAATGTATTTTAATAGGAAAATAATAAAGATTTTTTTTTTAATTTTTGCAGTATATTAACAAAAAATAACATATATTTTGTTGTTTTATTTTGAAGTACTCTTATTAAACTATGTTCCCTGTAAATATTATATTTTTGTCTCATTTTATTTTAAAGTTATAGGCGTTTAAAAAATAGCAAATTTAGGGTCACAAAATGTGGAGGAAATCCCCATAGTGAAAAAGTTCCTTTGGGGTCCCTACTAAAAAATTCATAACTTTTGAACCACTTGAGCTAGAAAGTTGATCTTGGTGTTTTTGTAATCTATTCACCAGGCTCTATACAGCTGTAGTATAGCTATATTTTTAAAAATATTTTGAAATTTTCATCAAAGTGCCTAAACCAAGTTACTGTAAAGTGGCAATTTTTTTTGCTCACTGCAAAAGTAGGCAGCTAAAAAATTCTACTCCTTTGTGTAGCTTACCAACGCCGGCCTTATGTAAACTGTTATGAAAAGCGATTGTACAAAAAGTTAGAATACTGTTTCTCGACCCCGGCCTTGAATTTTCATACTTCACTATAATAAACTAAGGGAATTTAAATATTTACTGGGCGCCCCCATGGTCACGGCACCCTGTACATGGGCACAGGTCCACACCTTAAAGGCCGGCGTTGCTAAGCCTAAAGGCCGTCGAGCTTACCTTCCTGCATCATGTTTCCTAATTGTAGTAAGCAGGGTGAGAGTGAAAGGCGTGGTCTAGTGTTCCTTTTACTCCTGTATATTTCTTGACAGCTTTGAAAGGGGTGGGAATGTCTGTGCTGCAAGAGGAGGCTGAATACAAAAATCAGGGCTTTAACTTTAAGTTTTTTAGAACTGTCTTCTTTACACTTTTTAATTCATTTTAAATAAAAACTTTTCTTTAAAATAAATTGTTATTGTACTGCTAGTAAGACCATATATTTTATTTATATTTATAATATATCTTACATTAGGGTCCACTTTGTGAGTAAATTTAGATGCTTTTCTTTTAATGTGTATCCTTCCTTTAAATTTAAAATGTTATTAGGTTATCAAGAGAAAAAATTGTTAATTGTTGGAAAGGATGCAGCTGCTGTGCCTAGAGGACAGTTAAGAACTGTTTGTGTACCACCAAGTTCAGGTAAAGTACATTTCCATTGTTAGATATAGGAGGGAAGTTGTGCCAAATTAAAATATTTCATTATTATGAATATTGAGTAAGTCTCATCTAATATTTTTATTTTTAAATTTAATAACATGGACACTTTTTGCCTAAAATTAAGTTTCTAATTTCAGAAATTGCTTCACATTTAGTATATATATTTTGATTTCTTACTTTTCAGTTTTGTCTAGACTGAAAGAATTTCTCCCTCATATGTCCAATGCCAATAAGGACATGGCTTCTCAAATTTCATCTTGTCCAGACAATATTGATAAGTTTAATATTGAAAATATAAGTGGAACAAGTGGTCATCATATTGAAATGGTAAGATTTTATTTCTTTAAAACGCATATAAACAGTTGTCTGTCTAAAAAAAACAAAATAAACTGCAGAGTGGGGAGAAGCAAGGTGGCCTCAACAATAAAAATCTGAACATGAAATTTGTTAGCATGAACCACAATAAATGCGTTACGCTTTTTTGCATTGTGCTGGTAAAATAATCCCCTTTGAAGGTCTATCTTTTTAAAAAATGATTAACTTTTACATCTGTCTGTTATAATGTGTGAAAGAAGACCTTAAACTATAACCGCTATGTCTTTATTGTTAGACAGATAATAGTACCATAGTCCCCCAAAGTTCTAGCTTTGTGTATTTGTATTTTATTGACATTAAATTTAATTCAACGATTTATGTTGTAGTTACAATCAATAGTCATTCATTTTCCCCACATTTTCATGATTTAACTGCTCTTGGGACTTCAAATAATAAACATACATGATTGACTGACTGACATGTCCAATGACAATAAAACTGTCAATCACTTTGTGATTATGTTTGGGTATTTGAAGATGGCTAAGGATCCAAAACTAGATTACTAGATATGCCAGTTGATACAGGTAGATTAAGTGAAGCCATTTTCCAAGATATTTTAAATTTTCCAATTTTAAATAAACTGGAAATCCCCTGGAAAAATGTAGTGGGTTTGCAAGTTATAACTGTAATTTTTGGCTTAGCAAGTCAAACTCGGTGCGGACGAGAATTAAGATCAGGAACTCCAAGATGTTCAGCATTGGTTGTATATGTCACCTGGTAAAACTTTGTGCTCAGGAACACCTTTCAAAAATAAAATTTAAAAAACTGTTTACTGGTGCAGACGAATAAGATGTGGATGAATAGCACATTCCCAAATTTTTAAGACACATCATCAAACACAGCCACCTGCAGTTTTGCCAACATATTTGTATGTCATGTTACCAAGAAATTTTAAAGGATGAGGGTGATGATTACTTTTTGCACCAACTTTTACAAACTGTTGGCTTTATGTGTATAGCCTTAAACATGCTGTGGCAGGCTGAGATTTCTTGACTGTTACTGTTATTGAATGTTTACTGACCTTGCCTCACAGCAATGCAAAGTTTTAGTGATCATTCTTAATTCTAAAACAAAATCCAAACTGATTGGAGAAATAGACTTTATTGTGAAACAATCACATCTATTTTACAGTACATAATAATCAATGACACTTGTTTTATGGAGATTTCAAACAAAGCCAAAGATTGGATGAATTCAAAACTGTGATAATTAAATGTAAAAGTTATTGAGGATTAAGAGCAATATTTTAATTTGCAACTATCTCTGAATGTCTGTGATTAAATTATTCCACAAAATAACCCTATTTTGTCCAGTCTACCCCTAATAATGTAGAGCATGATTTTAAAATATTTTTCTTTCCATTGTCCTTTTATTAACTTTATTAGTCTGAGTGTAGCCTTAATAATATTGTATCCAAATTAGATTATATCCAGTTTTATATTTAAATAATTTTTGTACCCTTTGTAAAAATGGTTGTCATTTATTTACCTCACCTTGTTATAATATAATTATACTTTTTTTTTCATCACTATAGAATTTATCCATGATTCCAGCTGAGTGTCTAGAAGACAGTGAAGATGACGGCATCAGTGATGACAGTGGAGACACCTCAGAGTCTGAATCAAATTCAGAAGAAAATATCAACTATGAAAACCTTATTAAATTGATGACACCTCAAATTAAAATGGCAAAGAGAGAAGATAAGACAAATAAGAAAGGATTTATAGAAGAAATTGAGGGAAATAAGTCAAAGAGTTAAACATTATCTGTTGTGATTTTTATATTTGCATACCGGTATTTGTACATATTTTACATCAGTGTCCAAAATTGTACACATTCTCAAAGAAAGAAGCATTGCTATTAGTATTAGAAATATAAAAGTCAGAATTCAAATGTAAGTTTTTTTGCTTTCATCCATTATTAATTTCAAGTGTTGAGAAACTCTTTCCCTTCAGACATAACTGCCGGGCAATCTGCTGCAGCATTTACAATTGATTTGTTTACATCTGTGACAAGCAATGACCTGGTTTCCAATTATTTTTAAATTCAAATTATCAGTTCTAATTAAAAAGGTACCCATTATCAAAAAATGTATAAAGCTTAATCCATTAGACTTTGTTTTAAACATTAAGTATTATGGTAAGGCTCAATAAACAAGTATGTACCATTACTGCCTGTATCAACAATGTGGTCCAAAGATTTCTCATTACTGACAGACACAAGGAACAATCACAAGTGGTAGAAGTAGAAGTCAAGAACACCAAGCAAACATCACATTTTTGTGGTTCTGGATTGACATAAAAAATATTTTACTAATATTTGTAGTCTTTTAATTTATGTATAAAATAATAAAATGCTTGTACCAGAAAATGCATTTTTGTAATTATACTTTATGTAAATAAACGCCATATAATCTGTTGAGCTAGCTTTTTTTTATATTTTTTTTATAAAAATATTTACTGTATTTTTGGGACTTCATTTAACATGCTACACTAAGTGGGGAAAAGTGCAAACTGCCAGTAGACAACCATAACTATCACAACTGAATCAAGTTGAAGGCTTCAAACTCTATTACTAGCACTAGCATGTAATGCTAACCCATAAAGTTTATCATAAACATAACAGAGATTCAACAAATAGCCAAGCTCTGATATGTGTGTGAGTGTTGCTGGTCGCTGATTGTTACATTTTATATTAGTTTTCATCATTTTCCTTATTAAATTTGATAAGCCTATAATTATTTGAAAAAAAGACAACAAAAACAATTATTAGGAAATATGTAAAACAAGGTAGAGAAAAACCTGCATCTTTTTTTTTTCGAGATTTTCCCAACATTGCAATCTCCTCTCTTTCTTACTTATTTGTTTAAAAATGTTTAACCTGGTCCTGTGTAGTAATTCCAGTTCAGCATATCTTGTTCTTATATTTCATTTACACAACTTGAATGCAGTCCATTAATTATTAACTTTTATTCTTTAACCTGGTTCCGTTTCTTTGGCCGGTACGAGTGTAATACTCGACATGGGCTGGTCAGCACCCAGCTCAGCAATATACACTTAACTGAACTCTTCATTTTTTTAGGGTGAAATTGTAAAAAAAAAAAAAAAAAAAAGGTATTTAAAAATAGAAAGATTGGGAGTGGGAGATAATTATACGTTTTTATATCTTCAATAAGAAAATTTAGTTATTTCCCCTTGAACATGTCATGGTGAACATTTCCCGACGTTTTCAATAGTTTCATTTTTCACACTGACTTTACTATACCGGTATAGGGTACTTTTACCGGAAGTCTAAATTTATCTTTTTATTACCATTAAAATTTAATTAATTAACGATACTTATTGGCCGTCAGGGAAACTTTGTAATTAAATTAAATAAATGTTACTTCTCACACTTATTTCACGGGACACTTGAAACCAACGGCGTGCTGCCAATCAAGTTCAAGCCCCAAGGACTACCGGCTCAGTAATTAATCGATGATTGGAAACAAGCGAAAGAAATTATGGGAAAACCTGAAAAAAAGAACACAACGAACGTATCGGCAAAAAGCCTTCATCAGCGAACAAACAACAGTAAAAACAATTATGAAATAAAAATAACACTTAGTTGAAAATCATTGTGAAATGTAGTTATTGAATTGTAGTATACGAGAGGACAACAAGAGCTAGAGAAATGTCGAGTATTGAAATTATTTCATGTCTTTTTGCCAACGGTATCACTTTAATGAGTCATAATAATTTTTTATTAAGTTTTAAAATTATTTACCGAGAGATTAACAGCTTCAATTTTAAGTTCCTACATTATTTAATTCGTACAATTTTACAATTGACAATTGTATTGTCTTTGGAATTTTGTACATTGTTATATTATTATTTAGACACTTTTGAACAACCGATTCAGTAGAACAATCGTCATAACTCAACATACAGTCGCTTGAACCAGATCGAACAGGTTTCATCACATCGCTGCCTGAAGCGATCAATAAGCTTATGTTAATATTTATTTATATTTTTATACTTCTTATAGTTTTAGCACCGTGCCCAGAGGCGTAGCTAGAGTGTTTGGAGCCCGGGGACAAGATTCATTTTAAAGAGCCTCCCTTTCTGTTTTCAACTCTCAAACCCATTATTTTCATCAATAAAATGATACCAAAGCACATTTTGACGCCCCTAACTAGTCTGGCGCCGGAGTACAACTGCCCCCCTCTGCCCCCTAACTACGCCTCTGACCGTGCCGATATATAGAGATGAAAACGTAGATGGCGAACGAATTTGATACATATAAGACAAGCACAGAGTAGAAAATATCGTACCGTGACATTACCGGTAATATACTGTCCAAAAACAGTTGCGTAGGAAGGGGGGGGGGGCGGCGAGAGAAGTACGCCCCATGTCGGCACTTCTTTCTTTATAAGGGGATGGGGGTATTTTCGGCCCAGAAGACGCAAGGCATAACTTTACTATCATTTGCTACTCATTTTATGATAGATAGGAACTCGTCTGACCGAGTTAAAAAGAAGTATTAGGTCGAAAAAAACGGAGGCCGAGTAAATTAGGAGATGGTCTTCAAAGGACGGAACTTTAGAGAGCAGAGATATTTTCTTTTGATTACGTGGGATGACTTGAAATAACAAGTTCAAAACTGGCCATGTGACAGTTGGAATAATTTACGTCTGCAATGAAACAATAAAAACGTTTGCCATGGAATGCCCTCGGCACGGAGAAGCTAGAACCACAAAGAAGCGGCCATTTAAATTTATTCAAAGGATCATTAAATCCCGGTACAAAGAATGTGATTGTATGCTTATAAGATCAAATACTATACAGTTTATATTATTATTAGTCTAAGTTCCATAAATCTCTATGATATTTTAATTTTGTAATTTCAATGATTTCATTTTATGCCGCCATTCGTACCCAAAAGAAAAAAAGACATTCTTCTTCTTCTTCAATATATATGTAGGGTACACGATCAATGTATTGATCATTCTAGCTCCTATGCATGTAGATGGGATTTGCAATGTTTCAATGGACAACGATGAGTCGATTGTTTTGTCACGTGATAAGCGTAAGTACGAGTGAGACTTCCGGTAGGCTGTCTGCAACACACTAGTCGCTCACAAATTTTTCTTCAAACAACTTTCTTCCTTTAATCATAACTGAATTATAATTATTGTCACATTCAATGAATGTCATTTAAAAGAAACGCGTGTATTCAAGAATATTTTGAAAAGTAAAATTTTTAATTAACACTGGGGAAGCGCTGATGGAGACAAACATGGTGCTTTAAAATTAATGATAATGGCAATGGCTGATCAGCTGTTATCTGTTGTTATGTGTTGTTATGTGTAGCAGAAAGCCTACCAATGGCTGGTACGTATCAAGTGACAAAACAAGGAAGTGACTCATCGTAGTCCATTGGTTTGATCACCGAGATTACGACTTCGAACAGTATCATCTGTTTGCACTACAATTGTATGTAGTTAGGTTGGATTAAGGCGTTTGATGAACTCTGTAGCCTACATTCAACACAGGGAATAGGGACACATATGTGCCTATACACTGTCCATAGATAGTGATTGTAATACGCCCGGGCCGGTGCCCCGTGGGCTGAAAGGTTTCAACATAGAGTATGATGACGATAAGAAGGGAGAGAAAGAAAATCCGTGGAAGACCAAATGCCCCTTCAAATGCTAGCATTTATACTAGCAATCAATTTTTTTTTGTAATGAAAAAAGACAGAATTGAAAACACGCTTCTTTAGTCATTCGCCGTGATCCTAATATAACCCGGTGCCCCAACTCACCTTGACGCACCAGGGAAGCCGTATATATTATATCAAGTGCATTTATTTTGTGCCGGTACGTCGCATCAGCACCTTTCTTAAAAATACCTTCACTAATGAAGTATCGGTACCGTAATCAACAAGTTTAAACACATTAATAAATCGTCTAATAAATGTATAATAGTTTAAGAAAATATTATAAATATTATAAAACTTACATTATTATTTAGAAGAAACAATTGGGGAAAAAAATTATAGCATCCCTCAGTTGCTCTTAGATTATGATTAAGTGTAGATTGATCCAAAACAATACAAAATTAAAAAGCAAGGGGAAGCCGTATTTCAAGGTTCGTTATTTCCAGGTTTCACCAAGCCAAAAAACATTATATTTTTTATGTGTAGTGGATTGGGGAAAAGGGGGGGGGGGGGCAAACTTAAAATCCGCCCAGGGCAGCACAATGTCTCGACACACTGTTGTCCACGCGAGGGTATTTCAAAATTTCTTCTCAATGTTTCAATATTGTTCTGTTTTATTGTAAAGATAGCGTCTTACTGATGTCTGCGTATGTTTCTTTAACAGTCACGTATGAGGACTTCATGCCAGATAACCAGCTGTTGTTTGAATTTTAATGACAGAGATATAGATGGGCCTCCGTATCGCCTTTGCCTGATAAAAATACTTATAAATAAATATATATATATATATATATTATATATATGCTGTTTATTCAATAAAATGTAAAAAGCAAAAACTCTTTGTAGTTTGACCAAAGTTCTCCTCGGTATTGTTGTCTTAATTCAACCCCTGAACCTAGCCTTTCGCCTGTCAGTATTTATCAACAGTAGCCTACTACAACTACCACGACTCGTCTGCGGCTCTCAAACACCTAATCTTAATACCTACAAAGTAGTTACAAGAATATACGATTTTTGAAATTCAGTTTTTGTACATTCAGTGGCGTAGCTAGCGTTGTTGCCGCCCTGAGTGGCCACACTTTTTCTCGCATCGTTCCTTTCCACGAAACAAAAATTTTAAGTTAGCCGAAAATGCCACTCCACAATACAGTGGAAAAAAAAATTATCGCCCCCTCCGCACCACCTTCCTATGCCAAACGGTACATTTATCATAGTTTGAGAAACCCTGATTTTTTTATTGATTAAAAAGTGTACCCTGATGATAAAATATACTTTAGGCCACTCATCATTTGATAGAGTGACCTTTAAATGTGGTTTTCAGAATGGGTCGATGTCGCATCAGCCAATCAGAAGACAGCTTTGCACATTCAAAATGTCGTCATCGAGACAAACATCACACACGTGTCAATGGTGAAGATAACAACAGAGTAGCGATACCATTGAACATAGATAATGTCTAGATATACGTTACAGTTTGTCAATAAAAAAAAAACTTCATTAACTATTTATTTTAAGGGCTGCTAAAAATTCTTAAGAAAGCGCTTTCCCATCTGAGATCTTGTGACCCTGGCTATAACGCTACCCAACCTAAGATCTGATGACCATAGGTATAATGCTACCCAACCTAAGATCTTGTGACCGTGGGTATAACGCTACCCAACCTAAGATCTGATGACCATGGGTATAATGCTACCCAACCTAAGATCTGGTGACCGTGTGTATAATGCTATCTAACCAAAGATCTGGTGACCGTGGGTATTATGCTACCCAACCTAAGATCTGGCGGTCGTGGGTATAATGCTACCAACCTAAGATCTTGTGACCGTGGGTTTAATGCTACCCAACCTAAGGTCTGGTGACCGTGGGTATAATGCTACCCAACATAAGATCTGGTGACCGAGGGTATAATGCTACCCAACCTAAGATCTGATGACCGTGGGTATAATGCTACCCAACCTAAGATCTGATGACCGTGGGTATAATGCTACCCAACCTAAGATCTGGTGACCATGGGTATAATGCTACCTAACCAAAGATCTGGTGACCGTGGGTATAATGCTACCCGACCTAAGATCTGGCGGCCGTGGGTATAATGCTACCCGACCTAAGATCTGGCGGCCGTGGGTATAATGCTACCCAACCTAAGATCAGTGAGTGTTTTTTTTTTTTTAAATATGATTTAACTCCGGCCCTTGAGCCTTCCACTCCAGCTCCAGCGTGTGACCTTGAAAATACCACAGTGGTTCTCGCCTTTTGTTGTTAAACGAGACTTAAACACGATCTCACTGTTTCATCCTAACTTTAGTTAATAGCCTAAGTCACAAGTTACCTTTAGAAATGTTTTTTAAAAAAGATACATAGAAAATTTGTTCATTAAAATATATAATATAAATCCTATCAACCCATGTTTGTTTATTTCATGTTCATTACATAGCCCCACTTGTATTTCATGTCCATTAAATAGCCCCACTTGTATTTCATGTCCATTACATAGCCCCACTTGTATTTCATGTCCATTACATAGCCCCACTTGTATTTCATGTCCATTAAATAGCCCCACTTGTATTTCATGTCCATTAAATAGCCCCACTTGTATTTCATGTCCATTACATAGCCAGTTGCTGAAGTTAGGATGAGGCCAGTGGCTTAGTGAGGGGGGGCAATGGGGGCATCATGCCCCGGGCGCTACTCACAAAGGGGCGCCAAATGGTATATTTTACTATAATATTGTATGGTTTTCGAATAGGGGGGGGGGCGCTAAAAAAGGTATTGGGGGCGCTAAAAAGGTATTGTGCCCCGGGCGCGAGTTAAGCTCGCTACGCCACTGGATGAGGCTTAATGTTAAGTTTGAGAAGGATGTGCTGTTTGGAAGACTGGGACAAAGAAGGGCGTATCAGGTTTAGAAAGCATGAAATTATGTGGATGTTTGGCAGACTGAGACGAACATGGGCGCATCATTATGTGGCCGATAAGCAAGGAAAAGGGTGTCAATAACTTACACACTGATTCGCTTCTTAAAAAGATGGCATGTGTGACCTTCTATGGCAGTGACGCACGGGCGCTGGCCCACACCATAACTGTTTTAACTACAGGTCACAGCTTCAACAAATAATAATAATAAAGTCAACACCATGACTTAGACATCAAGGGTAGGGGAGGTTGAGGAAACATCCCGTAAATAAATCATATATTTTTTATTTATTTATTTAAAAAGAATTTTTTTAAACAATTTGTTAAATTAACAATGTTATTTCAATTTTATTTTTTTTTAAATCCTATTTTTCAAACAAAAAAGACGTATCCGGAGATTTGATCGAAAGAAACTTCGTCGACGGAAAATTGATCGACGGAAATTTGATCGAACGGAAATTTGGTCGAATCTTTTTTTTTAGATTACACGTTAAAATTTTGCGTCAACTTTCTTTTTGAACGCATTATTTTGTTTTACTGTATAGTATAGTGCGTTCAAAAAGAAATTTGCCGAAAATTTTAACGTGTGAACTGAAAAAAAGATTCGACCAAATTTCCGTTCGATCAAGTTTCCGTCGATCAATTTTCTGTCGACGAAAATTCTTTCGATCAAATTTCCGGTAACCCAAAAAAGAATATACTAAAGGAGCGCACATTTTCCACAGTTTTCTTCAGTTTCTTTTAACCAATCAAAGCCACAGCCGTTAAAAGCATAGAGATTGTGTGTGGGGAAATAACGATCGCAGAGCCGGGTTTTGATGTGGTGTGGTTATCTGAATACAGTTGTTGATGCAGTTGCTGATCATTCATGTACCGGAATCGGTTTTTCTCACGATGTACAAAGGTGCTCGTTAGCGCGTGTGCATGGAGTAGCGGATTCAGGACAGGGTAAGATCTTCATGTCCAGCCGTTTGTGCTGCTGTCATCTTATACAGTACGGACGGGGAAGGTGCGGCTTCCTCCAATGAGCACAGTCCCAATTTGTGTGCTATGTCTTTTATTTATTTTTTTCCCATTCTCTCATCAGTCTAGTAAATTTTTAACAAAAATACATAGGAGGGTATCCACCCCTACCCTGGAAGTTCCGCCCCTGACATCGTGACTCCCTCTGGTTATCGTTTCCCCCCCCCCCCTTTCCGTTCTAATATTAATGAACGTTTCTAAGAGTCGTTAATTAATGTTAATTGAGCATTATCACTACGCTTATCACGGTGCACGCGACCGGTTCAAAGGTCAAGCAGACGCCCCGTTTCTCTCCCTTGAATGCCAGCCAAAGACGATACGGTTGCCCTTGCGTCTGATGATTAGGAGAGTCTATTTTTGGACAGGGGCATGCACGTCATCCCTACCTCATTCACTGGAAACAAC
Organism: Omphiscola glabra; assembly: GCA_964017045.1. NCBI lineage: Eukaryota > Metazoa > Mollusca > Gastropoda > Lymnaeidae > Omphiscola > Omphiscola glabra. The sequence continues at coordinate 31,811,515 of OZ024799.1, forward strand.
GGCCCCCTCTATGTAGGCCATGTAAATAGCGAATGTAAACGTAGAAACGCGCTGCTATCGCTGTTTCTGAGCGTTGAACCCGTGCCACTCCTGCTGACCCACAATGTGGGGTCAAAGCTGACCGAGACAGACCGCCTATGGCCTATAAATATATACTAAAATGATTTGAAAGTCGGATGTTGAAAACACCAACAAAATTGAGGACAAAGTACTAAGTAGGGTTCGGGTGTAAGACTCGTACTGTGCGTGGTGTAAAAAAAAAAAACCCCTCTTATATTGTTGCGGTACCGTAGCTTCAAATTAAATAAGACAATCTGCAACAAAGTAAATTAATAGAAATAATAGATTCCGATGGCTAAAACTGTGCTATTGATTAGCAGGCAATCACTTTACTATAGGGTTTGTCATTTCTGAGACTGGAGATCGTCGTAACGATTCTTTTTTTAGAACGTCGGACAGATACTTCTTAACTCGTGGCAGCTAAAGTGTGTCTCAGCAAATCGTTTGGACGATCCTTGTATTTAAAGTCACTGTTACATGTGCCGTACACGCAATGAAGTCACATTTCACAAAATAGCAGTAGAAAATAAATATTCGTAAAAGTATTGTAAACAAGTTTGATAAGTTACATGCCTCTTCGCTAGCGTAGTAGTACTGAACAGTGTTGACATTTTGTCCGACCCGAGTATCCGGGTGATTACAGCAGGTCTATTAATAGATTTCCGCCATTAAATGACAAGCCCTATTGGGTTTGTATTGACAATCACTGTTCTGTTGTGTCACTGTATTGCTAATCCCTGTTCTTTTGTGTCATTGTAATGCTAATCACTGTTCTGTTGTGCCATTGTATTGCAAGTCAATGTTCTTTTGTGACTTCCTGGATCTGACTAAAAGGAAAAGATATACACACTTTAGATAAAAAATAGAAAATAATTGGTACAAACATGAACATGGCGGGCAGAAACAATAACATGGCTGGCATAAACAATAACATGGCTGGCGGAAACAATAACATGGCTTGCACAAACAATAACATGGCTGGCGGAAACAATAACATGGCTGGCACAAACAATAACATGGCTGGCACAAACAATAACATGGCTGGCACAAACAATAACATGGCTGGCACAAACAATAACATGGTTGGCACAAACAATAACATGGCTGGCGGAAACAATAACATGGTTGGCACAAACAATAACATGGTTGGCACAAACAATAACATGGCTGGCACAAACAATAACATGGCTGGCACAACAATAACATGGTTGGCACAAACAATAACATGGCTGGCACAAACAATAACATGACTGGTGCAAACAATAACGCGGGTGCAATGAAATAATAACATCGATTTAACAAACAAAAGACAGGCTTATCCCATAACATTTCTTTCAAAACACATACTTTTTTATTCAACGGCAATTTCCCGTTCATCTCTCCGCAAATCTTCTTGGTTTTATATCCCCAGATAAAATCATATTTCTCTTTTTAATCAAAATCCATTAATTCGAAATCCTTGAAGATATCTGTATAATCAATAAAGGATTCCATTTTGTTCAGCCTTATTTTAATTACATTTTTTTTTGTTGTTTACTTGTCGGGATAGTTTGTGGTACGTTTTGTGGGGCTCGTGCTGTTGCGGGAGAAGTGTCTGTTATGCGGGGTCCCTGCATTCGCTGAAGAAATGTCTGTTTCTTCAGGATGAGGATGGTCACAAATCACAATGGAAAAGAGGTTGTTCTGTAAACAGTAGTGAGGTTCGGCATACACTATACAATAGAGACACTTCATAGAGGTGAGTTTCTGGATTAGCAGAGACACTTCACAGAAGGGGCTTTCTGCATTGAATAGAGGTACTTTATAAAGGGGAGTTTCTTGATTTGAAAGAGACACTTCTTTGAGGGACGTTTATGCACAGAGGATAGATGTAACCAAAGATCACTTTGTGATTAAAAAAAAATCTTCAAAAACTTAACGTGCCCCCAAACCCTCCCCCCCCCCAAAACATACCCCTGGGGTGGTGCATTTAACACTTGTGTGAAACAAAGCCAGCCTGGGTCACACTAAACTCAAACATCACCAGAGTTTTTCTCGCACGTGCAGAGCTTGACATTCGGTTAAGCCAGGTATAAGTGGGGGGTGGAGTCCAAGAGTGGAGAGGTAAAGGGGGTGGGGTGTCCATTTACGTCAACAACAGAAGCAAAAACCCCGAAACTTTGGTCTCGACCTTTACGTCTTGTATACAGAGTGCACGGTGCAGGTTAAATATTTACGCACCAAAACTATTTCCCAGTCTCAGATGTTTTTCAAGCGGGTGATGGCTCTATCTGCTGAGAGATGACCATAAAAAAGTTATCTTTGAACTCATTGCATATATGGGAACAGTTGCTCTCAATTTACTATAATATGAATTTCTGGGGCAAATTGATGAGCAGACATATTTGAAATCAGTATTGAAATTCAAATATAAATTTCCTTTATTTTTATAACGCTGTTTCATTAAACCCAAGAGAATTGAAACCAGTTTTGTTTTAATGCTCACAGCCAGGATCCATCTTCTTGCGTCATGAACTTTTAGATGCTAGAGTTCAACAACGGTTCGAGAGTAGATAAATGTGAAGTGATGGACCCTGTAGCTCAAAGTGACAAGGTGGGATTTCATTACTGAGGTGGTTAATTACAGAAATTTCCTTAAACTTTGTTTAAAAACGGTTTCATGAAATTTCAGGATAAAGCATCTCGCATGAATTCTAAAATACGACAAGAGTATTATTTTTGTTTAGCAATTAGAGTGAATTTCCTGATTTGTTTGGTCGTACCACGCGAGTCAAAAACCGCTACCTTAGGGCCACTCACACTGAGTGATCCCATGAGGTAGAGTCGCGTCAGTCCACCTCCTAAGTTCCCAGGGGTTCAACGCCGTTGTGTCAAGAGATAGGATGACCTTACTGTACTTAATTTATTTATTATTCTGTTTAGTTTTTCTTTCTTTTTTTTTTAATATATTCACGTGCGATAATTTATTATTTGGTTTATGAAATTCAGATTTAAAAAAAAAAAAAAAAAAAAAAAACAAATTCAGAACCACAGGTTAGATGAGCAGTTGAATAGACAAGGACACCAACAATTGAATTGAACAGTTTATCAACGACTTTTGTCACATCTCTGGTTTGTTTGCCTGAGCAATCTTTAGACCAGTACTGTAAAAACATTTTAACACACAAAAAGTAATAATAAAAACCAATTCAAACGATTCTTTTTCTTTCAAATGGTAACCACGGATTCAAATTGACCAAAGCTTTTGCTTGTTTCTTTTTTTTTCAATAATTTACTTCTTTCAGATTTACGACATCTGTCTTGTATATAGGCATAGTTGTGTGCTTTTGGTGATAATATTTTCCCACCAATTTCGTTTTTCCCTAGCTGAGGTCAGATTTTACCCCAGGCGGCCGTGTGTGTTATGTTTTTCTGCATTTAGTATTATTATTATTTCAATTATTTTTGTGTTAATTGTCTTGCGCAGATATTGCGAACACACAAAAATAATGATCTCTCGTGCACAACAGAACGATAGGCAAGGAACATGTTATTGAAGCCCATGGGGCTCTATCAATTAAGAGTGGGCGCCAATGTTCCCTTTAAGCTGCGCGGCTGCGCGGCCGCGCAGCTACCTCACAGATGCCGCGCAGCAGTTTTGAGCATCCGCGCAGAAATTTTTTATAAAAATACATTCGAACAGATACGCTGCACTCTGCAAAGTAAAACTTTGCACACAACTTTATGATTTTGCACACGAACCAGCAAACCTTAGAAGGGACATTGGTGGGCGCTTTCATTTAAGTAGCAGATGTACGATATTAAAACACTATATGCCTGCTAATTTTGAGGACGCTACTGTCAAGTATGGGAGTTCAATAGTTATTGTTGTGTTTGAATGCATGCTTATTACGCGCGGTGTGTGAAAGAGTTTTTATTAGCTATTGAACGCGCTTGTCTGAATGACGTAATTTTATGTGTATTGTGACGTAAGTAGTAGTCGTGCGGGAGTTATGTTTTAGAGCCTTAGGGAAGAGAGATGTGTGCCTTGTGTTTCCTGATAATTAAAGTTATATTTACTAAAAGGACTTGAGTTATTCACTAATGATTGAGATAGTGGGAGAACTTGATGAATGATCCAATCCAGGAGTTTAGGAGTTGACAGCTTGTCACAAATGGCTGGGAGGGGTACAGGACAAGGCTCCATTGTTCAGGTAATTTATAGGATGGGCGGAAACTGCTGTTAGTTTGGGGAGAGTATCGTTAAAGGGTCGAGGGTAAGGTTAATAGAGTCTCGCATCTTTGAGATAGAGGGATGACTTCGCATGTTAATTTTGGGGTTAACGGCGGGAAATCCAAATTAATCGGAAATTAGGGGGCGGGGCTGTGTTGTTAGATAACATTCCTAGGCCACCTATGGAGGTAGAGAATGGGCATATAAGAGAGAACACTTCCTGACATATGGAGAGTGGAGTTTAGTGAGAGTTGAAGTTGGTAGTAGTTCGTTGTGTTGGAAGTAGAGAGAAAAGAGCTAAGATAGCAGTTGTTAGGGAATAGTTGCAAGAGAGACCAGGAGACGACAATTGACTTGTGAAACATAGGAATAGTTGAGACGAAACTGGGAACAGTCATAGATTTGATAGAGACTCATATCGTAAGTCGTTAGCTGACAGTGAAGACTACAGAAGAGCTTATGCTATTTTAGTAATAAATACATTCTCGTTTATCATCTGGACACCTGGAGTTGGAGTTGTTCAGTTTACGTTTGTCTACGTTGTGCTCTTGTCTGTCCCAACGCCTAGATACCCACAATATAAATCACAGAGAGGAGCGGTCCTGCACTGATTACTACTTCATCAATACAGTTTGTGATAAGTCGGGACCGGAGCCCTCCTCCGTAACAACCGTTCTGTGACATCTGGGGGCTCGTCCGGGATCTAGGCAACAGGAGATAGACAAAGCTGATGCAATAGAGATAGAGAACAGACGTTACTTGTATCCAACAGAAAGTGTCAAGTGAAAGATGACTTCATTGTGGGGCACCAAGTTTGATGATAGGAGACCAGCGGAGTACCGCCAAGTCAGGCAGTGTGACATACCCCTTTGCTACAGGTGCCATCGTGCAGGTCACATAGCAAGGTACTGCACTTACCCACGGCGGTGCTACAGATGCTATGCCACTGGTCATCTGGCACGAGATTGCTGCAACGAGCGCCGGTGTTTCCGTTGTTATAGAAGTGGACACCTTTCCAGAGACTGCGACAGGCAACGAGTGTGTTTTATGTGTCTGCGCCCAGGCCACACTGCCGCTAGGTGTCGATTTCAGGGGCGTTGCTACAAGTGTCACCAACAAGGGCACGTATTGGGGAATTGCCCAGTCGTCCCTGACATCAAGAAGGATGAAATTTCTTGTTGCAGAGAGGTGAAAACGACAGCCAGGTGTTTTCAATTAGGACAGGTAGAGAAGTGTATAGAGAAGAAAGAAAAATCAATAGTGAAGAAGGAGAACAATAGGACACGTGTAATTAAGAATAAAGAAGAGAACAGAAATACTAGTGAAAATGAAATTCTAATAGGAGGAATTTCTATTGGTGTCGGAGCTAAGGAATGTGTATATGGATTAGTTGGAGATAAAAGGGTTAAAGTGTTTAGACAATATCTATGTAGTGATATAGTGGTAAGGAGAGAATTAATAGATGACAGCAAGTTGACAGGAGAGAAGTGCACGGTCGTGTTAATGAATGAATCACGGCTCAAAGGAGAGATGGCAATAGTGACAATCAACACCCCATATGTTTCGGGCATTGTGAAGGTAGTTTGTATCCCTGACATTATCTATGACGTCATAGTGGGACAAGTTGTGCAGGAATCATAGCGTCAGGATGTGAGTAGTGCATAGTTGGAGGTGGCTTAGATAGACATAGAAAGTGTTTAATTCAGTTTGAGGATAATCTCCATATCGTCATCAAGGAGAATTTCTGAAAGAGACATTAGACATTTATTTAAGACTCTAACATGAGTTAATTTAGTTGTGTTATCTTTAGTTGAGTTTTGAGTTTCACACGTGCACGTTGTTTTTTTAAACTTGTGTAGTTTAATTTATGATTATAATGAGTAATGAATATAATCATGTGTTTCAACAGTTGAGGTTGTGTTATAGGCGACATATTATTGAATAATATGTGCGAGTCGCTGCCCCTGTGCTAATGTTGAGAAGCCAGGTGGGCAGTGAGAGTTTAGGATTGAATAAGGCACACTGAGCTTTTATAAAGGCAGTGTATGGGGCTTATGAGTTTAGTTGTGTTGTTTAGTGATGTCATAATAACAGTGTTGTTGTTATGGATATCACCAGGTACTCGTCTATACCGGACCGTGCAGGGCACATGATGGTTTGTGGTGCAGACGATGTTGAGAGTGTTAAATAGAATGTGCTATTTTGTGTTGTTGGGTTGACAATTTCATAGTGTTGTATGGCTGGTATACACTTAGAGATGTGTGAGACAGCATGAGAGAGATAGCTAGTCTACACTTAGAGATGTGTGAGACAGCATGAGAGAGATAGCTAGTCTACACTTAGAGATGTGTGAGACAGCATGAGAGAGAGAGATAGTCTACACTTAGAGATGTGTGAGACAGCATTAGAGAGATAGCTAGTCTACACTAAGGGATGTGTGAGACAGAATTAGATGGATAGCTAGTCTACACTAAGGTTGTGTTAGACAGCACTGGATAGATAGCTGGTCTACACTAAGAGATGTGTGAGACAGTATCAGATGGATAGCTAGTCTACACCAAAGGGATGTGTGAGACAGCATTAGATTGTCTAACTTAGAGAGTTGTGGGGAGCATTGGGTAAATGGTAAGCCTACACTACATAATGTGTAGAAAGCTGGGATGGATAGCTATAACCTACACTGGGTAATGTGTAGAGTAGCGTGAGGTGGTCAGCTATAGCCTGCACTGGGTAATGTGTAGGATAGCATGGTTAGGTCAGCAATTTTCCCACACTGGGTAATGTGTGGGGTAGCACGGGTAGGGCAGCTATAGTTTACACTATGTGTGTGAGGCAGAAGTGGGTATCACTCAACCTGATCAGTGGATCGTGGAATCAGAGAGATAGAAAGACTTACTGGTGATAAGTCTAGTTACTATGATAGTAGTCTAAAGTTATGGTGTTAGATACACATATTCAGAGGATGGATAGAATATGGTGATTTTAAGAATGTAACTATATAAGAAACATGGTGTCAATGAGTCATTAAGGATAATTTTGGTCTTTGATCTTGATAGAGTTCCAACAGTGTTCATGTTATTGTAGTCAATTATTAATTTCATTGATTATTGGCATATGCATGATGTTTTGTGTTGCTATATTTTTATTTTGAGTAAGAAACTGAAGATGAGAATAGGTGACAAAAGACTCGACGACGCATGGAGTAAGCGCTGGACACATGGGATGGTGTTATGTATAGAGTTGTAGGTTGGTCATTTGTGGAGTTTTTGAAATTTGTCAAGATATTGAAAAAATTTCTTGAAGGGGGGGCATATGTCACAAATGGCTGGGAAGGGGTACAGGACAAGGCTCCATTGTTCAGGTAATTTATAGGATGGGCGGAAACTGCTGTTAGTTTGGGGAGAGTATCGTTAAAGGGTCGAGGGTAAGGTTAATAGAGTCTCGCATCTTTGAGATAGAGGGATGACTTCGCATGTTAATTTTGGGGTTAACGGCGGGAAATCCAAATTAATCGGAAATTAGGGGGCGGGGCTGTGTTGTTAGATAACATTCCTAGGCCACCTATGGAGGTAGAGAATGGGCATATAAGAGAGAACACTTCCTGACATATGGAGAGTGGAGTTTAGTGAGAGTTGAAGTTGGTAGTAGTTCGTTGTGTTGGAAGTAGAGAGAAAAGAGCTAAGATAGCAGTTGTTAGGGAATAGTTGCAAGAGAGACCAGGAGACGACAATTGACTTGTGAAACATAGGAATAGTTGAGACGAAACTGGGAACAGTCATAGATTTGATAGAGACTCATATCGTAAGTCGTTAGCTGACAGTGAAGACTACAGAAGAGCTTATGCTATTTTAGTAATAAATACATTCTCGTTTATCATCTGGACACCTGGAGTTGGAGTTGTTCAGTTTACGTTTGTCTACGTTGTGCTCTTGTCTGTCCCAACGCCTAGATACCCACAATATAAATCACAGAGAGGAGCGGTCCTGCACTGATTACTACTTCATCAATACAGTTTGTGATAAGTCGGGACCGGAGCCCTCCTCCGTAACAACCGTTCTGTGACACAGCTACGTCTGTAAAGATCATAGGATAGATGCTTGCGACGCTGTCCAAAAATAAGGACGAAACTGATGGATTCTGATTAGTCATGTTGCATTTTTAACTCTTACTCTATTTTATCCCACTGGTATACCTAAATATAGAAGAAAATATTGGCGTAGAAATTGTGGCATTTATTACATTTTTTTTTTTCTATTTCAAACTACATTGTACTTTTGTAAGATAATATCATAATAATATGTAGACCCTATTTTGGGTTACAGCAAGGTAAATTGTTAAAAAAATTGTTAGTTATGGCCATTTTCGTGATGGGGTCACGTTTGACCTCACGTGGCTTTCCATGTCCCAATGAATAAGATGGATTTTTGAGTGGTTAAAAAAAAAGTATTATTTTAAAACCCAAACAAAAAATGTGGAAGGAAAGAAAACAAAAACTATGACGTATGCAACTCAAGGTTAGCGTGTGTCCCCTGGGGCCAGGAAGCCGTTGAACGCTCTGTGTGTCAGTGCCATCTCGTGTACCACAGACCACTTGTAAAACCCTTGCCAGGGCCTCGGCTGGAGATCCTACAAGGCGTCTGTCCTCTATCCTCTTACCCGAGTTGTTACTAGAGCACCCCGACGGCACTAGACCGGATGCCGGTCAGACGATGCTTTTTGTGTGTGTGTCTATATAAAATAAAATTGTGAGGAAAGTGTGAGCGTGAGTGTGTGTGTTGGGGGTGGGGGATAAGGAAGTGGGTTAATACCCAGAGTGTTTTCATGCTATTTTACACAAGGAAGTACTCCAAAAATGACGCGCCCCAGGGGTGTTTGTAAAGATGGTGAGGGAGGAGGCTTAAGTGATAACGAAAGGACATAAAGGCTTTACACTGTAGCATCTAATGAAATGATTTTCATAATTGTAAGAATACTTTTTAAAAAATTAAAAAAAAAAAACATACACATTTATAAAGCGTTGCTTTGACTCCGTGAAATAACAACAGAACAGTAAACTCGTGAATCTTGATGTATGTAAATTATTTCACAAGAGGCACCACAACAAAAAGTGCATAATAAGATAAGTGTTATGTAACAATATCTTTATGGCAGAGTTAGATATGCACCAAAGCATAGACAAGTTTGTGTGCTCCCGCCAAATGATTGATGGAAAGTCTATGTTGCTAAGCCAGTGGCGAACTATGGCCAAAAGCCTCACAATATAATTATTGAATGTGTTGTGAACATGATTTGTTAGTGTGATATCTTGGTATGAAAGGTTGTCCATACATGGTGAGAGTTTGTATGAGAACCACTGTTGTTGGTGTGAACACTTTTTGGGTGCATGAGTTGTGTTATGAATTGTGTTATTGAGGCTGAATGGTCATTGGTTGAGAGGGAATTATGAATAAACAAGTGCGTGTATAAAAGGTCAGTGTGTTAGTTAGTCGAGAGAGATTGCCAGAGAGGACAAGAGATTTATTAGGGAGAGACCGAGATAGTTGTTGAGGAACGTGTGTTAGTCAAAGTTTAGTCTCCTAACTGTATAGTGAGGAACGTCATTATGTATTACTGAACTCTTGGCCACGTGGCATTACATTGGTGTATAGAATGGAATAAAGGATTGAGTTATGTAACACTTTTGTGGACTTAATTGTGTCATTGAATGGGCCTAGAGAAGAGACCCTAGACAACGAGAGTAGGCCGTACCATTATGACATATGGAAGCCGTAACATGGTATGAAATGAGGTCGTAACAGAATGCTCATTGATATCTCGTGTAATATGTCTGAAAGTGTGTGGAAAAAAAAGGGGGGGGGGGGCACTTCGTAAAAGACTTCCTTATACTCGGGCATGATGACAACCTGTCCATTCTACTACTGGACTGCCGTAATCCATGGAGATGAATCCGCTTTGATTTGTTGTTGTTGCTGTTGTCTTTTAAGTGTGTGTCGGTAGGGAGCGAGTTTCTCAGATTTTGGGTGTAAAAGACTGGAAGGCACAATTTTACAGCAAATATCGATGACAAGCATATTAACTTATTACTTATATATATATATATATATATATATATATATATATATATATGTATTTTGTTGTTGCTCTGCTTAAATTTCCATTATAATTCCCGGACCGGCGACTGAGGGCAAAATATGAAACATATGTTTTTAAATAGTTTAATACTGCCAACCACAACTTTAGTAGAAATCTATATAAAATAAAATTGTAATCCCAAACATGTGGTGCGCCGTACTTGTCTCTTGACAGGCTATGCGAGTATGCGTCGCGGACTCTGGACTATAGAGTCGGACTACAGATGACGACATAGGACTCCGAAACTGAAAGCTGCTCTGACCGTGTCAACAATGTCACGATGTGTTTGGTTATTTCAACATTACTGGATATTACAAACATTAATGTTGAGTCACGTCAAAAAACTGTTAAATTTTTCCAAAATATTTCGAATACAATTTTGAGCATCACTGTTATCAAATGATCATCGCTTTTGTTCAATTGAAACCCACTGTCGTCATTTGATATGCAATATTGTCCAAGTGAACCCAACTTTTTTCCGTTTGAGACCCACTATTTTACAATTCGATCCCACGGCCTAAGGGTCGGTTCACACGATCAAATTTTCCTTCAAGCATTTGATGCAATTCGTGTATGAAGCCTCGTCACAACTTTCAAATTACTATTTAATCAAATTCCCGAAAAAGAAACCACGCACAAAATAGTGCGTTCATACAACAATTTGATGCGAAATTTGATCGTGTGAACTGACGCTAAGGGAAAATCCAACTTACTGCAATAAAAATGGCGAACCCTTCAGTTTTTACTAATTTATATTTCTTGTATTTTCGTTTGTCCTGTCTGCCGAGGAAGGCTTTTAGCCGAAACGTTCTTCTCTAATATCCAGTGTTTCGATTCAGGCGTCACCATAATTTGTTCTACTCTTTTCTTCCTAGTGAATATTTTAATTTTTCTGGAAATTCAATACTTTGTACCGGGTAATCTCATTCTGAGCCCATGTTTAAATCTTAGGAAATTAGTAAAACAAATTAAGGTAAAACCTGAAAAAAAAGGCACTTTCTGTCACAAATCATTTGCTACCCTCTTGGATACTACTCCTCAGCTAAGTGCTATTTTTTAAATTTTTAAATTTTATTCGTTTTTTTTCTGTTTGTTCGCTGATGAAGGCTTCCTGCCAACACGTTCGCTGTTTCGCTGCGTTCATTTTTTCAGGTTTAACCTTATTTTATTTTACTAATTTCCTATTGCGCTAACCTGATTGCAGTCTCTCCCCTTATTACCCTGTTTAAATCTTGTGCGTCCCATTTTTTTGCCCCCCCCCCCCCAAAAAAAAAAAAAAGAAAGAAAGACGCCCCCCCCCCCTTTCCAAACCCAATCAAATTTTCCATTGATCATTGTGACCTAGTGACTTGGCATCACGTGCCCCACTGACCTCATGATATAGTCCTAGGCCCTGTGCTCATGAGTCCCTCATGAATTAGGGAAATATAAAAGAAGGCCACGTGGTTAATGTTAATAATCTGCAGAAAGCTGTCATCAAGGGACATAATGCATGTGCAATGAAATCCCTGTCTGAAAGCTCTGAAGAGTAGTTCAAGAAACCTTTCAATGCTGCTCTTTAAAATATCTTTTTTTTGTTTCTTTCTTTAAAAAAAAAATGTTTTTTTTATCAACTTATGGCGCTGGTTCCCAAAAGAGGAGTTCATAGACCCTGGGAAATGTAAGATATAGTCTATCTAAAAATAGTTTTTAAAAAAAAATTAATTTACTAAATTAATATAATTCTCTATGTAACAATGTCACTAACGCTACCATATGGCACTGTTTTCACACACACACACACACACACACACAAAACAGATAACTTCTAAATTATTAGATTCTTAAAATTTTTGCTGCATAATATTTTCTTTTTTTAAAACGAAATAGTAGGTGTAATAAAACTGCGGTATAAAAAGAGGTGTCGCTTTAGAATATTAATATAGTCTAGCTTATCGTTAAGTCTTATTTCTTAATAAACATGCGTGCTAGCTATAAGGGTTTCTTAAAATAAAGATACCGTGGGCTTTTGTTTGAGCGGGAAATAGTGCTTTTATTTTGACGTAGAAGTGGGATTTTGTTTGGATGTGGAATTGGGATTTTTTGGTCGCGGGATTGGGCGTTTGTTTTAACATGGAATTGGACTTTTTTTGGACGTGGAGTTGGGCGTTGGTTTTAACATGGAATTGGACTTTTTTTTGGACGTGCAGTTGGGTGTTTGTTTTAACATGGAATTGGACTTTTTATGGACGTGGAGTTGGGCGTTTGTTTTAACATGGAATTGGACTTTTTTTTGGACGTGGAGTTGGGCTTTTGTTTTAACATGAAATTAGATTTTTTTTGGACGTGGAGTTGGGTATTGTTTGGACGGGGGATTGGCTTTTGTTTGAATGTAGAAGTGGGCTTGTGTGTGAACGGGGAAGTAGGCTTTTGTCTGGATGTGCAAATAGAAATATTTAAAACCAGACAACATTTTTTGTGACCTAAAAAAATTACCCCTTCTGAATTCACCCCACCCCTTCTCCCAAAACTAAACTAAAATCCTTCAATAAATCTTAACTGCCTAATTCACTCTTTTGTGGCAGGAGATGGCGAAGGGTGGGCAGGGTCATGACCTGTCGGGCGATCGGGTACGACAATGGGCCGATAGATTTTTGGGCCGAAAGATTTATGTGCGATAACGTTTTGGCCAATAGTTTTATGGGTCAATAGCTTTATTCGGCCTATAGCTTTATGGGCCGATAGCTTTATGGGCCGATGCGACGTATATTTCGTATTAATATTTGTCAAATTATCTAGACACCATAGTTTTTACTTCCGATATTAATGTATAAAAAATCTCATAAACTCGTTTACTTCATTATACTTTGAACTTTAATTTTATGATACCCGAAACGTTACCCAAACATGGACAGTCAATAAATCCACGAAGTCCGGGCCCCTTCATTCGAATCGACCAGGGTCCATTCAATCCCCTGATTCGACTCTGGTAATGGGTGTCGGATATCATAACTAACTTCATCACATCGGCGTTTAATATTTTTTTTAAAGAGTTAGAACCGCTGTCTTCGAGTTCATGTAAGGAGTCACCAATCTTTAAAACAGTTGGGGAAATCCCAGGTCATTCTGTGCACCGTCTCGTTGGTGGAAGATTCTGTCTAGTGAAAACAAGCAAAAGACTACCCTCACGAAGCCATCGACAGCAAGTTGACAGCCAGGGGTGACAGCGACTGACATTTTGGCGTATAACCAGCCATGCCATGCAGCCATGACCAGCCATGCAACCAAAAAAAATGTCCTAGACGTGATGTCAGAATTATTTATCAGGGGCGTGATGGCAACTCGCTTGGGCGTAGGGTGAAGGAAATCCAGTTGATTTTCGTGCCCTGTTAAAGAAAAGATAGAACTTTAATGTTACAGCAATCCGAAAAGATAACACATTGCTACAAATATATAATTAATAAATAGTAGAATCAGAACATTAATAAAGTGCATATCAGATTTTTTAAAATTATAGTATCCATCCATCCCTGTTTCGCTACAGCCCATGTAGGACTTTGTCCTGCCTCACCACTTCCTTTCACTCAGGCATACCTAGTGCTTATCTTTCCTATGCTTGGATTCCTATTTGCTGTATATCTTTTTTCCACATCATCCATCCATCTAAGCCTCGTTCTGCCTTTGAGCCGTTTGCCTCTTGGGTTTTGGTGATGTACCCTCTTCACTCACTTGTCATTTGACATTCTTTGTAAGTGTCCCGCCCAGCGTAGCCTATATACCCTTTTTTTATTTCTGCTACTAGCGTGGGATCCTGATATAGACTGTTCAATTCCTGGTTGGTCCGTATTCTCCATCCATATTTATCCTTAGTTTGTCCATATATTTTCAGGAGAACTTTTCACTCACATGTGTTTAATGGGTTTTCAACCGTTTATTTTAGGGTCCAAGTTTAACTTGCATGTGTTACAACTGGTCTGATTACAGTTTTACAAATAGTTTTCTTTGCTTTTCTTGTAATATTTTTATTTTTGAGTATTTTCTGACTACTGAAGTATGCCCTGTTTCCGGCCGATATTCTTTCTTTTATCTCTGTTAGTAATTCGTTTCTTTCATTTAATAAAGATCCTAGGTATTTGAATTGATTTACTTTTTCAAAAGTCTGGTTTCTAATATTTTAATGGCTTCATCTGTCTGTTCTTCTCTTATAATAGTCATGAATTTTTTTATGATATCTCAAATTTTGATTTTGCTCTTGTATCATCAGTGGTTGCACGCCATGTTGGGTCGTACTCTCTTTTCTCCATAACTGTGGCTGTCCATTTCCTGAATTGAAGACGAGATGAAATATCCTTGCGTATCGTGATACCTAGCAAAATCGGTTTTTCACTCACGAACACATATATAAAAAAAATTTAAATCGAAAAAGTTGCAGTAGAACTGCTACAAATTTATTCTGGTAACAACATAGACCCTTTTCATTTACACACGTGCTAAAAAGTCAAAGATGTAAAACTTATGCAACGGTGAGGATCATTAACGTAGCGGCGACACCCATGTCTCCGGAAATAATGCAGTTTACGGTGTAATAGCACTTCTGAAACTGTTAAGTATGACCTTACTGGCAGACTCTATCCTCACTTACGAAAGCAGCTTAGCCAGAAGTGAATGATATGATATGCTCCTATCCTTCTGAATTTTCTACCTCCTTTGGACCGATATAATTAATCACATTCAGGATCCAATTTGATGTTTGATTCCTACATTGCCCAGCGCTAATTGAAGTTTACATTGAGTTATTTATTTTAAGACCCAATAATTCGCACCTCTTCTCTTAATAAGATCGCCTGGTCACTTAAACGTGTAACTTATTGAATTAAGATTTCATCCCTTTAGCTTTAAAAAAAAATATCCATCTAATATATTTCGCCTTTCGATTGATACTGGCACGGCCACGAATGTCAATGACTGCGTCTCAATATAACCATTCAGTGCCCCTCCCCCCCCCCCCCACTTTTTTCCCCGATACCTAGGTTGGGCGCCTCCAACAACACTCTTGTACCGTATTATACCAGGGACAAGAACACACTTGGTTGTTTCATGTGTATGGCATACTACAATCCATGCCACCGGCCGGCAATCCCGGCGCTCTTTAGCCGCATGCAATACTCTCAATGACCAACCGCACCTTTTCATCATTACACATGATCATGATTACAAGTTGCCGTTAAGGGATATGAGGCGATAGGCTGTGGTGGAAGCCTATGGCCGGTGATTCTAAATATGCAGCCCTGAGAAAGCTGCTCCTAGGCAACCGTTTCGTCCCAGCTACTTCGCGAATTAGTTGCGAGGTGGAAACCCACTGTAGAATCCCTCTTAGAGGGCGTCCGATGCTTCCCCGGGACGGGTGGGGGGAGATATTAGGACGTTAATTTACCGTCCCGGCCCCTAGGAGAGTGGACTGCGGACACTTGAAACACAGCGTCTTCGGTCGACCAGACGTCTCCGTGCGGGGGGGGGGGGGGGCTCCATCAGCGAACTCGATCGAGCAGTTGCTGGTGGGGGCGTCCAACGCCCGGGGAGGTCTCTGACGTCTTCCCGCACGGCCCGGCGCCGGGGACACCCGGCGACTGGCGGGTGTGGGTGGACGCCAGGGAGGGCATTAGGAGCACAAGCTCGACGGCCCGCTGACGCCATTTCCTAAAGAGATATTTCATCATTACACATTGATTTTGTTCAACTGCCAGAAGAGGATATAATTGATTTCATTATTTAATCAGCTCATTTCTTTTAACATAATCCTCCAGGATGATGTCTGGTACTCCAGGGTGATGTCTGGTACTCCAGGATGATGTCTGGTACTCCAGGATGATGTCTGGTACTCCTCCAGGATGATGTGTGGTACTCCAGGATGATGTCTGGTACTCCAGGATGATGTCTGGTACTCCAGGATGATGTCTGGTACTCCAGGATGATGTCTGGTACTCCAGGATGATGTATGGTACTCCAGGATGATGTGTGGTACTCCAGGATGATGTCTGGTACTCCAGGATGATGTCTGGTACTCCAGGATGATGTCTGGTACTCCAGGATGATGTCTGGTACTCCAGGATGATGTCTGGTACTCCAGGATGATGTGTGGTACTCCAGGATGATGTCTGGTACTCCAGGATGATGTGTGGTACTCCAGGATGATGTCTGGTACTCCAGGATGATGTCTGGTACTCCAGGATGATGTCTGGTACTCCAGGATGATGTCTGGTACTCCAGGATGATGTCTGGTACTCCAGGATGATGTCTGGTACTCCAGGATGATGTCTGGTACTCCAGGATGATGTCTGGTACTCCAGGATGATGTCTGGTACTCCAGGATGATGTCTGGTACTCCAGGATGATGTCTGGTACTCCAGGATGATGTCTGGTACTCCAGGATGATGTCTGGTACTCCAGGATGATGTCTGGTACTTCAGGATGATGTGTGGTACTCCAGGATGATGTCTGGTACTCCAGGATGATGTCTGGTACTCCAGGATGATGTCTGGTACTCCAGGATGATGTCTGGTACTCCAGGATGATGTCTGGTACTCCAGGATGATGTCTGGTACTCCAGGATGATGTCTGGTACTCCAGGATGATGTCTGGTACTCCAGGATGATGTCTGGTACTCCAGGATGATGTCTGGTACTCCAGGATGATGTCTGGTACTCCAGGATGATGTCTGGTACTCCAGGATGATGTCTGGTACTCCAGGATGATGTCTGGTACTCCAGGATGATGTCTGGTACTCCAGAATGATGTCTGGTACTCCAGGATGATGTCTGGTACTCCAGGATGATGTGTGGTACTCCAGGATGATGTCTGGTACTCCAGGATGATGTCTGGTAATCCAGGATGATGTCTGGTACTCTAGGATGATGTCTGGTACTCCAGGATTATGTCTGGTAATCCAGGATGATGTCTGGTGCTCCAGGATGATGACTGGTGCTCCAGGATGATGTCTGGCCTTCACGTTGGACCGCCACGCTGTTATTCAGACTATGCCTATATTGTGACAGTCAATATTTAATAACGTGAGTAGGAGTACTCTTTTAACAAACAAACAAAATCTTACGGTAACACATATTTACAGAGAATTCCCAGACTTTGATATTATTTGCCGACGTAAAAAAAAATTTTTTTGAAAAATTACTTTTCACAATCGAATTTTCCAGCCATAATCTGTTGACATATATTTCAATCAAAAGAGCTGGCAATTATTTTATTTTTTTTACATTAAATTCTACACTAGACGGAAAGACAGACATATAGACAAAAAAAAATCACTCCTCAGGACTCCAACAATGCAATCCTGTCAAACGCAATCTCCCTGCTGTCAAATCCAGACATTACAGTCCATCATGCCTCTAGTCCAGACCTTACAGTCCATCATGCCTCTAGTCCAGACCTTACAGTCCATCATGCCTCTAGTCCAGACATTACAGTCCATCATGCCTCTAGTCCAGACATTACAGTCCATCATGCCTCTAGTCCAGACCTTACAGTCCATCATGCCTCTAGTCCAGACATTACAGTCCATCATGCCTCTAGTCCAGACATTACAGTCCATCATGCCTCTAGTCCAGACATTACAGTCCATCATGCCTCTAGTCCAGACATTACAGTCCATCATGCCTCTAGTCCAGACATTACAGTCCATCATGCCTCTAGTCCAGACATTACAGTCCATCATGCCTCTAGTCCAGACATTACAGTCCATCATGCCTCTAGTCCAGACATTACAGTCCATCATGCCTCTAGTCCAGACATTACAGTCCATCATGCCTCTAGTCCAGACATTACAGTCCATCATGCCTCTAGTTGACCGGTTACGCCCATGTGTCCATCTCCTGGCAAATATAATTCACTGTTGTTTTTTCTGTTAAGATAAAATATTAAATTTATTTTTTATGCTATTTCAAAAAATATTTGTAACATACTATTAAAACAATTTGGCGCATTTTGATCCAATCTTGATTTCAAACTTCCTAACTTTTCATCACACAACGTTTGATCTTCATAAATCATGAAGAGGAAGAGGACGGAAAGAAATAGTAACTGACATTTTTTTTTTAGATGCGTAGCGAACGTGGACATTTTGAAAGAGATAAAATTGCTCCATGACACCTGAATGATCTGAGCACAGTGGGAAAGATTGCTGGTAAAAGCAATACTTTAAAAAAAAACAAAAGAAGCTGTTTTGTGCGCTTTTAACACTCTGGTTGACTTTATAAATCTGACTTAAACTTTTCTTGACTTAATGACGGAAAAATATTCTATTGGTTTTTTTTTTCATCTGCTAACACTCATCCATATTTTAACTTGATCTCAATCTAAGTAAAAAAAAAATAAAAAACAATATTTTGTAAAAATGTTTTGCTAAAAGAGAAAACCACCAAACTTAAATAAAAAAAGCATTCCGAAAACACACTAAAATTTAAATTAATTATAATGATTTGTTTCTCTGGCCATTCAGGTGTTACATAATAAAACTAGAATAAAACCGTGCAGACCGAGTACAGAGACTATTCAAAGCAGCCAAGCGAAAAACTTGCATAAATAAAGAGACCAAACGCCACCAAAAAATACAACAAAAACAGTTTTCAGTGCAATATCTTTCTTATTAACATTAAACAAAGCGAAGCCATTAATATGAATTAAAACAGTTTTAAAACATAATGTAAACATAACGTGACCATGCGCTGCTACCCATCTACAAGCAGCCAAAACAAAATCAATCACGATTTCTCTTTAAAAGCCGCCAAAACAAAATCAACCACGATTTCTCTTTAAAAGCAGCCAAAACAAAATCAACCACGATTTCTCTTTAAAAGCAACCAAAGCAAAAAGCAACCACGATTTCTCTTTAAAAGCAGCCAAAACAAAATCAACCACAATTTCTCTTTAAAAGCAGCCAAAACAAAATCAACCACGATTTCTCTTTAAAAGCAACCAAAGCAAAAAGCAACCACGATTTCTCTTTAAAAGCAGCCAAAACAAAATCAACCACGATTTCTCTTTAAAAGCAGCCAAAGCAAAAAGCAACCACGATTTCTCTTTAAAAGCAGCCAAAACAAAAATCAACCACGATTTCTCTTTAAAAGCAGCCAAACTAATACCGGCTAAGACTAACCCGAAGAAACTTAAAGGATCGATAATGGGAGAAACTCATTTCAGACGAGGACAAATCAAATTACTATGTCAAGCCAAGAATTCCGGAAAGATTGGAGATTTTGGTCTTCGTGCTGGCTCGCGTCTGATTCCTGGCTGAAACTGGATAAAAAATGGCCGACCACCGGAAGGAGTTATCTCTCAGACCATGTTATTATATTTGACAACTGTTGATGGATTCGCGTTGAGTAATTTTCTAATGCTTATGAAGAAATTTATTGAAGTTGATATTTTTTCGTATCTTTTTGCGTTGAAAATATGTTTAAATATAAAAATGAATAAATAAAAATTAATAACTCATTTTATATTCAAAAGTATAATCACCCTTTTGTTTTTTTCGTTGATACAGCCAAAAGGTTCACTAGGGTTGGTTTCAACCAGTGTGGTAAGCTCATGGTGTCCCATTCTCCAGGCATCCCAAGGACCACCTCCGAATCTGCCTGCCCTGATGACACCCTGCCCTGTCCACACCCTGCTCTGTCTGGTGACACCCTGCTCAGGTGACTCCCTGCTCTGGTGACACCCTGCTCTATTGACCCCTTGCTCTGGTGACTCATCCGTTCTGGCGACACTGTGATCTGGTAGCAAATAATATGAAGACACTTGCTCTAGGATCATGCCGCTCTTGTATTAAAATGAGTACAGTTAAGAAAACGACTCGAGATAACCCTGTTTAATTCGTTCTTTTTTCCTTTTGGTGTCACCCCCCCCCCCCCCCTTTAAGAGGGTGATACCCGATGCTCTGCGCATTCCCCTAGTGACGCAATTGAATACAGCTTTCATCAGTGAAGTGGCGATTTAAACACGAACCCACTCTACACATAAATATAATATTTCTCTTATCCTACACCAGTGGTCGGCATTAGTCAAATAGCCAAAAATCAACAGCAGGGCAATTACAAAAATTTTCAGAGGCAAATTTCTTTTCAAGAACCTTTCAACAACCCTGTTTTCGTAGTCAAAACCTATTTGTGGCCGACTGACCGAGTCGCACACATGTCGCTAAAGAGTCGAATGCGTAAGAGCAGACAGACACATTCGTACGAGCAGACAGACACATTCGTACGAGCAGACAGACACATTCGTACGAGCAGACAGATACATTCGTACGAGCAGACAGACACATTCGTACGAGCAGACAGACACAATGAAACGAACCTTTAAAAAATACAGTGGACTGGTTCGGGTGACTACTTGCGTAGGAAGGGTGGGGGAGGGGGTGGTCCGCCTGAATGGCACTGAGGGGGTGGCTCGTCAAACCTTACCCTAGCTACGCTACTGCAAATCGTTTTCAGTGGAAAAACAGTGACGTCTCTTGAGACGTGACAAAAAATTTCTGGCTCTGACCACTAATAAAAAGTTATGACACACTATCTACTCAAATGTACCGACTGAATGTTTTTTGCCACGAATATTTCAAATGATGAACAGGAGAAAAGGGATGTACTATTGAAAAAGACATTTAGAGAAATATGAAAACGAGCAGACAGACAGTAGAGTCTGACTTACGAGAATCGATAACTAAGAGAGCAGACAGTTGAATGAAATCTTCGCAAATGGAAACAGAGACAGACGTGATAGGCAGACAGAGAAAGGCGAGATGACAGGCAGATAGGCGAGACAGACAGACAAAGATAGGCTTGATGGAAAGACAAAGATGGACGTGATAGACAGACAGTCAGACCAACAAATATAAGCGCGAAAGATAGACACACATAATGGACGGAACTACCCCATTAGCAAAAGTAGCGAGATCTGGCTTCTGACATTGGCAGGCCTGGAAGGTCACTACGTGCATGAGTGCACAGAGTGGCCCCCCTTTAACTTATATAAATATGTCTTTAAGGTCAATGGAAAATAATTCATACTGCCCCAGGTGCGCTGCTGTGCATTAATTTGACAAAGTGCAGAGAGATTCAACCACATCCAAAATCTAAACAAACAAACCAAATCAAATTTAAAAAAAAAAAATTATAAAAATTTATAATGAGATCTTTTTAATGTGCTTTTTTTTTAAAATGTGAAAATGAAGAACATTTCAAATGAGATGGCATGGTAAAGAAAAAGTTCAATCAAGCAAACATTTCCTAGAATCTGATTTAATTATTATTATTTTTTAAATAATAGTTTCTTTTGCTGATATAGCTTGTGTCGACCTAGTCAAATCTTATCATAATCTCGAAACCGTAGTGAACTTTAAAATGTTATATGCACAGATTTAGTAAAAAGCGTCGATGAAAGATGCGTCTAATTCTGAAATATTCGCATTCCGTGTGAGTCAAGAGAGCGTTTTTAAAAAATAAAGTGTTTTGAATATCTTCAGGATTCCTGCCTTTTAAACAGCTCTAAGAATTGTACCGAGAAAACTCTAAAGTTAAGTTAATAGGAGTTTTTTTGTTTTGTTTTAAAAATACACATATGTTAAGATTAGACATAACTTTATAAATAAAATAGATTGTGCACATATCCGCTTGTATGAGATCCAATGGATTTAGGTACGTAAAGATAGCGACTATAGAGAGATATAGAGAGACTATATGGAGAGATATAGCGAGACTATATGGAGAGATATAGAGAGACTATTTGGAGAGATATAGAGATACTATATGGAGAGATATAGAGAGACTATATGGAGAGATATAGAGAGACTATAGGGAGAGATATAGAGAGACTATATGGTGAGATATAGAGAGACTGTATGGAGAAATATAAATAACATTTTTACATATTGTAAACCCTGGTTATGTTATCCTCTGTTATTTTTTTTTGACTGTCGGAAATTCTGTTGTTTAAACTAAACAAAAAAGATGCTTTAGCTTTACAATAGCTTACAGTAAAAAAAAAACATAGATTACAGGCGATTGCAATAAATAGCAATAGATTTTTGAAGATTACAGTAAATAACAGAAGATTACAGTAAATAACAGTAGATTGCAGTAGACTACAGCTTTATTTGACATTTTTACAATTTTCGGCAGTCCTTTCCGTTTTTTTCATTTGATTCGGGTATTTTAGAACCTCTCAAAAAAACGACTTCGAGAGAAGATATTACTTTTTAAATTTTCAGCACCAACTCATTGACGATGCCATTATGCCGATATACTTTTAATACGTTTTTCATTGATAGTTACAGTGATGTTAAAAGTTGGTATTAGAGTCAGTTCCCCCCTCGCATTATTATTGTTAGATTACGTCTTAAACCCTTTACAAACGTGATAATGCGTTTAAGAATTGAAACAAAAATAGACCGTTTTAAAAAAATTGAATTACAAAGAGAACTGTAGAAAGTGGAATATGAACGTGCCACTAAAGTAAATGTTAGTGACGATAAAGATATTAAAAAAACAAACAAACAAACATAGAAAGGTTTATTTCAAAACAACAACCAATGGCTTCTCTGATCGAACACTCACTTTGCCTCGCACTCTTGAAATGCCAACTTGCAGACTCTTGGGATGTGAGGGCCCGTGGCTGGCGAACCCTGGCCTCAATGGATTCGATGGTAGCATTGATGCACACGCCCCATTAAGTAATCTACTATATATAGATGAGATGGTATGATGATGCCCTCATAATGAGATGGTATGATGATGCCCTCATAATGAGATGGTATGATGATGCCCTCATAATGAGATGGTATGATGATGCCCTCATAATGAGATGGTATGATGATGCCCTCATAATGAGATGGTATGATGATGTCCTCATACCAGGACGTCCTAAATATAGATGAGATGGTATAATGATGTCCTCATACCAGGACGTCCTGTATAAAGATGAGATGGTATGATGATGCCCTCCTAATGAGATAGTATGATGATGCCCTCATACCTGGACGTCCTATATATATATGAGATGGTATGATGATGCCCTCCTAATGAGATGATATGATGATGCCCTCATACCAGGGCGTCCTATATAAAGGTGACACATGAAATGTTGACGACAGTGTGGAGACCTTGACACATGTCAGTCTTTGCTCTTGCCTATAACATATAAAGATGCATCTACAGGAACATATAGACCCAGCACATAAATATAACATTGAGAGAGAGAGAGTGGGGGAGACACAGAGTGATGGACACAATGAGGTGGAGAGGACGTTTCACTTCCTGGTGTATAAATACATTAATGTATTAATTGGACTCAATATTCTCAGAGTGAACACTTCAATGGATGTGCTGTTCTTGTTAATCAATATCATTATTATCATCTAAAAACTTAAATGTTCAATTATTTGGATCAGGTGGACTGTAATTTAATAATTGGTCTTAGATGATTAAGAAAATTTTAACAACCACGGAGCCAATGTGTGTACTGTTATCGAGTTTAACTTCCCGCGATGAGATATCAGCCATTTATCATTCAAGAGATCTCGAATCTTCTACCCGACCGTAAAACTCTGATCAGGTTTAAACCATGGGTGTTGTAGAAAATACATCGGCTCACCGGATACAGACGTCCAGAGCAGAGGGAGACAGTAAGACAGGGAATTACAGTCAGACAAGGGCATACAGTCAGACAGGGGCATACAGTCAGACAGGGGCATACAGTCAGACAGGGGCAAACAGTCTGACAGGGGCATACAGTCAGACAGGGGCATACAGTCAGACAGGGGCATACAGACTGATAGGGGAATGCAGTCTGACAGGGGCATACAGTCAGACAGGGGCATACAGTCAGACAGGGGCATACAGTCAGACAGGGGCATACAGACTGATAGGGGCATGCCGTCTGACAGGGGCATACAGTCAGACAGAGGCATACAGTCTAACAGGGGCATACAGTCTGACTAGAAACTTCTAGACGGATGGTGGGTGTACCTGAATGGTGGATGTGGGGTAGGGGGGTCATTTATACAATATTTTCCCCCTTCCCCACCCCTCTCACTTTTTCCACACCTCTCTTCAGGCCAACTGCAGCTACATCCAGAAAGGAAAGATAACATTTAAAATGAGAACGAAACTAAAAAGATGAGACTCACAGCCCCAACGGTCCCAAATCACAGCCCCAACTGTCCCATACGAGACTTGTCACCTGCAGCACCCGCTCTCCCTCCCCTCCCCCCCCCCCCCAACCCACTGCAACCGTTTCGAATTTTGTTGAGAATGTAATACCTATGCTAATGTGAAGATCTCGTTCGTCTCTGACGTCACGATTCACACAAAGACTGTGTTGGCGGCCTGCCCATTTACCTGCTGGCGATCAAGTTGGAGTGCAGAGGCGTCAGCAGAACTACTGCCCGAGGGGACTTCCACAAAAATAAAATCTAATGCAACGTGAATTATTTGGTCAATTTCGTTATTTTGCAATGTGTGCACCAGCATCAATGAAAAGTGCAGGATGACATGTGCGTCACAGCGAGAAGTGGTTTCAATCTTGAGTTGTGTTACGTGAAATGGCATTCAGTATATTGTGCTTGTAGTGTCAAACAATGGAAGCCGAGTTGGGCACAGAGAGTCCAATGGTGGGCGTAAGATGACATTCACTAAGGTGCTTGGAGTGTGAAACAATGGAAGCCGAGCTGGGCACAGAGAGTCCAGTGGTGGGCGGAGGGTTCAGATTTAATCTTAAATTTCAGACTTTCACGTTAAATATCAGGCTTTCACGTTGAATGTCAGGCTTTCACAAAAAATGACATGTGGTTCCAAAATGATAAGATGTACAAAATGAAAATTGCGTGCATAAAAAATTGGCAGAATGTGTGTGTGTGTGGGAGGGGGGTGTAAATAGAGTGTGACGTTTAATAATTATAATTATGTTTTAGTTTATGCCAAGTAATAACATTGGGACAAGTAACCAAAGCAGAAATGTGACCACGGAGGGATATGTGACCAGGGAGGGCGATGTGACCAGGGAGGGAGATGTGACCAGGGAGGGGAGATGTGACCAGAGAGGGAGATGTGACCAGAGAGGGAGATGTGACCAGAGAGGGGAGATGTGACCATTGCAGATATGTGACCAGGGAGTGATATGTGACCAGGAAGTGGAGATGTGACCAGGGAGGAAGATGTGACCAGGAAAGGGAGATGTGACCAGGAAGGGAGTTGTGACCAGTAAGGGTAGATGTTACCACTGAGGGGAGATGTGACCAGGGAGGGGAGATGTGACCAGGGAGGGGAGATGGGACCAGGGAGGGGAGATGGGACCAGGGACGAGATGTAGATCCTAGTGTCTTTTGCTCATCTACCCTTCGAAGTCAGATGCTTACTTGTGGGATGTTATAGTTTCTCACTTCTTCACACGGACTAGTGTAACTGATATCAATACACCAAACACTGAATATCTTGATATAGGTTATAACGCTATAAGTTTATTATACATCGTCAAAAATTCAATTCGTAAATAAATCAACTTTCTCCCTTAAGGATACATCTAGCCCAGTGGTTCTCATCCTTCCTAATGCCGTGACCCTTTAATACAGTTCCTCATGTTGTGGCGACCCCCAGCAACACAATTATTTTCATTGCTACTTCATAACTGTAGAGTATATGTGTTTTCAGATGGTCTTAAAAGGGGTCGCGACCCACAGGTTGAGAACCGCTGATCTAGCCGAAATCCTCAACACAGAAAACAAGCTACGCCGTGAATATCCCACAACAGCCATCAATCCACTATATCAAAAACAAAACTAACACGTCATTTCCCCTTACTTAAATACGTCACAATTATCTCACACAATAGACACAACCACACATATAATTTCTACACTAAATGTCTTCTCCCTACCAAACATAAAAACAGGGATTCTCATACCCTTGGAGGGAAGATTGCCCCTTTCAGAATCCGCCACTGTGAAGCTGTTTTGAATGAAAATTGTATTGCCTTCAGTGGGGTAGCTACAGATAATGATGGCTGTCGCTAAAACTGAAGGTGCTCTTAATTCGAACGATGGTTGTCTGATGTTTTATGGGAATAGGAACATGCCGTCTGACCCTTTTACGGCCATTTAAGGGGAACCTATAGGACATATACTCTCGTTATCTCCCATCAATTTTTGCGATGCATCTTTAAAGGAAGTATGGAATATGACTGTATCGTGTATACTACATGCTATTATATATATTGTATGTATTATTTATCTCTTCGCAGGGGTCGAAGTGTGGTTGGGGTTGGCGTACGGGGCGCGACGCCTTTTAATATGAAAGAATCAAACTGTCGACCCTTGATACTCTTGTTTATTTTAAAACTAACCCTTGCGCCACTTTAAACTTAGCGGATCGTCACAATGCGTTCATCTGTGCCAACAAACACCTTTCTTGATGCCTTCAAGACAAAAATACTGACGGCAGGACAAGATCAGATCTTACATGCAAAAATAGAAGCCGTTCTGAAGGTTACAGGTGTGTGTGTGGGGGGGGGGGGCGCACGTGTGATACATTAAGGGGGAGGTCTTTTCATGTGTTTACAACTTCGGTTTATTGCAAGCCCTTGTTCGTTAAAAGATATTTAAAACTTTGTAAGTATTTTTTTAGGTGGGATTTTTTTTAAAAGATAGCACCCCACCAGTGTAAGATAGCACCCCACCAGTGTAAGATAGCACCCCACCAGTGTAAGATAGCACCCCACCAGTGTAAGATAGCATCCCACCAGTGTAAGATAGCACCCCACCAGTGTAAGATAGCATCCCATCAGTGTAAGATAGCATCCCACCAGTGTAAGATAGCATCCCACTAGTGTAAGATAGCATCCCACCAGTGTAAGATAGCATCCCACCAGTGTAAGATAGCAGCCCACCAGTGTAAGATAGCATCCCACTAGTGTAAGATAGCATCACACCAGTGTAAAATAGCATCCCACTAGTGTAAGATAGCATCCCACCAGTGTAAGATACCATCCCACCAGTGTAAGATAGCATCCCACCAGTGTAAAATAGCACCCCACCAGTGTAAGATAGCATCCCGCCAGTGTAAGATAGCATCCCACAAGTGTAAGATAGCATCCCACCAGTGTAAGATAGCATCCCACCAGTGTAAGATAGCATCACACCAGTGTAAGATAGCACCCCACCAGTGTTTCCCTGGGTTTTTCGCCCGACCTGTCCTGTCTAACATTTCTCCCGACCCCCTTTTGAAATAAATAAGTATCCCCCTTAACACTAAATGTTCCACACCCCGATAATCTTGAAATTGCACCCCACCCCCCTTTTTTATGGTTCGTGCGGCCGTAGTAAGAACCACCGTGCTTCATTTAATTCTCAAACATTTTATACATCACGCACCCCTCCTCCTGCAAATGGTGTAAGTTATAAATAAGCCATAATTAAATGCTATGTTTTCCTTTTGATGATTGAAGTAACTCCTAACAAACTCCAAGGCCAGTCAATGAAATTTATGTAGAAGTTTGTGTGCGTGCGATCGCCTGTGAGTTTGTTTTGATGACAATTTATTCCAAATTATCAGAAAAAGACGAAATCATTTTCTGTTATTGCATGAATTTAAATATCAAAGTCGGTGTAGTCAATTAGGAGTCGGAGTAGTCAATTAGGAGTCGGAGTAGTCAATTAGGAGTCGGAGTAGTCAATTAGGAGTCGGAGTAGTCAATTAGGAGTCGGAGTAGTCAATTAGGAGTCGGAGTAGTCAATTAGGATTCGTTTAAAAAATTGTTTTCGCCCAAATTGTTTTAAATCACCTTTTTTTTTTTTTTTTTTTTTCCTAATTTATTTCTCTTTTCATGACTCATCTTACATTGGTGACAGTAAGTCTTCACCTAGGATCTCATATCACATTGGTGACAGTAAGTCTTCACCTAGGATCTCATATCATATTGGTGACAGTAAGTCTTCACCTAGGATCTCATATCACATTGGTGACAGTAAGTCTTCACCTAGGATCTCATATCACATTGGTGACAGTAAGTCTTCACCTAGGATCTCATATCACATTGGTGACAGTAAGTCTTCACCGAGGATCTCATATCACATTTCCATGATTTATTAATAAGTTACATTGCTATGCATGAAGGCAATAAACACGAATAGTACAGATTGAATAGCAATGAATGGTAGCAAGCGATTGGGCAAAGATTAAGCTCTCGCTCCAAAAAGGATTGTCTTTGGATTAGTGCCTCTGATCTCACCTATACACATCCAACATAGTAAGGAATCAAAGGAAAGGAAAGGTCAATGCACTGTGCTAGTAGTTTAGTTATAACTGTATCCAGACAAAACATCAATGGTCTCAATGTAGTCACTGTGGTCGATATTGTCAATGCGGCACTGGATCGAAAGATATAAAAATGCATTCGTTCCCCATTCTCGACAGAATTTAATGTGTGGTCCTCCGACTGTTCTCATGAAAAGAATTCAAAATAAAAATTTTAACCATGTTTTACTTTCACTCTTACCGATTGATTTATTCATGTAATGATCATAAGTTCGTGCATCTGATTTGCATATTTTGTTCTTTTCTTCATAACCTTTCTTCCTGCCCCTTTTCTTCCTGTCCCTTTTCTTCCTGCCCCTTTTGTCTTCCTGTCACCTTTCTTCCTGTCCCTTTTCTTCCTGTGAATTTTATTTCCATTAACTGATAGTTATTCTTTCATCAAAATGTTTATGCACTTAAATATAAAATTACGGTTTATCAAAAAAAATTCTGTGAATCTTTTTCCTTCGATACTTTTTTTGTGACTTTTTTCCCTGTGTCCCTTTTCCCCCCATACAATCCCACAAACTACAGTCTATACTACTCTATACGACTCGCCCTGGGTCCTAAAATTCTTCCCGCCTGGCCTCCGTATCAGCGCCAAAATATAGATCAGTACATTGATCATGTTATGAACCAACAGCAGAAGGCTCTCTTCCTTTAAAAACATTATTTTGTGTTGCTTTTTGTTTCGAAGTGGCTATTGGTACCCGGGTACCAGAGTTGAGAAGTTGGGATTAAAAAAAAAGATTTAAAATATTATTGTTGGGTTTGTAAGACCAAATGAGGTATCAAATGAAAGATAATTGAATGTACTATACGTTTGTAATCTTAATTCTTCAGTTTTACTAAAATAAACTACCACAAATGACAGCCGAATAGCATTGAGTCTAATGGTACCCGGGTGCGTTTTTTAAGCCCAACCTCTCAACTCTGGTACCCGTGTGCCATTAGGTATTCAATAGGTGCAGCCTTTTTTGTTTTTTTTTAATTTTTACAACAAATAAGAGATCTGAAGTGTGCATATAATTCGTTCATATTTTCTAAAAAGTATATTCCGGCCCCCTGACCACTGACAGTGTCTTAGGGACACCGAACCAATCAGTGTCTTAGAATACTAATACGACCCTTGTTTAAAAAGTTTGAGACGCTCTACTTTATGGTAACAATGAGCCAAGTGCAGAAGGGTAACGCAGCCAAAAAAATTTTTTAAAATTAACGAAATAGGATATATAGGATATCTCAGCGATGCGTTACAAGCTTGGGGGGGGGGCTAACCCCACCACTGGTTCCTTCTTTAACCCCCCACCACACAACCCCACTCCTCACCCTGCAGCCTACCACCCACCAAGGCACACCCCCTACCAACCCTCTGCATAAAGCACAGCACTTCTCGATTTACTGCAGAACGCTTTGCTTACCGCCCTTATCTACTGGTTGGCCAGGTTTCAGGAATTTGCTTACATAGCCAGTGGGCTGTTTGCCAGCCGGCTTCATTGCCTTCAAATGAACTTGCCGGGGAGAGATTTCCATTTACCAACGTACTGTAAACATTCGCATATTTACACACGAGCGTCCAAGTTATAAACACAACTTCAATAAGAAGTTAAAATTACCCCGAATAAGAGAATGAAAAGCTGATGAATTAAAAATAAATTGCCAGTGTGTGTTAATCGAAATGTGAACTAAAATCCAACAATGGTTGTACAGTTTTACCCTGACCAAGTTTATATTTTAAATTTGTTTTAGGCGAGGTTAAAATGACAAGTTTATAAATGTTTACAGTTTCGATGCTATCGTTCAATCACCTGTGGTGTTTTTTTTTTACATAGTCTGTTTCAGTCAAACTATGTAAGACCTTACACTTTATATTTAGACTTTACGTCATATGCTAAATTTGGACTCACGTATAGCCTGTTTCTTTGAAGGCCGTTAGATGCCAATAACACTGCGTTTACCAACGACTCCGATTTCCACCAATTGGTTGGCCCAGCGGTTCTAAAGATAATTTAGCAGACTTGAGACAAATTATATAAATAGTATTTTGAATAAAGGCTTGCTTTAATATGCCGACATTAGTAATGTAATTACTTAAAGCTTTTAGGTGTCTGTATAAAAATAGACATTACGGAACATAGATGAGGAAAAAAACATCAAAGAATAAAGAAGAAAACAATGGAGGTTGGTAAAAACTTTTCAGGCAACAAGAAAAAACTATAAAAAAAATAAATAAAATTAACATATCTCACACGGCTGGAAGCTGCTAACTAACCACATGGACACGGTGATTTTGACCATAAACGGGATAGACTGATTTTGATAGTTTAGAAATTATAGAAAGAAAATTTCGAATTTTTAGATAGAAGAATGAAGGCTAATTTCTGGTCTTATGTGGTCAAAATCATTTTTTTAAAATACATTTTAAATAAACGTTTGTAGTGTTTAGCTACTTGGATTACGACTTGATTTATCCACTTTGTTGAAGTCATATTTAATATAGTTTTATTATTATTACAGTGCTCTTATATAGCGCGGTACCCCAGCCTAGTTTTGGGGTCACCGTGCTGCACATACAAATATTAGCAACCATAATCATGACATTAAAAAATTGCATACATTTATTTAATTTTTAAAAATCTGTATAAAAAAAACAAGAAATATATATTAACCCCGCCCACCCCTGAACTAGTTACATGTCAAGCCATGGACGGCAGCCAGCAGCATAGTTTATCAGTCAAGAGGGGTGGGAATCAGTCGGGAAAGTAGAGCTTGAAGAGATGTGTTTTGAGTCCAGTTTTGAAGGCCTGGATGGTCGGTATATTGCGGGTATGTAGTGGGAGAGAATTTCATTGTTGGCGGGACGCAGAAAGAGAAAGATCGTTCACCGTATATTCTAGTGCGTGTCTTGGGAACAGAAAGAGTACGCGTGTCTGTGGAGGAGCGAAGCTGTCGAAGGGGTGAATAAACAGAAAGAAGGTCGGTTAGAGAGGAGGGGAAGGAATCCTATAAAAAG
Source organism: Omphiscola glabra (assembly GCA_964017045.1). Taxonomy (NCBI): domain Eukaryota; kingdom Metazoa; phylum Mollusca; class Gastropoda; family Lymnaeidae; genus Omphiscola; species Omphiscola glabra. The sequence continues at coordinate 31,843,259 of OZ024799.1, forward strand.
TTGTGACAGAGAGTTTGAAGTCCATGCGTGCTTGTAAAGGGAGCCAATGAAGTGAGTGGATTAGTGGAGTGACGTGATCACGTATTTGTGCCTGAGTTTTGAACATTTTGTAGTTTTTCTATGAAGTGTTTTGGTGAACCTGACAGAAGAGAGTTGCAATAGTCAATACGAGAGAGAACAAGAGCATAGACTAGGGTTTTTGTTGCGATAACTGTGAGGTAGTGGCGAATGGAGCTGATCTGGCGGATAGCGATTTAAGCAGAGCTACATATGCTAGAGATACGATTACTGAGAGACATGTTGTTAGCAAGAATGTAACCTAGATTCATAATTTAACAAGAGTTTTAATGACATTTTTAAGAACCGATGAGGCCTTGCATTCTGATGGGTATGAGAAGCAGTTAAAGAGTGTAAGCTCGTACGAAATCGAAAGGATAAGGAGAACAAAGATATGATAGGATAAGAAAATAAGAGAGAGAGAGGAGAGACAGGGGAGAGGAGAGAGAGATAAAGAGAGAGAGGGAGAGAAAGAGTGAGAGGGAGAGAAAGAGAGAGAGAAGATAGAGAGAAAGAGAGAGAGAGAGAGAGAGAGAGAGAGAAGATAGAGAGAAAGAGAGAGAGAGAGAGAGAAAGAGAGAGAGAGAGAGAGAGAAGATAGAGAGAAAGAGAGAGAGAGAGAGAGAGAGAGAAAGAGAGAGAGAGAGAGAGAGAGAAAGAAAAAACATTCTTAGAGAGATAAATATAGAAGGAGAGACAGTGAGAGAGAGAAGGAGAAAGAGGGAGAGCGAGTGAGAAAGGCTAGAGAAAGAGAGGGGGAAGAGAGGGGACATAACATAAAGTCGGCGAGAAATTAAGAGGGTGAGAGTGAGAGCTAGACAGGACATGTGATAGAAAGAGAGAAAATGAGAGAGTTAATAAATGGAAATATCATGCACGTAGATGCAGACATAAAAATAACGATTGACCTCCTCCCAACCCCATTTTTTAATAAAAAATAAATACATTTAAAAGTTCCCGAAACTACAAGATGTTCCAAGATGTAAGTTTGAGATCCATCGCGTCAACACACACAAATGTAATTCTTGGTTTATAAATCTACAGATTTCAGAACATATACATAACAATCATACTGCGTCTGTGGAACTGTCATAGTAACACAGGTGATGCTTGCTAGCTGCCGAGCTAGTTAGGAGGGGTAACATCTTAATCAAATCATACGCTGCTAAATTCTTCTCCTCAGCACTGTTTGTTTTACACAGGGGGGTTGAAAAAAAGGGAGGGGGGTGAACCGATGACATGGGACTAAATGCAATATCTGGCAGATGCGGGGTCATGGCAAAAGTGCGTTTAGGCGTGAAAAGGGGGAGTGGGGGGGGGGGGGGTTAGGCAGAGTTATGACTTACAGTGAGTGCGATTCTTAGCTATTGGTTAAAGTCGTAACATTTTTAATAAGAGTGAATATTGTTTTTTCAATGGAGATCTAATTCCAGTTCAAAATATAGTTTAAAAGCAGTACAATCCTGTGGAGAAGACATATCCCCCGTTAGCATCTAAGTCAGTGGTGCTCAACCTTCCTAATGCCGCGACCCTCTAATACAGGTACTCATGTTGTGGTGACCCTTAACCATAAAAATATGTTCGTTGCTACTGCATAAATATGTGTTTTCCGATGGCCTTAGGTGACCCCTGTGTAAGGGTCGTTCGCCCCCCACAGGGGTCGCTACAAGCAGTCGAGAACCGCTGATCTAAGTAACACAGAAAGTTGCAAATACGGAATTTATCAGGTCTAAATACTTTCTTGTCGTGCCTTCATTCGTGTTTTCGGGCATTGTCTAACAGTCCTGGTCCTTAATACTTAATGGACTTTAGGAATTGCCTTTTTTTTTTCCTTATTTTTTTTGTTGTTGCTTCCCCCCCCCCCCCAATGTTTCCTCGATATCCCCCCTCCTATTCCCAACCTACCCCCCAATGTCTCCTCGATATTCCCCCTTCCTATTCCCCACCTACCCTCCCAATTTCTCCTCGATATCCCCCCTCCTACTCCCAACCTACCCCCCCCCCCAATGTCTCCTCGATACCCCCCCTCATGTCTCCTCGATATCCCCCCTCCTATTCCCAACCTACCCCCCCAATGTCTCCTCGATATCCCCCCTCCTACTCCCAACCTACCCCCCCAATGTCTCCTCGATATCCCCCCTCCTATTCCCAACCTACCCCCCCAATTTCTCCTCGATATCCCCCCTACTCCAAACCTATCCCCCCCAATGTCTCCTCGATACCCCCCATGTCTCCTCGATACCCCCCATGTCTCCTCGATATCCCCCTCCTATTCCCAACCTACCCCCCCCAATATCTCCTCGATATCCCCCCTCCTACTCCCAACCTACCCCCCCCCAATGTCTCCTCGATATCCCCCCTCCTATTCCCAACCTACCCCCCAATTTCTCCTCGATATCCCCCCTCCTACTCCCAACCTACCCCCCCCCCCAATGTCTCCTCGATACCCCCTCATGTCTCCTCGATATCCCCCCTCCTATTCCCAACCTACCCCCCCAATGTCTCCTCGATATCCCCCTCCTACTCCCAAACTACCCCCCCCCAATTTCTCCTCGATATCCCCCCTCCTACTCCCAACCTACACCCCCTCCCCCCACATTTTTCCCTTTAAATATAAAACCGAACGTATATTTGAGCTCAGTAAGTCACCACGTGTTCAACTGGTTGTCACCCCTGGGTGTTCGGGTTGAACTGGTTGTCACCCCTGGGGGTTCGGGTTGAACTGGTTGTCACCCCTGGGTGTTCGGGTTGAACTGGTTGTCACCCCTGGGTGTTCGGGTTGAACTGGTTGTCACCCCTGGGGGTTCGGGTTGAACTGGTTGTCACCCCTGGGTGTTCGGGTTGAACTGGTTGTCACCCCTGGGTGTTCGGGTTGAACTGGTTGTCACCCCTGGGGGTTCGGGTTGAACTGGTTGTCACCCCTGGGTGTTCGGGTTGAACTGGTTGTCACCCCTGGGTGTTCGGGTTGAACTGGTTGTCACCCCTGGGTGTTCGGGTTGAACTGGTTGTCACCCCTGGGTGTTCGGGTTGAACTGGTTGTCACCCCTGGGGGTTCGGGTTGAACTGGTTGTCACCCCTGGGTGTTCGGGTTGAACTGGTTGTCACCCCTGGGTGTTCGGGTTGAACTGGTTGTCACCCCTGGGTTTTCGGGGTGAAGGGTTGTATGCAGTGATCCATCGCACGTGATCTAGCTTCAAGGACATTTGTTGAGAGATAACTCAGAGAGAAAAAATCTCATCTGAGATAACCCAAGGCCGTCGTAGATTTTGTGTGTGTGTGTTGTGTGTATAGGTCAACCTCTGCCATTTTAATTGTTGAACAAGAGAAGCGTTACCGGTTTAGCGTCTGACGTTGTACGTCACAAGGTCACTTTTGGTAGAGCTGATAGCTCTTTTAAAAATAATGGTGCAAAAATTCCGGCAGTTTTGTTGTAATTTTTATTACAACTGCAGATTCGGGGGGGGGGGGGGCGTCTACACCCCCTAAGTGATGTAAGCAAACCCCTTTACGTCCCTGTACAAAGTGGCCTGCTATGTGCACGAGATGTGGCCTGCTATGTGCACGAGATGTGGCCTGCTATGTGAACGAGATGTGGCCTGCTTTGTGCACAAGATGTGGCCTGCTTTGTGCACGAGATGTGGCCTGCTTTGTGCACGAGATATGGCCTGCTTTGTGCAAGAGATGTTGCCTGCTATGTGCACGAGATGTGGCCTGCTTTGTGCAAGACATGTGGCCTGCTTTGTGCACGAGATATGGCCTGCTATGTGCACGAGATCTGGCCTGCTATGTGCACGAGATCTGGCCTGCTATGTGCACGAGATCTGGCCTACTATGTGCACGAGATCTGGCCTGCTATGTGCACGAGATCTGGCCTGCTATGTGCACGAGATCTGGCTTGCTATGTGCACGAGATCTGGCCTGCTATTTGCACGATATGTGACCTGCTATGTGCACTAGATATGGCCTGCTATGTGCACGAGATATGGCCTGCTATGTGCACGAGATCTGGCCTGCTATGTGCACGAGATCTGGCCTGCTATGTGCACGAGATGTGGCCTGCTTTGTGCACGAGATGTTGCCTGCTTTGTGCACGAGATGTGGCCTGCTATGTGCACGAGATGTGACCTGCTTTGTGCAAGAGATGTTGCCTGCTTTGTGCAAGACATGTGGCCTGCTTTGTGCACGAGATGTGGCCTGCTTTGTGCACGAGATATGGCCTGCTATGTGCACGAGATCTGGCCTGCTATGTGCACGAGATCTGGCTTGCTATGTGCACGAGAACTGGCCTGCTATTTGCACGATATGTGACCTGCTATGTGCACTAGATATGGCCTGCTATGTGCACGAGATATGGCCTGCTATGTGCACGAGATCTGGCCTGCTATGTGCACGAGATCTGGCCTGCTATGTGCACGAGATGTGGCCTGCTTTGTGCACGAGATGTTGACTGCTTTGTGCACGAGATGTGGCCTGCTATGTGCACGAGATGTGACCTGCTTTGTGCAAGACATGTGGCCTGCTTTGTGCACGAGATGTGGCCTGCTTTGTGCACGAGATATGGCCTGCTATGTGCACGAGATCTGGCCTGCTATGTGCACGAGATCTGGCCTGCTATGTGCACGAGATCTGGCCTACTATGTGCACGAGATCTGGCCTGCTATGTGCACGAGATCTGCACTGCTATGTGCACGAGATCTGGCTTGCTATGTGCACGAGATCTGGCCTGCTATGTGCACGAGATCTGGCCTACTATGTACACGAGATCTGGCCTACTATGTGCACGAGATCTGGCCTACTATGTACACGAGATCTGGCCTGCTATGTGCACGAGATCTGGCCTACTATGTACACGAGATCTGGCCTACTATGTGCACGAGATCTGGCCTACTATGTACACGAGATCTGGCCTGCTATGTGCACGAGATCTGGCCTGCTATGTGCACGAGATCTGGCCTACTATGTACACGAGATCTGGCCTACGTCTTCACTCGGTTGTCCTTGTTTTTTTTTGTTTGTTTTTTTTAATTATCTTTTAAAAAATATAAATTTATCTGAAGAGATGTCCCACAATTATAATTTTACCGTGTAAGTTGACACGTTTGAGTTGATGTTCCAACCTCACACAATTACGCAATGTCGACACCAACGTACTCTCTGTAAAGTCAGTTCAATAAGCTTTGCCTGCAACTTTAAGCCAAATTATCAAATTAAATTAAATGTTATTGTTTATATTTTATATCTATATATTTATTTTTGTTTAAAAAGATCCGGTAGACGCGACATTTGTCGATATTTTTGAAACTTCTAAGAACAACCATGTTTTGGCATGGACATGTTTAGCAGGGGAAATAATTCTGTTTACCTTTTCAGCGGCCTCGTTTTGATCACTCATCAATGAATTTTCAACTCCTTTGCCTACTTCTGTATTTATATGTCTGCTAGTTAAATCTGGCCATGTGTTATTCCGATATGCAATGGCGTCATCGTTTTTTTTAGCATACTTACGTATAATGGGATAATGGGATAATGAGAGTGGGTGTTTGAAACTAACAATTAATCCGATGCTATCAGCCACATGCACTTGTGCAGTGTTTCCTGAACCACTTCAACGCAAGGGCATTAAATTGTATTTTATGTTGCTGGAAACGTTCACAGGAAAACATTAATATACATTTAATTTGCCAAAGATTATTTTTTTATGTGATTAAATATTTTTATAATATAAACACAACATTTTTATATTTTAACGACAATTTTTGGGTATGACAACATTTGGGTATGACAACATTTGGGTATGACAATATTTGGTTATGACAACATTTGAGAATGACAACATTTTAAAATGACAACATTTTGATATGACAACATTTGGATACGACAACATTTGGATACGACAACATTTGGGCAAACAATTGCAAACAATTGAAAAGTTCGTCAGGACATTATTTTTGGCGAACTTTATTTCCTTTACACGGAAGTTAGGGGCGTGGGGGTGGAGGAGGAAGGGGGGGGGGCATTTAGGGCCTAATGAAGATCGTTTTTTCGTGGTAGGACAGATAACTCCATGTTCTCTTGCACGATCTCGGCTACACCCACTTAGGATTTGATCGTGTAGTCATGCAGATATTAGCTATTCAGATCATACGATCCTTACAATGAAGCAGTTCTATTTCAAGGATGCCACTTCACTCTTGTACAGTTAAAAAAAAAACAATTTAAAAAAAACACTTACACAAGACAAATACCCCCAGGCTCAACCACCCCCAGGCTCAACCACTCCCAGGCTCAACCACCCCCAGGCTCAACCACCCCCAGGCTCAACAACCCCCATGCTCAACCACGCCCAGGCTCAACCACCCCCAGGCTCAACCACCCCAGGCTCAACCACCCCCAGGCTCAACCACTCCAGGCTCAACCACCCCTAACCCCCGAAACATTTTTTTTCTCTTCTAAATCTGAGAATTTGGATAGGAAAATCCACCACCATCATCAACTGCCCCCCTCCCCTGGTATCAACTGGGCAGTGCCTAACTCATATCAATGGTTTGTTCGTGAGATAAGAACATTCTTGCATTGCTGTTCATTTCCGAAAAGAAGCGAGGAGTGCTTGGTAAATAGCAAAGTTGGCCCGCACTCTACGCAGAACTGCTACACGCTATTCATCCGTTAGTAGTGTTTGGACGGTCTCGATCCTGGACGACGTTGGTGGTGAACTAGTTCTGTGATACTGCTGAAAGAAAAACAATGTGGGGGTGGGATGCTGGACGCGAGGATCAGCGGCGTAATTGGGTTTGGGTTCTTTCTTGTTTTACATACGGGCATTTCAAGTGCGGTGTATAGCATGAGTTTTAAGAAATAATAATAATTATTGATTTTGAAAAACTCACACAGGAGGGGCAGAGGGTGGCGAAGTCAAGGTCCACCTCAGGCGTCATAAAATCTAGACCACCTCGGGCGTCACAAACTCTAGACCCCCTCGGATTTGGCAAACTCTAGACCACCTCGGATTTGGCAAAGTCTAGACCAACTCGGATTTGGCAAACTCTAGACCACCTCGGATGTGGCAAACTCTAGACCACCTCGGATGTGGCAAACGCTAGACTACCTCGGATGTGGCAAAGTCTAGACTACCTCGGATGTGGCAAAGTCTAGACTACCTCGGATGTGGCAAAGTCTAGACTACCTCGGATGTGGCAAAGTCTAGACTACCTCGGATGTGGCAAAGTCTAGACTACCTCGGATGTGGTTAACTCTAGATCACCTCGGATGTGGCAAAGTCTAGACTACCTCGGATGTGGCAAAGTCTAGACTACCTCGGATGTGGCAAAGTCTAGACTACCTCGGATGTGGTTAACTCTAGACCACCTCGGATGTGGCAAAGTCTAGACTACCTCGGATGTGGCAAAGTCTAGACTACCTCGGATGTGGCAAAGTCTAGACTACCTCGGATGTGGCAAAGTCTAGACTACCTCGGATGTGGCAAAGTCTAGACTACCTCGGATGTGGCAAAGTCTAGACTACCTCGGATGTGGCAAAGTCTAGACTACCTCGGATGTGGTTAACTCTAGACCACCTCGGATGTGGCAAAGTCTAGACTACCTCGGATGTGGCAAACCCTGGCCACTGCACTGCATTCACATGTTTAATTGCTTGACATCATTTCTCAGCCTTTCTATAAAACTGTCGGAAATAATGATTACAAGCGGGACTCAACACTACTTTGGCTTGATCTAGAGCCGGGGCAATAGTCAGAGAACCTTGGGTATTTAAATAAAGGTCAGTGGCTTCAATGTTAGAAAATCATCTTCATTTGGGCGGGGTAAAGCAATCCTGTTTTTTTAAATATGGCACAGGAAGACGACAGTATTTTAAAAGATGACATTAAAATCGCTATTGTAAACTCCCCCCCCCCCTCCCCCCCCAACTGAAATTTTAAAAAATTCTCAAAACGCGTACCCGATCTCGTCAGTTGGCTGTTCCGCCCCTGATTCGTACAGGGTACGAGGATGTAGTGGGTGTTGAAGACACGCCTTCACACGTTGTACTTCACTGTTTTATTTAGGAATTAAATAAATAGACCACTCCAACTGCGTCATCCTAGTTACCTTTTCTGAAGTATAGGTTTGGGCTTTGATCAACATCTCTACCATGTGGCCAACTTGACTTTACACAGATTAAGATGTGGTGGGGGGGGCTGCATGTTGAATTAGTTGGATGCTATATCAGAATCTCATGACACACTGAAAACTGTACTGAGTGTATGCCAACTCAGATGCATTTGATGCCCTCATTGGATCTGGCAGTGGTAGATACGGTCCTCAGTGGATCTGGCAGTGGTAGATACAGCCCTCAGCGGATCTGGCAGTGGTAGATACGGACCTCATTGGAGTTGGCGGACACCCGTTATATTCCTTATTGTTATTTCTATGTCGCCACCAATGAACCTGGTGCAACGTTCCACCGACCCTCTCCTCCCTTGACTGGGAAAATTTTGTTTACGATCTTCAGTAAGGTGTACATGGAGGTAGAATATTCTCTGACGATTTAATTTGAAGACATTATGTTCTATTCAATTCTGATTCACCGACAATAAATAATGTTGCCGAGAGAAAAGTTCTATTTAACAGGCTTAAATAAATAAAATGGAATCTAACTTTAAAACGCGGCCTTATTTTCTGATGTTGAGCCCAAAATTTTACGACATGTTTACCAATATGACGCCCATGACACACGACCTTGATATTTAACTATTATTGAAACAGTCTGAGATTATTCTTATTATTATTAGTGGAGACGAACCCACACATTTTCCAACGGCAGATCCTTAGCCTTAAACAAAATATTTAGGTAGTTTGAGATGTTGATAAGACAAGACGAAGCAAAATAAAAGATCGGCTATCACGTTACATGATTCCACCGATATTTGTTTTAGGTTTTCGGAAAATAAAACACAGGATGGTTGTAGGATGGTTGCAGGATGGTTGCAGGTTCGCTTAGTTATTTAACTGGGTCCGCCCACGAATCCATTAGCGAGACAGCAATAAATCGGATGACGCTATCTTTCCTAAAAGTACATCCGACCCACAGTGACCCGGATATAGAAGCTGTATTTTATGATTAGGAGGACGACAGAAATATGCCAACGCTATTATGATCCACTTGAGTTTCAGCACGTCTGTGTTGTAACTGTGTGGGGTAATTACTGGTATCGCCCAGTAATGTCACTGTGTGTTTTAATTTCTGGTATCGCCCTGAAATATGGATACGTATTTTAATTGCTAGTATCGCCCTGTGCCGTAACTGTGTGAAGTAATTGCTGGTATCGCCTTGCACTACATAACTATGTCATATAATTGGTGATATGTGCCTTTGCTGCAACTGTGTGCATTTATTTCTGGTATCGCCCTGTGTTGTAACTTTGTAGTGTAATAGAGTATGTCGCTCTTGAAAATCCAATGGCAAAAAACAACAACAACAAAAAAAAAAAAAAACCAAGATAGTCACATACATGCAGGGAATTAAAATTCGAGGCCTCGGCAAAAAGAATTCTCATTAATTTTTTCGAATTCGCAAAAAATGTTACATGTATTCTAAGTTTTGGCTCAACCCGAAACACATTAAGAATGAGACTTGTACTGAAACCTTCCACTGAACTCGTTATTTTTTTTATCCATAACTTTAAAAAAAATATTTTTTTACATTGTTCTTTCAAGGAATTTTATTTTGTATGTTGGTTTGTTGGTTTGTTGGTTTTGTTTCGCTTTCTTTTTGAGAATCTCTAATTCAAATTAAACCCGCGGATAAATAAATATATTCTATTTTAGCCTCCATTAAACTCACGTAAAATGAATCTCCTTGACTTCACTGTCAGCCCACCCCCAACCCACACACATTTTTTCCGGAAAAAAAAACACCATTTCATAAGTAAATTGAGAGGACGTTGCTCTCCAAGCAAACCTGGTATCCGAAAATTTTGGTCCACTTTCTGACGCTTTCGGCTTTTTTGTGTGTGTTTTTTTTTTTTTTTTTAATGCAGAATCTGTCGACTCTACCTCTAAAACCCATCATGCCTCTGTGACGTGATTCGAGCCCGGATTAACACGAACGTCCAATGGGCTCATCTCCAACAGGCGTTCATTCAGTCGGCAGACGGACGGAGCGGCCATCTTGGTTTAAACAGGGAGGGAGAGGGGGAGGAGCTATTTCTTTTCTAATTTCGGCGTGAATGGAATAATATTAACACAGTAAACTCTTGTGGAGTTTTTGGTGAGAAAATGGAAATAGAAAAGTAGAAGGGGGAAAAAAAAGAGCAAATATGAGTCGTGTTTGTTATGTGAGCGGCTGGGTTTGTAAAGTCTTAGAGAGTACTTCTTACTTTCTTAAGATCGCCAATCTAGTTCAAAGGATGTTATATTTTTAGGCATAATTTTAAGTCTTTTAAATCAAAGAGTTTGGAGAAGAAGAAAAAAAAAGAAATCTTGAACGAAATGATAAAGTCGCGCACATACACTGACGACAAAATTAGACATTTTCGTGTGTGAAAGTTCTACTTTTTTAACCATGGTGAAAACGTTTAAAGATGGGATTAAATTGTAATGTTAAAGTAGCACAGACTTGGTGCATTAAAAAGTTTAATGTTAAAGTAGCACATGCTTGGTGCATTAAAAAGTTTAATGTTAAAGTATCACAGACTTGGTGCATTAAAAAGTTTAATGTTAAAGTATCACAGACTTGGTGAATTAAAAAGTTTAATGTTAAAGTAGAACATGCTTGGTGCATTAAAAAGGGTAGGCCATCAACAATGGAGGCCATCAACAAGGGAGGCCATCAACAAGGGAGGCCATCGACAATGGAGGCCATCGACAAGGGAGACCATCAACAGGGGAGGCCATCAACAAGGGAGGCCATCAACAAGCGAGGCCATCGACAAGGGAGGCCATCAACAAGGGAGGCCATCGACAAGGGAGGCTATCAACATGGGAGGCCATCAACAATGGAGGCCATCAACAATGGAGGTCATCAACAAGGGAGGCCATCAACAATGGAGGCCATCAACAATGGAGGTCATCAACAAGGGAGGCCATCAACAAGGGAGGCCATCGACAAGGGAGGCCATAAACAAGGGAGGCCATCAACAAGGGAGGCTATCAACAAGGGAGGCCATCAACAAGGGAGGCCATAAACAAGGGAGGCCATCAACAATGGAGGCCATCGACAAGGGAGGCCATCAACAAGGGAGGCCATCGACAAAGGAGGCCATCAACAATGGAGGACATCAACAATGGAGGCCATCAACAATGGAGGCCATCAACAAGGGAGGCTATCAACAATGGAGGCTATCAACAAGGGAGGCCATCAACAAGGGAGGCTATCAACAAGGGAGGCCATCAACAAGGGAGGCCATCAACAATGGAGGCCATCAACAAGGGAGGCCATCAACAAGGGAGGCCATCGACAAGGGAGGCTATCAACAAGGGATGCTATCAACATGGGAGGCCATCAACAATGGAGGCCATCAACAATGGAGGTCATCAACAAGCGAGGCCATCAACAATGGAGGCCATCAACAATGGAGGTCATCAACAAGGGAGGCCATCAACAAGGGAGGCCATCAACAAGGGAGGCCATCAAAAAGGGAGGCCATCAACAAGGGAGGCCATCGACAAGTGAGGCCATAAACAAGGGAGGCCATCAACAAGGGAGGCTATCAACAAGGGAGGCCATCAACAAGGGAGGCCATAAACAAGGGAGGCCATTAACAATGGAGGCCATCGACAAGGGAGGCCATCAACAAGGGAGGCCATCGACAAAGGAGGCCATCAACAATGGAGGCCAACAATGGAGGACATCAACAATGGAGGCCATCAACAAGGGAGGCTATCAACAATGGAGGCTATCAACAAGGGAGGCCATCAACAAGGGAGGCTATCAACAAGGGAGGCCATCAACAAGGGAGGCCATCAACAAGGGAGGCCATCAACAAGGGAGGCCATCAACAAGGGAGGCCATCGACAAGAAGGCTATCAACAATGGAGGCCATCAACATGTGAGGCTATCAACAATGGAGGCTATCAACAAGGGAGGCCATCAACAATGGAGGCTATCAACAAGGGAGGCCATCAACAAGGGAGGCCATCAACAAGGGAGGCCATCAACAAGGGAGGCTATCAACAAGGGAGGCCATCAACAATGGAGGCCATCAACAAGGGAGGCCATCAACAAGGGAGGCCATAAACAAGGGAGGCCATCGACAAGGGAGGCTATCAACAATGGAGGCCATCAACATGGAAGGCTATCAACAATGGAGGCTATCAACAAGGGAGGCCATCAACAAGGGAGGCTATCAACAAGGGAGGCCATCAACAAGGGAGGCCATCGACAAGGGAGGCTATCAACAATGGAGGCCATCAACATGGGAGGCTATCAACAATGGAGGCTATCAACAAGGGAGGCCATCAACAAGGGAGGCTATCAACAAGGGAGGCCATCAACAAGGGAGGCCATCAACAAGGGAGGTCATCAACAAGGGAGGCCATCACCAAGGGAGGCCATCACCAAGGGAGGCCATCAACAAGGGAGGCCATCAACAAGGGAGGCCATCAACAAGGGAGGCCATTAACAAGGGAGGCCATCGACAAGGGAGGCCATCAACAAGGGAGGCCATCAACAAGCGAGGCCATCGACAATGGAGGCCATCAACAAGGGAGGCCATCAACAAGGGAGGCCATCAAAAAGGGAGGCCATCAACAAGGGAGGCCATCAACAAGGGAGGCCATCAACAAGGGAGGCCATCGACAAGGGAGGCCATCGACAATGGAGGCCATCAACAAGGGAGGCCATCAACAAGGGAGGCCATCGACAAGGGAGGCCATCAACAAGGGAGGCCATCAACAAGGGAGGTCATCAACAAGGGAGGCCATCAACAAGGGAGGCCATCAACAAGGGAGGCCATCGACAAGGGAGGCCATCAACAAGGGAGGACATCAACAAGGGAGGCCATCAACAATGGAGGCCATCACCAAGGGAGGCCATCAACAATGGAGGCCATCAACAAGGGAGGCCATCAACAAGGGAGGCCATCAACAAGGTAGGCCATCGACAAGGGATGCCATCGACAAGGGAGGCCATACGCTACAAGAAAAAATGTTTAAGACTTGCCAACAAGAATGAACTAAAGCTAAAAAAAAGACTGAAGTAAAAAATGAAGCAACGCAAAAAAAAAAAAATACAAAATACAAAGAAAAAATAGAAAACGTATTCCTTATAAACAACTCCAAGGCCTATTGGACTGGTCTAAAACAAATAAGATATATACCTTAGCTTAAATGCTTGTGTGTTGAGGATGTGAATACTGTGTTGAGTTTTTTTTTGAATGCATTTGTGTTGAGAATGTAAATGATTTTGTAAATGACTTAATTTGTCGTTTTTAGAAACCTTAAATTTGGAAGTTTGCATAATGACATGATGCACTCATTTAACGATAGCAGTGTCACACAGGATGATCGATTATTCTTCACTGATTAGGGCGCGATGACGTTATTTAAACAATTGAATCCAGCGAACGCCGCGTGGCCAGACAAATTAAGCACACGACTTGTTACACTCAGCACAGCTTTCCTGCGATTTTTCATTACATATTTAAACTGTGGTATGAAACTCATAACATTCCAAAAGTATGGAAAGCTTAAGAAATTATACCAATTCCAAAGAAAAATAAAGTCACTTGCAATAACGATGCGTGCCTTGTTCCACATACTTAAATTGAAATAAGATGTTTTGAGAAACTTATCCTCGGACACATTTTTTAAAATGTACAGCAAAAACTTGACCCCAACAATTTGCTTGTAAATCTGGTAGATCTACAGAGGACGACCACTTACTATTATTGGAACTTTACCATCACCTAGACAGCCATAAATATTATATGGGGCTTTTCTTAGACTTTTCATCATCACTCAACACTATCCAACAACACCTTATGATTAAAAAGCTTTCTTCGTTAGGTAAAGATTCAAATATTCATACGTGGATACTGAACTTTTCAAGAAATAGCCAAAACTATGTCAAGGTAAATGACCAAATGTTACTAGCTAGACAAACAATCGGCAGAAGCGGCACTGAGCACGAAGCTAGAGAATGAAAGGACCGAAGCGCCATCCATTGTCATGAATACAATACACACCAATGATATCCAGAGCCCAAACAGCACCGATCCAATCATTGGAGCGTCTGATGATACCACCATCTTTGGCTTAATATCTGAATGGGAAAGCTTATACCTCAACTTAGTTACAAGCCTTATCAATTGGTGCGATGAAAATATTCTTCAGTTTAATGTCTCCAGAACAAAAGAAATGGTTGTCTATATCCGGAGGAGGGATCACCCAACTGCAGATCTAACAGTAAAAAACATCTCAACATATATCAAGTAAAGACGTTAAGTAAATAGCGAAATTCTGAACCAAATACTTTTCTATCTTAAAAAAAAAACGTCATTATTGCCCGCTTGTGTGTAAATTCATCGCCTGACATCAAGCACCAATGAAGTATACTGCTTCGTACTGTTATGATTTAGAAAATTTGATCTGTTTTAAGATTTGACTCGTAGAATGAACTATACATAGCAAAGGTCCGCGAACAGAAAGTGGCCAACGAAAACGATACCAAAGTGGGTGATACTAGCAATATTAAATTTAATTATATTATTACATTTCTATGAAATGTATATTGAAATACATAAACAAAAAACTATATCAACTTACAACACAGCAAGTAAAAATAAAAATTCTTTGAAATATACAAATATTAATTTGCACACATACATAAAAAGTACAGTATTGCAATTATAGAATAGAACGTTTAGTATATTTGAGGAAATATAGCGAAAATCTTACCAAGCTAGAAAAGCTTAAATCAGAACCATCTAATTAAGAAATTCTAGAAATAGCGTCACCTAAAAGCATTCTTTAGAACCAACAGAACGCATTTGAACGTAAACAATCTTTTCCCAATCAAGGTAAAGATGGGCAAGGAGGGACACAGCATATTTACTCCGTGTCGTCAATATGAAAGCAAAACAGAAGGGGAGACAAGTGGTGGTGGCTAAAACTAGTCCTATACATATGCCATAACAAGACTAATCAAGAAAGACAGTAATATCGCACAAACTAGACATCCTTGATTGATTGATTGGAGTACTTATATAGCGCTCATTCCATGCTATGATAGCATGCTCACGGCGCTCCGATGTTCGATGTTCGAGAGGTCTCACTGCTGCCAGTTAGGCGCATGTGAACACCATCTCCTCATCTCCGGCTTTGAATTCAGAGTTGTCATCTCTTAGATGGGTTGCAGTCCAAGGTTAACGAGTCCCATCCACCCGGGGTGCTGGTGGTCTTTTTTCTTGACTGGGTTTTGGCGGAGATTGAACTCCTGACCATTAACTTGAGATTTGCTCAGTTCAGACCACTCGGCCACCCAGCACCCAAAAAATGCACATCCTTCACTTGCAGACGTATTTGAAAAAAAAATGCTGTAAAACTAAACTTTTTTTTTGATGATATGTCCCAACCTCTTCAACACAGATGCGTAAGATCAGCTCGATCATAGCGAATAATTTCTCTACAAGTTTGGACCGAAATTTAACAAAATATTCTTCCCCAATCTGTAAGATTTTACCATTGTGCTCCCCGAGCAGTCACAAATCTGAATGATCATTAACTAAGTCACATTTGTCACTATGGGAGTTAATTATTATTTTGGTATATGATGGCGTATTATTCCGGTAGAGCAGCGGTTCTCAACCTCTGGTCGCGACCCTTTTGGGGGTCGCACGAGCCTTTCCCAGGGGTCGCCAAAGACCATCTGAAAACCCATCTGCTCTACAGTTGCGAAGTAAATCCGAAAATAATTGTGTGGCTGGGGGTCGCCACAACATGATGAACTGTATTAAAGGGTCGCGGCCGTAGGAAGGCTGAGAACCACTGCGGTATAGAAACGCTTTCGATGTGTTTTGATTAAATTATTTTAAAATTGTGAAATATGTATCTATCTTTGTTAAAATATTATATATTTATGTGAAATGAATTTGTACAATGTAATCAGAAAACATTTCCATTTATTTAGACCAGTGGTTCTTAACCGGTGCTCCTCGGAGCACTGTTGCTCCGCGAGGTAGTTGCAAGTGCTCCGCGAAATTATGAAACTCAGAATTTAAAGTTCACTCACTTACTCTATCTGATTGAGCTGAACAAATGCTTATAATAGGTAGTCCAAACGGGGAAAAATCGGCCTTTTTGCCTATTTTTACTGTTTTTTTTATATCAATTGAAAGCTTGGCTTTTAACCTAATTTTTGTTGTAAAATCAAATCGGTGTGTAAATTTCACTCGGAGCGCCGCCGTTGAGAACAACGCTACCCACAATTGAATTTGACTAACACTAACATGGCAGCGTAAAGCTTGCTCGCCCGGCGAAAGTAGGTCAGTGAAGCTTTAATCGGAGCTGTCAAATGTTCAAGTAAGTAGTAAAAGAAACATCTTCTTTTAAATATATGAAGATATTTGATGAATAATTAAAAGTTGAAATTCTAAAAATAAACCCCAAAAAATAAAAAAAATATTTATATAAGTAAAAGAAAAAGTTTAAAATTTTAATTATTTACGGGTGAAGACCTAGGCCTACATACCTATTGGGATGGATTTCGGTCGTTAAGTTCGGATCATAATGTTAAAAAAGTATTATTAATTCCCAATTCATTTTTGGTTTTTACAGTAATACCCCATAATGGACAAATTTCTTATCAAACGAAAAGCGAATGATTCGGAAGAACAAAATACTAAAAATGGACCGAGTACAAGTGGAAGCGGTAGTAATGCTCTTGCTGCACATATTGAATTAAAAGAAGAAAAATCAATCGACAGTATTCTGAAGAATATTTAAGTTTTGGATTTATATACATTTGTGAGGAAGAATATCACATTCCCCAATATATTGTATGTGGAGAACAATTATCCAACAGCGCGATGGTTCCTACCAAGTTGAAACGTCACTTTTCTACAAATCACGCCACCCTTGCTACACAAACTAAAGATTATTTCAAACGATTGTTAGATACGCAAGCTAAACAAGTAAACTATTTAGAAAAAACTGTGAACATTTCCGATAAGGCACAATTGGCGTCATATAAGGTTGCTGAAATGATTGCTATTCAGTTAAAACCACATACTATAGCAGAGTCTTTAATTATACCTGCATGTTGTGAAATGGTTAAAATTATGTTTGGCGATGAAGCAACAAAGGAAATAATGAAAATTCCTCGTTCAAATGATACAATAAAAAATAGAATTAAAAATATGTCGGATGATATCGAGAAAACAGTTGCCGATAAGCTTTTCAAACGGCATTTTGCTCTGCAAATTGACGAGTCCACTGACATAAGTGGAAAAGCTTTATTCATGAAAACGAAATAGTGAATCAATTTCTATGCTGTCTTGAGCTTACCGAACGTTCGACAGGACAAGATGTCTTTGATTCTATTTCTTCCTATTTCGAACAATTCAAAATATCATGGGAGTTGTGTGTGGGAATTGGTACGGACGGTGATCCTTCAATGGTAGGCTCATTAAAAGGGTTTGTGACTCTCGCCAAGAAAAGAAACGCCAATATTATATCTACTCACTGTTTTTTGCACAGAGAATCTCTGGTGTCCAAAACATTACCAGTAGCATTAAAACCTGTGCTAGACAAAGTTGAAAAATATGGTAAACTTCATAAAATCGAGACCTTTGAAAATACGCGTCTTTAAAAATCTTTGCATCTCTATGGAAGCCAAGTACGAATCTTTGCTTTTGCATTCTGAAGTGAGATGGTTATCCAGAGGAAAAGTGTTACGTCGTTTCTTAGAACTGAATGATGAATTGATGACCTTTTACCAAAATGAAAATATGGATGATTTTGTGGAATATCTTCAAAATGACATTTGGTGTGCTAAATTGGCATATTTAACTGGGTAACCAGACAAAACGACAAGGGACAAAACGACAAGTGACAAAACGACAAGGGACAAAACGACAAGTGACAAAACGACAAGGTGACAAAACGACAAGATGACAAAACGACAAGGTGACATAACGACAAGTGACAAAACGACAAGGTGACAAAACGACAAGTGATAAAACGACAAGTTTTCAACGCCAACGCCTCCACCGTCTTTAATGCCTTACATACAATAAAGTAATGTCAACTTTTTAAGACATTTTACATGCCTCATCGTTGGAGAAACACGGTATTCGGTTTTCAGACTTGCGCATAATTACATTAAAATGTAATTAATTACCATTAGTTAGAATTACATGACCTATTTTTGTAATTATCTATAATTTCCATTACTTCATTCAAAAGTATAATTAATTACCATTACAAATTACTCCACTATTGACCTGTAATTACAATTATATTTTTTACTTACAACATTTTTATATAGTGAATTTTTGTTAATTTGTTTCATTAACTTAAAACATCAACACTGTTTTACTAAGACATATTTCCTTTTACAGTGAAGTAACATGCACATTACTTGGAACCAGCTTTTGGATTTTATTGTTATACAAGAAAGTCAGAGAAATTCTTTAAATGATTTTACTGTATATCTGAATAAACAATCATATTTTGTAGCAGACCCTTACAAATTTCAGTGATTGTCTGTGCGTATGAGCAAGCATGACATAATGTACATTATAATTTTCAGCTTGCTCATTACTTGGAGACAAAATGTATGTCATATTGGGTCATATATATATGAGTATGTTGTATACCATGACACTCTATTCATAAGCATGTGATCTGCTATTCAGTATTTTCACTTTTACTCTGAAAATAAACATTTACTGAGCAATTAAAAAAGGTCAATAACATGGAGAGTAATTAATTACAATTACTAAATACAGTAATTATAAATAAAATTCAAGTTTTGATTAATTATCTCAAAGTATGTCTGTTATGTTGCATATAAGATTATGATCTCAAAAGGTGTATTACTATCTAATTATACTGTACAGGAAACTACAATTACACAGCACTATACTGTTTGATCACAAACTCCAGCTTCTAGAGCACATGTGTCAACTCATGATATTTTTCCTCACGAATAACATAGAATTAGGCCAGTGGTTCTCAACCTTCCAAATGCCGCGACCCTTTATAACAGTTCCCAATGTTGTGGCGACCCCCAACAACACAATTATTTTCGTTGCTACTACATAACTGTAGAGTATATGTGTTTTCCGATGGTCTTAGGCAACCCCTGTGAAATGGTCGTTCGACCCCCAAAAGGGTTCGCGACCCACAGGCTGAGAACCACTGAATTAGGCCGACAACTCTAAGAAAGTAACAATATTTCCGAAATCGCTGCGAACATCAAAGCTCTTTGATGTGACCGGCGCTCGAGTTTATCATTTTTGCAACGGAAACCAGACAAAACGACAAGTGACAAAACGACAAGATGACAAAACGACAAGTGACAAAACGACAAGGTGACAAAATGACAAGTTGGGGTTAGGGTTAGGGTTAGTCTGATAAACCAATACCGTGTTTCCCCAATTATAGGGCATGTTAAATATCCTTAAAAGTTTACCATACTTTATTGTATGCAAAGCAGTGTCTCCCAACCTTTTTTGTGCCATGCCCCACCTAAGCCTTTTTAAAATTCTTATGCCCCCCATGTAACTTTTACATAATTTTTAATATTCAAAAAATACGGTTGTTCACTGAAGAAGCTTTAATGATTGGTTTTAGGAAGAAATCACAAGGAAATTGGTGAGGAAACATAGCAAGTAAATTTTCAAAACATATACGGAGAACTGACATTAAAGTATGAAATAATTTTAATGAAAGATTTTTCGATATTATTTTAATTATTAGTAATAATTTTTGTTTAACGTTAGTGAGATGTTTGTGTTTTCAAGTTCTAGATAGCTCATTTTCAAATTGCCCACCTGTGGGGCATGGGCCCCACCTTGGGAAACATCGATGTACGGCATTAAAGACAGTGGAGGCGTTGGCGTTGAAGACTTGTCGTTTTGTCACCTTGTCGTTTTGTCACTTTGTCGTTTTGTCACCTTGTCGTTTTGTCACCTTGTCGTTTTGTCACCTTGTCGTTTTGTCACCTTGTCGTTTTGTCACTTGTCGTTTTGCCACTTGTCGTTTTGTCCCTTGTCGTTTTGTCACTTGTCGTTTTGTCATGGAACCATTTAACTGATATTTTTTATTATTTAAATTGTGTTAATACTAGCCTTCAAGGAAGAAAAGAAAATTTTTTAACATCGACCGACAAATTGACAGCCTTTCGGAAAAAAATTATTTTTTATAAAAATCGTTTGTTGGAGAAAAAGAAAGTAGATATCTTTCCTTCTCTTAATGATAACACTACCGACGAAATTATTTCAGCAGTAACAGAGCATTTAGCTTTATTAGAAGAAAAGATTGAATTTTATTTTCCATCAATAAACGTAGAAACATATGACTGGATACGTAATCCCTTTGCCACGGTTGATACATCAAATAGTAAGTTGTCATACCAAGAAGAAGAAGAATTAATCAACCTATCATCGGATCGTACACTTAAAATAAAATTTTCCGAAATGGTTCTGGAGGAATTTTGGATCTTTGTGCAAGAAGAATACTCAGCTCTCTCCATGAAGGCACTTAAAATCTTGTTGCAATTTTCAACATCATATTTGTGTGAACTCGGTTTCTCGATAGCCACCAACATAAAAAATAAAAAAACGAGCAACACTTACTAATTTGGATGCAGAATTGAGGGTAGCTATTTCTAAAATTAGGCCTAATATCACTGAAATTTGTAAAAACAGTCAAGCTCAGGTTTCACATTAAATCTTTTTATTTTTCTGAATTAAATTTCGCTCAATGTTATTTTTTTACTTATTAAATTTATGTTTATTAAAAATTTGTTTTATCATGTTATAATTTTAAACTCTTATGTTATAATGTTTTATTTTCAATAAAAGTCATACGTATGTGTATTTGTTTGTTTTTTTTACTCCTTGATTTTGGTGCTCCCCAAATTTTTGTCATGATCAAAAGTGCTCCCCGACTTCAAAAGGTTAAGAACCACTGATTTAGACCAATAAAGAATATTATCTATCTTATCTCACAAAGCAGTTAACGAAGATATAATCTGTCTGCTCGGAGCTAACAATGGGTTTTAATATGTTTGTTCGCCAGGATTTTCAACATGGTCAAGGCGCATGTCTTGGTGCTCTACACAATGAATGCAGCCAAACCAGTTCTACAACGCGGGAAGCATGGAAAGGGAAAAAGGGGGGGGGGGGGGGTACTGTTTTGTTGAAACTTTATATTGTGTTGAGAAATGAAAGTTAGATAGCTGTTACCGGTTAAATTGGGATAAAATGGCAACAGAAACAAATAAATAATACGACAAGTAGAAATCAAACAACAAGTATAGCCTGTTAGACTCTCACCTCTCTCAACAACTGGTTGGGCTGTAAATCAAAGCAACAACCGGTTGGGCTGCCAATCAAAGCAACAACCGGTTCGGCTGCTAATCAAAACAATAACAGGTTGAGCTGTTAATCAAAGCAATAACTGGTTGGGCTGCTAATCAAAGCAATAACAGGTTGGGCTGCTAATCAAAGCAATAACAGGTTGGGCTGCTAATCAAAGCAATAACAGGTCAGGGTGGTCTGCTAATCAAAGCAATAACCGCGCTGCTAATCAAAGCAATAACAGGTTGGGATGCTAATCAAAGCAACAACAGGTTGGGATGCTAATAAAAACAACAACAGGTTGAGCTGTTAATCAAAGCAATAACTGGTTGGGCTGCTAATCAAAGCAATAACAGGTTGGGATGCTAATCAAAGCAATAACAGGTTGGGCTGCTAATCAAAGCAATAACAGGTCAGGGTGGTCTGCTAATCAAAGCAATAACCGCGCTGCTAATCAAAGCAATAACAGGTTGGGATGCTAATCAAAGCAATAACAGGTTGGGATGCTAATCAAAGCAACAACAGGTTGGGCTGCTAATAAAAACAACAACAGGTTGGGCTGACAATCAAAGCAACAACCGTTTGGTCTGACAAGCAAAGAAACAACCGGTTGGGCTGACAAGCAAAGCAATAATCGGTTGGGCTGCCAATCAAAACAACAACCGGTTGGGCTAAAATTCAAAGCAACAACCGGTTGGGCTGACAAGCAAAGCAACAACCGGTTGGGCTGGCAATCGAAGCAATAACAGGTTGGGCTGCTAATCAAAGCAATAACAGGTTGGGCTGCCAATCAAAACAACAACTGGTTGGGCTGCTAATCAAAGCAATAACAGGTTGGGCTGCTAATCAAAGCAATAACAGGTTGGGCTGCTAATCAAAGCAACATCCGTTTGGGCTGACAAGCAAAGCAACAACAGCTTGGGCTGCCAATCGAAGCAATAACCGGTTGGGCTGCCAACCAAAGCAACAACTGGTTGGGCTGCCAATCAAAGAAACAACAGTTATGGCACTTGTCGGTTATAGAAAATGCTCCAATGTATTTGTATATTTTATTTTTAAAAAATAATTTTATCAGTCTTAACAGCAAGTACGGTAGAAAAGTCAAAATTTAACAAAACCAGAATCGGACCAAACCGATTTCAGCACATTACTGTTCATACCACAATAACAGGCATAAATAGTCACATTCACATATCGTAATCTATTTGACCATACATTTTTGACAAGGTAACTGAAGATGTTTGTGTTTTTATGCATGATTATAAAAAAATACTGTACGGACTGTTCTTACATCCTTCAACTTTATGAACCAATTGAGCTGTGCAATGACAACTGACAGGAACAAGGGGAGAGGAGAGGCTCGGGGGAACTCTACAGTGGCCCACATAGACATGTCAATATTGACACCTTGACAGGAGCAAATTGGTGGTTAGGTGGGGGAGACATTGTAACCGTGACCGACCAAGGGATCTCGAGACGGTGAAGCCCATGACTTCATTAAGAATTAATCCGCTCTCCGGGAAAACCCCAGATTTTTGTTTTCTTTTCAAGCCTTCTATTTCGTCCTCGAAAACTAATTGAAAATATGATGAATATCAAGAGATTTGGGTTAAGCTGCAACATTTGTTAAAAACTAGATTTTTGGGATCTAAAAGAAACCTCTTTCAATTTGGTTCTATGATAGCAGCATTTCTAAATCTATCTAGAAGGGTGCAGTCATCAGCTGAGGATTAAGATCCAGTGATCTTATAGACCCAGGACTTTTATACTTTCAGTGCTTTTATACAAGCAGTGGTTTTTATATATCCAGTGTTTTTATACACCCAGTGTTTTTATACACCCAGTGTTTTTTTTAGCCAGTGCCTTTATACATCTACAGCAAGTGCTATTGTACACTGCCTATTTTGTGTTATTTTAACGTGATTGCTGCTTCCATCTCTTTTAATTTAAAGTGTGAGGGTTTTTTTTTTTTTTTTTTTTTTTTTTTTTTTTTTTTTTTCTTTTTGTTTTATAGAGATATGTCTATAAGACATTTATTTTATTTTTTTTCTTTATGCACTACATGTAATATGGCTGAAAACAATGAGGATAAGCCTCAGCATTCTCATTTGCACGGCGCAGCTTCGCCAATATCACGAGAACCACCAATGGTAATTATAAAAATTGCGCAATCTTTCAGAGGTGCAGAGAACATTGAACAATGTGATTTTTTCTTTTCTGTTTTCTCTTTTTAATTTTGTTTGGTTTGTTTTTGTTTGTTTGTTTTCTGTTTGTTGTTGTTTTTTTTGCCTGAAATATCTAAATTTAGGGCTTATTCGTGGGTCGCCACAACTTTGCATATTATAGAAAATGAGATGTCAACTCATTTTTTCTCTTTGGACCCACCGGATATTTTTTATATATACCCGGTCCCGGTGTAAAATTTTTTGCAACCGGTTAAGCCCTAGTTTATTAATATACTTTATTAAACAGTCCACAAAATGCCTACCAAGTATTGGCTGGTGTTAAAAAAAGAAACATTTTATCCCAATAGAATCTCCTAAATAACAATATAAGAAGCTCTCCACTCCTATCCAAGAGGCTTAGATCGACGCCTTGCAAAAATTTTCTCTCCTGGCAAAACTACTAAGTGTCTACTTCACTCAAAAAATGTGCCCAGCTTTTGTACCCAGGTCTTTCATCATCACTCAGACTCGGTTACTAAATACGTTACATTGGGAAATGGTGTCGGTGGGCCGTCGAGCGCGAGCTCTTAATGCCCCCCCCCCCAGCACACCTCCACACTGGCCAGGCGCCGGGTTTCACCCTCAGCACACCTCCACACTGGCCAGTCGCCGGGTTTCCCCGCCGCCAGACCGTGCGGCAGCACGCCGGGACCCCCCCCCCCTTTTTTTTGGCCTTAGGATCAAACGGTTTGCCGAAAACGATGCTTTTAAATCGTTCGCAGCCGACTCTCCCAGAGCGTTATGGCGAGTTTGCTTCCACTCCGGGGGAAATGGTGAGGCGTTGCCAAACCCCCCCCCCCCCCTCCCCACCGGTCGGGGCGGAAAGCTGGGACAAAACGCTTGCCTTGGAGCAGCTTTCTCATGGCTGCGTAGCTAAAATCGTCAACATGGGTTTTACCGTCACCCAAGCCTCATATCCATCAACAGCAACAAGTAATCATGTTATTGCGTTACTACTCCCGTTGCGTTGGGAGTTGTGCGGTCGGCCGTGGCTTTTGTCTTCGGGAGGACTGGTGCACCCTACTAGTCTGCCACGCAGAGGCCAACCCATGCGGACGCCCCCAAGTTCCTCGGAGACGCTCCCGCTTGCGCAGGACGGAGACGCGGTTACTAAATGTCTCTCTCGAGTACAAAATGTACACAGCTTTTATGCCTAGGTCTTTCATCATCACTCAGACGCCGTTATGCCTGGGTGAATTCACTTCACGTTTAAAGGAAAAATTATTAAAATATCACGACATGAAACAGCAGGACTATATCCTGTGTGTCTTCTGTGGTCAGCATTGGTCAGAACAGCGTGGCTGTATTCGTCAGGACCGTGTGCCTGAATTCAATCGTTAAGAGTTAAGCTCGAGTTGACAAGGAAGTGGCTCAGTGGTCGTACGTTGGAATCTGAAGCCGTCAAGTAAGCGGCCATATTTCAGGTAGCCTTCTTTTGCTCTAAACTAAGCCGCCATATTTCAGGTAGCCTTCTGTTGCTTTAAACTAAGCCGCCATATTTCAAGTAGCCTTCTGTTGCTCTAAACTAAATGGCCATATTTCAGGTAGCCTTCTGTTGCAATAAACCATGCCGTCATATTTCAGGTAGTATTCTTTTGCCCTAAATTCAAAAACAGTGGTTTCCAAACTTTGTTTGTATTGCTCCCCATGTATTAAAAGATTTTGGCGCCTACGCGACTTTTTTATGTTTTATAAAAGCACATAATATATTTTAGGATTGAATATTTCGCCCCTCTTTGAACCAATGCAGGTTCTCAATTGGGTTTCAAATCCCGCCCCCACTACCAAAAAAAAAACAAAAAAAACCCACGCCTGGAAACTCCCGCTCTTGCACACAAAATTGAATGGTACATTTCACAGGCTTGTTTACCTCAACACTTTTGCCGTAGTCATTACGAATTACGCTTTTATGCCTAAGTCTAAGCACTACTAAGAGCCTTGTAAAATATACGTTTTCAGGGTATGGGGGGCCTTCATTTTTTAATGTTTATTTTTAAAGAAAATAAATAACTTTTTGTGTTAACACCGTAAGTAATCGAATAAGAAGGACATCCTTCAACACATCGGAGAACTCTTACTTGTAGATTTCTTTATGTTAACTTAGATAAGCAGCTAAGGATTTTCTGGGACAACCTTGTATTTTGATTTTAAAACCCCCACCCTCACCACGGTAAACCCCACTCCCCCCCCCCCCCCCCCCCCGGCTAATTGATCACACTAACTCTTTGGAGCTTGACACTACGTTTTTGAGACTTGGAAACCACTCTTGACCCTATCCCAGGGGTAAACTGGTCTCATTTCAAAAACGAGTCGATTTTTTTTTTTATAACTTGGAGCCCACGATGTCCCGCGATGGGGGAGAAAAAAACAAAACAGTATTGACAAGCAGAAACGTCCACTTCCGTTTTTCGCTGAGTGTTTGGCTCGTTATAACGAAACAACAAAACGTTCTGTCGTTTATCGGAAATGAAATTAAAAAGTATTATTTTATATGTAATACAAAACTATGTCAGCGCTTGTTGTTCTGTTTGTAACATAAGTTGACATAAGTTGACATAAGTTGACATTTCCCGTTTGCCGTTAGAGCCAACCGGTGGATGCGAATTTTTTTTTTTTTAATTTGATATCAAAATAGTTTGAAAAAAAAAGTATTTTTTCCAAAGTAGTATGAACCAAAGGTGTATCCTAGCCTTCTCAGCGAAAGTCGTATCCACGATGCGTCTTCACGAAAGGTTTAGAAAGATTGGTCTGAACGAAGGACGTATCAAACATTGGTCTGAACGAAGGGCATATCAACATTGGTCTGAACGATGGGCATAACACCATTGGTCTGAACGAAGAGCGTATCAAACATAGGTCTGGACGAAGGGCGTATCAAACATTGGTCTGAACGAAGGACGTATCAAACATAGGTCTGAACGAAGGACGTATCAAACATTAGTCTAGACGAAGGGCGTATCAAACATTTGTCTAGACGAAAGGCGTATCAAACATTGGTCTAGACGAAGGGCGTATCAAACATTGGTCTATACGAAGGGCGTATCAAACATTGGTCTAGACGAAGGGCGTATCAAACATTGGTCTAGACGAAGGTCGTATCAAACATTGGTCTAGACGAAGGGCGTATCAAACAATGGTCTGAACGAAGGGCATATCAAACATTGGTCTGGACGACGGGCATATCAAACATTGGTCTGAACGAAGGGCGTATCAAACATTGGTCTGGACGAAGGGCATAACCAAACGATTCTTAACCAAGGGTGTATCGAGACTTGACGATGCGCTCTCCGTCTTAACGTTTCGTGTCAAGATATGAACGCAAGAAGATACACGTTGGAAATAAGTGTCTTTTAAATCATGCTGTCCACCGTATTCGGTCACATTTTGTAGTCTCGGCGCAGCAAAGAAATATATGTGAGATAAATCGGTTCAGAAGAAATGCTAGATAAAATTGTGTAGATTAAGGGCCGTGTTAAGGGGGGTTGTGTCAAAGGGGCACCCGTCCTGTGCGTCATTTTCAGATGGCGATGAAATAGTCTATTTTCCTGCAAAATGTGCGTATTAATATTTATGTTTCCGGGAGGGCGCCTAAATTCAGGCTTTGTCTAGACGCAATTTTTGCTTGTCACGGCCTTGTATGGATGCGTGGGAGTAATCACACAATCATATAGTTGTTATTTTAAAGATGTCAATAGATGCAAGCTAACCACTGAGTCAATCGCATTGTTCCCCCTTTCCTTGTAAACTTATGATACATTTTCTGGCTTCGAGACAACAAGCAAATACTCTTAGCAGTTTCTGCTGAGAAGAAGTGACACTTATTATAAACGCCTGACCTTGTTTAATGATAACGGACATTGTGTACATGTCATTCATCCGAACTAGCACACATTCCCCCTCCTTACTGCCACCCAGCCCTGCCTACAAACTTAACCATCATCACCAATTTAGACACATCAATGTTTTATAAACTATAAAGTTTTCTTCGAAACCTCTCCCAAACAATGATAATCGATTACATCATTGGACTAAATACGAGGACGGCAATCTCTATGTAATTTGTTATTTTAACCCCCCGCATGGCAAAATCGATCATTTGATTGAAGCCAGACTCGAGTTTTCCCCCAAGCCACCTACTGACCTGCACTTTTACATCGGAAGTGACTTTTTTTTTTTTTTTTTTCACCTTGTTGAATATTGACCGCAGTCGCTAGGCGGCGCTGAGAAGATGACGCTGACACAAGCTGTGATTTGATACTTTTATAGATTATCTCAATAAACTGTGAGATAACTCAACTTTAATCTCAGCCTTCTCGTTAAGCGAAGAGTCTCAAATTTTCCTCTCCCCGGGTACACCTTAAACACATATTTTCTTGTTACTTTTCGAGGAAATGTTAAAGAATTAACGCACACACAAACGTTTACTGATCATTTCGGAGACACTCTGGGAACCTTTGTTGGCAGAGCGTCAGTTTGAGTCCAGCCCATCAAAACATTGTTGACAGAGTCTTAATGAGAATCATTAAAATCATTAGAATCAACACTTTGAGAATCATCTCCCCTCCTGGGAGATACAAATATATATAAAAACACAGTTATTTTAAGCCGATAATTTTTTTTTGCCAACGGCACATATTTTAGTTCACTCGGAAGCATCGATTTCCAACGCCTGCATGATTGCTGGGAGGACAAGAAGAAAAAACCATGGATTCCTTTTGGCAGAACCATATCAGGAACAGGAACTCATGTATTGTCAACGTGAGTAAAGGGGAAGAACTAGCTGTTCAGCGCTCTGAAGCGTAAATGTCGTAGCCACGCATCATCAAATTATAGAAATATTGTGTCATAACTAGAATTATTTTTTGTAAGGCTTAACGGGTAGCAATAAATGTTAAAGCAGTGGTGCTCAAACAGATTTTCTGGGTGTATCCCCACTGAAGAATTTTATGGATTTATTAACACCAAGTAAGTAAAAATTTGCGCGACTACTCAAGGCTGCGCTCCGCTCCGGCTGTCACCAAAAACTGGTTGTGGTGGGTTTTTTTTAAAGTGGCACAACTTAGTAGACGGCTGGTTCTCTCGCGTGAGGTGTTTAGCAGCATCGCGAGGCCTTCAACCCAAGGGGCTTTAACACAGATGATGGGCAGTATACATGTGACCTGATAGGTCTCTGCGTATAAATAAATCCACTGCAGCAAGCAATGACATCAAACAAACCACATCAAACCACATCAAACCCCATGTGGGAAATATGATAGATCAACATAAATTAAAATATATTTGATTTTCAAATCTGCTGTTAGGCAAGACTTTTTTTTATATGAGATGACATGAAATAGAATGCACCAAATCAACTATTAGCAGTCGTTTGTTATGCCACTGAAGCACACGTCTTTCGACGTGAGGTCATTATCAACCCAACAATTACGTGACGTCATTATCAAAAAATAAATTACGAGACGTCATTATCAACCCATCAATTGCGTGACGTCATCATCAGCCCATCAATTCGTGACGTCGTTTTCAGCCCATCCATTACGTGACGCCATTATCAGCCCATCAATTACGTGACGTCATTATCAACCCATCAATTACGTGACGTCATTATCAACCCATCAATTACGTGACGTCATTTCAGCCCATCAATTACGTCACGTCATTATCAACCCATCCATTACGTCACGTCATTATCAACCCATCAATTATTTCACCCCATGAAACATCAAAGGAAGAATGTCTCCTTGTTACAAAAACAAGACCTCACATATTACATGGCATCATTACACAATGCTGTCTCAGGTGACGTGCACGACACGCCTGAGCAGACAACCACACTATCAGTCGCGATAAATGCGCACACTAAAGATGCCAGGAGGTGAACCCTAGCGACGTAAAGTAATGAAATCACGCGCTCAAGCCACAAGCTGACCGACTGTTATCAGAAGCGGAACATTGGAGGAGGTGTGTGGGGGGTGGGGGGGTCGGGAAGTTGCTCGTTGTGTTAAAAGTAAATAAATATGAATCTTTAAGCGTCATTTTATTGAATTATTTTAGTTAGTTCATCGAACTTTTTTTTTCAGTCTCTATTGACTACCAATGCCAAGTTAATTTTTTTAGCCGTCCTGTGGTTTCCTTGTTCGTCCGCAAAGACCGATTAGGATATTAGGAACCTTTAATTGCGTGGAATCTCATTGATGCATATGTTATTTGAGGCATGATTGGATTTTATCTGAATAAAGAGCTTGTACAAATATAGTCTTTTTCCAAATCCAAATCACACATTCATTTTTTTTTTAAATTTTAATAATAGATTACCCCCCCCCCCCCAACCACCAACCCCTATTTTTTTCCAATGCATGAATGTGTATTTATTGAGAAAAAAAGTTTGGAAATTTTATCTCAACACGTCTGCACTTTTGTTAAACTGTCTGAGGTTAAATTACCTTTTAAAAAAACCTGCTGAGTCGAAATGAGCCACACACACAAACTACACACACACACACACAAACTATACACACCAACACACACATACACACACACACACACGCACACATTCAAAATTAGAAAGTGAAATCCGATAAATTTTCAAAAATGAAAATCCGCTAAACTGTGTTCAAATTATCACAGGTTGCTAGGTTGCCAGGTTGCCAGGTTGCTAGGTTGCCAGGTTGCTAGGTTTGCCAGGTTGCCAGGTTGCTAGGTTGCCAGGTTGCTAGGTAGCCAGGTTGCTAGGTTGCCAGGTTGCAACGAACCAGTTACGTGGGAATTTGGGATGAGATTCCCAGAATCAATCAACTATAAAAACACAAGCACGCACACACACACACACACACACACACACACACACACACACACACGCATGGTCCCACGCATACACTCTCTCAGTCACCACTTACCCTAACACACAGATTAACACAGATAAATTTAAAAACAACATAATTCAGCATTTTGGTGTGCGTAGGGGTGGGTCAGGGGTGCATGCCTGAAAAGTAATTGCAGAATAACGTTGACAGCTCACCTTTGCAAAAATAAGCTAGTCTCGGCGTGTGTCTTAAATTTATAGTTTTATTATCAGTAAGTTTCCTATTGAGTGTTCTCATGTAAGTTATTGAATGTTCTCATGTAAGTTATTGAATGTTCTCATGTAAGTTATTGAATGTTCTCATGTAAGTTATTGAATGTTTTCTTATAAGTTATTGAATGTTTTCTTATAAGTTATTGAATGTTTTCTTATAAGTTATTGAATGTTTTATTATAAGTTATTGAATGTTCTCTTATAAGTTATTGAATGTATTCTTATAAGTTATTGAATGTTCTCATGTAAGTTATTGAATGTTCTCATGTAAGTTATTGAATGTTCTCATGTAAGTTATTGAATGTTCTAAATGTAAGTTATTGAATGTTCTCATGTAAGTTATTGAATGTTTTCTTATAAGTTATTGAATGTTCTCATGTAAGTTATTGAATGTTTTCATATAAGTTATTGAGTGTTCTCATGTAAGTTATTGAATGTTCTCATGTAAGTTATTGAATGTTCTCATGTAAGTTATTGAATGTTCTCATGTAAGTTATTGAATGTTTTCTTATAAGTTATTGAATGTTTTCTTATAAGTTATTGAATGTTTTCTTATAAGTTATTGAATGTTCTCATGTAAGTTATTGAATGTTTTCTTATAAGTTATTGAATGTTTTCTTATAAGGTATTGAATGTTTTCTTATAAGTTATTGAATGTTTTCTTATAAGTTATTGAATGTTTTCTTATAAGTTATTGAATGTTCTCTTATAAGTTATTGAATGTTCTCATGTAAGTTATTGAATGTTCTCATATAAGTTATTGAATGTTCTCTTATAAGTTATTGAATGTTCTCATATAAGTTATTGAATGTTCTCATGTAAGTTATTGAATGTTCTCATATAAGTTATTGAATGTTCTCTTATAAGTTATTGAATGTTCTCATATAAGTTATTGAATGTTCTCTTATAAGTTATTGAATGTTCTCATGTAAGTTATTGAATGTTCTCATATAAGTTATTGAATGTTCTCATATAAGTTATTGAATGTTCTCTTATAAGTTATTGAATGTTCTCTTATAAGTTATTGAATGTTTTCTTATACGTTATTGAATGTTCTCATGTAAGTTATTGAATGTTTTCTTATAAGTTCATTTCCTAAACTCGGGGAGAATAAAATTGAGGAGAGAACTGAAACAGCTATCCTTATTTCTTTTACGAAACGTGATCCCGACCTATACATTGACACAGAATTTACTATTACAGAATTGATGTTACTAGCTGAACTATTATTTAAAATCAAATACTGGCTACCGATATCATATATGTATTTATAATGTAGATATCGCGGATTATAAGTGGACTTGTTAGATATAAATAAGAAGAGCACAATTCATCTACATTTTGTCCGAATATCTTTTAAGGCTACAAAAATCAGAAAACTACTATATATATATATAGAGAGAGAGAGAAAAAGATATATATATATATAGAGAGAGAGAGAGAGGGAGAGAGAGAGGGAGAGGGAGAGAGAGAGGCATAGAGAGAGAGAGGGGAGAGGGCGAGAGAGAGAGAGGGAGAGAGAGGGGGAAAGAGATAGAGAGAGATAGAGAGAGAGGGGGAGAGAGAGACAGAGAGAGAGAGAGAGAGAGAGAGAGGGGGGGGGAAAGAGAGAGAGGGGGAGAGACAGAGAGAGAGGCAGAGAGAGAGAGATAGGTAGAGAGATGACGTTTAATGTCCTAGGCGTTGTGTTTAATTATGAGTTATTTTAACAGAACAATGAGAACACATGATTTCGTTTGGTTTAAATATAAATCACATAAGCCGATACAAAAAAATCTCCAGCTCCTGGGATCAAACTCCCACACGTCCGTGTCACTTAGAGCATCATAGATTTACTTGCCTCCCTTTATTTGTTTCGTCTCTTCCTTTCAGATTTTTATTTATTTTTTCTTCATTATTTCTCCTTCTCCCCCCCCCCCCCCCCCCCCCACTCTCTTACGCGTGCTTCTTCGAGGTCGCCTATGACGCAAATATGTGGGTGGCGCTGTTGTATGGTGGGGGCAATAATGGCGGACAACTCGCTTCACATGCTTAGCTGGCGTGAGCGGATTGTGCGTGGGGGGCGGAGTGACGCTCTGTGTGTGAGGGAAGAGGGATAGAGCGAAGAGTGAGGGAGCGAAGGTAAGAAGAAAGGAGAGGAGGACGACATCACACGAAGGTGTTTCAAATGTTTTGGTTTTTTTATTCCATGAGTGGAACGAAATAAAGACTAGGATGTGGAATGTGGAGAGCTCTGTGAGTGGGTTAAGTCTGAGCTTGGCCGACACGTGCACTGTTAAATTAAAGCCAAGCAGGCTCTCGCATAAATTGTAGGTGGTCAGAATCGGGTTCAAGGGCAAATATTGGATGTATATGATAGAGTCAGTGCCGCCAGGGACGTACCACGCTTTTAACCCCACCACCCCCCTCACACCTTCCACGAAAAGCAAAACTCCGTAGTTGGACCCTTACTTTAAAGTAAGAACTGCCAACGGGAAGGGGGGCCGCCAACAACTCACCCCCTCCCTACGCCACCCCTTAGAGTAGTCACTGGCGGTCCTTATAAGTAATGACCAATCGATAACAGTCGAAAAAATTTATTAATAAACAAATAATTACCTTAATATTTTGCTGAGTAATTTAAAAATTGACAGGGGGGTTGCACTTTGTACGGACGCCACTCCACTAACTCCATTCACTAATACAAAGAAACATTGGTTAGGGGCGTAGCTAATGTTAAAACAAGGACCCCCCTCCTCCCTTTTTTTTTTTTTTGTAGTGTATATCAGATTACGTGTATTTGAAAATAGGGAAGCGATAGCTTTGTTGATCTGTTGTAATTTTTCCAAATCATAATGATATCATTGAACTTGAAAAAAAAAAAAAAAGTATTACATGTTCCAGACACACATAATTGGATGACGCCACTTGTCATTATTTTTGTCTGAGTCGCAAAATTCATCAACATCAGTGGGATGTCATATTACTATCGACAGGCGATTTCTTTTTACACTCTACTATAGTATACCGCAAGTCGTCTGCATGTCGTGAAGTTGCTCTTTTTTCCCTTTTGGTTCTATCCATACGGCTGGAAGTATTGTTGAAACGAAGTGGCTATTGGTACAAGGGTACCAGAAGTGAGAGGTTGGGATTAAAAAACGATTTAAAACATTATTGTTGGGCTTGTAAGACCAAATGAGGTATCAAATGAAAGATAATTGAATGTACTATACGTTGGACATCTTAATTCTTCAGTTTCACTCAAATAAACTACCACAAATGACATCCGAATAGCATTGAGCCTAATGGTACCCGGGTGGCGCTGCGTGTCCGGGTCCATTGTGACTAATTCTTTTAGTCAATTCTGGTACCCGTGTACCAATAGGTGCAGTCTTGTTGAAAATAGGAATTGACCCGTGTACCAATAGGTGCAGTCTTGATGAAAATAGGAATTGACAATATCAGATATATCTACAACTGGATGATCTCAGCCAAAGAAATAAAGACAGACAGCTTCAATTCATTGGCTCTAGGAACTTTTGTTTATTCAGTAGTGGATTAAATTGTATCCTGTGCACACACCCCCATCCTCCCCACCCCACACACACACACACCCTTTTTTCCGGTTACCGGAAATTTGATCGAAAGAAATTTCGTCGACGGAAAATTGATCGACGGTAATTTGATCGAACGGAAATTTGGTCGAATCTTTTTTTCAGTCCAGACGTTAAAATTTTCGTCAAATTTCTTTTTGAACGCACTATACTATATCGTAAAACATAATAATGCGTTCAAAAAGAAATTTGACGCAATATTTTAACGTATAAATTTAAAATACGATTCGACCAAATTTCCGTTCGATCAAATTTCCGTCGATCAATTTTCCATCGACCAAATTTCTTTCGATCAAATTTCCGGATACGCTTTTTTCCTCCCTACTGTATTCTTGCGCAATGCTAAGTCAAGTGTTCGTTGGTCAAACTATTGTTAGTTGGTCCAACTAGTGTTAGTTGGGTTATTGCATGTTTAGGGACTCGAAATTAACCTAATGTTTATTATTGTATTTTTGTTTTACATTTATATAAAAAATTGTAGTGTTTTTTCAATTTAAAAGGTGTATTAATTTTTGTGTTGTTGATTTATTTCAACAGAGTGCGCGGGTCCATCCTATTTTAGCCGTTCTCAACATGTGGGTCGCGACCCCTTTGGGGAGTCGAACGACCCTTTCACGGGGGGTCGCCTAAGACAATAAAAAAACACATAGTCTACAGTTATGAAAAAGGAACGAAAATAATGTTGTGGTTGGGGGTCGCGACAACATCAGGTACTGTAATTAAAGGGTCGCGACATTAGGAAGGTTGAGAACCACTGATCTATATCTAATGGTGATTTGTAACGTAAGTTTTTCTTAAAATTATCACTGTGGTAGCAATAGGTTTTGTCATTTCTAAGATCGGAAAACGTCGAATCGCTTTAAGTAATTTTACGATTTTTAGACAAGGTTTTCGTAAAAAACATAGCTTTCTACGTATTTTCGCATATATATATATAAATATGCCGGCTCACCTAACGTAGAGCTGTTGAGAGAAATGCCCAACGGCATACCATGGTGTTTTATTAATATCCTAATGAGATTGGCAACACTGTATGACCGCATGTTCTATTAATAGATTTACGCCATGAAATGACAAATTCTATTGGACTGAATTTCAAATACCCGGTATACCTGATAACAAACATACTAATCAAAATAAATCGATTTTATATAATTTTTAAAACATTGTTTGGCTGTTTAGCGTTGCTTAGACTGATGTCATTAAACAAACAAACAAAAACTTTTTTTTTTTTTTTTTTTTTTTTTTTTTTTTTTTTGCGTTTGACAAGAGCATTTTTTATTGTTAGCTTGTCTTCAAATTCGTTCAGCCAAAAGCTCTCCGAGTTCCGCTTACTCTAGCGCAGGGGTCGGGAACATTTTTGTCTGAGAGAGCCATGGACACCACATATTTTGAAAAGTAATTCTGTGAGACCCATACATTATGTTTAAAATTAAAAATTGAAGTAAATGTGTGCATTTTGTGTAATTTCAACACTAAACATGCAATAATTGTGTCTCTGAATTCTTTTTAATAACATTTAGTGCTGAGCTGCAGTAGACTTTAGCTCATTTGTAGAATGAAATATTGATATGCAATTAATATGTAGATCAAAGGATTCTAAAGAAACATTTTTTTTTTTATAATCGAACATTTGTCTGCGAGCCAGATGCAGCCATCAATAGAGCCACATCTGGCTCGCGAGCCATAGGTTCCCGACCCCTGCTCTAAAGAAATGGGGCAACTGAAACTAAGCCTTTAAGTTATTCTATCAAATTTTAGTAGATCCACGATTTACCTCTTCATAACTATTTAAGATGTCGAACTCGCGTGGGAATAATATGTCTGCCAGCGTAAGATCTTTCCATAACGAACTTTACACTTTTACTTTTTCATATATGTATCTGTATTTAACTAGGACAATGAATTTTAGGCTAAGCTGGTTAGAGCGTCATTTTCATGATGCAAGTGTCACTCTTGAAATCATGGTCATGATCAAATTATGGCTGGTATTTGTTTGTTAGTTTGTGCTTGGAATTACAATCCTAGGCGTCTCTGAACTATTTTTAATGAAAAATAACAATGTCATCAAACTATTCTTTATTAAAAACTGTCTTAAAAAATGCTGAACTTATTCACAGTCACGTCTCTGTCCTGTCTCTGTCTTATCTCTTTCTTTGTCTCTTTCTTGTCTCTGTCTTTGTCTCTGTCTTGTCTATGTCTTGTCTCTATCTTGCCTCAGTCTTTGTATCTGTCTTGTCTCTTTCTTGTCTCTGTCTTTGTCTCTGTCTTTGTCTTATCTATGTCTTGTCTCTATCTTGTCTCTGTCTTTGTCTCTGTCTTGTCTCTTTCTGTGTCTCTGTCTTATCTACGCCTTGTCTCTGTCGTGCCTCTGTCTTGTCTCTGTCTTTGTCTCTGTCTTGTCTCTGTCTTTTCTATGTCTTGTGTCTCTCTTGTCTCAGTTTGAGCTTAATCCTGAGCTTTGCCAATGGCAAAATATCAGGAGATACAAGCAGCAATCAATCATAAGAATTTTACAAACAATTTGAAGCCAACAAATCCTTTTCTATTTAGTTCAAAGCTATTTAAAGTGTCTCTATTTTTGTTATACTTATCTTAACAGAAGGTTGATTCGTTGTTTTCTTCTTAGGTTTTACAAACTAATGCTTTAACAACTCTAAACAAACTTGTGTACGAGGTATAATTAACATTTGAATGCCCAGTTTTTAAAGCTCTGATGAGTTTATTTTTAGATATCGCTAGTGTTGAAGGCCGCCTTAACACTTCACTGTAACAAATGCATTCGCACTTTTATGTAGGTGTACAGAGCTTGTTTCCTTGATTTTACAACTACAACAACAACTACAACAACAAAACGCAACAAAACTGAACATTTATTGCCCCTCACTCCCCCAAATTCCCCATCCACACCAACCTCCTTTCATTTCAGACTAGAGAATGCACTTTAGAAAACAATATGTCAAGAAGAGTGTCCTCGTTTTATGTGAGTGGGTTTCTTTATCTCAACCTCATTTCTGACAGCTGTCTCGGTGTTACGATATTGAAAGCAAGCTGTCCGTCCGACTCATCTGATTAGCCAGTGAGTTTCTCTTGTGATGGAGAAGGATACAATCTGGCAGAGATGATGGAGAAGGATACAGTCTGGCAGAGATAATGGAGAAGGATACAGTCTGGCAGAGATAATGGAGAAGGATACAATCTGGCAGAGATAATGGAGAAGGATACAATCTGGCAGAGATAATGGAGAAGGATACAATCTGGCAGTGATAATGGAGAAGGATACAGTCTGGCAGAGATAATGGAGAAGGATACAGTCTGGCAGAGATAATGGAGAAGGATACAGTCTGGCAGAGATAATGGAGAAGGATACAGTCTGGCAGAGATAATGGAGAAGGATACAGTCTGGCAGAGATAATGGAGAAGGATACAGTCTGGCAGAGATAATGGAGAAGGATACAGTCTGGCAGAGATAATGGAGAAGGATACAGTCTGGCAGAGATAATGGATTGCTCCAATCCATAGACGTGATTTAAATGTTAGAGATGGAAGTAAACAAGTAGACGAAGACTTCGCTGCGCGACAATTTTGTTGTATATGTGATTTTAAAAAGAAACTATTATTGTTTTTGTTTTTTTGTTACTACTTTTTAAAAAACTTGTTTCAGCTGCAGGGAAATGTTATTTCTTTTACACTCTCTGTTATATTTCTGCACTACCACAAGAAAGTGCACACTCTCTGTTATATTTCTGCACTACCACAAGAAAGTGCACACTCTCTGTTACATTTCTGCACTACCACAAGAAAGTGCACACTCTCTGTTACATTTCTGCACTACCACAAGAAAGTGCACACTCTCTGTTACATTTCTGCGCCTACCACAATAAAGTGCATTAGCAAAATGAAGGTTAAAAATATTACAATTATGTTTTTAATATCAAAATTGATTCAAATTATCTTTAAATTTGTCTTTTACAATAATGTATATTAGGATATATTTTAAGAGTGCTGGGTGGCCGTGTGTTGTAAACTGAGCAAATATGGTCTGGTCAAAGCCCAGTCAAGTCAGCCCCGGGTGGATGGGACTCGCTAACCTTGGACTCATCCAAGAGAAATAAACTCTGAATTCAAACCCGGAGATGGAGTCCCGTAGGCGGATAACATTGATACAATGAAACATTCCGACAACTTCTGCGACGCCACTGGTTCCATGCTGCATTATCCACATGATGGAAGAATAATCCCAGGCCTTGTGGATTCGTCCTGCGAATTCCACACCATCGTCACCTTGTGACGGACGGATGCCAAAAAAAAAAAAAAAAAATTAGAATACACCATTTCTCCAACAATCAAATATAAATAATGGTGTTGAAAATTGAAGTAATTTTTTTTTTTTTTACTGAAACACGCCACTTTCAATAGAATTAAATTTTAAAATAAAAGTTATCGCACGACAGTCAAACGTGACTGGTTGTCTTCGCTGTTGAAAATGGGCTGAAGAAATGGACACATTGGAACTCTGAATATGGGCCTTAGTGTGCCTTAGTGAGTCATGGGTTCATACCCTGGGTTAATATGGGGGGTTCCATACCCTGGGTTAATGTGGTGGTTCATACCCTGGGTAAATTTGGGAGTTCATACTCTGGGTTAATGTGTGTTTTTTTGCCCTGTGTTAATGTGGGGGCTCATACCCTGGGTATGTGTGTGGATGCATTTCAGAAATGCAGATGTTTAGTAGGGTTTTATTGAAATAGCATTTCTAAATTCGCATATATCAACGATTGAATGGATTTTACGTTATATCCATATATTACTGTCTTAGGAAGCCTTATTGAAGATTCTAAAATTTAAAACTCTATTTGACATGTCTAATTTAAATGAAGACATCTGAGGCATCGCTTGGTGAATATATGACTTGTCTATTGCAGCTTGGTGATACTACATATTGCATAATATATTTGATCATTTAAAAATGATTTTATTTATCATTACTCATCTCAAAATTAAATTTTATTTCGTGGTTAGATCAGTTGATGGACCGGAAAGTGGGTCGCATTACCCACCGACCATCCCTTCAGCTATCTGATCTCTGTAATATTCCCTTTTTCCTAAGACCTGCTTATAGCACTATTTTGGGCTGCGGAAATGAGTTGGTTTTTTTCATCCACCTTTTTTCGTCCCTGGTCTATTTCCCCGTATCTCTTTATTTCAAGTAGGTCTCCAGCTGGGGTCCGGGGTCTGTAAGAATAGCCTGGTTGTTCTCAACATCTTTCACCCCGATTTGAACATTGCGTAGGTGAAGTACTTTAACTCGAAATAATTTTTGTGTGAAAGCAATGGAGACAAGATAGAGACAGCAAAGAAACTGATTTGTCTATTTAAGTCTGGGTCATTTCCTGTAAGGCTGTAATGGTGATGTTGGATGATGTACACGATACATGTAAAATATGTAGGAACTTATGGTAGAACAATTGAGTCGTCACTTCATAAAAACTGACTATAATATAAATGGGGACGTGTTGAACTATATGAATTAAATTCTAACTCAAACCATAAGACACCAAGTAAGCAAAGAAAACTATTTAATTATCACTACCTCTACTAGTCTACTATTATAGCCAGCAACCCCACAGAAATCTCTTCGCAGCAGTGGCGTAACGAGCTTAACTCGCGCCCGGGGCACAATACCTTTTTAGCGCCCCCCAATACCTTTTTTAGCGCCCCCCCTATTCGAAAACCATACAATATTATAGTAAAATATACCATTTGGCGCCCCTTTGTGAGTAGCGCCCGGGGCATGATGCCCCCCTTGCCCTCCCCCCTCACTACGCCACTGCTTCGCAATCCAATTCGAAGTCACCGCCCATGGGCTGAAAACCTAGATGTGCTCTAATAGTAACTTGATTAGCTTAGGACCTCATGTGTCAAACTACCTTTATAATACTTTATATTAAGTTGTTCTTTTTTCTACGAAAATCAAAACATAAAGACATATAGAAATAAAGTTACATAATTTTCATTCCTATTTTTGTTTAAGTTCGAAACGAACCAGTCGTTGCAATGGCTTGTAAATATTTGTGGCTGATTTGAATCTAAAATTAGCGCAATGAATCGCCCATGAAGAGAATGTAAAAATCATAAAGTGTCTAGGTTCTTTACACAGGCTGCTACATCCTTCTATTACGTAACAGGCATATTATTAACGAGTTATCCAACTGGTTAACTAAATAAGCCGAGGGAAATGAAGTAACTAGCAGCACGTGACCAAACTCTTTAACTAACCTTGACCTTATTTTTTAAAAATTACTTGTGTAAAATAACAATGAAATCACTATAAAAAATAACATAATATCAATACATATTTCAATTACATTAATTATTTCTCTGGATTTTCCGGATAATTCAGGCGCCCCCGGGATAACCAAAAAACATATTCACGTTATCCCGGGATAAACGAAAAAACCCGAGAAATGAAAAAACCCTAACAAAACCAACGTTGTCTTCTCTAGCGAGAAAAAAAAATAAATTTTTAAAATATCATTTTAAATATCAAGCACTAGCTCTATCCAGAAACATTAACAATTTTTTTTTCAAATATTTTCAATACCAAGCACTAGTTCTAGACCCCGGCCCTCAGTGTTCTAAAGTAGTCGGTGATGGCATAATGGTTTTCTGCCCTCAGTGTTCTAAAGTAGTCGGTGATGGCATAATGGTTTTCTGCCCTCAGTGTTCTAAAGTAGTCGGTGATGGCTTAATGGTTTTCTGCCCTCAGTGTTCTAAAGTAGTCGGTGATGGCATAATGGTTTTCTGCCCTCAGTGTTCTAAAGTAGTCGGTGATGGCATAATGGTTTTCTGCCTTACAGAGTTTGGGGTATGTTTGTTTGTTATGTTTGTTTGTTATGTTTGTGAGGCCAAACTGTTAAATGTATCTTACTCTAGCGATTTAAATGAGAAATTAATGGCTGTGCGTTTTTTTTTTAAGGGTTAAGTCAAAGAAATGCTGTCGACTCCAATTCTGCAGAGAGAAAGACAAGAGGCGTAAATGGATTCCGTTTGGTTAACGCGTCAAATTACATTCGCGGTAACCGAGCAGACGACCTGGACCCAGCAGCGTAGTGTGGCCGAAAACCAGTTGGACGGTACTGACTTCAACTATTATGGATCACTCTCTAGCCCCCAATGGGATTGGGGGTATATTAACATTTTTTTTAGATTTCCTTTCCCTTCCTTTTTTTTAAATAGCTCCTCATTGATTTATTTTCTCACCTAGGAACCGGTCATCAGTTTGTGAAGTGGCCTTGACATTAAGGAGACTGCTTCCTGGGCCAATGGCGCAATACAGGAAGTTGTTGAGACATCTCCAGAAATTGACCATGCCGTTATGTGCACGTTTTTTTTGTTATTTATTTGCCCCCAAGGAATTACTTTCTTTGATTAATCGATCGGGGGGGGGGGGGGGGGGGGGGTAGCTCCCTCCGGGTGAAACTTCCGAGGTTTGATCGAGATATCGAGTTGTTGTGCTTTTAATGTCAGTCTTATCAAAACAGAATAAAGGATGTTTTTGTTGGGGGGGGGGGGGCGGTCTTTTTCAAACGTTTTTCTTTCTATTTCTTTTTTTAAATAATCTACTGTGCGTGTGTTTTATGTTTATTTTTTGAGGTTTGAAGACACGTAGATAGGTGTGTACATGGTGTGTACATGGTGTGTACATGGTTTAGTTTAAATTTAGTATGTTCGCCTTTTATTTTTTAATCCCTCTAAAGAGTTTTTTTTTAAATGTTACATAATTGAAAGTTATGTTACGTACTGTTATCAATATGGAGAAATAAATCCCGTATTTAAGTGTGATGGCTCGCTCTACAACATTACACAACAAAGGACGATACCAAATGATAAATACAATAACAAAGAATACGATACTCAAACCAGGGCCGATTACAATTAATAAGTTTAAATATGTTAATTATAGTGAATTACAAAATCGAAAGAAATCTAATTAAAATATTGACTTGCAGTAAATTGTTTGGCTTGCACCGGTACGATGTTAAATAAAGCACAGTGTGCAAAAAGAGATCAATGTTGAAAAGAAATCAGCACACAAACAGTAAACGAATCTCTGTCTCATAGCACAAATGACACACGCGATAGAATCTCGTGATAAATGATTTGCCTCTCCCTGTCATTTGTCTACACACGCTTTTATAGTCTATTCTACTCAACTTTCGAGAACCACCTAATGCATTGTTTTCCTTTCCAGTTTTATCCAGATTTTTCTACAAAATTCTGAATGAAACGGACAATACTTATTTTGTTGTAAACAAGGTTAAAGGGAGACTATTAGTTTGCTACCCACACCTTAAATGCGGTCTCGAGTTTGCTGTCTGCTAGAGTTCATGCACGGGAAAGCATGAAGCAAACGGGTCGCCTAAATAACATTTAACTTTGCTGATAATTGAAATAAAATCGATTTTAAAAAATATTTTATTTCAATCAGCAATACTCCAAGGTCCAGGGTAAGTAATTTTTGATGTGCGGAAAAGTATTAATTGAAGGCGAGCACTACGATCAAAACCTGAGGCAATCATACATACCAGACCAACGTCAACCCGTAGGAAGCTATGTACCAGACCAACGTCAACCCGAAGGAAGCTGTGTACCAGACCAACGTCAACCCGAACGAAGCTGTGTACCAGACCAACGACAACCCGAAGGAAGCTGTGTACCAGACCAACGTCAACCCGAACGAAGCTGTGTACCAGACCAACGACAACCCGAAGGAAGCTGTGTACCAGACCAACGTCAACCCGAACGAAGCTGTGTACCAGACCAACGACAACCCGAAGGAAGCTGTGTACCCTGTGTAACTCTTTAATAAACAGGGTGAGATCGTTGATCCCTCAGTGTTCTAAATCAGTGGTGTACAGAAAGTGGTGGCTGTGGACCAGCATTGGCCTTAAATGGACCTAGTCACCGGTCCAGAAAAGGTGACAGTTTGAGAAGGTCAACAATGATAAAAACCATTAACGAGAGCGCCGGTCAGACCTGCAATGTAAAGGCTTCACGCCGATCCGTTACCATTAAAAGGTTTGAGACGCACTGCTCTGTTGTGACCGTGCAAATCTGATCTCTCCAATCATTGTCGAAAAATTGGACATAAATTACTATAAATTATAGAATGACCTGTTTTTTTGGTGTTTTTTTTAAAGATTCTTTACAGAAAGCAATTTATCAACGAGACAGAGAGAGATTGCCGAGTTTGTGTTTGATTGCCTTTCCTTGATACCGAGTGTGTTATTTGCCCCCACGAAATCACCAGTTGTGAAATAATTAACTTGCTCCTAAAAATGGTTAGTCACATTTTCGTTTCAGACGGATTTTTAAAAAAACAAAACAAATGGATTTGTTAGTAATTATTTTGTTTATAACGCAACTGATTTTGTTGCTTTTATCACAAAACGGGAAGCTGAAAATGTTCAATAAGTCAAGGTTTTTACAATAAATTAACAATTAAAAAAAAAGGTTACGATGTACGCACACGACTTCATTTATTATACAGCAGCTGTGTACACAATTTTACCATTTCTACAGCAACTGTTTTACACAATTTTACCATTTCTACAGCAGATGTGTACAAATCTTCACTAATTGTACTGGTTAACGCTAGGAGGATATCACGACTTGCGATAAAATATGCTTGACACCCCTCATAGCAACCATCCAGGAGACCATATAAGATCGTCATGACACTCAGATAGAAAAATGCAACATTAGATTATCTGATAAGAGGTCAAAGGTTTTCTAGAACCCCCCCCCCCCCCAAAGAAAATGGCAATAGCATCGTTCTACCCAATGTAATGTGAAAGATTAATTCATCTGGGGATCGGGGGGAGGGCGGTAATTAACCTTAAAAATATCATTTCAAAAATATAACTTCCATACAAAATTTCAACCAAATGAAAAGAGTAAGTGTTAAAGAGAAGTTGTGTACCGTCCTCAGAGACGCCATTGAACGATGTATTACTCGTCTTTGTCCTAAACGCTAAAACGGTTGTCCTTCTCTTGGAAAAGCTTGAGTTAATCCAGCCCACAACATTACATAATTATTTCCTGTTCCTCACCAACTTTGCCACGAACAATGATCTCTCATGAATATTCCCAACTATACTTTTATCTCCACTGAATAAAACCAACCGTCCCGAATTCCCCGGAATATTTTACATTATATTCCTTTGAAATTGTCAATATAGCTGATCTCTTTTGTACAGTGCCTTTGACCCCCCGACC
Organism: Omphiscola glabra; assembly: GCA_964017045.1. Classification (NCBI taxonomy): domain Eukaryota; kingdom Metazoa; phylum Mollusca; class Gastropoda; family Lymnaeidae; genus Omphiscola; species Omphiscola glabra. The sequence continues at coordinate 31,888,013 of OZ024799.1, forward strand.
AGGCCTGGATTAACCATTAGGCAAATTAGGGGTGGGCACCAAGCGTTTGGAGGCACCACAAGTCGTCAAGAAATATTTTTACGGTCAGGGGCCCCAGGCAGAAAGGGGCACCCATGTGGGTTTGTACCTTGGGCACTAAAATGGCTTAATCCGGTCGAGGCCCCGTTCAGAAAGGGGCACCCATGTGGGTTTGTGCCTTGGGCACTAAAATGGCTTAATCCGGCCCTGCCCCCGACCCTCACTTTCCACCACTGCGGATGAATGGTGAGTGATAACAACATTGTCAACGTTCCAGTGCGTGCTTGGAACTTTTAAGCAATTATTTAAATCCTTTATCTTAACTTCGCCTGTGTTCGTGTGTTTCTTTCTGTCTGGATGGGTGGCAAAATTTTCGGACGGCTGGTTGACCCGCTTCCCGTCAACCTATCGAGCTGAAAGGTGGCACATAGACTCGTTGCCAATTAAAAAAAACATTCTTTCAAATTTTCAGCACAAACCCCAAACTTCAAACCCCCAAAAAGTCAGCATTTCCTTTTTTTTTTTCAATGTGAAGATGAAGGAAATATGATACCACGGATTTCACGAAATAAATTACCGGTAACCAATAACTGCGCTAAATGTGATTCGTAAAAAATAAGTGCGTTTGGTGCGTAATAGTTTCTTTCTTTTTTTGAAATAGTTGGTGAAATAAATCTGCTGTGTAGAAGTGGGTGAAATAAATCTGCTGTGTAAACGCGGATGTGACATGAGAACTTTGAAATAAAATAATTTTTTAAAATGTATGTAAAGTATTCATTGAAAAAAAAAAAAAGAAAAAAAAAAAACTTTGTTTTTATTGGTTTTTTAATTTCCACTTATGGGTTCTTTAATTTCCACTTATGGGTTCTTTAATTTCCACTTATGGGTTCTTTAATTTCCACTTATGGGTTCTTTAATTTCCACTTATGGGTTCTTTAATTTCCACTTCTCTCTATAAGAGCATGACGTTCCACTTCTCTCTATAAGAACATGACGTTCCACTTCTCTCTATAAGAACATGACGTTCCACTTCTCTCTATAAGAACATGACGTTCCTCTTCTCTTTATAAGAACATGATGTTCGATTACGAACTCTTCGGAAAGGCATCATTCAAAAATAAAGGCGGACACTTTCGGAAGACATCGTTAGGTCAATCATAGTGGACTATTCAAGACACATTGTTAGGTCAATCCTAGTGGACTATTCAAGACACATCGTTAGGTCAATCATAGTGGACTATTCAAGACACATCGTTAGGTAAATCCTAGTGGACTATTCAAGACACATTGTTAGGTAAATCCTAGTGGACTATTCAAGACACATTGTTAGGTAAATCCTAGTGGACTATTCAAGACACATTGTTAGGTCAATCCTAGTGGACTATTCAAGACACATCGTTAGGTAAATCCTAGTGGACTATTCAAGACACATCGTTAGGTAAATCCTAGTGGACTATTCAAGACACATCGTTAGGTCAATCCTAGTGGACTATTCAAGACACATCGTTAGGTCAATCCTAGTGGACTATTCAAGACACATCGTTAGGTCAATCCTAGTGGACTATTCAAGACACATCGTTAGGTCAATCCTAGTGGACTATTCAAGACACATTGTTAGGTCAATCCTAGTGGACTATTCAAGACACATCGTTAGGTAAATCCTAGTGGACTATTCAAGACACATTGTTAGGTAAATCCTAGTGGACTATTCAAGACACATTGTTAGGTAAATCCTAGTGGACTATTCAAGACACATTGTTAGGTCAATCCTAGTGGACTATTCAAGACACATCGTTAGGTCAATCATAGTGGACTATTCAAGACACATCGTTAGGTAAATCCTAGTGGACTATTCAAGACACATCGTTAGGTCAATCATAGTGGACTATTCAAGACACATCGTTAGGTCAATCCTAGTGGACTATTCAAGACACATCGTTAGGTCAATCCTAGTGGACTATTCAAGACACATCGTTAGGTCAATCCTAGTGGACTATTCAAGACACATCGTTAGGTCAATCCTAGTGGACTATTCAAGACACATCGTTAGGTCAATCCTAGTGGACTATTCAAGACACATTGTTAGGTCAATCCTAGTGGACTATTCAAGACACATCGTTAGGTAAATCCTAGTGGACTATTCAAGACACATTGTTAGGTAAATCCTAGTGGACTATTCAAGACACATTGTTAGGTAAATCCTAGTGGACTATTCAAGACACATTGTTAGGTCAATCCTAGTGGACTATTCAAGACACATCGTTAGGTCAATCATAGTGGACTATTCAAGACACATCGTTAGGTAAATCCTAGTGGACTATTCAAGACACATCGTTAGGTCAATCATAGTGGACTATTCAAGACACATCGTTAGGTAAATCCTAGTGGACTATTCAAGACACATCGTTAGGTCAATCCTAGTGGACTATTCAAGACACATCGTTAGGTCAATCCTAGTGGACTATTCAAGACACATCGTTAGGTCAATCCTAGTGGACTATTCAAGACACATCGTTAGGTCAATCCTAGTGGACTATTCAAGACACATCGTTAGGTCAATCCTAGTGGACTATTCAAGACCCTCCTTTTCCATCGCTGCTCACACCATCCATGATTGTTCAGACACCGAGCCCATGACCACCACCCCCTACCGATCTATTAACCATTCCGAGATCCCTGGGAGAGGGGTGGGGACTTGAGCCCCTGTGTAAATACGTTCACCGAGTTCCTCAAAAGCCCTGCTCCCACACTCTCTCGTATCGATCAGTTGTGTCCTCGGATTTCTCACCTTCCTTGGGTGGGATGAACGCTCTTGCCTGATAAGCAATATTTTGAAGAAGCATTTTTTTTTTTGTCTCGGAGATGTTCAGCGCTGCAAACATATCATCAAGCCGTTCATCACTGAGAAGATTAGAGCGGGTCCCCGGCCAGTGAAGACTGTTTTCATGTCTACTGAACGCTAATTAAAATGTATAAATAGGTTTTATTTTTTTTTTAAATGTAAAAATCGTCTTCTGTATTCTACGCGCACTACTCCCCTATGATTGTGTATATTTTGGATAAATTAAAAAAGCAGGGGTCGTTTGCGCATAAAAGAATTTAGCTCTTTTTTTTTTTCATCATTTTCCAAATTTTTAATTCAGCTTTTTATTTTATTTAAACTAATTAATTTTTAATAAATTAATTTTTAAAAAATTAATAAAATAATTTCTCCATACAAAAGAGGTGGTCGTCACAAAAACACAACATTTACAATAATTACCTCTAAATAGATTCAATCCTCAGCAGATGCAATCCTCTATCGTTTGTAGAAAAGAGGAAAGGTCAACATAAAATGTTAATGACTTGTATATGAATGTACACAAAATATTATAATATAATAATAATAATAATAATAATAATAAAGTTTATTTGAAAATCACGCTTCATCCCCAAAGGTACAAAGTCAACCATACCAAAAGAGAAATGAAACAATCTATACCTTACCACACCTAAATACAAAAAGCAACACCACAAAATCTACACACGAGCACCCCCATTCAAAGTCCTTCATCCCCTCGCAAGTACAAACAACACAAGCCAATATACACCCAGGAGACATAGCGTTCAGTCTGGACTTGGAGTGGACCACCCTGTCAAAGTTTTTATGATTATAACACTTCGTGCATAGACATAAATAATTGTGAGGCGTGGGGATAGTGAAGC